>OX276402.1:28347744-29795982 GCA_946251805.1 Cybosia mesomella | reverse complement strand
AACCCCTTTGGGGTTTGGGCCTCACCTTCTAATCGGTGCACCTACTGATTAGGGACGAGTCTCTAAGAGTTGGGAGATTATAAGACAGTCACTCCCGTTAAAGCCAACGTACTAATGAAAGCAATAAACAGACCCAGAGCTTTAAAGTGCAATCTTAGGACACAACTAGGAAATTGCGAGGGACATAGCCATTAAGATTATGAATATTATGCCTTGCAAGCGTCCAAAATATAATCAGAAATTAACTAGAATTAACTACAACTATCTCAAATTATCTACAATTAACTAAAATTAACTACAATTAATTAAAATTAAGGGACCCTGAAAGGGACTGGTTGCGGGTTCAAGTCCCGTCCTAGATGTTCTCTTTTTCCGATCTAAATCTTTTGAAAAAAGTAAGCATACAAATGCTTAAAAATTTAATTGAATTAACTGCAAGCAACTAGAATTAACTAAAATTAAGTACAATTAATTAAAATTAACTACAATTAACTAGAATTAACTACAAATAAGTAAAATCAACTACAATTAACTAGCAAAGCGCAATTTGAGGGGCTCCTGGCTAAGTGGTAACAGATTAGATTAACTTATTGTAAAGTTAAGGTTAGTCTTAGAATAAATGATACATTGAGACCCCTTCGTGCCTCGGAGAGCACATTATGTCGTTGATCTCGGTGGTCATATGAACTTCTATATCAGTCGGAACGGGTAGTTGGAACCATAAAAATACGAACAACTGGTCTAAATACAGAACTTCAATATCGGCAATGGGTTCTCGAGGTCAGATGGAAGTCGCTCCGTGGCAAATATCGAAGTTCGGCCGCTTCGAAGTTAGATCGAAAAAGAAAGCAACTCAAGCAAAGGGGACAACTTTTGCCTTAGCCCGGGTCCGGAGGATGATGTTTTTTTTATATATATAGGACACGTCAATTTGACTTCACCTCGCCTGATGGTAAGCTGAAGGTAAAGTCTCAGGAAAGAGGGTCACCATTACATACACGTACCATGTTAACAATGGTGGCACTCAGCTTGACGGCCTCATCAGAAGAGGATTGTCGTCGCAGCACCGCGTGACACCCACCGGTCCCATTAGTGCTGCGACCACTATCCCCTTGCCCGGGTATGCACTCGCTGACCCCTGACCGCAATCAAACCGAAATTGAATTACTATGGCGGGTTTAAATGAACTAGTTAAAAGCATTTTGATATGATAAACCGTAACAGCAGCTAAATTACAGACGCATATCGTCTGTCAGTTTCAGCTCGACTATGATCTTACGGCCGCCACTTCAATTTCCGGTACGCAAACAATCTCGCATAATTCTCTTGTTCTGAATTAGTCAGATAACAGACAGTCAAATGCCGAAACTCTACCATGAAATCACTACATATTATAAGCGGCGATAGCCCAGTGGCTTACGTAATTGACTGCTGAGACGAGGTCTCGAGTTCGATCCCCCGTTACCCCGGGTACACACTGTTGTGTACGGTACTTTTATATGCTTAATGTAGCTAGAATATTTGTAACAGCATAGAGGGTAGTATTAATTACTTTTATAATAAACCAGTCTGCTTTGAATCTCGGTGTTTGATTGCTGTGTCCCAGATATATCACTGGCGACGAGGACAAAATTAAATAAAGTGCGTGTATACGTATATAGTGTGCAAAATGCCGATTGGTAAAGTTGAACATTTTCAAATAGGTGGCAATTGGGACACTTACATACGTCGAGTTAAGCAATTTATCGCGTTAAACAGTATCGATGTCTCATTACATGTGGCTACACTCGTTACGTTAGTCGGATCTGAATGTTACGATTTGATATGCGATTTGTGTGCACCCGAGGAACCGGAAAGTAAATCCTTCGACGTTTTGGTAAGCTTAGTGAAAGATCACCTGGAACCCGAGAGATCAGAAATAGCAGAACGACATTTGTTTAGGCAAAGAAAGCAGCAGTACGGTGAGAGCATTCGTACCTACCTACATAGTTTGAAACATTTGGCTAAAACGTGTAATTTTGGTGCGTCCCTTGAGGAAATCTTCGCGACCAATTTGTGTCGGGGTTGTACAGCGAGGAAATGCGGTCTAGGCTATTTGCGGAGAAAAATGTCGATTACAAGCGTGGAGTAGAACTCGCACTCGCACTGGAGGCAGCTGAGCGGCACGCGAGCCAGTCGGGCGCCTCGGGCGCTGCCGGTGTCGCTTCTGCCGGGCCGCTGCGCGCTGTTGATGACGACGGCTTGCATCGGGTTGGCGGCGGCGGGAGCGGCGCGGGTTGGACCCGACGGCGCTCCGCGCCCGGGACTAGACCCACGTGTCGGCGCTGCGGCAAGGCGGGCCACTCATACGGCAGGTGTCGGTATAAACATTATTCGTGCGATAAGTGCGGGGTGAAAGGTCACTTAAAGGTAATGTGTGGTCAAAAGCGAGGTGACAGTGGTGAAACGGACAAAAAGGCATCTCAAGGTCAGTTTTATTTGTATTCTGAAAGTGATTCGGAAGCGGAATGTAATTTTTTTAGTCTTCATTCTATGAATAGTCGTGAGCGTAATTTAAATACAGATGATAGTCCCTATTATGTTAACTTAAAAATTGAAAAAGTACTTTTAAAATTTGAGATAGACACGGGCAGTAAAATTTCAGCCATATCAAAAAAATGTTATGATAAAATGTTCTCAAATATACCTATAATTAACAGTGTATTAAGATTTAGGTCGTACACAGGCGGTGTAATTGAGACGCTTGGTTATATTGTTGTTAGCGTCTCGTACAATAACAAAACTATAACTTTAAAGTTATTTGTTATAAAAAACGGTGGGCCGCCACTAATGGGCCGTAGTTGGATTCGTAAATTAAATTTATATCCTGTTTATGCAATAGATGGTTTGCACAATATGACCGTAGCGGACTCGATACCTAAAATTTTAAGGAATGAGTTTCCCGAGGTTTTTGCTGACGGTTTGGGTACATTTAAAACTAAGTTACGCCTTTATTTAAAAGAAGTTACGCCTGTGTTTGTAAAAGCGCGACCGCTACCACTAGCATTACGCGATCGAGTTGAACGGGAGCTGGATCGGTTGCAGAGGGAAGATGTTATTTACAAGGTTGATAGATCAGACTATGGAACGCCCATTGTGCCCGTAGTTAAGGCTAATGGAGATATTCGTATATGCGGTGATTACAAAGTGACCATCAATCCCCGTTTAAAAGATTTTCATTACCCTCTGCCCCGGATCGAGGACTTGTTCGCGGTATTAGGAGGTGGCGAACACTATACAAAGCTAGATTTATCTAATGCCTTTCAACAATGTATTCTGTCAGAGGAGTCACAGCCGTTAACGGCGATTACCACACATGTGGGTACATTTGTATACAAGCGCGTTCCGTTTGGAATTAAATGCATTCCTGAAAATTTTCAGAAGATAATGGAAGAGACATTAAGTGGATTACCGTTCACGGCTGTTTTTGCTGATGATATTTGTGTCAGCGGAAAATGCAAAGCTTCTCATATGACTAATTTGAGAGCGGCCTTAAACAGATTAAAAAATAATGGGTTGAGAGTCAATTTTAGTAAGTGTCAATTTTTTAAAGAATCTGTTACTTATTTAGGGTATAAAATAGACAAATACGGCTTGCACACTGATGAAAAGAAAGTTCAAGCTATCGTTGCGGCACCGTCACCCACTAATATTTCTCAGTTACGAAGTTTTATCGGACTTGTTAATTTTTATTCTAAATTTTTTGTCAATATGAGCATAGTTCTAAAACCCTTATATAATTTACTAAAAAAAATGTCTATTGGCGGTGGGGTGACGATACTGAACAAGCGTTCGTTGCAATTAAAAAGATGTTAAGTAGCTCTCCGATGCTCGCGCACTATAATCCGTCTGTCGCACTTATATTGTCGGTAGATAGCAGTCCGTATGGCATCGGCGCGGTCCTAACACAACCGAACGCGGATGGCGTCGAGCGAGCCGTGAGTTGTGCCTCTCGTACACTCACCGCTGCCGAGACTAATTATTCACAACTAGATAAAGAGGCTTTGGCCATTGTATTCGGGGTGACAAAACACCACCAATACCTGTACGGCAGGCGATTTGTTTTACGTAGTGATCACAGAGCACTCAGCTATATATTTGGTAAAAATAAAGGTATACCCGTGACGGCCGCGAGTCGCCTTCAAAGATATGCTATTAAGTTAGCTGCTTACGACTTCGAAATTCAGTATGTTCGATCAGAAAATAATAGTTATGCAGATGCACTATCCCGGTTACCTCTGAGTTCGACTAAAAATAGTCGAGCGACGGGTAATAGAGAGGAGTGCAGCTACTTAAATTTTATACAGGAGGACTTACCAATCAGTTTTAAGGAAATTAAATCTGAAGTGGCCAAAGATCCCTTGCTAAATAAAGTGATAGGATATGTGAAGTTTGGTTGGCCGACGAGCGTTCAGGACGCATCGGAAACACCCTATTTTAATAGAAAAGACTCTTTGCATTTAGATCAGGGATGTTTGGTATGGGGTTATCGTATGGTTATCCCCAAATCGTTGAGGGCAGGGCTACTAAAAGAATTGCACGACGGTCATCCTGGCATTGTCAAGATGAAACAGATAGCTCGAAACTATGTGTGGTGGGAATCGTTAGACGCAGACATCGAGCGCGTCAGCGCCGAGTGCGCGGCATGCCGGTCGCAGCGCGCACTGCCTGCGCCGGCGCCGCCACACTCGTGGCCATGGCCGACCGAACCGTGGTCCCGCCTGAATGTGGACTTTTTGGGCCCCCTTCACAATAAATATTATTTGGTCATTATTGATGCCCACTCTAAGTGGATTGAAGTGGAAAGGATAAAATCCACATCTGCCACTATCGTTATTAATCGTATCAGACAGATTTTTGCACGTTTTGGTATTCCTAAACGAGTTGTAAGCGACAATGGGCCCCCTTTTACGTCTTTAGAATTAAAGACTTATTTTGAAAATAACGGCATTAAGCACTCATTGGTCGCCCCCTATCACCCTGCCAGCAATGGGGCAGCGGAGAATGCTGTGCGTTCCATTAAAAGGGTTTTAAAGAAGGCTTACGTGGAGGGGGTCGACGAAAACACTGCACTGAGTAAATTTCTATTTATGTATCGAAACACTGAACATAGCACCACGGGACGCGAGCCAGCCGTGGCCATGTTCGGCAGACGCTTGCGCGGGAGGTTAGACTTGTTGCGCGCCGATGTAGGTGAACGCGTTCGCGATGAACAGCTGACGCGCGAGCAGCGAGACGCTGGTGCGCCCCTGCGGGTGTTAGCACCGGCGATCGTGCCATAATGAGAGATTATTCGAAAAATAACCAAAAATGGTCGGATGCTGTAGTAGTCAGTCGCTCGGGGCCAGTATCGTATACTGTTCAGTCTGATGGCCGTATGCATAAACGCCATATAGATCAGCTACTAACAAAAGATCGTAGGAAGTCGCGATATTCTTTGTGCAGACGTGATAGTGTAGAAACTAACACGGACATATTAGAGGGTAAGCCGGATCCGACGCCAGACACCAATGTTATTGTTGATGGAACCTTTGTAGATGAAACCCCAAATATAAGTGTGCCAGCGTCTACTTTGGACGAAGTAAATATACAAAATGATATTACCGATAATCGTATACGGCGGAGAGCTGCTTTAGAGTGTATAACAAAGTTAAAGAAATATTAATTATTTAGGTAACAATGTAATGATACATCTCTTTGTTTTATTCTGTTTTGTACCATCAATAACAGCTTTTTGTTATAGTGAGTTCTACACATGTAGAACATAGTACACTCATTAATGGGAAGCGTTGTTATAACTTTGTGTAGTAAACCTTATGTACTGTCCCTTTGCTGCCGTATATGAATGGGAGGAGGACAGTGTTGTGTACGGTACTTTTATATGCTTAATGTAGCTAGAATATTTGTAACAGCATAGAGGGTAGTATTAATTACTTTTATAATAAACCAGTCTGCTTTGAATCTCGGTGTTTGATTGCTGTGTCCCAGATATATCACACACCTCTGACTTTTCGTAGTTATGTGTACATTAATAAATGTTAATTATCGCTCGCTTAATAATGTGCCCAGTAGATGGCAATAGGCTCGCCCCCTATTACATTGGGACTTTAACATAACTGGCGAATCGTGGGTGTGTAATACACCTCTGCCTACCCCTTCGGGGATACAGGCGTGAAGTTATGTTTATGTGTTTTATTATAAAACAAAATCCTCCACCGTGTCTGTTTACTCAAAAACTACTGCACCGATTTTCACACTGTTTTCACTCATAGATACCGTGGTTCTCGAGGAAGGTTTTAGTATGTAATTTGTCACTTCACCTTTAGCTTACCATCAGGCGAGGTAAAGTCTTATTAACATGCCCTACATAAAGAAAACTAGATCGAAAAGTAACTGTCGGCTTGCTAACTTTTTACAAAATATTTTTTACCAATAAATTGCTGGAATCCAGAGTTTAGAACTATCTTGTAACTTTGTTTGTTAAGGTTTTATAGTTCATTGGTTTACAAGTTATGAGTTGTTGATCGTTACGTATGTAGGTCAAGTTATCTTAAGCTTTATGGGTGTTTGAAGATCAGACAAGTAAACAATATCATGCTAGGAAAATGGCCAGATTTTTATCGCAAAAAATAATTGGTCAAAGCGGATATCTATAAGTTCGAAGATTCTTGGAGCCGTTTCCAAGATTCAAATTATATATATACAAGAATTGCTAGTAGATTACATATATACAAGAATAGGCTCGCCCCCTATTACATTGGGACCTAAACATAACTGGCGAATCGTGGGTGTGTAATACACCTCTGCCTACCTCTTCGGGGATACAGGCGTGAAGTTATGATATGTTATTATACAACATATTATACATTTAAAGGTTTTAAACTAGAAATTCTATATATAATCTGAGTTTTGGAAACGGCTCCAACGATTTTCATGAAATTTAATTTGTTTCGGGGGCGATAAATCGATCAAGCTAGGTTTCATTTTTAGAAATCATAAAAAAAACATCCAGGTACACTTAATAAACGTTTGTTTTTATTATCGATAAGCCAGGGTTTGAGCACTATGTGACGCGTTATTAAATGATGCCGTGGTCGATGATAGAGCACACTAACCAAGACGTAACCACTCTAGACTTGAAGACTCCCAGGTTATGGTAACCACGCGGGCCCTCAGAGTGGGAGTCCTCTCACTCGGCGTGTTGCTCACATCGATGGTGGTGAGCGCGAGCGCATGGGCCCGCCACCGCCTCCTTCTGCAAGCAAGTAATGCTCGAGAAGGAGGTGGCCGAGCGGGTCCCGAAGAGACTCAGGTCTCACCCGATCCGCAGACCGGGCGTGGCGCGGAGGCGGGTCAGGCGTCGGATGTCACTGAACGACCTCCGGCCTCCATGAGTGCAGATTTCCTATAGACTTAGATCGGAAAAAGAGAACATCTAGGATGGGACTTGAACCCGCGACCAATCCCTGACAGGGGGAATACTTTGACCAAGTGAGCTACCTAGACAGTCCCTGACAGACAGCTACGTCCCAGATGTTCGAAATTCTCCGATATATTATATACGTCTTGGGGTGATTTGATGGATTTTGTAAGATCAGCAGTGATTGATATCCTATTTAGTTTCTTATTATAATTATAATATTGCCTCTTCGGTAGTATTTTTCCGCCTCTTCCACTTCCACGGCGAGTGTTCCGATGAGCTTTTCCAATTAGTTCCAACCTCTCCTTTCCTATACAGTACAAAATGTACAAGGCTTTTTGTATTTTATTTTTTTTTACGTGCAGATTGCGGAGATCCCTTCGGATACCCCCCCGCTGGCCAGCGGGGGTGGTTATGTCGTGTCTCGACTAAAACCGCACGGGGTCCTTCCCAAATGTCCGTTGCCGGGCACCCCGGGCTCGAAAGGATAACCCCGGCGGACTTTGGCCGCCACCGCGGCCTAGTACAAGGCTGAGGTATCACACTCACACGGTGCAAACCACCAGCAAGTGCTGGAATTGTTGCTGGAATGTGCTTGGTACTTACCAAGCGGTTCGGCACCTCTTTCCATTGCCGCACCATCAAGACTTGGAATTCTTTACCAGCACACGTGTCTCCTTCTTCCTACAGTCGCGGGTCCTTGAAGCGGGGCGTGAAAAAGCATCTGATGAGGCCGTCAAGCGGAGAGCCACCATTTCAGCATTATCGGTATCTGTAATAGTGACCCTCATTCCTGAGACTTTACCTTTAGCTGACCATTATACTGTAAGTTGACCAAGAGCATAGGTTCAGTACAAAATTTAACAACTTCTTAAGGCCAAAAGTGACTCCCCGTCCTTACAGAAGCAGGCCAAGACCGAGGCGTGTCGTGTGTGTCCTACACATGCCTGTCAACTCACCGTCGCGGGATAAAACCCGACCCCAGCAGGCGAGGCCGCAATGGCGGCCAAAGTCCGCCGGTAACCCTGGGTTTATCCTTTCGAGGGCTTACCCGGGGTGCCTGGCAATGGACGTACGGGGACGACACCGTGTGGTTTTAGTCGGTCCGATTCCGACACGACCGCCCGCCTAAAGTCCACGCGTTAAAAAAAAGGCCAAAAGTGTTTCATAACTTACATTGATGCTTACTGCATAAGCAAATAGTAATGGTCGTATTTTGATGTTTAAGAGACAATAACTTATTGGATTTAAACAAGGAACCATATCACATATCACAATACCGAGACATATTACAGAATACGAATGCAATATGTATGAAGCTACTTTGAAATGGAGTTAAATTGTCGCATAATTTTGTCAAAATTTTATTTAGCTCACGTATCCAGTTGGAGTCGCTTTGAACTTATTGAGCTAAAATTGCTTGTACAAAGCTATAGCCTTTGCCAATAACAGCTGGTGCTGCAGAATTGCATCTTTTTATTCATGAGAGTCGTCTACCGCATCTCAGGATACTTCGTATGATGATATTATTGCTGAGAAATTTTAGAATTATATTCAGGTCAGAAATAGTAGATTTAAAAGAAAAGATGGCTTCCGACATCAGCATAAGGTTTATAATGGGAAGTTTATCTTTGTTGGCTGCCTGGTCCATCACGAGTGCGTAAACTCTAGTATAATCTACCAGCTAATAAACGGGTGAAATATCAAATGTCACCAGTTTATAAGCTGGCAGAACAATTCCTGGTAACACCTGATGGTCCAAATCACTGACCTGCTGTACAATACAAGAACATACAGATATTATGTAGTAGCTGGCAACACGGGAACATGTCAAATCCAACGCCCACTCCCGTTCAAGTCGCTATGCGGTAAAAACGTATATTTGTACTGTGTGCATTTTAAGGGTTTTTATTAATACACGCGGCGATAGCCCAGTGGTGTATGTAACGAACTGCCGAGACGAGGTCTCGAGTTCGATCCCCAGTCGCTCCGGGCACACACCTCTGACTTTTCATAGTTATGTGTGTATTTAAAATTTTATTATCGCTCGCTTAGTAATGTGCCTGGTAGATAGCAATAGGCTCGCCCCCTATTACATTGGGACCTAAACATAACTGGCGAATCGTGGGCGTGTATTACACCTCTACCTACCCCTTAGGGGATACAGGCGTGAAGTTATGCTATGTTATTAATTAACTTCTCATGTTGAATGCTGAGTTTTATTTAACATGTAAATGGTCCTTCGAGCCGGATGCCCAAAAGTTTGATAGTTTGTGGGATCTGATCATAGAAGATTGACTTGGTCTCACTATTGAGACAGTTTGCAAAAGTAATAGTATAAAAAATATGCCCCACCGTATGGTAAAAAGATACCTAGATTTTCTAAGACGCTTACCTACCGTCTATCCTTACTAATATTTAAATGTGAAAGTAACTCTGTCTGTCTGTCTGTCTGTCTGTTACGATTTCACGCTTAAACCACTGAACCGATTTCGCTGGGAAAGGACATAGGCTATGTTTTGTCGCGATAACCGACATCTACGCGGGCAGAGCCGCGCGCAAAAGCTAGTATGTTATACAGCTTTTAGTTTATTAAGTGAAATTTGAAACAGTTCATTTATATTTAACTCGTATTAAGACGAGCTCCGATGGGCGATGCTCTCAAATTGATCTAAACTTAAACAAAATAAATATACCGTCCGGCATTTCCTCTAATGAATATTCAAACAGACTTGACTGTGCTCAAGAAAGCCTTCGCCTTCTGGGAGAACAACGTTGCTGAGATGATATTAAAACCACTTTAACCCCTTGATGAATTCTACCATGTTTATTTTTATTGCCACATTCTTTTCTCACAGGCAGAAAGAACTATGATCTTGATATTCGTGTTACTTTTTTTTTATATGTCACGTCAATATGACTTTACCTCGCCTGATGGTAAGCTAAGGAAAAGTATCAGGAATGAAGGTCACCATTACAGACATCAATAATGTACAATGGTGGCTCTCAGCTTGACGGCCTCATCAATACTTTTTCACTTATTTACTTTGTGAATAATGATATTTGATTTAAATAGGCCCTACAAAAAGGGCAAAGCCTTAAATATGATATATAATTTACGCTACATATAAATAATTTACCTCTGTGGTGTAGCGGTAATATATTCGACTGCTACGACAGGGGGTGCGGGTACGATTCCCGCTCAGTACAAATATTTGTATATTTGAATGTGTCTACTTGCATTTCTCTAGGTGTTTCTATGTATGATATGTATGTATTTACAAAAAAAAAGTATATAAGTATGTTTATCCGTATTCTAGAACCCATAATACAAGCTAGTTAAACTATGCTTACTTTGTGTCTAGAAAGCGCTGTATAGAATTTCGTAGAAAATTTATTTATTATGATCAGGAGGGTCAATAAGCGTGTAGCTATTAGAGAACTCAAAAAAGAAAAAAATAAACTTCAAATACAAACATATGTAAATCATATAATAACAATAGAACAACAATAGAATAACAAAGTATTGCAGAGTTTCAGTCTTCTGAGTTTCAAACAAAGATCTGTAAAAGATGAAATATATAAATTTACATTTATTATATATGTACATTTAATATAATATATATTTACATTTAATAAAGTTACATTTTTCTTGGTCTTCTTCTGTATTGTAAACATCTATTTCTATAGGTACTTAATGCCAGGGGTGCGACTGCTTGGATCACCTCCAAGTTTGGTGCACCCTGGGCAACGTGGGCGATGACGCATCATCGATTGCTCCTCTGGAGTAGCTGGCGTCAACGTCAACGGCCAAGAGTCTGACCAACCGGCGAGGGATATGCTCTATGGGTAACCTTATACCCCGGCCGGTCTGTAGACCCGAGACGGCGTGCGGTTTTAGTCGGTTCAAGCCCGACATAACCGCCCCCGCTGGCCGGCGGGGGGGTATCCGAAGGGATTTCCGCACAAAAAAAAAGGTACTTAATGCCTTCCTTTCCTCGCAACTTAATATTGGTCTTATTTCGCTTTACAAGCTTTACCCAGCACAATGATCAGGCCTATAATTAAGTCAGTGCCATAATTTAAGGCAATAAAGAATTTATTTTTGTGATGCCATTTCATTAAAGTTCATAAAATGTAACATTTCACAAAAGACTAAAACGCCAAGAGGCTATTACCTTAAACAATTTATAGTACACAATTTTGCGCTTATTAACGCGTCAAAAGCAATTTTAATGAAGATACAGGTGATCCTAAAATAATTATCTTAAATTAAACAACTTAGCCGGCTGCATTATTACCTTTTCAGCATCGCTTATTGTTGAAAGGTAGGATCATTTTACACGACTATCATAATATATTTTTCATATCACTTAGGGAGTAAAGGAATACGAATACGAATACGAATATAATTAATATAATTCGTATATATATAATAGGTCTTTACGTATGAAATTGTCGAAATTTCTTACAAATTCATGAGTTCGTTATTCCTGTAATTTAATAGTTATTTCCATTATTTATATTTTGTTTGAAAGTTGATCTCAAGATTGTACAACTCTGTATTAAATTTTGTTTTTATTGGCCGCTTGATAAATTAATTCGATCTTCAAAAACAGTACTTCCTAAATGCTATCCATTTTGATGATACATTTCGTATTACTTCGTGTCACTTTTCAAAAATGTAATAAAAGTAGCTGTTTGTCAGCTTAATGTTGTCTCATTCATACACAAAAAAAATCATATTTGGATTTGCCATTCCTTAAAAAAAATGTAAAAATGTTAGTACTGAAAATTGGGTTTCCTCCAATTTCATCAAGAAGATATTCATAACAAGATAATATTCGTATATATATATACGAATAATTCGTGTGTATATACGAATTCTGTTATTGTATGGACAGCGAACACATTTCACATTTCAATCCTATTTTAAAATTATTATGACATTCTACTTTTTATTTAATTTATACATTTTAAATCACTATTATTATAGTAAGATTGGTCTTACAATAATAATCGTGATTTGACACATTTTTTATAATTATTACTATTTTGGTATTTAATAACCACAGAACGATTAAAAAACAAAAGCAAAGCTCTTATGAAAACTTCAATATAAACCATATTATGTACACGGAATGCAAAAAAAATATGTAGTAACAAATATTGTCAAATCTCTTATTTTCTTAATGCATGAAATAAAAACCTTTTTTTAATTTTATTTATTTATTATGGCAACGTGGACATTTTTAAATTAAAATTATTAAAAGGACATTATCAAATTATAAATTAGTTGTGTTTGTACATTGGAGATATTTAAAAAAATACTTAGAACACAAAAATAATTTTTCGACTTTCTTGTTTGTTTATTTGTTTGTTCGCGATGCACGCAAAAGCTACTGAATATATTTTGATGCGTTTTTAGGGTTCCGTTGCCATTTGGCAAAAAACGGATCCCTTATAGATTCGTCATGTCTGTCTGTCTGTCCGTCCGTATGTCACAGCCACTTTTTTCCGAAACTATAAGAACTATGCTGTTGAAACTCGGTAAGTAGATGTATTCTGTGAACCGCATTAAGATTTTCACTCAAAAATAGAAAAAAAAACAAGAAATTTTGGGGGTCCCCATGCTTACAACTGAAACTCACGTTTTTTCATGAAACCCATACGTGTGTGGTATCTATGGATAGGTCTTCAAAAATGATATTGAGGTTTCTAATATCAGTTTTTTCTAAACTGAATATTCAGCGCAAGAGACACCTCCAAAGTGGTAAAATGTGTGTCCCCCCCTGTAACTTCTAAAATAAGAGAATGATAAAATTAAAAAAAATATATGATGTACATTACCATGTAAACTTCCACCGAAATTTGGTTTGAACGCGATCTAGTAAGTAGCGTTTTTTAATATGTCATAAATTGTAAACCGCCATTTACCTTTCATTCAATCAACTCAAAGATAAAAATTATAAAAATAACATTATTATGTTACTTGCTGCTACGGTACCATTAATGGGCGAGTCCGACTCGCACTTGGCCGCTTTTTTCTATTAGAACCTTCTTGGTCAGACTTAACATCTACGGTATGTTTGATAACCAACGATAACCCATTTGTTCTTCTATTTCATGATATACTTTGTATGGTTCTGTGGTTCTGAAACGAAGAAAGAAGAGTGCATACCTTCCCAGAAGTGTCTCTCCACACAGTATATTATTACCTTTTTTTTTTTTTTATCGTGCGGAAATCCCTTCGGATACCCCCCCGCGTGCCAGCGGGGCGGTTATGTCGGGCTTGAACCGACTAAAACCGCACGCCGTCTCGGGTCTACAGACGCCGGGGTGTAAGAATATATTATTACCTTTTTTTTTTTTTTATTATGTCGGGCTTGCACCGACTAAAACCGCACGCCGTCTCGGGTCTACAGACGCCGGGGTGTAAGAGTATATTATTACCTCGCTGTCACTATTGTTTGTCCGTTGTATGAGTATGTCATGGAAAGATGATTTAAAATTCTGTGAGGAAACTTTAAAATGATTTATTTAATTCAATGATTTTTTTTCTTTATATTTAGGACACGTCAATTTGACTTCACCTCGCCTGATGGTAAGCTGAAGGTAAAGTCTCAGGAAAGAGGGTCACCATTACATTACACCATGTTAACAATGGTGGCACTCAGCTTGACGGCCTCATCAGAAGAGGATTGTCGTCGCAGCACCGCGTGACACCCACCGGTCCCACCAGTGCTGCGACCACAATCCCCCTGCCCGGCTATGCACGTGCTAACCCCTGAACGCAATCAAACCGAAATTGGATTACTATGGAGGGTTTTTCGCAATCGTGCACGGTGGTACTGTAGCGTCCGGGGGTTGGACGCCACAATACCTCGTGTTGATAATAAGATAAACACACGGATAAATAGTTATATGATCATTTATTAATATATTATATCGAGTTTAGGGAGGTTTTTACGCGTATATATTTATATTTAAACGAACTAGGGAATCGCGTTCTCCGCTCAAGGACTGAGCCTAAATTTAATACACTTATATCTTCTCTTCGGCCGGCGGACCCGGGCGGCGCGTCAAGTCGCCCGCTGTCAGCCGCACAGCCGAATGCACCACGCAGCAATTGTTTTTTCTTCCCTACGCTCTATTTAAATCAAATAAGTAATTATTTTTAAACTCTGACACATGATGGCCAGGTAAACGAACCGTAGTGTGTCGAACGAGGTCGCAAACCACAGTACCTACCCGGCCGAATTTTGTGACAAATTTGTGTCATCAAATTTCTACCACCAGTGAGAGTATGCTTATCTTTCCCATAGATTTAGATAAAAAAGAGAACATCTAGGACGAGACTAAATTCATAGGAATGATTTATTTATTTAATGCGAAATCTATTTTAGACTATTCTTGAATTTTAGAAGAATATTTTCATCACCTACGTGTAAGCTAAGATATTCTATCCGCAAAGCTGAAGCCGTACAACTCCCAGAGGCTTCGAGGTGCAAATTGCATGCAGAGTCAATGCATATTTGAGTTCTACCTGCGTGGTTAGGGAGGACGGAAAGTGATTGAATACTCTTAATATTCTCATAGATACCTACATAATGTACTTATTTAATTGACAGTTGAGATCCTGAAGGAACATCCTAACACTACTTTAGGCCATAAATTTAGTTTTTGAGAAAAGCGTTATGTCTGGCGACCCTGGGATCTTGACTATTAGTAGAATTTCATGATGTAGGTTTGATTTAAATGCTTATAATCACTTAAGATTTAGCATTGCACCTAAATTTCTTATTAGTTAATAATATTTTATCATAGCTAAAATATTATTATTCTTAACCCATGTAAAATACTAAGTAGATTTGAAAATAATAGGCTTATGAATGATTTGCTTATAGTACTTTGAGAAAAAGACGAAAACCACCAGGCCTTCCATGAAGCATATATCCACAATACCATGAAATGCACTTCCCCCACAATCGGGCCAGAAGACGGCACATGATAGTTCATTCAGCCTATACCTGAAACCGCAAAGTACTGAATTTTGACAGCCCGCCAAAAAAATAATTTAAGTGAAACGCGAATACTTTACGACTTATTTCTTAAGGTCGAAACGTTGGGACTACCGACCTCCATGATCGGGGCCTGAGGACAGCAGTTAGTCGACTCGCCGTCCTTACAGAAGCAGGCCGTGGCGGAGACGTGTCGTGTGTGGCCTACACAAGCTGGCAACTTACCGATAAAACCCGACCCCACCAAGCGAGGCCGCGGTGGCGGCCAAAGTCCGCCGGTAACGCTGGGGTTATGCTTTCGAGGGCTTACCCGGGATGCCCGGCAATGGACACTTGGGGAGGACACCGTGTGGATTTAGTCGGTCCGATTCCGACACGCCCACCCCGTCGTCGGCACCGATGGGGTAAAGCCCGGACTTGAACCGACTAAAACCGTACGCCGTCTCGGGTCTTCAGGTGCTGGGGTGGAAGGTGGCCCAATAAGGTAATTTCCTTGCACCCCGGCTGACCGACGACGTCTACGACTTTGAGATGGCCCCCTCGGATAATTTTATGGTACCTAAAAGACATTTCTTCCGTTCGTGTTTCATGCGGGCCCGCAATTGCAGATGTTCATAGCTAATAAAAAGTTAGGGCGTTATGCAGAAATTCCCTTTACTGTGTTACAATATTTTCCAAAAGAGTTACGGTCCATTGTAATGCGATTTTTTTGTTCGAGTTTGATAATTAAGAAAAATTTCTCTTTTAGAAATTGTCAGACATTCCAGTACATAATCTTGTACCAAAAATTTGTACAACTAAGTATAAAGAAAAGTAAATAAATGATGTTCTCAAGAGGCTTAGGTTGGACTTTGAGGGTATCTGCCGGGAAGCCACAGAAATGCAATGTCAGAGCTTACTGCAGGGACCTTAAGATTAAAGCTTCGAGCTCGTGGTTCAAGAAAAATATCATAATTAAATTGAAATATGGGATTAAAATTATAACACTTTTAGGAATTCTTTATTAAACAGAAAACTATTACTCTATTGGAAATTAAATAAAATACGATTGCATTAAGACTTCATAGTCGATACGGCCATTTAAATAAATAAACCGGCTCAGTGCGAGTTGGACTCGCCCATGAAGGGTTCCGTAGCAGCAAGTAACATAATAATTTGAGTTTTTTGAATGAAAGGTAAATTGCGGTTTACGATTTATGACGTATTAAAAAACGCTACTTACTAGATCTCGTTCAAACCAATATTCGGTTGAAGTGGACATGTAATGTACATCATATATTTTTTTTGGTTTTATTATTCTCTTATTTTAGAAGTTCGTCTCTCGCGCAAACTATTCAGTTTAGAAAAAAAAGATATTAGAAAACTCAATATCATTTCTGAAGACCTATCCATAGATATCCAAAACTTATTGTTTTTTTTCTATTTTTTTGTGAAAATCTTAATGCGGATCACTGAATACATCTACCAAGTTTCAACAGTATAGCTTTTATAGTTACGGAAAAAAGTGACTGTGGCATACGGACGGACAGACAGACAGACAGACAGACATGACGAATCTACAAGGGTTCCGTTTTTTTGCCATTTGACTACAGAATCCTAAAAAGGGCTCTTGGCTAAGTGATAACCGAGTAGGTTAGCACATTACAATACGGGCCAGGTCAGTCTAAGGATGAATATCTTTTTTTTATATTTAGGACACGTCAATTTGACTTCACCTCGCCTGATGGTAAGCTGTAGGTAAAGTCTCAGGAAAGAATCACCAGTCACCATTACATGCATGTACCATGTTAACAATGGTGGCACTCAGCTTGACGGCCTCATCAGAAGAGGATTGTCGTCGCAGCACCGCGTGACACCCACCGGTCCCACTAGTGCTGCGACCACAATCCCCCTGCCCGGCTATGCCGTGCAGCAGTGCAGGCTATCTATTCTTAACACAGTGAGACCCTCCGTCTCTCCTGGTTACCATATGACCATCAGTGGTATTCGTCACAGGTAGTTGGTGCCCTAAACATTCCGACAACTGGTCTACCTACATAACTTCAATATCGTCTTTTGCCGACCCCAACTGAGTTGGGAAAATATTATTTTCGAGCACACGAAAGGGTTTGATAAAAAAAAAATTGTGTTTCAGGTCTAGGTATGGGGAACCCCCAAAATGTATTGCTTTTTTTTCTATTTTTGTGTGAAAATCTTAATGCGGTTAACAGAATACATACCAAGTTTCAACAGCATAGCTCTTGTAGTTTCGGAAAAAAGTGGCTGTGACATACGGACAGACAGACAGACAGACATGAAGAATCTATAAGGGTTCCGTTTTTTGCCATTTGGCTACGGAACCCTAAAAAACCTCTCACTTAATAAAAAGTTAACAACAGTATAATATTGTATTTTCTATGTTTCTGCTTTAATTTTCTTTCTAATTTTTACTGTTTCCTGTTAGATGGTGTGAGAGTTTCGTTAATGTACATTTTTGCCCACATACCCTATTGGTTGTGAAAGGAGATACTTTCAGATGCAGTTGTCCATTTCTACCTAGTACTATCATCCTTTACTAGGACTCGAAGTCATCCAGTATGATTTTTCCTACCACTAAGATGGTTTGCACTAATGATGTCTACTTTATATATAAATATTCTTTGGCCAGTGTGTCTGCTATTCAATTTTGTAAATGACAACGCGAAGTAACACGTTCGGGGTCGCAAGCATTCATAAGCTTCAATAAACACTTACAATCGGATGGGTCGTTGGAGCAAACAAGCACACACAATGTTTTTAGTATCGAAAAATAAAAGTATAAAATCCAATTCGAGTTCAACAAGTTTGATCGAATGGAGTGCAATACAAATTTGTACAAGCGAAACAATTGGATTTTTCATAACAGCTAAAATGTTTAAAGATTGAACATTTTCCGTTCCATCTGTTTAACGTAGTCTATCATTACTTATGTCTCAGACTTCACCAGCCACCACATAATTGCCAGTTTCATGCATTTTATTGAAAAGCTTCAGAAAGTTTTCAATTCACTCGCTATCAGTAAATAAATTTTATTTTTTGTGTCATGTTGTTTTCCAAGCGGCTAAAGTGTCATGAATATCTTTGCTATTTTAAGTATATGCGGTAACTCCAGCTACGGTGTTCAGTTCAGTCACACTTTAATTTTGAAGTCAAAAAATCAATGGATCACGAAACTGTGATTCAAGAATACTCATACCAAACATCAAAACCTTATTCAGCAAATCAACATTGGATAAAAATAGAATAATTGAAACAAAGTAAGGGATATGTAGCAATGATTAATCCTTGCAATCAAGAACATTAGCAGCGCCATAATAATCGTTGGTGAATATTAGTGAACTGACCTAAATCAATAGAGTTGTGGGCGGTGCGTGATCGTCCCTCGGTTTGGCAGTTATTATTAGAAATATGTTATATTGAAAGTTTGAGATGTATATTCACTTCTCTCTGACTTTGACAGAGGGATTATGTTTTTCTAAAAAAAAAATCCCAGCCAAGTGCGAGTCGGACTCGCACACAGAGGGTTCCGTACAAACCTGTAGGTGTATTTGATATGAATTTCAATTTATTACTTCTACGCGTTCATGAGAAAAGAAGTAGTAACTTTAAAATTTTCAAAAATATTTTTTTTTATATGATGTAACTGAATATTTACGGTTTTCGCAATTTTTCCTTTATCTGTACTATAAGACGTTACTTCGTACCAAATTTCAAGATTCTAAGTTCACGGGAAGTACCCTGTAGGTTTTGTGCCATAAACGGCTGTATCTTTTGATTGCTTTGGCTTAGAAGTTTGATTTTTTCACAGCTCCAAGGGACAGTAGACCTGAGTATTAGATATAAATTTAAGTATGATACCTCCACGCGTTCCTGAGAAAAACGGTCTTGACAGACGGACGGACGGACGGCCGGAGGGACAAAGAAGTGATCCTATAAGGGTTCCGTTTTTTTCCTTATGAGGTACGGAACCCTTAAAATATGGATAGTAAGGATTTGTTTATTTGTAGTTGGTATGGTATCACGGGCTGGTATCCGCAACTCCACGACAAGGCGCGGTTTTTGCGTGTTTATTTGTAGTTTTATGAAAGCATCATCATCAACAGCTCCAATACCAGTTGCATTCAAAGCTTGCGAAAGACTGCCGTCTGAATCCCAACCCCGAAAGCTAAGCCCACTCCCAAATCTCGTATGTCAATCAACAGGTGTCCAAGCTTTGCAAGTGGCAAGAGCAAGAGCAAGTGAGGTTGGCTTGAGCCTCGAAGGTCTTGGTGGGGCCACACCAGATCCCTCCTACTTCCTACTAATATTATAAATGTGAAAGTTTGCGAAGATGTCTGGATGTTGGCGGAGAGGGAGCAGAAGAGAACCTTGCCCCGGAGTTCCACAGTATGTCTACGCCCAGGACTACTGACCTCCCTGATCAGGGCCTGAGGACGGCAGTCGGCAGACTGGCCGTCCTTGTAGAAGCAGGCCGAGATGAAGGCGTGTCGTGTGTGTCATGCCGTCACGTCAGCCTGCCAACTCCCCAACGTGGGATCAAACCCCACCCTAAAGACGAAGGCGCGACGGCGGCTGTAGTCAGCTGGGAACCCTGAGGTTATCCTTTTGAGGGTGTACCTGGGGTGCCCGGCAATGGATGCTTGGGAAAGACACCGTGTGGTTTTAGTCGGTTCGATTTCGACATACCCACCTCATCGCTGGTACCGGTAGGGTGAAGCCCGTAGGGGTTTTCACAGGGTAAAAAAAAGAACAGATGTTTGGATGTTTATTACTCAACCACGCTTTGTCGGCTGAAAGGATTTGACTGAAATTTTGTACAGGTTTAGATTATGGTCTCGAATAACCTATAGGTTTTATGGTCTCGAATAACCTATAGGTTTTCTAAAGATTTAGATCGGAAAAAAGAACATCTAGGACGGGACTTGAACCCGCGTCCAGTCCCTTACAGGGGGAATGCTCTGACCAACTGAGCCACCTAGACAAGTCCCAGATATTCGAAATTCTCCGATACATTAGGTTTACATTAGGTGGCTCAGTTGGTCAGAGCATTCCCCCTGTAAGGGACTGGTCGCGGGTTCAAGTCCCGTCCTAGATGTTCTCTTTTTCCGATCTAAATCTTTAGAAAAAAGTAAGCATACAAAATGATTAAAAAATTTAATTGAACATATAGGTTTTTTTATCCTAGGAATAGGTTCCCATGGATAACGCGCACGGGAGCAGTATTCCACGTAGGCGGAGCCGCGGGCATCAGCTAGTAAGAAATAATGTAAATAATAATTTTGAGTCCATAAGTGACGGACCCTGGTTTCTTTAACGTTTGTCAAACTCATGTCAACTTAACACATCAAATACTGAACGCTCATTAGTTATCTGTGGTATTCACTGTTCTTTAAAGTTGATCGATGATCTTCAACGAATAGTGTACAGAATTTAGTTTGTTAATTTGATCCGAGTTTGACAAAGTAACATACGAGAAACAGACCCGTATTCTAGAATGATACTTAGTCATGAATCTCAACTTGAGACTAGTTCCAAGTACTGATTGTGTTCTAGAACTAAACTGAAGTGGAGATTTTATGAGCGCTCAGGTGATTTATGTTCATAATATCTTCAGTAAGTTATTTCTAGTATCTGTACTTAAAATTAGTTTCAAGTTGTAATTCATGATTGAGCATAATACAGGCCTAAAATTTGTAAAACGTGCAGAACAGGAATATACTTATTTCGCCAATTTCTTTATGGTCTTAGGTACCCAATTCACCCAACCCAAACCGGGGCAAGACGCGAACACCGTAGTTCCCAAACCCGAGGGGGCCATCTAGAAACCGGGGTCAAAATCAAAAATCATTTATTCTGTATAGACCATTAATATGGCACTTACAAGACGTCAAAAAAACGAATGACACGAACGAAACGAATTTAACGAATGTTTGGCAAATGGACCACCAGTTCGAAACACGGCCGGGATGGCACAGGGTCAGTCAGGGCGCGAGGGAAATGCCCTATGGGTAACCTTATACCCCGGCGTCTGAAGACCCGAGATGACGTGCGGTTTTAGTCGGTTCAATCTCGACATAACCGCCCCCGCTTTGGGGGTATCCAAGGGGATTTCCGCACAAAAAAAATGCTACCTGATTCACGGTACCTTAGATTTTTCTTTGAACATTTATCTCGATACTGTGGTGTGCGACCTCGTTCGACACACCACGGTTCGATTACCTGGCCATCATGTGTCAGAGTTTAAAAATAACTATTTAAATATTTGTAAATAGCTTAGGGAAGAAAAAACAATTGCTGCGTGGAGCTGCATTCGGCTGTGCGGCTGACAGCGGGCGACTAGACGCGCCGCCCGGGTCCGCCGGCCGAAGAGAAGATATAAGTGTATTAAATTTAGGCTCAGTCCTTGAGCGGAGTTCGCGATTCCCTAGTTCGCATAAATATAAATATATACGCGTAAAAACCTCCCTCGATATAGGAAGCTTTGTTGAAATAATAAATGATCATATATATATCTTCCCCTGGTGTTTATCTTATTATCAACACGAGGTATTGTGGCTTTCAACCCCCGGACGCTACAATACTTATTAAAGAAATATATTAATTACTAGCTGACCCGGCAGACTTCGTACTGCCTCAATCGATAACAACTTCCATATTTATTCACCTTTTAAACCTTCTTTGGACCTCCACAAATAATTCAAGACCAAAATTAGTCAAATCGGTCCAGCCGTTCTCGAGTTTTAGCGAGACTACCGAACAGCAATTCATTTTTATATATAAAGAAGATTGTCAACATAAATAAAAACCTAACGTTCTGTATTGAAAGATGTATTTAAGTTTTCACAGCTTAACTATTTCATCCTCCCTCTGACAAATGGTTTCGTAGGTTTTTAATCTAGTGAACGTTTTGTTGAAAAATATACATAATCAAGATGAAGTTATTAAGTGTATTAAGTAATAAATTTCCTCCCACTTGCGAATAGCTTCCTAGGTTTTTAATTTAGTCAATGCTTTGTTGAAGAATATTCTTAAGATTATTGTAGTTATTAAGAAAGTTTTGCGAGAACAAGAAATCGTAGGGATAATAATATTCATTATTTATTTTTGATATTCAATCAATGAACAGAGAATGTTTCCTACTTTTAGCTTTTGAAATTGTTGCCTTCAAACCAAATCCCCTACTGAAGGGGAAGGCAAATGGTCCATGAATTAAAGGTATTAATAAACAAGATGTGGCCCGAGCTCCGCCCGCGTGGAATTTGGATCTAGTTCCCGCTTCCCAATGGGAACCTATTCCAGGGATAAAAGTAGCCTATGTCCTATTCCAGACTATAATCTATCCCTTTCCCAAATTTTAGCCAGATCCGTTTAGCCATTGTGGCGTGATTGAGTAACAAACATCCATCCATCCATCCATCCATTCAAATTTTCACATTTATGATATTTGTGGTATGGATTAGTGGGCTAAGAAAAAAAGCAACACTTATTTTCACGCTATCATGGTATGGTATCCAGTTATACATATAACTAGTTTTAATTGAGTTTTATTTAGTTATTATAATCGTCAATATTATGGTATTTCTTCCGTATTCACTCTAGAAAAGCTGTATAAATTTAACAAGCAAGATGAAAACGAGTTGTATTGAGAATACATAGAGAGCCCTCCATGTAAGAGGTATAAGAGCCCTGCGCTTGGGGCAATACAGCTGTATTGCCCCAAGCGCAGGGCACGCCGCAATAGCGGCGGTAAGGCCCATCATGGAGGATTGGCTAGAGAGCCGACACGGAAGCCTCTCGTACCGACTGACGCAGGTGTTCTCTGGTAAGGGGAGCTTAGGGGACCACCTGAATCGGATCTGGAAGGAGCCAAAGTCTGAGTGCCATCACTGAGACGCAAGCGAGGACTCATAGACTGCCGGGCGTGAGAGGTGCCGAGTCGTGACCTCTTTTTTTTTTTTTTTTTTTTTTTTTTTTTTTTTTTTTTTTTTTTTTTTTTTTGTGAAGTCCCGCTAGAATCAATATTCTAGCAAGACTCTTCAGGAGTTCTCCTGCCATGGAGAGCAGGATCCTTTTTATTGATTTATTTTTATAGGTGTGTTAAAGATTTATTTATGAAGAGAAAGATGTTGACTGCCAGGCGTACATGAGTAGCTCATTTATCGCTTGACAGTCACAGATTTGTGTAGCAGTACATAAATACATAAATATTTGTGAAAATAAATAAATATACTGGTAATATATATAATATGCCGTAATTTATATAGTTATAGTTATTTATATATGTAGTTATAAGGTTATAAATGTTGTGTGGTAATTATATTATAATAGTAATGATATATATAATAATAGTTATAGTTATTTATATATGTAGTTGTAAGATTATATAATTATGTTGTATGGTACTTATGGTAATAATGATAAGTAGATTATAATTAAGGAGTAAGAGTAGTACTTTAGATGCAGCTTGGTCTGATTTTCCCAAGGAAAATTTTCTCAAGTGTTTTTTGTATATTACATTAAATAATAGGGTTAAATAGGATATTTTGTACATACGCTTATCTTATAAATACATAGAAGAAGAGGGAAGATCTTAGATTTTTATTTATTTAATAGAAGATACGAATATCATGATAGTTTAGAAAGGAAAAATTTAATCAACTTACATTTATTTAATTAGTTTAATTTAATTTGTGTTTTAGTGATGTTTATTCCGGTTTTTTTAGCTATTTACTGATTTATTAGAATTTATTTGCAGAATCATTTAATATTATTTTAGTTGGTTAATTTAGAATATCTTGTGTACTAGATGTCTGGGTTTTGGTTTAATTGTTTAGATTGTTTGTGCTAGTTTGTGTTCGTGTGCGTACTTGTTGCCTATTGGTTTATTCTGCATTTTATCTATATATAAGATACAGAATGCCCGATGTGTTAAAAAGAATTTTGATGTAAATTATTATGTGTTTTTAATGGTGTGGCGTGTATCCAATGATGATGAGAGTTTATTGTAAGGTGTGCGTTTGTGTTTTTTATTAAAAGTTTATTTGGCCTAGTAAGCATTTTTTGTTTGGATGGAGTACCTTTATGTTGTTTTGGTCCCTTAGTAAATATTTGTTTCCCAATTTTATGTAATATATAATATTAAATATTATTATTGACATAGCCTGTGTTCCTTGATTGAAGGTATTTAATACTAAGGTTGGTTTTTATTTTATACTCCTTAGTCGTGACCTCTTGGCAGCCATCGGAGTGGGGGTCCTCTTGCTTGACTTCATGATTACGACAATGGCGGTGGACCTACGTCCTCCATGAGCGCAGGCCTAGGGGTGGCAAGTGAGGCCTCCTGTCAGCGGAAGCCGGCCGACGCGGCGGAGCGACAAGCGCCCCTCCCCCCCGTTTCCGGGGCAAGATGGGGACACCGTGGTTCCCCAACCCGAGAGGGCCATCTCAAAACAGGAGATGGCATTGGGTCAGTCGGGGTGCGAGGGAAATGCCTTATGGGGCCACCTTACATCCCGGCGTCTGAAGACCCGAGACAGCGTGTGGTTTTATTCGGTTCAAGCCCGACATAACCTCCCCCGCTGGCCGGCCGGGGGAAAACCGAGGGGTTTTGCGCTCCAAAAAAAAAGCAAAGAATGGTACAATCGCCCTCAGAAGTCTCTTTACAAACGATTTTGAAATTTTTTAATTTTTTTTTAAATCTTCAGAGGATAAATTTAACGCTTTTCAATTTTCTTTTTGTAAAGTTTTAGAACTTAGGCTATCCGTAACTTGAAATGTGTTAAGCTAATACATATGGCGACTGTACCTAGAGTGTGGGCGAAACACGAGCAGGGGATAATCTCAGGTACACCTTCTATTTATCAAATAAAAATACATTCAAATGTTACCTTTGCTCCTCAAACATGAAGTCCCAAAAGCGAATATCATTATGAATGAATGATGAACCTTATTTAAAGGCCACTTTGCGTCAAAACCAAAGTTATCCGTTTCATCAAATATAAAACTTTTGAAGCTTTTAGGTCCAATTCGCTTAAGAGTAATCTAACAAAGTTGTGACTGTACAAAATGTTCAAGTAGATATTAATGGA
This sequence comes from Cybosia mesomella, assembly GCA_946251805.1. Taxonomy (NCBI): domain Eukaryota; kingdom Metazoa; phylum Arthropoda; class Insecta; order Lepidoptera; family Erebidae; genus Cybosia; species Cybosia mesomella. The sequence goes on along the minus strand of OX276402.1, from coordinate 29,770,396 downwards.
TTGGGAAATATATTTTTAAAGTTCTGTTTTTAGACTGCACAGTTTGCCTTTTCCAGCCTTTGAAACATTTTTGCTGGAGCCACACCAACGGGAAATGCGTGATAATGTAGGTGTAGTCATGAATTAACGCGATAATTTTTAATAACGGTAATCACAATGCAGTTTGACGTTAGGCGATAACGTTGGGCATTGATGTCGATCAGTCAAGTGTAGCCACTGCATTTAACGCGGTTATAATTAACGCAATATTTATCACGACATTGGGCATTGACGTTACCCGTTAGGGTAGCCCCAAGGTTATGAATGAATGAATATTTTTTTAAATACAACCATGGTTGATATTTGTTATAGGAACGCTACTCTGACTTCTTTAGCCATTGCTTTTATATTCCTCAATCTTTCCGTAAAATAAATATTTTCTTTTTTATCTTTTTTTGAAATAAAATTATTTTTAACGGATTCTATCGCGATTCATTTGATATTATTTTATATTTTACATTGATCCCGACGTTTCGGTTGATATTCAGCAGCCATGGTCACGGGGAGTCTATTTCATATTTTACATTGGTCCCGACGTTTCGGTTGCTTTTCGACAGCCATGGTCACGAGGAGTCTATTTTATATTTTACATTGATCCCGAAGTTTCGGTTGCTTTTCAGCAGCCATGATCACGGGGAGACTAAAGACCATATCTGCTGAAAAGCAACTGAAACGTCGGGATCAATGTAAAATATAAAATAACATCAAATAAATCGCGACAGAATCCGTTAAAAGTAGTTTTATTTCAATGTGTGACAGTCGCGTAAACTTCCGACATTATCTTTTCTTTCCTGCCCCAACGTTAACTGGGGCATAATAGACTCAGTGTTCATTACGTAGGACCATAAATATAGCTGACGAGAGAGGGGCTCCTGGCTAAGTGGTAACAGAACAACCCAAGGCAGTCTTAGGATGGGTACTGAAACGTCGGGATCAATGTAAAATATAAAATAACATCAAATAAATCGCGACAGAATCCGTTAAAAGTAGTTTTATTTCAATGTGTGACAGTCGCGTAAACTTCCGACATTATCTTTTCTTTCCTGCCCCAACGTTAACTGGGGCATAATAGACTCAGTGTTCATTACGTAGGACCATAAATATAGCTGACGAGAGAGGGGCTCCTGGCTAAGTGGTAACAGAACAACCCAAGGCAGTCTTAGGATGGGTAACCATTCTTCTGACACATTGAGTCCTCCTTGCCTCGGAGAGCTCATTAAGCTGTCGATCCCAGTTGCCATACAAACATCTATGGCAGTTGTTACGTTTAGTTGGAACCCAAAATGGTCCGACAGATGGTCTAACTAAAAAATTTCCTATATAACCAATGGGTTGCGGAGGTCCTCTGTTATTGCGATTTTTGCTACCCTAACGAGAGTACATCTGATTGCCCTCCAATTCAGACCAACTTCGAGAAAGCTGTTTTTTTTTTTTTTTTTATTTAGGACACGTCAATTTGATTTCACCTCGCCTGATGGTAAGCTGAAGGTAAAGTCTCAAGAAAGAGGGTCACCATTACCTACACGTACCATGTTAACAATGGTGGCACTCAGCTTGACGGCCTCATCAGAAGAGGATTGTCGTCGCAGCACTGCGTGACACCCACCGGTCCCACTAGTGCTGCGACCACAATCCCCCTGCCCGGCTATGCACTTGCTGACCCCTGAACGCAATCAAACCGAAATTGGATTACTATGGAGGGTTTTTCGCAATCGTGCACGGTGGTACCTTTTTTTTTTTTTTTTTTATCGTGCGGAAATCCCTTCGGATACCCCCCCACGTGCCAGCGGGAGCCTTTATGTCGGGCTTGAACCGACCAAAACCGCACACCGTCTCGGGTCTATACCTACCCGGCCGAATTTTGTGTCAAATTTATGTCATCAAATTTCTACCACCAGTAAACCCAGTTTACCCCGAATAAGTAGACCCCGGGGTTGCAGAGGTCAGAAGGCAGTCGCTTAATGGAGAATTTCGAAGTTCAGCCGTTTCGTAGTCAGACTGAAAAGTCGATCCCAACTGAGTTGGGAGAAGGTCTGATGATTATGATGACGACCTATGTAGATAAAAAGTGCTGGTAATAGGCTCACGTTTGACCACTATCGCACCTGTTGGTAAGTGATCATGTGGTAGCATACGCATGCGAACGAGAAAGCATAAGAGAATGGATCCTGGACTCCAAAGTGCAAGTTTTAAATGCGACCAAAATGATTATGGTGATAACAACAGACCTGTGGTAGACATAGAACAGGCTTAGAAGTGTCGGTATGTTTGTATATTTTACCTTGAACTCTATAACCAGCCACTACAATGACATTCGTGCAATGAAACGATTTTCTTTGGCGATTTTCTTAAGTAATATCATAAGTACTTAAGATTTGATAAACCACAGATACTCGCCAAAGATAATCGATTCCTACCTAGGATGCTCCGCGAAGCTATTGAAATTAAAAAACATCCTAATTTTAATAGAGAAGTTGGTTGGAATGTACCACCAGCTTGGGCCCAGTCATTCACTTCATTAATTCCAAGAAAAATCAAAATACAACAAGACTTCACGACACTGTGAGCTCATTCTGTGTAAATAGTAACACCAACAATTTAGCATAGTTGGGGAACTTTGAGATAACTTACACTTCAAACTACACGACAACAACCATCTTTAGTCTCCCCGTGCCCATGGTTGCTAAAAGCTACCGAAACGTCGGGTTCAATGTAAAATATAAACTGACATCAAATAAATCGCGACAGTAACATTCATGCAATTTTGTATATATTTACAGTAGTTCTTTAAGTTTGTAGGCACTTATCTTAATTTATTTTTCCATCAACAGCAAGAGCAACACTTCATAAATTTCATCCGGGATCCAGGCACCGTAGAAATTTTAAAAGCTACATATTAATATTTTCAAGGGGTCCACTCTCAGTTCCATTATGAATTTCAACTAGAGGGCTACATTATTTATGAATACTTCTCAGCCCTCCGTGCCGGGCCCATTATCGAGTGAAGAGGTCAATTTTGTAGGTTTGTGTGCCAAAATATCCTCTTTTAATTTCATAGAATTTCTTATATCATATAAAGCAAGGTTAATATATTTTGGGACGTTTTCATTCATTGGTTCGGCTACAAGTGTACCTTTAGTACACAGAGAGATTCATTCAATACTTTGATAGTAATTTGATTTAACTAACTGATATATTTTTATATACTTTTACACACGAGTCTTCTTCCTCGTGCACTGTCGTTAAAAGTGGACATATCAATTTTGTTTCTACATGTTTGTATTTGACTGAGAAAGTGTGGGATCAGGTTTGATCCCGCGTCGGTAAGTTGGCAGGCGTGTGTAGGACACAAATGACACGTTAGCGAGTCGGCCGACTGCCGTCTTCAAGCCCCGATCACGGAGATCGGTAGTGCCGGGCGTAGACAAGTCTGCGGCGTCCTCACCGCAGACCGCGGAACTCGGGGGACAGGGTTCTTTCACGTGCTATACCTGCTCGCAGAAAGAGACGGTGGCGTGACACTTGCTCCCATCGGAGACCACATCCTTCTGTACGTGGCAAAGCTCGCATGACACTTTTAATGCTGACATCATTTAGTTTACTAACCACCTACCATGTTGTTTGCCAGGTAGGTTTTTGTTGACGCTAGTTGCTCCAATTTGCCGGAGCTAACGATGAGGTGGACTATGTCGAATTCGAACCCACTGAAATAGTACTGTGGTTCGTTATATGAGCTAAATATACACTAGAAAGTATATCCCTGAGGCCCGGCCGATCTTGGTCGCTAACTTTGGCAACTCATTCGTATTGATAGGGATTAAATCCCATCTTTATTCTTCCAAACACGACGCGACGCTACGGGTCTTCTGCTAGGATGACGGTTAGCTCGAACCGTCATCGCCAAGCCCACGGTCATGTAGGACAAAGGCTAGATATCGTTCTAAGATGTTGTTTATTACCTCAGCAATAAGAATAGAAGCTTAAAAATAAAATGAAGTTTAAATACTATAATTTCCAAATATTCACACTTTCTCGCCTACGAGAACCTTGGCGTCATCTTGCGTTCACTCGGGCGCAATAATTCTTCTCTGGGCAATTCAACTATGAGTAAGATTTTACACGCTGCGAGATCTGGCACTCCATATAATCGTTTTTAGTTTAGTAGCAAATGCTGAGGACTTTTCAGTGAATGAAAATGTTATTCCTGGTAGCTAGCGGAGAAATTATTTTGGATGGGATAAAATGGATTACGTTCTATAAGATTTCTAAAGATTTCTAAAGATTTTAGTATTTAGTAATAATGAAAGTAGAATGCCATGAACCAAGAATTAGCAAGCTGAAGTGGCAGTGGGCCGGCAATATCTCGCGAAGAACTGACAACCGCTGGGGTAAACGTGTTCTTGAGTGGAGACCGCGACTCGGCAAACGTAGTGTAGGGCGCCCTCCGGCCAGGTGGGATGACGATTTGCAAAAGACTGCGGGCAGATGCTGGATGCGGCAAGCTGAAGACAGGGCGCTATGGCGCTCATTAGGGGAGACCTATGTCCAGCAGTGGACTAATAGAGGTTGATGATGATGATGATGATGACGATGCCTGTGTATATCATTGTCGATATTTTATTACACAGTAACGTAGTGCTAGACTAAGGACAATTTTATTTAACTTTAAAACAAATTTATTTTTCTCAAAATTGGTGGACATGGCGATTATAGCTTGGCAAATTCGTACGTGACACTCCCATGGTCCACGCGGGTGGGTGGGTGACGTAACACCTGATGACGTGTTGTGTACCGCTACCATACCTCTCAAACTTGGTTACGAATTGGTCTTTAGATATCCCTAAGTAAAATCAATTATAAATATTACTAATAATACAATAGTTATTTATGCCACTGTCAAGCAATGATAGCTATTGTAACACGATTGCTAGTTTGTGCCACGATGCGAAGCTGAGTGGCACAATAGATCAGCTTAACAATGGCGCGAAAATAGCGCGGTGCGCGCAATGTTGCTTTGTTGTTATAATCCCACAAGTGAAAGGCAAAGGCAATTCATCCATACAGCCTAATTACATGCAATGTTTAGTCGTGACGCAAATACGCGCGCTTTTTGGCATAATCATATGTTGATTTTTTGATGCCAAAGCCATAAAAAAATAATTAAAAAGTTTCATTGCAGAACGGTTTACCCGTGTGGAAATGGTCATTGTAACACGACTTGGCAGGAATGAGTACTATTGAGATATGACTTGTGGTTATGTATTAAGCAAATTACCAAATAAGTCTTTTTAGCAACTTTAGAAGTTTATTCATAGATCAAATTAACCTGTTCTGCTGAACTATAAAATTTCCTGAAGGTCTATCTTGTAATAATAAAGTTTCCTACAATAATCATACCTATGATAGCGTGATAATATATAGCGCAGTTTATGGCCATGCTCTAGAAGAATGGTCATGCAAAATTTCGGCCAAATCTGTTCAGCGATTTTTTAAGTGATGCTCGGAAATCGATAATGAAAAGCAGACAAACAGATAAACCGACATTCCGCTTCGGTGTGGCTCCTAGAACACACAATTATTTTTTTGGAAAAATATTCAATTTTCAGTTTTCACCTCGTTACCATTTTATTATTTGTATGATAGTATGATAGTATGATGGATCACCAGAATGAATTCCCTTTCGATTGTAAAAATATGCTGCATTAGTGTCCGTATCTTTAAATGGTATAGACTTAGTGGTTTGATTCTTTCGAAGATTCAAGGCGTTGCGGACTTGAGTATTTGCTACTGATTTCAACTAGATACCTTCGCATGTTCTTGAGAAAAAGGTCTTGACAGACAGACAGACCGACAGACAGACAGACGGACAACGAAGTGATCTTATAAAGGTTCAATTTTCTCCTTTTGAGGTAGAGAACCCTAAAAATAACTATCGGTAGAGTCATCTTCGTGTAGTAATATCGTGTATGTTTTGTCAAGAGCAACGGTGCCCAAGTGACGCTCCCATCAAATAACCCACGCCCCCGTTTCACCATCCCCGCTGCCTTGCGGCCCTCATCCCGCACACACCATGGGAGTCATCAATTAGAAACTACTGTAGGTAACAAAACAAAGTTTAAAAAACTGTAACCAGTCTACAGAGAGGTTAAAATATAAACGTGAACAAGTAATTTTAATAAATAATAGTAAAATATAGTAACAGCTCTCCACCGATAGATAACGCTAGTAGTACTTTAAATCGTTGATATCTTTATATATAAAGAATAAATCAAGAACGGCTGAACTGATTTGGCTGAAAATTGGTGGAGAGGTAACTTAGAACCAGGAGAAGGACATAGGATAGTTTTTATAAAGATAAAAAAAGACGTGAAACGCGAACATTTTCCGGGAAGCAGCAATTGAACAATTTCTATCCATTTTGGATTACATGTAAAAGTAATAAAAAGATCCGACTGACCCTAATGACGTACATATGTCATTACATCTTGCGCATATTCATGCATATGTCGCGGACTACCTTTGTACGTCGCAGCAGCCACATTGTTAGAAGTATGCCGTACGGCTTATTCAGCATTAAAATTGGGTTAAACCGTTAAATCTTCAAACTATTGAAGAACCAACATGTAATATTGCAAAACACTCCGCAATGGTCAAAGTTTTATCAGCATCGAAAATCATCATCTGGGACGAATGCGCAATGGCGCATAAACGTGCATTGGAAGCACTTCACCAAACATTGAAAGATCTGCGCAATAACTTGTGATGTTTTGGAGGCGCAATGATTTTACTGTCTGGAGGTTTCCGCCAAACACTACCAGTAACTCCAAGATCAACTGCTGCAGACGAAATAAACGCTTGCCTCAAATCATTGAATCTATGGCGCTATGTAAAGAAACTTCAGCTGACAACAAACATGAGAGTTGCATTGCTGAACGATACATCTGCTGAAGATTTCTCTGTGCAATTACTGACTATCGGTAATGATCGAGTACCTGTCGACCAATCGAGCGGATTGATTTCATTTCCTCAGAATTTCTGTAACTTTGTTTCATCAAAAGATGAACTCATCAATAAAGTATTCACAAACATCATTACTAACCACAAATAATGACTGATTGAGTGAGCGAGCGGCTAAGAATAAAGATGTAAATGACTTAAATTTCATAATTTAGAAAGAGATCATTGGTATACTGCGTTCTTTCAAATCAATTGACTGTGTAACAAATAAAGATGAAGCCACCAACTATCCAATTGAATTCTTAAACTCCTTGGATGTACCAGGCTTACCACCGCACAATTTACGATAAAAGGTTGGCTCCGTAGTAATCATGCTTCGAAACATAAACCAACCAAAACTGTGCAACGGAACGCGTTTGGTGGTAAGGAAATTGATGAACAATGTGATTTACGCGACGATACTCAAAGGAAAATTCGAAGGTGAGGAAGTTCTCATCCAAGGATCCCGATGATCCCAACCGACATGCCATTTGAGTTTAAACGACTTCAATTTCCGATACGTCTTGCATTCGCCATGACCATCAACAAATCACAAGGCCAATCCTTAAAAGTTTGTGGTCTGAATCTAGAAAATCCATGTTTTTCCCATTGTCAATTATATGTGGTATGTTCACGGGTCGGAAGACCATCTGTGTTATTTGTTCTTGCACCTGATAATAAACCGAAAAATGCCGTGTATCACAAGGTGCTTCACTAAAGAGTGGAACCCGTGCACTAAAATACATGGCCAATAAAAAGTCATTAAAATACTTCCTTTTTTAATTTACATTAATTATCCACATAAAAAACTGACCTTGATAAAGTCAAAAGTCTGCTCATTTATTGCCTCTAAGGCGGAACAAAGTTCGCTGGGTCAGCTAGTTTACTATAAAGCTGTATTAGTTGATCTCTTCGTATATTCTATAATATTACATTATATTTATATTTTAAACTTGGGATTTTTACCTTTTCATTTGATATCACACTCCATACGATAGCAAAAAATTTTTTTTTTCTAGTCCCCACATTTTTGCGTTATATAAATATAGCCTATTGCACCCAGAGTTAATAATTAATCGATTGACACCTCATTCATAACAATGAGTTCAGTATCTTATGCAGCCTAGCACATAACCATACTACGAATATAACCTACAGTAATTCGCCATAGTCTGGTAATAAGAACTGTGAAATTCGGGTGAAATTTTAATTATGATGGACCGAACTCGTAAATATTGCAACTTTTTACCCGATGTCCCGCAATGTTGGGCAAACACTGGGGGATATAACACTCCACTGAAATTTTAATTTTGATACTTGGACTTCGAAAGCAAATCATTTTTATGTCTTAAAAAAAGTTGACTCAGTTATGATGATTTACAACTCAACCAATTCCTTGAACGCTAATCCTTTTAATAGTTTTCAACTCACGATTCGCGGCTTAACTGTAAGACCGTAGTTACTGTATTACAAAAATATTTCTATTTTGGAACGATCCACAAGCGCAACGTATAACACTTTTTCTCACTAGTGATATTCACCGGCTAGTGCAGGTGAGCAACAGAGTTTCCTAATCCCAGGGCGCCTTCACAGAGGTTCTAGGTGGTGCACAGGTCAGCTGATATTCAATGAAACTCACCACACACAGTTGTACATACATATATTTACATGCAAAGAAAACACAGAGTCACAGATGGTTATACAGAAGTATTACATAGGAATAGGAATTAGAGACATAGATAGAAATAGAAGTGAGTTTAGCAGCTCTAAAATGATATAAACTTAAACAGATAACAATTTTCAACATACATAACAACTCTTCTCAACAAGGCAGCATCACCCAGTTATTGGCACAGTTAGATATATACAATGTTGAGGGTGTGTATGTCTACCTGATGCCAGCCAGTAGTGACACACTTAGATGTATAATACACCAGCCTCACGCCGGTCAGCAGTAATAAAGTAACCAGGTAATGATTAAAGGAACGGATACATGACCTTGTTCATTTCAGGTAATCTTGTGACCGTCAGTGGTTGGGGACCGGTAGAGCTGATTCCGGAGCTTTCCTATTGATCAGCTTGTCCAAGTCTAGGCCTCCAAGTCAGCATAATTGACACCTCAGAGTATATATTGTCCTTTTAAATTGTTTACGGGTTTTTCTCCCAGAACTAACGACCCTGTTATGAAGATACACAACTTTTATCAATAACACATCTCCATTATGCGAATATATTAACAGCAATTAAAAGAACAACTTACCAGATCAAATCTGGGAACACACACAAACTATAACCTCCAAACTGAAGGTATTCTTTGTTGCACTATAAGTATTTCAGACAATAAATTTTCAGAGTAGAGGACTAATGACCTCTTAAATAACAAATAAAAATCGTGTCACTGCGATCACTCTTATATACACAAATAATTCTAGACCTTTTGAGAACAATACCGGTGAATATATTTCCACTGGAATATTCTATAACAATGACTTAAAGAAAACAATGAATTCGACCGCATAACATACGCCCTCTGACGGGGATTTGCTACAGACCGCCACATCGATTGCAAACACCGTAGTTGCGACCGTGTCCTACAGATGGCGCTAACCACAATTAATTCTAAATATCAATTAATTCTGTATATTCAGTAATGTAATCGTTACAACGAAAAAGTTCGAACACTTTTGATAGCAACTCACGTTTGTGGGTTTTTTTATATATATATATATTTAGGACATGTCAATTTGACTTCACCTCGCCCGATGGTAAGCTGAAGGTAAAGTCTCAGGAAAGAGGGTCACTATTACATACACGTACTATGGTAACAATGGTGGCACTCAGCTTGACGGCCTCATCAGAAGAGGATTGTCGTCGCAGCACCGCGTGACACCCACCGGTCCCACTAGTGCTGCGACCACAAGCTCGGCTATGCACTTGCTGGCCCCTGAATGCAATCAAACCGAAATTGGATTACTATGGAGGGTTTTTCGCAATCGTGCACGGTGGTACCCGACCCGGCCGAATTTTGTGACAAATTTGTGTCATCAAATTTCTACCACCAGTACCACAGTCGCGTGAGTAACCAGTCGTGTTATGGTTTACACTAGCTGTTGCCCGGGGTTTCGCCTGCGTGGAATTCTGATCAGGATACCGCTACCCATGGGAACTTATTCTAAGCGAGGCCGAGCTCGCGGCCAGGGTCCGCCGGTAACCCTGGGGTTATCCTTTCGAGGGCTTACCCGGGGTGTCCGGCAATGGACACTTGGGCAGGACACCGTGCGGTTTTAGTCGATGCACGACATAACCGCCCCCGCTGGCCGGCGGGGGGGAATCCGAAGGGATTTCCGCACGTAAAAAAAAAATGGAAAGAGTAGCCTATGTTATTTTCCAGATTATAATCCATTCCTGTACCAAATTTGAGTCAGATCCGCTCAGTCGATAAAGAGTGATTGAGTAACCAATATCCAAACACCTTCACAAACTATCACATTTATAATATTATTAGTTGTTGTGGTGGAATTCTGATCCAAGATCCATAAAAGTAGCCAATATATTATTTCAGACTTTAAGCTATCCCTGTACCAAATTTCAGTCAGATCTGCTTGGCTGTTTTTGCTTAAAAAAATCAACAACTATCCATACTCACAAACTTATGCATTTACAATATTAATAGGAGCATAATTAGATCCATTAGGTGGCGCTGCAATCGGGTTATAGGTTCGATTATTTTTTGATAACTCGAGCTCTTTCATATTAGCAGCAAGCGTTAAGTCGTATTTTTAGAGTCGATATACGTTTGAAAACCGTTTCGTCTCTAGTTCAAGCGTACTAAAATAACATAACTTCAAGTCTGTATCCCCGAAGGGGTAGGCAGAGGTGTATTACACACCCACGATTCGCAAGTTATGTTAAGGTCCCAATGTAATAGGGGGCGAGCCTATTGCTATCTACCGGGTACATTATTAAGCGAGCGATAATTAACATTTATTAATGCACACATAACTACGAAAAGTCAGAGGTGTGTGCCCGGGGCGATGGGGATCGAACTCGAGACCTCGTCTCAGCGGTCTGTTACGTACACCACTGGGCTATCGCCACTTTTTACGCACTACAATACTACGTACGTACTAAAATAGCGCCGTAAATATGGCGGCCAAAGGGATATTTGGTGTTAAACAAGTTACAATATACTATATATATATATATATTTCTACAGCTCCTGTAGACTCACAAACTCCACATAATTGAGTACACATCTTATAATGCACTTTGTGAGATATTTTTTAATTAAAATTTCATATTCTGTCATGCGAACAGGGACCAAAAGGGTAAAAAGGGTTGCCTTGATGAATTACTTTGCCCACTCAGTTTTATGAATGTACCATCTACATGTAATTATTAGACTATTCTTAACTACCGCACTTGTATATATATGCTTCATGTTTATTTAACTTGAGAGGATTTAAATAGTTCAAAATATTGTGTTAAAGTCTATAATATTACGTTTATTTTTATAAAGGAAAGAATATATTGATATTTGAGAAATTAAATTAAATAAATAAATATTCTACGATATTCTACACAGCGCTTTCTAAACCAAAAAGTAAGCATAGTATAAGTAGCTTGTGTTATGGGTTCCAGAAGGCGGATAAACATACTTATATACGATATGTTTTTGTAAATACACACATGTTATACATAGAAACACCCAGACCAATGCAATAGACATATTCATGCAGACAAATATTTGCACTGAACGGGGTTCGAACCCGCGCCCCATGTCGTAGCCACACAGGCCGTCATAGGCATAATTCTATGCTCATTCTCGAATTTAGATTTATATCGAAATATATAATATATAGAAATACATGAATTTAAATTTATATCTTAGAAATACATGAATTTAGATTTATATCTTAGAAATACATGAATTTAGATTTATATCTTAGAAATACATGAATTTAGATTTATATCTTAGAAATACATGAATTTAGATTTATATCTTAGAAATACATGAATTTAGATTTATATCTTAGAAATGACATGAATTTGATTTTTTTTCTCTTTTCATATTTTCACTTTAATGTATGTTCTAAAGTTGTGAATACATTCTCTTTTTTGTATTGGAAAATACAGGAATATAATGTTCGCTCCTCGTTTGGGTGCTGAGAAGGTGACGTATGATGGCAATAAAAAGACGGCCTAAGGAGTGCTCGAGAGGACTAATACTCTACCATACCATAGAAAACACAATGGGTACGGTAGAGTGTGAAACAATTTCCCACCCGCATGACCGTAGACCAGAGGCGGAAAGGTAGGGTTGCAACGTAGTTTAGTAAAATACAAAGTCTTCGGTTTTAGTATTCGTTGCCATAGCAACAGCTTCAGTAGTGTATGGTCCATCTGAAAACAAAATATATTCGTTATAATAAGGTTCGGGAGAGAACCTTGCCGAGTTCCGCAGCCTGCGCTAGGATGCCACAGATGCTCCATGATCGGGCCTGAGGTCGGCAGTCGGTGTGTCGGTGTCCTACACAAGCCTGCAAATTCACTGATGCGGGATCATACCCGACTCCAAAGGTGAGGTGGCTATGGCAGCCGAAGTCCGCTGGGGTTATCCTATCTAGGGAATACCCGGGGTGCCCAGTAATCGACGCTTGGGAAGGACACTGTGTGGTTTTAGTCGGTTTGATTCCTTTAGTGTTAGGGTTACTACAAATTCCTGTAGGGTAGAGATACCCCCCCCCCCCCACCCGATCAATAGAGGCCTAAGAAGTTTCGGGCAATATGTTCCATGAAAGACATGTGTCCCGAAATCGGAACCGAAAACACTTCAGTTCAACCTAAACCCTACCGAAAGAAAAGCGAAGTGACTTCATAGTACCTATATGGCCAAATGCTGCGGCTTTCGTTCGTGTTTCGTGTGGGCCTGAAGTTTCAGATGTTTCATGGTAGCCCCTCAGATGTCTGTAATTTTTAGATGTGAATGATAATTATGCTGAATATAAGTACCTATTTGGAACCATTGGGTGGTGGGTATTCCAGCTTCTTGACGAGCATAAGCAATAGCTTCCCTAAGCGCAAAAGTGATGCCTACTCCAGAACATGTAGAGGGCTCTCCAGTAGCTGTGTAGAGTAAAAAAAAAATATTGAACCAAAATTCTTATAAAAGCGCCCAGTTGTTACATAAAATTAGATGAATATACATTTTGTTAAAAGAATTAGTAAATTATATATGATATTCATGGCTGTATATCTTTGAAGGGGTAGGTAGAGGTGTATCATTTTGCTACTTATATTTATCGATAAACATATAATTTGGAGGCAAGTCTATTATCATAAACTAAGTATTTAACTTCTACTTTTTATGTTCTTTTTCTTGGACTGTGTTTATAGCAGGAGAAATAGTTGGTTACTCATTATGACGGCCACTTGTATGAATAAATACTTTTAACAAATTATTATCCTAATACTTTCATTAGAAAACAGTAATCAAGTATTATAAAAGAAAGGGGCTGTACCTTTGGATCCAAGGATGAGGTCATTGCTAAAAGAATTTTTCTTAAAATAAATATTAAAGTGTTGAGGGATATCCCTCATTCCAGGCACAAAGTAATCCCAGCTACGGTTTGTGAGTATTTGACCGGTGTTAGCATATACTAGTTTTTCACATGTCCAGTAACCCACAGCCATGATGAAGCCTCCTTCAACCTTAAAGATAAATAATCAACGAATAAAAACGATACATTTATGCAAAAAAGTTCATCTAAATTAGACGGAATGTAGTACACTCACTTGCCCAATGTCAATTTCAGGACTAATACTCAATCCAACATCTTGTATCAAATCCACTCTTAAAATTTCAAATTCACCAGTCAAGCAATCAATTTCTACTTCAGATAGTGACATACCGTATACACTATAATCTTGTGCATCAGACATGCCCACGAAACCATGAGCTTGAAGATCTACATCAGCATTATAAGCTGCTAATATTAATTGTTCCCATGTTGGATTAGTTAACGTTGCTCTGATAGGTTCTAGTCTTGCAAGAAGTTGCTCACAACACCTCCGCAAACTAATGATAACATCCTGAGTTGTAGCACTTCCACCAGATATAAATGCGTTTGGTGCAATAATTGTGTTATTGGCTTTAATTTGAATGTTACTAACTGGCACTTTCAATAAATATGCAGCAGTTTGAACAACTTTTGTATTTATGCCTTGTCCCATTTCAATACCCCCGTGAGTGATGACTATTGAACCATCTCCATGATACACTGACAAGTTTACGTCTAAGCGCTGTCCCCCTGCTGAGGCCCACCTTGCGAAGGCAAATCTTAGGCCACGTTTCTTCCATCGGTTTTGTGCGTTAAAAGAATCTACTGCTGCTCTTCTAGTGACATATTCAGCATCAGTTTTCAGTCTTTCAACCATATCCGAAATATCGTTAAATTTGGTTCTATCTAAATTAGCTAGACGTACTGTAACTGGATCTAGAGAGAGCTCATAAGAAATTCTCTCCATTACACTTTCACATGCAGCAATAGCTTCTAGTGAACCTGTGAAATAGAAGAATTTTAGAATTAGACTCAAAAAAAAATATTCAGTAAAAGTTTTAAGCAATTAATATGCTTACTTTTCGAAAAAAGAGAACATCTATAGCGGGACTTGAAACCGCGACAAGTCTCTTATAGGGGGGATGCTCTAACCAACTGAGCCACCTAGACACGTTCCAGATATTCGAATTTCTCCGATATATTATTTATTAGTCTCAAGGCGACGCTGGAGCCATCTACCGTAACTCTTGCGAACTACGGCAACAATGAATGGCTTTACAGACATTTTTAAACATTGTTTTTGATGACTCCGCCACATTAATTCGAATTCGAAAATTCTAATATCTGGGACGTGTCTAGGTGGCTCATTTGGTCAGAGCATTCCCCCTGTAAGGGACTGGTCGCGGGTTCAAGTCCCGTCCTAGGTGTTCTCTTTTTCCGATCTAAAATCCATAAAACAGAAAATAGTTTAAAAAGAAAGAGTTCTTAATTCCACCATAACTACTTATAGACAGTTTCTAAAGTTCACGCCAATGTAATTACTATTCTCGACGTTTTGGTTGCTTTTGTAACAGCAGTGGTTCCGCCACCATTGCTGCTGAAAAGCAACTGCAACCTTGGGAATAGCAGTAACACAAGAAATCACGATAGAATCCGTTGAAATTAGTTTTGTTTCAGTAACTATTTATTATTTATGACTTAATAACAAATAGTCATTTGATTTTGAAATCTTAAATAGTGATTGTCAAGTTTTCTTGTGTTTATCATTTGCTTCTGCAATTTCGTGTGTGTCTTTGTTATTTACAATAATAATTTGATATTTCTGAATTATATTTGCATAATGCATTAGCTTCTTAGATTTTTTTAAATTTTAAATGTATTAGACTAATGAGAAATATCTTCAATTTATTACAAACAGCTGGTTTCAATTCTTTAATAAATAATAAATAAATAAAAAATATTCTACGACATTCTACACAGGTATGTTTAGAAGTATGGTGAGACTTATTCTCTACTGTCATTTATCGCCAATTTATTATAGTTGGAGTATCTTAATCTTTATATATATTTTTGAATTTCTTGATGCTTTTTTACTACAAAAAGGGTCAAAAAATATACAAATAATCCTTGATTTACCTGGGGATCTACACCACGTATTTTTAGCTTTGTCAGTGATGGTATCAAAAGCCTTATAGTTAAACTTTGTTACATCATAGCAATTGAAATAAACTCCATTTCCAAGACTGCTTAAGGTTTCATTCCTTTGATGTCCGTTATCTTCGTAAGTCGTGTGATTTATATATTGTATAACTCCCGAACTATTGACTGCCACCTGGAATTCATTACAATACAACATAGTTACAGTATAGTTATCAATACGGATGAATTTAGTTATCTCAAAATATATTGTCATTCAAATACATTAAAAAGGAATTATATTTTCATTTTGTGACCTATATAAGTAAAGATAATAAATTTGATTTAATTATATAAATATTTAATTACATGAATCAGTTATGAAGTATAATAAAAAGGATAATTATTAAGTCATATAAATATAATATACCTCATAATCATTGGTGCATGACAATCTCTTGCCAATAGCTTCCATATTAGTAGTCAGTGTTTGGATAAATCGACAGGGGCGATTTAATTTTATGCAAGCAAGACTACAAGCGACAGCAGACTGAATGCTACGAGAAATTTTTAAACCATAGGCACCACCAACGCGACGAACGTACACGTCAATTCTGCAAAAATAATCATACAAATGAGGTGAGTGCTGATAGATCGATACGAGCACCTCGTGGTGATGTCACCATTCCTCATGATGAAAACCTCATTAAAGCCAAAAAAGATAGCAAAAACAATATTTGAATTTCACTCATGTGGTTGTTGATATCGATTCATGAATTTATTGCTAAGAGCCTCGATCAACAACTTCAGAGGATCGAGAACCCAGCTCCTGACGGTTTGTGCAGCTGGGTTAAGGACCTGATGCAGAAAGTAAATCTCCTCGTCATAGCACGTACTGTGAGGAGGTTTCTATCTCTTGAGCCAAACCACCGATAGCTTGGTCCCTGTACTTAATGCCGGTGGTGCACGTATTTTTGAGTTTTTTTTTGTTGAGATGTATAATTTAGATTATAATTTGTATGTATATTTAAGACATTAAGTTATCATATAAATATCATAATCTTGGTGTTAGTCCCGGTTACATTCAAAGTTTGAACTTTGTAAGCCAGGGTCTTCTACTCACACTCTGCTACCTACTCTTTCTCTTTTTTTTGGTTTCGTTTGACTTTTGCATAAAACGACAAAACTCTTTGCGAAAAACTCTTTTAGAATTAAGCTCGCCTTTGTACATAATTTATTTTAATTGTAATACATTTATATCTTTTTTTTTGTGTGTACAATGAAGAATTAAGAATTAAGAACGGCTACTGTCTGCTCTGGCGCAGGCTTTGGCTTAGTCTTTCCCTCTCGGACCACGTTTGTTAATGAACAGGTGTAACAGATAGCAGGTAAGGTTAGCTTGGGCCCCGAATATCTTATTGGACTCCCATACACTCGGAAATATTATAATCATATTCTAGAATATTCTACAACGTTCTTTCTAGACCCAAATTAAGCATAGCTTAATATGTAGCTTTTAGGGTAAAAAAGCTTATACTATGTTCAACTAATAGGTCTTTACCTACGAAATTGCCGAAATTTTCTTACAAATTCATGAGTTCGTTATTCCTATAATTTAATAGCTATTTCCATTATTTATCCTGTCTTCGCCTTCGAGATTTAATTCTTGACTATGTAGTAGTAGCCCTGCTACGCCACAAACCATTCGCACAAGTTTTTAGAGAGAGAAAGAGAAAAAAACATACTGCTTTCTCTCTCTTCCCCCGCCATCGCCAATCGTTTGACCAAGGCGGTAAATGTCATTCTTGTCCGTGCGCGCGCGGCGTTCGCACAGGTGCAGTAAAGGATTACCTATTTAAGTTTTATAGCACAGTCGTCATGTCTAAACGGACACATGATGAATCTAGTAAAAGTGAATCTCGCGAAGAAGAAGATCTGGCGAAGGAAGATCGAAATGTATGAGAAAAAATTATCAAAAAGACAAAGGACTGTCGATCGACAATATGCGGTGGCGCTACCCTCACAGGAAAATGATGTACAAAATCCAGGTGAGTTTCTTTTCGTTGGTTTCAAGTACTTCTGATAAAATTCTTCAGAAATGTTATTTTATTTTATGCTAATCCGTTGTATTCTTCGGATACTAATTTGGAAAATATTTGAGACCCCTTTACATTTATCGGGCGAGATTTCATAGTGAAACATTTATTTTTTCAATCCGTTGTATTCTTCGGATTGTAATTTGCTGAATATTTTGAACGCTCCTTGCATTCATCGGGCGATTTTTTTTTTAACAATTACACCAATTAGATTGTTTTATCTAATCCGTTGTATTCTTCGGATATAACTTTGCCAATTATTTAGGCGGCCCTTGCATTCATCGGCGAAATTAATTATTTTCGACAGTAAACTCATCAAAAACAATGAATTACCAACGAAGACTATGCAAATTATCCATTTAATGCAATTGCAACTTGTATTATTTGCCATTGAATTGCTAATTTTTAAAATCCAACTACCCTAAAAAAAAAAAAAAAAAAAAAAAAACGTTCAAGGTACATATAGATATTATTTTAATTCCAGAACATCTCGAATATGATGAGAATGTACCAGTTAGCCCAGAGCCGCCTATGGCCAGCGAGATATATGTCGATACCGACAACATGATGATGGATAACACTTTGAAGATTACAGTGTAATGACTGTTACTACAGCGGGCGCAAGTCCCTGCTCCAGTACGGGAGTCGATGTTATGGACAGCACCGCTGCCCTAGTAGAAGATTTCGACCCCAACCTTTTACGGGAATTAGGGGATGTAGACCAAGATCCCGTTGAATTTGGCGACAATTTGCAAACAGATGTCGCAGCAAGGTTCCAAAAAATACTGTTAGAGGGTCTGAAGAAAGAAACCAAAGAAGAACTAATTAAAAAGTATCCGTTTCCAAAAAATGTCCCCTTGGCAAAGAGTCCAGCTCTTAACCCAGAAATCGCGACTATGTTAGTCGATATCTGCAGGCAGAGGGATAAAAGATTGCTCGCCAAGCAAGACCAGCTCGGCAAGGTCATTTCAGCGCTGGGAAAAGCACTGACAGGCCTCTTAAAAAAAACACCAGATATACCGGATATAATACGAACTTTGAAAGACGCAGGTATGCTGTTATCCGATTCACACTATGCCGAGACTGACACTCGCCGCTCTGTGATAATGCCTTTAATAGACAAGTCTTTGATAGATTCTTTCAAAAGTAGGAAAAGAGACACTTTTTTATTCGGAGAAAAATTAGGAGATCTGGTGAAAGACTCACGAGGCCTGAAGAAGACCGGACAGTTAATGCAGCCTTCGGCTTCCACTAGTTCTAATTTAAACGGAAAAGGCCCATCGTCCCGGGGACCCCGGCAGCAACGGGGCGGTCAGACGTATCGGTATTACCGAGCCGGTGGGCCGAGGTCAGCAATGACGACTCAGCCATACTCGAATCAGTATTCGAACCGCTGGCGAGCGCCTACAGCGCCGGCGCCACCTGCTCGCCGCCGGACCGCGGCGCCGCCGTATCAGCCAGCGCCAGCGCGGCGCCCGCCGCCTCCGGCGCAGAACTTCAACTCCGCAACCAGTCGCCAGACGTAGCGACGCAGACCCAGGTACATTCCGGCCGTTTAAAGTTTTTTCTTAAACAATGGCGCTTAATAACGGAGGACGAATTTATCTTAAATACGGTGTCGGGATATCAAATACCATTTGTTACAGAACCTAATCAGAGCCTCGGGGACTATCCCCGACGCTTTTTTAGTGCTAGTGAATTAATAGAAATAAAAAATGAAATAAATAATTTATTGGAAATAAAAGCTATCAGGCGTTGTACACCGGTGGAAGGGCAATTTATATCTGATATTTTCTTGGTACCAAAGAATGATGGTAGTAAACGTTTCATTTTGAACTTAAAGAAACTAAATAAATTTATTTATACGGAACATTTCAAAATGGAGGACGTCCGAACAGCCATTAAACTTATGTCTAGAGGCTGCCATATGATCAATCTAGACCTTAAGGATGCATATTTTTTGCTACCTATACATAAAACACACAGGAAGTTTTTACGTTTTTATGTGGAAAATAACTTCTACGAATTTGTTGCCCTCCCACAAGGTTTGTGTTCAGCACCGTGTATATTTACAAAAATTTTACAGCCAGTTGCTGCTTATTTGCGATCTCAGGGTCTAGTCTCAGTTAGATATTTAGACGATATACTGTGCTTGGGAAACTCGGCTGAAGATTGTCTAGAAAATGCTAAAACTACTATTGAATGTTTGACAAAATTAGGCTTCGTTATTAATTATGAAAAAAGTAATTTGGTGCCCCAAACTACTTGTAAATTTCTAGGATTCATATTAAATTCTGATTTGATGACACTCCAGTTACCAGACACTAAAAAGCAAAGGATTTTGCAACAAACATTGCCACTAATAAATACAACTAGACTTAAAATTCGAGAGTTTGCGCGTTTTCTAGGCTCTCTTACTGCGGCGTGCCCAGCAGTTACTTATGGGTGGCTTCATACAAAATCCCTAGAAAGAGCAAAGTATTTAGCTTTACTGAAAAGCAACGATAATTATGAAGCTTTTATGAGTGTGCCAAATAATTTATATGAAGATCTTATTTGGTGGAAAACCAATATTTTGACTGCCGTGAGTCCCATTAGGAATCAAAATTATACAATGACAATTTATACAGATGCTTCAACTACAGGTTGGGGCGCAGCGTGTGAAAATGAGAAAACAGGTGGTTTCTGGTCATCTTCTGAGAGAATCAATCATATAAATTATTTGGAGCTTCTGGCAGTTTATCTAGGACTTAAGTCTTTTGCTGATAAGAAAAGAGGTTGTGATATTCTTTTACGTGTAGATAACACAACCGCTATTTCTTACGTTAATAGGATGGGGGGAGTGCAATATCCTCACTTAAATCAGGTTACCAAAATGATTTGGAACTGGTGTGAAAGTAGGAATATATTTGTGTTTGCTTCATATATTCGTTCCGCCTTAAATGTCGAGGCCGATAGCGAATCAAGGAAAGTAAATGTCGACACAGAATGGGAGTTGCGTTCACAGGAGTTTCAAAAAATTTGTGATGAATTTGGGATACCAGATATTGATTTGTTCGCTTCACGAATTAATACAAAGTGTCCTTTATATATGTCATGGAAGAGAGATCCTGATGCCTATGACATAGACGCTTTTACAATAAATTGGTCCCAATTTTATTTTTATGCATTCCCACCATTTGCTTTGATTTTAAAGGTATTAAATAAGATTGTATCAGATAAAGCAACCGGAATTGTAGTTGTCCCAAACTGGGTATCACAGCCGTGGTATCCCCTTTTTATGTCGTTATGTGTTAAGGAAATTTCGATATTTCCACCAAGTGAATATCTTCTATCCTCTCCTTTCAGATCAACACACCCGCTGCGTCGCCATTTTTCCCTGGCAGCGTGTGTGTTATCAGGGAGGGATTTCGTAGGAAAGGTGTGCCCGAACCAGCCTTAGAGGTTATGCTTTCTTCCATATCCGTAAATACGAGGTCTCAGTATTCGTCTAGTATTAGATTATGGTGGGAATTCTGTAATTCAAGAAAAATCGATTGTTATCACTTTAATACATCATATTTATTAGAATTTCTTACGGATTGCTTCAAGAAAGGCGCCTCATATGGTACCTTGAATAATCACCGTTCTGCAATATCCTTAATATCGGTTGAGAACATAAGTGATGATTTAAGTTTAAAGCGTTATTTTAAGGGTATTTTCCGATTAAAGCCGGTATTTCCGCGTTATGATTTTACATGGGACCCCAATATTGTTTTAGATTACTTAGAAACAATGCAAAATGATACAATTAATTTAGAAATGCTATCAAAAAAATTGGTCATGTTATTAGCTCTAAGTACGGGACATAGGACACAAACTTTGTCTCTTATAAAATTTTCAAATATGAAAATCTTTGATGATTACGTAATTATAACAATTTCGAATTTAATCAAAACCTCTTCTGTCGGAAAAGCCCAGCCTGTACTTAGCTTACCATTTTTTCGCGCTAGACCTGGGATTTGTCCAGCCTCAGCGCTACAAAAATATATTTTAGTAACATCTACCCTGCGGTCAAATGCTGATGACCGTATTATACTTACTTTCAAAAGACCTCATAGGCCAGCAACATCTCAGACCATTGGACGATGGTTGAAAGGGACATTGTGTGACAGCGGAGTTGATACCTCGCTGTTCTCTGCTCACAGCACAAGGCACGCTTCAACCTCTGCTGCCTCACGAGCTGGTCTAAGCGTGGATGTAATTAGAAAGGCAGCTGGTTGGTCTGCGCAGTCAGCTGTTTTTGCTAATTTCTATAATAGGCCTATTATAAATGCCAGTCAGAATTTACTTGATTGTATAACATAACATGCATAGTATACATTATGTTCGATTTTATACATGCGCATAATATAGTTTTGTGAATATAATTATTTAAGTAAGTACTTACCTAATATAATATTATTGTGTTATAACTATAGTTTTTTTTCTTTGGTTACTTACTCTAGCAACATTGATCATGCTCTAAACATCTACATAGTCAAGAATTAAATCTCGAAGGCGAAGACAGGATAATTCAATGATCAAACGAACTTACCTGAAGTGAAGTTCGATCTTAATTATCCTGTCTTCGCCGGAGAGATTTAAGATCCCACCCTACCCTAAGATTTAAACCCTTTAGAAAACTCAATGTTGCTAAAAATTTGCTACTCTTGCTTACTCTGAAATAAATGACATTTACCGCCTTGGTCAAACGATTGGCGATGGCGGGGGAAGAGAGAGAAAGCAGTATGTTTTTTTCTCTTTCTCTCTCTAAAAACTTGTGCGAATGGTTTGTGGCGTAGCAGGGCTACTACTACATAGTCAAGAATTAAATCTCTCCGGCGAAGACAGGATAATTAAGATCGAACTTCACTTCAGGTAAGTTCGTTTGATCATTGAAGTATATTTTGTTTGAAAGTTGATTTCAAGATTTTACAACTCTGTATTAAATTTTGTTTTTATTGGCCGCTTGATAAATTAATTCGATCTTCAAAACAATACTTCCTAAATGCTATCCATTTTGATGATAAATTTCGTATTACTTATCAGCTGTCACTTTCCAAAAATGTAATAAAAGTTGCAAATTGGGTTTCCTCCAATTTCTTCAAGAAAAACGGTGATTTCATATGTAATTAGTATTTATTTGACTTTTGATAGCGGCTTCAGAATGTAACTCTTACATTATTCGTAAGAGTAAACTTGGATTGCGCGGCCAAAAGAAATATATAAACTGCCAAATCATATATAAAACACTAAAGAACTTTTAATGTCTCGGTTAAATTATTATATACGATAATTTACTCGGATTTAACTACGATTATTTTAGCCTTGCATCTGTAGTTATCGATTCTTGTACCTTTTTTTTTTTTTATCGTGCGGAAATCCCTTCGGATACCCCCCCGCCGGCCAGCGGGGGCGGTTATGTCGGGTTTGCACCGACTAAAACCGCACGCCGTCTCGGGTCTTCAGACGCCGGGGTGTAAGGTTACCCATAGAGCATATCCCTCGCACCCCGGCTGACCCTGGGCCATCTCACCACTAACAGCATCGCTCATCCTGTCTCCTCTGAAAGCAGAGGAGTACGGAAAGCGATGTGTTCCCGCCACGTTGGGTATTGGCCGACGATCAATGCCAACCCTATGAAGGGGTGAAGGAGAAGCCATTGACCGCCGCCCAGGGTGTACCGGCCGCTCCGATTCCGTTCCCCCCGGACTGCAGCGGGATCGGAATCGGAGCGACACTCGAGGAGGTTACCCAACACACACCCCTCGATTCTTGTACCTAATTTTTTTTTAAAACATCAAACATTGTGCTGTTTATTTATTAAAAGGCACTTCAACATTATTTAATTTTGATAAATCGTCGTTAATTATTAGTTTAGTCAATTAAACCTCTGAAAAACAAAAAAGAAGTTTATAAAGAAATATATTATATTATATATGTCGGCGGGCTGCTACACTTCAAAAGAAATAGAGAACGAAAACATGTGGCCGGAAAAACCTCAAAATCAAATCGGATTTGTTTATTGTGATTGGGTAATAAATCGCGTTTAAAAACATTATACTAACGGATTAATATTGCTTATAATTAGATACAGATTATTTTTGATGTATTCTGTTTGTAAGAGAGCTGCATTTCTGATGTGAAAACATGTGGTCATTGTTTTATCACGTGTTAACATTAAAAATAGATTCAACCATGCTAATAGCTTTTAAAATAATTTTAAAACGTTTTGATTATCAAATTGTAACATTTTGTAATGTAAAAACTATTTTATTGTACAAGGATAGGTGTTTTGTTCAAATGAATGACTCACATAGTTTTGCTATAAAAGGCCGAGCGCACGCTGAATCGAGTCATTCTCGCTTGAGCCGTCGTAGTGATCGGACCTCCTCAAAAGTTCGAGAATAAATTCAAGAAAGTATTACTTGTGTTTACTTTGATCACCGACGATGAGCGATAGCCCTGACCATGGAAGTTGTGACGCCAGCAATGCTGGTGTCACGCTTTTTAAAAATAATTACGGAGACCCTCCTTCGTCATATATATTAAATTTATAAAATAATATATCAATATACAAAATCGATTGCAACTTCTTCAAATATAAAGTCGTTGTTGTGTAAAATCGAATAGGTTACGCATTAGGACATAACTATTTGATTAAAATTGAGCTGTCAAATGTTAAAATAATGGTTTAGACAGAGTATAAAACTGGAAGAAATATACATACTTATTTTGATCAATACCCAATGCTCTTGATATCATGAGCTGTGTTCCATCAATCCATTGTGTCGAAGAATGTACTTCTAATCCTTCTTCAGTGGGTTTTGTTACAGTTACTATAGTTTCCATAGTAAAATGATACTGTCCGTAGAATGTAGAACTGCCACTTATTACTTTTTTTATGTCCGTCCCACGATTAGTTGCATCAGCTGAGAAGATCATGGTGTTTCTTGTATTGTCTGCCTTCGCTTTTTTTATATCTAATACCGGTTGTTTAACGTTACTGTATGTTACTTTAACAAGTTTGGTTGCCCTGACGGCTATATGTTGAGTTTCTGCAACAATTATTGCAATCGGCTGATGGTAGTATTTTACAGTATCCCTGGCAAGAATTTCTTCATTTGAAGTGTAAAATATGCTTTCTGCTGGTGTGAAAGAATTTAATCCAGGGATATCCTTCACTGTATAGAAAGCAACAACACCTTTTAGTTTCTGAAATAAACAGGTGAAAGGAATCATACATTTAATTTTAATGTCTGTGCTTATTTGCCTTACCTGCCGTGTGGCATAAAAAGAAAGCAAAAAAAGGATTACTGATTTTTGAAACCAAAAATACGAGGACTTTTCTAAGCTCGTAGTCACGTCACGTCAGTCGTGGCTCGGACCCCAAATATCTTGATGGAGCACCATACACCAAATTATTTTTAAATTTTCAATTAAATAACATAACTTCACTCATATATTCCTGAAGGGGTAGGCAGAGGTGTATTACACACCCACGATTCGCCAGTTATGTTAAGGTTGCCATCTACCGGGCACATTATTAAGCGAGCGATAATTAACATTAATTAATGCACATATAACTACGAAAAGTCAGAGGTGTGTGCCCGGGGCGACTGGGGATCGACCTCGAGGCCTCGTCTCAGCAGTCCGTTACGTACGCCACTGGGCTATCGTACACAATCACACTATAAAATAATGCTCAAGTTACATACAGACTTGAGAAATTAAACAAACTAAATTAACTACCCACATAATGATGATTGTATTTTAAACCATATTATGTTTACTGTTATTTATCTTGTTTTTATCGACTTCGCTTGACGTAGCATCTATTGCAATTTTTACAAACTTTTCAAATGCACTATAAACTAGGAATTCAGTGCAGGGTGCGACTGAAATAAATTGAGCTGAGCGAGCAGGACTCTTACTTGAAAATAAGAAATCTTACTACGGTCGCGCGCTTAGCTAAGGCCGCCCGCTCGTGAAACTGTTTTTGGGTTATTATTTCTCAATGGTACATCGGACATGAACCATCTCGCTTCAAAACACTCCTCAGTGTCCACACTATCACTGTGGTAAATTTGGTCAAGATCGCGAGAGTGGTTACGGAGGAGTTCAGCAACCAACAACGGTTATGTCGGGTACAAGAGCTTCGCTCGCTCAGCTCAATAATACTTTGTGAATGGTTTTGTAAAATGGCAAATAAATAGATTAAAAATAAAACTTACCAATGCAGCTGTAGCGTCCATATTAACAATAGTACCCATAGCTACAGTGCTGAGTACGAAAGCAGCAAAAACTTCATTAGGAAAGGATGGTATGTCCTCAGTGTACACCGCTTCACCTGAACTTTGATACTTGAAAATAATAAAAAATAGCAAGAAAATAACAAAATATAATAATAATAATATATCTCTTTATTGTACGTACACAAGAACAAGATTAAATAAACATAAAGTACTATTTTGCGGCATATACAATTGACGACCTTATCGCACAGGGCAATCTCTTACAGGCAATTGGATGGAGAGAATCAGTGAATAGAACTAGGGCAGTTTGCGGTGTACATTTTTTTTCATTTATATTCTGCCATATTATCTATATAAAATTATGAATACATATATACTTACTATACATATCATTTACAGTAATGCAGTACCTACTATTAGGCACATAATATAATACAAACACAGTGCAGACGTGAATAAGGGAGTCATAGAAAGACTAAGAGACAAAATTTATGACTATTCTCGTGAATAGTAGGCTGTCACTAATGTTTTGAAGACGGGAATAGATTGCGCGCGTCTTATTGTTACGGGTAAAGTATTCCACAACCGGATGCCTTGGATAGTAAAAGACTTATCCATGAATCTCGTGGAATGCTCTGTATTATGCATTTGAATGTATATGAAACCGAAATAAAAGTACTTTTAGAAAATTAAATTATACAAGATATTGTCAGTCTCCCCGTGACCATGGCTGCTGAAAAGCAACCGAAACGTCGGGATCAATGTAAAATATAAAATAACATCAAATAAACCGCGATAGAATCCGTTAAAAATAGTTTTATTTCAATGAAATTATACAACTTTGAAGAATTATATTTCAATATACTACTTACCAAAGCTTCAACTTTTTGAATAGGTTGATTCAATGGCCATTTAGTAGGATCTGTAGTGAATATTTGTTTACCGTCTGAAAGTCCCCTAGACTCATGTAATTTCATGGTGCCTGAATGGAAACGCGAAGTACGAATTGATGGTGGGCACATTGTGAGCAGACCCTGCAAGGTGACAATACTCAATAAGTTAGACTATATAGGAGATGAGGACGAAAGCTGTCCTTCAAGTCTTTCAGCAATAAGGATGGGTTTCAGAGTTATAATTTTGTTTATTATATTATATTAGATACTCTTTATTGCACACCAAACATAGAATACATACGATGGATACATACATGTTAGATGTACAAATGGGCGGTCTTATCGCGGTCTACGATCTCTTCCAGACAACCAGTTTATGTTATGTAAGTAAAGAATAGTCAGTAACGAAAGGTTTTTGTTTCCATTCGGGTAAGCGTTTCCAGATAATGATCGCTGGCTCAAGTCCCGTCCTAGATGTTCTCTTTTTCCGATCTAAATCCATCTATACATACGTATAGATAAAATTGTCTGTTTGTAATATTGAAATAACCGTTTTTTACTACATGTATATTATGAATATGGTACATACACCAAAATATATTTTTTTTAAATTTTGTCTGTCTATCTGTTGTTTTCGGCTAATCTCTGAAATGGCTGTACTGATTTTGCCGGGACTTTTATTGGCAGGTAGCTGATGTAATAAGTAGTAAGTTTATTTTTAGACTGGTTAAGTAGAACTGGAGACATGACCAAAAAACGATAACCGACCTCCGCGCGGGCGGAGCCGCGGGCATCAGCTAGTAATAAATACGTTTTTTAGGGTTCCGTTGCCAAATGGCAAAAAACGGAACCCTTATAGATTCGTCATGTCTGTCCGTCCGTATGTCACAGCCACTTTTTTCCGAAACTATAAGAAGTATGCTGTTGAAATTTGGTAAGTAGATGTATTCTGTGAACCGCATTAAGATTTTCACACAAAAATAGAAAAAAAAGAAGAAATTTTGGGGTTCCCCATACTTAGAACTGAAACCCAAAAATTTTTTTTTCATCTAACCCATAGGGTTTTCAAAAATGATATTGAGGCTTCTAATATCATTTTTTTCTAACCTGAGTGTGTAGTTTGCGCGAGAGACACTTCGAAAGTGGTAAAATGTGTCCCCCCCCCCCTTAACTTCTAAAATAAGAGAATGATAAAGCTAAAAAAAATATATATGATATACATTACCACGTAAACTGCCACCGAAAATTGGTTTGAGCGAGATCTAGTAAGTAGTTTTGTTTAATACTTCATGAATCGTAAACCGCAATTTACCTTTCATTCAATAAACTCAAATATAAAATTAAAAAAAAACCCTTATCATGTTACTTGCTGCTACGGAACCCTTAATGGGCGAGTCCGACTCGCACTTGGCCGCTTTTTATTAACGAGTTCTAGCAACCAATGTTACTAATATTCAAGTTAATCCCTTCAGCTAAGCAAAATTGCTTGTATTAGAGGAAGCGCGTTAGTAGTGGAATGTCCAGAATTCTAAGCCAGGACCTCTCGGTCGTGAGGGCGACTACTTCACCACTAATCTGACTAACAGATGATTTGAAAGGGTGTAGTAATGCTTGTTACTTCACATGGTTGTTTTGTTGACATTGTTAGGTTAGGTTGTCAATTAGAAACACAATCTAATTTTGGGCAACAAACATACGTTAAAATCAAAAGAATTGGGCATTACTCGAATCCTCGTAAAATACTCGACCTAATTTAACTTTGTCTTATTAAGATGTAAAAAAATCGTATATTAATTAATTTAGTTTCCGTTCACGAGTACGTTTTAGTAACTTAATATTACAGGTAATAAACTCTAAACCTGTCTTTACGAAACTCGCCTAATTATCTATGACTCTAGTCTATGCATTGGCGCCAGCCAATGGTAAGCGTTATTTTTGAGATGTCAAAAAATGTTTGATGTGGGGATAATGTCAAGGAGAAAATGATCTACTTGAATCAGCTATGTGCATAAAGATCATCCCTGTTTATTCAATTCATTTGTTAATTATATTCGCCTTCCTTTCCCCTGTTTCCAATCCAAATTTAACCCCTTATTTGATATTCCATTTGACTCAATAATTTTCTCACCTGATATTGTTATAGACACTGGCATTAGCAAACAGTCGGTGGATGCTGAAAGGATGCTTCAACGGCTAATCAGCCGAAAATGGCAGGATTCTATAGCCATATATACAGACTCCTCTAAGTTGTCAGATAGCTCCTGTGTTGGATCTGCTGTTTGGATCCCTCATTATAGTATCATATTATCTTTTAAATCTCCCAATATTAACATTATTTTTACTGGAGAAGCTATTGCCATTCTGGAGGCATTGCAATATGTAGAGTCTCACAATATCAGCAAATCAGTCATTTTTACAGACTCCAAGAGTTGTTTAATGGCCATCTTAGCTAACCAATTCTCCAGTAAATCTAGATCTCCTTTAATTCTCCAAATTAAACACTTACTTTTTAGATGTCACAATAAGGGCCTTATGATCTCTCTAGTATGGATACCAGGACACTGCGGAATCATAGGTAATACAATGGTTGACTCATTGGCCAGGGCTGCTTCCACTACTGGTTCTCGTGACCAATTTAGATCCTTCTCGCAGGACTTACTGCCCCTCGCTAAAACATGTTTAACATCCCAATGGAACGTTCATTGGTCCCAGTCCAGCGTAACTAAGGGTTGTCATTATGCTTCCATCCAAAATGGTATACCCCACAAACCTTGGTTTTTCAAATTCCGCAAGGCTTCTAAGCGATCAACCTCTGTTGTTTGTCGTCTCCGTTTAGGCCATGCCTGTACAAATGTTTTTCTTGCAAAGATACGGATTAGGGATAACTCTCTGTGTGAATGCGGTTTGGACGAAGGAACTCCTGACCACATGTTCTTTTCTTGTACAAGGATTAATGGTTCCCTGTATGATCTCCTACCCTCAAACGACATCCCTCTTCCCTCCAACATTAACACCCTCCTGACGTATGTCAACTCCCCACTAATTTATATGTTATGTCACTTTATAGATTCTAACAATATTAACTTGTAAAACTGTGTTCGTTTGCTCTACCACATAACACTATGTTTGCTTTAATGTTGTCTCTTCTTTTCAGGTACTTCAACACACTATAAACCTTTTGGCCGCTTTTCCAAATTAACTGTTTGTATGGATAATTTTACACTTGTACTTTCACACGTTATTTTGATCAGTATAAAAACTGAGTTGTTGGCGAAATTATTGGGATCGCCATAGAACAAAAAAAAAAAAAAAAAAATCAGCTATGTGTTGCGGTTAGCAATCTTTTTGTGATAGCCATTTTTTACATGGTGTAATTTTGCATCTGGACGCATCTCGTCCAGCGTCATGTTTTGGTAGATGTTAAGCATAGTTTAACCATCTTCTTGGGAAGCCGAATCAGAAGCTTGGCGGATTTGTGCTGTATGGCGCGCCACACGCCATGTGGATGCGTGTGAGCGCCTGCTCGACGTAACGTCGTGACACCGTAGGCCAACCCGGAAGACGCCCGCGTTGTGTTCCTCCCTAATGATGGGGAGTTGAACGATGCCAAGGTGGCCTCGTTTGCGGCGTGCGTACGTGACGTCCGGGACCCCGGACGTCACGTAATTAATATATATATTAACGTAATTACCGGTGACCGCAGTGGTGAAGAAGTGTGCGTCGCCCGTAGAATCCGGCGAACGCTCAGGTCTAGCCGGCTGACATCCGGCTCCCGTGGCTCGAGGTGGTGTTGGACGAGCGTGACGCAAACGAGGCCACCTTGGCATCGTTCAACCGATGTCAATCCAATCCAATGTCAAAAAAACAACCATGTAAAGTAATAATAATAATAATAATTTAATCTTACTTTATTAAATCAATTTAACTCTTTTTGCGTGCATAATTTCATATATCTTATGGTTGTACACAAAAATACAGATTAGAATTTCGAAACGCGTAGGTTAGACCTACATATTCACTCAGTCGCTGAGAATAAAATTACGTAATGAATGACGGATAACGTTATTCTGTTTACTTTACTTTTACACAATACGCTCCGCTGTGCGGAGATTACTAATGAGCTCTTATAAATCTATTGTTAGGAAGTAGCTCTTACTGTATTTACAAAAAAAAAAAGTATATAAGTATGTTTATCCGCATTCTGGAACCCATAACACAAGCTATAATTTTTTTTTTTAATAATTTTTCTTTATTTTCTCACCAACAACCAAAATTAAAAACAATGTTTGCTATCATAGAGGACACAAAAGTTTTGGTTGTGGATCGCTGGAGCCTGTGGTAGGTAATAAAATTACCTGTATTACTGGTCACCAGGATTCCACTTCGACACAGTGACTAAATAGTGCTCAATAAGTATATATAGGAAAGCGGTTTGGTCCCAAAATAAATAGGAACTTATCATTAAAATATACATAAAGAATATAGTTAAATGGCAGTACATGTGTGTGAGCGTGTGTGTGTGTGTGCGTGTGAGGGGGTATGTGTATTGTTATGAGTGAGAGGGTGTATGTGTGTGTGTGAGAGTGCATATGAGGGAGTGCGTAAGCGCATGCTAGAGGGTGGGTGTTCTTGGCTCATAGGCGAGCTATCAATCCAAGACCTCCAGAAGTCCCTCGGTGTCACAATAGTTTTGGCAAAGGAGCCATTCGTGTACGATAGTTTTACATTTGTACATATTCAGACCATACAGACACAAGACCTTGTGAAGTTTGTTATAAAGGTACGGTCCCAGAAAAAGAAAGAATCTCTGGCTAAATGATGTCCTGACCCTCGAGGACTGTGCCACAAGATGATTGCGGCGAGTAAACTCCGGCCGATACTCCGTTATGGCGTGCTGTTTGATAATGATAGCCAGTACAAAGAGCTGCCTGACGGTCAAAACTTGGCAGAATTTATAAAGATCCGTTGTTGGATAAAGGCGAGGCTTAAAGCAACATACCTTCAAAACAGTTCTCTGTGCACGCTCCACCAAAAGAATATTAGTTTTAGCAGCGCCACCCCAGGTCACAATGCAATAATACAGGATAGATTGGCATATCGCTAAATAGACCATTTTCATAACGTTCGGATCGGCCGACTGACGTAACTGCCGGAAAATATAAATGAGTTTCCGTACCCGACCCGTCATATAATCAACATGAGGTTTGAATGTCAAGTTTTGGTCAAGAACTACCCCCAAATATTTAATAGATGGTACCTTTTCAATGAAACAGTGGCTACCAGCTGAGGATCGATCGTCAGTTGGCAAAACAGAGATCTGTAAGGAATCTTCTAAGGGTATGTCATAGTTGCGAATGGAAAAATTAATCACTTTAGTCTTGGCTACGTTTAGGGTCAGGAGGTTTTCCTTAAGCCACTGGCTAACAGTGTTAAATCCATCCTGTGCGACACCAAATGTCCCAGATAGGGTTCCGGAAGAGAACACCAGTGCTGTATCATCTGCGTACGCAAATATTTTTCCATTATCCAGGCTGAGATTGCATAGGTCGTTCACATACACTAAAAACAGGCTTGGGCCAAGAATACTCCCCTGAGGAACGCCATATTCAATGGAAGTTTCAGAACTTGCATAAGGGCCAATTTTAACATACTGAGATCTACCAGTTAGATAACTCTGAAACAGAGACAGTTGGTTCCCTCTTATACCCAGCGACTCAAGCTTAGATAACAAGATGGGAATCGAAACCGTGTCGAACGCTTTCACGAGGTCCAGGAAGACCGCTACACATTTCTGTTTATTGTCAAGTTTCCTGACTATGTGATCCACTAAGTTGTGTACGGCATCAGCTGTGGAGCAGTTCTTCCTAAACCCATATTGGTTTATGGACAGAACATTATGTGACTCTAAGTAATTAGTAAGCCTGAAGTTAATAATTTTTTCTAGTATCTTAGACATCGCTGGCAAT
Organism: Cybosia mesomella; assembly: GCA_946251805.1. NCBI lineage: Eukaryota > Metazoa > Arthropoda > Insecta > Lepidoptera > Erebidae > Cybosia > Cybosia mesomella. Next base: position 29,737,434 of record OX276402.1, on the reverse strand, counting down.
AAAGATATTGGTCTGTAATTTTGAAGATGATTTCGATCACCTGATTTGAAAATAGGGTGTATGATGGCTCTTTTGAAGCCCGTGGGAAATATTCCCGTATTTAGGCACAAGTTACATATGTATGTAAGAGGTGGTATTATAATGTTTTTGTGCTTCTTCAAGAACCCAGATGAAATACCGTCCCAGCCCATGGCACTGTTGTTCTTTAGTGACATGATTACGCGTTCGACCTCAGATTCATCGGTGCTGAACAGGACAAAAGAGTCGGGACACTGACTGGTCCTGTGGTTTCTCACAGGAGAAATACCGTGGTGTGTTTTCTCTACCAGCTGCCTGCCGATATTGGCAAAGTAGAAATTTACATCATCAACGCAAAGTTGTTTGTCCTCCTTTAAGCACAAGAGGTTATCAGCCGGGGACTTCGTTTTGTTGGAATTGGTAACTGATTGGATGACCTTCCATACCTGTTTGGAATTGCTACCCGCTTTTTGAAATTCGAGTTTTTGAAATGCAATTCTGGTTCTTCGTAATAGGTTAACGCAAAAATTGCGATATAAGTAACTCTTAATATTTCATTTGCCGGTTCTTTCCTCACGCGTTTGTATAGATTATCCCTGTGACGCATACACCTCAGTAACCCTGGGGTAATCCAGGGTTTAATAGGTCTTTGCCTTCGCGACAATTTGATGGTTTTGCTGTTGGCAGAGATGGCATGAAGAATTGGGTCATATAGGTGCTTTAACGCGATATTAGGATCATCACTCATGTAGACAGACTCAAAGTTTATACCAATCAAATCCCGAGACAGTCTGTCCTCGTCAATTTTATTTATCGAGGTTCGATAGTGTGATTTTTTCTTTCTCAAAGACAGCGCAGCTACAACCGCGAAATGGTCGGTGACGGTCGACTCAACAACAAGTATTTTAATAGGTAGATGAGACTTCAAATTCACATGATCAAGGCAAGTGCGATCATGAGTTGGAAAAGTATGACCAAGGAAAAGTCCATGATGGGCCAGGACTTCCACGTAGTCAAGCGAGTAATCATTTGACTGTCCATGGGTAATATCAATATTAATGTCCCCTACAAGAATTATACTACTATATGCTTTAAGCCCACGTAATAGGGAATCTAGTGATTGTATAAATCTCGAAGGGTCTCTGAAAGCGGAGGGCCTATAAATGGCAACAATAGCCAAGCAAGTACCCACTGTAACCAAAAGACAGCTGGAGTCCCACAAAACCGGTTCCGTGACAGTTACTTGATTCAGTGTTGACTTGGTATATACAACCACGCCATCATTCTGATTGTGTGTAATTAGGGTTAAACAATAGTTATATCCGTCCAATAAAGGAATAGTGGGGTTTTGGGATAGCCAGCATTCAGTTAAGACAATAATGTCAGGATGATTGCCCATCCTTCTCATTAAGGTTAAAAGTCCCGGAAATTAGCATTAATACTACGTATGTTTTGCGATAGTAAACTGATACATGAACCCGATATTGGTAATAATTCCGAACATGCCTCTGCATTACATTGACACACAAGCGTTACTACAAGGGTCAGGTGATTTAAGTTTCAAATAAGCTGTTTGACAGCAATCACAATGAATGAATGCCTACTACTACGTTTTTAACATCGTCTTATTGAAATTATAAGGCAATATCTATAATTAATAAATATATTTTAGGTAGATTTCGATGAAATCGATCTACCTATTGGTTTCTTGACTACTGCCGAATTTAAAAAAAATTTCTTCATAGGAGGTCTAGTTATGACCCCCTGAGTCCGAAATGACCACTGGTCAAAAAGTTTATATATATATATATATATGTATGTATGGTTCCACTTCCCAAAATTTGCGGCACACTCACGATCGCATTTTGCCCCGATCGCTTTCAAACTGCGGTCAAAAATTGCTTGGGTGTAAACTTAGTTTAAGTTCGTGAACGGGTGGAATTCGGCCTAAGGGAACGGTAGGGCTTTACTTTTTGTGAAATCAGTTTTTCCTCAAAATTTCACGTTCCATGAAAGATATTCGAACCTTTCTAATTTATCCCATAGTATACATGAATACCAACAACTTTTAAGTATAAACCTATAAGATTAAAACTTTTAGAAAAGTGGAGGAGGGAAAAACCAAAATTTTTCGGGAAAAAAATCATAACTTCTAACCGGTGAACATTCTTGCTGTAGGAAACATTTTTAATCGATAGGCCATTTTTAAGTCTAAAATAAATGTCTGAAAAGTTTTTCGCTAAAAGTTACCGTTTTCGAGAAAAAGAAATTAAACATGTTAAAACATAATATTAATTGCTTCACGAAATCTACCTGTGCGTTCCCCTGCGGGAACGGATTTTTTTATTATGGATGATACGCTCACGTTTCACCTCTATCTCACCTGGTCGTAAGTGACGATGTGGTCTACGATGGATCACGTTTGCCTAGAACGAACCTATTCACTCGAGACTTGAAGATTCCGAGGTTATAGCTTTCCGGAAACACAGACTCAGGCAGGCAATTCCACTCCTTAGCTGTACGCATAATAAATTTGTCGCCGAAACGTTTCGTGAGCATGAGTGGAAACAATAGTCACCTTATAGAACAATGCCTTTGCCAGGTATCTTCTGTACTCCACCGAAGGTTCAGGAGGATTATCTTCAACTATCAGTTCTCCATTGAGCACTTGCAATGCAGCCTGCAGAGTCTGATTAGTGAATAACGACTTGCCAACTAAGAAGTTTTCTGTAGCAAATGCTCTTACGAACTTAGGAGATAAACCTCCATATACAATCCTTGCTTTCGTTACGATGTTTGTATATTTATTTTGATTGTATAAAAAACCAGCATTGACGATGGCATGAACGCTTTGAGCTCGAGGCATAATCTGCAAAAATAGATATTATGTTAAGAATATTTGCTATCAACACGCGGTTTAAAGGTCTAAGTATCAGATTCTTAAATATTTAAAATATATAGTTTGCCGGTTAGTTTCGATTTTCAAAATAAATTAAAAAATATTAATAATTCAATTAAATTTTTAAGCATTTTGTATGCTTACTTTTTTCTAAAGATCTAAAATCTTTAGAAAAAATATTAATAAATTATAAATTTATAAACTAAAGATTAGTGTTTAGATAACTTGGTTTGGATATAAACATCTACATCGTATACTTAATATGTTTGCGTGTAGTATAATGACGTATTTATAATGTAAAATCTGAGATAAAATACGTAAAATTTAGTTGTAGTTAGTATAATATGTAATACTTACTATAATTGTATTATAACCATAACATTAGGATAGTTAAAAGAAATGCTAAGACAGTATTTTTATGTAGTAACTATAAACACAAATGATTAAATATATAAACGTCATATTATGCTTAAGATTTGTGATGTAGGTATACTGGTGTGAAGACTAAGATTGAGCGTATTTTGTGATGTTCAATTTTCAACTAACATTTTGTTGGTATACAATATGAAACGAAACTAGTGTCCGATCCGTGAAGGTGTATACATATAGGTATCAATATTAAGTAATGTTTATGTAAGCCTATTTTTTTTAAATTTTAAAAAAATACCACACTAAAACTGCAATAGAATTTAGGTCGATGCGGAAACTTACTTACTTTGTGAAACAACCCTCTCTAAAAAATAACAAAGAAGAACACAAGAGGGCGCGGTGGTGCAGTCATCGGAAGGCGGTGCCGTGGGCCACTGCTAAATATCACATTATTAGATTTTGGGAAGATATTGTGTAATTATGATCTACGAAATGGCATTTAAAATTATAATAGTAAACATTTTAATTTCATGTATGGTTATATATTTAGGCTATCTACGTGCCCCTTATTGATCGGACACTCGTTTTGTTACAGACTGTATATGAATGTGTAGCCCTAATAATTTGTGATATTAAAATGTTCTTTATACATTATCTTACTTTAAATGTGATCAATTTATTATCGTCAGACAGTGGAGGCAGTAACACATTGCAAATAATCTTTCCGATCATGTCATTACGTAAAAAGCTCTGCATTGTCTGCGTTTCTTGGCGACCATGCCCATTGACTGAAAAAAAAAAGGATAAGTTTGATTTCGTGAGGGTATGAGTAATTACTTTAAAATTTTCTCCGGCTCTCCGATTCTTTAAAGTATTCTCTTAAAGTTAGCAAAAATGTGTTTTTTTTAATAATATTAGTAACCGGAATTACTAATATTCCCTCTAACCCCTCCCCGTAAATGGGTTCACCTCGGTAGGGTAAAGGCCAGGATTCGGACCCGCGACCTCTCGATGGTAGTGTCGACTCCTTAACCACTAAGCTACCGACGCTTCTATTTAGAATAGGAAATTATGATGTATTTTTTTATTATACCACTTAGGTGGCAGACAAGCTCACGGCCCACCTGATGGGAATCGGTTACCGTGGCCTATGGACGTGTGCAACACCAGGGGCGCCACACTCGCGCTGACGACCCTGTAAAAACCTTCTAATGCCCTTCTTGAAAAACCCCATATTGTAGTCGCTTGGGAAAACCACAGCAGGGAGATCATTCCACAGCCTGAGGGTGCGCGGAATAAAGTGCCTTTCATACATAACTGTACGCACCGTTTCCGGTCGCAACGTGTGAGGATGAATTCCTTGTCTGTGGCGAGCAATTATCTCTGTACTAAAATTAAAAACAACGGTCATTTCCAACCTGGTCTTTCTGTTTAGTGGTCCCAGTAGCAATAGAAAGTGACACTACATAGTAGCATTTAGCAAAATCAATATTAACTTATATGAAACTATATAATCTACAGAATTTGATATGGTTAGATAATGAGGTGTATGGGACCTCACAAAGATCTTCGAGGCCAGGCCAACCTCACCTGCAAGATGGTACACCTGCTGTATATTCTCAGGGTAGGAAGGTCAGACAGCAGTTGCTGCCATAAAAACCAACCAAATCAAAAGGAAATGAAGGAGTAAACGGAACCTTTGCCCCACGGTGAAAACCTCAGGGAAATAAAATAATAAATAAACAAATATTCTACGACATTCTACACAGCGCTTTCTAGACCCAAAGTAAGCATAGTTTAACTAGCTTGTGTTATGGGTTCCAAAATGCGGATAAACATACTTTTATACTTTTTTTTTGTAAATACATAAATATTATACAGAGAAATACCTAGACTAATTCAAATAGACATATTCATGCATATAAATATTTGCAATGAGCGGGAACCGAATCCGCGACCCCTGTCGTAGCAGTATTCGCTTAACGACCTCTGTCCTCCTTGAGCTCAGGCCCAGGCCTGCGCTCATGGAGGACGTAGGTCGGACGGAGGCCGCCTGTCACCCCAGCAGAAGCAGGCCGGGATGGCGGGGTGACTAGCGCCCCTGCCCCAACCCTGGTTTGGGGCGGGGGCGCTAGTCGCAAGACGGGGATACCATGGTTCCCAAATCCGAGGGGGCCATCTCGAAACCGGAGATTGCCCAGCGTCTATCGGGGTGGGTGGGATATACTCTATGGGCAACCTTACACCCCGTTGTCTTAAGATCCGAGACGGCGTCCGGTTTTAGTCGGTTCAAGTCCGACATAATCGCCCCCGCTGGCCGACAGGGGGGGAATCCGAAGGGATTTCCGCACGAAAAAAAAAAGGGTATTATATTATTTACGAAAGTACCTACTGATAGTCAGTTGGGCATCAACCGTCTCCAAGAGTAGGAATATGTCAGATTGGAAGCCATTGTATTTGTGTTTGATCATTAGGTTGCCTGCTATAGTACCCACCTAAAATGAAATGACATAATATATTAATTCAGAAATTACAACAAGCAAACTGAATGATTAATAGCATATTTTACTTACATTTCTGACAGAAATGTGGGCGACTAACTGCATATGTTCATATAATTTCTGCAAGTAACCAAAATACCGTTGTGTCCAGTTTGCCTTCAGAACAGATAAAAATTCTGTAAGACTTAATCCAGCGCCTACTACAAAATTTTGATCGAAGTAACAGGTTTTTAATTCCTGGAGATGGCTGATATCTATAAGGAGATTTGGATACTCACATATTGGATACGCACCTGAAATCCAATTTTGTACATTATCATTAATAAACATATAAACATTTTTTAAGGTTCCGTTGCCAAATGGCAAAGATGGAACCCTTATAAATTCGTCACGTCGTCTGTCCGTCCGTATGTCACAGCCATTTATCCAGAAACTATAAGAACTATGCTGTGAAAGTGAAACTTGTTAAGTAGATGTATTATGTGAACCGCATTAAGATTCACAAAAAAAAATTGGGATAAATATACTTAGAACTGAAACAAAATATTTTTTTTATAATTAATTACTTAATATAATATTATACGATGGATAGGTCTTCAAAAATGATATAGAGGTTTCTAATATAATTTTTTTCTAAACTGAATTTTGAAGCATTTTTGGCTTCGGTCCATGGCACAGAGGAATTAACCAGGAAAATATTATTACCCACACTGGTTAATTCTGAAGTGCCGGGCAAAGCCGAAGCCATAAATGCTTGGAAAATGTTTTGCCCAAATTCTGTTTTGCCCACCAACCTATGCTCCCAGAGACAGTGGGATGAGCCGCTTTGCAACATTTTAAGACAGCAATTAATTAATACGTCCTCTAATGTTGCAGAGCGTGCTCGCCTTTTGGCTGTGGGAGAATGGGAGTCTGGTGTGTGGCTTCAGGCTCTTCCGTCGTCCAACATTGGCACCATGTTGGACGACACGACATTCAGAATTGCAGCCTGTCTTCGTTTAGGTGCTCCCTGTGTTGCTCCTCATCGTTGTCACTGCGGAGAAGCAGTCGACAGTCTCGGGCACCACGGCCTATCATGCAGCAAGAGCGCAGGACGCATGTCACGTCATGCACATTTAAATGATTTAATCCGCCGGGCTCTTGTCACCGTCGGCGTCCCAGCCATCCTTGAACCAGTTGGTTTGGTGCGTGATGATGGCAAGAGACCGGATGGTATGTCTTTGGTGCCTTGGAAGATGGGCAGGCCTTTGGTGTGGGACGCAACATGCGTCGACACCCTTGCGCCTTCCCATCTTCCAAGTACGACGGGCTGCGCCTGTGCTGCTGCGGCATCTGCGGAGACCCTCAAACGGCGCAAATATGATAATATAACCAACAATTATATATTTGAGCCGTTAGGGGTCGAAACGTTGGGTTCGTGGGGTCCGAGCGCACGGTCGCTTTACACGGAAATTGCAAAGCGACTGGTCGATGCTTCGCGTGACCAAAGGGCTGGCCTGTTTTTTGCCCAAAGGATTGGTATTGCCATCCAACGGGGTAATGCCGCCAGCCTTTTGGGTACGTTACCAGTCGACATCGATGGGGAGGAATTCTTCGACACCTGACCCCTTTTTTCCTTTCCCTTCCTTTTTTTTTAAATCTTGTAAATATTTTTATTTATTAATTTAGTTAGTTTTGTTTATCTGTATATATTAAGTCCGATAGTAGAAATTATAATTTTTACCAATTAATAAAATTGTGATTTAAACTGAATAGTTTAGTTAGTTTTTTTTAATACCTTATAAATCGTAAACCGGAATTTACCTTTCATTGAATCACCTCAAATATAAAAATAAAAACATTACTATGTTACTTGCTGCTACGGAACCCTTCATGGGCGAGTCCGACTCGCAGTTGGCCGGTTTTTTTAGAAATAGTGTAGTGGTAATTTGAAAACAGTAATTTGAAAAAAAATTACATTTGATTTTATGTAATTTATGAAATGAGGCCATCCGACAAAGAACTAAAGTCACCGGCATAGCTCGCAGAATAAGCAAGCTGAAGTAGCAATGGGCTGGCCATATCTGCCGAAGGAACGATGGCCGATGGAGCTAACGAGTCCTAGAGTGAATACCAAGAACTGGTAAACGGAAGGTAGTACGTACCCCAGCAAGATGGACGGATAACCTGAAAAAGGTAGCTGGGATTGACTGGATGCGCAAGGCGGAGGATCGGGTGCCATGGCGTAAAATTAGAGAGGCCTATGTCCAGCAGCGGACTCCAATAGGCTAATGATTGAATTAATTTCATAAGATCAAACGTCAACCTTACCTTTAGCAGTATTCCCAGCCACCAACATATAGTCAGATCCTAAGTTTTTATGCTGTGATAATATACTTAGAACATCTCGAACATTAGTAGGTCTATACCAAATTTTTCCATCTTTCAAAATTATTCTCTTAACCGATGCTTCTAATAAATCTTCTTCGCGTATAACGCACCAATCATCGTCTTCAGCGCAGCGATTTCCATTACAAGGTTTATTGTTTTTCTTACAAAGAGATAAGTTTTCAATGTCCTCGATTCTATGTTCTTTTGGAGCATCCTTTGCAAATTTTTTAAAGCATTCTGCCAGAGGCCTATATCCTGTGCACCGACAAATATTACTGCCGAATGATTGTTCAACCTCCAACATAGTGATGTTTTTGTTAGTAGATTGTAGAAGACTGGATAGAAAACAGAAATAGGTTATAACTGGTTGCCGTGTTAAATAATTGAGCGAAGTTCTGAAAGAGTGAAGCTCTTTTTTAGAGGACTCATGTAGTGTAGGACGCCCTCCGGCCTGGTGGGATGCCGATCTGCGAAAGACTGCAGGCAGATGCTGGATGCGTCAAGCTGGAGACAGGGCGCTATGGCGCTCATTAGGGGAGACCTATGTCCAAGCGGACTAGTATAGGTTGATGATTAGACCATTAGACCATCTTCTCCTCCTAAACAGCTGAACTGATTCTAATGAAATTCCACAAAAGTAAAGATATTACTGATGTGAAGGACATAGGCTAGGAAAATCAAAGGTACCACGGAGTAATAATCACCGGAAAAAAAAATTAAAATTTGATTTCTCAATGAACAAGAAAGCCTCATTCACGCAATTGGTATTAAAATAAGTAATTTGTTCATATACACAAGACAAAAAAGAAAAACGAAAATCGGACTAGCGATTGAGGAATTATCACCGTTAGAAAAAGTCCTGGTGAAATTGCTTTGCTCAATTTTTGCAACAGTAGAATGAATTGCAGACCTAGTTATTATCATATAAGTTATTATTTTTCTGATTCGTATTTGGAACGCTAAAACGTTGTCTGGGAAATAAACCAAAAGAAGTCTGCAAGTATTATTACTTGAATATTGGTTTGTATTTTCGACTTGTTTGCACCTCTTTGAGTTATCGTTTTACATAATTCAACACTCTTTTATTTTTTATCTACGCCCATGCTTTAAATCCTCTATAAAAGATTCTGAAACAGTTAGCTTATTGCCAACATTAATACATCCAATGTCCTAATAACCATAATAACATCCGAACGGGTGTTATAATGTTGTATGAAATTTCATAATAACACTCCTTTCGCTTTTTCAATGTCTTCCGCGCAAAGGGTTACTCATCAGACAGCCAAATTCTTAACACTCGATGCGTGGAATCTGCATATGAGTTTCAAAAAAAGAACTGTCATTCACGCGCGTTGCATTGCACAACCACAGCGGCGGCGCGCCGTAAAAAAAAAATTAAAGCTTATTCGTTCGAATTCGAATTCCCGCTATTTTTCTTCGCTATTATTTTTGCAAATTGTTTTGTTTACTTACGAAAATGAGCGATTTAAGTTTTGATAACACACCTACAGACATTTCGAATGCAGCAAAGGACATTTCTAACAAATTACTTACTACCGGAAAAATCTAGAAAACAGTATGAAAAGGCGTAGCAAGATTTCATGAATTGGAAAATATCAAAGGGCAGTACATCATTCTCTGAAGATGTATTATTAGTTTATCATGGGTGTAGATAAAGTCTTGTATGCAACTGTATAATTAGGTATTAAAACACTTATGTGATACTATTATCACACTCAGCTTCGCTTCGTGTGATAAACCCACATTCATGTTTTAATACCCCTCATTATACCACAGTTGCATAAATAACTAATTTACAATTTTTGACATTACAAATATAAAAATAATTAATTTCACGAAAATAACTACACTGTTGATGTATCGGTATAAATTTCATCGTTGTCAACTACCAACTGTGTTCAGTATCATAAGGTCGATTTGCACATGGATCAATGACGTCTAGTTTGAAGAAAATTATTCTGAATCGGAATTCACTTCCCTTTTCGAGGCCGTCAACTCAAAGATCACCAATTTAACAATGAATTCGGCGCAGGGTGCGACTGAAATAAATTGAGCTGAGCGAGCAGGACTCTTACTTGAAAATAAGACAACTTACTACGGTTGCGCGCTTAGCTAAGGCCGCGCGCTCGTGAAACTGTTTTTCGGTGATTATTCCTCAATGGCACATCGGACATGAACCATCTCGCTTCAAAACACTCCTCAGTGTCCACACTATCACCGTGGTAAATTTGGTCAAGATCGCGAGAGTGGTTACGGAGGAATTCAGCCACCAACAAACGGCTATACCGGTTATATTTTAGCTGCTATAACGGTGGCCTTCATCACTTAGACTTCAAACACCGTTTCTCATTCATTTTTATTGACTTATTTTTTTCGAAGTCTCTAATGTTCGCCGTAATCCCTCCAGCTAAGCTTAATTACTTGTGTTAGGAGTGGGTTGACCTCGGTAGTGTAATGGCTAGGATTCGAACCCGGGACCTCTCGATCGTAGGGCCGACTCCTTAACCACTAAGCTACCGACGCTTTTTTACTTATGTTTTAACTAGCTGTTGCCCGAGGCTCTGCTCGCGTGGAATTTCGATCCCTTTCCAGCTTCCCATGGGAACCTATTCCAGGGATAAAAAGTAGCCTATGTCCTATATCAGACTATCATCTATTCCTGTATTAACTTTCAGCCAGATCCGTTCAGCCATTGTGACGTGATTGACTAACAAACATCCGTCCATACATCCATCCATCCAAACTTTCACATTTATGATATTAGTGGGAAGTGAGATTAGCTCTAATTTTATATCTAAAAGTTCACCATAACGCTTTGCCTGAATGATTGTGTTCAAACATAAACGTTAACTTATGCTACAAGATCATAGAAAGAAAGAAAGCAAATATGTTTATTAAGGACACGCACACATAGGTAACAACAAAAATATATAAGTGTCACAAAATTAGGTCTCTGAATTTGGTGAGATGAATTGGTATCGACAAAATATGTATTTAAAACAGAAAAAAAATATCGAAAGAAAGAAAGAAAGATCATTTATTCGCATGAAATATGGTTACAATTGGTTCTTAAATCTATAAAGTCCTTATCATATTTCGCCTATATTAGGCATCGGGTAAAATAAAAAAAAAATACAAAAAAAAATGAAAAAAAAAGACACCACCAGCGACGAGCACACGTGACGCTGGTCGAGATTTAGGTATTTCCCACACATCCGCTTGGAGAATACTGCGGGGATACTATCCGCGATACCAATCCGCGATACTAAATCGCGACCAGCGTCACGTGTGCTCGTCGCGTCACGTGACGCTGGTCGCTGGTGGTGTTTTTTTTTATTTATTTATTTTTTTTTTTTTTTTATTTTACCCGACTTCTTTTTTGTTTCAAATACATATTCTGTCGATACCAAGTCATCTCACCAAATTCAGAGACCTAATTTAGTTTTTTTTTTAATTTTTTTTATACCACTAAGGTGGCAGACAATCACACGGCCCACCTGATGGGAAGCGGTTACCGCGGCCTATGGACCTGTGCAACACTAGTGGCATCACACTCGCGCTGCCGACCCTGTAAAGAAAAGGGGATGGGAAAGGAGTTTGAGAGGGGATGGGAAAGGAGTTTGGGCTCCGGCACTCTCACTCACCAAACGGAACGCAACAGTTCAAATACTGTTACTTGTCGTCGATATTCGTCGACACCTTATATATGAACATATAGATGATAGGTGTGCGAGCCTCAATAGTTCACCATCTCAGCATAAATGCTGCCCATCTTATGCTAAAGGTACGATGAGCAGCGCTGGTATTCTGATGGCACCTTCGCCAGATCATCGAGGTAAATTATAACTATAGACTTCCGATGTTGATTGACTCACCCATTCATACTCATGATCCATCCAGGAGTACAATGTCCACATTGGGTAGCATTGTTCTCAGCCACTGCCTTCTGCAACGGGTGATACCCAACATGCTTGTTACCTAAACCTTCTATCGTCGTGATCTCCCAGTCTTCGCAAGATGTGACAGATACCATACACTGTTGATTATATTAAAATAAAATTATGAATGAAAGGGACACATACGAGAGTGGTGTAACAGTAACGTAAATTTTACACACAAAGTTGAAATTTTACACACAAAGTTGAAATTTTACACAAAGTTGAAATTTTACATACATAGTTGAAATTTTACACACAAAATTGAAATTTTACACACAAAGTTGAAATTTTGCACACAAAGTTGAAATTTTACACACAAAGTTGAAATTAGATTACTGATTTGGTATGGACTTGTAGAACGAATAAGTATTCTATGAATGACAAGTCAAGATTATGAGTAGTATTAGAATGGACAGATCCAGGCTGTAGTCTTTTTTTTTTGATAGACATATGACGTAAAAACGATAACCGACCTCCGCGTGGGTGGAACCGCGAAATAATCAAGAAATAATCTTACAAAGTAATTCTTGACTACTAATCTACTCATCAAGTAGGTTTTTTGGTCAAAAAGATATGAAAGTGACAGAAGCAAAGAGAAGCAAGTGAAGTAAACGAAAGCAAAGTGAAGCGTTAGAAAGAAATCATCAACATTATACAATTCTTATCTCTATTAGGTTACTTACAGATACTTTGTTGGTTTTAGTCGATACACGACATAACCACCCCCGCTGGCCGGCGGGGGGTATCCAAACGGGGTAGTAGTATAAAAAAAAGGTAACGGCTCCGCACGCGCAGAAACCGGTTAACGTTTTTTGGCCAAAGCTTCGTTTCTACTTAACTTAACCAATAGCAAACAAACATACGGCAGGTTTTAAGTCTGACCAAGACCTTTCTAATGGAGAAAACTGCATCAAAATCCGTTCTGCAATTTTAGCGTCCATCGTGAACAAACAGACAGAAATCAGACAAACAACCAAGAATTCCAAAAAATATATTTTTGTGTTCAGTATCGTTCATTTAATATAGCCCAAGTATTTTTTAGACTTCCGTTGCCAAATGGCAAAAAACGGAACCCTTATAGATTCGTCATGTCTGTCTGTCTGTCCGTCCGTATGTCACAGCCACTTTTTTCCAAAACTATCAGAACTATGCTGTTGAAACTTCGTAAGTAGATGTATTCTGTGAACCGCATTAAGTTTTCAAACAAAAATAGAAAAAAAACAATAAATTTTGGGGGCTCCCCATACTTAGAACTGAAACTCAATTTTTTTTCGTCATACCTACCTACACATCTGGGGCATCTATAGATAGGTCTTCAAAAATGATATTGAGGTTTCTAATATCATTTTTCTCTAAACTAAATAGTTTGCGCGAGAGACACTTCCAAAGTGGTAAAATGTGTGTGTGTGTCCCCCCCCTGTAACTTCTAAAATAAGAGAATGATAAAACTAAAAAAATATATTGATGTACATTACCATGTAAACTTCCACCGAAAATTGGTTTGAACGAGATCTAGTAAGTAGTTTTTTTTAATACGTCATAAATCGTAAAACGCAATTTACCTTTCATTCAATCAACTCAAATGTAAAATTTAAAAAAAAGGCATTATTATGTTACTTGCTGCTACGGAACCGTTCATGGGCGAGTCCGACTCGCATTTGGCCGCTTTTTATTTTTATAATTTTTTTAGAATATTAGTAACCGACATTACTAATATTCCCCCTAACCCCTTCAGCTAAGCTAAATTGCTTGTGTTAGAAGTACCCACTCCTCGCGTCGGTAGTGTAATGACCAGGATTCGAACCCGGGACCTTTCGATCGCTTGTTTGTCTGTTATCTGTTTGTCTGTTTATTTGTTTGTTCTCGTTGGACGAAAAAAACCACTGAACGGATTTGGATGCAGTTGGTTCTACTAGAAAGGTCTTTATAAGACTACAATCTGCCGTATGTTTGACTGCAATTGGTTAAGTAGAACCGGAGGTTAGACCAAAAAAGCAATAACCAATATCCGCGCGGGTGGAGCCACGGGTATCAGCTAGAAATATTAGAATTGGAAAAGTTTGTGAAGATGTTGGGATTTGTTACGCAATCAGACTCAAACGGCTGAACGGATATTAATGTAATTTGGTACAGGAAATAGACTATAGTATGGAATAACACATAGCCATAGGATCCCATGGCTTGCGATAATGGTAACAAAATTGCAAGTGGTGGGCCGCGGGCCACGGGTAGTGTTAAATAAAAAGCACATAAGAGTCAAGGTTCGTTATTTCAAGGAGAACACTTACAGAGTTGACAGCCTTACAGGCGGTACCAGGTGACGTGGATGCGTTGACGATGCAAGCTCCACAGCCACCCTCACGACACATGTATTTGGTGCCGTGGAGCTCCAGCGTGTTACGGAGGAAATCGACCAGCGTTACATCTGAACTGATCTCGCCTCCGACTGCGGATAAAGAAGAGAGTTTGTGATGAGAAGAGGTGAAGAGATTTACTGCTAATAAGGGGCGTTTACCCCACCCCACCGAGACCCTCGCAGTCAAGTCAAGATCACGTGCAAGTCAGTTCACCAGCTGATTGACAGATGAAGCTCTGGCGCAGGTTTTTGTCTTGGAGTCAAGAAGTTAGACAGCATTTGCTTCCAGAGAAGCCACATAACCCAAATCTAAATGGAGTCAGGGGGCCTAGCCAAAGTGACATTCTACTAGGGGAATCGGTTCGGAACGAACCTTCAAAAGTCCATATTATATGACAGTGACATTATTTGTTACACGTGACGAGACGTGTCAACTATAAATCATCATGCTGTAGATAAGAGTTGATGAGTAGAAAATATGAAATTTCGAAACTCCATAGCGTTACCTACGTATAAATGATAATTGATAAGGGACTCATAAACAATTGTTAATTAATACTATCACGCTATTATATTACCAGAACCGGACAGAATTTATTTCGATGTTACCTCTAAACTTCAACTAAACAACTATCAAAAATAAGTAATTGAAAATACACAAAAACACGTGTTGGGATTGACACCTGCCGAAGTAAAGATACCTTGATCTCGACGAACTTTACACTTTTTTTATATTTAGTCCGTCAAAGTGACTGGCTTGATGGAAGGCTGAGGTGAAGTTCAAAAAGTAGTGGCCACCATTTCCAGAGATTGTCCCTAGAATGGTGGCAACTACCTAGACGGCCTCGACAGATCTTTTTTCACGCCCCGCTTAAAGAACCCAGGATTGCAGAAAGAAGGGAACACGTGTGTGGGTAAAGCGTTCCAGTTCTTTATGGTCCAACAAGAAAAGGAGTCGCCAAACCGCTTGGTTCGCGATGGTATCGATTGCACTGTATGAGGATGACACCTAAGTCCTGCACGTGTTATTCGGGACAAGGGAAAAGGAGGAATCAATTGGAATAGCTCATCGGAACATTCTCCATAGTATATGCGATAGAATACTGCCAAGGAGGCTATATCTCTACGCAGCTGCAGAGGTCCTAGAGAACTGGTGACCTCAGGACTATCGATGATCCAGACAGCCCGTCGCTGCAATCTTCCGAGAGCGTGTAACAAGTACTGAGCGGAGCCATTCCACGGGTGAGGACAGTATTCCACACAGGGACGAACCTGAGTCTTATATAAAAGACACCGCTGCCCTGGCGTGAAAAGCCGCCTCACCCTGTTCAGCACTCCAAGTTTACGTGAAGCTGTTTTAATAACGCTCTCGATGTAATTTTTGTTGTTGAATTTGCAGCGAGCATCCAGACCGAGCATGTTGATATTGTCCTTTAGTGGTAGTGGTGTATTCCAACGAGTTGGAAGGGGAAGGAAAGGAGATAACTTTGCTGTAAACGCGCATGCCTGAGGTTCTCAGATCCCCATTGGGAAATGTGCTCTAGGTCCCGATCGAGCTCAATGACAAGTTGCCGTCTTATTCCTCAATGTCGGTCTGCTTGGCCGCTGAATGTCCGAAGTAACGCCCATGCTAAGTACTGTCATCTGCATAGCAATATATGCTGCCCACGGACAGCATATCATTTATATGCAGAAGAAAGAGAGTGGGTGATGAGACGGACCCCTGAGGTACACCAGCATTAACCTGCATGAACTCAGAAGCCCGGCCGTCACAAAGGACTCGGATGCTGCGCTCATGTAGAAAACTGGCAAACCAGCTGCACAGTCGAGATGGCAGACCGTAGGCCGGGAGCTTAGCAAGAAGCGAACTGTGCCAGACCCTATCAAAAGCTTTGGCGATGTCAAGACTGATAGCCAGTGACTCGCCATGCTTGTCCATAGCCTCACCCCAGAGATGTGTAACGTACTCCAGAAGATCACCCGTTGACCGTTTTGGCCTGAAGCCGTATTGCCGGTCGTTAATTATGAAGTGATCTTCTAGGTAACGCATGGGCTGTGTGTTAATAATGTGTTCAAACACCTTGCTGAGAAGTGAGGTGACAGCTATGGGTCGATAGTTGCCCGGATTGGACCGATCCTATTTTCTGGGGACCGGTTTTGCGTTCACCTCCTTCGATCCGGGAGTTAGCCGCAAAGAGGTTAACCAGCATATTCGCTTGCTCTTGCGGCTTGTGAGCCAGTGAACCGTCAGGGTAACGTAGCGGGGGCAGCGAAGGCTGGCAGAAGTTGGATTGCACGGCTTTCGCTAGTCGCCAGTACTGACGGCTACCCGCGGGATGTGACATGAGTTACTGATCAAGCCGTGTTATGCGCTGGGCATCCGTTCGGACGTATGCCCTCTTACAGTCCTTAGTGGCCATGTTATATGCCGCCACTCGACTCATGCGCTAGTCCACGCGCGATACGCCGACTGTTTTCGTTGAGTGGTGACCTCAGTGTGTGGAATATAATATTCCATACCCAAGCTGATTTCACTAGGTACGGCAGAAGCACAATCCGATGGGTCCTTTCTATCAAAGCAGCGCTCAGTTCACGGAACGGGTGCGAAATAGTCTCGCATGCTGTCCCAATCCGCTGACGAATAATGCAATAGCCGTCGCCTTGTCTCCATGGCGTCCAGAGCCATGGTCCACGTGTAGCCAGAGGACAGAAAAGGATGGGTCCCTTAGGCAGCGCAAGCGGCAACAACACACATCCGCCCTGAATCCCACCCGCACACCCCGGCTTTTGCAAGGAAATTTTTCCCTATCACATAACCGGGGTAGAGTAAGTAAGACGTATCATCAGGGCGGCGTATTTGCGTCCCGGTGAGGAAAAACAGTGCCGGCCGTACCGTCTCAACGTGCTGATTGAGGGCTTGGAGGTTTGTATGGAGTGCACGAATATTCGTGAACTCCACCTCAAAAAGTGATGTGTTGGTTCCCACCAACACATCAAGGGCATGCCGCTGTATTACGTGCTCCATTTCGTATTTGCGCTGCCATAGTTGTTTAGGTGGAAGAAGTGAAGGCGTGAAAAATAAAGGAGACAGACGCTACTGCAGAGTTTGACAAAGCGCAGGGTTTGATTACGCCTATGGATGCATGGCCTGGCAGTACGGAACCGCTGAACGGAAGGGCCCTCGTACCCTCTCGAGTGTGATCGCCGGACCCACCATCCGGTAACCAACCGGTACGACGAATCACATCGGGATTATGCGCGACCTGGTGGGGCAGCCTCCCAGGTTGGTTAGTCCCGGTTGGGCCCCTGTACTATGCCGCGGGTGGCCAGCGGCACCCCCGTTTCTATGGGTCTCCTTGTCAGGCGGATCGACCCACGCCATCCGCACTAGACTTCGCCAAAACCCCACTAGTCCCACAACTGCTGTGTCGGCTGTGTCCTCATCCCCGGCTGTGCAGCTGCTGAACCCTGAACACAACCCAAACAATTGGGCTATTTGGAGGAATTTCCGCAGCTGCATGGTGGTACCAACCCGGACCATAATTGTGCCACCAGTTTCCAGAGCCATGTTGGCCGCGCCAGTGATTAATAGGTCGCGTGTCCGCTCTCCACGTGGGTCAGGTGTTCGACAGGGTCGGACGTATGATTGGATTATAGAGGCAACAGCTAGTTTAAACTAAAATTATCTAAAAATTATTGCAGCAACGAAATTGCATATTTATTGCTGTTGATATAACGATTGAGATAAAGGCGCAATAAAATTAAAGTTTATAGCTTGCTGAATATTTATATTTTTAGGTATAGTAGTATAGTAGGGGTGCTTGGTTGGGGACCTCCACGCGGTGCACCCTGGGCAACGGAGGCGGCAGCGCCTCTCCTAGGGCGGGAGAGACGCTGCTGCCTACGGCCAACTCCGACCGAGGCGAGGACGGCCCTGTTGAGGGCTGTTCGGAAGCTTTCCACGTGTCCCTCTGATTAGCAGAGGGCACAGTGGAGAGCAAGTAAGGGGGCCATCTCGAAACCGGAGATGGCCCAGGGTCAGTCGGGGTGCGAGGGATATGCTCTATGAGTAACCTTACACCCCGGCGTCTTAAGACCCGAGACGGCGTGCGGTTTTAGTCGGTGCAAGCCCGACATAACCGCCCCCGCTGGAGACCCCCCGCTCTCCAGCGGGGGCGGTATCCGAAGGGATTTCCGCACGAAAAAAAAAAAAAAAAAAAAAAAGGTATAGTAGTATAGTAAAAAAGAAAAAGTAAAATGAAGAGAGATTTAATGATATATTATATATATATATATATATATATATATATATATATATATATATATATATATATATATATTTTTAGGTATGATCTTTTTAGTAAACTCTTAAAAAAAGAAAAAGTAATATGAAGAGAGATTTAATAACTAGCCGACATAAGGGCCTCTAATCTTTAGGTCCACTTATCCGCATTGACACATTTTAGTTTCAATATTTTTTTACCGACATTTTGGACTCCATCCAAATATTAAAAAGCTATTTCTGTACTATATTAGCTATCCATACGTATAGCTATAAGTATATATGTATATACATAATATACGTATAGCTTTAATATTTGACGGTGTCCGAATTGTCAGTAAAGATTAATATTAAAGTGTCAATGCGGACAAGTGGACTTAGAGATTAGTGGCCTTTTTTTTCGTGCGAAATCTCCCTCGGGCTTCACCTCACCGGAGCTACGGTGCGGTGAGCGTATCGTGCTGAGATTAGTGGCCTTTTTTTTCGTGCGAAAACTCCCTCGGGCTTCACCTCACCGGAGCTACGGTGCGGTGAGCGTATCGTGGTGAGATTAGTGGCCTTTTTTTTCGTGCGAAAACTCCCTCGGGCTTCACCTCACCGGAGCTACGGTGCGGTGAGCGTATCGTGGTGAGATTAGTGGCCCTAACCTCGGCTAACCGATTGGACAGTGTAAATAAAAATCACCTTAGTCCTGTTCAGAACCGGTTTTAGAGCTAAGGTGATCTATAAATTTAAATTTGTTAAGTTATTTTTATCACTGACCCTTGAAAATAGCTTTTTTTAAGACTTTTTATTGCTCTCATGTACCTTTTATTTTATTTTTTTTTATCGTGCGGAAATCCCTTCGGATACCCCCCCGCCTGCCAGCGGGGGCGGTTATGTCGGGCTTGCACCGACTAAAACCGCACGCCGTCTCGGGTCTTCAGACGCCGGGGTGTAAGGTTACCCATAGAGCATATCCCTCGCACCCCGGCTGACCCTGGGCCATCTCACCACTAACAGCATCGCTCATCCTGTCTCCTCTGAAAGCAGAGGAGTACGGAGAGCGATGTGTTCCCGCCACGTTGGGTATTGGCCGACGATCAATGCCAACCCTATGAAGGGGTGAAGGGGAAGCCATTGACCGCCGCCCAGGGTGTACCGGCCGCTCCGATTCCGTTCCCCCCGGACTGCAGCGGGATCGGAATCGGAGCGACACTCGAGGAGGTTACCCAACACACACCCCTGCTCTCATGTACCTACAATACCAATGTAGAGTCAGCTCTAAAAGTAACTCAACAAATTTCAATAAAAAGTTCGCTATCTCTAAAACCTTTAGTAAAAAAAAAAATCATAACATTTTCCTCCTCTGAGAATTATATAATACTAATTTATCATTTATTTAAAATTATTTCATCGTGCAGACGGTTTTTAAATTTATTTGTGTTCAGTAACTTTTGCTGTTACCTGCAAAATACAGTTAATTTACCAGTTTACTTGTATTTTATAATGAGTTCCATTTTGTTAATGCAATTTACTGCAGACTCACTTACACGATTTCAAAACTAGTTTTTATGGACGAAGCCCCAGATAATATAGTTTGTGTTACAGTCAAAACTTTGAAGTGCTCAAAACTACTTTTGACTGAAAAAAAAACTAAATTACTGTTGACTCATTCGGTTGGTTGGTTGGTGATAGTAGTTGTCTGATAATCATAACGGCTAATAACGGGTATTTGTTTAATAATTACTTAGTTTAAAAAAAATACTGTTAAGTCATTAATCGTTTATATTTTATTTTATTAGAAAATCAAACAGTATCTTACAACAAATTCACAACTGTTTATACAACTATAAACCATTTTATGAGTCTTTGCATATGCATATTGAGTGCTTACTTGTACAGATATGAATTTTTGAGTTATTTAAATGTTAAAATACAATCAGAG
The DNA here is from genome assembly GCA_946251805.1 of Cybosia mesomella. Taxonomy (NCBI): domain Eukaryota; kingdom Metazoa; phylum Arthropoda; class Insecta; order Lepidoptera; family Erebidae; genus Cybosia; species Cybosia mesomella. The sequence goes on along the minus strand of OX276402.1, from coordinate 29,716,753 downwards.
AACCGATTCAAACCACTTCTTAGAGATTTTTTTTAGATAATTAGTTCGACAAATTGACTGCTACCCGCCTGATGGTAAGCTGAGGTTAGTCTAAAAAGTAGTGGCCACCATTTCCAGAGGTTGTCCCTAGAATAGTGACCCCTGCCTACATTTCACCAGTATTAACTCACTATCTCTGATACTCGCCAGTAATCGTGTAAACTTATACGTTTTTGTACGTACCCCTCTTGTATTTTGATAATATAGACTAAAATGTACCATCATTAAAAGGTATTGTAAAAAAGCAACAAGAATATAAAATTGTAATCATCACTAAACACCATACGACGGCGATAGCCCGGTGGCGTACGTAACGGACTGCTGAGACGAGGTCTCGAGTTCGATCCCCAGTCGCCCCTGGCACACACCTCTGGCTTTTCTTAGTTATGGGTGCATTAATAAATGTTAATTATCGCTCGCTTAATAATGTGCCAGATGGCAATAGGCTCGCCCCCTATTACATTGGGACCTTAACATAACTGGCGAATCGTGGGTGAGTAATACACCTCTGCCTACCCCTTCAGGGATACAGGCGTGAAGTTATGTTCTGTTATGTTATGTTACTAAACACCAGCCTAACCATATAGGAGAGTGGAGGTATATGAGTAACATAGCGCGACGCTCACATGATTTTTAGGGATTTTCTTTAGAAAAGCCCTATTGCTATCGAGTTGTTGTCGACGTCGTCGTTGCTAATTTTCTGTCACGGTTTTGGGTATGAAGGAGATGAGCTATCGAGTTGCTGTTTTCGGTAATAGATTCGTTCTGGGGTGAACCATTGCAAGATAAAAAAAAAAGAAAATCCCTTGTATTCGGCTGAGCTCGTCTCAGGAATTCAACTTGTTATCAGTTTGCTTAGTTTTGTTCGAGTATCACAGGATCCACTAGACAATTTTTTTTTTAAACATTGGTAGATCACTGTGAACCACTGAGTGCTGTTTGATCCACTTGAGGATTGTGGCGGTGGATTATAGTGGGCCAAAAGGAAAAATCTTTGGTTAATAGTAGTACTTATTACTGGTCGAAAGTACTATAAACGCCAGTCAAAAGTATGTACTTTGAAAGTAAATAGTAAAGTAATTAATATAATGTATTGAAAATTCAAAATTCCAAGTAGAGCTTTCAGTCCAAACCTATATTTTTGAGCGATTAAGAATTCTGACTGTAACATGTATATTATAACAAATGTTAGCTGCTAATCCGGTTTATTCAAAAGTATGGAGTAAACTTTAGATAGTTTCAAACTAACGAGTAAAATTACACTATGTAAAGTTCGCATTTTCTGCCCAGCTGGAATGGAGATAAGGAGCCTAACTGGAAATGGCTACATTAGCTTAGGTCAAGGTTGTTCCTTAAAGGGAGAAACCAAATGTAGCGGGTTGGGGCTACAGTAGTAGTTGCTAGATGATGATGATGATGATGATGAGTGTAGGACGTAGTGATCAATTACGGTGTTTGAGGTAGTGATAACGAAACGACCGCTCTGCTTGAGTATGTTTATTACACTGATTTGTGTTGACATCTTTAATATACAAAATCATGCCGTCAGCGACTAACTATAATGAATGAAATTACGTATATAAGAAATAGCTAAATAATGTACGTTTGTCCGACACACTATCTACTATAATTACAAATACTTTTTGTATTCTCAGGCAGGAAACACATGACACGACCCACTACATATAGGTAAATAGTTACCGTATAGACCACGGTAACACCGTAACCGGTTGAACAAAATTTCAACACTACATATATGACTTGTTCGTTGACACTTACAGACCGGTAGCTGCATATCAGGAATCTTTTCTCTATAGGAGAGCAGGCAAGAGAAAGGAAGGGAAATTTACCCGTCTTAGTCGGTAAAACTTTCAAAAATCGTACGAAATACAGTATGTTGATATGTACTGAAACTTAATAGTAGAGGATGGCCGAGCAAGCGATTGAGTGGGCCCATGGAAGCATTTTTTGGATAATTGAGATGAGCGAAGAAAATCTTATACGTGGCTAAGCCGTTTGGTCGAGACTGTACTCCTCCGGAACCACAATACCGATCTTGACCAAATTTGCCATGGTGATAGTGTAGACACCGCTGAGTGTTTAGATCAACAAGGTCAACTGTTCAAATACAATTTACCATTGAGGAATAATCATCGAGAAACAGTTTCACGAGCGCGCGGCCTTAGCTATGCGCACGACCGTAGTAAGGTGCCTTATTTTTCAAGTAAGAGTCCTGCTCGCTCAGCTCAATTTGTTTCAGTCGCACCCTGCACTGAATTCCTAGTTACAAGCTTTCATATACCGATCGCGGCCTGCACTCTAATTGTCTTTTGCGGCCAACGGTCCAGTTTTTGTGGCCAGCCCATTGGTATTTCAGTTTGTTTATTCTGCGAGTTATATTGGTAAGTCCAGTTCTCCAAATGCAACCTTAATACAGTTTTGTACGGAACTCTCATGCGCGTGTTATTTTGAAGTAATTATTTAAAAAATTACACGATATTATTATGTGATTTACTTATACGCGATAGGAATTAAAGTGCGTGGCATACCAGCAAAATTATTCTACAACCTGCTGAGAGACCTTGAAGTGTGACCGAATAACTAAATCTGCACTAGAAGTTAAATTTGAATAATAATTAGGCATATTATTAGTATGTAGTCATCTGACTATAATAACATCACACAATAACACCCACACACACACACACACAACAATAACAACACAACACAACAGCAAACGTGTATTTTTTGTTTTTATATTCAGGTCACGTCAATTTGACTTCACCTCGCTTGATGGTAAGCTGAAGGTAAAGTCTCAGGAAAGAAGGTCACTATTATATACACGTATCATGTTAACAATGGTGGTGCTCAGCTTGACGGCCTCATCAGAAGAGGATTGTCGTCGCAGCACCGCGTGACACCCACCGGTCCCACTAGTGCTGCGACCACAATCCCCCTGCCCGGCTATGCACTTGCTGACCCCTGAACGCAATCAAACCGAAATTGGATTACTATGGAGAGTTTTTCGTAATCGTGACGGTGGTACCCACCCAGCCGAATTTTGTGACAAATTTGTGTTATCAAATTTCTACCACCTTGAAAGTATGTTTCCGAATGCCTTGAACCTGCATGTCCTTATTGCCATAGGTCCGTATGCCAAATTGTATAAGACCCGGTGAAATTTTTCCTTCTTCGACATTACACATAAATGTGAAACGACAATTTCGAAACCACGATATTATCTTTTAAGTGTGCTGATTGCACTCAAAATGCGCTTTTTATATAGAAGAGAAATCGTGGTAGAGTGACGCATTTCGAACAGGTATGATCATTGAAATTTGCAGACATGGTCACGGGGAGCAATTGAAAAGCAACCGAAACGTCGGGATCAATGTAAAATATAAAATAAAATAACATCAAATAAATCGCGATAGAATCCGGTAAAAATAGTTTTATTTCAATGTGTGACATTCGCGTAAACTTCCGACAATATCAGGTATGTTCATTTTATATTTTATGCAAGTTCGTGAGTACCCGCTATACACGTGGGTGTAACGGGTACTCGGCAGACCGTCGAATACAGGGTACATCCCATAAAAAGTCTAAAATTGTTTCTTCTGTGTGGCTTAATTATTTTAGAGTAGTTAGCTAATCAATTTTCTATCACAGCATTTTAATCTAGTAGTATTTACATAATACTAGAGTAATACCATGTAAATAGATACTGCAGATAAAAAACAAGTCAAAAGTTATTTTTTCTCAAGCATATAATTATGTATTTTTCTTTTGTAAAGATTTTAGTTACTGAAATTACTAATATTTCCGTTTCCATTCCAGCTAAGCTGAATTACTTGTATTAGAAGTGTGGTAGTGTGGTACATAGGATTCAGACCCGGGACGAGGGGTCCCGGGAAAAAAAATCGTAAGGTCGCCTCACCACTAATCTACCGATTCCTCTAAGTTGTCGTCATAAGCGACAACGTTACCGGTGGCATTCCACGCGGTCTACCCACGGCCAGCACCAGGTTCTACAGCGCGAGGCTTTCCACTCTGATGACTACCAGCACCAGGTTCTACAGCGCGAGGCTTTCCACTCTGATGACTGACTACGGCAGTCCACGCTAGGCACTATGTCAAAATATGCAGCGACGTATCCAAAATAGCTCCGGTAATGGTGGCACTTAGGTGTTCGCTACCTGCATATCCAATGCATTTTTTTAAATCTTTAGTTGTTTAAGAGCTTTTAGCCTAAAAGGCCATGCCAGCTCCATCGTACCCTGAGCTTGCATATGACTTAAAATTATCTATCCTACATGTACACTAACGCTTTCAAAATCTCATATGTCGTTTTATAAATTAGAATAGCAGCTTCAGAGAGAGGTTAGAATGCTATTGAACCTCCCAACATCCATCGATCGTTTATCAGCAACTTCCAATAAAGCCACTCTTAATACACGTGTTCGGACACACTCCACCAACAGATGATGTACATCCTTAGAAGTGCCGCACTCTGCACAATTTGGGCCGGCACTTTTCCCCATCAGATGCAAAAACCTATTGAGTGGAGCATGTCCGGAGCGAAGTCTATGAGCTATCACCACGTATTTACTATTATGGGTGGTATTAGTGAACCAAGGGACATGGGGAGGCTCACTTTGCACCGTTTTGTACCAGATACCTTTGTAAAGCGATCGTTCGTTAAAGTACTCTTTCCATTCTAATTTATGTCTAGCTTTATATTTAGCCAAAAGCTCAAAATCACTTGAAAATACATTAATAATAATACCTTCAGATATAACTTTCTTTTCCAACCGATCTACTTTCTTATTTCCCGGTAATCCAACATGTGACGGAATCTATTGCAATATCAGTTCAATATTATTTGTCGTAAAGTGTAGAATCTGTTTCAAAATAACATACGCTATCGATACACCTCTGTAGCCAGAGGCGCATCGAGCTATATGTTGGAGTGCACTCGTACTTCAACAAAAACTACGTTTCTACTATTCTCAGATGAAGTCTGTATATATCGTAAAGCTTCTGATATTGCAACGAGCTCCGTCGCCATTACACGGAGCTCGTTGCAATATCATCTATCCAATGCAGGAACTCACCAAAGCAGTCATCCCGGTGAGTAACTGCGTCAGCAAATATAAGAGGGTTACGTAGCACCTCTTCAGCCATTCTTCCATGACGCAGCTTACCGCCACATACCACGATAAGCGCCTAGTAGTGTAAGTGAATACATTACAAAACCATCATTACTGAAGTGATTTGTAACGTTAACCTTAATTTAAATTTAGAAAATCAATTTGGAAAGGCGTGACTTTATATATGGATGTACGTAAAAACAAAAGCCCGCTGAGCTCGCTATTTTCTTTTGTTCTTTGTATTTTGTTTTGTTAAATGTTATAGATGTAGACGAGAGGTGCGGGGTTCTAATGAACTATGAAGTAAGCAGCAAAACAGCAGACACACTTTTATCAATATATTTGAATTGCACACAAACTAGAGCTATGATATAATAGAAACTAGGAACATGAGTACAATGGTTACACAATTACCATGTGCTGTTAAGACTGCCTATGCGTGGCAACTGCGTAACCTACTTGGTCAAGAGTTTGTGCAGGACTGCCGAGGAGCGGGTCACACGCCAACACCAGCACAACCTCCCGCCGCACCGCGCGCGGGCCCTTCCTTCATTACGGTGCGCTGGCGTTGACCACATCTGTTAATACAATGGACGCGTCCCTCGGCCACTAACAATAGGAACTTACCTAGGCCCGAGGAGCGGGTCTCCAGCCAACACTAAAACGGCCCCGACGCACAGCGTTTACGACCTTTTCCTTAATTACGGTGCGTTTGCGTTGGCCACATCTGGTAGTACAATGGAGACCCATCCCTCGGTTACAACAATGGAATCTTACCTACTTAACTTACTATTACACAAAATATTCTTAAATACTGCGTAGGTACATTTCTTAAAATACCACGATTAGTCGTGCTCCTTAACAATAGATTTCCTTCTTTCGTGCGGAAATCCTCGCGGCTACCTCCCTGCCAGGCAGCGGAGGTGGTTATGTCGGACTCGAACTGGTTGAAATATTCCGGTTTGAGTGGGCCCCTCGGATGTGGGAACCACGGTGTACCCATGTTCTACCCCGCAAAGGAGCTTTATGTACTTTTTTTTGTTCGGAAATCCTCTCGGATACTCCCCCGCCAGCCAGCGGGGGCGGTTATGCCCTTATGTGCTTGAACTGACTAAAACCGCACACCATCTCGGGTCTTCAGACGCCGGGGTGGAAGGTTGCCCTTAGGGCATTTCCCTCGCACCCCGACTGACCCTGGGCCATCTCCGGTTTTAAGATGGGTACCACTAAAGATGTCGACCGTAGGGATCGACGAAACGTTTGGAGCACAAGTTTTATATGGACCACTGCCAAACAGCCCGGAAGCAGTATATTCTACATGTAGTTGAATTGTTTATTTTATCCTCGTTTATTAAACTAATTAAAAAATCATCACAATCACCGACAACAATCTCTTTAGCAACACATTCATTATGCGTACTGCTATGGAGTGGATGCCCTGCCTGAGTCTGTGTTTCTGGAAAGCTATAACCTGGGAGCCTTCAAGTCTGGAGTGAATAGGTTACTTGCTTCATCATCGACTACATCATCACTTACCAACAAGTAAGAAAGGAGTCAAACGCGCTAGCACTAAAAAAACTGTAAATAAAAAATACAACATTGAAATCTTGAATTAAAACCTGCACAGAGACAATTTCTTTTTTGTCGGAACTCAGCTACCAAACTCATACATAGACTGCTTAAAACATTAATTAACCTCCGCGCCTCACGAAGTCTGTAATTCTTTTTGTGTCTACTTATGTTATGACGAAAAATATCTTCATAATTTCTTAGTTTTACGTAAGAGTTCATTTGAAGTCATGTAAGTACGCTTGTACAAAACTGTTCTACCGTAATGAATTTAAGACGTCAATACGTATTTCCTTAATTCGAGGAACTGTAGCACGATGGATTACTCGTTTAAGTATACGATTTTGATTGAGTACCGTAAATTAACTTATTTTTAGAGTTTTTAGTGATTATTCCTCCGTGATACGTTGGACTTCAAAATTGCTTTTTTTGATAATTATAGATAAATAAATAGGTAACCTTTTAGTAATTACATATTATCAATATTTTAATTAATTAGTACACTAACTTCATCAATTCAGTAGTTCAACTTATCCTACCTATTTACAGCCCATTTAGGACGACATTTTGATACAAGCAACCGGTTTGAACTAATTAGGATGTAATTGTTTATACTGTTTTGTCACTTTTATCGTACATTTAACTGCGATTATTAGCTGAAATTTATTGGTATTACGTCAAGCATTACGGTAAATAGGTACTTAAAGCTGGGGTGCGACTGGTTGGATCACCTCCAAGTTTGGTGGACCCTGGGCAACGTGGGCGATGACGCATCATTGATTGCTCCTCTGGAGTAGCTGGCGTCATCGTCAACGGCCAAGAGTCTGACCAACCGCCCTTTTCAGGGCCAGCTGACCCTATTGCACGAGGGGGTCGGGGTATGGCGGGCCTGCAAGGCCCGCGGGGGGAACGGGTGGTCGCTCCAGGTACCCCTCTGCTCTTATCAGAGGGGACACTGCGAATGGCCCAGGGTCAGTCGGAGTGCGAGGGATATGCTCTATGGGTAACCTTACACCCCGGCGTCTGTAGACCCAAGACGGCGTGCGGTTTTAGTCGATTCAAGCCCGACATAACCGCCCCCGCTGGTTGGGTATCCGAAGGGATTTCCGCACAAAAAAAAAAGGTACTTTTTTATTATTTTTTTTATACCACTAAGACAAGCACACGGCCCACCTGATGGGAAGCGGTTACCGCGGCCTATGGACGTGTGTAACACCAGTGGCGTCACAATCGCGATGTCTACCCTGTAAAGGAAAGGATGGGAAAGGAGTTTGGGAGGGGATAAGAAAGGAGTTTAGGCTCCGGCACTCTCACTCACCAAACGGAACGCAACAGTTCAAATACTGTTACTTGGCGTCGATATTCTGTGAGAGGGTGGTGCTTCCCCGGTCGAGTCGGCCCATTCATGCAACGGCCAAAATGACTGTTGCTTGACTCTACCACTTAAAGCTAGGGCACGCCGCAATAGTGGCGGTAAGGCCCATCATGGAGAATTGGCTAGAGAGGCGACACGGAAGCCTCTCGTACCGACTGACGCAGGTGATCTCCGGTAAGGTTAGGTTTCGGGGGCTTAGGAGCTTCGGGGACCACCTGCATCGGATCAGGAAGGAGCCATCGCCTGAGTGCCATCACTGCAACGCGAGCGAGGACTCGGGGCTGTCCACGCTGGCGGACTGCCCGGCGTGGGAAGCGCCGAGGCGTGACCTCGGGGCAGTCATCGGGATGGGAGTCTTTACGCTCAGCAGCATGATTGCGAAAATGGGGTGTAGCGCGAGCGCGTGGGCCACCTCCTCCTTCTGCGAGCATGTAATGCTCGAGAAGGAGATAGCGGAGCGCGTCCGGGAGATATTTAGAACTCTCTCGGCCCGCCGAGCCCACAACATGCTCGCCGCTCGTCGCAGGCGACTCAGGCGCCGGAGGTCGCTTAACGACTTCCGTCCTCCAGCGCAGGTCCACACCGTGGTTCCCAAACCCGAGGGGGCCATCTTAAAACCGGAGATGGCCCAGGGTCAGTCGGGGTGCGAGGCAAATGCCCAAAGGGCAATCTTCCACCCCAGCGTCTGAAGACCCGAGACGGTGTGCGGTTTTAGTCAGTTCAAGCACGTAACCAGACCCACTGCCTGGCGGGGGAGTATCCGAGAGAATTTCCGAACAAAAAAAAAGTACTTAAAGCTCCTTTGCGGGGTAGAACATGGGTACACCGTGGTTCCCACACCCGAGGGGCCCACTCAAACCGGAATCTTTCAACCAGTTCAAGTCCAACATAACCACGTCCGCTGCCTGGCAGGGAGGTAGCTGCGAGGATTTCCGCTCGAAAGAAGGAAATCTATAACGTTTAACGTCAGAACAAAAGAAAATAGCGAGCTCAGCGGGCTTATGTTTTTACGTACATCCATATATAAAGTCACGCCTTTCCAAATTGATTTTCCAAATTTAAATTAACGTTAACGTTACAAATCACTTCAGTAATGATGGATTTTTAATGTATTCACTTACACTACTAGGCACTTATCGTGGTATGTGGCGGTAAGCTGCGTCATGGAAGAATGGCTGAAGAGGTGCTACGTAACCCTCTTATATTTGCTGACGCAGTTACTCACCGGGATGACTGCTTTGGTGAGTTCCTGCATTGGATAGATGATATTGCAACGAGCTCCGTGTAATGACGACGGAGCTCGTTGCAATATCAGAAGCTTTACGATATATACAGACTTCATCTGAGAATAGTAGAAACGTAGTTTTTGTTGAAGTAGGAGTGCACTCCAACATATAGCTCGATGCGCCTCTGGCTACAGAGGTGTATCGATAGCGTATGTTATTTTGAAACAGATTCTACACTTTACGACAAATAATATTGAACTGATATTGCAATAGATTCCGTCACATGTTGGATTACCGGGAAATAAGAAAGTAGATCGGTTGGAAAAGAAAGTCATATCTGAAGGTATTATTATTAATGTATTTTCAAGTGATTTTGAGCTTTTGGCTAAATATAAAGCTAGACATAAATTAGAATGGAAAGAGTACTTTAACGAACGATCGCTTAACAATGGTATCTGGTACCAAACGGTGCAAAGTGAGCCTCCCCATGTCCCTTGGTTCACTAATACCACCCTTAATAGTAAATACGGTGTGATAGCTCAAAGACTCCGGAAATGCTCGACTCAATAGGTTTTTGCATCTGATGGGGAAAAGTGCCGGCCCAAATTGTGCAGAGTGCGGCACTTCTGAGGATGTACATCATCTGTTGGTGTAGTGTGTCCGAACACGGCTATTAAGAGAAGCTTTATTGGAAGTTGCTGATAAACGATCGATGGATGTTGGGAGGTTCAATAGCATTCTGACTCAACCTCTCTCTGAAGGCAGCTATTCTAATTTATAAAACGACATATGAGATTTTGAAAGCGTAGTTAACATGTTGGATAGATAATTTTAAGTCATATGTAAGCTCAGGGTACGATGGAGCTGGCATGGCCTTTTAGGCTAAAAGCTCCAAAACAAATAAAGATTTTAAAAAAATGCATTGGATAGGCCGGGAGCGAACACCTAAGTGCCACCATTACCGGAGCTATTTCGTGGATACGTCGCTGCATATTTTGACATAGTGCCTAGCGTGGACTGCCGTAGTCAGTCATCAGAGTGGAAAGCCTCGCGCTGTAGAACCTGGTGATGGCCGTGGGCGGCAGCTAGATCGCGTGGAATTCCACCGGTAACAGCGTAGAACCCTGGCGGCGGCGAGTACGTAGAACTCTCGTCGGCGGCGACTTCTCTGCGACTGAGAAACGTTTGGAAAACAATTTTCATATGGAGCACGGCCAAACAGCCCGGAAGCAGTATATTCTACATGGAACGCCGGCCGTGAAAGCCTCAAAATTAAATTCAACTATAGTTAAGTTATATCTTTATATGTGGTCATCATTTTAGCGTGGTTCCCGTTTGTTTCCGAGGCCTTCACTTCAGAACCCAAGGCCTGAGTTCTGCTTCTTTTCCCTTATTATGTTAATTGGGCTTATACGGCTTTGACGGGAGTTACTGCCTTCTACCCCGTCAGACCTCTCAACCTCGAGAGGTAAGTCTGCACCAGAGCCTCTGGTTAATTTGGGCCCCTAAGATAATATAGGCATTACAAAATTAATCTTATTTTACTACATTAATATTTTAACTGTAGCTTCCCAATATATATTCGAGAACATACTGTATGTCAGGAAAAATATATCCAATTTTACAAAAGTAAGTGACATTACAGACAGAAATCTGCGCAATAAAAATAAACTGATCCTTCCATGTTATCGGCTCAGCAAAGTTAGTGATTCTTTTAGGGGGGAAGGTATACGCTTTTATAATAAATTACCTGAATCGGTCCTTGGTATGCCTGACAATAAATTTAAAACCTTTGTTAAGACCACCTTATGTAAATAAGCATACTATTGGACAGATGATTACCTTAAAGACAAAAATGTCTGGCTTGAGCATGGTGCAGGCCCCTCTTAATGCTACAACTACAGCATAATATTGTGGTAGGCAACCTTTTTTTTACCATATTTTAACTTTTTTAAATTATTTTAACGTTTAACTTAGGTTAAATTCTTATTTTAACTTTTGTTTTTTTTATATACCTTTATTTATGTTGACACGAGACAAAAATGTACATTCGTCCATATTTAGTCTTAAGAAATCACTATTTATAATATGACGTCTCGAAAATGCCGCAGTGGAGTTTGTTGCGCCGTTTCTTCTCCACTAGGGCCTAGGAAGCGGTGGTAAACTTAGTTTTAAGCAGATTTTGACGTCAAAAAGATGTAATTAGGTTGCACTATTTTGAAAAATAAAGACTTTGACTTTGACTTTGACTTTGAGTTTGTAGACATCTCGGTACATAGGAAGCATCGTACACAGAGACCTCTCTTCATAAATAGCACTTCTTGCCGTAAACTTTCCGGACTAGTGGTCGCTTCGCTTCCTCGGCTCGCGCTCTGTTGGGGTCACAGTTCTAACCTAACCTACTTTACTTATTTATGGAATATAATTTTTTACCGGCAAGAAGTGCTATCTATGAAGAGAGATCTCTGTGTACAGTGCTTCCTAATACTCCAACCTAGTAGGTGACTATGTTTTTGAGCCGTTTGGGGTTGAGACGCTGGGGTCACGGGGTCCAAGTACTCGTTTTGTCTACAAAAAAGTGACCAGAAGCCTGGACTTTATCGCGCATAAAGAATTAGCATTGCCATTCAACGTGGCAATGCTGTCAGTCTTCTGGGAACATTACCAGTGATGATGCGGAGGAATTCTATTACGCATGTATATACATTTTTATCTGTTTTTAGATAACTAGGACGGTTACCAGCTTCGCAATCAACCCAAACTTAAGCGTAGCGAGATTTGCCTATCCAACAATAGGTCAACGTGTCCGGTCGACTTTTTCCATTGATTTGGTTTTTCGGTGATTATTCCTCGATGGTAAGACCGATCTGGACATTCGACCCCTTACGACACTCAGTAATGTCTACTTGATCACCGTGGCAAATTTGGTCGAGATCGGTCAAACGGTCTCGGAGGAGTATCATTTGTTTGAAATGCAACTTTGAAACCAAAGACACTTCGCTCGCCTTCGGCTCTGGATTAATGGATTTTTTTTGTGCTCATCTGCCATCAGTAATTAACAATAAGCAGGTATATTATGTGTACGATTTGATAGGTCGAGGGTATCCTCCAGCGAGGGCAGCCACTTATCAGATTCAAAGAGTCATATTTCCTTTCCTTTTGAGACGTTCTTGGTAGCTGCGCTTCATTAGACGCGCCGCAAGCACGTTCGGGTGATTTTCTAGTAGCTTTTGATATTTTCGTGTTGAGACCTCAATTTCCTCCTTCACGGTGCTCATTCCCAGATGTTTGTGAATTTCTGTGTTTATAATGAACCAAAGGACGTTAGCTATGGTTCTAAGTATGGTTGTTTAGTTTTAATCTTTAAGTATTTATGTTTTGATGTTGGTACCGCGTATTGATAGGACCAACATCAATCATATTTTTTCTTTACGTACCCGCGCATTATTGTACGTGAGCTATGACGCCAGTACATCGCGAGTTGAGCGCCGAGTTGAGCGTGACGTCGCTTTGTGATGGTCCGAGCTCATGGGGTCGTTGGTGGACCATGTACTCGTGAGGTTTTAGTAGGGTCCGAGCTGGCCAGCTCGTTGGTGGACCCAGTGCCCGCGCCTTTTTTGGGTCGCCTTGCCACGCGCTTTGAGACATTGTTGTGACCTTGTTTGTTGAATGTTGATTGATTGGTGAAAATTAATTATCGAGCTAGTTAAACATAAACTCACGCCTATATACCCCGAAGGGGTAGGCAGAGGCGCTAGCACCCACATTTCGCCAGTTTATGTTTAGGTCCCAATGTAATAGGTGGCGAGCCTATTGCCATTAACCGGGCACTTATAAGCCTGCGATAAATACACACATAACTTCGAAAAGCATCGAAAAGTCATTGGTGTGTGCCATGGTAAAACCTGGGATCGAACCGGAGACCTCGTCTCAGCAGTCCATTACCCATACCACTAGGCTACCGCGGCTAGTTATCTCTTTGTTAAATAAAGTGAATACGCCCATCGCCTTCGTTGGACTTGGAACATTGCTGCGGTGGAACCCACCTTCTATGGGAAGTAAATCTCACATTTTATTTTATTGCATAATTAGTTTATTGTATATTCAATTACACGTACATTCATGTGACATATAGTTAGATACACTAAATAGGCACACTTTACAATCTTTGCTACTTTCCCAACTGAATCCCGGTCCATTGGAGGTCAGTGACCCATTAATTAATATATTTTGTGTATTGTTGATGATAATTAACGGATTGGTTTAATTTTGGTTTGCAATTTGAAACTTAACACGCGGTTGGAGTCCGCCATTTTGAGTGTTAATTTATCGGTATTATTTTGCCTTTTAGTGCAATTGAATTTGACTATTTTCACCTTAAAACTTGGAATTGTTATTGTCATTAAAATATTTCCTGGTCGATTTCGATCGGAAGTCAATTGCGGCTTAATTTGATTATTGAAACAAGTACGTGCTAAAATTCTGTTTAACTTTGAATTGTTGTTTATTCATGCTTGATTGGACCCGCCGGGAGGTCTGAATAGATATTTATTTGTGTTTACTGGCTATAAAATTGAAAGTAATGTATGATTTGATTTGTTTGTATCCGAGCGTTTAAAATAGCTAATTGTATAGTTCAATATTTCTCGGGATTTCCGGGTAATTTTTTGGTGGTCGATTCTGACCGAACTAACCGGTTCACGGTAACGGGAATTCAACTTCCCGGGAAGTTTTGATATTCCTTTTGTTTGATTTGTTGTAAGTTCTGTTGTTAGTAGGTTCGGTTAACCGGTTTTTATAAGATTGCGGTGTTTTTGTTGTTTGAACCGTTTTATATTCGTACCGACTTCTTGTGTTTGATTAATGATTTTGTACCGTTTGTTGACTGCACATTGGTGTAGTACCTTAGGTGTGTAGACACCTTATTTTAGTTAGATATTAAGTTTGAGTTTTATTTGCGTTTCCACTGTCGGCTTTAGTTCACGCTTCGGAACGAAGTAGTTATTGCATGAAAGTGAGTGGTGGGGCTACGGCTTGAATACTACCTGCTCGTGGTCTCACTCCTCACCTTTGTCTCCGGGTTAAAGGACACTGGTAGCAGAGCTGTTAATTGTTTTTTTTTTATTACTGCGCTCGCTCGGTTCGCGCACTGAACAATGGTGTTCTTTGGTCTTTGTAATATCGTGACGAAGGAGTTACTTGCGCTCTATATTGTTGTTTGTAATATTGTACTGTAAATCAATAGTTTGTTATTTATTGATAATTTACTATTCCGACCCAGCATCCAATAGAGATTTCTGTGGCGTATGTTTAATTGTTGAGTTCCTCTCTCTTGGTTTCAATGTGCTGTCTCCATGTCAAACGAATGAATTTTATAACCTTAAATATTGACACACCTCGTAGCGGTCGTAAGACAGCACGTATATTTCAATTTTATTGTATCTTTTATCAGCCTATTTGCATAAAACAGGTATGTTTTATGCAAATAAAAAGATTTGATATGAGTATTTTGTTAGAGTCGCGGTAGCCTAGTGGCATGGGTAATGGACTGCTGAGACGAGGTGTCGGGTTCGATCCCAGGTTTTACCATGGCACACACCAATGACTTTTCGATGCTTTTCGAAGTTGTGTGTATTTATCTCGCCACCTATTACATTGGGACCTAAACATAAACTGGCGAAATGTGGGTGCTAGCACCTCTGCCTACCCCTTCGGGGATATAGGCATGAGTTTATGTTATGTTATGTTATGTTTTATTTTGTTAGAAATAACCTCTTTTCTTAAATGTGTCGTGTGTTATTACTTCTCAGAATTCGTTCCATAGTAGCGACACTAGTGTAGCGACACTAAAGTAGCGATTGGTGTGATAATACAGCGTGTATTTTTTTTTCCAAAATCAACAGTTTCGATTACTGGCTACGAATATTGATTTATCAAAAATCCAAGGATGCAGTTTTAGTTTACATCAAAATCATGTTTCTTTGAGCAACTTTAAGCCATCCACACCAAATTAAAATAAATATCACTTGTATATTGTGTGTATATCTTGCAAGTAATTAATGTACATTCACTATAATAGAAATCGAATAGAAAGTGAGCAGTGAAACTTTTTTTGTTGTTGCTGCAATCACGTTTGAACGATTGTCATTTCTAAACTATATTCTAAGCTCCTTATTAATTTAGAATAATAATTACAAGAAGTCAGCAAGATGGACGGACGACCTGAATAAGGCTGGGATAGACTGGATGCGCAAGGCGGAGGATCGGGTGCTATGGCGTACAATAGGAGAGGCCTATCTCCAGCAGTGGACTGCAATAGACTAATTGATTTGATTTGAATTAAGTACAAGAATACTAAGAGAGATACACGAGATTTCTTTTTAGAAGACGATATACTATATTATAGTACTAAACGAAATTTGGTATTCCAGTTAAACCCTCGTGCTAAGTTAAATTGCTTATGTTAGTATTGGGTTCACGGTGGTAGTGTAATAACCCGGATTTGAACCCAAGACTTCTCGATAGTAAGGCTGACTACTTAATCTCTGAGCTACAGACACGACGCTTGTATCTTATCTATGAAGAATCTAGATTGAGCCGTCGCGTTACGTTAATACACGTTCCATTCCAATAAAAAACTCGGTCAGCATCAAGACAAGTTATTAGCTTGTACAGGAAATGTTCGTTACAATGTAGCGAAATACATGATGGATAAACTATTATGTTTGCGTAAAGACCGACATCGCAAGACACTAACCGACTTATTACAAATATATTACAAAAAGAACTATATTTGGATGGTTTCTACTTATAGATAGAATTTATAAGTTGGGCCCAAGAGTCTCCCTCCGAGAAAAGTTCAAAGAAATAAACATTCTAACTGTAGTGTCTCAATATATTTTTGAAAATCTTTTGTATGTTAGAAGAAACATTTCCAATTTTTTAAGGCTTTGTGATATACATAACGTAAATACTAGACATAAAAACAATCTTGTGGTTTGTAATAGTCGACTCCACAAGATTAGTAAGCTTCCTGGTGAAATGAAGAATCTACCTCTTCATAAATTTAAAAGCCAAATTAAAACTAAACTCTGCCAAAAAGGCTATTATAAAATTCAAGACTATTTAGACGACAAACAAGCTTGGATATGAACTGTTTGCTCTCTCTCTCTATGCTACTCAAAGCTCCCTAGGTTACTTAGGTTAAGTAAATATGTTTGTAAATGACCAAAAAAAAACAGCCCGCTGAGTTTCTTGCCGGAGTCTTCTCAAGACAGGGCCGCGTTTCGAACCGGTGGTCCATTTGCCAAACATTTTTTTTTTGACGCTTTGTAAGTGCCGTATTAATGGTCTATACAGAATAAATGGTTTTTGACTTTTGACTTTTAGATCGGAAAAAGAGAACATCTAGGACGGGACTTGACCGACCAACTGATCCACCTAGACACATACTCTACGTACGTTCTACTAATTGGATTATAGGAGGCCAAATGTATTTTCCATAGTGTTAACCTTTCGATGTAATCTTAGGTTCATCACCATCACTGTTCCGGGTTTCATTCCGAGGCCTTAACCTCGGAGTCGAGGGTCCACTTACTCCTCCTACTTTTGACTTCCCAACACAGAGATGAAAGCCTGAGCCAGAGCATCGTCCGTCAGTCAGCAGAAGTACCGAAAATACAGCATTGGTATGATATTGTCGGAAGTTTACGCGAATGGTGGTAGAAATTTGATGACACAAATTTGTCACAAAATTCGGCCGGGTGGGTACCACCGTGCACGATTGCGAAAAACCCTCCATAGTAATCCAATTTCGGTTTGATTGCGTTCAGGGGTCAGCAAGTGCATAGCCGGGCAGGGGCATTGTGGTCGCAGCACTAGTGGGACCGGTGGGTGTCACGCGGTGCCACAACGGCAATCCTCTTTTGATGAGGCCGTCAAGCTGAGTACCACCATTGTTAACATGGTACGTGTATGTAATGGTGACCCTCTTTCCTGAGACTTTACCTTCATCTTACCATCAGGCGAGGTGAAGTCAAATTGACGTGTCCCAAATATAAAAAAAAAAGAATGTACGCGATGAACGGATTCCATCGCGATTTATTTGAAGTTAACATAACATAACATAAGTTCACGCCTGTATCCCCGAAGGGGTAGGCAGAGGTGTACTACACACCCACGATTCGCCAGTTATGTTAAGGTCCCAATGTAATAGGGGGCGAGCCTATTGCCATCTACCGGGCACATTATTAAGCGAGCGATAATTAACACTTATTAATGCACACATAACTACGAAAAGTCAGAGGTGTGTGCCCGGGCCGACTGGGGATCGAACTCGAGACCTCGTCTCAGCAGTCCGTTACGTACGCCACTAGGCTATATTTGAAGTTATTTTATATTTTACATTAATCCCGACGTTTCGGTTGCTTTTCAGCCGCCATGGCCACGGGGATCAATGTAAAATATTAAATAACATCAAATAAATTGCGATAGAATCCGTTAAGAATAGTATTGTTTCAACAGTATTGGTATGTTTGCGGAGTAATATAAACATTAATGGTTTAAGGTCGGAAAACTTAAAAAGAAGGCGATGATTTGATTGGAAATTTGAATATTTCATTGTATTATTATCCAAACGAAGAGTGTTTATTCATGTTATAATATTATTTTGCTCCGTATATGGCGATTCAATCCGGTTAGGCAAGATTTCTTCGACACCTAAACCTTTTACTTTAAAGTATGTGAAGATATTTTGGATGTTTATTACTGGAACTCATCAAAGGATTTGGTTAAAATTTGGTATTGCCATAGATTATATTAGGTCGTTACTTATGAAATTGCCGTTTTTCTTGAAGAAATTGGAGGAAACCCAATTTTCAGTACTAACCTTTTTTGCGTTTTTTTTTAGGAATGACAAATCAAAATTTTATGATGTTTTTTTGTGTATGAATGAGATAACATTAAGCTAACAAACAGCAACTTTCATTACATTTTTGAAAAGTGACAGCTGTTAAGTAATAAGTACGAAATTTATCATCAAAATGGATAGCATTTAGGAAGTACTGTTTCTGAAGATCGAATTAATTTATCAACATAACATAACATAACATAACATAACTTCACGCCTGTATCCAATAAAAACAAAATTTAATACAGAGTTGTAAAATCTTGAAATCAACTTTCAAACAAAATATAAATAATGGAAATAGCTATTAAATTACAGGAATAACGAACTCATGAATTTGTAAGATAATTTTGCGCAATTTCATAGGTAAAGACCTATTAGTTTGGAATAACACATAGGCTACTAGAATAGGTAACCATGGATCGCAGGAACGGGATTAGAATTCCACGTGGTCAGAGCTGCGGAAAGCAGTTAGAATTTTTACATTAGACCGGTACTGCCTAATGTAATGTAATTTATTTTATTACAATTAGCTTTTTTTTAAAAACATTTTAAAGTATCTAAATCTTATCATACTTCAAGAGTGGTTTTTTAGGGTTCGTTGCCAAATGGCAAAAAACGGGACCCTTATAGATTCGTCATGTCTGTCTGTCTGTCCGTCCGTATGTCAAGGCCACTTTTTTCCGAAACTATAAGAACTATGCTGTTGAAACTTGGTAAGTAGATGTATTCTGTGAACCGCATTAAGATTTTCACACAAAAATAGAAAAAAAACAATAAATTTTGGGGGTTCCCCATACTTAGAACTGAAACTCAATTTTTTTTTTCATCTAACCCATACGTGTGAGGTATCTATGGATAGGTCTTCAAGAATGATATTGAGGTTTCTAATATAATTTTTCTTTAAACTGAATAGTTTGCGCGAGAGATACTTCTAAAGTGGTAAAATGTGTAGCCCCCCTGTAACTTCTAAAATAAGAGAATGATAAAACAAAAAAAACATTTATCATTACCATGTAAACTTCCACCGAAAATTGCTTTGAACACGATCTAGTTAGTAGTTTTTTTTTAATACGTCATAAATCGTAAACCGCAATTAGCCCTGTAAGCCCTGGGTCCACGTGCTCCTTGTACCCCTTTGGATTTGGCCTATTCGGCTTTTAGAGAGCTACTGCCAACTGATCTCCCAATCCGGAGAGTTAAATTTGAGCCAGAACCTCGTCTGGTAATCAGCAGGTCTAACGGCTTGGGGGTTTAGGGCTATGTTTTGGTTGGCTTAGCCCTGAAGCGGTTAGTGCCCTCCCCCCCACTCTCAAACTGGGGCAAGATGGGGACACAGTGGTTCCCAAACCCGAGGGGGCAATCTCGAAACCGGAGATGGCTCAGGGTCAGTCGGAGTGCGAGAGAAATGCCCTATGGGCAACTTTACACCCCTGCGTCTGAACACCCGAGACGACGTGCGGTTTCAGTCGGTTCAAGCCAAACATAAGCACCCCCGCTGCCCGGCGGGGGTATCCGAGGGGACTTCCGCACGATAAAAAAAGGTACGGTATGTCTATTATACGCATAGGTGTCAAAATTCACATACCTACTCATTTATCTATATGTAGATAGGTAGATCATACCTGAACAGACTACAAGAAGGTATGCTGCATAATATACAGTCAGCACCTCGAGGCGAAGCAGCTACAAGTTTGTTTGGGTTGTCTGGTCCCCATCAGGGATAGTTAGATTTTTTTTCTATTTGTTATATACCGTGTAAGCATGACTACTGTCTTAAGCTAAATTCACCAAACTTAAATTGAAAAAAAAAACACTTCACACATTCCAAATTCATCCACCGCCTCACCCATGAACCGTGACAATTTTTTTGAACTATCATATTGTCTGTCTACATACATATATTCCCGCCTTTTCCCCTCCGGGGTAGGCAGAGACAACAGCCCGCCATCTAAGTACTTCTGTCCTTACATACTTCACGAGCTTCCTCTACTATCATTAAACCTTTCATGCAAGCCCGCCGGTTCCGAGTGCTTTAAACCTGCCCTTGTTTCAAAACCTCATTAATTTGATCGGTGTATGTTCTGCGAGACTGGCCCCGGCTTGCCGGCCCACTTACATACATATTTGGTATGTCATTCGCTCAGAATTCATTCATTTTAAATCCGGCATTTAAAATAAATGAATTCTGAGCGAATGACATACCACCTTTTTTTTACGTGGGGAAATCCCCTCGGACACCCCAAGCAAGCACGGGCGGTTATGTCGTGCATCGACTAAAACCGCACGGTGTCCTGCCCAAGTGTCCATTGCCGGGCACCCCGCGTAAGCCCTCGAAAGGATACCGGCGGACCTTGGCCGCCAGCGCGGCCTCGCCTGGTGGGGTTGGGTTTTATCCTGCGTCGGTGGGTAGGCAGGCGTGTCTAGGACACACACGACACGCCTCCGCCACGGCCTGCTTCTGTAAGGACGGCCTGCTTCTGTAAGGACGGCGAGTCGGCCAACTGCAGTCCTCAGGCCCCGATCATGGAGGTCAGTAGTCCCGGGCGTAGACGAGTCTGCGGCGTCCTCGCCGCAGACTGCGGAACTCGGGGGGCAGGGTTCTCTCCCGCTCCCACTCCGCCGCAGAAACCTGCTCGCAGAAAGAGGTGGCGGCGTGCCACTTGCTCCCGTCGGAGACCACGGCCCTCACCATGGTCTCCAACGAGAGAACGTCCACGCCCAGGACGGCAACGAGATCCCGGCGTTGACTCGCCCACGCAGGGCACTCCACCAACGTGTAGAGCGCCGTGTCTTCGCCAGGATCCTCGCAGTGCTGGCACTGCGGCGTTATCTCCCGGTGGATGCGCCATAGATACTTACCGAAGCACCCGTGTCCGGTAAATATCTGGCACATCCGGTAGGAGAGGTCACCGTGGTGCCTCTCCAACCACTCCTTCATAATCGGTCGGTCGGTGACATACCACCTTAGCATACCCTTTTCAATTCTTGTTACAACATTCTCTTTCAGGCCACACTATTCTAGTAGTATACATACGAGTACATATATATACTCAAGGCTTTTTCTCTCTAGCAGTATAGGTATAGGTACATAGAGGGGGCCATCTCGAAACCGAAGATGGCCCAGGGTCAGTCGGAGTGCGAGGGATATACTCTATGGGCAACCTTACACCCCGGCGTGCTAAGACCCGAGATGGCGTGCGGTTTTAGTCAGTTCAAGCCCGACATAACCACCCCCGCTGGCCGGCGGGGGGGTATCGAAAGGATTTCCGCACAAAAAAAAAATAAGGTACATAAAAGTAATTGTAAGTGCCTTATTTCTTTTTTTTTGTGTGGAAATCCTCCAGCGGAGGAGGTTATGTCGGGCTAGAACTGACTAAAGCCGCACGCTGTCTCGGTTCGTCAGACGCCGGGGTGTAAGGTTACCCATAGGGTATTTCCCTTGCATCCGGCTTCAAAATGGCCCCCTCGGGTTCGGGAACCACGATTTCCCCATCTTGCCCCGGACAGGGCGCTAGTCACCCCACCGTCCCAATCTTTGTAAGTACGTAACGATAAAATTTATCTGATGTCCCTAACTAGGTTTTGAAGTGTCACATTCGAAAGGTCAAACCAAAAAAAAGCCCTACAATATTAGTAATCAAAATGTCCATGAGCCAACCCCTCCAGCTAAGATAAATTGCTTGTGTTAGGAGTGGGTTCACGTCGCTAGTGTAATGGCCAGGATTCGAACCCGGGACCTCTCGATCTTTAGGCCGACTCCTTAAGCTACTGACGCTTCAAAATAAATAAAAAATGCTTATCAATTTTATTACAGGTGATTAAGTTCCAAAACGTTAAAGTACTATGTTTAGTAACTTATAATGGCTTTAATTGTATCTAAATATTCAACTCCCAAAACATTTGTGTTTTAATAGGTATATATAAGGTAGGGGTGTGTGTTGGGTAACCTCCTCGAGTGTCGCTCCGATTCCGATCCCGCTGCAGTCCGGGGGGAACGGAATCGGAGCGGCCGGTACACCCTGGGCGGCGGTCAATGGCTTCCCCTTCACCCCTTCATAGGGTTGGCATTGATCGTCGGCCAATACCCAACGTGGCGGGAACACATCGCTCTCCGTACTCCTCTGCTTTCAGAGGAGACAGGATGAGCGATGCTGTTAGTGGTGAGATGGCCCAGGGTCAGCCGGGGTGCGAGGGATATGCTCTATGGGTAACCTTACACCCCGGCGTCTGAAGACCCGAGACGGCGTGCGGTTTTAGTCGGTGCAAGCCCGACATAACCGCCCCCGCTGGCCGGCGGGGGGTATCCGAAGGGATTTCCGCACGATAAAAAAAAAAAAAGGTATATATAAGGTATATAATACTACTTAACTAGATTCTCAACCAATGTATCACAATCATACACCAATTTAAATATAGAAGATTCCAATTCCAATATTTGTTTTTTATTTTTGTTTGCATTTTAAATTAGTTAATAAACAATTTCCGGGTTATTTTATTTGTTAAATGTGGCATTATGTTTGGCTATTATGGTATTTGAGCAATCAGAACTTTTTATTGACTTCACCGGTTAGAACAAAAGTAAGGTGTGGCAAACCGTAATAAAATTTGTATTTGACTAAATTATTGCATTACTACCTTTTCATTTCGAATAAGAATCAAACACGGGTAAAACTTATGCACAGAAACCAAACGTGACCAAGGTTAAACTTGAACTTCATAACAAAATATTCAATCAACACATCACCACGAAATCAAAATTACACTACCGTCGTGAACACACCCTTAATACAAGTAATTTCGCATATCAAAAAAATTATATCAAAAAAAAACAAACCAGAAAAAAAAATTGTAACAAAAAATAAAAAAACTGACCTGAATGCTTTACTCCGTTAACCTTAAAACTGATGCGATCGGTCATGACTGCCGTGTATGGTAACTACGAGCTCACTGATTGCCTTACAAAACTGTACACACTGTCTCACCAAAAACAATTCTTGATAAAAGCCGCAACAATTTACACCGTTACATAGCCGTTACAGAAGAATCAACCATATATATGAATGGCATAGGGCCTAAATTGAGGTGGTATATGTAAAAGAGATTTAAATCCAATACCTTTAAACGAGCAATTCTTGTATGCCTAGTCCAGCCATAAGTTTTGTTACAAATGAAAATGCAATTTTTTTTAAATGAAGTAATGTAATATTATTAAAATTTATACCTACATATTTAAAAAAAAAATTCATCGGTAATGAGGATATTTCTGTGCCTTTCACCTGCGTATCGCGACAGAAGGCGATTTGATCAATCCACTCTCTTTAATCGTAAAGATTGATTTAGAGCATGTCCTGTATATCAACGCTAAGCACCGAGCTGCAGGTCTTGTTTTATACTACGTGACAGAGTCCTAGCGGGAATCTTCATTTCTCGCGATAAGATTTTTTTCTTCCTTATGGGGTTTCGACGAATTCTGGCTTTAACAGCATTAATAGCCTTTGTAGTTCTAACAGCACGCGGCCGCCCCGATCTTTTCTGGTCTTCGACAGACGAATTGTTGTTGTATCTATTGATAGTACGATAGACGAACATACGGCTGATACCAAATTTTTGAAGTGTCTGGAATATGACCGACGGCTCCATACCCACTTTGTGCAAGGCGATCACTGCGATCCTATTTTCTTTAACACCCCATTACATACTATTGTAATTCGATAATGAACACGAAAAAATATGTGAAATGGCGCGAAATCGAAAGAAGTTTTTAAAATAATATACGTGTTCCAAATTCAAAATAATTTAAAAGTTGAAAAAGAAAGAAAAATTTTGATGTAACAGTATTTATGGCCAGACTAGTTATATGATCAAGACTAATACCTACCTGAACCAATTCGACTCCACATTTAGATTGGAATAACTTGGTTCCGTTTAATTTTTTCTTAAGCGGAGTTGCAACGTGGCATTTTACAAGGTGATGCTGCCAAATATATTCGTTTGAATGACTTTATACTCCATAGTTTTTGTATTAGATTTTTTTTTTCAAATTAATATAAGTTACCGAATTTACTAATGTTCCCCCTAACCCCTCCAGCTAAGCTGAATTGCTTGTGTTAGGAGTGGGTTCACGTCGGTAGTGTAATGGTCAAAATTCGAACCCGGGACCTCTCGATCGTAGGATCGACTCCTTAACCACTAAGCTACCGACGCTTCATTTTCGAAACAAATTAAATTGGTTACGGTGATTTTTCAGGTTTGATTTCTTCTGACTTGACTTTCTGACTTCGAATTTTATATTGATCTGATACAAATGTTTTTCTGTTTATAAATCTTTACTTATATTAAGTGATTTCATATGAAGAAAAGATTTAATGGTTATTTTAACCTCTGTTGACTGTTATTTGCAATACGTGCATGCATATGTTGATCCAGCTGATATCATATTTGCAAAGCTTGTGACGCTGGTACTCACAAGGTACGGCTGCTTCGGGAAGTACCTTTGTCGTATTGGTAGGGAGCTGATGCCCACTTGCCATCACTGCGGGAGCTGTCGCAACGATAATGCACTTCACACTTTACTGGAGTGACCAGCGTGGGTGCAGCAGCGCTATGACCTCGTGACGGGTGTGCGTTGTTTTATAGACAATTGTTTAATATAATTTCGTATTACAGAAAATGTTTCGCATAATTTCGTTTCATAGAATAATCAATATACAGAATAGTTACTTTAAAGAATTTTAAATCATTGAATTTTGTTTCATATAAAGTTAAACATTAGAATAATCATTTCATAGAATATCAAATCAAATATTCTTAATCATTATATTGTTTATTTAATAGAAAACTTATTACAAAGAATAACATATTATCTAAGTGACAGTTTCTAAACGTTTCAATTCATAAAATGCATACCCTCATTTAAAATGCCAACACCGCGTTGACAAAAAAATGCGGGTAAATTCTTATCAAGCAGGAAAACAAACTTGTTATTCTCACTCATAGTGACTTTGCAAATGCTAACTGTACTTACTTTTTTTTTTTTGTAAAATGAGTGATACAGAAGTAAATAGTACCTGTGAAGTGTTTAAATCAAAGAGAGGAGGATTAAAACTGTACATAGATGGTTATATATACACAAAAACTAAACAAAACAAGAATGTGATATGCTGGTTGTGTAACATGTATCATAATAAAATTTACAAATGCATTTCAACTGTTAATACGACAATAAATGATTGTGGTTTACACACAATATATAAACAGCCGCAAAGTCATAACCATGGGCCAGACCCGACAGCAAAAGGAATTGCATACTTTAAACATAAACTGAAAGAAAAGTCATCTTTAGGATTAAAGTGAACGGAACCTGATTTTTAGATTGTTTACCATCTACGTCTGCTCTAAAGCAAATAATTTATCGCCAAAAATCAAGAAACAAAATAGGCATAGATGAACCTACTGATATATTTTTTGAGTTAAATGCTTCCGAAACTCAAATTAATGGTGTCAATTTTATCATTAAAGATAGGATTTATGACACCAATAAAAGAATACTCCTGATGTCAACGTTAAACTTTATAAAAATATTAAGTGCATCAGATTACTGATGTGATTCTGATTACTTGATGGTACATTTAAGATTGCTCCCCTCATTTTCCAACAACTGTACACCATACATGGCAATGTATTTTAGGACAACCAAAAAACATTTCCATTAATATTTTGTCTCTCTACACACAAAGACAAGCGAACGTATAACTTAATATTTGAACTGATATTGGAATATGGAGCCGAAAATAACATCAAGATATGTCCGAAAGTGTGTATTCTTGATTTTTAAAAGGCAGCCATTTTGAGTTTAAGATCTAATTTTGAAAATACTAAGTTAAAGGGTTGCCACCCTGCGGGAACCAGTATAACCGTAGGGGGCGTAAGCATCAGCATCGAGCCCACGATGAAGTACCTTGGGCTCGTACTCGATAGCCGATGGGACTTCGAACCTCATCTCCGAAGTCTGGTCCCGAAACTGAGGGGGACTGCGGCCGCACTATCGCGGCTGATGCCCAACGTTAAGGGACCCAACGCCCCCACTAGGAGACTACCTGGGGATCGTGCGGAGCATGGCCCTATACGGGGCCCCCGTATGGGCGGAGACTCTGGCGGCCCGCAACGTGGCTGTTCTAAACAGCCCGTTAAAGGCGATGGCCGTCAGAGTCATCAGGGGTTACTACGCTACGCTCCGCTCCCGCATTAGCCTTCTAACCTAACCTATCCGAGTCGGTGAGTCGGTGAGTCGTGTTAACTATAATGACGTTTTATTAATAATTTAATAACAAAATGATTTTATTATATTTTACAGAAGAATTCAAGCAAACAAATTTGCAACAAAATATGCGAAAGTCAAAAAATTCTATATTGATATGAAATGTATTATAGCACTTAGTTACTTGGAACATTCAGAAATACCTATTTATTTTGAAAAATTAAATGGAGAACATGGAAGATGACGACAGTAAAATCATGGCAAATTGGTTTCAAGAAAACTATGTTTATGGCACAATAAGTAGCCAACCCAAATATTCACCTGAATTTTGGAGTTGCCATGAATTAAATACTATGAAAATACCAAGAACACAGAATGCAGCTGAAAGTTGGCATCATAAAATCAATACTTTAATTGGTAAACCTAATCCCAAGACCTACCTGCTCATCAAAGAACTGATTAAAGAAACAATATCAAACACGGCTGAGATTGAAAAAATTCTATGTGGTAGCCCACCAACACCTAAAAAACGAAAGTACTCAGACAAAGATGATCGTATTGATGTAATTTTACTGCATATGCAAAATTATTCAGAAATTAAATTACTACAAGCAATCGGAAAAAATTTAAAATTGTAAATGTTACAGTTAAAAATAAATGTGATTTGGAACATTATAAAGGTGATTTAATATAGGTACTTTAAAAAATAATTCTACAGTTTGATCAGTTTATGTGATTAAAAATTCGTTCAATTGTGTTTCTGTGAAATATGTTTCATTGTAGTAAATTGTTTTTGAAACAATAATATTCGAAATAAAAATATAAGAACCAAATATTATATGAAACATTTTCTGTGAAACGAAATTCTATGAAATTTCTTTCTACGAAATAAGGGGCTCCCCCTCGTGACAGCTATCCATGTGGGAAGTTTCTCGCTTGAGACCATGGTTTTGTCCATGGTACAGAGCGAGAGCATCTCGGTGAGCTGATACCAGTGAGACTTCCACACGTTAAAAGAAAAAAAAGGCTTCAAAGGTAAAGAGACAGTGCCGAGTCATGTACCACGATAGCGAGGTTTGGACCACTGCAGAAGAAAAGAAAGAAAGAAAGAAAAGCTGTCCAGCGTGGATTTAGACGTCTTGCCGAATAGCATGAGAACCTGCATGCTCATTGATGCTGATGATATCTCGCTGGTGAACGCGGTGGACGAAGACGCTTTTGAACCGCCGCCGTCTGAAACTTAATGTGAAACTGCATAGGTCCCACATTCGTAAAGTCCAGGTTAAATCCTTCGTTTTTATAGTTTTTCTTTGTTTCGTGCGGAAATCTCCTCAGAACAGCCCCCCCCCCCCCGACGGCCCGTGGGGCCCGACTAAAACCGCACGTCGTCTCGCCTTCAGACACCGGGATGTAAGGTGACCCATAGGTCGCGGAACTACACAGTCCAGAGGAAGACTATGGTAAAGAAAGCCCTCTTTAAAAAGTTGCAAGCATCCAAATCTCTGGAAGATCGCAATGCTGCAAAGCGCGCAACTAAGAGAGCTATAGTCAGAGCCATACCACTTACAACCCCTCAATGATAAGTTGGAACCTTCTGAGGGGCGAATGCTCATCTATAAGTTGGCGCGCTCCGGGGTCAAAGCGGCACAAGATATTTCCAAGTGCCTTTGTGTTAAAGAACCTGGAGGCAGTCTGCTATGCGAGGAAGCCATGGTGAGGGAGAAACCGCTCATACTTCCACTAGCTACTGAAGCTGAAGCATAAAGAGGTGCAGCCACCGGATCTCCCTCCCAATAAAGGACTTGTGCCACTGATAACCCCTTTAAAAGTCCAAACTGCTCTTCCACGCTTGAAGAATCGGAAAGCCGTTGGACCCGATGGAGTCCCCTTCAAGGCCTGGAAGGCGATGGATCCTCGTGGTGTAGGCATTCTCACAAACTTTTATAACCGTGTGCTCTTCAGCGGTAAGATCCCGAACCAATGGAGGCTGAGCATCGTTTCTCCAGTCTTCAAAGGTAAGGGGTCAGTGCAGAAGTGTGGGAGCAGCGCCATGAAGGTTATGTCCCACACCATGAAGCTCTACGAGAGGATAATTGACTCTCGGATCCGACAGGAGTGTACACTCTCGAAGTGTCACTGTGAGTTTCGAACCAGTCATAGAACCATGGACCCGGTTTTTGCCCCAAGGATTGTCGCGGAGATATACAGGGCGTCAAATACGTCTCTGCATGGCTTGTTTTTAGACATGCAGAAGGCCTTCGACTGTGTCCGTCGCGTGGCGATCTGTTGGACTCTGCTGTCAAAAGGTGTCCCAGAATCCTATATTGACATCATCCGAGACATGTATCGCGATTCCGATTCCATGGTTTGGAACTGTTGGCGACCCAAAACCCTTCCCCATCACTATCGGGGTAAACCAAGGATCCGTCCTTAGTCTATCCTTTTGTTCATGACAGACATTTTGTCAGATAGTATCAGAAACTCATATGAGCAGTCTCCATGGCGGCTCTTGTATTCTGACGATATCACTCGCTGCTGGATGCGTACAGGGGCAGATTGGGGCAGAGCCCGCGAGGCGTGGAGGTAACTCAGACGTCGGAGGTAGCTTAACGACCTTCGTCCTCCCTGAGCGCAAGCCTGGGGATGATATGTGGAGCCGCCTTTCACCCTAGCAGAAGCAGACCGGGGCGGCGGCGCGTTGTGCGCCCCGGGGGCATGACGGGGTCACCGTGGTTTCCAAACTCGAGTGGGCCATCTCGAAAGCGGAGATGGCCTTGGGTCAGCCGGGGTGCGAGGGAAATGCCTTAATGCCCGAGACGGGGTGCGGTTTAGTCCGACTTAACCATCCCCGCTAGCTTTCCGCACAAAAAAAAAAGGCAGATTGGTGCAAAGTGTGGAAGGAGGCGCTTGGGAACGGCGGTCTGAAGTTAAATGTGATCCTGAGATTCCCACACCCATAATATAAATTCAGCTGATAAGGTAAACGACGTAGCTTGACGAAGTTTGCCAGATAAGCTAGTAGTGATAAAATCAATCAATCATTTAACCTATTGCAGTGCACTGCTGGACTTAGGCCTCTCCCATTTTAAGCCATAGCACCCGATCCTCAGCCTAGCGCATCCAGTCTATCCCAGCAACCTTTTTCAGGTCGTCCGTCCATCTTGCTGGGGGACGTCCTACCTTCCGTTTACCGATTCGTGGTCTCCACTCTAGGACTCAGCCCATTGCCACTTCAGCTTGCTTATTCTGCGAGCTAAGTCGGTGACTTTAGTTCTTTGTCGGATGGCCTCATTTCGAATTTTATCCTTCAAAGAAACCCCAAGCATAGCTCGCTCCATAGCCCGCTGCGCACCTTATAAGTCGTGGACTAGCCTCACTGTCAATGTCCACGTTTCGGCACCGTAAGTCATGACAGGTAGGACGCACTGGTCGAACACCTTTGTTTTTAGGCATTGCGGAAAAGGGGAGGAGGAGAAAACCCGACGCAGTTTGCCAAATGCTGCCCAATCTAATTGGATCCTTTTGGTGACTTCTTTCTCGAAGTTGTTTCTACCGAGCTGGATAACCTGCCCAAAGTAGACAAACTGTTGAACAACTTCGAGTGTCGACCCTTCGACGGCAATCGGTCTCGGCGTGACATGTTCGTTGAACATAACCTTGATAGTGATAACATATTGCAATAAAATGTAAATTAGTTTGCACGACAAAACGTGTTATCGTTAACATGTACCTTCAGTGAAGTGATAAATTACTATGTGCAATGAATCGCTTTCTTTTAAGTCTAGTTTTTCTTTAATACTTAAATATCTTGGTAATATGTACCTTTTTTTTTGTTCGGAAATCCCTTCGGATACCCCCCTCGCCGGCCAGCGGGGGCGGTTATGTCGGGCTTGAACCGACTAAAACCGCACGCCGTCTCGGGTCTACAGACGCCGGGGTGTAAGGTTACCCATAAAGCATATCCCTCGCACTCCGACTGACCCTGGGCCATTCGCAGTGTCCCCTCTGATAACAGCAGAGGGGTACCTGGAGCGACCACACCCCTCTGCGGGCCTTGTAGGCCCGCCATACCCCGACCCCCTCGTGCAATGGGGTCAGCTGGCCCTGAAAAGGGCCGGTTGGTCAGACTCTTGGCCGTTGACGGTGACGCCAGCTACTCCAGAGGAGCAATCAATGATGCGTCATCGCCCATGTTGCCCAGGGTGCACCAAACTTGGAGGTGATCCAACCAGTCGCACCCCGGTTATGGTAATACCTATAACATTTAAATAAAACTTTATATTCGCGATGCACTTAAAAACTACTGACCGGATTTTGATGTGTTTTTAGGGTTCCGTAGCCAAATGGAAAAAAAACGGAACCCTTTATAGATTCGTCTGTCCTTCCGTATGTCAAAGCCACTTTTTTCCGAAACTATAAGAACTATGCTGTTGAAACTTGGTAAATAGATGTATTCTGTGAACCGCATTAAGATTTTCACACAAAAATAGAAAAAAAAACAATACATTTTGGGGGCTCCCCATACTTAGATCCTATCCATACGGATAGGATATCTATGGATAGGTCTTCAAAAATGATATTGAGGTTTCTCATATTATTTTTTTCTAAACTGAATAGTTTGCGCGAGAGACACTGCGAAAGTGGTAAAAAGTCCCCCCCCCCCTGTAACTTCTAAAATAAGAGAATGATAAAATTAAAAAAAAAAAGATGTACAATACCATGTAAACTTCCACCGAAAATTGGTTTGAACGAGATCAAGTAAGTAATTTTTTTTTCGTCATAAATCGTAAACCGCAATTTACATTCATTCAATTAACTCAAATAAAAAAAAAACATTATTATGGTTACTTGCTGCTACAGAACCCTTCATGGGCGAGTCCGACTCGCACTTGGCCGCTTTATTCAAGTTCGAACTCACTGATTCGTGCATATCCTGTTGCAATAGATGAGTACGACACTGCGATGAGGCTTTTTTATTACGGTCACGTCAATTATGACTTTCACCTCACCTGATGGTAAGCTAACGGTAAATGTTGCAATGGGTGGTCAGATGACCTCATAGGATGCTTCTCCCGCATAAAAGACTCGTAGTCCATTGAAAAGTTACATTTGAGGTTGCATTTTTTAGAGGACGCAATTTTATTTTTTTGATGTGTAGGGGGGGTCAGTGGAAAGCTAAGACCAAGTTTGTGGGGTCGCCACCCTGGTCGAACGACCGCCATCTTGAAAATAGGGGTTGAAATTGTTTTTACGATATATCTCTTAAACTATTTATCTGATAAAAAAAAATTGTTAGCATTTGTTGTTGCAAATTAAATTCTGTACAACTTTGGTACAGTAACTTTTGCTTTTTTTTTTATTTTGTTATTTTAATTTTTTAAATTAGATCAGATAAATAGTTTGAGATATATCGAAAAACCATTTCAACCCCTATTTTCAAGATGGCGGCCGTTCGACAAGGGTGGCGACCCCACAAACTTGGTTTTAGCTTTACACTGACCCCCCCTACACATCAAAAGAATAAAATTGCGTCCTGTAAAAAACGGAAGGTTAGGCCTAAAAAATGTAACATTTCAATGAACTATCGAGATTGTAAGAAGAAGGAAACACGTATGGTGGTAAAGAATTCCAAGTCTTTATAGTGCGTTATAAACTTTTTTTTTAATAAAATGAATATTAGAACCGAAATTACTAATATTCCCCCTAACCCCTCCAGCTAAGATAAATTGCTTGTGTTAGGAGTGGGTTCACGTCGGTAGTGTAATGGCCCGGATTCGAACCCGGGACCTCTCGATGGTAGGGTACCGACGCTGCGTAGGGGGTATCCTTACGTGTCGGGGCGGTGCTAGTAGACGGGGCTCGCACTTAACATTGGGGGCTTGCGCTGAGTAGGATGAGTCAGAATACGAATTACTTCAAAATTTCAATAAATTAATGTTTGCAGAGTAACCAAAGAACAATGTAGTACAACACCTGTAGCGCAGCGGTAGTGCGTAGAACTGCGAAGTCAGAGGTAGCGGGTTCGATTCCCGCTCAGTGCAAAAATATGTATATTTGCATTGGTCTGGGTGCTTCTCTGTATAATATGTATTTATTTATTAAAAAAATGTATTTAAGTATGTTTATCCGCATTCTAGTACCCATATGACAAGCTCTGCTTAGTTTGGGTCTAGATGGTATTGTGTACTTTGTCCTACTATATTTATTATTTCTTTTTCTTTAAAGAATATTAGTAACCGAAATTACTAATATTCCCCCTAACCCCTCCAGCTAAGCTAAATTGCTTGTGTTAGGAGTGCGTTCACGTCGGTAGTGTAATGGCCAGGATTCGAACCCGGGACCTCTCGATCGTAGGGTCGTGTCCTTAACCACTAAGCTACCGAAGCTTTAATAAAATGATTAAATAACTATTAAACTGATTTTGTTAGTTCGTAAGAATTTCGGTAGATGGCGCCAGTGTCCTCCAAGACGTATAGTTATCATCCTCTTTCGAGCCTTTTCGCAATTAGTTGGGATCGGTTGTATAGTCTAACTACGTAACGGCCGAACTGCAATATTTTTCGTGAAGCATCTTCCTTCTGGTCTCCACTACCCATTGGCGATATAGAAGTTCTGTAGATAGATCAGCTGCCGAACTTTTTAGGGCACAACTACCTGTGACAACTGACATAGATGTTCGTGTGACAACCAGCACCGTCGGCATAACGTGCTCTCTGAGGCAAGAGGGTTTTCCAAATGAAATGAAACGAAATTTTGAAATGAAATGAAATTACTGCGGTAGCCTAGTGGTATGGGTAATGGACTGCTCAGACGATGTCTCAGGTTCGATCCCATGTTTTACCATGGCACACACCAATGACTTTTCGATGCTCTTTGAAGTTATGTGTGTATTTATCGCAGGTTTATAAGTGCCCGGTTAATGGCAATAGGCTCGCCACCAATGACATTGGGACCTAAACATAAACTGGCGAAATGTGGGTGCTAGCACCTCTGCCTACCCCTTCGGGGATATAGGCGTGAGTTTATGTTTTATGTTTATGTTTTGAAATGAAATATTTTATTTACCAGAATGCAGGTAAACAGATGGATGTTATAATTACAATGGCCCATTTACACCCTACCATTATGGTGTGCAAATATTTAGATGATCGAAGCACATCAAACGATCGAATTACATTTTCAGCATGCATGTTGTACTATTATTTATTCTGTGATGTAACCAATAATTATATATTTATCCAAGACGTATTATACAGGAGAATTTCGAATATACAGGTCATATCCAGGTAACTCAGTTGGTCAGAGTATTTTCCCCTAGAAAAGGACTGATCGCGGGTCAGTCCCGTCCTGTATGTGCACTTTCTCCGATCTAAATCAATATAATACTCGTAGGTCTTTACCTATGAAATTGCCGAAATTTTCTTACAAATTCATGAGTTCGTTATTCCTGTAATTTAATAGCTATTTCCATTATTTATATTTTGTTTGAAAGTTGATTTCAAGATTTTACAACTCTGTATAAAATGTTGTTTTTATTGGCCGCTTGATAAATTAATTCGATCTTCAAAAACAGTACTTCCTAAATGCTATCCATTTTGATGATAAACTTCGTATTACTTAACAGCTGTCACTTTACTTGTTACTGTTTACTTTTAAAAAAAGTGGCGATAGCCCAGTGGCGTACGTAACGGACTGCTGAGACGAGGTCTCGAGTTCGATCCCCAGTCGCCCCGGGTACACACCTCTGACTTTTCGTAGTTGTGTGCATTAACAAATGTTAATTGTCGCTCGCTTAATAATGTGCCCGGTAGATGGCAATAGGCTCGCCCCCTATTACATTGGGACCTTAACATAACTGGCGAATCGTGGGTGTGTAATACACCTCTGCCTACCCCTTCGGGGATACAGGTGTGAAGTTATGTTATGTTATGTCTGTCACTTTACAAAAATGTAATAAAAGTTGCTGTTTGTTAGCTTAATGTTGTCTCATTCATACACAAAAAAATCATAAAATTTGGATTTGTCATTCCTAAATAAAATGCAAAAATGTTAGTACTGAAAATTGGGTTTCCTCCAATTTCTTCAAGAAAAACGGGAATTTCATATGTAACGACCTAATTTATAAAAGTACCAGCTGATGCCCAAGGCTCCACCCGCGTGGAGGTCGGTTTTGTTTTTTGGTCATATATCTGTTTCAACTTGACCAATTGCAATAAAATATACGGCAGATTTTAAGTCTGCCCAAAACCTTTCAAATTGAAAAAGTAAATCGAAATACGTTCTGTAGTTTTTGCGTTGATTGCGAACAAACAGACAAGAATTCCAAATATTTCAATCAATATTTTTGTGTTCAGAATCTTTCATTTAACATATCCCAAGTATTTTTTTATTTTTCAAATATTTCCAATGTACAGACACAGCTGAATTACAATTTTATAATAGTATAGAAATCGGGATAGTGATACCGTCAATAACTTGAGAACGGGTGGACAGATTTTCATGATCTTTGATTTTTAGATTTGTCGCCTCCCATATTGTGCCATTTTGTGTTTTTTTTGAGTGGAAATTTACCCTAGCCACGTTTAACTTACCGCCATCGGCCAGTGGGCTACCAGCACTGGCCGGCAGCGCTCGGTCTCGAACCGACCAAACCCGCACGCCGTCTCGAGTCTCTAGAGCCGTGTAAGGAGGCCTAATAAGGCAATTCCCTCCCACCGCAGCTGACCCTGGACCATCTACGGCTTTTAGGTGACCGCCTGGGGATACTGTGCGTACACTAGCAATTAGGATAATTAAAAATATAAGACATCCATGAAATAATTTTCATGGATCCCAAATTGTGAGAAGTGGAGAAGAATAAGCAGGGAGGCGGACCCTGGAGTCCAAGTTGTAGCCTCAGATACAATCGAGACACAACGGTACGATGATGGTTCACGAAATAAATTCAGCCGATTGTAATCAACATAACTTGACTCTGAGGCAGAACGAAGTTTGACAGGGCGTATCGCACGATCTCCGTCTAGGTGGCATGTCTCCTAGCCGGGACCCCTCCATGGGACCAGTTGATAACAAACGGCAAACGTAGTGTAGGACGCCCTCCGGCCAGGTGGGATGACGATCTGCGAAAGACTGCAGACAGATGCTGGATGCGGCAAGACAGGGCGCTATGGCGCTCATTAGGGGAGACCTATGTCCAGCAGTGGAATAGCATAGGTTGTTGATGATGATGATGATGATTCAACACAAATTATTGAGTTCTAGCTGTTGCCCGCGGGTTCGCCCGCGTGGTATTCTGATTTCGTTCCCACAACCCATGGGAACCCATTCCGGGATAAAATGTAGCCTATGTCCTATTCCCGACTATAATCGATCCCTGTACCAAATTTCAGCCAGATCCGTTCAACCATTCTTTATGGCCACCTTCACACTGCGTCTTTAGACATTGACTATCGGATAATACCAGAGAATTTGCTAAGAGAAAAAAAATGAGCCCAAACTTGACAGGTTTATCTTGTTTGGTTTAAGAGTTCCTGTGGCCAACTTCCTGCTCCATTATCAGACCAGCTCCGCCGTGCCTACCATATTAATGCATTGTTATCCAAACTAAACATGTATGCAAAACATTAACTCAATCGCATGCCAACAAATGGTCGAAAAATGGTTTGCAAATTTTGACTGACGACTTACATTCGAACAGTGTAAGTTAAATAAAAGCTTGCAACAAAGGCGGTTCCCGCTGTCTGCACGCTCACATCACGTCGTAATCATTTCACCTACGCTTCTCCCCCAGGTGAATCAATTCGACATATTAGGTGACATTTGTTCACCTTGGAATTGATTCATCCAGGTGAGCTAATGCAAGTTTTGTTATTCATCTTGTGAAATGCTAATAAAAATTTCTTACGAAATTTATTCGGTGTTATTTTATAATTTACATTGAACCCGATGTTTCGGTTGCTTTTCAGCAGCCATGGTTACGGAGAGACTGAAGATAGTGGTTGTCTTATAGTTTGAAGTGTAAGTTATCTCAAATTACTCAAACTATGTATACTGAATTGTTGGTGTTACTATTTACGCAGAATGAGCTCACAGTGTGTCATGAAGTCTTGTCATATTTTCATTTTTCTTGAAATTAATAAGGTGAATGACTGGGTCCCATGCTGGTGGTATATTCCATCTTATCTATTAAGATTAGGATTAAGTAGGAATACATTTTCTTTAGCGAGTATCTGAGGTTTATCAAACCTTAAGTAATGCTTGGTTCCCTGATGCACGTGCTCACATACAAAAGACTTGAGCGTTGGTATTTTATATCAGCTATGTGTTCTTTGACGCGAATGCCAATGCTTGGTTTGACCAATATAAGAGAGCCAACAGTCACAGTCTATTTTATAGACCCCTGCATCTTATAGCACTTGACAGATGGTAAAAATTGACATAATATCTTCTTATGTTTTGATTGAAGCTCGCTTCAAGATGTAGCCAATCTTGTCAGTAACCCCTCGTACGTATGGTAGGACGGCAGGCTGGCGCTCAATATTGGTTGGCTTTTCTCAGGATCTGTGACTGATGCACGGTTGTTTGAGCTTGTTGTCATGCAGTATTTACTTGACATGTTGTAGCTCAGCGTCCAGGTGTTTCTTGTCACAGATCCCAAGGGCTCTCTGAAACAAAGACATGACCACGGTAGTTAACTATTTACGATGGTAGTTATACACAATGTGGCTCAGTATTATTAGAATTTCTGATCACAAGAACATCTAGGAAAGTTACTGAACTATTTGCCTCTATTTCCATAGTGAATTGTATGTTGTTATTAATGGAATTAAGGTGTATTAAGAATACATTTACACTATCTGTTGGTAGTATTGTGAAGGTGTCATCTACGTACCGTAGTCTGCAGAGCTCGTGCCTCGGAGGCCTCCACATATATTATCAGCAACTGATACTGGGGAGCCCATTGCCACGCCATTTTTTTTTTTTTTTTTTTTTTTTTTAACTTCCTCCTAATGTGTCTACACAGTCATAGACTGTACGTCAAAACTGGTCATTGTTTCTTTATTAGTGAGATGTAGGTGCTTGATTTCACTAACTAATTGGTAGAATTACCGAGTACTTATTACCTCGGAGTTGCGAGAGTACTTTTTTTTTTTTCGTGCGGAAATCCCTTCGGATTCCCCCCCCCCCCCGCCGGCCAGCGGGGGTGGTTATGTCGGGCTTGAACCGACTAAAACCGCACGCCGTCTCGGGTCTACAGACGCCGGGGTGTAAGGTTGCCCATAGAGCATATCCTTCGCACAGTGGCGAGAGTAGCTGCGCTACGTACTGAGCCATTCTGTAGGATAGTGTGTAGATCTGGCTCATAATATGATGTAGGGGAGCATTTTTCTTGTGTATTTTCGCTATCCCGTAGGAGTTTTAGGAGGTTTAATGCATGAAGGTATTAATGTATTTACTTTGATTTGTAGTTTTTCGGAGTGTTTATTTATGATATCTCAAGTTCAATATCTTATTCGTAGGGTCTTTTTAGGGTTCCGTACCCAAATGGTTAAAAACGGAACCCTTATAGATTCGTCATGTCTGTCTGTCCGTCCGTATGTCACAGCCACTTTTTTCCGAAACTATAAGAGTTATGCTATTAAAACTTTGTAAGTAGATGTATTCTGTTAACCGCATTAAGATTTTCACACAAAAATTGAAAAAAAAGAACAATAATTTTTGGGGGTTCCCCATACTTAGAACAGCTATTAAAATATTTTTTTTCATCAAACCCATACGTGTGTGGTATTTCTGGATAGGTCTTCAAAAATAATATTGAGGTTTCTAATATCATTTTTTCTAACAGTTTACGCGAGAGACACTTCCGAAGTGGTAAATGTGTACCCCCCCCCCCCCCTGTAACTCCGAAAATCAGAGATTGATGACACAAAAAAAATATATGATGTACAATACCATGTAAACTTCCACCGGAAATTGGTTTGAACGAGATCTAGTAAGTAGTTTTTTTTTAATACGTCATAAATCGTAAACCTCAATTTACCTTTCATTCAATCATCTCACATATAAAAATAAAATAATTTCTTTACATATAACATTTATTTATTCTAAAACTTAATTAATATAACGTTGTTTGATATAACGTTAATGTAATCGAAAATCATTTGGTTTAGCTCTAACGTTTAATATAATATATAAAAAAACCGGCCAAGTGCGTGTCGGACTCACACACCGAGGGTTCCGTACCAACCTGTAGGTATATCAGTAAAAGTTCACCCATCACTACAATCGAGTCATAGTTATGGTAGTAGTAACTTTAAAATTATCAAAAATATTTTTTTTATATGATGTAAATAAAAAAATACGGTTTTCGCAATTTTTCCTTTATCTGTACTATAAGACGTTACTTCGCACCAAATTTCAAGATTCTAAGTTAACGGTAAGTACCCTGTAGGTTTTCCCGTGCGAGTTTCGAAAATTTGCGGAAAGTGGCATTATGTGGAATTATGTGGCTGTATCTTTTGTTTGCTTTGGCTTAGAAGTTTCATTAGTTCACAGCTCCAAGGGACAGTAGACCTGAGTATTAGGTATAAATTTCTGACAAAAACGGTCTTGACCGACGGATGGATGGACAACGAAGTGGCTATAAGGGCTCCATTTTTTCCTCAGAGGACCCCGACCCGGATAGGTTAGGTTAGAACCACCCAGAAATAGGAGCCATTTGTAAGAATTCATTTTAAAGGAATACTTTAATGATTATTATTTAACTGAGCAAGATTACGCACACAAAGTGACAACTAACAATAACTTTTGTTGAGCTACCCACAGGTTACAACATAAAAATAATACTAAACAAACTAACCCGTGTCTATGCAATTTTGCTTTGTGTTTTTAAGTAGGCGTTTTAATCATATTAGACCAAATAAATTTTATATCTTTTGAGTGGTATGTCAAACGATTTTAAATGTAATGTATGTTATGCTTATAAAAGTTAGTTATTTTAAAATTATATCAATCGTTTATTATATCAACTAATCGCTATATTAAATAAAATTATAGGTTCTGTTGTTATATTTATTTATTTATTAAAACTTCATGTACATAATGTACACAGGCGGACTGAATACCACAGGCATTCTCTACCAGTCAACCTTACAGGTGATGCAGAGAATAAAAAGTAGGTGCATTAAGGAGAGTAAAATTATTGAATTATATATATCAATTGAACCATAAAATACGTACACATACCTACATTTGATAGTCTCTGTAGCGTAGCGGTAGTGCATTCGACTGCTACGAGAAAGGGGCGCGGGTTCGATTCCCGCTCAGTCCAAATATTTGTATGCATGAATAAGTCTATTTGCATTTGGTCTGGGTGTTTATATGTATAATATGTAGGTATTTACAAAAAAAAGGTATATAGGTATGTTTATCTGCATAACCGCCCCCGCTGGCTGGCGGGGGGGTATCCGAAGGTATTTCCGTACGAAAAAAAAAAAAAGGTATGTTTATCTGAATTCTGGAACCCATAACACGAGCTAGTGAACCTATGCTTACTTTGGGTCTAGAAAGCGCTGTGTAGCATGTCGTAGAATATTTATTTATTATTTATTTATTTAACATATTAGTAATATTATACAAACATAAATATACATACATAAATATATACAAAAAATAAATACATACATATTTAAAGTTTAATTAAATATGAATATTTACTGTGTAGATTCTGCCAATTTGCTCAATTTGTTGTTATATCATCTATTACTTACCCAAGATGAACGGGCAATCAAACTACTATTAAAATTAAGATGGCTCTTATGTCACCCTGAGACGTATGTAAACGAGAATTTGAGCTACCAATCATAAGTCCAGGTGTAACAGTATTACTTCTAAATAGGAACATTCGTGGTTTCAAGTCCCGCATGGATGTTCAGATCAGGATTTGGGCTCCACCAAGACGTTCTGGCTTAAGTGAACCTCACCTGCTGGTCAATACAAATGCTGATTGACGGATGAGGCTCTGGTGGTCTTTTCTTCTTCGTCTTTTCGGCGTTGTTGTTCCTCCTATAAAAATCGTGCAATTATGATGATAATACGGCTTTTTTTACCGTGTGGAAGCCCCCACGGGCTTCACCCCATCGGTGCGAACGATGGGGTGGGCGTGTCGGAATCACACAATCAACCACACTGTGTCCTCCCCAAGTGTCCATTACCGGGCACCCCGGGTAAGCCCTCGAAAGGATAACCCCAGGGTTACCGGCGGACCTTGGACGCCACCGCGGCCTCGCCTGGTGGGGTCGGGTTTTATCCCGCGTCGGTGAGTTATAGGCGTGTGTAGGGCCACACACAACACGCCTCCGCCACGGCCTGCTTCTGTCAGGATGGCGAGTCGGCCTACTGCCGTCCTCAGGCCCCGATCATGGAGGTCGGTAGTCTCGGGCGTAGACGGAGAGGGTTCTCTCCCGCTCTCTCAGCGCCGTCTCTATAGCGCGCATTACATGCTTGCAGAAAGAGGCGGCGGCTGGCCACTTGCTCCCGTCGGGGACCACGGCCCTCACCATGGTCTCCAGCGAGAGAACGTCCACGCCCAGGGCCGCAACGAGATCCCGGCGTTGACTCACCCACGCAGGGCACTCCACCAACGTGTGGAGCGCCGTGTCTTCGCCAGGATCCTCGCAGTGCTGGCACTGCGGCGTTGTCTCCCGGGTTATAATAAGGCTAGATTTTATTTTGCAGTTACAATATTTGACACTCCAAACAAAAGATTTTTGGTGAACATTTAGGTAGCACAAGCATAATATGTAATATATACATAAGTGGTTGACTGAAGTGAAAGATATAGTGCAGGCACAGAATAGTAATTAATCTGTATTATTAATTTAATAAATGCTGCGAATAATAAGCCAATAATAAGCCTAGTGGTATGGGTAATGGACTGCTGAGATGAGGTCTCGGGTTCGATCCCAGGTTTACCATGTCACACACCAATGACTTTTCGATGCTTTTCGAAGTTATGTGTGTATTTATCGCAGGTTTATAAGTGCCCGGTTAATGGCAATAGGCTCGCCACCTATTACATTGGGACCTAAACATAAACTGGCGAAATGTGGGTGCTAGCACCTCTGCCTACCCCTTCGGGGATATAGGCGTGAGTTTATGAATAATTATGTAATTTCCAATTCAAATGAATTAATTTTATTTTACTTAAAACAATTAAAAACCTGTGATTTTTCTCACACAAAATTTCATCGTGAATATTACACCGTAGCTTGAGGAGCATCTCAGTACCTTCCTAAATATTTATAATCTCTCCACGCTTCTCACTTTTGCGGCGCTTACTACTCGTACCAGTACGACTTCGCAGTGAATTGATTGTGCCATCGCGCCGTAAAATGCGACTATTGTCTCACCGCGCGCCTATCCACTTAAGTATTACTTACTGGTAATGTAAATGCTTATTTAGTGTTTTATTACACTGAAAGTCATATTATTGTTTATAATTGTGTTGTTTATTATTTACAGCTTACAAATATTGTAATGTTTGACCGACGAACACACCAAATATTTGCATAGCTGGAAGAAATTGAATCATATGAAGAATCTACATTCGATCCAGTAGGATGTTTAAGCACATCTCAAAATTAAAATAAAGCAGTATATACCTCTTCCTGATGATGTACTTGAGCTTTTTTTTGAGAAACTCCTTATAGGAGAATATGGATGACTGATTTTTAAATTTCAAATTATTTTTTCGTTACCTGAGCCAAAGTTTTAAGACTTTTAATTTAAGCACAACATTGCATTTTGTGTTACTTTCAATATGATATCTTTATTTGATATAAATTTACTATTTTCTTAAAAATATGATATAAATACCGTGAGCGTTTTGCTCCCGCGCACCTCGCTTTAACTGTACGAGGACGCCGTAGAATTGCGCCTCCCAGGACTACCGACCTTCATGATCGGAGTTTTAAACGGAGTCAAAACGGCCGACTTTCCGTCCTTACAGAAGCAGGGCAAGTGGAAGGCGTGTTGTGTGTGTCCTACACACACTTGCCAATTCACCACTGCGGGATCAAACCCGATCCTAAAGGAGAGGCTGCGATAGGGGCCGAAGTCTACCAGTCACTCTGGGGTTGTCCTTTCGAGGGGACACCTGAGGTACCCGGCAACGGACACTTGGGATGAACACTGTGTAGTTTTAGTCGGTCCGATTCGGACACAACCATCTCATTGGTTCCCATAGTCCTAGTCTAAACTAGTGCAACACCACGTTTGCAACTATAGTTAGGCATACCAGATCGACCAGAATGTCCTCAATAACTTAAACAGAGCTTTAGAACGGAAAAAGAGAACATTTAGGAGGGGACTTGAACCCGCGACCAGTCCCTTACAGGGAAATGCTCTTACAAACTGAGCTACCTATACACGTCCCAGATAGTCGAAATTCTCTGATATTTTATATACGTCTCAAGGCGACGCTGGAGTCACCTACCGTAATTCTTACGAACTACGGAAACAATGAATAACTTTTTAATAATTTTTAAACGTTGTTTTTGATTACTCCGCCACATTAATTCAATGAAGTCTTTCGTTAGTATGCTTATTTTTCCTCTAATCATCTTAATCTATAGCAAGGTTAAAATAACAGGTTTTAAATGAATGTATTTGAGTGTATATACGATATACATAATATAACAAAAATGCAATTTAAGAAAGATTTGTCTGCCTTTCTGTCTGCTTGAATTAAGTAATCTCTGGAACCGCTTTTGACGGGACTTTCACTGGCAGATAGGTAATATTATAAGGCGTAAAAAAAGAATTAGGGTTCCGCGCAGAAGAACTAAAACCTAAAAAACCGCGCAACGGCGAAGTCGCAGGCATAGTTATAATTCAAGAAACCTGAATTACGTCATAACAATGAATTTATATGTGCAATTTTTTGAAGTCACACATGGATACTGCCACATATTTGTTATAAATATAAAGCACCTTATATTATATTCTTAGTAAGTCATTAAAAACACTATTGTAATATTTGGAGTTTGAGTGTGTGGACGCCTGGTGTGGGAGTGTATGCCTCCTAGTGACTTGAACCAATATGGATCGAATAACCTTCAAAATAAACGGTCTTGAATATTCAGGTCAGTACAGTTTGATATTTGATATCATGTATTTATTGACATTGTACTAATTGTTCAATACAGAACAAAGACAAAATAAAATAAGTTCTTGAATACTTGAAATATAATAGAATTTATTCCTTTTACAATTTTGGAATCGAGAGCGCTAATGCAAAATGGATGATCTTAAGGTAGGTAGTTCATAACGAATGGATGTTAACTATGATCTAGCAGTAACTAATTGCGTGTCGTTTAATGTGTGATCTAACTCGCAACCTATATAATAAGCCAAACACTACTACCACGGCACACAGTTCACACCATAAAAATGTAATCGCTGCCACGCCATCGGTTTGAACTGACCCATTGGTGGTACCCCTAGAAGTTGTCTCAGTTTGCCCCAATTTGTGGACCAACAAAGGAGAAACCATGCGAAGGTTTAGTACGGAAATGCCTCGTTCCAGAAATGGTGACTGAATTCGGAAAGGACACATTCCTAAAAGGAAAAGGAATTCTTAAAAGGAGTTTTGCCGAGAAGGACCTTTTCCGATGATTTACTTCTGGATTCATTCCGGAAATGGCTTGCATATCAAAAACTGGGTAAGGAAGAAAATAAAAGGATTTTAAACACAGAAGTAAATCATCGGAATAGGTCCTTTTCGGAAATAAAGAATAGGTCTTTCAAGAATAGGTTTTTAGGTACTGTCTATGGGGAATGGTAAATGAAAGCACTGAGATGATAATTATCTGTCTGTATTGTACACACGAAACGGCGGGTGGCGAGCGACTGCTCGTCCCCGCTTGCAACCTACTAACAGGAGTGCATACTGCGATTCAGCACATTGAGACAAAGAAAAAAAGAATGATACAGTAGGTAATCAATTTCTAAACAATTTTTTTTAAATTGTTTTATGAATCCAGTCACATTTACAAAAATTACGAGTAAAACAGTGATAAGAAACAATTTACTTGAAATTCCATGTTACAGCTAGAGGTCCGATTAAATCTACGTTCAAATGCTCGAAACGATCACTTTCTTCAAATTAACTCAATTTAGATACCGTGTGACGTGTTATTTTAC
The DNA here is from genome assembly GCA_946251805.1 of Cybosia mesomella. Taxonomy (NCBI): domain Eukaryota; kingdom Metazoa; phylum Arthropoda; class Insecta; order Lepidoptera; family Erebidae; genus Cybosia; species Cybosia mesomella. The sequence goes on along the minus strand of OX276402.1, from coordinate 29,672,025 downwards.
TTCTCTGACATTTTATGCAAGTTTTCACCCAATGACCTATATCCTTATTCATCCCTGGCCAAAAAACTTTTTTTCATATGAATGCTCGATGCTCGAACACCTGGGTGAGCCAGACCGTGAAATTTATCAAAAATAGTTTTTCTAAATTGGTTTGGAATGTAAGGTCTAATATTATTCGTCGATATTTCACAATAAATCGTATCATTTGAATCATTTAAATTAATACGTTTTAATTGGATGCCACTTTTCACACCTGAATTTTAAAATGTGTTCACTCGGCCTCGACCGCCTGCGCTCGCGCTATTTCTTGGTATTGCAATGCGATAATGCGTCAGGAACTGCATTCTCACTGCCCTGTATACTATATTTTATATCGCTTGTAAATTCACTGATGTATAATAATTGAAGCGCCCATCTAGGTAATTCTTTGTCTGTACTAAATTTGTGAATGCATAAGTGAGAGGTTTGTGGTCTGTATACACCGTAAAGTTCCTACCTTCAATTATATCTCTGAAGAAAACTATACCCGAATAAATCGCCAAAAGTTCCTTATCATACGTTCAGTACTTCTTTTGGGATTCCGCAAGCCTCGTTGAAAAGTAACCTAGGGGTCTCCATACATTATTTTCTTTTTGCTGTAAAACCGCGCCTATACTAAAAGTTGAAGCGTCGGTCATTAAAGCTAATTCCGCGTTTGGATGAGATAATGTGGCAGAATTCTTCAAATTTCCTTTACATATTTCAAATGCTCTCAGTGCCGCGTCCGTCCATTCTATCCTACGCTTATCTCACTTCTTAGCCCCATGTAAATACTTATCTTACATCGCGGCATTCGGTATATATATGATTCCTATAAAAATTTAACATCCCCAAAAACTTACGAAGTTGTTCGATAGTTTCTGGTTTGGGGTATGTCTCTATAACCTTGACTTTGTCCTGTTAAGGACTTATTCCCTTTTCCGAAACCTCGTAACCCAAAATCTCTATTTTTAATTGACCAAACACACATTTACCTAAATTAATCGACATTTTATATTTACTGAAACGCTCAAACAATAACCTCAAAATCTCTCGGTGTAGTTGAGCCCCTAGTAAGCCAAAACTCATTCTGGTCCATTCATACAAACCAAATGGGATTATTATAGCCGTTTTCTCTAAATCTTCAGGCCTAATTTTAATGCAATGATCTCTACAAATGTCTACCTTTGAAAAAAAAAACTTATTATGCTAACCGTACGTAAAATCTTGAACTCTAAGAATTGGATAGCGATCCGGTTTTGTTATCGCATTGAGCATTCTGTAGTCCCCACACGTATCTCGCCTACTTTTTTTGGTACTACATGCAATAGGCTTGCCTATGCACTCTCAGGCGGTCTGCATATTCCTAATTCCTGCATTAACTCCAATTCTTTCTTAAACTCCTCGTACCTGTGTGGTGGTAATCTTCTTGCACGGGCATGCACCGGAGGACCCGTCGTCGTCTCGATGTACTGATATACATACAATGTCCTTGAAATTGGGCGGCCGCGTAATCTCCTGAAAAGTTTCTAATAAATCCGCGTACGGGTGACTAACATTTATGCTTTTTACCGTACCTTCTCAGTTTAACCTTTTTGATCCACAAACATACATATTTTTTACTAAGTCTACTAATCTGTTATTATATAAATCGACAGACAGTCTAAAATTCTATCAATCAGCACCGACTATCGGTGCTTTACATCACACACAATAATTTTGCTTTCATTAGCAGCTTATTATTTAAAATCGCATTTTTCGGCAATACGGTTTTTAATATACCTTTTAGGGATAACTGATATATTAGCACCTGTGTCTATTAGGAAACTAAGATTAGATAAACTATCTTTAATTGATTATCGATAGTTTTTTGTTATCTGATCGTGGGTACATTCGTCCACCGAATGCGAACGTACCAACGAACGTAAGTTTCCTTCCGCACTCTCCTCGTATACTTGCAGCAATCTGTTTTTGAGGGCGGTCTACTTATTCTCGACTGTTGGTGATGTCAGAAGATCACTGACTTATTGTATTGAATCTCTACCTAACTTGGCTATGACATAGAAATTTGGTTTCGTCGCCCTGCTTTTGGGGAGCCATTACTGCCTCAAATTGAGCGAACCAGAGGCGAGGCATCTCCACCCAAAACTCAGGTAATATTGACGACACCTTTTGGGTTCTGCTGGCTCTATTTTCACGCTCGATGCTGTCTGTTCTGGTTGCGGCGCCGATGGCGGTGCCGGGTTTTACATTTACATTTTATAACGCAATACGAAAAACGAGTATACTCGGACACGCTGAATCACTCGCCGCCACGTACACTGTCTGTAACTTTTATAATAGAATTTACGGTAACAACTTCCCCAGAACAGAACCAGAAAAAAATGTCACAGAATTTCTCACGTTTACTTCAGTTTATAGTTAGTCGGGGTTACCAGTTTAGGTACTGTCTATGGGGAATAGTAAATGAAAGCACTGAGATTAACATCTCAGTGCTTTCATTATCTGTCTGTATTGTACACACGAAACGGCGGGTGGCGAGCGAATTCCCGTACCCGCTTGCAATCTACTTACATGAGTGCATACTGCGATTCAGCACATTAATAAATTATGCTCCCACAGGTTCTTTCAAGAATAAGTCCGTTCCGGATTCAATGGCCATTTCCGGACTAGGTAATTTTTGTACTAAACCGATGAGAAGAGGGAACAACTGAAAAGTAAACCGCCTTTAAACATGACTTAATTACTTATTACTAACTTATAACCTAAAATGGCGTCCTCACATGTAGCAACTGCTCTAGAACGTCTATTAGGTACTAAGATTGGATACATAAGCCATGTCAGGACGCATCAGCATCAGTGCCCACGTCATCTTAACTACAGAATGCCTTAGCTGAAATCAGCTTGGAAAAACATCATCATCAAATGAGGTTATTTACGTTATAAATTGTTGCAGTCGGATCCGAAGTGAGTTCAAGTGTGATGCTGCTGGACTATATTCGAAATGTTCTGGAGTTGCGTGGCACTAAGTATTTTTGCCGGCAAGCTGGCTGCGGGGCGTGCATCGTTAGCGCTCAGCGACCGAACAATCAAGCATATGCTGTCAATTCGGTAATAATTATCATTTTACCGTTTACGAAGCAAAAAGGTGCCAGTTACAACGACAATTGACTAGAAAATGCCTCTGAAATGAGATATTTTCTTTTTGGAAACCTGATGGCATTAGCTTGCCTGTGCTTTTTAATTTTAAAGCTCTTTCTTTCTGCTTCGTTTCGGTTTATATCACTTCTTTTTTGACTAAAGGCATCGTAATTTACACGTAATATGTAGCCTATGTTCATCGGGGATAGTGAAGTGCAGTGGTTCGGAAGAATACCCCAGAAATATAAACGAACTCACAAAATTCAGCCTTTGTCTTTATAATATCAATATAGATTAAGTTATCAACGATTTGAAATATAATATCTCAAGTATTTCATCATGTTAACTTTTAAACTATCGCATTCCAAGATATATAATAATGTTGGCAGGAATTAAGGCGATCCTGTATATACATACTTTTGGCCTGACCTTTCGACCAAGTTACACTGGCCGTAGTCACAGGCTGTCTGGCTCAGTGGTGCGCGCCCTCCGTCGTCGAGTCCGTGATTAATATATATATCATCATGATCATTAACGTACTGACGGTTCCAGTTCCCTCTGAGGTTTTCAATTTGGAGCCCGAGATCCACTAACTCCTTTCCATAACTGATTTGGTTTATTGAACTCTAAATTTTAAAGTGGATCAAATTATTCACAATTATTCTTTGTTAGATTAAAGTAGATAATACTGTAACCAAAATTGATCGAAAATACTGTTTTACTTTGTTTCAGTGCATGATACCTATTACTGCATGCCATGGCCTGGAGATAATCACGATAGAAGAAGTTGGTAACAGGTCTAAGGGCTACCATTCCCTTCAAAAGATGCTTGCTGAGTATAATGGATCTCAGTGTGGATATTGTAGTCCCGGATGGATAATGGCTATGTATAGGTACAGTTACGTGCATTACTATAATTATAAACGCATCATTTACCAATCTTTTCTTGGAATTTTTTGTAGCAGATTCTCACAGATTCAATTTGGTAATTACCTGATTCTGCGTTATCAAAATTATAATATTATCATAAATTGTTATTTCTTTTTTCTTTCTTCTTTGATTGTGTTTAAATAATGATCAATAGTAAAAAAAATTTTTTTTTTATAACTTCACCCCTGTATCCCTGAAGGGGTAGGCAGAGGTGTATTACACACCCACGATTCGCCAGTTATGTTAAGGTCCCAATGTTATAGGGGGCGAGCCTATTGCCATCTACCGGGCACATTGTTAAGCGAGTGATATAATTAACATTTGTTAATGCACACATAACTACGAAAAGTCAGAGGTGTGTGCCCGAGGGCGACTGGGGATCGAACTCGAGACCTCGTCTCAGCAGTCCGTTACGTACGCCACCGGGCTATCGCCGCTTTTAATATAATAATAAATAAAAAATAAATAAAAAAATAAGTAAAAATACTTATATCGTGGGTGTGTGCTGCCTACCCCTTCGGGGATACAGGTGTGAAGTTATGTTATGTTATGTTTAAAATACTTTTCTAAAATAATATCATTACATTTTTCAGTCTGCTCAAGAGCAAAAGTAATCTTACGATGCTAGACATAGAAAAATCATTCGGCAGCAACATATGTCGATGCACTGGTTACAGATCTATCCTAGATGCTTTCAAAAGATTAGCTAAAGATGCTCCTGACAATATAACGCTGCCTGATATAGAAGATTTAAAGATATGTGCAAAAAATTGCGAATCTTGTGACAAACAGTGCAAAAGTGGTGACAAAGACTGGTGTTTAGTTTCTGTGAAAGATTTAGAGTGCAGACTTCTTAAAATAAATTTGAAAGATGGGAAAATATGGTACAGAGCTACTACTGTGTACGATATTTTCTCTGCCTTGTCTGTAGAAGGTTATGATTCATATAAACTCATTTGCGGTGATACAGCTAAAGGTAGCTTTATTTTGAATCCTCATATTTTGTAGACTGAAGTTCTTTATTTGACTGTGGCGAAGCCAAGAAGCCAAAAGAAGGAGAGGTATACGAGTATATAAGTTCTTATTTATTTTATTTTTTTCGTGTGGAAATCCCCTCGGATACCCCGCCGGCCAGCGGGTGCGGTTATGTCGGGCTTGAACCGACTATAACCGCACGCCGTCTCGGGTCTTCAGGGTGTAAGTTTGCCCATAAGGCATTTCCCTCGCACCCCGAAGTATATAAGTACCAATGGTCGTCACTATATTCCATTATAATTTGATTTTCATTAGATTTTCATCAATAATAATTCGTTACATTTGTCATTGGATATACATATTACTAATATTATAAAATGTTATAATTATCATTATTAAAATATTATAAATATTATAAAAATTTAATGGTAGTTTTGGCTTCAAATGCATGTTTTCATAAAGTACTGCAGTCGGGTTTTTAGATTTTGTAATTGTTTAAAGTGATGGATTTAAATTTTCAATTCCAACTTATTCAATAACATTTAATATAAAACATTTATTTGCAGGGGTTTATCCAAATGACGATATAGTAGATGATTCTCGAGTTTTCATTGACATAAGTGATGTCCAAGAACTAAAAGGTCATTTATTTGACCAAAACCTGATCATAGGGGCTGGTAATACCTTGACTGAACTGCAAGAGAAGTTTGAAATGTTCTCTAACCAAAAATATTTTGATTATTTGGAGATATTAAACGACCATGTTAAGTTAGTTGCTCACATTGCTGTAAGAAATGTAAGAAACTTATTCATATATATAAAAATACTATGATCCTACATTAACTATTTTCCTTAAATTTTGTTAGGTAGTTAGTGATTATTTAAAATAATCATACATATTAATAATAATGGGCTAGTCGATAGCCCAGTGGCGTACGTAACGGACTGCTGAGACGAGGTCTCGAGTTCGATCCCCAGTCGCCCCGGGCACACACCTCTGACTTTTCGTAGTTATGTGTGCTTTTAATAAATGTTAATTATCGCTCGCTTAATAATGTGCCCGGTAGATGGCAATAGGCTCGCCCCCTATTACATTGGGACCTTAACATAACTGGCGAATCGTGGGTGTGTAATACACCTCTGCCTACCCCTTCGGGGATACAGGCGTGAAGTTATGTTATGTTATGTTATTTATCTACACCCATGCTATAAATCCTCTATAAAAGATTCTGAAACAGTTAGCTTATTGCCAACATTAATACATCCAATGTCATAATAACCATAATATCATCCGAACGGGTGTATTTCATAATAACACTCCTTTCGCTTTTTCAATCTCTTCCGCGCAAAGGGTTACTCATCAGACAGCCAAATTCTTACCGCCCGATGCGTGGAATCTGTATGAGTTTCAAAAAAAGAACTGTCATTCACGCGCGTTGCATAGCACCACCACAGCGGCGGCGGCGCGCCGTAAAAAAAAATTAAAGCTTATTCGTTCGAATTCGAATTCCCGCTATTTTTCTTCGCTATTATTTTTGCAAATTGTTTTGTTTACTTACTATTTTATAGAGGACACATCATGGGTGTAGATAAAGTCTTGTATGCAACTGTATAATTAGGTATTAAAACACTCATGTGATACTATTATCACACTCAGCTTCGCTTCGTGTGATAAACCCACATTCATGTTTTAATACCCCTCATTATACCACAGTTGCATAAATAACTATTTTATTAATAATCTTCTTTATATATAAAAAGGAATTGCTGTTCGTTAGTCTCGCTAAAACTCGAGAACGGTTGGACCGATTTGGCTAATTTTGGTCTTGAATTATTTGTGGAGGTCCAGAGAAGGTTTAAAAGGTGAATAAATATGGAAGTTGTTATCGATTGAGGCAGTACGAAGTCTGCCGGGTCAGCTAGTAATAAATATTTAACGTAAATCTACAGTGCTGTCTAGACCCAATGTGAGCATAGCTTAACTAGCTTGTGTTATGGATTCTAGAATACGAATAAAAATACTTCAATACATTTTCTTTTATAAATACATACATACAACACCCAGGCATTTTTATGACCTTTGACCTTCAATATCTTAAGACGCGGACACGATAGCACTTGTGACTTTTGAGACAACATTTAGAACGACAAAACAAAGGCTTATACCAATTTACAGCTTATTATCTGTCCTTCCGAGGTTGACCCCTTTTTTTACCTCATATGACTGAGCTAATATAAAGGTAATGAAACCATGAAACTGTACGAGAGGATAATTGACTCCCGGATTCAACAGGAGCGTATACTCTCGTAGTTTCAGTATGAGTTTCAACCCGCTGACGGAACCATGGACCCGGTTTTTGTCCTAAGGATTGTCGCGGCGAAATACAGGGCGAAGAATACGCCTCTGCATTGCTTATTTTTAAATGCAGAACGTGTTTGACTTTGTTTCTCGTGCGGTGGACACTATGGTCCAAAGGGGTCCCAAAATCTTATATTGACATCATTCGAAATTTGTACTGCGATTTCGATTACATGGTTCGGACCGCAGTTGGCTACACGAATCCCATCCCCATCACCGTCGGGTACACCAAGGATCCGTCCTCAGTCCGCTCCTGTGGTCGATTTTTGTCGGATAGCGTCAGAAACTCATATGCTGATGATATCGTTCCCGAGGATGCGGATTGGGGCAGCTTGGTATGACGTGTGAAGACGTGGAAGGAGGTGCTTGAAAACGGCGGTCTGAAGTTAAATGTGGCGAAGACCGAGTACCTTTTTTTTTTTTTTTTTTCGTGCGGAAATCCCCTCGGACACCCCCCCGCCGGCCAGCGGGGGCGGTTATGTCGGGCTTGAACCGACTAAAACCGCACGCCGTCTCGGGTCTGCAGACGCCGGGGTGTAAGGTTACCCATAGAGCATATCCCTCGCACCTCGACTGACCCTGGGCCATCTCACCACTAACAGCATCGCTCATCCTGTCTCCTCTGAAAGCACCTACATGGCGTTTAAAGGCGGACCCCGAGGTAACAACTTTAGATGTGACTGAGACTAATGCTAGTATGATGATATGAAAGGTTCATTTGTTTTTAATTTTACATCATAATTAGCTGATGCCCGCGGTTCCACCCGCGCGGATTTAAGTTATCGTTTTTTCGTCATATCTCCGAAGTCACACCAAGACCTTTCTAAAAAAAATCGCATCAAAATCAGTAGTTTTTGCATCCATCGCGAACAAACAGACAAGAATTCAAAAAAAAAATAATTTTTATTTCATTATGGAAATAAAAAATATTTTTTATTAACAAACAGACAAGAATTCCAAAAAAAATAATTTTTATTTCCATAATAGTTCATTTAACATAACCCATTTTTTAAATATATCTTATGTACAGATACAAATCTTTTACAATTTTATAATAGTTAACTAAATATTAACATAAAAACTATTTTATATAAAAAAATAATTACAATAAATGTTTTGTGCATTCGAATTGGCCGGATGGTTTTGGCACTGCGTTTTTGTAATTATTGAGGTCAAGAATATCTGAACTTGGCTACATTAACGCTTTTAATAAGAAAAATATCATTTAGAATCATCATCATCACCGCTTATCGGTTACATGCAAAACTTTTGCTTTGGAGCCCAGGGTCCGTCCTTCTACTGTTTCTCTTGATTTGACTTAAATTGACTCTTAGTCCAGTCAAAATAGACATTTGACTAAGGAATAATTCTCATAGAGCTGAAAATTGGCAGAGACGTTAAATACATCCTTATAAATAAAATGTCAAAAATCCCCATCGATCCCACTTCTGCAAAAAAAAATATTCAAGGTCAAACGTACAAATTAAAGTTTTTTTCATTTTTCTCGAAAACGGTAAGTTTTATCCTGAAAATACGTCAGACAACGTTATAGATCATACAATTCTCTACAAAAAAGGTCCGTCTTTTTTTCTCTTACGACTCACCATTCGTGAGATATCGCGGTTTTAATCATTAGAAAATTCATTAGTTTATTTTAAAATACTCATTCAATTTATACAAGTTATATTGTGTAAGTAACACAAACCAATCGTTTCTTATTTTCATTTATATTGAACGTCCGATGACGTGTACAGGCTGCGTTTTAGTGCATATTACTCGTATATAAAATTTTATTTTTGAATTATTAAAACCGCGATATCTCACGAATGGTGAGTCGTAAGAGAAAAGGTGACTGGACCATTTTTGTAGAGAATTGCTGGATCTACAACTTTGTCTGACCTATTTTCACGATAAAAACTTACCGTTTTCGAGAAAAATGGAAAAACCTTTTATTTTGTACGTTTGACCATGAATATTTTTTTTTGCAGAAGTAGGATCGATGGGGATTTTCGACATTTTATTTATAACGATGTATTAAACGTGTCTGCCAATTTTCAGCTCTATGCGAATTATTCCTTAGTTATGACTTATTTTTGTCTATTTTGACTGGACTATGTTAAGTGTGTGGAAAGTAGTAATTGGGTAAACTTTCGACTATAATCACAGACATTTTCAGAGAGGCTCCATAGCAGGTAACCTGATGATCAAACATAAACATAAAGAATTCCAGTCGGATATATTTCTGTTGTTAGAAACAATTGGAGCACAGTTGACAGTAGGTAAGTTAAAATACATGTTTATTTTCTTAATGATCTTATAGTATAAAAGAAAAAAGATGACAATGCGGTAAAACAACGAATAGCTAATCAGTTGAGACAAACACTTGAAAGGGAATCTCAATAAGCAGGTAATGTGTACTCAAGGTCATTTGATCGGGGAAGCGCCATAACACATTAATATACTTCTACCAACTATAAGATAGTCTGTGCTTCTGCTGGCAAAACGTTTACACCTAATAGTTGAGAGACAATAATCCCTCCTGACCTTATTCGGCCACAGCGACTTGCTACTAACTATTGAGCCCTCCGTTGGTGCGCTCTCAGGTGACTGACATAACCTATCTTTGATGCGCATGTAAGACTTCATACGCTGCAAGTCAGTACCCCTCCGACGTAATTATATTGTATGGCCGCAGGTGGTCGGGCCTTGAGCTCGTCACTTTTTGCATCGAGCTCTTCTATCCGCTCTAAAACTCGGACACCTTTTTTTAGACCGTAGCGGCTTTGTGAGCATATGTATAGTGTCAAACAAAACGGACTGCCCAACTATAAAATGGTGTTGCCTAACTAAATCCAGATTTACCCATTACGAAATACAATTGCAATTAAAACTAATTCTATCGAATAATCAATATTATATAATAGGTATCAGAATACCGAATAAAGTGCAAACTTCAATAATAATTAATTTTAGACAACCATACATACTTTTTTTTAATTATAATAGGCTCACGTCAGACCCGTTGGTAAGTAATGATGTGGTCGTAGGTGGGAACATACTTGTCTAGAAGTGACCTGTTCACTATAGATTTGAAGACTCCCAGGTTATAGCTTTCCGGAAACCTAGACTCAGGCAAAGCATGCCACTCTTTAGCAGTTCGCATAGTGAATGTAAGTATTGCCATAATGTTTTGTGCGTATGAGTGAATATCCACCTCGTATTAATGGTGCGTCACCGTACGTCTGGTCGTTCGAAGATGGATGACTTTTAACTGGTCTTAACTATGAAAAAAAAGGTTGTGATGAATCAACTATGAAAAAACAAGTTGTCATGAATCAACTCGAACATAAAAATTTAGTTATAAATAATTTTTCAGTATCTTCCACCGGATTATCACTTATTGTTACAATGGAGAAATTTCTCGAACTCAACATGAAAGGAAATATAATTCTAAATATTATGCTGCCTCCACTAAACAGTCAGTATAAATTGGTTACATTTAAGGTAAGTGATACTAACAAAAATATTGCATATTATTAATTTTATTGAAATAGAAAATAGGCCAATTATTTGTAGAATATACTGCTTCCGGACTGTTAGGCCGTGGTCCAGATGAAACTTGTGTTCTAAACGTTTCGTTGATAATTGCAGTTGACATCTTCAGTGGTTAGGTCGGGGCAGCGACGAGTGCGTAGAACTCTCGTCGGAGGCGACTTCTCTGCGACTGAATCGACCACAGTGATAGATTAAACGTTTGGAACACAAATTTCATCTGGACCACGGCCAAGCAGCCCTGAAGCAGTATATTCTACATGTAACTCCAGCCGTGAAAGCCTAAAGAATTATATATAATGCCAATTATTGTTTATCATTATTATTATACTTACCTCATATTATTCATCTGCATTCTTACATACTTCTATACTGAATACACAGATAATGCCTCGCTCTCAAAATGCACACGCCATAGTTAATGCTGGTTTCCTTTACAATTTAAATCAAAATAACATAGTACAGCAAGCAAGAATAGTTTTTGGTGGGCTATCATCAAAATTTGTAAGGGCAACAGCAACGGAAAACTTTTTAAATGGAAGAACATTATTTACAAATGACACTCTGCAAAGAGCGCTTACTAGTTTGAAGTCCGAATTGATTGTAAATAATGATAATCGACCTGAACCTTCAGTAGCTTACAGGAAAACATTGGCCCTCGGACTGTTTTATAAGGTAATTGCTATAATATTACGTGATTGTTTTCATAAATTGTTAAAAGAAATGAATACAAATCTGTAAACTACGTACGAAATTCAGTATGCAATGTATGCATGTATGCATGTAAAAAGACATTAAAGTTGTAAGCCTATTCGGTTGTGATCATCAAAATGCTGATAGAGGTCGGTATGGTTACTTTAATCTTGATTTGAAATATAGTTGCTAATTTTAATATCTTCAGCGAATATTCTGATAACTAATAACTAACCTAACCTTCGTTCATTTTTTATTTATTCTAGGGTTTACTAAAACTCTGTCCAGATAAGTTCATTCACTCACGAGTAAAGTCTGGAGTGATTAATCTTCATGATGTCCGACCAGTATCTGTGGGTTACCAAGAATTTGACACGGACCCTACAACATGGCCTCTCAATCAACCAATACCTCGAAGAGACGGTTTGGTATGTAAAATCATTTCTAGAAGCATCAAAAAATTAACGATAGAAAGTTTTGTCGTTGTTTACCGAACTAATGCGGCGCAAAAACTTGACATGGATTACTGCTGACACCTTTTTGCTGGGGCTCCTGCATACCAGCTTGACCCGGTTGACTCGGTGCAAAGACGAGCGCTGAGGATCGTTGACAATTCGGTAGTTTCACGTTGTGTGTAACCTCTTAGCAATATGAGAGATTTTGCGTTTGAGTGTTGACCTTGTTCATAAGAATTGTTCGATATGATGTCCAAGGCCACATTCTATCATCGCACTGGTCGTCACAGACAGGGAATTCATCCTCACACGTTACAACCAGCAACGGGGCGCACAGTGAGGTATGAAAGAACTTCATTCTGCGTACGCTCAAACTGTGGAATGAACTCCCTGCTATGGTTTTCCCAAGTGACTACAATATAGGGTTCTTCAAGATACAGGGTATGTAGTGCGAGTGTGCCCCTGGTGTTGCATAGGTCCATAGGCCAGTTTAACTGCTTCCCATCAGATGGGCCGGGTGCCACCTCAGTGGTATAAAAAAATATTAGAGAACCCTTAAAGTCGATAAAGAAAAGTCTGTACTTATTTGAACTGGAAAAAGTCTATGTGCACAATGGACCTTAAATCTATAACAGTCCAAATTGGAGATTAGGTACCTACTTTGCCGGGGTGTGTGTTGGGTAACCTCCTCGAGTGTCGCTCCGATTCCGATCCCGCTGCAGTCCGGGGGGAACGGAATCGGAGCGGCCGGTACACCCTGGGCGGCGGTCAATGGCTTCCCCTTCACCCCTTCATAGGGTTGGCATTGATCGTCGGCCAATACCCAACGTGACGGGAACACATCGCTCTCCGTACTCCTCTGCTATCAGAGGAGACAGGATGAGCGATGCTGTTAGTGGTGAGATGGCCCAGGGTCAGCCGGGGTGCGAGGGATATGCTCTATGGGTAACCTTACACCCCGGCGTCTGAAGACCCGAGATGGCGTGCGGTTTTAGTCGGTGCAAGCCCGACATAACCGCCCCCGCTGCCCGGCGGGGGGGTATCCGAAGGGATTTCCGCACGATAAAAAAAAAAAAAAAAAAAAAAAAAGGTACCTACTTTGCCAACAATACCTCGACCTATTCTGGATTTGTTGGAATCTTCCTCTACATACACACATTTCAAATAACTTTGGGAGTCAACTCCTGGAATTGCATAAGCTAATCTGTCAATATAGCCTTCAATGAGAGGAAACATTTATTATTTCTTGGAAAAAATTTCAACATCCAGACCGAGACATGATCCTGTGACTGTCTTATGCTAGAAAATTACTTTATGATCAGATTTTTTTAAATTGTCTCTGGTGAGAGAGAATCTTCTTTCGTTTCAGCTATCATTCTTGTTATGAATACAGATTTCGAGGCTTTGTGAGGCTTACATGCTCATGAAAGTCTCGAAATCTTACTTCATCTGATTTCTTTCACAAATCATATAATACGAGAACGTTATTGTTGGTATCAGAAAGTTGGTATAAATTCAAATGCTCATACATACACCTCATATTTTGCCAAGCAAATGAATTCCATGCTCATTTTATTTTAAAATCTCAGAACACTTTTTTTTTTATTGATTTGAAATTAATGAAATACAAATATTAATGAAGAGCAAATAATAAAAGGATTTTTCAACTATATTTTTTAAAATAATAGAACCACAATATAAAAATTAAAAACCTTTGCATAAGAGTATACATAAAATTATGGTTGTACATACCTGGTGCTTTTTAAAGGTTGTAACTGTTTGTGTGAATGTGTAATTTCAAGACCACTATTCATTTTCAGATCCAATGTGCAGGAGAGGCAATGTATACAGATGATATACCGACATTTCCAAAAGAAGTGCATGGTGCATTTGTACTCAGTACCATTGCGAAAGGTCGCATATTACATATTGATCCTACTGATGCTATTGTAAGAATACAAGTACTAAAATTTCATTCCCGTTTTTCATATACCGTAAATTTTAAAAATTGATTACAAGTTTTTTCAGACATATCCTGGAGTAATTGCTTTTTACAAGGCAGGTGATATTCCTGGTCTTAACTCGTTCACTCCTAGTGATGCCCCGGTAAATAAGACGGATGAAGAAGTATTCTGTAGTGATGACGTAAAGTATTATAACCAACCTATAGGACTCGTAGTTGCTGATACCCAAGACATAGCTGATAAAGCAATTAGACTTATTAAAATAAAATATATAAATATTTCACAACCTGTTATTGATATAAAAGAAGCTAAAAAATATCCAAACAGATCTATTTTGTATAAAAAAATTATTGCTACAAATGCAGGGACTGATATAACCAAGGTTATAAAAGGAAGCAATACAATATATGGACAGAATCACTTTTCATTGGAAACTCTGGTATGTGTAACAAAGCCTACTGAAGAAGGTTTGGCTGTGTATGCAACATCACAGTGGTTAAGTGCAATGCAGTTAATGATATCACGTGCCTTAAAGTTAGATCAAAGCAAGTAAATAGACACACATATTTATGTCTTTAATAAGTATTTATTATAAAAAAGTAATTTGATATAATCGAAACTAACAATAAACGCCTTCATCTTATAGGATAGATATTCATGTTCGTCGCCTGGGTGGTTCTTATGGTATTAAAATAACTAGAAGCATACAAATTGCAGTGGCCGCAAGCCTGGTTGCCAATAAACTAAACCGGCCATGTCGTATTGTACTGAATCTGGAGACAAATACTAGGTCGATGGGCAAGAGGTTCCCGTGTTCTACTGATTATGAGGTGAGAGTGGATTGTTAAACGCAAAAGGTATGGCTTATTTGCCTGTTTAATTTATCGTCTACAGTAATTTTCAAGTTTCATATTACTGAAGTATATTTGTTTCTATTTGTAGATTGGCATCAATAAATCAGGTGTTTTTCAATATATAAACTACAATATATATGAAGATAATGGGTATACTATTAATGAGAATTTATCAGAGCTAGGTACGATGGTTTATAATAATTGTTACAATCGTTCTACTTGGAACTATACGTGCTACAATATTGTTACTGATACTGCAAAAAATACTTGGTTTAGATCGCCAGGTAAGAAATACAAACAATTTTAGTCAATAAGAAATTGAAATTATTTCCAACGTAGGAAAATGATTGATAAGAGAAATACAAAACCAACCTAATAATGGCTTCAGTTTTACAGAGCTATTTTTTATAAAAAATTTTGTATTATTTATTTCAACAAAATCAATAATTTTGAATTTTTTTTTATTGTTAAAATGCAATTTCAGGCACTTTCGAGGCTATAGCCATGGCTGAAATGATGATGGAACAAATATCGTATACACTGCCAATAGACCCTATAGAACTCCGCTTGACGAATTTAGACCCACAGCATATAGACTTAAAAGAAATGTTCGAGACATTGAAAACAAATTCTGAATACACATTAAGAAAAACAATGATAAACCAATATAATACTGCGAACAGGTGGAAGAAAAGGGGTATTAGATTTGTGTTTCTTAGATGGCAATTACATTTGTACAGATATTTCGATGTAAACCTTGCAGTATTTCAAGGTGATGGGACCATTATTATATCACATGGTGGTGTTGAAATAGGCCAAGGAATAAACACAAAAGCTGCACAAATCGCTGCTTATAAGCTAAATATACCAATTGAAAAAGTTGTTGTGAAAGAAAATAATACTACAGTATCCCCAAATTCAGATGTTACTGGAGGGAGCCTGACTACACAGAACATATTAATCGCTGTTGAGAAATGTTGTGACGAGTTATTGACAAGATTAGCGCCTTTAAGACTTCAGTTGAATAATCCGACTTGGGAAGAATTGATTATGAAAAGTTTTGAAATGTCGATTGATTTACAAGCACATGGTTTTGTTGGTAAAGATGATAGTAATACGCAGAATTATCAGGTATATGGGGTCACGTTAGCTGAAGTGGAAATTGATGTGTTAACTGGAGAGTATGAAATACTGAGGGTTGATATTTTGCAAGATGTGGGCAGAAGTATCAACCCAGAACTCGATGTTGGTCAAGTAAGTTATTTATTTATTTATTTCCTAAGTGTTAGTCTTATATAATTAAACCTCTAATTTAGTTCTTCTTGATTTTATTTTAGTTAATCATGGGTTTAAATTACAACTATTTGTTATTTAACATAACACCTGTTTTGCTGTTGCACTCTCAACCCGCGTGAACCACTTTCAATCTCAGTTTTCTTGTTATTGCCGTAAGAACCTTCAACAAAGTATAGGAAACTTTAAAAAAAACGTGATCTAAAGCGATAGTCATTCTCACATAATAATGTCCAAGAAAAACAAGGTTGCATTTTTAAATACATAGATGGTTTCCAAAAATTTTAGGTGGAAGGTGCCTTTGTAATGGGTTTGGGTTATTGGACATGTGAGAAGCTGGTCTATGACCAAAAGACGGGGGAACTGCTTACGAATCGAACTTGGAACTACTATGTACCACAAGCGAGAGATATACCGCAAGACTTCAGAATATATTTGAGAAAGAAATCCTATTCTACAAAAATTCTATTTGGAGCAAAAGGTAATTATTGTATATCTATCCCTGTAACAAGTTTAAGCCAGATAGAAGAAATAAAGAAGAAGAAAGAAAATAAGTTTATTATTTCGGTTTGAGCGTGATTGAGGAAAAATATTCCAAAATTTTGAAGTAGAATCAAGTAAAAGTCTTTTTTTGCATACTTCAGTATGCAAAAAAACAGTTTAAAACTACGAAATTACAACACTAGGTATCGAAATTGGAAGTTATAAATTCAAACCTCTATAAGCACTTACAAACCCATTTTAATTTAGTCAAACATAGTAAAACATGTGAAACATAAATATCATATTATTCTAATAGCCAGTACTCATTTGCAGCCTGCAGCGAACCACCAATATGTATGGCGGTGTCAATACCTATCGCAATTAGAGAAGCTATTGTATCAGCCAGGCAAGAGGCCGGTATACCTAGCACAGAATGGTTCAACATTGGTGAGAATTTCTTTAAAATTTACTTTACTTATTTAATTTCTAACGGTTGTTGGTATAGCAGATGGTAGATATTCTCAGAATAATACTACATATAGTCACGCCTCTTTCCCATTGGGGTAGGCAAATACAACATCTTTCCACTTGCTACGATCTTGGCATACACCTTTCGCTTCTTCCACTTTCATATTTGCACGCCGGTTACGGGTACTTCTGACCTGGCCCTTCTTCAAAACGTCCTCGATCTGATTGGCATATAATACTATCCCAATATTAATTACTCTGTGTACTACTTTTGAGACGTTAAAATAGTGATATGAAATGTCAAATCAAAATAGAAAAAAATCAATTCAAATGCGAGTCACATCTAGAGTTTTTGGATATTTAATTCATTTTTTACATTTTGAATTTCGAAAAACATAAATGCCAAGTTGTGTCGTTAGTACCTGTATGACAATAAAGAACAGAAATTTACTCCTTCAAACTTAGTATTTATTTTTACTTCATGAGCCGGCAAACGTCAAAACGGCCATCATAGCCTGCCGCTAGTTTAGATAAAAGTACGGGTTATGCGCACTACGTCCCATTCGCACTTCGTCCTCCTTTTGCAAATGGTCCCATTCGCGGTTAGTCCCATTCGCAGTTGGTCCCATTCGCGGTTATTCCCATTCGCAGTTGGTCCCATTCGCAGTTGGTCCCATTCGCGGCTAGTCCCATTCGCAGTTGGTCCCATTCGCGGTTAGTCCCATTCGCAGTTGGTCCCATTCGCGGTTAGTCCTATTCGCGGATGGTCTCATTCGCAGTTCGTCCCATGCAAGTAGCTTGTAAGGGAAGAGGTGGGTTAAGGACCGAAGTGGGTGGGATGAATAAAATATCATCAAATAGAGTGATAAAACATCCGGATTCGATAATTTTGCATTGTAATTAAATAAACACACTTCTGAATTAACTAAAAACCGTATACAATCAGTATTTTCAATCAAACAACAATGTAGTAAGAGTGTGACATAATTTGAATAAAATATTTAAGTTGCACATAGTTCCACATGTTACTTAACTAACTGCAAAAATATAACTTTTTTCATGAAGACACCTAACCTAGACAGTACACTGAGAGATGTAACTGATGAGGTTCTGGTGCAGACTTTAGTATTCTTAAGCATTGAGGGCCCTGATCGGGAATCGAAAAATTAATATCTAGATTTAGTAGAAGTTGTAAAAAATGTTCTATTTTTTCTAGTATATGTTCTATAATTTTTCTTTCAGATGGTCCTTATACTACTGAAGAAGTGTGCTTGGCGTGTAACACAAGGAGTGAAGATTTTATATTTCAATAAAAGTTTTCTTCACGTCCGGCCTTGCCACTTCCGCCGGGCCTCGGTAGGAGAGGAGACCAGAGAAGTGCTGATATAATACTGGTATATGCATGCCAATAGTCTAATTGCCTCCCATGGACTCAACGCTAAAATGATCCTCTCCTCATCGGAATGCCTATTCTAGTAACATCCAAAGCTTGCACTTTGATTGCCGGCATCTGCTCTTCTCTTCACATAATAAATCTATAGTTAATAATTAATTACAGGTACATATGAACGAGACGGCGTACGGTTTTAGTCGGTGCAAGCCCGACATAACCGCCCCCGCTGGCCGGCGGGGGGGTATCCGAAGGGATTTCCGCACGATAAAAAAAAAAAAAAAAAAAAAAGGTACATATGAACGAAAACAATTCCTGTTTTTTTTTATTTTTCTCCCAAGTTCAGATTTTAAGTACTTGAGTTTTGCATTTAAATCAAAATAGAAGTAGTATTGTGAGCATTCATAAATATCGGTAACCTCTTTCTATAAGGACGGTTGTACGCTGTATAAAAAATATTTAATCAAAGACCAATTTGCCCACTAATCCAAATTTAGTGAAATACAAGGTTATCGACATAGCTCAAAGAATAAGCAAACTGAAATGGCAGTGGGCCGGTCATATCTCGCGAAGAACCGACAACCGCTGGGGTAAACGTGTTCTTGAGTGGAGACCGCGACTCGGCAAACGTAGTGTAGGACGCCCTCCGGCCAGGTGGGATGACGATCTGCGAAAGACTGCGGGCAGCTGCTGGATGCGGCAAGCTGAAGACAGGGCGCTATTAAGGGAGACCTATGTCCAGCAGTGGACTAATAGAAGTGGATGATGATGATGATGACGAATGCAAAAGTTAACACCATATTTTTCAAAAGCAATGTGAATTATTTTTATGATTGATGAGATACCTTCTTCTATTTAACTAAAGTATCAAAAACGTTGATAGTTACTAAAGTTTTTGATACCATTTCATAATGATAGGATACCGAGAAATGTCTTCAATATTGTTATATTGTTAGAAGTGAATTGCAGTATAGCATATTGCTACTTGCGTGCGCGTGAGCCGATTATTCTTACTCCGGTACATACATATAGTTATTCCTTTTTTCCCAATGGGGATAGGTTCTCGCACACACGTCACGCTTTTGCTACTTTCATAATTGTTATCCCTTCTGACCAACGGTACCACCGACCGTACCCCTGGTTTGTGGTACGGTGGGTAAATTTTTTTCCCTTCGATACCACCGTAATGCTGTTACAAATCATGAATCTGTAATTTATTAATACTTATCAATTGGAAATTCAAATGGAAATTGTTACCAAAGATATTTCAATTGGCCATGCATTAGACAAATTAAGACCATAAACATTTTTGCTGGAATCATTTAGGGCAAGGAGTGTAAATTCGTCACATTTTGTTCTCAGAATTAGCGAAAATTCATGTTTTGTTAATTTTTTTGTAAATGATACTAAATAAATACTAATCGGCCGTCATTACATCACTATTAGTCAGTGGTACCGTTTAATTTTAAATTACCTACTGTACCACGGGTATGGTCGGTGGTACAGTGGGTCTAAAGGGATTGTTATAGTACATGATTGCATGCTCTTGACCCGATATTTTTTTTAAGAATATTAGTAACCGAAATTACTAATATACCCCCTAACCCCTCCAACCAAGCTAAATGGCTTGTGCTATGAGTAGGTTCTTTAAAATTTCCTCAATCTCATTGATATAGTTTGGACAAGCATGTTGGTCTGAGATACAGAAAGGCAAATGGTACCTTTAAGGTTTAAGGCATAATTAAAGCAAAATTGAACGTATCGAAACGTAGCGATCGCAGAGCAAACTCGTACGATTATGCTTCGATTATGCCTTACGCCTTATTCCTCTTGCCTTTTCTATATAATTCACGCCTAAAAGTGTATCTATGCGTTTCAGGCATTAAGAGTGTGATTTTAGGGGTAAATACTATCATAAAACGTACATCATTGACTAAGTTGATGACCTCTGTGGCATAGCGGTAATGCGTTCGACTGCTAAGCCAGAGGTCGCGGGTTCGATCCCCGCTCAGTGCAAATATGTATATTTGCATTGGTTTGGGTGAAAGTATTTCCCGGTTCACACTATTCCAGCTGCATTCCAGTCCAGCGATCGAATACAGCACTGGAATGCTACTGGAGTAATGTAAACCAGCACTGGAATGTGTTAACATCCAGTCCAGTGACTGGATTACCGTCTGGAGACCGTCAGGTCCACTTTTTATTCCAGTTCGGCATTCCAGCGCCTCTGGAATAGTGTAGACAGCCATTCCAGCACTGTATTGAAAGTTTAAAATTTGAAAATGCATTTTGGTTTCTTTCGAATTTTCGAATAGTTTTTAAAGACTGGAATAATGTAGAAGATATGGTTCAGTCCAGTGTTGGACTGAATTGATTTGCTGGATTACTGGACTGGAATAATCTGAACTGGACATTAGGGGTCCCTAAGACACCTAATTTTGATCCGTAGTAGATATAACCAACAAAGATTTTATTCACTCTACTCCTCTTATAACAAAAATCTGCCATGACCAGAATCTACCATAACTAGAATCTGTCGTTAACCAAACAAAACTTGCTGTTATTTACATTGCATGTATTCATCAGGGCTAAAAATGATGGTGGATTCCCCCCACCTTGGGTGCTCAAGTCGCACCCACCATGTCTCCATGAGTTCCTGGCGGAGCAGGGACCGCTGAGCCCTGATTTCTCGAGGCTCCGGCCTATGGCCCCGCTCCAGCGCCTCCTTGCGCCACTGGTACAGCAGCGCAAGGGCTCTCGCTTCCAGGTCCCATGGAGGGGTCCCGGCTAGGAGACATGCCGCCTCGACGGCTTACCCGGGGTGCCCCGCAACGGACACTTGGGGAGGACACCGTGCGGTTTTAGTCGAGACACGACATAACCACCCCCGCTGGCCGGCGGGGGGGTATCCGAAGGGATTTCCGCACGTTAAAAAAAAGGGCTAAAAATGAAACATGGCCTAACGCAATCAGATGGATTGGACCCAGTATTTTTTTATTTTACACTCTTTGTTGATTTATTTTGGCTTTTTTGCCAAGCCTTGAAATTACCCAATCAAGAACTAGTACGGAATATAATTTAAAAAATTTTTGTTTGTCATATTTGCACAAAATACGAATTAAAAATAAATAATTTATTCTAATATGATACTCTAAAATTAACATCATATTTCAACTAAATAATTTGCTATAATAATACTATTCTTGTGTACTTGTAGTAGTAGACTTTACGCTGGATGACGTACGTACGTCATCATGTTCAATCATTTGCTGAATTACGTCTAGTTCTCGCCTCATCAAAATGCCTGGTTCCTCCCTTTTCTCTCTTTGAATATCTCTTATAGTCTCTCTATAGTTTCCAGAGTTGAATTTTATTAATTTATTTGCATCGTTTTCATAAGGTTCCTTAACTGCAGCATCTATATACTTTTCGCTTATTAGCCTGTTATGCATTTCTTTAGTTGAAAGTTTCTCGTGTTCGTCATCTGGTGCAAATATCATGAAATTTCTTCTGCAAGCTGGACACAATCTTTCTTCGTAAGATCTTTTACTTTTCTTGTCTTTTGCAATCAAGTCTGCCGGTACCCCGGTCGGTTGAAACTGTTTCTGGGGGCTTTTTTTTGGGGATTTAAAGCAGAATAGCTTTCTTTTCTTGACTGACTTTGACTTTGAAGGCTCACTTTTGTTAACACGGGAAAAAAACGGGAGCTTTATACTTTTCAATATGCTGGAACATATCAAAGTGAGTAATTTTAAGAATATTAGTTCATTTTGGCTTTCTGATAGTATATTTGTTTACTTGAATTTTATTTAAAATGCTGTGAAGAGATGTTATTAATTGTGTGACAATGTTATAAGTTTGAATTTAAATAGCAAAATGTATTTGACATTCTGATTAAAAGTATTAGTGAATTACGTAAATGAGAAAATTGTAAGTTAAATGTTGTATGTTCAATTAATTAATGGCCATTAATACAATACATTTTTGTGAGCGACAGTTAGGATAAATACCATGCTCAGAAAATTTCATTCTATCAGCTGTAGACCCTACTAAGAGCTACTGATGCAAAATATTGATGAAAATATTGAAGTTTATCAATTTCTTTTTTCTTTCTTAATTTTCCGTTCATTTTCTATAAAGTGTGGTGTAAAATACATACTAAAGTCTCATGATATTAGGCACTGTCACTGAAAAACAGTTTTCATCTATTATAAGTTTAAAGATAAATGGTACAAGGAATAGATTACACCTGCCAAAAAGTGATTTTTTGGCAGGTGTAATCTCTCAGACTAGGTAAATCTCGTTCAGACTGGGCAAATAAAATACAGTTTACATATCCGGTGACATTTTAAACTAATTTAATTCAGTACAATAAAGTTATGTAATCATTAACGTATCGAGTTCTAACATGAAATTTATAAAAGGCTTGCCTCTGCTGACAACGTTACTACAGGATAAAAAAAAATTGTATTAGTGCAAAACTAAACAAGGTGCATGTTATAAAGATCATCAGTATTACATATAAAATAAGACTTATACAAAACGTAAATTATTTATTACAATGTAAAATTACACTAATCTAAAATAATGTAACATTAAATAATACAACTTTTCATTGCTCCATAGGCTTAGTAAACTTAGGTTTAGTCACTTTCACACTGTCGACTTTCTTTTGAATCTCATCCAATAACTTCAATTGTCTATCTCTATCTGTGCTGTCTAAGTCTTGCCTTTTCCTTCTATCCGTTCTTACAAGAACGTCAGGATCTCCAAAGTATTTTATGTTTTTATTTAAATTGTCTTTTATTGTCACATCTGGATGCATTTGGTAGAACTGCCTACTGTTGTGTATAATGTTTACTGGTGCTTTCTTGTGTCTATTGTTAATGTTCAAATGAGTAATGTATTTCTTCTTACACGCTGGGCACCTTCTTATTTCGTAGGACCTTTTAAATTTATACTGAGCTATTGAATTCGGGTTTACTTCATTTTTACCAATAATAGGATCGCTGGCACTTTTTTTAGCATTCTTTAAGTCATATAACTTTCGCTTCTGGGATTTCTTAGACTTTAAGGACTCCGTTTTATTATGGGAAAAAAACGGGAACTTTATGCCTTTGAATACGCTGGAACATATCAAAGCGAGAATGTACTTAAGAATTTATTATTGTGAAAAGGTTTTAAATTATTTGTCAAGGCTCCCCTTTAAGATCGGTCATGTTTCGAATTCGTATTAACGGTCATTATTGGTTCAACTTGTAGAGTATTCATAAGGACTTTTTAGTTTAACGAACGTGTTTCGTATTATGTTCTCTAATAACCTAAATTTAATCAAGCAGTAGGCTGTCTTATTGAATACGCACAGAAATCAGATCTAAAGTACAATTAAGTTTCAACCCCATTTCACCAATAAAACCAAAACTGTACTTAATAAATCTTTAGTTTTTTTTTTTTTATATTTAGGACACGTCAATTTGACTTCACCTCGCCTGATGGTAAGCTGAAGGTAAAGTCTCAGGAAAGAGGGTCACCATTACATACACGTACCATGTTAACAATGGTGGCACTCATCTTGACGGCCTCATCAGAAGAGGATTGTGGTCGCAGCACCGCGTGAACCCACCGGTCCCACTAGTGCTGTGACCACCATCCCCCTGCCCGGCTATGCACTTGAACGCCTGCCCTGAACGCAATCAAACCGAAATTGGATTACTATGGAGGGTTTTTCGCAATCGTGCACGGTGGTACCTACCCGGCCGAATTTTGTGACAAATTTGTGTCATCAAATTTCTACCACCAGTAAATTTTTTTTCACTAATAATAATAATTAAAATGTTATAGTAGGTATGTCTTGCATGCTTTTCTCATGTAAAAAAGATATCTGCGAAAAAGGAATTCTATGCAATGGAAAAATAACAACAGAAACATTATCACACTTATATTGATTACCATTAATTTCTAATGAGTAAATAGCACCAATGATCATTAAATACACGAAGTGCGAAACATTATGAAGGTACCTGAAGATGAAGTTATTGAAAATTATTTTACCCTCAATACGAATGGCTTGAGTTTAATAGGCCGCTACGACCGATCATGAAGAGTTGCCTTTGGTATTAGGTACATCGCAGGGACGACCTCCGTCCTCAATGACTGCAGGCCTGGGGGTGGCAGGTGAGGCCACCTGTCACCCCAGCAGAAGCAGGCCGGGACGGCGGGGCGACTAGCGCCCCCACCCCGCCCTAACCGGGGCAAGACGGGGACACCGTGGTTCCCAAACCCGAGGGGGCCATCTCGAAACCGGAGATGGCCCAGGGTCGGTCGGGGTGCGAGGGAAATTCCGAATTGTGATTCCCGCACGAAAAAAATAGAAAAAAATGTACATCGCAGGGTAGCTAATCACCGTAAAACTATGTAAACTGCTACATTAAATGCCCAGCTAGAACTAAGTCGATTTATATATTTTGATTGTATTAAGTATAAAAAATTGGTACATGATAAAACACAAGAAATCAATAATATTAAAACAGCTCACGAAAAGCAAAAATCACATACAGGATATTACCATTTGTGCCAAGTCAAAATATCAACTGTGATTATCCCAGTGAATGTTTTGTCTCAGATGTGAAAAATGTAGTCTTAGTAAATGTCTTTACAAAGCAGTATATTTTGCTTTTAGATTGTCTTCATGTGACTTCATGATTTATTTCGATTGCATATGTTTTGATAACGAAATAATTCATGACTGATATTTCTATGTTAATATTTATATTGGTATTAAATTGCTCATTGCTCTTTTAGATTAATTTTTGTACACACTTACGTGCTGTGTCTGTAACTATTACACTAAATTTAATGATATTTATTATTCTTGAGCATATAACTTTTAGTAAAATTAAACTTAGTAACAATAATAAATGGTGTATAGTCTTTAATATTTTCAAATCACTGGATATTACAGTTTTGTTTTTGGTATCTATAAATTAAAGTATTGCCAAGCTTTGGGTGTACTTAAATAATTCTTGAGATCAAGGTTGTTGGCCTCATAATCATTAGTTGGAAAAATTAAATGGAAATAATATTATACAACATAATCCGATTTTTCTAACGGTACATCCTTAGGTCATATTATTTGAAACACAAATATTTGTGATTGTGCCCGAGAAAATATCTGTTTTGTTTATCTAGGATATAAATTGTATTATAAGTAAAATTTGAGCAAACTCACCATTTTTTCTGAGGATTATGTGCTGGGTTCTGTTCAGGTAAAACAATCTGATCCTTAATCAGATTTTTGAGATTTTCATTTCTATATTTGGCATTTTGGTCATTCACACCACTCATTTTCAACTTTTTTATATTCAAAGAATCTTTTAATAAGGCTGGACTTAGGTTCATCAAAGTGGGGCTGAGATTAGATTGTGAGTCTCCAAAGTTGTAATAATCTTCATTTGCATCTCTATTATTAGTTCCTTCTGCCATATTCAGTCCTAAGAGAGGGTTGTAGTCATTGTTTTTTGAAATACGTCGTCTGAAAGTCAAGAATTGAGTGATTTGATATCTGGTCTTAAAGAAATAGTTAAAAAGGGGTGAGAAGGTAACAGACACTTTAGGCATAAAGTACCTAAGTTACCGTATACACTTACACATCAACTCACGATTTCGATTGATTACCCTATGAATATTGCTGAAGAATATGATAATATCTTTGAAATAACAATAGCTATTGCTCTTGCTATTGTAGCAGATAATATAATTATACTTTAAGTACCAAAAAAATTAACAGGGCGATTTTTCTCAGGCTAAAGTAAATCTTAATTATCATTCAAAAAGAAAACATGTTGATCCATTAATTGATTACGAAGGTAAATTTAATGTTAAGAATATAAACAGTTTTCTATGAACTCAGTTGCTTAACATAACATCATGACATATTATTTTGACATTAACACTTTTGCCATGACAAGTATGGAAGAAAATGAAAAAGATGGTGTCATTTTATGATTTCTTGTTGTTGTGGTGTATTATTCTGTAATGATCTATTGAAATTGGGATCGACTTCGAGATAAGGAAATAACTAACAAAAAATTCTAGTATATGTATACATACCTCCTTAATTGGTTGCGATGCCTGATCGCTTCTCCGTCTCCAATTGTTTCTTCATCTGGCTGGATGAAACCCGCTACATCAAATTCCACCGGGTTCTTATCGTAACTATACTCTTGTCGTATTACATTCTTCCTGTCTTTCCTTCTGCCCAACATACCTACTCTCTTTACATTCTTACCAAAGCTATGAAAAGTTCTTCCTGGTGAGTCATCTATATATTCGTATGAAAAAACCAAATTTATACATAGTAACAAAGATATTAAATAAAAATAGTGAAACATGGTTTTGGATCTGACATGACCGTTAGATATTCATGACATGTATTAACATGTCAAATTCTGTTCTATTTGTTTAATGGCTGTGAAAAAGTTCCTATACGTAAATAAAGCCATCTAAGAAATATGCAAAAATATCTCTTGAAATCACAGACATGCTATAAGAGGTTGAAATCTGTCGAAATACACTATATCCTTGATTCTCAAACTTTTTAGCAGTATTTTTCGTTTAAAGTTTCTGTAGCAACATGGATTGACTGGGTTGTCTTATTACATTTTCATTTAGAGTGGTAGAGTCAAGCAACAGTCATTTTGGCCGTTGCATGAATGGGCCGACTCGACCGGGGAAGCACCACCCTCTCACAGAATATCGACGCCAAGTAACAGTATTTGAACTGTTGCGTTCTGTTTGGTGAGTGAGAGTGCCGGAGCCTAAACTCCTTTCTCATCCCCTCCCAAACTCCTTTCCCATTCCCTCCCAAACTCCTTTACAATCCCCTTTCCTTTACAGGGTCGGCAGCGCGAGTATGCCGGCACTGATGTTGCACACGTCCATAGGGCGCGGTAACCGCTTCCCATCAGGTGGGCCGTGTGCTTGTCTGTCACCTTAGTGGTATAAAAAAAAAAAACAAAGTTGAATTCAACTATTTTTAATTATATTAGCTATTAAGCTATGATAAATTGTCCATAATTGGTTTAGTTGACTACAAGCGAGTGATAAATGTTGTTGCTGGTTTTTTTAAACTGCGAATGTTCGGTAAACGATAAACATCTGCTGTTTTGAATGAATTCAGTGATAGTAAACCTGTCGCTCACCCTGTTACTGATTGTCCTCTTTACCTTATGCTAATAAGAGCTACGTGCGAAAAAACTGAGTAGGTGAAATGGGGTACTTCTGCGTCGTTAGAAATTCCACTATCCCACTAATATTAAGGATTTTATTGATATTTTTGTAACAATGTCGTAGTATACTGTTACGTGCGCGGGATACAAATTAAATGCCGTTTACACAACGAAGAAGTTTATTAGCTCACCACAAACTAGACAACTAAATAACTAGCCCACACAGTACTCTTCAACAGTTCAAATCGCTCAGCAGTTCACAGTAGTCCACAATCGTTGCTCAAGTCGCAGGTATAACTCTCTTGGTTCACTTCGGTAAGATGTGTTCACTTTCGCTTTCGAAAATTAACTGCCTCGTGTCGATAGCCGGGCGTCCTTTTATAGCTCTTAATAAGCGGGGTAGAATATTCCGGAAGGTACTAGGGCGTTCGAGAATAGTAGGTATTTACTGGGGCGTTCGAGAAAATAAGTACCTACACAGTCGTGCCGACGATAGAGGTGAATGCCCTTTTTATCGCGATTTGTAGGTAAAGTTGGTATAGGTAGACAAAAGGGCGTGTGATTTTGTATTGACTTTTCTGGATTTTTCTAAACGGATCGATAGAGTACTTCGACATTAACAATGCGTTTTAATTTCTAGAAGATTCGATCAGTAGTTTCCGAGATATCGACGATCGTTGTAACATTACCCCCCTCTTAATCATGCTCGTCCCGAGCATCATTTGTTCCATGATATCGCGTCAACCTATCCACATGGACTACCTTTGGTTTTCCCCTAAGACCCTTCTTAATGCGGTAGGTGATGTCATTGATTCTTGTGACAACCGTATAGGGTCCTTCCCAGCGAGCTTGAAGTTTTGGAGATTTCCCTTTTCTGCGTAGCGGGTTGTGAAACCATACCAGTGTTCCTTCTTCAAAACCGTTGGTGTTTGCATTTCTATCGTACCGGGTTTTCATCCTTATACCTGTCTTCAAATTGTTTTCCCGTACCATTCTGTGCACCTCGTCCAGCCGGTTTTGAAGTTCACTCACGTAGTCCGTTACGGGCTTAGGACTTTCGGGTGGCGTGCCGGTTATTGCATCCACTGGTAGCCTTATCTCTCGACCAAAATTTACTTTAGCTGGAGTGTGTCCCGTACTGTCATGCACCGCAGATCGATAGGACATCAGGAACAGTGGGATGTACTGGTCCCAATCTTTTTGGTGTTCGTCGACAACTTTAGCCAAGTGATTTTCCAACGTCTGGTTAAACCTCTCGACCATTCCGTCTGACTGTGGGTGCGCTGGAGTCGTACGGGTCTTGTTTATACCGAGGAGTTTGCACATTTCTTGAAACAGAGCAGACTCGAAGTTCCGTCCTTGGTCGGAGTGGATCTCCATAGGTGCGCCATATCGACTGACCACTTCCTGAACTAGTTTCTTGGCTACAGTGACTGCTTCCTGGTTGGGTGTCGCAAATACTTCCGGCCACTTAGTGAAGTAGTCTTGCACTACTATGATGTATTTGTTACCCTCATCAGTCGTTGGAAAAGGTCCAGCAACATCAATGGCGATACGTTCCCACGGTGCCCCAACGTTGTACAGCTTCAATTTTCCTTTGCTTCTTGTCTGCGGTCCTTTAACCGAAGCACATGCAGTGCATTTACGGCACCAATCCTCGACATCTTCCCGACAACGGAGCCAGTAAAACCGCTGTCGCACTTTAACCAGGGTTTTCTTGACTCCGAGATGCCCGCCAGAAACACCATCGTGGATGTGCCGTAAGAGTGGGGCCACCTTGCTTCTTGGTACCACTACTTGCATGGTTACTTCCTTACCATCGTTAGACTCCCATTTCCTATACAGGACATCGTCTACCAGTGCTAAGCTGTCCCACTGGGCCCAATAGCTTTTGGTCGTCGAACTGTAAGCAGATACGTCACTCCATTGGGGTTTGCTGCCAAGCTGTTTCCAGTGCAGTATAGGTTTCAGATCATCATCATCCTCTTGCGCCTTCTTCATACTGCTTCCAGTCCATTCGTCGTCAAGTCCATTCACCCTTATGACTTTAATCTCTTCTCGGGCTTCGTTTCTTTGACAATGCTTGCAATCTTCGACACACGGCCTTCGTGACAAAGCATCAGCATTGCCGTGCCCTTTTCCACTTCGGTGTTCTATCACAAAGGGAAATTCCTGTAGTTGCTCGATCCATCTTGCTACTTGGGCTTCTGGGTTCTTGAATTGCAGCAACCACTGTAGCGCAGCATGATCTGTCCTTAGTGTAAACTCTCGTCCTATAAGATACTTGTTAAAATGCTGTAAAGACTTCACCACAGCGAGAAGTTCACGACGAGTAACACAGTAATTCCTTTCCGGTTTAGATAGCGATTTACTGAAGTATGCTATTACAACATGGCGATCTCCCTGCACTTGTGACAACACTCCACCTATTCCGCTGTTACTGGCGTCCGTGTCCACAATGAATCTACCTTCCCTAGTAGGATAACCCAATATAGGGGCTTCGCACAATCGTTGTTTAAGCGTACTAAAAGCTTGCTCGCAATCCAGGTCCCAAACGAAGTCTCGTTTATCTTCCGTCAGTCGGTGTAGTGGTTTTGCAATATCCGAGAAATGCTTAATGAAGCGTCTGTAATACGCGCATAGTCCCAGAAACGCACGAACCTCCGTTTTGTTCTTTGGAACAGGCCATTCTTGAACAGCTTTAATCTTCTCGGGGTCGGTTTTAACTCCTTCCGTTGAGATCACATGTCCAAGATAGCTGACCTCCTTTTTAAATAGAGCGCACTTCTTTGGACTCAGTTTAAGGTTAGCCTCCCGAATCCGAGTAAAAACTTTTTCCAGGTTCTTCAGGTTTTCTTTGAAGCTGCGTCCCATAACTATAACATCGTCCAGGTAAACCAGACAGACGTCTCCAAGTAGACCCACCATTACTCTTTCCATGAGGCGTTCAAACGTGGCTGGTGCATTACATAAACCAAATGGCATGACATTAAAATGCCATAAACCGTTTCCAATTCCTGTACTAAAGGCTGTCTTCTCTTTATCGTCTGGACTGATCTCCACCTGCCAATAGCCACTTTTTAAATCGATGGTTGAAAACCATTTCATACCACTAAGCATGTCCAGGGTATCGTCGATCCTAGGCAAAGGATAACTGTCTTTCTTCGTGACATTATTCAACATTCGGTAATCCACACAAAACCTTGTACTGCCATCCTTCTTTTTCACTAGTACCACAGGTGATGACCATGGACTCGTTGAAGGTTCAATCACCTTGTTATCGGCCATGTCTTTAATCATAACTGCTACCTCCTCTTCTCTTGCCCATGGTAAACGTCGAGGTCTTTGTTTTATAGGCCTGGAGTCACCTGTGTCAATCCGGTGTTTCACGAGCCCAGTCCTTCCACAGTCATTTCCGGTTGCAAAGATGTCTCTAAATCGTAGCAAGAGGTCTCTGGCTTGATGCAATTCTGATGCCGATAAGT
Organism: Cybosia mesomella; assembly: GCA_946251805.1. Classification (NCBI taxonomy): domain Eukaryota; kingdom Metazoa; phylum Arthropoda; class Insecta; order Lepidoptera; family Erebidae; genus Cybosia; species Cybosia mesomella. The sequence continues at coordinate 29,640,738 of OX276402.1, read as the reverse complement.
TTTCCTTTGAATTCTCGAGAAGTTGCTGGATGCGATCTTCGGAGATTTGTGTACCGCCTTGTTTAGTCGTAGTGCTGTTCAGCCGTCTCAGGTACTTTACTTCTTCACATTTTCCAACCACACTATTCTTCTTCAGGAGAACTATTTCGTCACTGAGGTTGAGGATTCTCACCCTAGCGATTCCGTTCGGCATCAGTAAGGTTCTCGCTGTTATTAAGTTTTCATGACTGCCGGTATCTTCCACAATAAGACATCTTCTTTGTTCAGTCTTCGCAGGAAACCTCACTCTGACTAATGTTTCCGATTTAGGAGCTAACGTCGTATCCGTTAAACAGTAAAGAGTACACGGGTGCGATCCTTGTAAACAAACTTCCTGATCAGGAAATCTCAGCACTCCTCTAGGTATATCCAAGACACATCGGTGATTCGTCAAGAAATCCAGTCCCAAAATGCAATCATCAGTAATATTAGCAATTAATACTGACTGGTGGTATATTTGGTCGCCAATTCTTACCTCCACATCTGTTTCACCGAGGACGGTCACTGGCTGGCCAGTAGCTGTCTGAAGCTGGCACCTCGGAGATCGTTTTTCCCACTCGAATTGCTGAAACGCACCATAAGCGTTTCAGCAATTCCGGCCTTACAACTGTACGTGAAGCTCCGGTATCCACTGTTAAACTGCAAGGTTGATTGTCTAAGATGGCCTCGATGATCAGACTATTTCCATTGACAACTTGAGTTATTGTGATGGTTGGGGCCTCATGTCGACCAGCCAGCGCCCGCCCCGCGGCCCTGGCGACATTTAGTTTAACGGAACATCTTGATCGACCTGGGTCCCGGAGTCCGTGACCCTCCTCCGTTTCCTCGAAGGACACTCTGACTGGATATGGCCCCTTCCTCTACAGGAATAACACGTTGGGACATACCGTGGCTTCCTCTCCTCCTCAACTACCTCCTTGATCTCCCTGACCTTACTTATCCCGGCATTCTGCCGTACGGTTTGCACCTCAAGGGCATAAGCCAGTGCTTCTTTTAAGGTCTGGTGGTGACGCAACTGTACACTAGTTTTCACTTCTGCGTCCCGTATACCGTTTAGGAAGGCCTCCAGTAGAGTGGTCTCGATCATCACGGGTGTCGAAGAGTAGGCCCGACGAACGAGCCTTTCAACCTCTACAGCCCATTCCTGGAGGCTTTCACCAGCTTTTTGTTTCCTCTCGCGTAGCTGCGCTCGGTAGACATTCTCCAGGTGCTTGTCACCGTAGCGTGTGGCTAATGCTTCCATCAGGGACTCCAGTGTCCTTCCTTCAGGTGGCAAGTTTTCCAGTATTACTAAGGCATCTCCTCGTAATGCAAGTGTCAAGGCCATAAAAGACTCCTCGTTGCTCCAGGCTTTAGTTTTTACCAATATCTCAAATTGGTATTTGAAGGCTGTCCACGAGGAAGTTCCATCGAAGTGTGGTAGGTCGAACTTCGCTGATGAGGGTGAGGTCGCGGCAACAGGTCCGCAGGTTTTTAGTCTGACGATCTCTTTTTCCAGTTCTTGCAAGCGGTCGTCAATGGTCACGGCAACAGGTCCACAGGTTTTTAGCCTGACGATCTCTTTTTCAAGCTCTTGAAAGCGGTCGTCGATGGTTCCTGTTTTCAAAGCCACTTCCTTACTCAGCCTTTGCAAGTCGTCTTCTAGGTTCTTCACTTTATCTCCCAGTGCATGGATGCCTGCATCGATTTTACCCATGACAGCTTCCTGGTTGGCCTGTATCATCTCTTGCATGGAGGCCTGCATCGTCTGTTGACTAGCCTCTATGGAGGCTTGCATCGTCTGTCGACTAGCCTCTTGGTTGGCCTGTATCATCTGTTGACTGGCCTCTTGTTTGGCCTGTATTTCTTGCAAGGAGGCCTGCATCATCTGCTGCATAGAAGCCAGCAGCGTCATCATGTTGGTATCTGACGAGGTTCCATCTTGTGCTGCCGTAGTTCCCGCTGAGATAGCAGAATCGGCCTGATGGCCTTCCTCTTCAAGGCTCCGTTGACGTGCAGCATCCATTTCCACTTGACGTCTGGTCCGTGGAGTACGCCCTTCGTCTTCACGTGGTAATAACGGCATCGCACTTCTGACACCAGTTGTTACGTGCGCGGGGTACAAATTAAATGCCGTTTACACAACGAAGAAGTTTATTAGCTCACCACAAACTAGACAACTAAATAACTAGCCCACACAGTACTCTTCAACAGTTCAAATCGCTCAGCAGTTCACAGTAGTCCACAATCGTTGCTTAAGTCGCAGGTATAACTCTCTTGGTTCACTTCGGTAAGATGTGTTCACTTTCGCTTTCGAAAATTAACTGCCTCGTGTCGATAGCCGGGCGTCCTTTTATAGCTCTTAATAAGCGGGGTAGAATATTCCGGAAGGTACTAGGGCGTTCGAGAATAGTAGGTATTTACTGGGGCGTTCGAGAAAATAAGTACCTACACAGTCGTGCCGACGATAGAGGTGAATGCCCTTTTTATCGCGATTTGTAGGTAAAGTTGGTATAGGTAGACAAAAGGGCGTGTGATTTTGTATTGACTTTTCTGGATTTTTCTAAACGGATCGATAGATAGGTACATACCTTTGGATTGCCTGACGTTTACATGATCGCGTTAATTCCCGTTAAATTATTGTATATCTTGGAACCCGAAGCCGCGGTAGCCTAGTGGTATGGGTAATGGACTGCTGAGACGTAGTCTCGGGATCGATCCCAGGTTTTACCATGACATACACCAATGACTTTTCGATGCTTTTCGAAGTTATGTGTGTATTTATCGCAGGTTTATAAGTGCCCGGTTAATGGCAATAGGCTCGCCACCTATTACATTGGGACCTAAACATAAACTGGCGAAATGTGGGTGCTAGCACCTTTGCTTACCCCTTCGGGGATATAGGCGTGAGAGAGTTTATGTTTGGAACCCGAAAGTTTATAAATTAGTAATGTCGTAGAGGTTACTTTTGTTTATGGTTATTATATGTGAACACGTTTAATAGGCCTTTATATAAACTTGTATTCATACTATTCTTATGCCTGTAAGTTTTCTAAATTGTAACATAAAATAAAATAAAATAAAATAAGTGAAAGTTTGGATGGATGGATGGATTGAGTTATGGATGTTTGTCATTCTTTTGAGTTGAGCGGCGATAGCCAAGTGGCGTACGTAAGGGACTGCTGAGACGAGGTCTCGAGTTCGATCCCCAGTTGCCCCGGGCACACACCTCTGACTTTTCGTAGTTAGGTGTGCATTAATAAATGTTAATTATCGCTCGCTTAATAATGTACCCGGTAGATGGCAATAGGCTCGCCCCCTATTACATTGGGACCTAAACATAACTGGCGAATCGTGGGTGTGTAATACACCTCTCACTCAAGTTCTTTGGGCACCTGACACGGAATGAAGACTCGACGGAGCGTCTCGTGGTACAGGGCAGAATGGAGGGCAAAAGGTCCCGTGGTCGCTCTCCAACTAGATGGTCGGACCTCATCACCTCCCTAGCACAATCCACCATGACCGACTGCTCCCACAACGCAACCAACAGAGAGCGATGGTGGCGCATTGCACGAGCCTGCAGCCGTTCATCAGGACTCCCCAGCATAACCACGACCACTCTTTCAAGAGTGCACGACTAAGAAGAAATACACCTCTGCCTACCCCTTCGGGGATACAGGCGTGAAGTTATTTTATCTATTTTTTGTTATTCTTTCACACACTGTACGGATCTGGCTGAAACATGGTACAGGTATAGATTATAGTCTGAAATGAAACATAGGCTTTTGATCCCTGTAGTAGATTTCCATGGGAAGCTGGAATGGGAACAGAACTCCACGAGGGGCGAAGCCGCGGGCAAAAGCTAGTTTCTTCATAATTCCATATTCTACTCAAGTTTCAAAATCATAACCGTTGGAAATATATTTTTTTCCTTTTAGGCGTTTGCCCTAACTTACCTAATCCAATAAAAAAACCTAGCAATTAATATTATAATATATATTATATAAATAAATAAATATTGTAGGACAAAGTACACAACGCCACCTAGACCCAAACTAAGCAGAGCTTGTCATATGGGTTCAAGAATGCGGATAAACATACTTAAATACTTTTTTTTTGTACATAAATACATATTATACATAGAAACACCCAGACCAATGCAAATATACGTATTTGCACTGAGCGGGAATCGAACCCGCGACGTCTGGCTTAGCAGTCGAACGCACTACCACTACGCCACAGAGGTCGTCAAAAGGATTAATGAAAAATAAATTTATTTTCAGTTACATAGTTGAAGTAAAATTATGTTTAATGCAATTTATTTTTATTTTTTGCACATGTACAGAATTATTTATATCTAGGTCATACCATTAATTTAAGCTTACTAACCAACTAATAATTAATTTAATTATACATTTAATTATATATTTAAGTTTACTAACTAAATAATATATTATATAGTTAGTAAACTTAAATTAGTAAGCTTAGTAAGCTTAAAATAACTCATAGAGATTTAAAATAATTCTGTACAAGTGCCAGAAATAAAGAAACTTTTTATTTATTTACATATTTTTGAATATTTGAGAAGGCTGGAATATTCTCATGACCATAAATCCTTGATTATTTGCTTTATATACTATTATAACATTGTAAATTAATGTTCCTGTATATTGGAGATATTTAAAAAAATGACTTGGGTCATGTTAATTAAACAATTCTGAACACAAAAATATTATTTTGGACTTCTTGTCTGTTTGTTCGCGATGGATGCAAAAACTTCTGAACGGATTGTGACAGGGTTTTCTTCTATTAGAAAGGTTATGTTTAGACTTAAAATGCCGTATGTTTGATTGCAATTGGTAAAGGAGAATCGGAGATATGATCAAAAAACGATAACGGACTTCCGTGCGGGCGAAGCCGCGGGCATTAGCAAGTTATTTTTGTTAACTACCATTATGGATAATATTATTCGCCTAAACTGTTTCACTGATGTGATCCGAGCGTAATTAGAATATGCAAATATCTGCTGGCAGTCCGCGCTGAATGTTATGTCAGTCTGTTTTGTCCCTGTGTCCAATATGTCAAAGTTATATCGCTTGGAATCGTTCATTTCTTGTTACCCTTAGGGAAATAGCAAATGAGCATGATGTTAGGCATGATGCATATTTGCATATAGATATATAAAATATATAGGTATATACAATAGCGGATTACCTACTCTGTAACCTATCTGTATTAGCTATATTTTGAAAAAACAAGTTGAATTCCTGAGACGCGCTCAGCCGAATACAAGGGTTTTTTTTTCTTTATCTTGCAATGGTTCATCCCAGCACGAATCTACTACCGAAAACAGCAACTCGATAGCTCATCTCCTTCATACCCAAAACCGTGACAGAAAATTGGCAACGACTACGTCGACGACAACTCGATAGCAATAGGGCTTTTCTAAAGAAAATCCCTAAAAATCGGTGTCGGAGTTTTTATTTAGCAACTTTGTGACTCATTAAAAAAAAAAAAAGAATTAAAATATTCTACAACATACTACACAGCGCTTTCTAGACCCAAAGTAAGCATAGTTTAACTAGCTTGTGTTATGGGTTCCAGAATGCGGATAAACATACTTAGATACTTTTTTTTTTGTAAATACATACATATTATACATAGAAAACCCCAGACCAAAGCAAATAGATATATTCATGCATACAAATATTCACACTGAGCGGGAATCGAACCCGCGCCCCCTGTCGTAGCAGTCGAATACACTACCGCTACGCCACAGAGGCCGTTAAAAAGTTCACCAAGTTAGTTTCCAAGTTTGAAACGCAATATTTGTGCTCATAACTCGTACTTAATAAACACATTGTTATTTTAAAATAGCTTGAGAAACGCTGTCATTTTTGGTAAGAAAATTTAGCTTTACAACACATGCATTAACACATCAGTTTTGGAATATTAACGGATCTACATGAACCTTAGCACTAGCAGACCCAAGATACATACTTAGAGTGGTAGAGTCAAGCAACAGTAATTTTGGCCGTTGCTTGAATGGGCCGACTCGACCGGGGAAGCACCACCCTCTCACAGAATATCGACGCCAAGTAACAGTATTTGAACTGTTGCGTTCCGTTTGGTGAGTGAGAGTGCCGGAGCCCAAACTCCTTCCCCATCCCCTCCCAAACTCCTTTCCCATCCCCTCCCAAACTCCTTTCCCATCCTTTCCTTTACAGGGTCGGCAGCGCGAGTGTGACGCCACTGGTGTTGCACACGTCCATAGGCCGCGGTAACCGCTTCCCATCAGGTGGGCCGAGTGCTTGTCTGCGACCTTAGTGGTATAAAAAAATAAAAACATTATTCTGTCTTTATTTAAACACCAAAATAGTTCTAAAAATATGCAAAGAGTTCTAGGACTCGATTGCAGCGCCACTCATTGTGAATCCACAGCATCTACGGATCTATTCCTAGGTGCCATAATTTCGACTAAATCGGTTCAGCCATTTATGAGAGCAGTTCATTACCCACACAAGTACATAAGGATTGCATATTGATAATACTTATTGTGCCGCACGGTTTTAACTCGTCGTACTCGAAGTTATTCCACCGCGCTGCGTCGCCCGCCCGCGTCTTCTTATTACTGAGCTCCTAAGAATCGTAGCGTGATGTTGTATAGCGCAATACCTTTTTTTTTCGTGCGGAAATCCAAATTATGTCGGGCTTGAACCGACTAAAACCGCACGCCGTCTCGGGTCTTAAATCGTCGGGGTGTATAAGGTTACCCATAGAGCATATCCCTCGCACCCCGACTGTCCCTGGGCCATCTCCGGTCTCGAGATGGCCCCCTTGGGTTTGGGAACCACAGTGTCCCCGTCTTGCCCCGGTTTGGGATAGGGGCGTAATACCTATCCCAAGAAATGGGCTAAGAAATGCAAAATTAGTTTTTAAATCGCACAATGTATTTCCAAGGATTAGCGCGTTCAAACAAACAATCTCTTCGGCTACTTATAAGCTTTTAGTCAGCTTCACCTGTCCAGATGTTTGTCATCAAATCTTGCGAATAAAATTTGATCCACCTCCCGGCTACCGATTGAGCTGAAAAGTCAAAGTCAAAGTCAAAGTCAAAAACCATTTATTCTGCATAGACCATTAATACGGCACTTACAAAACGTCATAAAAAAATAAATAATCTAGTGTTTGGCAAATGGACCACCGGTTCGAAACGCGGCCCTGTCCTGAGAAGACTCCGGCAAGAAACTCAGCGGGCTGTTTTTTTTTTTGGTCTATTTACAAACATATTTACTTAACCTAAGTACAATATTCCATTTGAGTAGCATAGAGAGAGAGCAAACAGTTCATATCCAAGCTTGTTTGTCGTCTAAATAGTCTTGAATTTTATAGTAGCCTTTTTGGCAGAGTTTACTTTTAATTTGGCTTTTAAATTTATGAAGAGGTAGATTCTTCATTTCACTAGGAAGCTTGTTGTAGAAGCGTATACAGTTACCCTGAAAGGAATTACTAATCTTGTGGAGTCGACTATTACAAACCACAAGATTGTTTTTATGTCTAGTATTTACGTTATGTATATCACAAAGCCTTAAAAAATTGGAAATGTTTCTTCTAACATACAAAAGATTTTCAAAAATATATTGGGAAACTACAGTTAGAATGTTTATTTCTTTGAACTTTTCTCGGAGGGAGACTCTTGGGCCCAACTTATAAATTGCCCGCACCGCCCGCTTTTGCAGCACAAAGATTGTATTTAAATCTGCGGCATTACCCCAAAGGAGAATGCCATAGCTCATAATACTATGGAAATAACTGAAATAAACTATTCTAGCGGTATCTATGTCTGTTAAAGTCCTAATCTTTTTCACAGCGTAGGAAGCAGAACTTAACCTACTAGCTATTTTTTCAATATGTGATCCCCACTGTAATTTAGCATCGATACTTAAACCTAAGAACACGGTTGATTCCACAAGGCTCAACAACTGTCCATTAAGTTGTACATTGGTTTCCACCTGTGTAACATTAGGTAGGGTGAATTTAATACATTTGGTTTTTTTTTCATTAAGGCAAAGATTATTTATATTAAACCAATGAACCACTCGTGAGATTGCGTTGTTCACTTCGTCATAATTATCTAATTGTCTTTTAATTTTAAATATTAAGGAAGTATCATCAGCAAACAAAACAATACTATTTTTATCCCTTACGTAGTAAGGGAGGTCATTTATATAAATTAAAAATAAAAATGGTCCAAGTATCGAACCCTGTGGAACGCCCATCGAAACCAAAGATCCCACCGAACGTGTACCGTTCACATCAACCCTCTGAATTCTATTGTTTAAATAAGAAGTCAAAAGGTCGAGAGCCTTGTTCCTTATTCCGTAATAATCTAATTTCCTGACCAATGTATCATGGTGGACGCAATCGAAGGCTCTGGATAGATCGCAGAAAACACCTAATGCATCCTGCTTATCCTCCCAGGCCTCGTAAATACATTTCAATAACTCTATACCAGCATCCGTCGTTGATCGTCCTTTAGTAAACCCAAACTGTTTATCATGAAATAATTTATATTTATTAAAATGGGTTAGCATTTGGTCTAGAATTAATTTCTCAAATACTTTACTCAAGGTTGGCAACACAGAGATGGGTCTGAAATTCGAGGGATCTGAGGTGCTGCCTGCCTTGAACAAAGGTATGACTTTACTATGTTTCATTAAATCAGGAAATATACCGCTACTGACGCAGTCATTAAACACAGTTGCTAGATGGGGAGCAATGACATCAATGATGCTTGAAACAGTTTTGACTGATAATCCCCATAGGTCCGCGGTCTTTTTAATATCAATGGATTTAAACGCTTTTGTGATGTCCTTGCTATCAACAACTGAGAATCTGAAATTTTGCCTACATGTGTAAATTGCATAACAATGCAATATTTTGATGTAGTGGTGCTGATCTGATGATCGAGCTCGAAGGTGGCCATAGGAACTTCGCAATGAAACGACACAATCTCATCGAGTTTGGGCTCGCTTGAATCGTCTTGACGAGTAGTTTGTCTTTCAATGGTAACCAGGGTCTGATGATGGAGCTGGAAGGTGGTCATAAGAAGTATGTAAAAAAACGACGCAACCCCGACGCAAGTTTTGGCACGTTTGATTTTAAATTTTTAGTAAAATATTAACAAGAACATTATAACTAAGTATTCAGTGCAGGGTGCGACTGAAATAAATTGAGCTGAGCGAGCAGGACTCTTACTTGAAAATAAGACATCTTACTACGGTCGCACGCTTAGCTAAGGCCGCGCGCTCGTGAAACTGTTTTTCGGTGATTATTCCTCAATGGTACATCGGACATGAGCCATCTCGCTTCAAAACACTCCTCAGTGTCCACACTATCACCGTGGTAAATTTGAGCAAGATCGCGCTAGTGGTTACGTAGGAGTTCAGCCACCAATAAACGGCTATGCCGGGTATAAGTGAAAAGAAAAAGCTTTTTTAAGCGAAAGTAGCGATAACCAGTGGCGTACGTAACGGACTGCTGAGACGAGGTCTCGAGTTCGATCCCCAGTCGCCCCGGGCACACACCTCTGACTTTTTGTAGTTATGTGTGCATTAATAAATGTGAATTATCGCTCGCTTAATAATGTGCCCGGTAGATGGCAATAGGCTCGCCCCCTATAACATTGGGACCGAAACATGATTGGCGAATCATGGGTGTGTGATACACCTCTGCCTACCCCTTCGGGGGTACAGGCGTGAAGTTATGTTGTGTTATTTTATTTTTTTAAGTTCCTCTTGTTCATTAGTATAGATAGATAAAGATCTAACTATATCTGAATCAAAATGTGCAATCTCCACTTTCTTTCCCATCTATGTATATTCAGTGGGATAGTTGCCCCCTTCCACGCCGTTACCTATGTAATTTATCGTGACCATTCGTCCACGCCATGGAAGGGTTTAGGGGATAAGTCTTATTGGAGGCATGACCTCAGTTAAATACAAAGGGCAGGCAAGCTTTATGGAACTATATATTGCTACCTCAGAGCTCAGCTTAACTATCAGAAGATCTAGCATAATTTACACCATCAGTACCTTTTTTTTCGTGCGGAAATCCCCTCGGTTACCCCCCCCCCCCGCCAGCGGGGGCGGTTATGTCGGACTTGAACCGACTAAAACCGCACGCCGTCTCGTCTTACTAATATTCCCCCTAACCCCTCCAGCTAAGCTTAATTGCTTGTGTTAGGAGTGGGTTCACGTCGGTAGTGTAATGGTCAGGATTCGAACCCGGGACCTCTCGATCGTAAGGTCAACTCCTTAACCACTAAGCTACCGACGCTTTACCGAAGCTGGTAACGATACGATTGAGTTAGAATTTCGATCGGAATCGAGTTGAAATATTTTTGTGTGAAATGAATGTGAATCTATGTAAGTATTACTGCGATGGGTGTGTCGGAATCGGACCGACTAAAACCACACGGTGTCCCCTTCAAGTGTCCATTGCCGGTTCCCTGGGTAAGCCCTCGAAAGGATAACCTTGTTTATTTTTCTCACAATGTACGATTGAACGGAATGAAAAGAAATAAAGGTACATTACAAAATTTTAATATTTGCTCTTACAAAATTACCAGTGATGAACTAAATGTTTACAAATAAATAAAATTGAAGTGTCCTGTTTGTGATATTAAAATAACATATTTTTAATGATTGCACATAAATGTATAAACGATAATAACAAAATACAATTTTTTTAAATTTTGTCTGTCTGTCTTTCTCTCTGTTTGAGAGAGGTAATCTCTGGAACGGCTAGGGCACGGATTTTCAATTTGAAATGCATTTTATGTCCAGTATCTTTAACAGACAAGGGGGTACAAAAGTATTTAAAAGTCCTTATTGCCCCACCATTAGTATGTAGTGGGTCCATGAGTACTTAAAAATCCTGTTGGACCCCTTAGTGGAAGTTAGCAGTGGAACCAACAGTCCGGAAGGATTTTGACGGGATATTCACTGGCACATAGGTAATGTTACAAGGCGTAAAATAGGCCACTTTACTATTAGAAAAATAATTAGGGTTCCAAAAAATTAAATAAAATCTGATACGATCGAGACCTCGTCTCAGCAGTCCGTTACGTACACCACTGGGCTATCGCCGCTTTTCTATTTTGAAATAGTTAAACAATATTCACTCCTTTGTTTAATCCATTTTACCAATTTACGACTGCATCGGATTACATTCTTGACACAAATCTGAATTGCTATTGACGCAAAAATCGTCTCGACTAAAATACCCTTTCAAATAAAGTCGGCAGTATACCAATTAGATGCAACAACTGTTCTAAGATATAAGCTTTGTATATGAAAATGTAATTTAGTCCTTTTGTGCAAGAGCCCTTTTTTATTTGGCTGTTAATTGCTCTAGTGACTTTTAAAAGCTGTACAAATATTACGGTTTTCTTATACCAGACAAGTTTAGATATTCTTTCTTCGTCTGAGTACCACAAGGAATCGCAGGAAGTCCACTGACCGTTAACTTTCATTATGAAGATGGGTCGCACTGATGATGACGTAATTAGGCAGTGAGACTTGCCGTCAAGCGGGCAACTTATTTATGTGCTTTAAGTTTACTGTAGGTTGTTCTACCGAACAATCTTATCTCTTTTTTGTCCAACATCCGAAGGATATTCCACTCATACGCACGAAACGTTTCAGTTACATATTTATTATGCGTACAGCTAAGGAGTGGAATTGCCTGCCTGAGTCTGTGTTCCCGGAAAGCTATAACCATCTTCAAGTCTCGAGTGAATATGTTTCTTCTATGCAAACGTGATCCATCGTAGACCACATCGTCACTTACGACCAGGTGAGATAGAGGCCAAACGTGAGCCTATCATTCATAAAAAAAGGAGTAGATCACATGGCCTTTGTATTCTATTTCGCCGCTGCTATGCGGCTGCTAAAATAACAGGTTTCAAATGTATTTTATGTAACTCCACTCGCTTGAAATACTGATCACGTTCCCGTATGCTGATCCAGACTATAATATATCTCTGTAACAAATTCCACCCAGAGCTGTTTAGATGTTCTGGCGTGATTGAGTAACAAACATCTCTTCATCAGTCCATTCATCTGAATTTTCGCATCTATGAATTAATAGTATCTTTTTTATGCGGAAATCCCTTCGGATATCCCCCGCCGGCCAGCGGGGGCGGTTATATCGGGCTTGAACCGACTAAAATCGCACGGCATCTCGGGTCTTCAGATGCCGGGGTGTAAGGTTGCCCATAAAGCATATCCCTCGCACCCCGACTGACCCTAGGCCATCTCCCGTTTCGAAATGCCCCCCCCGGGTTTGGGAACTACGGTGTCCCGTCGTGCCCCGGTTTGGGGGAGGGGCGCTAGTCGTCTGCCACCCCCAGGCCTGCGCTCATGGAGGACGGAGGTCGTTAAGCGACCTCCGGCGCCTGAGTCGCCTGCGACGCGCGGCGAGCATGTTGCGGGCTCGGCGGGCCGGGAGAGTTCTAAATCTCTCCCGGGCGAGCTCTGCCATCTCCTTCTCGAGCATTACATGCTCGTTGAAGGAGGCGGCGGCGGCAAAGCATATTCCTCGCAACCTGACTGACCTTGGGCCATCTCCGGTTTCGAGATGGCCCCCTCGGGTTTGGGAACCACCATGTCCCCGTCTTGCCCCGGTTTGGAGGAGGGGCGCTTAATAAGATCATGGAAATTACGGTATATTCTCTTTATTGAAAAGTTGAATACACCACCATATAATATGGATTTCTCAACCAAACTTGAATCTGCAAATAAATCGTTAGAAACAACAGACTCGAATCACATTTCGCGTTATTTTCCTTTAGAACCACGTCAACTGAAATGGTAGTCGAAATAACTTTTCCACATTTTGTAGTTACACAGAAATACTACTTCGATAGTACAAATAAATCTAGTCCTTGTACCGACGTTACTCTTTATTACAAAAGGTCGAAAATTGAATAGCAAAGCGTGGTAAAAACTTTTGCTATTGAAACGAGGTTAGACTCATTACTGAGAATGTGACCTGACTGCAAAGATGCCTAGGAGATGGTCTAATTAAAATATGTACTATTAAAAAAAAAAATAATTACTGTCGCTTTGATACAATGCAAATAACGCACAATTTCGTACTGCGTCAATATTTTGGGGAACGCATGGCTAGTTTTCGATTCAACAGAGGACCTCTATCAAGGAGTTATGCTCATTGCTCAGAGTAAGGTGAAATGAAATGAATTGATGTAATTATGTGGATCATAATTACGGCGTCTCGTAGCTAAGTGGTTATGGAGTCGTTCTTACCATCGCAAGGTCCAGGGATCGAATCCTGGATATTATGTCACTACCGACGTCAACCCACTTCTAACACAAGCAATTTAGCTTTGCTGGATAGGTTTGGTGGAATACTAGTAATTTCGGTTACTGATATTCTTCACGGACAAACGGATAAACAGACAAACGGACAAACGGATAAATGGACAAACAGATAAACGGACAAACGGACACACGGACAAACGAATAAACAGACATCTATACAAATAAATAAAATTGAAGCGTTTGTTTGTATCCTTAAGCTAACAGTTTTTCAATTAATGCATATGAATATAAACACGGTACTTAAAAATAATTTTTAAAACTTTTGTCAGTCTGTCTATTTGTCTTTCTGTCTGTTTGAAAGATGTAATCTCTGGGACGGCGGGGCCGATTATGACGGGCCATTCGCTGGCAGACACGCAATATTATAGGGCGTTACTTAGGTTACTATTATTTTCTAAAAAGACATAGGTCTTCGTTTTAGGTCGTGGAAAAAAATTAAAACCTTAAGAGTATAAATCCACGTGGACGATGTTACGGGTACAGCTTTTTTTTTTTTTTTTTTACGTGCGGAAGTCCCTTCGGATACCCCCCCGCTGGCCAGCGGGGGTGGTTATGTCGTGTCTCGACTAAAACCGCACGGTGTCCTCCCCAAATGTCCGTTGCCGGGCACCCCGGGTAAGCCCTCGAAAGGATAACCCCAGGGTTGCCGGCGGACTTTGGCCGCCACCGCGGCCTCGCCTGGTGGGGTCGGGTTTTATCCCGCTTCGGTGAGTTGACAGGCGTGTGTAGGGCACACACGACACGCCTCCGCCACGGCCTGCTTCTGTAAGGACGGCGAGTTGGCCAACTGCCGTCCTCAGGCCCCGATCATGGAGGTCGGTAGTCCCGGGCGTAGATGAGTCTGCGGCGTCCTCGCCGCAGACTGCGAAACTCGAGGGGCAGGGTTCTCTCCCGCTCCCTCTCCGCCGTCTCTTTCGCGCGCATTACCTGCTCGCAGAAAGAGGCGGCGGCGTGCCACTTGCTCCCGTCGGAGACCACGGCCCTCACCATGGTCTCCAACGAGAGAACGTCCACGCCCAGGACCGCAACGAGATCCCGGCGTTGACTCGCCCACGCACGCAACGTGTGGAGCGCCGTGTCTTCGCCAGTTACGGGTACAGCTAGTCTAAATTATTAATGTTTAGGCCTACATAAGTAATGATAGTTTTAATCACCTAAAGGTAATGATTGATGAGTGCTCTCGGCTTTGCGTGACCAATTCGTTTCGACGCAGACTAATCAATGATGCATTATCTATGTTACAAAGCAAATGTATCCATTTGTCATTGTTTGTTTATCCCGGGGAGGAAAATCATATTCAAAGTGGCTTATTAGTCAATGTGATATAGTTTATGATAACAGTAGGTTGTAGGTATATGACTTAATCAGGAAATAACGAATTTTTCACGCATATTTTTTATTTTTATTTTTTTATTTAGGACACGTCATTTTGACTTCACCTCGCCCGATGGTAAGCTGAATAGTGACCCACCGGCATCGGGTACAAGGACCTAGCTACCGGTGGTTAGGGCTCCAGAGAGAGGAATCTCCTCACAATACGTGCCGTGTCGAGGAGCACTGCCTTCTGCATCAAGCCCTTGACCCAACTGCCTAACGCGAGCCTCTGGAGATGTTGTTCGAGGCTCTTGGCAATCAGTCCGTGAACCGATACGATAATCGGAACAATAATTGCTGAATCTACATGCCCACATGTCGACTTCTGTGGCATAGCAGTAGTACATTCGACTGCTAAGCCAAAGGTCGCGGGTTCGATTCCCGCTCAGTGCAAATATGTATATTTGTGTTTTCTATGTATAATATGTATTTATTTACAAAAAAAAAGTATTTAAGTATGTTTATCCGCATTCTAGAACCCATATGGCAAGCTCTGCTTAGTTTGGGTCTAGATGGCGTTGTGTACTTTGTCGTACAATATTAAAAAAAAAAAAACTCGTGAATCAAGTCCAAATATTTTATTCGTTTGTCTTTTTCGACTTTCACGAGATTGTCACCATATTTTCTTTTTTGGAAACGGGTACATATTATATTAACTTTTTATCAGTTATATAGATTGTATTAGGTATAAGTAAATTGGGGTGTGTGTTGGGTAACCTCCTCGAGTGTCGCTCCGATTCCGATCCCGCTGTAGTCCGGGGGGAACGGAATCGGAGCGGCCGGTACACCCTGGGCGGCGGTCAATGGCTTCCCCTTCACCCCTTCATAGGGTTGGCATTGATCGTCGGCCAATACCCAACGTGGCGGGAACACATCGCTCTCCGTACTCCTCTGCTTTCAGAGGAGACAGGATGAGCGATGCTGTTAGTGGTGAGATGGCCCAGGGTCAGCCGGGGTGCGAGGGATATGCTCTATGGGTAACCTTACACCCCGGCGTCTGAAGACCCGAGACGGCGTGCGGTTTTAGTCGGTGCAAGCCCGACATAACCACCCCCGCTGGCCGGCGGGGGGGTATCCGAAGGGATTTCCGCACGATAAAAAAAAAAAAAGGTATAAGTAAATTACTATACTATACAAGTACTATAAGGAGTTTAAAATATTTTTTGCTATTCGTATAACTGCAGGCGCTTTTATATGTTATAATGTTATACTCACACTAATTAGATCCCTGAAAATCAGGCATCGGTATGAAAACACCCACATTTCACTAACTAAGTCAACTGTGCCACTTAATAGAGGCAAGCCTTTTTAGTTTGTTATAGCAAAAGTACCACTAAGTTATTAATTAAACAAATATTAGCGACATTTACATAAAACTATTTTAAATTAATTCCACCACGATTTATTTGGTTTCATTTTATTACTTACCCAGATGTCGACGTTAAAGTTGCTTTTCAGCAGCCATGATCACGGAGGTCGCGACAAAATCCGTTACAAATAGTTTTATTTCAATGTATTCACGTTTCTAACAATTAGCAATATTCTATGTTACATATTATTGCTATAACTTTAATGGCAGGCACTACCTACTTTTTCTAATTTGAGAGCCAATCCCGGTTACATCTAAAGCGTGCCTTTAAGAGCACGTGATCCTCCCACTCCTCTTTGTCACATCTTTTTTTCGTGTGGATGTCCCCCGGTTACCACCCCACCGGCCTGCGGGGGTGGTGATGCTGGATTCATACAGACTTAAACCGGATGCCGTCACGGGTCGTCAAACACTGGGGTGATAAGGCATTTCTCTCGCACCCCGGCTGACCCAGGGCCATCTCCTGTTGAGATGGCCCCAAGATGGGGAAACCACGGTGTCCCCATCTTGCCCCCGGAAAGATTCCGGCCTGTATCTGCTAGGGTGGCAGGCGGCTCCACCTGTCACTCCCTTACTGCCACTAACTAAAGATCAACGAGAATTTGTGCATTTAAAACTATAAAATGAACTGAATACTGTGAACAGTTAGAACCTAATCCAGAACTAAAGTTGCGTCCATATTCCATGTGAATCTGGTGAATTTCGATTCCTACTCACAACATTGTGCTAGTAAGTCTGCTCTAATTTCCCAGCGGACGCATTCGATTTGTTGAGCCACTGTCGATGTCGAATTCTCAACGTCAATATTTACTAAATAGGTTCGATATTCTATTGCTACCTAATAGCTACGTTGAGTACCCTGTTCTTCATGATATATTGTCGGAAGTTTACGCGAATGTTACACATTGAAATAAAACTATTTTTAACGGATTCTATCCCGTCCGCCCGTCTCCCCGTGACCATGGCTGCTGAAAAGCAACCAAAACGTCGGGATCAATGTAAAATATAAAATAACATCAAAAAACCGCGATAGAATCCGTTAAAAATTGTTTTATTTCAAAAAACATTGCGTTATGTAACTGAAATCTATTTTTGATTTGATCGCCTTATTAAAAAATATTAGCAATACACTAGAACACAAAATGATTCAGCAATTTTTAGGGATTTTCTTTAGAAAAGCCCTATTGCTATCGAGTTGTCGTCGACGTCGTCGACGTCGTCGTTGCCAATTTTCTGTCACGGTTTTGGGTATGAAGGAGATGAGCTATCGAGTTGCTGTTTTCGGTAATAGATTCGTGCTGGGGTGAACCATTGCAAGATAAAGAAAAAATCGCAAAAAAAATAATCGCAAAATCGAAAATCCCTTGTATTCGGCTGACCTCGTCTCAGGAATTCAACTTGTTTTTTTAATTTCCTCAGGTAGCACAGCAATACGGTTGTCGAACCACCTAAGCATTACTTCTTCTATTTCGTTCACTACATCTTCTATCATACCCCAACGTTCTCTTATCACGCTGTTTCTAACTAGGCCCATCAATGTCACTCCAGCTATATTTCTCAGAGGTTAAATTATCTTTTTATTTTTGAAGAATATTAGTAACCGAAATTACTTATATTCCCCCTAACCCCTCTAGCTAAGCTTAACTGCTTGTATTAGGAGTGGGTTCACGTCAGTAGTGTAATGGCCAGGATTCGAACCTGGGACCTCTCGATCGTAGGGTCGACTCCTTAACCACTAAGCTACCGACGCTTACTTAAACAACAAACAAGTTTAAAAAAAACCTACACAAAAACCGATAAAAAAAAGTTTAAAAATGACTATAAAGTCATTCATTGTTTTTGTAGTTCGTAAAGAATTACGGTAGATGGCTTCAGCGTCGCCTTAAGACGTATATATAATATATCAGAGAATTTCGAATATCTGGGACGGGTCTAGGCTCAGTTGGTCAGAGCATTCCCCCTGTAAGGGACTGGTCGTGGGTTCATGTCCCGTCCTAGATGTTCTCTTTTTCCAATCTAAAAATCTATAACTACGGTCGATTCACATATGTTCATAACGCTAATTGGTTGACCCGACTACTATTCTATTCACCAAAGTTTGATTAAACTAAAATCAATTGCACTAACGAGCCATTCATCTAACGGTTTTTGGAGCTATTGGATATTTCAACTATGTTTGAAATACTTATTGGATGACTCGCCTACGGTTTCGTTAGTAACTATTTATTAATCTGTGCCTTTTTTTTTTTTTTTTTTTTTATCGTGCGGAAATCCCTTCGGATACCCCCCCGCCGGCCAGCGGGGGCGGTTATGTCGGGCTTGCACCGACTAAAACCGCACGCCGTCTCGGGTCTTCAGACGCCGGGGTGTAAGGTTACCCATAGAGCATATCCCTCGCACCCCGGCTGACCCTGGGCCATCTCACCACTAACAGCATCGCTCATCCTGTCTCCTCTGAAAGCAGAGGAGTACGGAGAGCGATGTGTTCCCGCCACGTTGGGTATTGGCCGACGATCAATACCAACCCTATGAAGGGGTGAAGGGGAAGCCATTGACCGCCGCCCAGGGTGTACCGGCCGCTCCGATTCCGTTCCCCCCGGACTGCAGCGGGATCGGAATCGCAGCGACACTCGAGGAGGTTACCCAACACACACCCCTATTAATCTGTGCCTACGGTTTATTATTACGCGATGAATTTATTTCTAAAATGGTGGGTAGTATTACATATATATATATAAAAAAGGACTGCTGAGACGAGGTCTCGAATTCGATCCCCAGTCGCCCCGGGCACACACCTCTGACTTTTCGTAGTTATGTGTGCATTAATACATGTTAATTATCGCTCGCTTAATAATGTGCCCGGTAGATGGCAATAGGCTCGCCCCTTATTACATTAGGACCTTAACATAACTGGCGAATCGTGAGCGTGTAATACACCTCTGCCTACCCCTTCGGGGATACAGGCGTGAAGTTATGTTATGTTATGTTATTTATTTATTACAGTGGTAGCAGTGTCAATGACATTTTATTGACATTTTATAATATGTAACTTTTACTGAATACTTAGAGTTAGGTTAAGTTATAACAGTGGCCATTAACCAGAACCATGAACCAGATCGCCATATCCCCTCTACTGTTAGTGAATCATATTACACACCCCAAGTGAAATACACTAGGACGGTTGCCAGCTTGGCAATCAACCCAAACTTAAGCGTAGCGAGATTTGCCTATCCAACAATAGGTCAACGTGACCGGTCGACTTTTTGCATTGATTTGGTTTTTCGGTGATTATTCCTCGATGGTAAGACTGATCTGGACATTCGACCCCTTACGACACTCAGTAATGTCTACTTGATCACCGTGGCAAATTTGGTCGAGATCGGTCAAACGGTCTCGGAGGAGTATCATTTGTTTGTAATGCAACTTTGAAACCAATGACGCTTCGCTCGCCTTCGGTTCGCTACGCTAATAAATAAAGAAGAAATATAGAGGGGATCTGGTCAATTTTCTAACCTAACCCAATCAACGCGTGCCCGCTTTACTCCACCTCAGTCCATTCTACTCTATTCAACTTTAAATTTAAATCATATGGCAGTGTTTGGCAGGTTCATCAACTTGACGTTACATCTTGGTATTTATTGGTGTGTTTCTTAACTTGCTTATTTAGTCAACAAATATTGACCACTGATAAATCTACAGTAAGACAATCGTTCATTATATCAATTAACCATAGTTAAATAAACCATAGGAAGAGGTGTATTACACCGATACCGCTACTACAGCTTCGGGGATACAGGCGTGAAGTTATGTTATGTTATGTTACATAAACCGTAGGTGAATTGACCGTAGGCGAGTTAAACTTTAGATATTTCATCCTAATGGACAGATGTTTGTTTTAATTAATATTAAAACAAACATCTGTGAAACGACCGTAGGTATTTTAAACAGTAATTCATATGACCGTTGTGAGGGAAATGCCTTAGGGCCACCTGACACCCGACGCCTGAAGACCCGAGACGGCGTGCGGTTTTAGTCGATTTGAGCCCGACATAACCTCCTTCCTGACCGACCTGAAGCGATTTCGCACGAAAAAAAAGTCATAAATTGTTATAACAAATTTAGTTGTAACGACATGACCAATCGTTTCCATAGCGTTCAATTTATAAGAGAGGTAGGACAGGTCAGTCTCGGGGTGCGAGGGATATGCTCTATGGGCAACCTTACACCCCGGCGTCTGTAGACCCGAGACTCGGTTCTTAAAACGCCGGGGTGTAAGGTTGCATATCCCTCGCACCCCGAGTGACCCTGGGCCATCTCCGGTTTCGAGATGGCCCCCTCGGGTTTGGGAACCACGGAGTCCTCGTCTTGCCCCGGTTTGGGGGAGGGGCGCTAGTCGCCCCACCGTCCCGGCCTGCTTCTGCTGGGGTGACAGGCGGCCTCACCTGCTACCCCCAGGCCGGAGGACGGAGGTCGTTAAGCGCGCCCATTGTACCTACAATATATTTAGACTTAAGATATTGTATATAATAATATGTGGTGTACAATAAAGAGTATTCTATCTAGCTATCTTAACAAAACAACATTCATAAAGTACATACTTAATCTATAGAAGTTGTACAATTTTTTTATATAAATATTATCAGTGACAAGTAAATTGATGAAATTGTGTTGTATTTACAATCGCTGCCACCCAAACTAGGTTATTATTGGTTATTATTGGGTGTCACTCTAGGAGGGGTACATACATTGATTGAAGTCAGATACATGTCTTTATCTACACTCAAATCGAAAAATTCGAATTACGAATTCAAAGACGATTCTATACATACGCACTTTATAAATGCATATACATAAAATTAAAAATAAAACTTATTATAGTACCGCCAACTGTATCATAAAACTCATTATAGTATCGCTATCTTTTTTTATTCATTAAACTAGTCTAAGGTTTTAGGCTGAATATGAAAAAAAAATGCGCACGCATGCGCAGTTCGAACTGTGAAAAAAATGGCGCCCTTGTAACCTACCTACTTTGTTTAATTTCAATTTTTCCTATGAGTGAAGATAAAGTAGTGTATGAAACTGCATATAACTTAGGTATTAATACACTCGAGTCAACCTATTATCGCATTCGGCTTCGCCTCATGCGATAAACAGACTCTCGTGTTTTAATACCCCTTCTTATATGACAGTTGCATAAACTACTATTTCATATTATACAAGGTGTGCAAGAACATCCCATGGGTGTATAATAATCTAAGTTAAATAAATATAAATAATTGTTAGATAAATGTGCATGAAGAGCTTTTTATAGGAGAATTTTGTAAGAATATGTGTGTTGTGTGTGAGGGTGTGTCTGTGTGTATTTGTGTGTGATAAAGATAGAGAGTGTATGTATGTTACGTGTAATGGTGAGTATGGTACGTGCATATATAACAGTATTGCAAACACAGGCATTGGAGGGATTAAGACAAAGAACTGTCAGTTGGCTTGGACTTCTAGGATGTTGGTAGAGCCCAGCATTCCCTACCATATATAACAGTGGAGACTTGCACTCCTCTATATACAGCCTATCCTCTATATATATATTGTAATGCTATTGAAATATTAGGTCTTTACATAGGATATTGCCGTTTTTCTTGAAGAAATTGGAGTAAACCCAATTTTCAGTACTAACATTTTTGCATTTTTTTTAGGAATGAAAAATCCAAATTTTATGTTTTTTTTTTGTGTTTGAATGAGACAACATTAAGCTAACAAACAGCAACTATTATTACATTTTTGTAAAGTGACAGCTGTTAAGTAATACGAAATTTATCATCAAAATGGATAGCATTTAGGAAGTACTGTTTTTGAAGATCGAATTAATTTATCAAGCGGCCAATAAAAACAAAATTTAATACAGAGTTGTAAAATCTTGAAATCAACTTTCAAACAAAATATAAATAATGGAAATAGCTATTGAATTACAGGAATAACGAACTCATGAATTTGTAAGAAAATTTCGGCAATTTCATAGGTAAAGACCTATTATCTTATTACAAGTTTTGAAACTCCACCTTTGCTTATTACTACGGCAGCCGACAATAGATGGCGCTTTACAAACTTTTGCCGCGTACGAACCGAGAACTATCACGATGTGTAACGAAGATTACTCACACTTCACCCGTTTTAATTTAATTTGAAATTCGGAAGCACTTGTAAACGAAAGTTGCTAACTCTCTTTGAAGCTTTGATATCTCGAGATACAGAAGTTTGATAATATATGTTGTGGGGGCTCAGTGGATGTAGTTTCTATATGTATATGCTCTCTGAGTGTAGCGCAGGGACTTAAAAACACACTCATAAATGTTACATAATTATATGGGTTACACTATGAAAAGGTTACAGAATGAAAGTGTTACACTTATAAATGTGGTATCGAATCTGTTAATCGCAACCCCTTTCAATTGTGTAACCGTTATATATGTGTATCAGATATTAATGTGTGTGTGTGTGTTAATAAGTGTTAACCGAAATGCTACGATGCCAAATTTACTATCCTATTATATTTATAATCAAAATGTTTAAAAAAAGGTATTTTGTACACCCCCAAGTACTTTAGGCTGTTATTTCTGTTACACTTAAGACATATAAAACGTACCACTTTGAATATGGTACACTTATGTATCTGTTTTTTTTTTTTTTTTTTACGTGCGGAAATCCCTTCGGATACCCCCCGAGTATGGGGATGGTTATGTCGTGTCTCGACTAAAACCGCACGGTGTCCTCCCCAAGTGTCCGTTGCCGGGCACCCCGGGTAAGCCCTCGAAAGGATAACCCCAGGGTTGCCGGCGGACTTTGGCCGCCACCGCGGCCTCGCCTGGTGGGGTCGGGTTTTATCCCGCTTCGGTGAGTTGGCAGGCGTGTGTAGGCCACACACGACACGCCTCCGCCACGGCCTGCTTCTGTAAGGACGGCGAGTCGGCCAACTGCCGTCCTCAGGCCCCGATCATGGAGGTCGGTAGTCCCGGGCGTAGATGAGTCTGCGGCGTCCTCGCCGCAGACTGCGAAACTCGGGGGGCAGGGTTCTTTCCCGCTCCTTCTGCGCCGTCTCTTTCGCGCGCATTACCTGCTCGCAGAAAGAGGCGGCGGCGTACTTTCGTATCTGTTACATTTATAAATGGGTTTCTTCTAAAAGTTCCAAAAAACAATGTTAAACACTTTATTACGGTTACAGTTTGGGTCAATTGGGTCCCGTTGCGTTAATTTTTGTTCTCCAAAGGTTGCTTGTAAGAGTTTGCCCCAGGTGCGATAAGGCCGCCAATTGTATAGGTATACCATAATTACCCGATTACACCAGAAGGAGGGTTATGTATTACTTACATTTTTGTCTAACTCTTGGTGTACAATATAGGGATATACTATTGCTACTATTTACTTGGGCTAGGTAAGAAAAAGGGTATAAAAATGAGCACGATATTGGTAACTTTATTGAGCTGAGCGAGCGAAGCTCTTGTACGCGGCATAGCCGTTTGTTGGTGGCTGAACTCCTCCGTAACCACTCGCGCGATCTTGACCAAATTTTCCACGGTTATAGTGTGGACGCTGAGGAGTGTGAGATCGTTCATGTCCGATGTACCATTGAGGAATGATCACCGAAAAACAGTTTTACGAGCGCGACCGTAGTAAGATGTCTTATATTTTCAAGAAAGAGTCCTGATCACTCAGCTCAACTGCAATGAATTCCGAGTACTATATTAGCATCGCCACGCGGTTTTATCGGTGTAAGGCCTAATCCCGTGGGAATATCGGGATAAAGGTTAAAGTGAATTTTTGAAATCGGTTCAAACAAATCTTTCCTCTTTTAAATATTTTTATAGAAATAATAGATGTAGACTAGAACAGTTGTGCCCGTGATTGTATCTGCGCTGATTTAGATTTGGGTTTTAATTTTTTGGCACGAAATCCTTGTAATTTTTTAAAGTATGAGTAGTCTCAGTTACGCTTTATAATATCCCGTCATTGAAATTCCCGTCAAAATCGGCCTAGCCAGTCCGAAGTTTAGAGGAAATAAACGGACAAAAAACGTAGAAAGGTAGACAGATAGACAAAAGGAGAAAAAAAAGGATTGTTCTGAGAAGGTAAAGTCCAGTCAACGAACTCCACTCCTAACACAAGCAATTTAGCTTAGCTGGAGGGGTTAGGGGGGGTTAGTAATTTCGGTTACTAATATTCTTTAAAAAAAAAAAAAAAAAACTAATTTATTAATCACTTGAGCTTAAACCTTTTATATTATATATAATTATATATTAATATAATTGACGGCCTCTATGGCGTAGCGGTAGTGCATTCGACTGCTACGACAGAGGGCGCGGGTTCGATTCCCGCTCAGTGCAAATATTTGTATGCATGAATATGTATATTTGCATTGGTCTGGGTGTTTCTATGTATAATATGTATATATTTACAAAAAAAAAGTATATAAGTATGTTTATCCGCATTCTGGAACCCATAACACAAGCTAGTTAAACTATGCTTACTTTGGGTCTAGAGAGCACTGTGTAGAATGTCGTAGAATATTTATTTATTTAAAAGAATAAACAAAACATGAAATACATCAACTTTGTCCTTTGGGGATTGTAAAACTACACTATTATTCATTATTAGGTTAATGTATTCAAATGTAAAAAATGTTTTTTAATATTTATGTAGAATCCACTTTTGTCGTTGACTGTACCTTTACAATTCTGCAATATTATAGAGATTATAATTCATACTATGAGTTGAATCCGGATTCAAACCGGCACCTAACACTAAACTCTAATTATAGTGCGTTTGCTAATTATGATTCATGTAAGTAAATTGTTTCTAGGTTAAACGCTTTATAAAGAGCGCTGTTAACATTTGTTACTAAGAAATATTTCATTGAAACAGTTAATTGGCGTAATTACCAAGTTTGCAAGTAGTATTACGTGGTCATAAATTCGAAGTTGCCTAGAAATTTCAGGCTGTGTGTCTTAGAACCAATACCTCTCATTTGCCTCCTGGGGCTATATACCACGACGCGCTTAAGCCCCTAATTGCCAATGAAGAACTATGGGATCTCTTCAATTAAAGTCTTAAGCATTTTACTTCGGGCCACCGACCAGGTGGACACCGAAGTCTTAAAATCACGCAAAAAAAATCAAAATCTTACACCCACTTTTTATCACTTTTCTCGACGTTTCACATGATTTTTGTGTCGGTCTGTCTGTTGATCTGGATGTCTGGATGTCTGTTTACGCAATAACTCAAGAACCACTTATCCGATTTAAAAAATTCTTTCGTCAATCATCTTGTTTGGTTAATGGGAAGAACTGATTAGATTTTGGGGTTTGTACGTTCAAGGTTTCGGGTACCTACCATACAAATTGTCCCTAAAAAATCTAAGTTTGGCCCGAAGTTTGACAATCACTGTGTGATTTCCGCCACACTAGATTGTACGCTTACTTTTTCTAAAGATTTAGATCGGAAAAAGAGAACATCTAGAACGGGACTTGAACCTGCGTCCAGTACCTTACAGGGGGAATGCTCTAACCAGCTGAGCTATCTAGACACGTCCCAGATAGGTACTCGAAATTCTCCGATATATTCTATACGTCTTAAGGCGACGCTGGAGCCATCTACCGTAATTCTTGCGAACTACGGGACTTGCGTAACGTGTCTAGATAGCTCAGCTGGTCAGAGCATTCCCCCTGTAGAGACTGGTCGCGGGTTCAAGTCCCGTTCTAGATGTTCTATTTTTCGGATCTAAATCTATGGGATCTCTTCCTCATCCGAGGGACAATATCGATGCCATCCAAAACTTGCACTTTGGAGCCTGGTGCATTCTATCAGAGCCTCTTCCGTCAATCATTGCAGGTGAGGTTGATTTGGGCTCTGAAGATCTTGGTGGGATTCAAGGTAACTTAGGACTTCATGTCCTTTGGCACCTTGGGTAGGGCAGAGGGCGTTGAACGTCCACAGTACTTTGCATGTACTGTCATGGGAATATTGTAATTTTGCGATTGAAATTAAGTTACCGTGAGTTTTTATTGCCTGTTTCTCTTAGCCGTTCGATAAACACTACGGACGCGCATCCTGGACATAACATAACATAACATAACATAAACTCACGCCTATATCCCCGAAGGGGGTAGGCAGAGGTGCTAGCACCCACATTTCGCCAGTTTATGTTTAGGTCCCAATGTAATAGGTGGCGAGCCTATTGCCATTAACCGGGCACTTATAAGCCTGCGATAAATACACACATAACTTCGAAAAGCATCGAAAAGTCATTGGTGTGTGCCATGGTAAAACCTGGGATCGAACCCGAGACCTCGTCTCAGCAGTCCATTACCCTTACCACTAGGCCACTAGGCTACCGCGCATCCTGGACGTGTCTTTGTAACACCTTGTGCACCCCCTACGTGGAGTGAGGGGTTAAGGGGTGCGCGGTGTGTTACAAAGACACGTCCGGCGCCATACACGTACTACTTGGTAGTCATTTTAAATGTAAATTCTGAACATTGACGGCCTCTGTGATGTATATATATTCCATTCCCGCTCTGTGCAAATATTTTTATGAATGAATATGTCTATTTGCATTGGTCTGGGTGTTTCTATGTATAATATGTATGTATTTACAAAAAGAAGTATAAGTATGTTTATCCGCATTCTGGAAGCCATAACACAAGCTAGTTAAACTATACTTACTTTTGGTCTAGAAAGCGCTGTGTAGCATGTGGTAGAATATATCGTAGAATACATTATAAGTACCGTTACGATTTATTGCATTGCCCAAAGTTAGCTCTCAAACTCTTAGGCAACCTTCACTTAAGTATAGTTCAAATAAATGTAAAAAAGGAATTCAGTGCAGGGTGCGACTGAAATAAATTGAGCTGAGCGAGCAGGACTCTTACTTGAAAATAAGATATCTTACTACGGTCGCGCGCTTAGCTAGCGCCGGCGGGGGGTATCCGAATTGATTTCCGCACATAAAAAAAAAGCCCCGCGCTCGTGAAAGTGTTTTTCCGTGATTACTCCTCAATACTACATCGGACATGAACCATCTCGCTTCAAAATACTCCTCAGTGTCCACACTATCACCGTGGTAAATTTGGCCAAGTTCGCGCGAGTTGTTACGTAGGAGTTCAACCACCAACAAACGGCTATGCCGGGTATAAGAACAGAAAAAAATGATTTTTTTTCTATCACCATGAGCCTCATTGTCATTACAAGCACATTTCGTTATCAAATAAAGAAATATCCCGGTGTAATAACACCCACTATGGGCACCTGAAGACACGGTACCATTTTGTCCCTAACAATTGAACGCTGTGCTTCAATAGGCGTCAAATATTGAGTATACAAAGGGATTTCGTTAAAAAGGGAGTTTATCAAATAATCTATTCAGAAACTCGGTATTCATTAGGTTATTAGAAAATTTTTTAGATATTGAAGGGAATTTTTGAAATGAGATTAGATTTTTTGTTGAAAGTTGCTGCTTGATTCAATTTTTGATGTTAGGCCTACAGACCAGTTTACTGAAGCACTAAGTATCTAATATAGTTAATACTGACTTTTTAGGAATTTCCTTTAGAAAAGCCCTATTGCTATGGAGTTGTCGTCGACGTCGTCGTCGTTGCCAATTTTCTGTCACGGTTTTGGGTATGAAGGAGATGAGCTATCAAGTTGCTGTTTTCGGTAATAGATTCGTGCTGGGGTGAAACATTGCAAGATAAAAAAAAATCGCAAAAAATCGCAAAAAAAAAACGCAAAATCGAAAATCCCTTGTATTCGGCTGGGCTCGTCTCAGGAATTCAACTTGTTTCTTTATAAAAGTACCAATATATTTTTATAGATGAACCTATAAACGAGGTCTCGAGTTCGATCCCCAGTAGCCCCGGGCACACACCTCTGACTTTTCGTAATTATGTGCCCATTAAAAAAATGACAATTATGTGCCCTATAGATGGCAATAGGCTCGCCCCCTATTATATTGGGACCTAAACATAACTAGCGAATCGTGGGTGTGTAATACACCTCTGCCTACCCCGTCAGGGATACATATTCTTAGTAAGTAAATTCATTTATTGCACGAAACATGGTCAGGTATAAAGATGTTAACATAATAATGGTCTACAGCATGTCTCACAGAATTTTCCGCATGCAACATTGTATATCAAATCAAATCAATTCAATTCAATTTTTATATATGGCAACTGAAGTCGACGTATGTGTCGACAATTCTGCCAATGTCAGACGTTCAGTGGAGTTTTTGTGGCATGCTTATAAATTTAGATGGATTGAATGTGAGCATTGCAGAGTGAACATAAGATACTGAAACAAACACAAATAACAAACACATATAGATACCTAAAGACACACATAAATGGTTAGAACATGTCCAAATACCACAACAAGTCTATCAAATCAAACTATATAAGTGCTTTTGACAGTTATTAAGGCAAACATGTCAAAAGTTAAAATGAGTCAAAATCAAAATGACAAAACATATTGAGACCAAGATATTAAATAAACATGAAAATTAAAGTAAACATGTCAAAAGTTAAAATAAATCAAAATCGAAATGTTAAATTACAAAATATGTCATAAATGTTAGGATTAAAAATACAGATAAAAATGGTAATTTGGACGGCCGGCCTTACCATTACTTTAATTCAAGATAAGGAATCATATGCACTCAATAATAAATTGAAACCTCAATCTAGTCCGTTGAATTCAACGTGATAATTATTATAAGTACTTACTTCTATTGATCTTCATGGTCACTACTACATTATCAAAGTTTTTACTAATCAGATAAAACGCAGCCTCTCAGTACTAAACTAATGACTAATTACGTGATAATTGTAATTGTAATTATACAGAATAAAGTTCTTGAAGGTGAAGGGCTTTTCACTGGTGGTAGAAATTTGATGACACAAATTTGTCACAAAATTCGGCCGGGTGGGTACCACCGTGCACGATTGCGAAAAACCCTCCATAGTAATCCAATTTCGGTTTGATTGCGTTCAGGGGTCAGCAAGTGCATAGCCGGGCAGGGGGATTGTGGTCGCAGCACTAGTGGGACCGGTGGGTGTCACGCGGTGCTGCGACGACAATCCTCTTCTAATGAGGCCGTCAAGCTGAGTGCCACCATTGTTAACATTATACGTGTATGTAACGGTGACCCTCTTTCCTGAGACCTTCAGCTTACCATCAGGCGAGGTGAAGTCAAATTGACGTGTCCTAAATTTATAAAAAAAAAAACCTCTCTCTCGCTTTATCTTATTGCAAACTATTGAAGTGGCAATGTTTTAACTATTACTATCTATCTTATTCCAAAAAAAAAACTTGTTGCTGTGAATTCATCTTTTATAAGTTTACAAATAGATTGTCATAACTGCTTAGGTACTCTAAAAAGTCCAAATTGATGCATAAAAACTGGCAAAAAAAGGACTGAGTAGTGGTCGTAAAGTGACGAAACTGACTAAAATGTTCGTCAGAACATGAACGATGAAACAGGATGAAAGAA
Source organism: Cybosia mesomella (assembly GCA_946251805.1). Lineage (NCBI taxonomy): Eukaryota > Metazoa > Arthropoda > Insecta > Lepidoptera > Erebidae > Cybosia > Cybosia mesomella. The sequence continues at coordinate 29,611,031 of OX276402.1, read as the reverse complement.
ATGTTCTTAATATGAACGTGAAAGGCTTTAAAAGTTACTGAAGTCCCAAGAACAGTTAGACGGATTTCAAAGATGACACGGCGAAAATGGAAGTGACTGTTGAGTTAAAGTCTGATAGAAGGGTATGGTAGAACCAAACATGAAATGTAGCCACACAGCCTCCTTTTTAGGGTTCCGTTGCCAAATGGCAAAAAGCGGAACCCTTATAGATTCGTCATGTCTGTCTGTCTGTCCGTCCGTATGTCACAGCCACTTTTTTCCGAAACTATAAGAAATATGCTGTTGAAACTTGGTAAGTAGATGTATTCTGTGAACCGCATTAAGATTTTCACACAAAAATAGAAAAAAAAACAAGAAATTTTGGGGGCCCCATACTTAGAACTGAAACTCAAAATTTTTTTTTTCGTCAAACCTATACGTGTGTGGTATCTATGGATAGATCCTCAAAAATGATATTGAGGTTTCTAATATAATTTTTTTCTAAACTGAATAGTTTGCGCGAGAGACACTTCCAAAGTGGTAAAATGTGTCCCCCCCCTGTAACTTCTAAAATAAGAGAATGATAAAACTAAAAAAAATATATTATGTACATTACCATGTAAACTTCCAACGAAAATTGGTTTGAACGAGATCTAGGAAGTGGTTTTTTTTAATACGTCATAAATCGTAAACCGCAATTTACCTTTCATTCAATCAACTCAAATATAAAATTAAAAAAAAAAACATTATTACTTACTGCTACAGAACCCTTAATGGGCGAGTCCGACTCGCACTTGGCTGCTTTTTTAAATTTTCGTGCGGATTTCCCCTCGGACACCCCCCCGCCAGCTAGCGGGTGACCCCCCCCCCCCTCTATCCGGGAGCAAAGCCGTAGCCGTAGTATCCGGGGGATAACCACAAGAAAATAAACTTACTTTAGAAACAAAGGAATAATTATCAAAATGTCTTATAACATTTTTAAACAATTCACAAAACTCCATCAGTCTGATAATATTAACAATGAGCTATAAAGTACCAAGGTGCAATAAAGTACCAACCTTCCTATTCTCTTTGTGTTAAAAGATCAGAGGGCAGTAGAGCAATATATTGAAATGCTGAGCTGACCCTATGGTTACGTGACCCTATGATTATAGGTGCAGCAAATTGATAGCTATCGCTGCTACTTGAGTGTGATCATGTTTCTGTAATGGAGGTGAAGTAAGAGGTGCTATTTTATTATTTACATTGAACATTGAAAATGTAGTCGCACTAAAACAAAAACATGTTGAATTCCTGAGACGAGCTCAGCCGAATACAAGGGATTTTCGATTTTGCGTTTTTAGGGATTTTCTTTAGAAAAGCCCTATTGCTATCGAGTTGTCGTCGACGTCTTCGTCGTTGCCAATTTTCTGTCACGGTTTTGGGTGTGAAGGAGATGAGCTATCGAGTTGCTGTTTTCGGTAATAGATTCGTGCTGGGGTGAACCATTGCAAGATAAAGAAAAAATCGCAAAAAATCGCAAAAAAAAAATAATCACAAAATCGAAAATCCCTTGTATTCGGCTGAGCTCGTCTCAGGAATTCAACTTGTTTTTTTTTTGCGATTTTTTGCGTGACAGAAAATTGGCAACACGAGGTTTACGCGAATGAAATAAAACAATTTTTTAACGGATTCTATCGCGATTTATTTGATGTTATTTTATAATTTACATTGAATCCGACGTTTTGGTTGCTTTTCACGGGGAGACTAAAGATGGTTATTGTCTTGTAGTTTGAAGTGTAAGTTATCTCAAAGTTCCCGAACTATGCTGAATGGTTGGTGTTACTATCCACCGAAAATTGGTCTGAACGAGATCTAAATCTTAAACCGCAATCTACCTTTCATTCAATCAATTTAAACATAAAAAACCAGCCAAGTGCAAGTGGGACTTGCACATGAAGAGTTCCGTAGCAGCAAGTAAATTTTTTATATGTTAGTTGAAATGATTGAAATGTAAATTGCGGTTTACGATTTATGACGTATTAAAAAAATTACCTATTAGATCTCGTTCAAACCAATTTTAAGTATACATGGTGGAAGTTTACGTACATCATATATTTTTTTTAGTTTTATCATTCTCTTATTTTAGAAGTTACAGGGGGGGGGGGACACATTTTACCACTTTGGAAGTGTCTCTCGCGCAAACTATTTAGTTTAGAAAAAAATAATAATAACAAAAATATCATTTTTGAAGACCTATCCATAGATACCACACACGTATGAATTTGATGAATAAAAAAATTACGAGTTTCAGTTCTAAGTATGGGAACCCCCAAAATTTATTGCTTTTTTTGTGTGAAAATCTTAATGCGGTTCACAGAATACATCTACTTACCAAGTTTCAACAGCCTAATACTTAGGTCTTATAGTTTCGGAAAAAAGTGGCTGTGACATACGGACGGACAGACAGACAGACATGACGAATCTATAAGGGTTCCGTTTTTAGCCATTTGGCTACGGAGCCCTAAAATTAAAAAAAAAACATTATTATGTTACTTGCTGCTACGGAACCCTTCATGGGCGAGTCCGACTCGCACTTTGCCGCTTTTTCTTGGAATTAATTAATTGAATGACTGGGTCCCAAGCTGGTGGTACATTCCAACTCTCATCTCTATTAAAATTACGATGTTATCAGTTAAAAAATAGTTTTATTTCAACAAAAATAATAGTTTTATGCAATAGCTTCTCTGATCCCTGGGGATATTCATTCGCCCTGGGGTTATCCTTTCGAGGACTCACCCGGGGTGCCCAGTAATTTACACTTGGGAGGACACCGTGTGGTTTTAGTCGGTCCGATACCGACACGCCCGTCCCATCGTTAGCATCGATGGGGTGAAGCCAGTGGGGGTTTACACACATAAAAAATTTAATAATAGCTGTGTTGATATTTCAATAAATTGCATCGCGTAAGTTATTCGCGTAAGTTTTAACTCCTGTCAAGTGTTTAATATTTTCTTTATATATTTATCATCTTCATAATATAGGTAAGTATCTAAAAGTCTTCGAGGTGCGAGGGATATGCTTTATTTTTATATTTTATTTATATTATTTTATATGATAGGTACAGAACCTTACACCCCGGCGTCTGAAGACCCGAGACGGCGTGCGCTTTTAGTCGGTTCAAGCCCGACATAACCGCTCCCGCTGGCCGGCGGGGGGGTATCCAGAGGGATTTCCGCACGAAAAAAAAAAGGCACAGAACTTTACTTTGTCTGAAGACACGAGACAGCGTGCGGTTTTAGTCGGTTCAAGTCCGACGTAACCACCACAAAGATATCTATAAGTCTCAGTAATCTATAATTATCGGTTTTAAAATCGAAACCTTTATACCCATTCTGTTAAAATCATCCATTATCAATTTTAAAATCAGTATTAGCAAATTTTATATTGTATTGAATCACGGAACAAAGCGGTGGAAATTTCCTTCCTTTCTATGACACTTTGAACAATATACCTGTACCAATAAAATTGGAGAGAACTTTAACAATGGAAGTGAAGGTTTTCCAATCCTTTGTCTTCATCATTGGCAAATTTTCCGCCTCGTTCACGACAAAAAAAAATAATGAATGCTATTTTAAAAGCAAACACCTGAAAATGACTTTCAATTATAAAAACCGGCCAAGTGCGAGTTGGACTCGCCCATGAAGGGTTCCGTAGCATTAAGTATTTTTTTAATATTTGAGTTGATTGAATGACAGGTAAATTGCGGTTTACTATTTATGATTATTGAAAAAAAACAATCTTCGGTGGAAGTTTACATGGTTTAGAAGTTACAGGGAGGGGGGACATTTTACCACTTTGAGAGTGTTTCTGAATTAATTAGAAACCTCAATATCATTTTTGAAGACCTATCCATAGGTTTCAGTTCTAAGTATGGGGAGCCCCCAAAATTTATGCGTAGTGCACTTTTTTTGTATTGGGTAAAAAAGGTTAAACTCGCGTCAGGACACATGACCTGAACGTAACACAACAAATATAGAAGCGCTAATTTCACACTGTTCTTAACAAACTTGAACTTAAACTTAACTTAACTTGAACTTAAAATAATTGTAATAGTTCTGAAGTTGTCATGTTTGTGTACGATAGCGCAATAAATGCATATTGTATAACTATCAGTATAAAACTACCACATAAATGATAGTACTTTTATACTGATAATTAAAGCAATTCGTGCAAAATTATTCCCTAACCATTCCAAAATATCAAAAATGCACAACATTAATATTCATGTTTTCATTTCTGCCGGCACTCCCGGAGTGCAACCCGTCGTTATTTTCCATTTTTGTGTGAAAATCTTAAGGCGGTTCACAGAATACATCTACTTACCAAGTTTCAAAAGCATAGTTCTTATAGTTTTGGAAAAAAAGTGGCTGTGACGGACAGACAGACAGACATGACGAATCTATAAGGGCTCCGATTTTCCATTTGGCTACGGAACCCTGCAAATGAGCACTTTAGAATTTCGCATAGATGTTTTTATTAGCTGTGTTTACTGTTGAGATTGCTTTCTGGCTTGTAGCTATTTTTAGAATTTAGAATGCTTATAACAAAATTGTTTTCATTGTTAGGCAAGGTAGTTCCTGGCTATGAGGTAGGTATTATTAGTACCAGTGCTATACTGATAATTAAAGGTTTTTTGCATGATCGCCGTAGGTAGCTTGGTGGTCAAGAGCTCGAGAGGTCTCGGGTTCGAATCCTGACCATTACAATATTGACGTGAACCCACTCCTAACACAAACAACTTAAATTAGTTGAAAGGGTTAGGGAAAATACCAGTAATTTTAGTTACCAATATTCTCTACAAAAAAACCGGCTAAATGCGAGTCGGACTCGCTCATGAAGGGTTCAAGTAACATAATAATGTTTTTTTTTAAATTTTATATTTGAGTTGATTGAATGAAAGGTAAATTGCGGTTTACGATTTATGACGTATTAAAATAAAACTACTTACTAGATCTCGTTCAAACCAATTTTCGTTGGAAGTCGACATCATATATTTTTTTTAGTTTTATCATTATTTTATTTTAGAAGTTACACACACACACAGGGGAAAATTTTACCACTTTGGAAGTGTCTCTGAAATACGGTTCACAGAATACATCTACTTGCCAAGTTTCAACAGCATAGTTCTTACAGTTTCGGAGAAAAGTGACAGACAGACATGACAAATCCATAAGGATTTTTTTAGCATTTGGCTACGGAACCCTAATAATAGTCACTTTTATGTTTAGCCTTTATATTGATAGATGCAGGGCTTATTAAAATAATAATAACAATTGACAAAGATTGGCAATTTATTTGTCCAGACGAAAGGTCAGAGACTCATATAACAGAATTGCATAAATCATATAGATAACAACGACCTCTCGCCTTGTTCTAAGAACGCGTGTAAATAATATGCTACTTGTAACGAAGCGTCGGTACGATCGAGAGGTCCCGGGTTCGGATCCTGGCCGTTACACTATCGACGTGAACCCACTCCTAACACAAACAATTAAGCTTAGCTGAAGTGGTTAGGGGGAATTTAAATATATAATAATAATATATTTCTTACTGGTGGTAGAACTTTGATGACACAAATTTGTCACCAAATTCGGCCGGGTAGGTACCACCGTGTATCGCAGGCGACTCAGGCGCCGGAGGTCGCTTAACGACCTCCGTCCTCCATGAGCGCAGGCCTGGGGGTGACAAGTCAGGCCGCCTGTCACCCCAGCAGAAGCAATGAAGCGACTAGCGCCTCTCCCCCAAACCGGGGCAAGACGGGGACACCGTGGTTCCCAAACCCGAGGGCGCCATCTCGAAACCGGAGATGGCCCAGGGTCAGTCGGGGTGCGACGGATATGCTCTATGGGCAACCTTACACCCTGGCGTCTGTAGACCCGAGACGGCGTGCGGTTTTAGTCGGTTCAAGCCCGACATAACCGCCCCCGCTGGCACGCGGGGGGGTATCCGAAGGGATTTCCGCACGAAAAAAAAAATAAACAAAAAAGTACCACCGTGTACGATTGCGAAAAACCCTCTTTAGTAATCCGATTTCGGTTTGATTGCGTTCAGGGGTCAGCAAGTGCATAGCCGGGCAGGGGGATTGTGGTCGCAGCACTAGTGGGACCGGTGGGTGTCACGCGGTGCTGCGACCACAATCCTCTTCTGATGAGGCCGGCAAGCTGAGTGCCACCATTGTTAACATGGTACGTGTATGTAATGGTGACCCTCTTTCCTGAGACTTTACCTTCAGCTTACCATCAGGCGAGGTGAAGGTAATTGACGTGTCCTAAATATTAAAAAAAATATACTAATATTCTATTTTATCTATTTACTAATATTCGTAAAAAAAAAGTCTAAGATATTTAAAACCATCAAGGACATACAACACATTTAAAATTATGTCACGATTTGAAGCTTTGTTAGACCGAACACACAAAATATTTATTAGAACAAAAGACATGGAGTCTTTTGTATAATCTACATCACGATAACATAGTTTTTGTATAAAATAAAATATAATATTGTTGATGTACGACAAAAGTGGCTTAACAAATAATTGAGCTGAGTGAGACGAAGTCGAGCGAAAGCTGCTCATACCAGACTTCAGGATTTTCTTTGTCACAGGTCTCCTCCTAAACTACTAATCCAATCAGAACCAAATTTGGCATGATTAAAGAGGTCAATCAGAGGAAGGTTTATGGATATATTTTGAAAAAATTTATGCTACCACAGAGGAATGATCACCGTTAAAAAAATTCCAGACGGAATTATATAATAACCGCTCGAGACACTGTGACCAAACTTTACACGCTCAGAAAGCATGTCCAGAGTTGTGACTTTCAAAAAGAATTTTCAAAATCGGACTTGCCACGGAGGAATGATCACTGTTCAAATTTTTCTAAATCTGATTTGCAAATCACGATGTCTCACTCAGCTCAACATTACAAGGAGCGATTCGCCTTGCAGACCTAGTATTTTATTGATCACTTTAACTCTTAAACCTTTCATAAAATAATAAACAAAACATGAAATATATTAATATTATCCTGTGCGGATTATAAAACTACTCATATATTCAATACTAGCTGTTGCCCGCGGCTCCGCCCTATGTGTTATTTCAGACTATAGTCTATCCCTGTTCCAAATTTCAGCCAGATCCGTTCAGCCGTTTTTGCGTGAAAGATAAACAAACAAACATACATACATACTCACAACCTTTCGCGTTTATAATATTAGTAGGATAAGAATTACCATCATACATTACATATGTGTAACTCTAGCTTTTGGCAGCGCACGCCAGAATAGATCGCAGATGGTAGATTTTTTCCACCTTGCTTTTTTTTTAAATATATTTAGGACACGTCACTTCGCCACGACTTCACTTCGCCTGATGGTAAGCTCAAGGTAAAGTCTGAGGAAAGAGGGTGACCATTACATACACGTACCAAGTTAACAATGGTGGCACTCAGCTTGACGGCCTCATCAGAAGAAGATTGTACCGCGTGACACCCACCGGGCCCACTAGTGCTGCGACTACAATCCCCCTGCCCGGCTATACACTCGCTGACCCCTGAACGCAATCAAACCGAAATTGGATTACTATGGAGCGTTTTCGCAATCGTGCACGGTGGTACCCACCCGGTCGAATTTTGTGACAAATTTGTGTCATCAAATTTCTACCACCAGTGCTTGACACTTATCCTTATATTTTAGACAATTCACACAATATCTTTTTAAATTGTAGCCTATGTGTTATTCTGATGTTTAAGCTATATTATTGTAAAGATTCATTTAAATCCATTCAGTAGTTTTTACGTGAAAGAGTAACAATTATCCACCCATCAATCATCCAATCTATACTCACAAACTTTCGCGTTTTTAATATTAGTAGGATACGGTACATGTATTCCAATGTAAAAAACGTTTGTAAATATTTTCGTGTTAATCCACTTTTGTCGTTGACTGTACCTAGCTGGTAATGATGCCATATTGACTTATTCGTAGTGTAGATGAATATCTTTCATTTGAGACCTCATTTATTGAAATCCAGCCAGCTGTTAGGCTCAAAGAGGGGAACAAAGAAAATCGTGTAAATACCTTTTTTTTTTCGTGGGGAAATCCCTTCGGGTACCCCCCCGCCGGCCAGCGGTTATGTCGGGCTTGAACCGACTAAAACCGCACGCCGTCTCGGGTCTACAGACGCCGGGGTGTAAGGTTACCCATATAGCATATCCTTCGCACTCCGACTGACCCTGGGCCATTCGCAGTGTCCCCTCTGAACAGCAGAGGGGTACCTGGAGTGACCCCCCCCCGCGGGCCCCATACCCGCCATACCCCAACCCCCTCGTGCAATGGGGTCAGCTGGCCCTGAAAAGGGCCGGTTGGTCACACTCTTGGCCGTTGACGTTGACGCCAGCTACTCCAGAGGAGCAATCAATGCTGCGTCATCGCCCACGTTGCCCAGGGTGCACCAAACTTGGAGGTGATCCAAACAGTCGCACCCCAGCGCGTTAATACCTACATACAAACGCGCGAAAAACATTACCCTCGCTGGCGCAGTCGAGTAAAAAGTGAATGTGTAAATGTTACTACAATTTTTTTAAACGTTAATAATCAAAGCTATTAAATGAAATATCGCACAAAGCGTGCCAAGTCATTTCCGTTTTTCAATACCAATTTGTACTCATATCCTGTACTCGCGTATTATGATACATTCAACACTGTTTACAATGAGAAAAAAACCTTACTACTTAGATAACAACAGCTACACTGCTTGCTTGATAGCAGATAGTTATAGTAACTTTTATTTAAAAAGAGCAATGTACAGTGTTTAAGATGTAAAATTCGTGACAAAATTTTGGTTTATTAACATCACAGTGAATGCCGATTAGTTTAGCTGTTTGGCTGTAAGTTGATAACTAAATGAACTAAGTTAATGAAGTAATTAAAGAATACTAAAGGTTTACATAACTAGGTTTTCAAGAATGACTTAGACGCCGTTACCCAATAGTCAAAGTGGTTACCGACTAACAACACTGTAATATTTCATTTCATATAAAATAAAACAAGCCTACGTTACACCTTATAAAGCTCATCAAAAACCAACAGATAGAAGGACAGACAGACAGACAGTTGTTAAAATAAAAAAGATACATACATACATACATATAGTCACGCCTTTTTCCCGTAGGGGTAGGCAGAGACAACATCTTTCCACTTGCTACGATCTTGGCATACGCCTTTCGCTTCTTCCACTTTCATAATTGTTTTCATACATGCACGCCGGTTACGGGTACTTCTGACCTGGCCCTTCTTCAAAACGTCATCGATCTGATTGGAATACGTACGCCTAGGTCGACCTTTACCGGGTTGCCCAGTAGCCCTCGCCTCATAAATCTGTTTCGTTAATCTCCTTTCATCCATCCTCTCTACATGACCGAACCATCTAAGCATCCCTTTCTCTATCTTGGTCACTACATCTTCTGCTGTAAGATATAAAAATAAATCTATACATATAAATAAAATTTAACTGTCTGTTTGTAATATTGAAATAACCGGTTTTTACTACATGTATGTGAATAATATAATATACAGTGTGTTTTTTTTAACCGGGACAGTATGGGGAAATCCGAAACCATAGAAGATATAGGGAAATGGCCTTACAGTTGATTTATGCCCACCGATATTTTCAGCAGCTTCTTGTAATGATGCTTTTGGATAAGCTTCAAAAAATCCTAAGATGGCAATAGTTATGAATTCATTCAATATTGTCGTTCGTCTCTTACGTTTAGGTTTAAAAGAACCCTCTTGTCTTAAATTTTTAACAAGTTTTTCAACAATTACTAGCTGTGCCCGCGACTTCGTCCGTGTGGATTAACATTTTTAGGGTTTTAGTTTTTTTGCGTGGAACCCTAATTATTTTTCCTAAAATTAAAGTAGCCTATGTTACTCCTTGTTATATTACCTTTCTGCCAGTGAAAGTCCCGTCAAAATCGGACCAGGTCGGTTTCAGGGATTAGCCGGAACAAACAGACAGACAGACAGACGGACAGACAGACAAAATTTGTAAAAAATGTTATTTTGGTTTATGTATATTCATATACATGTAGTAAAAAACGGTTATTTCAATATTACAAACAGACACTCCAATTGTATTTATATGTATGTATATAGAGTATAGATGTATAGATTTTATGAAAGGTTTAAGAGCTAAAGTGATTAATAAATAAGGATTTGTTGAGCCACTTTTGCCGATGACTGTACTTATCTTATTTTCTTCAATAACAACTTAATTACGTTGTTTTATCCGAAGATCAATATGGGATAAAAAAGATTTTGAAATATCGAAATCTATCGAAAACCTATTTCGTTTTGTTGGCTTGTACAAATCCTGTGATGTACAGTTTCATCAGGACGAGATATCTACACAATTACAAAAGATTGATATGACGGTTAGCAATTTTTTTTTTTTTAATATATTTAGGACACGTCAATTTGACTTCACCTCGCCTGATGGTAAGCTGAAGGTAAAGTCTTAGGAAAGAGGGTCACCATTGATCATACACGTACCATGTTAACAATTGTGGCACTCAGCTTGACGGCCTCATCAGAAGAGGATTGTGGTCGCAGCACCGCGTGACACCCACCGGTCCCACTAGTGCTGCGACCACAATCCCCCTGTGTATTTGTACACAGTGTGTTTTGAAGAACTTCTAGTATGACAAATAATAAAAGTAAAACAAAAAAAAAACGGCCAAATGCGAGTCGGACTCGCCCATTAAGGGTTCCGTAGCAGAAAGTAACATGATAGTGTTTCTTTTTAAATTTTTATATTTGAGTTGATTGAATAAAAGGTAAATTGCGGTTATTTATGACGTATTAAAAAAAACTACTTACTAGACTCGTTCAAACCAATTTTCGGTGGAAGTTTACATGGTTAATGTACATCATATATTTTTTTTAGTTTTATCATTCTCTTATTTTAGAAGTTACAGGTAAGTTACACATTTTATCACTTTGGAAGTGTCTCTCGCGCAAACTATTCAGTTTAGAAAAAAATAATATTGGGAACATTTTTGTTTTTTTTTATCGTGCGGAAATCCCTTCGGATACCCCCCCGCCGGCCAGCGGGGGCGGTTATGTCGGGCTTGCACCGACTAAAACCGCACGCCGTCTCGGGTCTTCAGACGCCGGGGTGTAAGGTTACCCATAGAGCATATCCCTCGCACCCCGGCTGACCCTGGGCCATCTCACTACTAACAGCATCGCTCATCCTGTCTCCTCTGAAAGCAGAGGAGTACGGAGAGCGATGTGTTCCCGCCACGTTGGGTATTGGCCGACGATCAATGCCAACCCTATGAAGGGGTGAAGGGGAAGCCATTGACCGCCGCCCAGGGTGTACCGGCCGCTCCGATTCCGTTCCCCCCGGACTGCAGCGGGATCGGAATCGGAGCGACACTCGAGGAGGTTACCCAACACACACCCCAATATTGGGAACCTCAATATCATTTTTGAAAACCTATCCATAGATCCCACACAAGTATGGGTTTGATGAAAAAAAAAATTTGAGTTTCAGTTCTAAGTATGGGGAGACCCCAAAATTTTAGTTTTTTTTCTATTTTTGTCTTATCTTAATGCGGTTCACATAATACATCTACTTACCAAGTTTCAATGGCATAGTTCTTATAGTTTCGGAAAAAGTGGCTTTGACATACGGACGGACAGTCAGACAGACATGACGAATCTATAAAGGGTTCCGTTTTTTGCCATTTGGCTACGGAACCCTAAAAATGCCCACTTTGCGTCGTAATATTCTTGTGGTTTTATGTTTTTGTTTCACATGATTTTGTCAACACTTAATACAACGTCGATACCTACTTATTCATTCATTAAAAAAAAATCTTTGTGTTTTAATTATAACTGTAAACTTTTAATTAAACAGTCGGGGTGCGAGGGATGTGCTTTATGGGTAACCTTACACCCCGGCGTCTGAAGAACCGAGACGGCGTGCGGTTTTAGCCGGTTCAAGCCCGACATAACCACCCCCGCTGGCCGGCGGGGGGTATCGGAGGGGATATCCGCATGAAAAAAAAAGGTACTGTTTTACTATTTATTTCTTCAATTTTCAGAATATATATTTTAAATATTCGGCTGTCATAAATAAACAAACCTATCTTATAATGTTGATGATACAACTCAAAGTCAAAAGAGACACCAAAAAAATTGATAAATGTGACAAAAAGAAATAACTTATATTATCTTTAAAAAAAATGAAGGAATAATAAATAGAGAAACTCAGTTATAAAAGCTTACAATAATAGAGTAACATTTAAATTTTGAATCATCATCATTTAAAAATTTTATTCATTTTCAACAAATTCATAACAAAATTTAAATATTAGAACATACAAAATTCTACAATGTCAAATACGAGTAGGTATACTTGAAATTCGAACACACAGAGTTTGAAACAAACTTCTATTTCTTTAAAAATATACATAGGTACTATATGGAATCTCATATTTCAAAAAGTCTGGTGTACTTTGTGAATAAAATCGTTTTTATAGTTAGTTTCGTCTGTCTAATAGATTAATATTAGACATCAGACAGACGAAACTATAAAAAGGACAGATTCATTTAACTAACATCTAATATCACAAATTACAGAATTGGAAATAATCCTGTAGCAATAATAGTGATGAGCAGTAATTTCACTAAACGGGTTTTTGCAGTTATTAGGTTTGATTTTTTTTGGAATCTTAGCTTTATCTTTCTTTTTATTTTTTGCTCGCTGTAAAGTTTTAGGGTTCGTTTACTTAAGTTAGTTTTAGGGTTCCGTAACCAAAGGGTAAAACAGGTGTCTATTAAAATGGGATTACTAAGACTCCGCTGTCCGTCCGTCTGTCCAGATAAAAAATATTTTTTTAAATTGAAATAAAATTAAACAACAAATGTTGTGAAACGTTTCATGTTCTCTATTCCCTGGATATTTACCCGCCTGCGCCAGAAGGAGCGTTATGTTTTTGGGGAGTATGTATGTATGTATGTATAATTGTTTGGCATGCTTTCCGGCATGAACGGCTCGATGGATTTTAGCTTCAGAGGTGTTGTTAGATTCGTATTTACAGTGAGAGTGACACGGTCCTAAAATATATGTACTTAAAAAGTATTAATTTTCTTTCGGTTTATGAGTGACAAATGGGTCCCGCCTGCTATCAAACTTGTTTTAGTCTTTTTAAGGCAGTCGGGTTTTTGCTTTTTTAGTTACTTTGTTTTTCGTTGATTACGTTTCTTATGACCACGAAAAACTTATAGCACAAGGGTACTATAAGTTTCTTTTTCGTTGGGGGCTACGGAAATAAAAAATGATTAGCGAAAATCAGTTTTTCGAATCGTAAGTTCGCTCACAAAAATCTCACAAACAAAATGACATTCAATTTGCCAATATAAAAAAAATCCTGAACAATTTTAAATTTTGTCGATGACGAAATTGACGAACGCCAAATAATAAAATGTCAAATTGGTTGTTAAGTATTGCGCTTACCATAGGAAACAATTTTTCATTTATAATTATATAAATAACAGTTCTATTTGAATGTCATAAGGATAGGTTCCTAATGCCTTTTATTACACGTTATACTTTTAGACTACAATCTCTATTAAAATAGTTTTTTAATTGTTTTTGATTTGTTATTTCATCCGGACATTATGTGAGTAGAAGTAAAAACAGCGGCCAAGTTCTAGTCGTACTCGCCCATTAAGGGTTCCGTAGCAGCAAGTAACATAATAAGTAATGTTTTTTTTTAATTTTCATATTTGAGTTGATTGAATGAATTGCAGTTTACGATTTATGACGTATTCAAAAAAAAACTACTTACTAGATCTCGTTCAAACCAATTATCGTTGGAAGTTTACATGGTAATGTATATATCATATATTTTTTTGTTTTATCATTCTCTTATTTTAGAAGTTACAGAGGGGGGGGGGGGGACACACACATTTTAGAAGTGCCTCTCGCGCAAACTATTCAGTTTGAAAAAAAATGATAATAATAATAATAAATAATAATAAATATTCTACAACATTCTACACAGCGCTTTCTAGACCCAAAGTAAGCATAGTTTAACTAGCTTGTGTTATGGGTTCCAGAATGCGGATAAACATACTTATATACTTTTTTTTTGTAAATACATACATATTATACATAGAAACACCCAGACCAATGCAAATAGACATATTCATGCATACAAATATTTGCACTGAGCGGGAATCGAACCCGCGCCCCCTGTCGTAGCAGTCGAATGCACTACCGCTACGCCACAGAGGAACCTCAATATCATTTTTGAAGACCCATCCATAGATACCACACACGTATGGGTTTGATGAAAAAATTTTTTTGAGTTTCAGTTCTAAGTATGAGGACCCCAAAAATTTATTGTTTTTTTTTTCTATTTTTGTATGAAAATCTTAATGCGGATCACAGAATACATCTACTTGCCTAGTTAGGAAAAAAGTGGCTGTGACATACGGACGGACAGACAGACAGACATGACGAATCTATAAGGGTTCCGTTTTTTGCCGTTTGGCAACGGAACCCTAAAAAAGTAATGACATGGAAAACGTTGCTCTACATATTATACAAATTGACATAGCGTTATATTTTTATCTTTTGACGTTATATAAATTAAATAATTTAAATAATAACACATAAAAGAATTTAGTTTCTTGACGAAATAAATAAGGCACTCAAAAACCTATTTTCCGTAATTTATTTTATAGTCTTATTTTGAATCAATAAATATATTCTATATAAACATACTATTTACATCGATGCTATTAATTATCTATATCCATTGACGTTTTTTAAATATTATGCCAATAAATAAGTTTACACACTACTTCGATAGATGGCGTTAGGATCGAATTACGTCGCGGTATGGTTTCGTTACCATTGAAAGCGTAAATACTGTGAAGCGCGTTGTACTCATTGCCATCAGGAGGGTCTTAACTGACTCGACTGAACAGCGAATGATGAAAAGGGAAATGATCTTATGATTAAAACCCGCTCGCTCGTGCCTCAACTATCGCAGAGGCACTTGTCGAATATCTGACGCTGTTTTTGGGCCATTATTAATTAATACAAAATGATAAAAATTAATAAACTATACTAACTAAAAGCCGTTCTTGTATTAAATAAATACATTCATAATATTACTAGTACCTATTCAATTGTTAAGTTGACGTGTCCGTGCGTTGGAAATAAGAGATATTTAAAAAAAAACACTAGGGTTATGTTATGTTAAAATTAACGATTACACACCCACGTTTCGCAAGCTATGTTAAGGTCCCAATGTAATAGGGGGCGAGCCTATCGCCATCTATCGGGCACATTATTAAACGAGCGATAATTCATATTTATTAAAGCACACATAACTACGAAAAGTCAGAGGTCTGCGCCCGGGGCGAATCGAGGGTGTGTAATACACCTCTGCCTACCATTTCGAGGATACAGGCGTGAAGTTATGTTATGTTAAATGAACGATTTTGAACCGTGCCAAATCCGAATCACAAGGTTATAAAAATTCAAAATTTATCAAGATGTATGATAAAGTCATGATGTCAACCCACACCATGTCTGCCTGATTGGTTTGCTCAGCATGAGACCTGCTTACCCTCCTAATTCCTATTTCGCTGGACACCGGCATGTTTTTTTATACAGAGATTTTTTATTCTTATTTTTTCACTTCGTTTCAATTTGAATACAAAATAAAGGACAAATGACAATTAAAATGTTACGCTAACTATTAACATTGAAGCTGATAAATTTAAATACCTTCCAAGGTTCCGCCGGGTACCCTGGGGTTATCCTTTCAATGGCTTACTCGGTGTGCCCGGCAATGGACACTTGGGGAGGAAACCGTGTGGTTGTAGAGTAAAAAAAAGTACTTTATTCAGCTAACATCAATAGTTATTTCCATAAGCCATCACAAAAATTACTATTCAAGGGTAATGGATGCCAAGTGCGAGTCGGACTCGCCCATGAAGGGTTCCGTAGCAGCAAGTAACATAATAATGCTATTTTTTAAATTTTATATTTGTGTTGATTAAATGAACGTTTTACGATTTATGACGTATTACAAATGAATGAAAAAAATGATATTAGAAACCTCAATATCATTTTTGAAGACCTATCCATAGATACCACACAAGTATGGGTTTCATGAAAAAAAAAATTTGAGTTTCACTTCTAAGAGCCCCCAAAATTTAATGTTTTTTTTTTGGTTCACAGAATACATCTACTTACCAAGTTACAACAGCATAGTTCTTAAAGTTTCGGAAAAAAGTGGCTGTGACATACGGACGGACAGACAGACATGACGAACCTGTAAGGGTTCCGTTTTTTTGCCAATTGGCAACGGAACCCTAAAAAAGGCCATTACCCTCAGAGCAATGGATCTCTATAAAATAATATAGCCTGAAGTTAAAAAGCTAGTGTGTAGCCAAAAAATTTTAAGCAGATAACAAAAAAAACTGAAGATCATTGTTCTTTTGACCCTCTTGTCCCCCATAAAATGGGGTGGAGAGCTGTATACCAATATGATTTATTTAATCTTATATTACATGTTTTCTATTTAACTAGGAATTCAGCGCAGGGTGCGACTGAAATAAATTGAGCTGAGCGAGCAGGACTCTTACTTGAAAAATAAGGCATCTTACTACGGTCGCGCGCATAGCCAAGGCCGCGCGCTCGTGAAACTGTTTTTCGATGATTATTCCTCAATGGTACATTGTATTTGAACAGTTGATCCCTCTAAACACTCAGCGGTGTCTACACTATCACCATGGCAAATTTGGTCAAGATCGGCATTCTGTTCCGGAGGAGTACAGTCTCGACCAAACGGCTTAGCCACGTATAAGAGCTTCGCTGAGACGAGGTCTCGGGTTCGATCCCAGGTATTACCATCGCACACACTAATGACTTTTCGATGCTTTTCGAAGTTATGTGTGTATTTATCGCAGGTTTATAAGTGCCCGGTTAATGGCAATAGGCTCGCCACCTATTACATTGGGACCTAAAACATAAACTGTCGAAACGTGGGTGCTAGCACCTCTGCCTACCCCTTTGGGGATATAGGCGTGAGTTTATGCTATGTTTATGTTATGTTATGTTATATTAGTGTGGCGGTTATGGGCTAGGAAAATCAAAAATAAAAAGTAGGTACCAAGGAGGAATAATCACTGGAAAAAATAATTAAAATCTGATTTCACAATTAACAGAAAAGCCTCATTCACGCGATTGGTATTGAATTAAGTCATTTGTTCAGATACCAAGACAAATAAGAAAAACGAAAATCGGACTAGCCATTGAGGAATTATCACCGTTGGAAAAAGTCCTGGTGATATTGCTTCGCCCAATTTTTGCAACAGCAGAATGAATTGCAGACCTAGTAATATTAACCGCAAATGATACGAAAACTGTAGACCTACCATGAAACGTACATCCGCATTTGCTGACCAAAATTTCGGGTAATCTCTCCCTCGAAACGCACTTACCCCACAATCGGGCTCGAAGACAGCACGTGACAGTTCCATTCGACCTAAACCCTACCATGAAACGACCTGAAAACGCCAAAAAAAATTAAAACACGATACTATACGACTTATTTCAAAAGATCAAAAGGTTATCAGAATCATTGGATTATGACAACCTTTTGATCTTTTGAAATAAGGAATGTATTTTACCCGACTGCGCCAGAATAAGGGTTATGTTTTACCGAGAGTACATAATATATTTATGTATAAATGTTTGGCACGCTCTGCAGCGTGAACGGCTCAATGGATTTTAGCGTGAGAGATAATTCGCAGGGCATCAACACTAACAGATATATTTGGCATGTTAGACACATCAAATTTGACAGTGACAGTTTGAATTTATGAACAAAACATTAGAACGTGTCAAGCTACTTTTGTCATTTACTACTTTACGTGGCTACAGCAATCTGCAACCTCGGCATTGACATCATAATGATAATGATTTTTTTGAATGATAATGATTTGGTTAGCGGCGATAGCCCAGTGGCGTACGTAACGGACTGCTGAGAAGAGGTCTCGAGTTCGATCCCCAGTCGTCTGACTTTTCGTAGTTATGTGTGCATTAATAAATGTTAATTATCGCTCGCTTAATAATGTGCCCGGTAGATGGCAATAGGCTCGCCCCCTATTACATTGGGACCTTAACATAACTGGCGAATCGTGGGTGTGTAATACACCTCTGCCTACCCCTTCGGGGATACAGGCGTGAAGTTATGTTATGTTTTATGTTATGTTTATGTAATGATATAGACTACCATCATCTTCATCCTCGCGATGCCCGGTTCCATCCAAATTTTTGATTGATTTGTTGGCTTTTACGGGAGCGACTGTCGTTTGAACTCCCAATCCTGAGAGGTAAGTCTTCACCAGAGCCTCGTCCGTTGTTTAGCTGGTGAACCGCCTTGCAGGTGAGGTTGTCTTGGGACACAAAGGATTTGGTAAGGCCCTGCCACATAGTTGCTCATATTTAGACGGCCTCTGTGGCGGTAGCGGTAGTGCATTCGACTGCTACGACAGGGGGCGCGGGTTCGATTCCCGCTAAGTGCAAATATTTGTATGCATGAATATGTCTATTTGCATTGGTTTTGGTGTTTCTATGTACAATATGTATGTATTTACAAAAAAAAAAATATAAGTACCAGCTGTGCCCGCGACTTCGTCCGCGTGGATTTCGATTTTTATGATTTTAGTTCTTTTGCGCGGAACCCTAATTTTTTGTGGACCGAATTGTGAATCTAAACCATGCTCGAATCCCCTTGAACTCACACAAAAATTTTCATTAAAATCGGTCCAGCCGTCTAGGAGGAGTTCAGTAACATACACACGCACACAAGAAATATATATATAAAGATGTTTATCCGCATTCTGGAAGCCATAACACAAGCTAGTTAAACTATGCTTACTTTTGGTCTAGAAAGCGATATGTACAATGTTGTAGAATATTTATTATTATTTTATAAGCGGTGACTACAGTGAATCAGAGCGTCAAGTGCAGTGAAGCGGTTCGGTCACCATTACTCGTTTACTGTCAAGTTCACTGTCACTTTTTTCAATTCTGTTATACAACATTATGCAGTATGTAACAAAACTAGTGTCCGATCAATAAGGTAGGTATGTAGGTATGGCCCCCTCGGGTTTGGGAACCACGGTATCCCCGTCTTGCCCCGGTTTAGGGGAGGGGCGCTAGTCGCCCCACCGTCCCGGCCTGCTTCTGCTGGGGTGACAGGCGGCCTCACCTGTCACCCCCAGGCCTGCGCTCATGGAGGACGGAGGTCGTTAAGCGACCTCCGGCGCCTGAGTCGCCTGCGACGCGCTGCGAGCAAGTTGCAGGCTCGGCGGGCCGGGAGAGTTCTAAATCTCTCCCGGGCGCGCTCCGCCATCTCCTTCGCGAGCATTGCATGCTTGCAAAAGGAGGTGGCGGCGGCCCACGCGCTCGCGCTCCGCCCCATTGCCGCAAATGCCGAGCGAGAGGAATCCCACCCCGATGGCTGCCACGAGGTCACGCCTCGGCGCCTCCCACGCCGGGCAGTCCGCCAGCGTGTGCAGCCCTGAGTCCTCGCTCGCGTCGCAGTGATGACACTCAGGTGTTGGCTCCTTCCTGATCCGATGCAGGTGGTCCCCGAAGCACCCCTTCCCGGAGATCACCTGCGTCAGTCGGTACGAGAGGCTTCCGTGTTGCCTCTTTAGCCAATCCTCCATGATGGGCCTTATCGCCGCTATTGACATAAAAAGAACCTAATATTGATCGGACACTAGTTTTGTTACATATTGTATAACTAAAAGACCGTTACCTGTTTGTAAGAGTGGAACAAATAACACAACATGATGGTTCTGGATCTGGACATTCGACCCCTTACGACACTCAGTAATGTCTACTTGATCACCCTGGCAAATTTGGTCGAGATCGGTCAAACGGTCTCGGAGGAGTATCATTTGTTTGAAATGCAACTTTAAAACCAAAGACGCTTCGCTCGCCTTCGGCTCGCTACGCTTAATTGCTTGTGTTAGGAGTGGGTTCACATCGTCGTACATATTGATTCATACCTACATGTGAAGACAAAGCAATGTTTGTATGCCGTAACATGTAAAGTAGGTCAACTCTATATGTATACTTATTAACAAAGATAATTTTTACACTATATCGATACTTGACCTTGAAAAGGAAGATTGTTCATGTTGTAGCGGCCAAACCACACTTTTATAGCGGTTTCCACAAGAACTAAGATCAAATGAAATTAATCTACGGTGTTCATTGAGCGGCGATAGCCCAGTGGCGTACGCAACGGAATATTGAGTGCAGTCGCCCCGGGCACACAGCTCTGGACTTTTCGTAGTTATGTGTGCCCAGTACATGGCAATAGGCTCGCCTCCCATAACTTTGGGACCTTAACATTGTAACGGTTAATGAATTTTTATGAAGGTTTTTAAGTGAATTTAAGGTGAAGTAACTGAACTGTAAGAATTAATAAAATAATTAATGTATTTGAGACTACTACCGGCTAGGGCGAGCAGAGATAAATAAAAGGATTGATTACAATATAATAAGAGATTATAATCGGTAACGTTACATAAATTTATATTAGGTATATGAGTAAATGAACCTCAGGGAATGGATTCTTAATAAAGATTCTGCCGTGGCGTTGTTCGGTCCGTTGTGCAAGATGGTAGTATGCACTTAGCTAGTGGACACGTGGCTGGTGGTGATGCCGGCGTGCCAGGGTCTCCGCTGGTGTGCCTCGCTACCTCCATTATGGTGCGAAGCCCGGTGCGAAGACCCTGGAAATAGAAAAAGTGCGGGTCAGTTTGTCACTAGGCAATTACGTCCAAGTGACCCGCTAAAATAGCAGGTGAAGAGAATCTCCCAGCGGCAATGCAGCGTAGCTAGAAGCTATAACAAAAGAGAATATAATAGGCAGCACAAGCTGGTGCCGCGACCTCTGACCGTACGGGTCATCGGCCTCGTGGGTAGGCTGGAATAGCACACATAATAAAACAAAATATATTAAGCCCTGCATTTTAGCAGGCAATAAGCTGCACCGCTGGAAGGTCTTCACCTGTAGAAAGAAGTAGGAAATGTTGATCTCAAAACTTACCCGGAGCCGACAGCAGTTGGCCACGGGGTCAAAGTGACTTTCCCCGGCGAAGGTTACCAAGGAAAGGAACGATATAAGAGCCGTCAGTTGATAACTGAGCTAGTGTTGTCCAATCTCGCTCGCACAACCATAGATATTTAGTAATATATTATAGAAACATACTAAAACATCGATTAATTTATGGATATCAATTTAATTGATTTATAAAAAATCCACAACGTTACAACATAACTTGCGAATCGTGGATGTAATACACCTCTGCCTACCCCTTCGGGGGTATGTTATGTCATGTCATGTCATGTCATGTCATGTCATGTCATGTTATGTTATGTTATGTTATGTTATGTTATGTTATGTTATGTTATGTTATGTTATGTTATGTTATGTTATGTTATGTTATGTTATGTTATGTTATGTTATGTTATGTTATGTTATGTTATGTTATGTTATGTTATGTTATGTTATGTTATGTTATGTTATGTTATGTTATGTTATGTTATGTTATGTTATGTTATGTTATGTTATGTTATGTTATGTTATGTTATGTTATGTTATGTTATGTTATGTTATGTTATGTTATGTTATGTTATGTTATGTTATGTTATGTTATGTTATGTTATGTTATGTTATGTTATGTTATGTTATGTTATGTTATGTTATGTT
This sequence comes from Cybosia mesomella, assembly GCA_946251805.1. Taxonomy (NCBI): domain Eukaryota; kingdom Metazoa; phylum Arthropoda; class Insecta; order Lepidoptera; family Erebidae; genus Cybosia; species Cybosia mesomella. The sequence goes on along the minus strand of OX276402.1, from coordinate 29,589,180 downwards.
ATGTTATGTTATGTTATGTTATGTTATGTTATGTTATGTTATGTTATGTTATGTTATGTTATGTTATGTTATGTTATGTTATGTTATGTTATGTTATGTTATGTTATGTTATGTTATGTTATGTTATGTTATGTTATGTTATGTTATGTTATGTTATGTTATGTTATGTTATGTTATGTTATGTTATGTTATGTTATGTTATGTTATGTTATGTTATGTTATGTTATGTTATGTTATGTTATGTTATGTTATGTTATGTTATGTTATGTTATGTTATGTTATGTTATGTTATGTTATGTTATGTTATGTTATCTTATGTTATCTTATGTTATGTTATGTTATGTTTTGTTATGTTATGTTATGCTATGTTATGCTATGTTATGCTATGCTATGCTATGCTATGCTATGCTATGCTATGCTATGCTATGCTATGCTATGCTATGCTATGCTATGCTATGCTATGCTATGCTATGCTATGCTATGCTATGCTATGCTATGCTATAATAACAAGTATAAGTAACATAATTATGTTACTTGCTGCTATGACGGCCTCTGTGCCGTAGCGGCAGTGCATTCGACTGCTATGACAGGGGGCGCGGGTTCGATTACCGCTCAGTGCAAATATGTCTATGAGTTTCTATGTATAATATGTATGTATTTACAAAAAAAAAGTACATAAGTATGTTTATCTGCATTCTGGAATCCATAACACAAGCTAGTTAAACTATGCTTACTTTGGGTGTAGAAAGCGCTGTGTAGAATGTCGTAGAATATTTATTTATTATTTATTTAATGTTTTCTTTCTAATTTTTATATTTTAGTTGATTAAATGAAAGGTATAATGCGGTTTACGATATAAGACGAAAAAAAAATACTAACTAGATCTCGTTCAAACCAATTTTCGGTGGAAGTTTACAAGGTAATGTGCATCATATATTTTTTCAAGTTTTATCATTCACTTATTTTAGAAGTTACAGGGGGGGGGGGGGCACATTTTACAACTGTGGAAGCGTCTCTCGCGCAAACTATTTTTATATATATATTTTTGAAGACCTATCCAGAGAAGCACACACGTATGGGATTGATGAAAAAAAAATTGGAATTTTAGTTCTAAGTATGGGGAATGTATTGTTTTTTCTTTCTATCTTTGTATGAAAATCTTAATGCGGTTCACAGAATACATCTACATACCAAGTTTCAACAGCATAGTTCTTATAGTTTCGGAAAAAAGTGTGACACATTTTTTGCCATTTGGCAACGGAACCCTAAAAAGCATACATTATCCATACTAATCCATACTAATATTATAAATGCGAAAGTTCCTCTATCGGTCTGTCTGTCTGTTACGCTTTCACGCCTAAACCTCGGCTACGCTTAGAAGTCATTTTCATCCCGAATTCAGGAAAGGGTAATTACACGAATCCCAAAGCACATCGACCAATCAGTCGGACCTCCTTCATGCTAAAGACCATGGAACGCCTTTGCGAGACGGAGTTGAGAGATGGTGCACTAAAACAGCTACCCCTACATGCAAACCAGCACGCATACAGCTCCGGTAAGTCTACGGAATCAGCCCTCCATCTGGTAGTCAGCCGGATAGAGGAAGCGATCGATCGGCCGGGATTACCTTCTGGCAGTGCAGAAGAATGATTGGTAAAAAATGGGGGCTAAAACCGAAAATCATCCTGTGGCTTTACGAAACAGTAATCCGCCCCATGATAGCGTATGGCGCTATCGTCTGGTGGCCAAGGACCGAAAACAGCACAATAGCGGCTAAACTACAACGGACCCAAAGACTAGCCTGCATGGCAACCACTGGATGCATGAAATCTACCCCCACCGCGGCAATGGAAGCCATGCTCGGACTCCCACCCTTGGGTCTGTTCATCCGCCAAGAAGCAACAGCTGTGGCTATACGCCTAAAGGCACTCAACCTATGGAGCGAGAGAAACACATGACACACCTCACTGCTCACGGATCTCACAAAGGAGATACCTATGATGGGAGCAATAAATGATCGTGTACCCAAACAATACTTATTCGACAAAAAATACAAGATCCAACTTCATGAGGACCACCGCTGTGAGGCCTTATGCCCAACGGAATCTTCACAGATGGATCAAAAACTGGTACAGCCACCGGGGCCGGCGTTTTCTCGGAGGACCTTAATATATCCATTTCAACACCGCTGGGGACCCATAACACAGTGTTTCAAGCTGAATGCATGGGGATTACCCTGGCAGCTTCAGCGGTACTGGCCAGGAGAGTGGCAGGCCACTCAATACGCATACTCTCCGACAGCATGGCCGTGCTGCAAGCTTCAAACAGCCACACTATAACCTCGGGACTAATATTGGAGTGCCATCTTAAATTGAATCTAATAGGCCACTTCAACAACATAACCTTGCAATGGATTAAGGGCCACAGCAGCTCGCGCGGCAATGATGCAGCAGATGAGCTTGCCAGGAGAGGATCTGACATGGTGGTAATGGGACCTGAGCCCATAATACCGATCCCCTTTGCATACCTACGAACCATAGTAAACAAACGAACGAGAGATCAACACAACAGCTATTGGATAAATCTGGAAGTTTGCAGACAGGCGAGGGAAGCACTCCCTGTGCTTGAAAATAGACAGACCAGTCGACAACTGACCAAACGGCAACTGCGCACCGCCACAGCTGCCATCACGGGGCATGGCTCCTTCAATAAACACCTTTTTATTTCAGGAATCACCGATAGCCCTCTCTGCAGGGTCTGCATGAGAGATTAAGAAACAGCGGCACACGTGCTCCTACACTGCCCTGCAACCGCCACATGCAGGGTTAAATACTTCGGAAACACAGGTTCGATCCGGGAGATCGCCAGCAGCGTGAATAGCTTGCTGGCGTTCTTCAATGAGTTGGGGTGGATCGAATGAAATGCCCACCATCAAGCAAAAACCGTGCCTTGTCGTGGAGTTGCGGACACCAGCCCGTGATACCATACCATACCATACCAACCTAGGCGCTTAACCTAAATCTAGATAAACTAGAGTTTGTGAAAGGACATAGGTTATGTTTGGTTGCGATAAACGAAAACCACGCGGACAGAACCACGGGCAACCGCTATTTTATTATATAGCAAAACCTAACCAGACTACTTCAAATAGACACCTACATGCAGACACATATTTGTACTAAAAGGAATCGAATCCGCTACTTTTGACGTAGGAGTAAACCTTGTACGGAGAAAGCGTTCCAATGTACGCGTAATCTATGTATATTGATTACACGTACAGGGGTAATATTCTGTTTGACAGCGAATCAACATAAAAGAAAGAACTGGCGTGAAATTAAACCAACGTAAATGTGTTGGCTAACACAAACGCGCGTGGTTACGGTGCGGTTGCTCACCCCGGCTAAGGGGGGCAGGTGTATAAGCGTCCAGGGCTCAATGCATTGCTGGATTATGGACGCATAATTATATGTCGACGGAAGACCGTTAATATCCGTAACATAAGTCAGTTTTAATTGTTAATTTTAAGAATTTTGATCCTAGACATAGTTTTCATAGGTCAATCATTCAAAAATAATTGATTCAGTTTATAATAATTGTTAACTTATTTTGTTTAACATGCTTGGTAAACATGCTATGTAAACATGCTTCGTAAACATCTCTTTGATGGTTACATCGTATAATTTAAAAGGGAATGTTTTGTTTGTTCTTTTATAATTAAAATACTTGTTAAAATAGAAACTCAATTTATGGAATAAGCATTACATTTCTATAATAACAGTTTATGATGTTGTAACATGAGAAAACGTTGCTTGAACCGTGGCGCTGATGGCACGCAACAATTCAGGCAACGATATGATTATTTTACCATGTCCTTTTAATTACATTAACTTTAATTAATCATCTTGGAGTAAGAATATTCTTTATTTAATTTAAGAAAGCATTCTTACATTTAATTCGTTCGGATTGAAAGTGTTTTTGTAAAGTAATAAATGTAAGGATTGTAAGCGTTCGAACTAAGCGCTTAGGAACTAAAAACAGTGCAGGCGACTGGCACTGCACTTCGAACCTCGGACGGGGAGAGTAATCCTGTGAGTATATACCAACTGTATTGTACTTTGTAGCACTGAGACTGTGATATTCTGTGGTGATATTCTTTGTATTGTACTGAGATAACTAGATAAAGATACCTAGAGTTAAAATTAAGTATAGTTTGATAACTAACTGTAAAACTTGAATAAAAGTGATTTTGTATTAAAAGTTGAGTTGTTTGTCATGAGTAACCCGGATAGGGAAAATCCCTTAGGACATAGTGCTCCGTTATCAGAAGTGGGATTCATACCCCCTTCTGCTCGATCATCTGATAATGAAGTTCAAAACCCTTCTGACCCTTCTATTCATGGAGTTCCTAGGGAATTTTTCTCGGAGCTCATGCAAATGATGAAACACGTGTCGGATCGTATGATTAAGGAGTCTGAAACAAGGGTTAAAGTAAATGATATTTATTTACCATCATACGACCCAGACAATAATGTAGGCATTAGAGAGTGGTGTCAACACGTGACCACAGCTATCGAAAACTATAACTTGAGCGATTACGATGTTAGAATGAAAGTACGAGAAATTGTACAAGAACTATTAGATCACAATATCATTCGAGAGAGTAAATCACCTTTTTCTAGCCCAATAATTCTTGTTAAAAAGAAGAACGGAAAAGACCGCATGTGCGTAGATTACCGAGAACTAAATAAAAATACTGTAAGAGATCACTATCCGTTACCGATAATTTCTGATCAAATAGATCAATTATCAGGGGGACGTTACTTCACTACATTTGACATGGCAGCCGGATTTCACCAGATTCCCATTTCTGAGAATTCTATTGAGCGGAGTGCCTTTGTTACCCCAGATAATCTATACGAATGGCTTGCTATGCCCTTTGGCCTATCTAATGCAGTGTCCGTTTACCAGAGGTGCATCAATCGAGCCCTGGCTCCTTTACTCCATGAACAGGTCTGTCAAGTGTACGTGGATGACGTCTTATCCAAATGTAGTGAATTTGCCGAGGGGATCTCTCACATTGAACGGATACTGCTTGCTCTTCAGCGAGCTGGTTTTTCAATAAATATAGATAAGACCGCATTCTTTAAAGGTTCCATTGAATATCTGGGTAATATTATAACTGAAGGTCATGTAAGCCCAAGCCCAAGAAAAGTGGAGGCTTTAACGAAAGCGCCAACGCCAAAGACTGCTAAGCAAGTACGCCAGTTTAATGGTTTAGCCGGGTATTTTAGACGATTCATTCCCAACTTTGCCCGCGTTATGGTACCCTTATATGAATTAACCAAGAAAGATGCAAAGTGGGAATGGAGCGATCGACACAATGAGGCCCGAAATAATATTATACAGCACTTGTCTACTGCGCCTACTCTTACTATATTCCAGGAGAACGCGCCGATCGAGCTCTTCACGGATGCCAGCAGCCTCGGCTACGGTGGGGTGCTGATCCAGATCATCGCAGGTCGCCAGCATCCAGTCGCTTACATGAGTCAGCGCACCACAGACGCTGAGAGCCGCTACCACTCGTACGAGCTGGAGACCCTAGCGGTAGTGAGAGCTATAAAGCATTTTCGGCACTATCTATATGGCCGGAAATTCAAGGTAATAACTGACTGTAACGCTTTGAAGGCATCCATGCACAAAAGGGATTTACTTCCTCGCATCCATCGGTGGTGGTCATTCTTACAGAACTACGATTTTGAGGTTGAGTATCGTAAAGGCGAACGATTACAGCACGCTGATTTCTTCAGTAGAAATCCATCTGCTGAAATGTCTGTAAATATCATGGTAAGAGACCTACAATGGTTACAAATCGAGCAGAGACGTGATGACGAACTTCGTCTGTTGCTGGACAGCATGGCGGGAGACAGCCCGGCAGCAGGATATGTCTTAGAAGATGGAGTGCTCAAGAAAACTCTAGCGGACACCGAGACAGGTATATGTAAACTAATAGTTGTACCAAAGGCATTTCAATGGAGCATAATCAACTCGTTCCACACAGCCCTGCAACATCCGGGATGGGACAAGACTCTACAGAAGCTGAGAGAGACTTACTGGTTTGACAGAATGAGTACAGTGGTAAGAAAGTTTGTAGATAACTGTATAATATGTAGAACATCCAAGGGGCCATCTGGTGCAGTACAAGCCCAACTTCACCCAATCGAGAAACCAACAACGGCCTTCCAAACTATACACATGGATATCACAGGCAAATTGGGCACAAGGAACGCTGAAGGACAAGATGAGTATGTCATTGTGACAATTGACGCCTACACTAAGTATGTACTTTTATACTACTCAAATGACAAGAGCCCGAACAGCAGCCTAGCAGCACTCAAGCGCGTGGTACACCTATTTGGTACGCCAGTACAGGTGATAGTCGATGGAGGTAGAGAATTTCTCGGAGAGTTTAAAACATACTGTGACCGATATGGCATTACTATACACTCTATAGCACCAGGAGTAAGCCGAGCGAACGGGCAAGTTGAAAGAGTGATGTCTACACTGAAAAACGCCCTTACAATGATAAAAAATTATGATACCCAGAACTGGCACACAGCGTTAGAATTACTACAACTATCTATAAACTGTACTCCACACAGGGTAACAGGTGTCGCACCTCTGACACTCTTGACGCGCCGTCAGAATGCAGTACCACCAGAGCTCTTAAGAATAGTAAATATTGATAATGCTTCTATTGATTTTGACCTTTTGGAACTTCAGGTACAACAAAAGATGTCGAAGGCTGCCGCTTACGATAAACAAAGATTTGACAGAACCAAGGCGAAAATGCGTCCGTTACAGCGCGGTGACTATGTTCTAGTGAAGAACAACCCACGGAACCAAACGTCTCTAGACCTGAAATATAGTGACCCTTACGAAATTTACAGAGTGCTTGACAACGATAGATACATGGTAAAGCGGGTGAACGGCAGAGGACGCCCTCGCAAAGTAGCGCACGATCAACTGCGGAGAGCACCACAGCCGGGAGAGCAAGAAACCATGTCGACGGACCTCGCAGACGAAGACGCTCAGCAACACCCCACTATCGACGAGCCGCAACCCTCATTTTCTGCTCAAGTTACACGCGAGACGGATGCCTAAAAATAAAAGGTCAGCTCCTTTGTTTTATCACTTTTATAACTAAGGTTAACTGCCAAATTGAAATTAACCTTAAGTTAATAAAATGATGATGATGATGATGATAATGATGATAAGGGTTATGTAAACGAATTAATAACATTCTAAATAACTAACATAAACTAATGACCATAGCATCGACCGTGAGCTTATTTAGTTACAGAGCCTCTGGGGATCATGGTAAGCCCAGACCCCAGCATCGTCCTTCCTCAATCCTTTAGAGCCCATGTGGACACGGCGTTCAAGACCGCCCAGACCACATCATCATTTCCTTAAACATCATGCAAGTACGTGGAGTACAAGCATTGACAACAAAATAAAAACATGCAAGTACGTGGAGTACAAGCATTGACAACAAAATAAAAACATGCAAGTACGTGGAGTACAAGCATTGACAATAAAATAACATATCTCGCTCACTATCCATTTGCCTTATCCATTTTTTCAGTATACTTGTACCATTTAAATTTTGATGTTTAAAATTTTAGCTGATAACTTGGTAGATGAGAATCAAGTTATCAGAACAACTACATATGCAAAACTATAACCCACACCAAGTTATCAGCATCGTCGTATAATTTAAAAGGGAATGTTTTGTTTGTTCTTTTATAATTAAAATACTTGTTAAAATAGAAACTCAATTTATGGAATAAGCATTACATTTCTATAATAACAGTTTATGATGTTGTAACATGAGAAAACGTTGCTTGAACCGTGGCGCTGATGGCACGCAACAATTCAGGCAACGATATGATTATTTTACCATGTCCTTTTAATTACATTAACTTTAATTAATCATCTTGGAGTAAGAATATTCTTTATTTAATTTAAGAAAGCATTCTTACATTTAATTCGTTCGGATTGAAAGTGTTTTTGTAAAGTAATAAATGTAAGGATTGTAAGCGTTCGAACTAAGCGCTTAGGAACTAAAAACAGTGCAGGCGACTGGCACTGCACTTCGAACCTCGGACGGGGAGAGTAATCCTGTGAGTATATACCAACTGTATTGTACTTTGTAGCACTGAGACTGTGATATTCTGTGGTGATATTCTTTGTATTGTACTGAGATAACTAGATAAAGATACCTAGAGTTAAAATTAAGTATAGTTTGATAACTAACTGTAAAACTTGAATAAAAGTGATTTTGTATTAAAAGTTGAGTTGTTTGTCATGAGTAACCCGGATAGGGAAAATCCCTTAGGACATAGTGCTCCGTTATATATAATAATAATTTATTTACATCCATGCTTTAAATCCTCTATAAAAGATTCTGAAACAGTTAGCTTATTGCCAACATTAATACATCCAATGTCCTAATAACCATAATATCATCCGAACGGGTGTTATTATGTTGTATGAAATTTCATAATAACACTCCTTTCGCTTTTTCAATCTCTTCCGCGCAAAGGGTTACTCATCAGACAGCCAAATTCTTACCGCTCGATGCGTGGAATCTGTATGAGTTTCAAAAAAAAGAACTGTCATTCACGCGCGTTGCATTGCACTGCCACAGCGGCGGCGCGCCGTATAAAAAAAATTAAAGCTTATTCGTTCGAATTCGAATTCCCGCTATTTTTCTTCGTTATTATTTTGTTTACTTACGAAAATGAGCGATTCAAGTTTTGATAACACACCTCCAGACATTTCGAATGCAGCAAAGGACATTTCTAACAAATTACTACCGGAAAAAATCTAGAAAACAGTATGAAAAGGCGTACCAAGATTTCATGAACTGGATAAACCCACATTCATGTTTTAATACCCCTCATTATACCACAGTTGTATAAATAACTATTATTTAACCAAAAGAAATTCGACATAATAACACAATTTATGGTTGACAATGTTAGAAATAAGTTTTACAATTTGTGTCTGGTATTAGCATCTGCTGCTGAACTGGGCTTATTACCTGTATTTCAGCTAACAGCGCCTCCACCCCGACTTCTGGGTCTATTTAAGATTACAAAATTTAAGTGTATCGTGAAGAAGCGATAATTACAAATTGATAATTAAAATACAATCAAAATAAAATAAAATAATTAACGTGTCCCTTTCCCTGTGTGTGTATGTGTGAGTTGTGTGTAGTGCAGTGGCAGAGTCAAGCAACAGTCATTTTGGCCGTTGCATGAATGGGCCGACTCGCCCGGTGAAGCACCACCCTCTCACAGAATATCGACGCCTAGTAACAGTATTTGAACTGTTGCGTTCCGTTTGGTGAGGGAGAGTGCCGGAGCCCAAACTCCTTTCCCATCCCCTCCCAAACTCCTTTCCCATCCCCTCCCATACTCCTTTCCCATCCCCTTTCCTTTACAGGGTCGGCAGCGCGAGTGTGACGCCACTGGTGTTGCACACTTCCATAGGCTGCGGTAACCGCTTCCCATCAGGTGGGCCGTGTGCTTGTCTGCCACTGTGCTGTATAAAAAAAAAAAGTACCCTTATGGTATGTATGGGTGGCATAGAGTCGAGACTAGCCGCGAGGGGAGAGTCGATACGCGTGCTCAAATTGTATACGCGCACATAGTATGGACTATCGTTCCTGTGTACGCGTACATGCGAATGGAACGCTTAGTCCGTACAAGGCCTTAGAATGCTATATTACCAGGCCCACAAGTCATTATTTTTTGTTAATACTTGTGACAGCCTTGAAATATTATATTAAATAATTCATTCCGGTATTGTTCTTTTGGCGTGACCCACATAGGAACTGCTACAACAGTAATACATCTTATCAGAGACCAGGTGTCCGCAGATTGATGACGTCACTCTTAATTTGATGGCTAGTGTGGTGTGGCGGTAGAGCGTTGGACGGTCAGAGCTCTCGGGTTCAATTCCTTTTTCTTTTTTTTCTATATTTAGGACACGTCAATTTGACTTCACCTCGCCTGATGGTAAGCTGAAGGTAAAGTCTCAGGAAAGAGGGTCATGTTAACAATGGTGGCACTCAGCTTGAGGGCCTTTTTTTTTACGTGCGGAAATCCCTTCGGCCCGCCGGCCAGCGGGGGTGGTTATGTCGTGTCTCGACTAAAACCGCACGGTGTCCTCCCCAAGTGTCCGTTGCCAGGCACCCTGGGTAAGCCCTCGAAAGGATAACCCCAGGGTTGCCGGCGGTCTTTTGCCGCCGGCGCGGCCTCGCCTGGTGGGGTCGGGTTTTATCCCGCTTCGGTGAGTTGGCAGGCGTGTGTAGGGCGCACACGACACGCCTCCGCCACGGCCTGCTTCTGTAAGGACGGCGAGTCAGCCAACTGCCGTCCTCAGGCTCCGATCATGGAGGTCGGTATTCCCGGGCGTAGATGAGTCTGCGGCGTCCTCGCCGCAGACTGCGAAACTCGGGGGGCAGGGTTCTCTCCCGCTCCCTCTCTGCCGTCTCTTTTGCGCGCATTACCTGCTCGCAGAAAGAGGCGGCGGCGTGCCACTTACTCCCGTCGGAGACCACGGCCCTCACCATGGTCTCCAACGAGAGAACGTCCACGCCCAGGACCGCAACGCGATCCCGGCGTTGACTCGCCCACGCATGACACTCCACCAACGTGTGGAGCGTCCTGCGTGGGCGAGTCAGCTTGACGGCCTTATCGGAAGAGGATTGTCGTCGCAGCACCGCGCGACACCCACCGGTCCCACTAGTGCTGCGACCACAATCCCCCTGCCCGGCTATGCACTTGCTGACCCCTTAACGCAATCAAAACGAAATTGGATTACTATATGGAGGGTTTTTAATTCTCGTTCAGTGCAAATATTTGTATAGGCTCGCCCCCTATTTTATTGTAATAAGGTGCAAATATTTATATAGGTATGTATAAATATGGGGGTGCTTGGTTGGGCGCCTCTCTCCTAGGGTGGGAGAGACACTGCCGCCTACGGCCAACTCCGACCGAACGAAGGACGGCCCTGTTGAGGGCTGTTCGGAAGCTTTCCACGTGTCACTCTGATTAGCAGATGGCACAGTGGAGAGCAAGTAAGGGGGCCATCTCGAAACCGGAGATGGCCCTGGGTCGGTCGGGGTGCGAGGGATATACTCTATGGGTAACCTTACACCCCGGCGTCTTAAGACCCGAGACGGCGTGCGGTTTTAGTCGGTGCAAGCCCGACATAACCGCCCCGCTGGCCGGCGGGGGGGTATCCGAAGGGATTTCCGCACGAAAAAAAAAAAAAAAAGGTACTTATATATAAATATGTTTATTACAAGCTGACAATGCGATAATATGGTACTATGGAGCTGGTCTAATGATGGAGTCGGAAGATATCCATAGGAACTCCTGAACTAAAAAAGATAAATCAATCGAGTTTGGGCTCATTTGTTTTGTCTTGGCAAATACTCTGATGCTACATGATATCCAGTGTCTGAAGACGGAGACGGTAGGTGGTCATAGGAACTTCTGAACGAAACAAGGTAAACTCGTCATAATTGGGCCCATTTATCTTGTCTTGTTATGCTCTTACTAGAAAGCTTGTTTTTTAAAAAGGATTTTTTAAATTCATAATTTATTTGAATTGATCTGAATGTACTTTTGGTAAAATGTATTTGTTTGCAGAAAATCAATGTGCCTAAGTGTATTTATCTGCATTCTAGAACCCATCATCATCAACTTGCATTTTGGAGCCCGGGGATTCACCTCCTGATGTGGCTTATCCTGACTTGCGGAAATAACTGCCGTCGGAACGTGATCCGGCCGTCAGAATGGTATATTTTTTATGAGGCAGAGGCTCCCGCCTCGCGGGAATCGAACCAGCGACCTATGATTTAGCAGTCGAATGCTCTACCGCTACGTCACAGAGGTCCTGCATAGTGAGTCAATCATTAGTACCTATAATTTAAATTAATCAAGCCTAATTTAAGATATTCCCAGGCCTGTTTACTGACAGTGACACTTTATCTAAACGACTTCCAACATTTGCATAACTACAGTGATTGAGTGGTTCACATAGGCGCAGTCGGTATGATAATTACGACCAATTACATTACGGTGTTATTATTGTCATCTTTTATCGTTAACCTTCGTATATTCACAACAAATAATATTAGGTCGTTACATATGAAATTGCCGTTTTTCTTGAAGAAATTGGAGGAAACCCAATTTTCAGTACTAACATTTTTGCATTTTTTTTAGGAATGACAAATCCAAATTTCATTGATCCAGATTTTTTTCGTGTATGAATGACACAACATCTGATGAGGCCGTCAAGCTGAGTGCCACCATTGTTAACATGGTACATGTATGTAATGGTGACCCTCTTTCCTGAGACTTTACTCTCAGCTTACCATCAGGCGAGGTGAAGTCAAATTGACGTGTCCTAAATATATATATATAAAAAAAAGGTTAACAAACAGTTTTTATTACATTTTTGAAAAGTGACAGCTGTTAAGTAATACAAAATTTATCATCAAAATGGATAGCATTTTGGAAGTAAGTACTGTTTTTGAAGATCGAATTAATTTATCAAGCGGCCAATAAAAACAAAATTTAATACCGAGTTGTAAAATCTTGAAATCAACTATCAAACAAAACATAAATAATGGAAATAGCTATTAAATTACAGGAATAACGAACTCATGAATTTGTAAGAAAATTTCGGCAATTTCATAGGTAAAGACCTATTATTATAGAAGTCTTTATTATATAGGGTCTATGAGACCCCACCAACATCTTCAGGACTCAAGTCAAGCTCAGAGGAGCTCGACTTGGGTCCTGAAGATCTTGCAGGTGCAAATAATACACAGGGCAAAGACAATGAGCAGATTTTTGTTTCGAGCGGTTAAATAGCTGTCGCTCCCGTAAAAGATGAACCAAATGAATGATGAAAAGGAAGGATAAGTAAGTGAGCTGGTCCTACTAGTAAATGGCTATGAGGATAATTATGACGTAACATAACTTCACGCCTGTATCCCCGAAGGGGTAGGCAGAGCTATATTACACACCCAAGATTCGCCGGTTATGTTAAGGTCCCAATGTAATAAGGGGCGAGCCTATTGCCATCATTTTTTTTTTTTTTTTATTATCGTGCGGATATCCCTTCGGATACCCCCCCGCCGGCCAGCGGGAGCGGTTATGTCGGGCTTGCACCGACTAAAACCGCACGCCGCCTCGGGTCTCCAGACGCCGGGGTGTAAGGTTACCCATAGAGCATATCCCTCGCACCCCGGCTTACCCTGGGCCATCTCACCATCACTAACAGCATCGCTCATCCTGTCTCCTCTGAAAGCAGAGGAGTACGGAGAGCGATGTGTTCCCGCCACGTTGGGTATTGGCCGACGATCAATGCCAACCCTATGAAGGGGTGAAGGGGAAGCCATTGACCGCCGCCCAGGGTGTACCGGCCGCTCCGATTCCGTTCCCCCCGGACTGCAGCGGGATCGGAATCGGAGCGACACTCGAGGAGGTTACCCAACACACACCCCAGCCTATTGCCATCTACCGGGCACATTGTTAAGCGAGCGATAATTATGAGAATACCTTTTTTTTTTTTTTTTTTTTTATCGTGCGGAAATCCCTTCGGATACCCCCCCGCCGGCCAGCGGGGGCGGTTATGTCGGGCTTGCACCGGCTAAAACCGCACGCCGTCTCGGGTCTTCAGACGCCGGGGTGTAAGGTTACCCATAGAGCATATCCCTCGCACCCCGGCTGACCCTGGGCCATCTCACCACTAACAGCATCGCTCATCCTGTCTCCTCTGAAAGCAGAGGAGTACGGAGAGCGATGTGTTCCCGCCACGTTGGGTATTGGCCGACGATCAATGCCAACCCTATGAAGGGGTGAAGGGGAAGCCATTGACCGCCGCCCAGGGTGTACCAGCCGCTCCGATTCCGTTCCCCCCGGACTGCAGCGCGATCGGAATCGGAGCGACACTCGAGGAGGTTACACAACACACACCCCAGCCTATTGCCATCTACCGGGCACATTGTTAAGCGAGCGATAATTATGAGTATACCTAAATGAAACAAAAATTAAATAAAGAAATCGCTTCCACATCACTGAATTATGAAGCTATCAAGGATTCAACGACAGGAACTTAACTACGTTACCACATTTTATCCATTGAATTTCCTTAAGTAATACGTGGGAACTCAGTTCTATTGAATGAATTTTCACTTGTCCAAGTCTAAATCACCAACATTTTCCATTAAAAAGCAAAGTAAGCGCCTATCGGCGGTCTGACAGACCTATGCGCGCGTATACCAAGGTTAAGAACAACAGATCTTGCGGAAAATATATCCTAAAGGTATTGAGTCACCTTGCAATGTGTTATGGGAAATCTATGGCCTTCTTATGCTGCTTAGATAACACTTGCGTGAAATAAAAAAAAAAAACTTTTTTTTTTTTAACACTCCAATGTACAGACACAACTTATTTACAATTTTTTTAATCTAATATATAAAATTCTCACGGTGTTTGTAGTTAAACTACTCCGAAACGGCTTGAGAGATTCTCATTAAATTTTGTGTGCATATTGGGTAGGTCTGAGAATCGGACAACATCTATTTTTCATCCCCCTAAATGTTAAGTGTAGTCCCACCCCAAAATAATTTTTTTTAATTTTTAGATAATTTTTTGTTTATTTTTAAAATTTTCAACCCTCTACGACACCCCTATTTTTCCATTGCGATTTTTATTTTCATTTTCTTTTGGTTTTATTTGTGTATCAATCGTAGCAGTGACTACGTGTTATTTAATTTTTCTGTGCATCACTCATGTTAATTTTTTAATTTCCAGTGCAATAATTAATAATATACATGGCAAAACAACGTTTGCCGGGTCAGCTAGTAGTATATAGATTGCTGAAATAAGTTTAACATATTCCTAGAGATATATACGAGATGGTATGTGACAAATTAACGAAATGCCAGCAAATGGCTGTCACCTTCGAACAACACATGTTGCTACAAAGTCGCTCCCGGCATGACACACTGACTCACTGTGTAAACTAGGGCGCGAGATCAGTTCGTATAAAGGTTTCTGCACACTAGGAAGTAGTGCGTGAATTAGATTACTAACTAAACATAAACTCACGCCTATATCCCCGAAGGGGTAGGCAGAGGTGCTAGCACCCACATTTCGCCAGTTTATGTTTAGGTCCCAATGTAATAGGGGGCGAGCCTATTGCCATTAACCGGGCACTTATAAGCCTGCGATAAATACACACATAACTTCGAAAAGCATCGAAAAGTCATTGGTGTGTGCCATGGTAATACGTGGGATCGAACCCGAGACCTCGTCTCAGCAGTCCATTACCCATACCACTAGGCTACCGCGGTCATTTCAACCAAACAAACCAAATTCGTTTATTGTATTTTCTGTGGCGTTGAAACACCAATGCTTTTGTCGAAAAATATGTCCCTACATTCGCTCTTATTTAACTAGGGGCGCAATGCATGATTACCTAGAATTCACGAGCAATATTTTTTCAATTGAATACCATTGAATTGTTTTTTCGGTGATTATTCCTCCGTCGCTAAACCTATTTTCAATTTTCTTTTTCTGTCTTAAGCCAATAGTTAAGTTGCACATTTTGGCGCCAAAAGCGTGGTCTCAACATTGATCATTTTGGAGAAATCAGATTCTGAAATTTTTGAATGGTGATCATTCGTCCCAGGGTATGTTCGATTTTCAATTATTTTTTTCTAAACCTTTTGGGTATCAAGTTATATTTACATGCCAAGTTTGGTCAAAATTGGTCGATTACTTTAGGAGGATTAGCGTCACAACCGAAATACACCGAGTGGAGTATAGTGAACTTTTCGCTCGACTTCCACTCACTCTCAGCTCAATAAATAGATATGTAGAAATACTTCTCGACCTTCAACTAAGTAGTTGAAAGCATTACCGCTACCCCACAATAGGTCGAACAGTGTTTTTGGTAAGAAGAAAGACCGGCAGGCAACAGTACAAGTGTGAAATCAGTAGCCACATACTTCAAGCCCTTGAGTTATGGAATTGCCATAAGTGGCAATGCCATCCGGGCATATCAGATATGTATCATAATTGTTGGTTTGATGTAAAGAAGCGTTTTCATGGACAGCGATCAATTTAACGCCGTTGGGCAATATCAGTGTTGTAAACAAATGTTACAATAATAACAGTGATTTATGCGAAGGGTAATTATTTTTTAAATTTATTACTACTCTTTTTGCTGTATGTTGTGAATATTTTATTAATTAGTTCTTATAAATAATAGGTAAAAAGACGAAGTTGTTCGGTAGCTTCATTTTCAGGGTTCCGTAGTCAACACGGAACCCTTATAGTTTCTTAAGTTAGTGCTGTTCCCGGTTGCATCTGAGACTATTATCTCGGAGCCCGGAGTCCGCTTAAAAATACTACGCTAGAGCCTCGTCCATCAATCAGTAGGTGTTCCGGCTTTTCCACGTGGTTGTTAGTGGGGCCCCGTAACTTAACGGGTCAATGAGCAAGAGTACCGGCTTGACTTAGCCCCGAAGGTCTTGATGGAGCCCAATAATAGTTTAAATAGTAATCATAATGAGATTAATAGTGTAACATTACAGTCTAGTGTACCACAACCTTAATATTGTAACAACACAACATAACGAACACTTCGCACGTAAACATAATTATTTACGCGTGGAGTGTACCTGTACGTATGCGTAATGACTTATAACGTGGCACAAATCATACAAATTATATTATACGACATTACCTGATGCCCGCGGCTCCACCTGAGCGGAGGTCGGTTACCTTTTTTTGGGCATATCTCCGGTTCTACTTACCCATTGCAATCAAACGTACGGCTGATTTGAATTATGACCACAGATTACATTGACCAAGACCTTTCTAAAAAAGTCGTTCAGTAATTTTTGCATCCTTGGCGAAAAAACAAATAAGAATTCCAAAAAAAAATTTCTTTTTTGTTCAGAATTGTTGGTTTAAGATAACTCAAGTTTTTTTGTATATATATATGTCTCCAATATATAGAAACAACAATTGTATATTAATATAGTACGACATACAGCTGTGCTGCTGGGATGTTGGTCATAATTACAAAAGACTTAGAGTAGTTGACACGCAAAATATATTATTACACAAGTGGAATTTAAAAAAAAAACTTTAAAAAAATAAGCTTTTTTTATTTTCTTGTTAATAAAAAGAACTAAACATTTAAAATAAAACGAGTCAAAACTCGTTTATTACTCGGTTGCATAGTTTCATTACAGAGTTCCTATGGCCACCTTCCAGCTCCATCATCGGACCCTGGTTACCATTGAAAAACAAACTACTCGTCAAGCGGATTCAAACGAGCCCAAACTCGATGGGGTTGGGTCGTTTTATTGCGAAGTTCTTATGGCCACCTTCCAGTTTCATCATCAGATCAGCACCATATCTTCATAATATTGCATTGACACGCGATTTACAGATTTATGCAAATGTAAATGTTTAAAAATGTTTTCAGATTTTAACAATCAGTTTTTTTAGCAAAGTAATTTATTGAAATAAAACTATTTTTAACGGATTCTATCGCGATTTATTTGATGTTATTTTATATTTTACATTGATCCAAAAGTAATTTATATTTCCTATTGAAAATGTGGGTATGTTTATATAATAAGATATAAAAATAATTTGTGCGCTCTATTTAAACATTTTTGGGAAAATATGATTAATAATCATTTTCAAATATGTGCAATGATCATCTATTTTTGCTGCTAACTGTCCACGTATCTGAAGCTTACACTTGGACAGTGCATACTTTATATGCGATCGGTATTAGCGCTAGGTGGCGCTAGAGAGTGGCGTGAGATAACTCAGATAACACTATCTACTCATTTCTTTATCGGTTACTCAAAATTACTTACTTGAAACGTACTTGTTTGAAAGACATTACCGGAGCACAAACGGAAATTACAAAATAAAAATGTTCGTCAATTATCATTACCAATCACACGCATATACTACTAATTCACGTCCAAACAAGGCCTAATAAAAATGTCCAGGTTATCTCTAAATTATGGTCAATTATCTTCAATTAACACCCAGAAATATCCCAAGAAATACATGCTGAGGGTATGTATGTCAAGGTAAGTTCTGGTTAGCTATTATTGACTATGGAGCGAAACAAAGCACCATACATAGATTTAGATTAAGCTAGATAAGGTAAGCCGTTCCGTCTTAGGGTGTCGCCAAACTGGTACTGGCAGTCTATTAATTTCCCACAACTTTCCACGTTTCTACTTTAGTCTACGTCCAACCTCTTCATTCGATGATGAATTTAAAATTCAGAAATGTGCCAACTGATGCATTGAGATTCTAATAATAATCATATTCTACGACATAGTACCCTTTTTTCTTTTCTAAGTGCGGAAATCCCACCGGCCAGTGGGGGTGGTTATGTCGGGCTTGAACCGACTACCGCACGCCGTCTCGGGTCTTCAGATGTCGAGGTGTAAGGTGGCCTAGTAAGGCAATTCCCTCGCACCCCGGCTGACCCTGGACCATCTACGGCTTTAAGATGGCCCCATCGGGTGTGGGAACCACTGTGACCCCAACATGCTCCGGAGAGGTGGGCATCGCGCCGCCGTTCCGGCCTGCTTCTGCTGGGGAGACAGACAGCCTAATCTGTCACCCCCAAGCATGCGCTCATGGAAGACGGAGGTCGTTAAGGGACCTCCGGTGTCTGAGTCGCCTGCGCCGCGAGGCGAGCCCGCCTAGCCCGCATGTGGCTGGGAGAGTTTTACAACATAGTACCCAGCGCTATCTTGACCCAAATTGAGTATGGCAATATAAGTTCTAGAATGCGTATAAACATACCGTAAACTGAGGGTACTTCGACCCAAAATTTTGACATTTTTGACATTTCTTCCCATTTATCGATATTTGATCGATAACTTACCTTTATTTCTGGCTTAAATAGGTAATAGGGTTCTCTTCTACACGAATTATTATGAAAAATAAAGAAAAGTTATGTGTAGGAATATTTTTTTTTATTTTTTTTTCTGGGCCAATGTTGTACTTGGGGTATGGTTACAATAACCCGTGACATTAATCTGCTAAAAAACGTTAAGATTTAATGTCATGGATCATTGTAGCCTACGTTTATGAATTCATAAGAGTTAAAGAATCATAGAAAATAATGCTTTATTTTCTCCACACAAAATTTTAAAAAATCAACAAAGATATCTTTTACTCTAAAAATAACAAATTATCAGTCTTCAGAATCAGAATCTTAAATCAACATTATTTTATTCAGTGGAAAAGGAAAATTTTCCATTCCTGAAATTGATGCTTATACATAAGCGTCAATTTCAGGAATGGAATTTTTTTTCCTGTTTCGTCAAATTTGCTGCCGGTTTCAGAACGTAACTGTGAACTGAGCTGCTGCAACTGCAGGTTACCATCTAAATGTTCATTTTTTTCCTTTACAGCGATCCATCCATCCCGATTTTGTTCTGTTGTATCGAGCTTCCTCTGGTACGTTCTCCATCCATGTGAACCACAAATGATCCGCCTTATAAATGATATATGGAGGAATGACTTCACCAGCAGCGCTGCCACAAAAGATCACTGAGTAGCTCACTTTAGTAGAATTTACGATACGTTCGGGGTATTTCGATCCACGTCTGCACATCACGCTTTTCTTCCCAGGATCGTCTGTCAAATTACTCTCATCAAAATAAAAGATATTTTCAGGTGGAACTGATTCCAGAACAGGGGTCCAGTTTTTAATAAACTCTTCAATAATTTTGGGACTGACTTCGGCACGGACTCTTTTTATATTATTGGCAAATCTCATGGACAATTCTTTGTGTCTTTTTAAAAAACTCTTAACCCATTCTCGTCCGGGAGTATTGTTTTTAAACTCTTTTACGTGTCTACCTTGGCATGCAAGGTAATCTCTTATAACAAATACGAAATTGGTAGCTGTTAAGGGAAACCCAAATTCTGGGAGAGCTGTTATATGGGCAACAAAGCTCATTTCTTCCTGTTCAGTAAAAACGGTTGGATGTCCATGTTTTCTACATGATACCTTTTTCAATTTATTCTTGATCGTGCTTCGAGTTATGTTGTATTTAGCGGCAGCAGCTCTCTGAGTTATAGTTTTGCTTCTAATCTCCCTCAAAGATTCATCTAGTTCCTGTTGGGTATAATCGATGTAATGTCGACTACCTGGCTTTCGCTTATAAATTCTCGGCATCTTGTTTCATTAACTTAAGCTCTGAAAGAAATAATTAACAAATAAATCCATTAATGTTGTAATAATTTAAATAATAAGTTTCGGTGGACTACTTTGGCCCGTGGGCTATAGTTACCTACAAGACCGGGTCATAGAAGCCTGCAGTTTTGATTTCAATTTTTTTTTACATAAATCTATACAAAACAATTAATTTAATAGCTACATTAATTCCCAATGACACACTTGTCACGACTGAATGCATAGAAAATCAACAGCTTACCTAGGAACTGCCTTGTACTTGAAAGTTTGCACAGTAGTTTTGTCGGTAATTCACTGTCCCGCCATTAAAGTTTGCACTGACAAGTTTACGCATGCTCAATAACCACAAAACTGCTTTACCGACAAGACACTAGACCCATCTATCCATTTGAATGCGAACTACGTCAATACCTGCCGCTTAAACGTGACGGCGGTAAGTTCAATTTTGTTTTCGATTTGGGCCATTCTTGCCCTGTAGGGCTATAGTAACCTCAGTTTACGGTACTCAGATACATTTTGCTTATAAATACATACATATTATACACAGGAACACCCAGATCTATTCAAATAGACATAATTCGTGTATACAAATATATGTGATGAGGGGGAATCGAACCTGTGATCTCAGACGTAGGTGTCGAACGCTCTATCACTACACAGAGGTCGCCAATTGAAACGATTCATAGAATTATCAAAATGACTTGTTAGACGTCACATTTACATTTAAGTTGTTTACATAACTCGCACGCCGCTTGCGCGTGCGCAGCGATAGATGTTGCCAGTGAGTATAGGTATCTGGGGCTTACTGTAGACTCCACCTTTCCGTGAAAGACACATATAACAACACTAGGCAATTTTTGAGAACTGTTTTATTTACGATAAAAATCGATATTAAAGTTTGATTTAAAAAAAGTACGCGCCATAACGGATCCCGTGACCACATGTCACGGGATCCGTTACGTCACACCAAAGTAAACAGTAAGCGACTTAAAGCACGTTTATATAATTATTAAAATTAGTTGCAAAAATAATGATTTATTTTGAGATATATAAGATAAAAGTGAAACATTATTAGTAATTAATAAATGAACCAGTCGATTAACACTAGGAAATGCAGACAGCCTGTATTGAAAAACTGTTTACTTATGTGTGACGTCATAGAGCGTTTATAAGCACGTGATCAAATCTCAAAAAAAGTGAGATTTTAATCTTGATTTTTTAACAATAAAGAAACTTATTTTATATTGAAAATTAATAAAATATATGTTTTTACAGTACATTTTATTAGGATGACAACAATTCGTACAATATTTTAAATATAGTCAAAATGCCTATTCCACCACCTGACGTTAGTTCTGGACAGGGCAACTTTATATACCGTCTATTATGAGCTGGTTGGCTCAATGCTTTCCTACGGGCTGACCATCTATGGACGTACATTCAAGTCATATTTGGATAAAATTAAATCACTACAAATCAGGTTTATGAAATTATTAGTAGATAAAAAGAAGTCGCTGTAAGAGTACTTATAGTTATTATGAACCGTTGTTTACGTAACATAACATAACTTCACGCCTGTATCCCCGAAGGGGTAGGCAGAGGTGTATTACACACCCACGATTCGCCATTTATGTTTAGGTCCCAATTTAATAGGGGGCGAGCCTTTTGCCATCTACCGGACAAATTACTAAGCGAGCGACAATCAACATTTTTAATATACCCATAACTACCCGGGGCAACTGGGGATCGAACTCGAAACCTCGTCTCGCCAGTCCGTTACGGTCACCACTTTTTTTTTAATAGAACGTAAAATGTTCTCAGTACATGAGTATATGAGGCTTCTCTTAGCAACGGAGCAACACAAAGTGATGAGTTCAAACAAAAAAGTCACGCCCGGCGAGAACGAATACTAATGTTCTAGAAAAACCTATTTGTACGAACTACTTTGGTGAAAGAAATGGAAACTATTTGATTCCTTTCCTGAGTTTGCCATCCTCGCTGTTGAATATTAGTGTCACAAAAAGAACATTTTTTTTTCTTTTTATACCACTAAGGTGGCAGACAAGCACACCTGCCCACCTGATGGGAAGCGGTTATATGATATGAGGATATATATATATATATATATATATATATATTATATTAAATAACTGTTTTTATATTTATTTTTGTAGGTATGAGAGTGTGTGTATGTGTGTGCATGTGTATGTACGTATATACTTAAATAAAAATAATAGATATAAGTAGGTAATAGAATAATGAAAGTTAGAAAATAACATAATTGTTAAATTAACGGAAGCTGCATCTGCCAACAAACTGCAATGCAGTTTGGCGGAGGTAAAATTGAGAACTTGTAATTTGTTACGTGAATATTTCGCTTTCATTTCATTTCATTTTTGGGGTTCCGTTGCTATATGGCAAAAAACGGAACCCTTATAGATTTGTCATGTCTGTCTGTCTGTAAGTCCGTATGTCACAGCCACTTTTTTCCGAAACTATAAGAACTATGCTGTTGAAACTTGGTAAGTAGATGTATTCTGTGAACCGCATTAAGATTTTCACACCAAAATAGAAAAAAAAACAATAAATTTTGGGGGTCCCCATACTTAGTTTAAAAAAAAAAGTCAAAATTTTTTTTTCATCAAACCCATACATATGTGGTATCTATGGATAGGTCTTCAAAAATTATGTTGAGGTTTCTAATATCATTTTTTTCTAAACTGAATAGTTTGCGCGAGAGACACTTCCAAAGTGGTAAAATGTGTCCCCCCCCTGTAACTTCTAAAATAACAGAATGATAAAACTAAAAAAAATATATGATGTACCTTACAATGTAAACTTCCACCGGAAATTGGTTTGAACGAGATCTAGTAAGTAGTTTTTTTTAATACGTCATAAATAGTAAACCGCAATTTACCTTTCATTCAATCAACTCAAATATAAAAATTTAAAAAGAAACATTATTATGTTACTTGCTGCTACGGAAACCTTAATGGGCGAGTCCGACTCGCACCTGGCCGCTTTTTCATTTGTGAAGACGCATTTTTTTAAATATGCACACGCGATATCTAGCATACTCTAAGTCTGTGGCGCCAGAATTGTGAACTACCTATTATATCAACTTAAAATCGCGTACTTCTACAACACCTTTTTTTTTTTTTATCGTGCGGAAATCCCTTCGGATACCCCCCCGCGTGCCAGCGGGGGCGGTTATGTCGGGCTTGAACCGACTAAAACCGCACGCCGTCTCGGGTCTACAGACGCCAGGGTGTAAGATTGCCCATAGAGCATATCCCTCGCACCCCGACTGACCCTGGGCCATCTCCGGTTTCGAGATGGCCTCCTCGGGTTTGGGAACCACGGTGTCCCCGTCTTGCCCCGGTTTGGGGGAACTTCTACAACACCTATCTGTAAGAAGATTGCGTGAAACCACATCATTTTTAAATGCTTCTGTTTGCTTGACCTGTGTCTGTAACATGACAAGTCTTTATTGTAAACCAAGAAATTTAATATAGTATATGAAGTAACTATGTTCAAGCACAAATAATGGTTAATTCCTCATTGTAATCCTACTAATATTATAAACGCGAAAGTTTGTGAATATGTTTGTTGCTCTTTCACGCAAAAACGGCTGAACGGATCTGGCTGAAATTTGGTAGAGGGATAGATTATAGACCGGAATAACACATAGGCTACTTTTCATCCAGGGAATAGGTTCCCATGGATAGCGGAAACGGCATCAGAATTCCACGCGGGCGGAGCCGCGGGCATTAGCTAATGTTATAAAAGAGTTTGCATTCGCCCTACGAGTTTCGCCTCTAGTTTTCGCCTCGAAAATAATTGTAATGCATTTTTTATTACTTTATTCACATTTTGTCCCATTTATTGTTTAACTTTTGATGTCATTTAGAAGCATCGATAGCTTAGTGGTTACGGAGTTGAGCCTACGATCGAAAGGTCCCGGGTTCGAATCCTTGTCATTACACTACCGACGTGAACTCACTCCTAACACAAGCAATTTAGCTTAGCTGGAGGGGGAATATTAGTAATTTCGGTTTAAAAAAAAAATCTTCGAATGAAACTTAGGATACTCGCGGATCATACCGAAGTAACTTTAAGGAATGGGGACGGGTAAACTTCACCACGCGGGTGGAGCCGAGGGCCTGATCGAGTATTATAAATGTGATAGTTTGTGGGGATGAATGGATAAATAGATACAAATATTTTATCACCATACAATATGTATCATATATAAAGCGGCGATAGCCCAGTGGCGTACGTAACGGACTGCTGAGACGAGGCCTCGAGTTCGATCCCCAGTCGCCCCGGGTACACACCTCTGACTTTTCGTAGTTATGTGTGCATTAATAAATATTAATTATCGCTCGCTTAATAATGTGCCCGGTAGATGGCAATAGGCTCGCCCCCTATTACATTGGGACCTTAACATAACTGGCGAAACGTGGGTGTGTAAGACACCTCTGCCTAGCCCTTCGGGGATACAGGCGTGAAGTTATGTTATGTTATGTTTATGTACAATATTTATCTGCCAGCACCATGTCCGCACGTTATCAAAATTTGCACAAAAAAATTGAACGAATGTGAAAAATAAAAGACTACTCAATCACACCGAAACGGCTGAACGGGTCAGGATATAATTTGACACAGGGACAGATTACAGTCTGGAATAGCGCACGTGCCACTTTTATCCCGGTAATAAGTTCTCGTGGGTCAAGGGAACGGGTCGATATTTACCGTTTCGGTATGAAATAATTTTAACATAACATAAATTACCTTCACGCCTGTATCTCCGAAGATGTAGGCAGAGGTGTATTACACACCCACGATTCGCCAGTTATGGTAAGATCCGAATGTAATAGGGGGCGAGCCTTTTGCCATCTACCGGGCACATTATTAAGCGAGCCATAATTAACATTTATTAATGCACACATAACTACGAAAAGTCAAGAGGTGTGTGCTCGGGGCGACTGGGGATCGAACTCGAGACCACGTCTCAGCAGTCCGTTACGTACGAAACTGGGCTATTTTATAACAAAAATGTACAGCGAGCAAGGCCTAAAGATCTCGAACACAAACTGCTATTAAAAAAAGCACTTAGTTACACTAGAACATAATTTATGAACATGATAAATGATCGGACAAACTATGAAAAATAATTGGGTTTTTTTTTCACAAAGTTCGTCGACCTTTGAACAAAAAAAAAACAGGTTTTTGAATCGTTTTTATTTGAGCAATTTCAATAAATTAAAAACTAGTTTTGTAACGGATATAATAATACATTACGCAAACACGTCGTAAATCATGTTTGTATTTACAAAAAAAAAAAAATTAGACTTACGAATACAAAGAGATCTTTATCAAAGTTTTATATCAAAGGGATTTTATATACCTTCAAACATTTTTTTTTTTTCGTGCGGAAATCCCTACGGATACCCCCCCGCCGGCCAGCGGGGGCGGTTATGTCGGGCTCGCACCGACTAAAACCGCACGCCGTCTCGGGTCTTCAGACGCCGGGGTGTAAGGTTACCCATAGAGCATATCCCTCGCACCCCGACTGACCCTGGGCCATCTCACCACTAACAGCATCGCTCATCCTGTCTCCTCTGAAAGCAGAGGAGTACGGAGAGCGATGTGTTCCCGCCACGTTGGGTATTGACCGACGATCAATGCCAACCCTATGAAGGGGTGAAGGGGAAGCCATTGACCGCCGCCCAGGGTGTACCGGCTGCTCCGATTCCGTTCCCCCCGTACTGCAGCGGGATCGGAATACGGATCGGGAACCTTCATACCTAACAGGCATATTTTGTCACTGCTTGTTGATAAAGGAAGTGACCCTTTGACGGCATAAGCCGAGAAGGGATCAACCCCACTCCCTTGACCAGTGTCTATTTAGGGACTGTGGAAAAGACATCAGTAGAGGCGCCTACGCCCGGGTTCTGATGTCACACGACCCCTGTCGCAGTGAAAGCTACGAACATGAAGGAACGGGTGTGATTTTCCTTTAAGTATGCTAGTAAGGAAGACATATGGAGCCTGCTAAGATCTACGGAGCCAAGTCAGTTTCCCCTGCAAGCTGGTACACTGTTGATTGATGGAGAAGGCTCTGGCATAAGTTTTTCTTTTGTAATAGCCAAAATAGGTAACATCAATTATAGAAATGTAAAGAAAGATTAGAAGGGTAGTAGATTTTTCCTAACCCCGCTTTATAGCGGGGCCTATTTTTACAATAATCTCAATTTTCAGTGGAAGTTTACATGGTATTGTACAATCATATATTTTTTTAGTTTTATCATTCTCTTATTTTAGAAGTTACAGGGGGGGGGGGGGGGACACATTTTACCACTTTGAAAGTGTCTCTCTTGCAAACTATTCAGTTTAGAAAAAAATGATATTAGAAACCTCAATATCATTTTAGAAGAACTATCCATAGATACCACACGCGTATAGGTTTGATGAAAAAAAAAATTGTGTTTCAGTTCTAAGTATGGGGAACCCCCAAAATTTAATGTTTTTTTTATTTTCTTGTGTGAAAATCTTAATGCGGTTCACAGAATACATTTACTTACCAAGTTTCAACAGCATAGTTCTTATAGTTTCGGAACAAAGTGGCTGTGACATACGGACGGACAGACAGACAGACATGACGAATCTATAAGGGTTCCGTTTATTGCCATTTGGCAACGGAACCCTAAAAACGAACATACAATACTACAATTTTACGGTTTCCCTTTTTTTTTTTTTTTTTTACGTGCGGAAATCCCTTCGGATACCCCCCCGTTTTCCGTAGGATACTCGTAAACGTCTTTAGTATCAATCGCTGAACTTCTAATTCGTTCTGTTCTACAACAATGAAACAACGTATTAAAGCGATATTAATTTCCTTTGTTAAAAATTGTATTTAATTGAAATAAGAAAAAATATATAATTACTAGTATTATCGTACTTATCTATAGCGATAAAGTTAATTACCTAATTAATTATTACAACTGTATAATGTTGCCTTGAGGTAATTACTTCGATGTGTTGTAGCAAAACGTATTTGCATTTGCTACTGGTTTTAGTATAGAAATATGAACCTTAAGACTTTTGAATGTTGAGATCAGTAGAAATCTTAATGAAGATAGTTTCTTGAATTACTAGTACGTACAGAAGTGTTTTTATTAAACGGTAATCTTGCAATTCCTTCTTCTGCATCGAGTCAAAGATTAATAAAATTCCTTAGATTTTTTCCGCCCAATACTTGGCTACAGGCACAGCGATGTCTATTCCCTATATAAATAAATAAATAAATATTCTACGACATTCCGACACAGCGCTGTCTATACCCAAAGTATTTTCATGCATACGAATATTTGTACTGAGCGAGAATCGAACCCGCGCCCCCTGTCATAACAGTTGAATGTACTACCGCTACGCCACAGTTATATTAGTTCAATAAATATGATTATTAAATGTTTAAACCTGCTTTCAGAGTTTATATATTTATGTTATCTACACTCAAATCGAAAAATTCGAATTACGAATTCAAAGACGATTCTATACATACGCACTTTATAAACGCATATACATAAAATTAAAAATAAAATTTATTATAGTACCGCCAACTGTATCATTATAGTTATTTATGCAACTGAATTATTATTATTAAAACATGAATGTGGGTTTCACGATAATAGTATCACTTGAGTGTTTTAATACCTTTTTTTTTTTTTTTTTTTTTTTATCGTGCGGAAATCCCTTCGGATACCCCCCCCGCCGGCCAGCGGGGGCGGTTATGTCGGGCTTGCACCGACTAAAACCGCACGCCGTCTCGGGTCTTCAGACGCCGGGGTGTAAGGTTACCCATAGAGCATATAAACACTAATTATACAGTTGCATACAAGACTTTATCTACACCCATGATGTGTATTTTCGTAAGTAAACAAAACAATTTGCAAAAATAATAGCGAAGAAAAATAGCGGGAATTCGAATTCGAACGAATAAGCGTTAAATATTTTTTTACGGCGCGCCGCCGCCTGTGGTAGTGCAATGCAACGCGACAGTTCTTTTTTTGAAACTCATACAGATTCCACGCATCGAGCGGTAAGAATTTGGCTGTCTGATGAGTAACCCTTTGCGCGGAAGAGATTGAAAAAGCGAAAGGAGTGTTATTATCAAATTTCATACAACATAATAACACCCGATCGGATAATATTATGGTTATTAGGACATTGGATGTATTAATGTTGGCAATAAGCTAACTGTTTCAGAATCTTTTATAGAGGATTTAAAGCATGGGTGTAGATAAAACTCATTATAGTATCGCTATCTTTTTTTATTAACTAAACTAGTCTAAGGTTTTAGGCTGAATATGAAAAAAAATGCGCTCGCATGCGCAGTTCGATCTGTGAAAAAAATTGCGCCCTTGTAACCTACCTACTTTGTTTAATTTCAATTTTTCCTCTGTGAAGATAAAGTAGTGTATGAAACTGCATATAACTTAGGTATTAAAACACTCGAGTCAACCTATTATCTCATAAACAGACTCTCGTGTTTTAATACCCCTTCTTATATGACAGTTGCATAATATACTACTAGGTTACTGTATGATGGCGTATAATGGTTGCATCTTATGCTTACACTTTGTAGTCTCCTTTATTGATTTATCTCGGTTCTTACGAGAGCAATAGCTGTGTGACCTCCCAAACTCGGGAGGAACCGCTGCACCAGAGCCTCTTGGTTAATAAGAAGGTGTACCAGCTTGCGGGAGAGGATGGGTTAGCCCCAAAGGTCTTTATAGTCATATACCCCAACAGGGCCACACAAAATCAGATACAAATTTTACACATCAAATCTTTGGGTATTTCCAAACTGCTTAATGAAATTAGCATTGGTCTATAAATAATCTTTCAGAACTTTTGAAAAATTTAAATTGAGATGTGATATAATGTATGATTTCTACATACACATTATCATACTTGTATCGTTGTGATGAGCTAGGCAGAGGTGTAGGCTCCAGTTTCGAGCGTGATTCAAACATACAAATATCTACACAAACTTTCTTTATAATACCAGTAGGATAAAAGTCTGAAATTTTCCTCGACTTATATTCAACGTTAGTCTGTTGTAAAGTAAAATATTACCAAAGTATCGGCGCACAAAGCCAGTTGAGAAGTAACAGCAAAGCTTTACAAAATTCACAAAGTCTTTGTAAAAATGCAAAGGACGTTAAATGTACCGATCGTGTGTTAGCTTGGGACACCTGACATCGGATACTAAATCGTTCAGTTAAATAGGAAACCATTCCCAGGCCAGTGCTACACGTTTAAGTTAAAACATCGCATTTATACTCTCATCTCTCTTATCTAAGCCACCCTGGTTCAACGTTGAACACATTATCAGGAGTACTAGAGTAATAGATTTTTGGGTAATCAATCCGTCATTAAAGGCTATATAAGTATCGATTTATTACGTGTTTATCATAAAATCTCGGGTTTTTTAATCGGGGCGCGAAAAGGCATCTCTTGAGGCCGTCAAGGTAAAGCCACCATTTTAGGATCGTCAGTATCTAGATTGGTGGCCCGTATCTTCTGGACTTTACCCCAGTTTCCCCATCCAGAAGGGGTGCAGTCAATTGACAGACCGAATATAAAAAATAAATCTATAGGTATCTATCTATATTCAGTTAGCCCTATTATGTCCAGCAAAACTGGTACGGTCCAAGGTCCATCAGGTCTGTTATACCCTGGACGGTTTTCCTTATTTTAGCGGCTTTTGTGCCCAGTTAATAAAATTCACAGGTTTTATTCATAAATGATGTAGTTGAATAATCCATGCCAAAAATTCAAATGTAAAAAACTGGCCTAAGTTCAACAGGTTCCCCTAGATTGTGTGAAACGGTTTGTTTAAAATCGACTTTGAGATAACTAGACTCGAATATATTGATGTGAATTCGAATTAGACATCTCTGTTCAATTAGACATCTACGCTCAGGACCCTTTCATATCAGCTGCAGATCAGGTTTGAAGGAGTTATGTGAATTCTGTAACCGGCAAATGGCAACGACAGGTAGACGTACGCTAAGCCACTGATATATTGAACGATTAGAGCGAGGAACCAGGATTCTAACATAAATACCGGGCTTTTTTATATTCGATGTTTTTTTAACCCGACTACGGCGAAGTCTAAAACAGTTTTAGTTTTGTATTTAACCCGCATGTACTGTAATTGTCCGTCTTCCGGTTCCGTTTGTATTATATGACACGTTATTATTAATTTTTTTTGACGGCGCAAGTGTCACTGTGTATAAAAAATAGCGTATTTTGACGTAATGCGTGGGCTAAAATATATTTTATCTACACTCAAATCGAAAAATTCGAATTACGAATTCAAAGACGATTCTATACATACGCACTACATAAAATTAAAAATAAAACTTCTTTTTTTATTCATTAAACTAGTCTAAGGTTTTAGGCTGAATATGAAAAAGAGGCGCACGCATACGCAGTTCAAACTGTGAAAAAAATGGCGCCCTTGTAACTTACCTACTTTGTTTAATTTCAATTTTTCCTATGAGTGAAGATAAAGTAGTGTATGAAACTGCATATAACTTAGGTATTAAAACACTCGAGTCAACCTATTATCGATAAACAGACTCTCGTGTTTTAATACCCCTTCTTATATGACAGTTGCATAAACTACTATTTTTAATTCCTAGAACACGGTGTCAAAATAACAGACTTTAAAAAACGAGTACGAAAACACATTTCTTAATATGTATAAATAAATAAAATTGGAGTGTGTGTGTTTGTAATATTAAAATAACAGATGAATGTATACATGATACTTGTAACGAAAATACAATTTTTTTAAAGGTTGTATGTCAGTCTGTCTGTCTCTCTTTCTGTCTGTTTGAAATAGGTAATCTCTGGACCGGCTAAGCAGACTTTCACTTTCATATAGGTAATATTATAAGGCGTATCATAGGCTACTTTCATTTTGCAAACACTGCAAAAAAATTATAGGTTTCCGCGCAAAAGAACTTAATCCCTAAAAATCTAAAACAACGCGGACGAAGTCGTGGGCACAGTTAGTACTATTATAAAATTGTAAATTATTTGTGTCTGTACATTGGAGATATTCAAAAAAATACTTGGGTTATGTTAAATGTATGACTCAGAACACAAAATTATTATTTTTTGGAATTTTTTGTCAGTGTGTTTGTTCGCGATGGACGCAAAAACTACTGAATGGATTTTGATGCGGTTTTTTATATTACAAAGGCAGACTTAAATTATCGAGTTATATAAAGTTTGATTGTAATTGGTTAAGTGGAACCGGAGATATGTCCAAAAATCGATAACCGACCTCCGTGCGGGTGGAGTCAAGAGCATCAGCTAGTACAATCTATAAGGTTAATTTCAGTAATTTGAAGTTGTAATTCACAAGAAAGTAAAAAGGTAATAATAAAAAAAATATTCCAGTTGCATTCAAAGTGGGGTGGAAATCACACAGTGATTGTCAAGCTTCGGGCCAAACTTAGATATTTTTGTTGCAGTATTTTTATTCAAAATTACAGACCTTAAACTTTATGCATATTTTTCGACGCGTCTTTATATACTGAGCAATAAATATGAAGAAAATGAAATCAAATCAAACGTCTTCGATGTCAAAAACACAAAAAAAAAATTTTTTAGGGACAATTTGTATGGTAGGTACCCGAAACCTTGAACGTACAAACCACAAAATCTAATCAGTTCTTCCCATTAACCAAACAAGATGATTGGCGAAAGAATTTTTTAAATCGGATAAGTGGTTCTTGGGTTATTGCGTAAACAGACATCCAGACATCCAGACCAACAGACAGACCGACACAAAATTTTTATTTGCTTAATTAGACTTAGAATCATTTGAAACGTCGAGAAAATTGATAAAAAGTGGGTGTAAGATTTTGATTTTTTTGCGTGATTTTAAGACTTCGGTGTCCACCTGGTTGGTGACCCGAAGTAAAATAAATAAATAAATATTCTACGACGCAGCGCTTCCTAGACCCCAAGTAAGTATAGTTTAACTAACTTGTGTTTTGTGTTCTCGAATGCGGATAAACATACTTACATACATTTTTTTATACATACATACATTATTATACATAGAAACACCCAGACCAATGCAAATAGACATATTATGCATACAAATATTTGCACTGAGCGGGAATCGAGCCCACGCCCCCTGTCATAGCAGTCGAATGCACTACCGCTATGCCACAGAGGCCGTCTTTTCTATTTGCAGCCTCTCCTACACTTTTTCCTCCTGATATGCGGAAATTTTGGCTTTTGCGGGAGCGGTTTTTTATGGGAAAACTTCTTTAGGCGTGTTGAGCACTTTTCGGGTGAACAAAAATAATTATGGCTATTATATATTAATAATGTGCCCGGTTGATGGCAATAGGCTCACCCCCTTTTACATTGGGACCTTAACATAACTGGCGAATCGTGGGTGTGTAAGACACCTCTGCCTACCCTTTCGGGGATACAGGCGTGTCACCATTTCGTGACGCTTTTTATATTTTTATAAAAAAAGCCATCTTTGTTGTAGTTGATAAACTATTTTATTCTGACCTTGATGAAGTTTCGAACTAATTCATAATTAACAACATAGATGACTCTGTAAATATGTATTTTGTATTTTCACTTATGTCGGCACTCCCGGAGTTTTTTTTATACCACTCAGGATTGCTATCTGATCTCTAAACTTCGAGAGGAGAACATTGGCGTCTCGTCCATCAATAAACAGGGTAACTCGGGCCGAAAATCGTGTTGGGGCTTGATAGGGCTCAAATTAATAATGTCCTGTCCAAAAATTAAATTAATTATACACATCAACGTAAATCTGGCAATAACAATATCTGACGCTGCGGTTCTCCAATCACACGATGAACTAGGTCAACAAGTTTCGCTAAACTTAAATCATAAACCGATTACTCGTTAATCTAACCGACAGTTTTTGCGGAGATTATTGGGGGTATTTGTCGCTTGAATATGTTTTGTTTATACTGAAGACATGAGGGTACTTATGGTTTAGATGGTACAGACTACAGACCGACTGCAAATATAATATTTAAAAAGATATTTTGAAACAGTTAGTAGACATTTTTTTCCTATAAAGCGGAAAACTTAATATCCTGGATGGGACTGGAATCTGCGACCAGTCAACTTCTAGAGAGAATAATCTGACCAAGTGGAAAACCCCACGGATTTCACCCCATTGATGCCAACGATGGGATGGGCGTGTCGGAATCGGACCGACTACAACCACACGGTGTCCTCCCCCTGCCGCGTAGTTCTCAACATGTTGGTAAAAAAAATGAAAAGTTTCAATCAATACCATAAAAAATCACATTTCTTCGGTTATATGAAATTCGGAATAAAATATTTTGGAGTTTCTGGGTGTTCCCTTCTCGATACAAATACTACGTGTATGTTGATATTGTGGTTAAAACTACCCTCTTTTTTCTGGCTAAATAAAAATATATACGAAGGTACTTAGGGGTGTGTGTTGGGTAACCTCCTCGAGTGTCGCTCCGATTCCGATCCCGCTGCAGTCCGGGGGGAACGGAATCGGACCGGCCGGTACACCCTGGGCGGCGGTCAATGGCTTCCCCTTCACCCCTTCATAGGGTTGGCATTGATCGTCGGCCAATACCCAACGTGGCGGGAACACATCGCTCTCCGTACTCCTCTGCTTTCAGAGGAGACAGGATGAGCGATGCTGTTAGTGGTGAGATGGCCCAGGGTCAGCCGGGGTGCGAGGGATATGCTCTATGGGTAACCTTACATCCCGGCGTCTGAAGACCCGAGACGGCGTGCGGTTTTAGTCGGTGCAAGCCCGACATAACCGCCCCCGCTGGCCGGCGGGGGGGTATCCGAAGGGATTTCCGCACGATCTTAGTACAAAGATTGTTTAACGTAGGTAATTTATTGACACACCTAAAATACCTCGTAAGTTCCTTCTCGTAACTTTTCCGGCGCTACGCTCGCTCGGCTCGCGCTCAGTTGGGGTCACAGTTCTAACCTAACTTAACCCAGAAGCGCCGGAATAGTGGACCGTTTTCGAGATATTCTATAAATCGATTAGATGGTCGGTCGAGAAATGATGTTTCGAGATAATGAGCCTTCGCGCTGCCGATGATTCGAGCTTATAGTTATTCGAGATTTTGATGCATCGTACTATCGAGTAAAAGTTTTCGAGCAAGTGTTATTCGATCTCGCGTCCTTCGATTTCAAGTAGAGAACCATTGCAGCCCTCGAAAGGATAACCCCAGGGTTACCGGTGGACTTTGCGAATTCTCCTATACACATTACTTACATCTCAAGGCGATGCGCTGGATCCATTTACCGAAAATTCTTACGAACTAACGGAAAACCCTGAGACGTATGTATATACATTTTTGGCAAGCCAGAACGTGAGCAGGTAGGTCAGTTGGTCTGAATATTTCTCACTAAATTTTGACTGGGCGTGGGTTCAAATCCCGTCCGGGATATTGACTATTTCCACTTCAAATTTAAAGTGTCTTGTAATGAAGCATACTGTAAGCCATTTCAGAGATTTTCCGGAATAAACAAACAGAAAGATAGATAAATTATTATTAAATTTTTAAGCATTTTGTATGCTTACTTTTTCTAAAGATTTAGATCGGAAAAGACTTAATACGTCGACTTAAGACGTATATAACATATCGGAGAATTTCGAATATCTGGGACGTGTCTAGGTGGCTCAGCTGGTCAGAGCACTCCCCCTGTAAGGGACTGGTCGCGGGTTCAAGTCCCGTCCTAGATGTTCTCTTTTTCCGATCTAAATCTATCTATAAGGCAA
Source organism: Cybosia mesomella (assembly GCA_946251805.1). Taxonomy (NCBI): domain Eukaryota; kingdom Metazoa; phylum Arthropoda; class Insecta; order Lepidoptera; family Erebidae; genus Cybosia; species Cybosia mesomella. The sequence goes on along the minus strand of OX276402.1, from coordinate 29,553,959 downwards.
AAAATTGTTAGTTTAAAAAATGCTGTAATTTTAATATTACATACAGACACTTCCACCTCATTTATTTGTATATAAGATTTAATTATATACTTTTTTTTGTAGTTTTGCAGTAAGAAAATGTAGATTTTAGTGTAGATACATACGTTAATATCATTTATGTAATAGAAATATAAAAAACATGTATCAGTTAACTTTTGTTTCCAATTAGTGCCTATATAATATCATGTTTATATTAAACGTGGCTGAGCCGTTTGGTCGAGACTGTACTTCTCCGGAACCACAATACCGATCTTGACCAAAGGACACCGACAGATTTGTATGGGACTTGGGCTAAGGCATGAACATTTTTCTACTAACACAGCAATTTTACTATTTAGTAGCTGAAGCTGTGCAGAAACCAATCATATAATTAGTTTTGTATCAATTCACTTATAAAAAATTTAAAAAAATAAATAAAACGCATTTTATTCAACTCGTGCAAGCGAATGAATGAGTGTCAGACGCTAACGCTCAGACGTGACACCTGGCACATTTCAGTGTTGCTAGAGTATGAAAATAAATTACCCAATGCACATTACCGTTTTTCCTAAGATTATTTATTTAAAATATTTTTTATTATGTACTTTATCTGACTTTACAAACTGAATTTGACGTGGAGGAATTTGCGACGATTTCTTAAATGTTGTAAAGATTTTTAATTATACTTTTGAACATTCATGAAATACATAAGTAAATGTGAAATAAAAATTACTTTAAGTATGGATATTATTACAAACTTAACCATATACATATTCACAGACGTTAAAAATAAAAGGTTTTTTATTAATTTCGCCTTTTTATCCACTTTTTTTATGATGCAACACTTACAGGTTATTTGTTTGCAGTTCGAATGAATTGTACGGCATAAATCAATGTAAATATTTTTAAATGTCTTTTTAAAAATAGATTCATTTGATACAACCAACTTGTCACCAATATTTATCCCATTGTAAAAGATAAATTGTACTCTTTTAATTTGTTTACATATCCGCTGTCCACGCCATGGCCCAATTCTGTCGGTGTCCTTTGCCATGGTGATAGTGTAGACACCGCTGAGTGTTTAGATGGGTCAACTGTTCAAATACAATGTACCATTGAGGAATAATCATCGAAAAACAGTTACACGAGCGCGCGGCCTTAGCTATGCGCGCGACCGTAGTAAGATGCCTTATTATTCAAGTAAGAGTCCTGCTCGTTCAGCTCAATTTATTTCAGTCGCACCCTGCACTGAATTCCTAGTATTTGCTAAACTTTACTTACGTAAATCTAACATGATAAATTTAACTCGGAATATTCTGTGCAGTTGGTCTGCAAGCATCTCTATACTTCACAAGTAAAGGATTAGTTGGTTGATTGATCTACGTCAACGATATCAAACTTTGACCGAAGAATTTCGGGCTAAGAACATAGTTCAGTGTGACGACTTTGGAGAGGTTTCATATTTGAACATCACACTGTACTCGTATACTCCAAATAGAGAGTTATGTTTTTTGAGAGTATGTATGTTTTTATAAATAATTGTTTGGCGTTTCGGGTCTTCTGACTCCGGTGAGTAAGGTAGGGCCCATAAGGCCTTTCCATCGCGCCCTGGCTGACCCAGCGCCATCTCCGGTTTCGAGATGGCCCCCTCTTGCCACCGTTAAAGTGGGGGATCCGCGAAGTGCGCCGCCGGCGATGCTCTGGACTGCTTCTGCTAGGGTAACAGGCATCACCTCCAGTCCTGTGCTCATGGAGGACGGAGGAAGTACACCCTATGTGTGACTTTCAAACACCTAAACCCTTGTTAAACCATACTCAGCGTCTTGAAAGGATGACTGGAAACTTGCTACTTCTTCAATAACGATTCGATTTAGGCACAGTTGCGGGCAAACCTACACCCGAAGTACCGAGACGGCGTGCGGTTTTAGTCGGTTCAAGCCCGACATAACCTCCCCCGCTGGCAGGCGGGGGGGGGGGGCTTTGTATCCGAGGAAATTTCCGCATGAAAAAAGAAAAAAGGCACCGTTTTCCATATAATTACGTATGTATAGAAAAATATGTCTCATTGACACACATCCGTTAAACCCGATACACGGACATAACAATACATATTTCTCAAACAAGCCTATAGGCATTAACCTAATCTATACCTGCAGGTTAATGTCTTTAACCCAATTAAATACATTAACCCACAATGTTTTTTTTTTATTTTGTTTGTATTCTATTGTGAAACACTATAAGTGTTATGGATATGGCATGGAGCATTATCATTGGGACATAGTACCGCTTATTGTCAGGAGGTCGTGGGACTTTAAAAGAGATAAGGTTTTCGCCTAAAATATTCAAATAAGCACCGCACTATTCATCAGGCTTTGTTCAATACTCAATACCTTCATTGCATTCCATAATGTGATACAGTTGTTAACTTAAAATTAGGTTACAATTATGGAACCTGTCGGGCACAGCACAAAGTGTTTGGAGAGAGGAATAGTTTGATAAACTTATATTATTATCTTAGAATTATTTTATTCTCTGGCACAACAATTTTATGAGGATTAATTATATTATTTTGGATCTTATTATGCAGTTTCTGTAAACGTTTCATGTATTATACCTTTTTTTTTTTTTTTTTTTTATCGTGCGGAAGTCCCTTCGGATACCCCCCCGCCGGCCAGCGGGGGTGGTTATGTCGGGCTTGCACCGACTAAAACCGCACGCCGTCTCGGGTCTTCAGACGCCGGGGTGTAAGGTTACCCATAGAGCATATCCCTCGCACCCCGGCTGACCCTGGGCCATCTCACCACTAACAGCATCGCCCATCCTGTCCCCTCTGAAAGCAGAGGAGTACGGAGAGCGATGTGTTCCCGCCACGTTGGGTATTGGCCGACGATCAATGCCAACCCTATGAAGGGGTGAAGGGGAAGCCATTGACCGCCGCCCAGGGTGTACCGGCCGCTCCGATTCCGTTCCCCCCGGACTGCAGCGGGATCGGAATCGGAGCGACACTCGAGGAGGTTACCCAACACGCACCCCTCATGTATTATACCTTTTTTTTTTTTTTTTTTTTTTTTTTCGTGCGGAAATCCCTTCGGATACCCCCCCGCGTGCCAGCGGGGGCGGTTATGTCGGGCTTGAACCGACTAAAACCGCACGCCGTCTCGGGTCTACAGACGCCGGGGTGTAAGGTTGCCCATAGAGCATATCCCTCGCACCCCGACTGACCCTGGGCCATCTCCGGTTTCGAGATGGCCCCCTCGGGTTTGGGAACCACGGTGTCCCCGTCTTGCCCCTCATGTATTATACCTAACATTCACTGTACGAGCTGTTCGAGTATGGAACTCATACCGCACCATATTCGAGACAGTAGCAGTCTGGACATCTTCAAAAGAAGAACTAAAGAACATTTCCTCTCACAATGTTAAAGTATATATGTATGTATATAACGTAGGTATTTATATATATGTATAACTAATATATTATTTTTTAATATATTATTTTATTTTACAAATAGTATATTATATTTACTTTTTGAATGTATAACTTATGTAAGTCTATTGATTTATTTTTGCCATCTTTCGTTTATGTTTACTTTTTATTTGTACACTTTGCTTCCCTCTGTTATCTTCTCTTTTTTCTACCTCTACTGCTCAAAGGTTTGCTGGTAGAGAACTCTTTCAGAGTTAAGCTCGCCTTTGTACATAATTTATTTTAATTGTAAAACATTTATATCTTTTTCATTTTTTGTGTACAATAAAGAATTAAGAATTAAGAACTTTTTATTTTATTTCATTTCATTTATAGTGTAAGTAAAACTTAAATCGTATCTGGTACAGAGTTACATACATTCACACATTCAACGTTACATTCACAGATCAATCTGCTATAAAACTGGGAAATACCTGTCCCTTTTTTATATATGTGGATATACCCACGTGGTACACCCCATCGGTGCCGACGATGGGGTGGGCGTGTCGGAATCGGATCGACTAAAACCACACGGTGTCCTTCCCAAGTGTCCATTGCCGGGCACCCCGGGTAAGCCCTCGAAAGGATAACCCCAGGGTTACCGGCGGACTTTGGCCGCAACCGCGGCCTCGCCTGGTGGGATCGGGTTTTATCCCGCGTTGGTGAGTTGGCAGGCGTGTGCAAATCCAGAAAAGTTTTTGAATTTTTAGAAATTTTTCTACATATAACTGTCGAAAAAGAATAACAATCAAATTTTATTTTTTTCACGTACGATGATGCCAGATAACTGGGGAGCTTTGGGAGGATTAATTTTTTATACCTCTAAATTGACACGGCGCGGCGTAGCTCGGGTCTTTTAGCATTTTTAATTCAGAACTGTTTTTTTTCTTTTGTAGACTCCGGACGGATAGAAGTCGCTCAGATAAAATGCTATTAAATATTTTCTACCAGAGCGTATACATGTGGATATAATATTTACAGTTCCATAAAAATTAACATAACAAAATAATTGTCTGTTATTTAAATATATATTAAAAAATAATTAACACCTACGCTGCGATAATACGTTACCTTTTTTTTTTTTTAACGTGCGGAAATCCCTTCGGATACCCCCCGCCGGCCAGCGGGCGTGGTTATGTCGTGTCTCGACTAAAACCGCACGGTGTCCTCCCCAAGTGTCCGTTGCCGGGCACTCCGGGTAAGCCCTCGAAAGGATAACCTATTAAATTACTCCAAAAATTGTTCAGAACATAATACATCATTTACAGTTACCGAGTAATTAAAATTATTATAATATACTTATTATATTATAAAAATTTAAAGCCTTGGATTTGATTAAAAACAACATAACATAACATAACTTCACGCCTGTATCCCCGAAGGGGTAGGCAGAGGTGTATTACACATCCACGATTCGCCAGTTATGTTAGGGGCGAGCCTATTGCCATCTACCGGGCACATTATTAAGCGAGCGATAATTAACATTTATTAATGCACACATAACTACGAAAAGTCAGAGGTGTGTGTACGGGGCGACTGGAGATCGAACTCGAGACCCCGTCTCAGCAGTCCGTTACGTACGCCACTAGGCTATCGCCGCTTTATTAATTATTTTTATTATTAGATTAAAAAAATATCATCCAAAAACACCGGCAACTTCGAATAAAGCAACTATTAAGTAATCTGTGCTTTTGTGGGGTATTTTTAACTATCAGATGCTCGAGGATTTATAATTTTTTTTAATGCAAGACACGTCAATGTGGCTAATGGTAAGCTGAAGGTCGACAGATGATCTATTATAAAATGGTTATCCTCAGTTACTAACTCTATAGTTACTTTTTTAAACACCACTTAAAGGACCCGGGATTGTAGGCAGATGGAAATAAGTGTTTTTATAATAAATTCCAATGTAATTATAGCAAAAATGAATTTTTTTGCAAATCAAATTTTTTGCCCAAAAAAATCTCTCAGAGCTGTGTGGTGCTGCACCATGGCACTCGTGTAGACCTATATTCATAAAATTGAACCTGTTTACCCTCCCCACGTACATCTATGAAGTTTCGAAATGTGTTATAGGCAATATCCTAGTTTCTTTTCAAAGGCACGTGAGGTTTATCCGAGGCTCACTAGAAACCCGGATAGAATTGTACTACCCCGAGTACCAAATACAACTCTCTACCAAAAAAAATATTATGCGATGTGTGGACGTATTTATAATGAAGTCCCAAACAGCTTAAAGCAATTAAAAACCTCTGTATTTCTGATGAAGTTGAAAGCATAGCTCACGAAGAAATGTTTTTATCTATAGATGAATTTGAAAAGTGTAAAGGTAAATTATATTAACTATTTTTAGGAAATTATTGATATAATGTAATAATCATTTAATGGGTGTTATTGACATATGTTATTAGAATTTTGCGTTTTGTGTGACTTGCCTGTGCTTAAATAATTTGTTTCCAAATTACACCAGTAATGGTAGAATATGCTGAACCTACCCTTTTAATATAAGACCTGTATTACGAATAATGTGAAACGTCGAGAAAAGTGATGAAAAGTAGGTGTAAGACTTTGTTTTTTTTTTTTGCGTGATTTTAAGACTTCGGTGCTCGGTGTCCACCTGGTTGGTGGCCCGAAGTAATGTAGATTTTAGTGTAGATACATACATTAATATCATTTATGTAATAGAAATATAAAAAACATGTATCAGTTAACTTTTGTTTCCAATTAGTGCCTATATATTATCACGTTTATATTATTGAGCTGAGCGAAGCGAAGTTCTTATACGTATTCAAATAAAGAAAGATTATTGTATTATATATATAACTGTTTGTTTCTCGATGGTTTTTTTTTTTTTTGTTAAAATTGTTTGTACCGCATGGGAGGTACACCTTCGCCCTGCTCCTAGGAACAAGTTTTAAGGACCCAGTGGGTCCGAGAGGGGATAGGATTAAATGGATGAGCTTGTCAGAATTGATTTATTTGATTTCGTAAATTAATTGGATTGTTGGTGAGTACCAATTTATTGTATTAAATGTGTATCAGTGAGGTTGCGTTTCAAGACCAAGGGGCGCATCTATTACGCGTCCAATTGTGTTGTAAAATATTATACGTAGTATATTTTTTTTTAAATTTACATATATTTATCATAAAATGTATCATATATATTATGTATAATTGATACGCGATATAACTGATAAGTTTTTCAGTACTGTTTACTTACATTTAATATGTATCTATTTAAGTGCTCAGATCTTCCTACTAGTTGTCGCCTTCCTCATATTTACGAGACAGGTAATATGTTGGGGCGACGTTCATCCTAGGACCCTGGTAATTTAGTAGTTCATTTTTTTTATCGTGCGGAAATCTCCTCGTGTACCCCCCAGCCGGCCAGCGGCGCTTATTCCCAGTCGTCACCACTGGCTTCGTTCCCACTGGGGACAAACGAGAAAAAAATACCATTTGTTGCCAGTGGTGACAAAAGGGAAAATGATATATTAGTTGTCACCAGTGGTGTCAATCGGGATTAAGGAAAATCCTAATTGTTTCCAGTGGTGACGTTTGAGATTATGAATTCCCGATTATTGTCAGTGGTAGAACAACTCGGGTCTTTAGACGCCGGTGTGTAAGGCATTTCCCTCACACCTCGACCCCTAGTGGCTACCTGGTGTTCAATAAGGGTCCTGCCAAGTTACCTGACGATTTCCTTTGAAAGGTTATTCACGTGACGAAACCAAGCCCTTTCTACAACAAAGGTAATGTCCGAGCTGGTTACCTCAATATTAAAAAACACTTGACTATCACTTATAGTAGTAAAACAGTCTTACTCTAGAAAAGATAGAACAATCTAGCATTTTTACAAACAGTAAGAGAGGTATAAATCCATATTATGTGACAGGATGGTATTAACCGGTTCAGCTAGTCGAAACTGTGCTGGGTAAAGTACTTATTTTCCCGTGCGGAAATCCCTGCGGATCGCTGGCCGGCAGGCCGGGACGGTGGGGCGACTAGCGCCCCTCCCCCAAACCGGGGCAAGACGGGGACACCGTGGTTCCCAAACCCGAGGGGGCCATCTCGAAACCGGAGATGGCCCAGGGTCAGTCGGGGTGCGAGGGATATGCTCTATGGGCAACCTTACACCCCGGCGTCTGTAGACCCGAGACGGCGTGCGGTTTTAGTCGGTTCATGCCCGACATGACCACCCCCGCTAGCACGCGGGGGGGTATCCGTAGGGATTTCCGCAAGAAAAAAAAAAACAAAATGGTAGGTTATGTCAGACTTGAATCGGCTAAAAATTTTCTTCCTCACGCTCTTGCTACTTATATATTTTATGAAGGCAGTGTCAAAGAGTCTGGAAGCTGCATTGACCGTTAAGGTAAAGGTTCAGATAAAAAAATGACAATAATAAATCGAATTCACAGCATTTACCACATAGACGACAATGATTGCCATTGCGCCACAACACAACAAAGGTGTCTTTTTTCCTAACAAAACGCCACCATTCCGAATCGTTTTCTGTTTACCTTGCTTGCAGGCACAAAAACGTACATGTTCACGTTCTTGAAACTAAATTGGAGCGACCTCTGTGAGGACGGCTGCGCAACCTTCTTGTGGGAAAACTCCAACAATGGTGGTCAGGTCTCTCTCATAATGTCAACGATAATTAATTCTTCATCAACAATGACATGTTTCAAAAATCTTATCTCAACCATCTGGGAATTATACAACTTTGTGAATAACTGTGTATCGATGGATAGTATCTTAATGAGTATATCAGAATTTTAAAGATCATGATATATGACGTGTTGTCAACAGGCCAATAATGTCTTTGGGAACTTTTAAATTTTCATTTCATAGAAATAAAACCATTTTTAACGGATTCTATCGCGATTTATTTGATGTTATTATATATTTTACATTGATCCCAACGTATCGGTTGCTTTTCAGCAGCCATGGTCACGGGGACATAGAATCCGTTAAAAATAGTTTTATTTCAATGTGTGACGTTCGCGTAAGCTTCCGACAATTTTCATTTCATGTCATTGGTAAAAAAACGTGGCATTGTGGAGTTTTTGCATGAGTGCCCAGGACTGACTCATAGTTTCTTGATTAAGAAAGGCCTTTACTATATAGAGAATAATTGACAGGCAGGAATTTTGGAGGCTGCGAATACAACCACAACACTGGAACGATAGTGACCATGGCTGCTGAAAAGCAACCAAACGTCGGGATCAATGTAAAATATAAAATAACATCAAATAAATCGCGATAGAATCCGTTAAAAATAGTTTTATTTCAATGGAACGATAGTGTTGAACTGTTGAGAGATCATCGCCAACTAAACTGATGAGTGTCGTGGTTTCGATCTACATGTTTAAAATATGTATTTTATGATTCATTTTCACTATCAAAAGCGGTAGCACTAGTGAACTCGAGGCCGGTTTTAAACATACATAATAATAAATTGTTACTAATGTTTAAAAATTGTACAGCTCACGTGCTGACCTCGCGATATAACGAAATTATTATATTGAATTATCTTCTTGAGAATATTAAATAATAAATTGCATTGTGCATTTGTTTTTGTTAAAAGTGAGCTTTTACATGAGCAAGTTTAATTATATTATACCTTTGTTCGCTATTAAATTGAGTTCTTTAAAAATAATTGCATTTTTCAGCACGCGAACATGGCATTCACCTTTTTCTCTTCCTTTCTCTTCGCTTGAAAAGATTTGTTTGTTTATAATCAATAAGCTCTGGAATTACTGAACGGATTTCAAAAATTATTTCACCATTGGAATGGCATTAATAAGAAGCGTATGTTACCCAGGAATAATGTAGTATACCCGGTACAATATGCTACTTTATATTCTGATATTCCCATGGGATCAGAACTCCAAGTGGGCGAAGTCGTGGGGAACAAGTAGTCTATAATATAACAAGTTGAATTCCTGAGACGAGCTCAGCCGAATACAAGGGATTTTCGATTTTGCGATTTTTTTTTTTGCGATTTTTTGCGATTTTTTCTTTATCTTGCAATGGTTCACCCCAGCACGAATCTATTACCGAAAACAGCAACTCGATAGCTCATCTTCTTCATACCCAAAACCGTGACAGAAAATTGGCAACGACGACGTCGACGACGACAACTCGATAGCAATAGGGCTTTTCTAAAGAAAATCCCTAAAAATGAATCGCTGAATGTGTTGCTTAACGCAAATCTCGAGAGCAGCTGAACCGATTTCGCTAATTCTTTTTTATAATATTCTTTGAGTACGAAGATGGTTCTTACAGAGAGAAAAAATTAAAAAATTGCCGGTGTGCAGTATGCTACGGGCGAAGCCGTGGGGGAAGCTAGTGTTTTATAAAAATTAAAATATTTACTCAAGATTCTGAAATGTATTTCCGCACGAAAAAAAAAAAAAAAAAGGTACGGTTAAGGGCTTCTGTAGAATCTGAATGTGGCTTTTAATGACCGTAGTGAAAGCTCGTGAACTGTATAAAAAAAGAAGCAAAATGTTGCCAATTCTTTTTTTTTACGACAATCTACACTCCGCTTTCTAGACCCAAAGTAAGCATAGTTTAGCTTGCTTGTATTACGGGTTCTAGAATGCGGATAAACATACTTGTATACTTTTTCTTGTAAATATATACATATTTTCCATAGAAACACCCAGACCAATGCAAATAGACATTCATGCATACAAATATTTGCACTGAGCGGGAATCGAACCCGCGCCCCCTGTCCGTCAAAGCCGTCAAAGCGTGCCGACAGAGAGGCCGTTCTTCTCTCTGACTTTCCCCTAAGGACAAGGTTGAGTATAAGCATGTATTCATTCCTTCTATTTGGAACCACTGCAACGTCTTCATCATCATTTTAGCGGTGTTCCTAGTCGCATCAGAGGTTTCCACCTTGGAGCCTGGGGTCCGCTTACATCTTCTCTTCCTTCAGGTTTAGCTTATACGGATTTTATGGGAGTCACTGCCGCCTGATCTCCCAACCCTGAGAGGAAAGCTTTTTCCAGAGACTTGTCCATCAATCAGCTGGTGTACGGGCCCCGAAGATCTTGGTGAGGCCCTATAAACGCCCATTGTAAAGTAATTCCATCAATTTTTTTCAAGGGAAAACTTTTTTAAACGCGTTGAACACTTTTTCGGTGCACAATAATAATGGAACTCGCGCTCGCGTCATCGTCACTGTGACATTTTCCATATTTTTATAACAACGCCATCTTTGTTGTAGCTGATAAACTATTATGTTCTGACCTTGATGAAGTTTGAACTGATTGATAATCAACAGTATAGATGGCTCTGTAAATATTTTGTGTTTTCATTTCCCGGAGTGGTACTGTCTTTTTTAACCATCTATCAACAAGACTGAGATGGAATTACTATGTCCACACAAACATGTGGTATATCTGCATGATTAATGTTTTGTGTTAGTCAGGATCCTTGTGTCTCGTTAATAGAATTACGCGGTACGATTTTTTTCCTTGTCCTGTAATCTTGCTGTCTTATACATGGGTTGGGCAACCTTATACCCCGGCGACTGAAGACCCGAGACGGTGTGCGGTTTTAGTAGGTCCAAGCCCGACATAACCGCCACCGCTGGCCGGCTGGGGGGTACCCGAAGGGATTTCGGCAAGAAAAAATAAAAAAGGTACTACCCCTTGGGAAAGTAAGTATACCTATGCATAAGTATATTTTTGGCTTGGTAATCCACTTTATTGCATAGTCCATAAATGTTATAATGGTTTATACAGGGTGGCAACGTTAAGTGTGTCCAGACAATTTTTTCTTCAATTCTAAAGGATGACCTCTGTGGCGTAGCGGTAGTGCGTTTGACTGCTAAGTCAGAGGTCGAGGGTTCGATTCCCGCTCAGTGCAAATATGTATATTTGCATTGATCTGGGTGTTTCTATGTATAATATGTATTTGTTTACAAAAAAAAGTATTTAAGTATGTTTATCCGCATTCTAGAAGCCATATATGACAAGCTCTGCTTAGTTTGGGTCTAGATGGCGTTGTGTAATTTGTCCTAGAATATTTATTCATTTATTTATAACTGATATGAAATCTGCATCGCTCAATCTATAAAATGACATGATAAATATAAAAACTGTTGGTGCACCAACTGAGCAACGGACTTGGCTCTGGTCCAGGCTTTCATCTCAGGGTTCGGAGCTCATCGGAGTAGGAGTCCTCTCGCTAGGCGTCTTGCTCACAGTGATGGTACGGAGTGCAAGCCCTCAAGAAAGAGGCGGCGGAGGGCGTCCGGGACAGACTCAGGTCTCTCTCGATCCACAGGTGCGGAGGCGACTCAGGCCCTACGGAGATGGCACTGGGTCTGCCGGGGTGCGAGGGAAATGTCTTAGGGCCAGCTTACATGGAGGGTGCAACTTGAGCATCCAAGGTGGGGTAATCCACCATCGCGGCGGTAAGGCCAATCATGAAGGAGTGGCTGGAGAGGCACCAAGCTAACCTCTACCGGATGTGCCAGATAAGTACCGGTGCTTCGGTAAGTATCTGTGGCGCATCCGCCGGGAGACAGCGCCGCAGTGCCAGCACTGCAAGGATCCTGGCGAAGACACGGCGCTACACACGTTGGTGGAGTGCCCAGCGTGGGCGAGTCAACGCCGGGATCTCGTTGCGATCCTGGGCGTGGACGTTCTCTCGCTGGAGACCATGGTGAGAGCCATGGTCTCTGACGGTAGCAAGTAGCACGCCGCCGCCTCTTTCTGCGAGCATGTACTGTGCGCAAAGAAGACGGTGGAGAGGGAGCGGGAGAGAACGAGGGTTCTCTCCCGCTCCCTCTCCCCCCCCCCCCCGAGTTCCGCAGTCTGCGGCGAGGACGCCGCAGACTCGTCTACGCCCGGGACTACCGACCTCCATGATCGGGGCTTGAGGACGGCAGTTGGCCGACTCGCCGTCCTTACAGAAGCAGGCCAAGACAGAGGCGTGCCGTGTGTAACCCGGTACCGGTAACCCTGGAGTTTTCCTTTCGAGGGCTTACCCGGGGTGCCCGCAATGGACACTTGGGGAGGACACCGTGTGGTCCGATTCCAACACGCTCACCCAATCGGTGCCAAAGCCCGTGGGGGTTTAGATACGTTAAATAAAAAGGAGTGTCGCGTGCGTCGTGAAGCGTCGGTAGCTTAGTGGTTAAGGAGTCGACCCTACGATCGAGAGGTCCCGGGTTCGAATCCTGGCCATTACACTAGCGACGTGAACCCACTCCTAACACAAGCAATTTAGCTTAGCTGGAGGGGTTAGGGGGAATATTAGTAATTTCGGTTAAAAAAAAAAGAAAAAAAACGTGTGCGGAAGTGAAAACTAACCTCACAATGTAAACCAAATAATTGTCAAAATAATTTTTATTACGTACCAATAATAACTATTGAATTAATAAAGACAAATATTACGTATCAATTGAATATACTAAACACAGCGACACAACAGCGAAGAGCAGCTGACTGTATCTTTCTCGCTCGGGTACACTCGGCGGACCCGAGTTCACCCGATCGAGCCTTTCACCTCAGTGCGTGAGGGATCAGCCTAATTTACTACCTAAGGAAAAATCTGTGTGCCAAAAGAAGTTTTCACTTCAAAAGAAAAAGGGCCGTAGTCGCTCCCAGAAAAGCCGAAATACCAATGTACCCAGAACTCCCATGTGCAATTTTTGGACTCATCTTCAGTAAAATAAGACCTTTTTTTTTTCGTGTGGAAATCCCCTCGGATACCCACCCGCCGGCCAGCGGGGGCGGTTATGTCGGGCTTGAACCGACTAAAACCGCACGCCGTCTCGGGTCTGCAGACGCCGGGGTGTAAGGTTGCCCATAGAGCATATCCCTCCCATAGAGCATATCCCTCCCATAGAGCATATCCCTAAGTAAAATAAGGTCTTATTTTATGCAGAAAACAGTAAATGTACTCTGTCAATAACGGTAAATACAAAGATTGGTTTAATATGGGAGTCAATTCACCTTCACCTAACCCTTCTGGGATGTCAGGAGTGACTGTATGTATGTACCACTTACGTGGATGACAATCACACGGCCCACCTGATGGGAAGAGGTTACCGCGGTCCATGGTCCATGGTGCCATGGACCCTGTAAAAACCTTCTAATGCCTTCTTGAAGAACCCCTTATTGTAGTCGCTTGGGAAAACCATAGAAGGGAGATCATTCCACAGCCTGAGGGTGCGCGGAATGAAGTGCCTCTCAAACCTATTACTGTACGCACTGTTTCCGGTTGCAACGTGTGAGGATGAATTCCCTGTCTGTGGCGAGGGGTGCGATGATAGAATGTGGCCTTGGGCATCATATCAAACAATTGTTACGAGTTATGCATGTATGACTCCAATAAAACGGTCAGGTCAAAGCAAAAGGCGCAAGAATATAAATTGAAAACGACCTTGAAAATCAACAAGACAAATTGACAAAGTATGAAGTTGTCGAGCGTGGGAATATATATATTATAACTTACCAACAGAGACAGATAAAATAAAATAAAAAATTGATCTAATCGATATGTTTTACAATGAACTTTTTATTATATTAAGATAATAACTAAGGACAAACATGACCTAACTGATGGTAAGTGATTACCGTGACTAGATGTTGCCTGCGGCTTTGCCCGCATGGTTTGATTCCGTTCCTGCTTCCCATGGCACCTATTCCAAGGATAAAAAGTAGCTTATGTGTTATTCACACTGGTACACCAGACCTGTTGGTTGATGGATAACATAACATAACTTCACGCCTGTATAATATATGACATGACATGACATAACATGACATGACATATAACACAACACAACACAACACAACACAACACAACACGACATATAACACAACACAACACAACACAACACAACACAACACAACACAACACAACACAACACAACACAACACAACACAACACAACACAACACAACACAACACAACACAACACAACACAACACAACACAACACAACACAACACAACACAACACAACACAACACAACACAACACAACACAACACAACACAACACAACACAACACAACACAACACAACACAACACAACACAACACAACACAACACAACACAACACAACACAACACAACACAACACAACACAACACAACACAACACAACACAACACAACACAACACAACACAACACAACACAACACAACACAACACAACACAACACAACACAACACAACACAACACAACACAACACAACACAACACAACACAACACAACACAACACAACACAACACAACACAACACAACACAACACAACACAACACAACACAACACAACACAACACAACACAACACAACACAACACAACACAACACAACACAACACAACACAACACAACACAACACAACACAACACAACACAACACAACACAACACAACACAACACAACACAACACAACACAACACAACACAACACAACACAACACAACACAACACAACACAACACAACACAACACAACACAACACAACACAACACAACACAACACAACACAACACAACACAACACAACACAACACAACACAACACAACACAACACAACACAACACAACACAACACAACACAACACAACACAACACAACACAACACAACACAACACAACACAACACAACACAACACAACACAACACAACACAACACAACACAACACAACACAACACAACACAACACAACACAACACAACACAACACAACACAACACAACACAACACAACACAACACAACACAACACAACACAACACAACACAACACAACACAACACAACACAACACAACACAACACAACACAACACAACACAACACAACACAACACAACACAACACAACACAACACAACACAACACAACACAACACAACACAACACAACACAACACAACACAACACAACACAACACAACACAACACAACACAACACAACACAACACAACACAACACAACACAACACAACATAACATAACATAACATAACATAACATAACATAACATAACATAACATAACATAACATAACATAACATAACATAACATAACTTCACGCCTGAATCCCCGAAGGAGTAGGCAGAGGTGTCTTACACACCCACGATTCGCCAGTTATGTTAAGGTCCCAATGTAATAGGGGGCGAGCCTATTGCCATCTACCGGGCACATTATTAAGCGAGCGATAATTAACATTTATTAATGCACACATAACTACGAAAAGTCAGAGGTGTGTACCCGGGGCGACTGGGGATCGAACTCGAGTCCTCGTCTCAGCAGTCCGTTACGTACGCCACTGGGCCGCCGCTTTGAACCTACCTATATTACCTATGTTGAACCTACCTTAAACCTTGAAATAATTGACCAAATAGGTTCACTTCGTCTTCTGTTAACCGCTAATCTTTGTTGTATGATAGATATAACCTTAACACCGAATATAGTGTTACCTTAATCATAAAAGATCTAAATTCGGAACACAATATTACAGAGGTAATCATAACAGGCTTTAAAGTTAATACCTGAAGGCACTTCGCCTTCATTTTAAATGGAAAAGCTTTTAAGGTTTGTTTGAACACCTATTACTATCTGTGCCGCACTTTTTCACACTAGTAACTTCTTTCTTTTTGTCAGATGACTGTACGGTACAGACCACTGGTGTGATTGTGAGGTCATCATCATTCCTTTGTTGGTATACGTGGCTTTTCCTTTTTTAAGGGTTCCGTAGCCAAATGGCTAAAACGGAAACCTTATAGATTCGTCATGTCAAAAAGCGAACCCTTATGTCTGTTTGTATGTCCGTCCGTATGTCACAGCCACTTTTTCCCCAAACTATAAGAACTATACTGTTGAAACTTGGTAAGTAGATGTATTCTGTGAACCGCATAAGAATTTCACACAAAAATAGAAAAAAAAAACAATAAATTTTGGGGGTCCCCATTCTTAGAACTGAAACTCAAAAATTTTTTTTCATCAATTCATTCGTGTTGGGTAGGTCTATGGATAGACATTGAAGTTTCTAATATCATTTTTTTCTAAACTGAATAGTTTGCGCGAGAGACACTTCCAAAGTGGTAAAATGTGTGTCCGTGTGTGAGAAGTTACAGGGGGAAAGGGGGCTGTAACTTCTAAAATAAGAGAATGATAAAACAAAATGTACATTACCATGTAAACTTCCACCAAAAATTGGTTTGAACGAGATCTACTAAATTGTTTTTTTTAATACGTCATAAATCGTAAACCAAAATTATTTACCTTTCATTCAATCAACTCACATAAAAATTTTACTTGCTGCTACGGAACCCTTCATGGGCGAGTCCGACTCGCACTTGGCCGATTTTTTATTATTCATGCGAAAATTCCCCCGGGTGCCCCCGCCAGCCAGCGGGGGTGGTTATGTCGGATTCGAATCAACTAAAACCGCACGCCGTCTCGAGTCTTCAGACGCCGGTGTGTAAGGCATTTTCCTCGCACTCCGGCTGACCCAGGTTTAACTAGGTTGTGTTTTGGGTTCTAGAATGCGGATAAACATACTTAGATACATTTTACTTTGTAGAAGCCGCGGTAGCCTAGTGGTATGGGTAATGGACTGCTGAGACGAGGTTTCGGGTTCGATCCCAGGATTTACCATGGCACACACCAATGACTTTTCGATGCTTTTCGAAGTTATGTGTGTATTTATCGCAGGTTTATAAGTGCCCGGTTAATGGCAATAGGACCTAAACATAAACTGGCGAAATGTGGGTGCTAGCACCTTTGCCTACCCCTTCGGGGATATAGGCGTGAGTTTATGTTATGTTATGTTATGTTACTTTGTAAATATATACACAGAAATAGCCAGACCAACGCAAAAAGACCGATTCATGCATACAAATATTTGCACTGGGTGAAGAATGTCAAACCCATTACAATTACTGGTTCCAAATCTTGGCTGAAAAACTTTAAAGAGACAGGGCACCTCAACTAACTAACAAACAACTCCCAGTTTAAAAAAGAAAATAAAGGTTTAAGCGTCGGTGGCTTAGTGGTTAAGGAGTCGATCCTACGATCGAGAGGTCCCGGGTTCGAATCCTGGCCAATACGCTACCGACGTGAACCCACTCCTAACACAACAATTAGGCTTAGCTGGTTAGGGGGAAAAATAACTAATTATGGTTACTAATATTCTATTAAAAAACTAGTGGGGCGGAAATCACAGTGATTGTCAAACTTCGGGCCAAATTTAGATATTTTTAGGGACAATTTGTATGGTAGGTACCCGGCAAGCCCGACATAACCGCCCCCGCTGGCCGGCGGGGGGGTATCCGAAGGGATTTCCGCACGATAAAAAAAAAAAAAGTACCCGAAACCTTAGAACTCTCCCGGACCGCTGAGCCCGCAACTTTGCTCGCCGCGCGTCGCAGGCGACTCAGGCGCCGGAGGTTGCTTAACGACCTCCGTCCTCCATGAGCGCAGGCCTGGGGGTGGCGGGTGAGGCCACCTGTCACCCCAGCAGAAGCAGGCCGGGACGGTGGGGCGACTAGCGCCCCTCCTCCAAACCGGGGCAAGACGGGGACACCGTGGTTCCCAAACCCGAGGGGGCCATCTCGAAACCGGAGATGGCCCAGGGTCAGTCGGGGTGCGAGGGATATGCTCTATGGGCAACCTTACACCCCGGCGTCTGCAGACCCAAGACGGCGTGCGGTTTTAGTCGGTTCGAGCCCGACATAACCGCCCCCGCTGGCCGGCGGGGGGTATCCGAGGGGATTTCCGCACGAAAAAAAAAAAAAAAAAAAAAAAAAAAAAGGTATCCGAAGGGATTTCCGCACGATAAAAAAAAGAAAAAGGTACCCGAAACCTTGAACCTATTATTTATTCTGTGCTTGAAGGTACAAACCCCAAAATCTAATCAGTTCTTCCCATTAACCAAACAAGATGATTGCCGAAAGAATTTTTTAAATCGGATAAGTGGTTCTTGAGTTATTGCGTAAACAGACATCCAGACATCCAGACCAACAGACAGACCGACACAAAATTTTTTTTTGCTTAATTAGACTTAGAATCATGTGAAACGTCGAGAAAAGTGATAAAAAGTGGGTGTAAGATTCTGATTTTTTTTGCGTGATTTTGAGACTTCGGTGTCCATCTGGTTAGTGGCCCGAAGTAAAAGTGACAATCTTGTGGACTCTCGTATCGGACCGTACAGTCACTCTAAGGTCTGCAACAAGGCCTATTACTATGCTTTTATGGGTCTGCGGTACGGGTCTTTTATGGTGCCTTCTGACCTACCAAACCCTAGAGGCAAGCCTGCGCCAGAGCCTCGTCCATCAATCAGCAGAAAATCTTGCTAAGACCACATACAACCCATGCCCAAGTATTATTTTATATCCTATTTATTCACCTTAAGGACTGAATTACTTTTTAATTGAAATGCCTCCCTCGATGTAATGTCTAGACAGATTGTTCTGGCCACCCAACCCTGAGGGGAAATGCTGTCCTAACCCTCATCCATAACTTGCGGTAATATTGTTTTTAAATCGTTAAAGCTTGCTCACAATCGTTGCTACATTTTAACAGAACAGTGCATAATTTCATGTTAAATCGCAAAATCAAATTCGCACGAGAATTAGCATGCGAGTTTGAGACGTATAGGAAATTGAAATCAGGGTTATCAAACAATACTATCTGAGGAATTTATGTATTTATAGGTAAAGTTAGCATACTAATAGGTTCACGCGACCCTGCCTATACAGACTGGGTGTACAGAGCCCTACTAATATCGTAAAGGCCCAAGACAAACCAAACCTGCTTAATTGCACCTGCTATACAACCCTGGGTGCAATTGACATTTGATTTTAGTCGGTCCTATTCTGACACACCCGTCTCATCGTAGACAGCGATGGGGTGAAGCCCGTGAGGGTTTCCATACGTAAAAAAAACCTTCTAAGCAACGGAGGCTTACCTCTCAGAACTGGGAGATCAAACAGTATTGCTACCGAAAAAAAATGACTAACCAATCAAAAATAATAAGAAGATCTCAAGCTCCAAAGTGCTAACTTTGGATATCATTAATCTGTCCAATCCCGAATCTACCGAATCACGAATCCATCAAATCCCGAATCTTCCGAATTTGTCCAACACCGAATATTAGACCTTTTTTTTTTTTTTTTTATCGTGCGGAAATCCCTTCGGATACCCCCCCGCGTGCCAGCGGGGGCGGTTATGTCGGGCTTGAACCGACTAAAAAGACCTGGGAAATCGCTATGATCATGATGAATATAGGCTTCCAACTTTCATTCATCTAACTCTGCATGTCAATTCATTAAAGTGCTTTATCATACATACATACATAAAATCACGCCTGTTTCCCATAGGGGTAGGCAGAGATCACGGATCTCCATTTGCCACGATCCTGACATACTTCTCTCGCTTCATTCACTCTCATTCTATTCTTCATGCATGCTCGTCGGTTTAGGGTACTCCTGACCTGCCCCTTTTCTAACACTTCCCCGATTTGGTCCAGGTATGTGCGCCTAGGTCTTCCCCTTCCGACAGTACCATCCACACTTGCCTCATACACCTGTTTCGTTAGTCTTCTTTCATTCATTCTCTCAACATGACCGAACCATCTTAACATACCTCTCTCAATTCTCGTCACTACATCTTCTGTCACTCCACATCGCTCTCTTATCACGCTATTTCTCACTCTATCTCTCAAAGTCAATCCACACATACTACGCAACGCACGCATTTCTACTGCATTCACTCACTCTGATGCTTTTTCTGCCACACCCAACTTTCACTACCATACATAAGAGTCGGCACTAATACTCCTTCATGTACAGCCAGTCGTGCCTTTTTGGACACTTTCCGGCTGCTCATAAAGTGCTTTATCATCGGAATTAAACCAATTTGTGAAAGTTCAACTTCTTAGAATAACTTGAAATTCAATTCAGTTTGGAAGACCTTCACATAAAAACTATCATACTAACATTGCAATTCAACTAAAAGCTTGTAAGAAAATATAAACCATCATTATGAACTACTAAAACATCGCCTTTCCTCGATACAAGTCTTGTAGTGAAGTACAATAAGTTCTTTGTATAATTACAAATTGAGATGCAATTAGTTGATAGCTAGACTTATGGTTCGAACGTGTTGCGTTATGTTACGTCATGCGAGCCAGTTTCATCCTAGGAATGAGGTGTAATGATGAATTTATTGAAGCAATAAATTTAAGGTATCTTTATTGAGAGATGAGTGATGATAGCTTAGTGATTAAGGAGTCGACTTTACGATCGAGAGGTCCAGGGTTCACTACTTGGCCATTAGCTGGAGGGGTGAACAGGGTTAGGTAACTAGTAATGTTTCCAAAAAAAATCATAAATTCAGAATTTGAACGAAATTTTGAGAATCATGAAACTGGCGTTTTTTTTAAATCTGACCAATCGTCACCGAGACGTCTACGTTACTGAGATGTTTTCCATATATATTTTTTATAATAACGTTATCTTTTTTGTAGCTGGATGGATGGAGGGAGAGAGCGAGTTAGGGAGAGAGGGAGGGAAGAAAGGATGATTCAAAAATACACACGTAATTGTTCAAGTTGTCACTTCAGTCGGCACTCCCGGAGTGTTACTGCTATTTTTTTATGCCTCTTAGGTGGCAGACAAGCACGCAAGCTCTAGATGCAATCAATGATAAGTGGCGATTTCCGCAAAAACCCACACGCACGGTATAGGCGGAGACAAATCTAAAAAAAAAGCGGCCAAGTGCGTGTCGGGCTCGCACATGAAGGGTTCCGTAGCAGCAAGTAACATAATAATGTTTTTTTTTTAATTTTTATATTTGACTTGATTGAATGAAAGGTAAATTGCGGTTTACGATTTATGACATATTAAAAAAAACTACTTACTAGATCTCGTTTAAACCAATTTTCGGTGGAAGTTTACATAGTAATGTACATCATATATTTTTTTTAGTTTTATCATTCTCTTATTTTAGAAGTTACAGGTGGGGGGGGGGACATTTTACCACTTTGGAAGTGTCTCCCGCGCAAACGATAAGATTTAGAAATGTTTTCATGTCGACACCACACACGTAGCTTGTACAGCTTGTATCAATAAGTCAGACCGTCACACTTGGGTAGGTACACGTGTTAGTTCATATCTTAAAAACCACTGAATTTTCTTATGAAAATATACACTGTTCTCTAAGTTGAAGTTAATTTAAATCCCTAATAAACTAATAATCACAATCCAAACAATATTTTCGGCGAACAAGGGTAAAAGTTTCAAACGTAATCCCTTACATACACAAATATGTGTGAAAGCCCTTATAGACTGCTAGCTGTTGCCCGCGGATCCGCCCAGGATGGAATTCTGATCCCGTTCCCGCTACCCGTGGGAACCTATTCCCGGGATGAAAAGTAGCCTATTTGTTATTCCGGACTATAGTCTATTCCTGTACCAAATTTCAGCGAGAGCTGTTTTTGCGTGAAAGTGCAACAAACATACATACATACTCACAAACTTTCGCGTTTATAATATTAGTAGGATCATATCTGAATAACAGGTCTTTACTTATGAAATTGCCGAAATTTTCTTACAAATTCATGAGTTCGTTATTCCTGTAATTTAATAGCTATTTCCATTATTTATATTTTGTTTGAAAGTTGATTTCAAGATTTTACAACTCTGTATTAAATTTTGTTTTTATTGGCCGCTTGATAAATTAATTCGATCTTCAAAAACAGTACTTCCTAAATGCTATCCATTTTGATGATAAATTTCGTATTACTTAACAGCTGTCACTTTTCAAAAATGTAATAAAAGTTGCTGTTTGTTAGCTTAATGTTGTCTCATTCATACACAAAAAAAAACAACAAATTTGGATTTGTCATTTTTAAAACAAGTTGAATTCCCGAGACGAGCTCAGCCGAATACAAGGGTTTTCGATTTTGCGATTTTTAGGGATTTTCTTTAGAAAAGCCCTATTGCTATCGAGTTGTCGTCGTCGACGTCGTCGTTGCCAATTTTCTGTCACGGTTTTGGGTATGAAGGAGATGAGCTATCGAGTTGCTGTTTTCGGTAATAGATTCGTGCTGGGGTGAACCATTGCAAGATAAAGAAAAATTCCTGAGACGAGCTCAGCCGAATACAAGGGATTTTCTTTTATTTTATCTTTTTTCTAGCCTAGTATTTTCGATCCCAGGTTTTACCATGGCACACACCAATGACTTTTCGATGCTTTTCGAAGTTATGTGTGTATTTATCGCAGGTTTATAAGTGCCCGGTTAATGGCAATAGGCTCGCCACCTATTACATTGGGACCTAAACATAAACTGGCGAAATGTGGGTGCTAGCACCTCTTTCGGGGATATAGGCGTGAGTTTATGTTATGTTATGTTTATTTATATTTACATATAAAAAAGGTTTGTAAATATTTTACTGCTAATCAACTTTTGTCGTAGACTGTACGTAGTTTTATTAAAAATGCGTTATATTACGAAGCGAATCGGAAAAACCAGCGGTCCAAGACCACATTATCAAGTTAGCTCAAAAAATATGCAAACAAAAATTAAAAAACAAAATATTAAAATGAATTCAAATAAATGTTTATCCGCATTCTAGAACCCATGTAACAAACTATGAATCATTTGTGTCTAGCTAGCACTATGTTGTATGTTCAAGAAAAAAACTTCATATATATTTTTGTCCTGCCCACTGCCACTTCAGCTTGCTGACTCGTTCTGCTATGATGGTAACTCTGGTTCGTGTACGGATCTCCTCATTTCTGATTCGATCTCGTAGAGAAACCCGAAGCATGGCCCGTTCCATAGGTCGCTGTGTGACCCCGAGCTTCCTTATGAGGCCCATAGTGAGAGACCACGTCTCGGCATTGTAGGTCATCACTGGTAACACGCACTGATTAAAGACCTTTGTCTTTAAGGACTGCGGTATTTTGGATGCAGGCCGCTACAGACCGGTCAAAATGGAAGTCAATGGGGGAGGCCTATGTTCAGCAGTGGACTTCCTACGGCTTATATGATGATGATGATATTTTTGTCCTGAAAGGCTTATCGTCCCGGTTGTATAGAAAACTTGCAGTTTGTAGCCCAGGGTCCACTATTTTACTGTTTCTCTTGATTTGGCTTATCTTGGCTTTTTCGGGAGCGACTGCCATCTGACCTCCCACCTCCGAAAGTAAAGCCTGTCCCAGAGCGTTGTTCGTCAATCATCAGGTGAGATTGGTTTGGGCTCCGTAGGTATTAGTGAGGCCGAAAAAGTACCCCTAAATTCTGATATTCTTTTTTCTTCTGTTCCATCTACATTCAACAAAAAATAAGAAAAATATTTTTGTCGGAAGTTTACGCAATTGTCACACATTGAAATAAAAAACTTTTAAACGGATTATACGGATATAGTAAAATATAAAATAACATCAAATACATCGCGATAGAATCCGTTAAAAATAGTTTTATTTAAAAAAAAAAAATTTTTTTCCACCTTGACTTGTTTTCTATTTTCAATAATTTATTAACTAATTAGTTATTACTCTTCACACAATATTATCTTTTTTTCTATAATAGTACATACTAAATAGAAAATAAATAACAATAACACCAATTCTTTGCTCTACCCTAACACAAAATTCCAATAAAACTTCGAAATAAATAAACTTAAATATTTAATTTTAATAATGAAATAATTTCACTATCTCAATTAAATTGCCTATCAAAACCTTCTTACTTCACTACGTCAGTACTAACATATCGTATGAGCCTAACTAAACCGCGAAAATAACAATATTTCATAATTTCCTTCATCCCTATCCTTGGCGAAGTAAAAAAATGTAAATAATTGAACCAGCTGCTTTGCGAGCGTGTATATAAGCCGGCTGCGCGTGAGTCGGTCATCAGTCGGTGCAACCAAATCTTGTAGTCAACATGAAATTCCTGGTAAGGGAGCTTTGTATTGTTTAGGGGGCATGTGGTGAATAATAAATAAATATTAATTGTGAATATTGAACGATAATAGTGTGTGTTTTTTCGTGAATTTATTTATAAAAAACATTTTTTATTTTTTACATTCTATGCAATAATGAGATTTAACGATCTGGTATTATATCAATAATAATTTATTATGTGTATATAAATAAAATAATATAATAATGATTATTATGTAGATTAACATACCTTGATTTTAACATCTTGATTTAAATCGTATTTTCCAGTATGAGTCAATTTAATAATTTCAATGTAGTTATCGGCATTAAATCACAGTAATACCTGATATCTACAAGTATTACGCCTTCGGGTTAAGTAGAAACCTTAACTATCTCAGTTATATCTTTAGTAGGAACTTACTTTATAATCTAACAATCTTATTCTAAAGTTTATGATCAAAATAGCATTGTTTCAAACTAAGTTTTAAAGTAGTCGCTATATTTTTTATTATTATATTATTTATTAAACTTTATCATAAGCTTATTGAATGACTCCGTCTAACTCAACAATTTTATTTAATTTTTGAATTTAATTTAATTTTTATATTTAAACAAATTTAAATATATAAACTAAAATAGCTGAATGACAGATAAATAATATCATACTAAGTTAAAAAATTATAATTATTATATTTTTTGATTTATTGCGATCAAATTTGATTTTAAACTTTAAAATTAAAATTATAAACGGGATATTTACCATGGGATATTTACATGGTAAATATCCCGTATATAATTTTAATGTAAATGACCATGTCAATCTAAAATCATATATGATTATAAACTTATTCAATTATTCCATTCTTTTGCTTTGTACTATTCACAATCACAATATTATAATAACACGATAATCAATAACAATCATTATTTAAAAATATCACTATTTTAAACACTCCAATCTGCAATTACCTCAGTGTCAAGTCTTTGCACAATACCTGTAGTAGTCTTTCAACCCTCATTCGCTACAATCCTTCGCTATTATCTTCGGTCATTCGAACAAAATATAGCTTTGTTTTACCATAGGAAATTGCACACTATGCCCTAGATCACTGGCACAAAATTATACCTCACAGAACTACAGGATGTGAATTATTCCGCGATTGCTGATTTTGTTGCCGTTAAGCGACGTTCTACATTACACATTACTCACGTGTATTGACGTTATTTTATTCGTATAAATGAAGAAATATACCAATATTATAATATATTATATGGTGGTGCTCTTTTCGTTTGTGGGCTTAAAGAATCCATTCCTCTTGAAAACATATCTATATTTGCTAAAAATATTTTCATTTATCAATTTTGACATAGGTACACACTTATTCAAATTAATTTACCAGTTTGAATTATTTGTATATTTTATACTTTTTTGCTGTCTTAATTCATATTTTTGAGTTTATTTCATAGTTTTTTTTTAAATAATATTAGCAACCGAAATTACTAATATTCCCCCTAACCCCTCCAGCTAAGCTTAATTGCTTGTGTTAGGAGTGGGTTCACGTCGGTAGTGTAATGGCCAGGATTCGAACCAGGGAGCTCTCGATCATAGGGTCGACTCCTTAACCACTAAGCTACCGACACTTTTTTATGTCGCGTATAATTTATGTCATTTGTAGTTTATTATATATATAGTAGCGGCGATAGCCCAGTGGCATACGTAACGGACTGCTGAGACGAGGTCTCGAGTTCGATCCCCAGTTGCCCGGGCACACACCTCTAACTTTTCGTAGTTATGTGTGCATTAATAAATGATAATTATCGCTCGCTTAATAATGTGCCCGGTAGATGGCAATAGGCTCGCCCCCTATTACATTGGGACCTCAACATAACTGGCGAATCGTGGGTGTGTAATACACCTCTGCCTACCCCTTCGGGGATACAGGCGTGAAGTTATGTTATGTTATGTTATGTTATGTAGTTTATTTTCCTATTTATTATTGTTTTCGGTCACTTTGTTAGTAGACTCTTATAACGAAAGAGTATTATTACTGCTCTTAAATACTCAAGAAATTGTATACTTGTTGTGTCAATAGATACTATAACAATTTGAGTACCAGTGCGAAGTTACCATACAACAATAGGTAGTAGGCGTGACTAGACGTCATTCATTAGATTAATATTTCGGTTTTAACTTCATTGTATAATTATTATACATAATCTAATTGCTATATAACTTCCATTTTTTATTTAATGAAATAAGCACATCATTTAATTATGAAAATGGTGAACAATAAACAGGTTATTAATGTTCCTATTGTTACTACAAACAATATTAAATTACATTGTGTAAATTTAAACTTCAATCTGTATTTTGTACATATAATTTCAATTTTACTTTTAGCGAATAATGTTGTAAAAAAAGCGATTCTTTACGTGTTTTACTCAATGACTTTATCAGTCAAATTCTCTCATCTCCTTTCGTAAGTTGTACCTTCGGATACCCCCCCCCCGTCCCCCCGCCGACTAAAACCTCACGCCGTCTCGGGTCTACAGACGCCGGGGTGTACGGTTGCCCATAGATAGATAGAGCATATCCCTCGCACACCGACTGACCCTGGGTCATCTCCGGTTTCGAGATGGCCCCTAGCAAGTGTTCATGTATAACATGATTAGCATTTGTGTGGTGTCATAACCATAGTATTAACAATAATATTTTCACAATAAGTATTATTTTTATTATTTATTTATTTTAATTATCTAATAGAGACAGTACATAACAGGTCATCTAGTAATTGTTTGTTTGTTTTCATACTGTTCTACATGATACTGTCGGCAGTTTACGCGAATGTCACACATTGAAATAAAACTATTTTTTAACGGATTCTATCGCGATTTATTTGATATTATTTTATATTTTACATTGAACCTGACGTTTCGGTTGCTTTTCAGCAGACTCCCGTGATAGCTGCTGAAAAGCAACCCAAACGTCGGGTTCCATTTAATATATAAAATAACATCAAAGAAATCGCGATAGAATCCGTTAAAAAATCGTTTTATTTCCATGATTTCATACTGCAAACATTACATAATAATTTTAGGTGCTTGTATCATCACTCTGCTTCATAAACTTAATTATTTTCTCACTAACTTGTCACATTGTCTCATATTATGAGAATCAGAGCTGTTATTAACTATTCAATCACTTTTATCACTATGAGTTCATATCACTATTTTTAATTTTTGGATACTCTATAATATAGTAACATCTTATAAAATTGCAAGTCTAGCATCTATGTTGTAGTCAAAAATTGTTTTTAAGCAAGTAGAATGCTTACTTTTCCTATAGAGTAAGATCGGGAAAAAGAGAACATCTAGGACGGGACTTGAACCCGCGACCAGTCCCTTACGTGTGGGAATGCTCTGACTAACTACGTGTCCAGGTGGCTCAGTTGGTCAGAGCTTTCCCCCTGTAAGGGACTGGTCGCGGGTTCAAGTCCCGTCCTATATGTTCTCTTTTTCGGCTCTAAATCTATTGTTTATTCTATTTACAAAATAATTTACTTTAATAGTCAAATAGTGATGTGATGTCTTCAAATACCTTGAAAGTTTTTATTTATTATACAAAATATTCAAGTTGGCTTTATCTCTTCACAATTCACACAAACATCAAAAATGTTAAAAATATTATTTATGTAGAATAAATTTAACACAAATTAACACATATTATAAAATTCTAAACTTGTTATTGTTATGCAAAAATAATTATTATGATTAAATAGTAAACTATTTTAAATATCTTTTGCGTTGTTTTTCGGTAACTATACTTATAATAAATATTTAAATATGTTTTTGCTGTTAGTCTTATGATGCTAGTACTATATTTAATATTTTCTTAAATTTAGTATTTGCGCACTTAGCACTTTTAAAGTTATGACCATCTTCAATTTAATTATTGATTCTTAAAATTCTAAAATTAAACGCTAATAATTACATCTCTTTGCTTTTATCCTACAATATATACTTACTTAATGTTAAGCGGCGGTAGCCCAGTGGCCTACGTAACGGACTGCTGAGACGAGGTCTCGAGTTCGATCCCCAGTCGCCCCGGGCACACACCTCTGACTTTTCGTAGTTATGTGTGCATTAATAAATGTTTATTATCGCTCGCTTAATAATGTGCCCGGTAGATGGCAATAGGCTCGCCCCCTATTACATTGGGACCTTAACATAACTGGCGAATCGTGGGTGTGTAATACACCTCTGCCTACCCCTTCGGGGATACAGGCGTGAAGTTATGTTTTGTTATTTGTTATGTTTCGCATAAAATTTTGTTTGCTAATTATGAAATGAAAAATTTAGTCCATGAAAATTCTTAGTCAGCTTTAAGTTTATTACAAATATAGTCATTAGTCCTAAATTAAAACGGAAGTATCTTAATTTTATAGAGATACTAACTTTTTTCTTTACGGTCAAAAACTGCGTCAGATGTATTTTAATTTGATATATTAAAAATAATTCTGTCATCTAAAACTATCAGTAAACAGAAGCGGGCCAAA
Source organism: Cybosia mesomella (assembly GCA_946251805.1). Classification (NCBI taxonomy): domain Eukaryota; kingdom Metazoa; phylum Arthropoda; class Insecta; order Lepidoptera; family Erebidae; genus Cybosia; species Cybosia mesomella. Next base: position 29,525,009 of record OX276402.1, on the reverse strand, counting down.
AGGGAGGCGTCTCATGTGTGTCCTCACACGCCTGTTTACCCACCGAAGCGGGATCTAACCCGACCCCGTAGACAAGGCCGCGATGGCGGCCAAAATCCGCCGGTAACCCTGGGGTTATACCTTCGAGGGCGCGCCATGGGAAGGACACCGTGTGGTTTAAGTCGGTTCGATTCCGATATACCCACCTTATCGATGGCACCGATGGGGGGAAGCCCGTGAGGGTTCCAACATTGGAATAATATATTTAATCGCGATTCGCGTTATATTTTTATATCTATGTACAAATAAAATAGAAACGTCTGTTGGTAGTATTAAAATAACAGATCTAGTAGTTCTAGAATGCGAATCAACATACTTATGTATTTTTTTTTCATAAATACAAAAATAAATACATAAAAACACCCAGACCTATGCAAAAAGACATATTCATGTACACAAATATTTGCACTAAGCAGGAATCGAAACAGCGCCCGCCTGTCATAGCAGTCGTCACCGCTACGCCACAGATGCCACAGATGGCAAATAACATTTTAGTGTTGAGTATTCCATTAATATCTGCTACTCACGTAATAATTATCTTATTTACTACAATACTACAATGGGCTGATAATTACTACACCTAAGAACAAATATAGGTTACAAAACAAGGCTCGAACAAAGCCGTGTAGGATTTCCTGCTAGGACAAAGGATTGCGAAACGTTAGTTACTACAATGTATGAAATAGGAATGTCTAGTTGGACTGGAGGATCATCATTAATAATTGATTTACTAGATCTTTTTTTTTTTTTTTTATAAAGAATATTAGTAACCGAAATTACCAATATTCCCCCTAACCCCTCCAGCTAAGCTAAATTGCTTGTGTTAGGAATGGGTTCACGTCAGTAGTGTAATTGCCAGGATTCGAACCCGGGACCGATCGTAGGGTCGACTCCTTAACCACTAAGGTACTGACGCTTCTGATCTATGTTATATACATTTTAACTGAAAGCATTTATCAAAGTTAATGTTACATAGGAGTCACATTTTTATGTGGAGCATTTTTGCGCAACTTCGGAGATTCGTTTTAATCATGATACTTAAGCAAGCACTTTTTTCACCCCCCCACCCAGTCAAATTTGGTGGAAAATTCATGGTCAGCCACCATGAATTTTCCACCAAATTTGACAACTTCTTTGTCAAAACTGAAAATAAAGAAATCGCTACCTTACAAAATGATAATATTTTTCGTAATATTAATTTTCATTGTCATTTAGACATTTTTAAGTTTATGGATATTTTTAAGATTTAACTTAAATAAGGTTTTAAAGGATAGGAAATCAAAGTATATCCATGCGAAGTCAGGGCGGATCGCTAGTAAAGAATAACAAGATACACATCTAAAGTTGAAAATCAAAGTCAAGATGTATTTTTAACATAATCTCTCTTGAAATTAAGTCCACATTTGATTGCACCTACCTTTGTCTCGAGTAAAAAAAAAAACATGAAGTAGATATTATCTAAATAATTCAAATTACTTAAATTTTACATTCAAGTGTAATGCCTAAAACAAGATATTTCAGTTATCGTAGCAAATAATTGTTTATAAATTGTAGTATTATGCAAATTAGGATACAATTGATAAAATGCCTAGCTCAACCAGGAAAGCATCATCCTTAAAATTAATACCCACTGCAAGTACATATTGTGAGGCTAGTTTTTTTTATTTTTTATATTTAGGACACGTCAATTTGATTTCACCTCGCCTGATGGTAAGCTGAAGGTAAAGTCTCAGGAAAGAAGGTCACCATTACATACACATACCATGTTAACAATGGTGGCACTCAGCTTGACGGCCTCATCAGAAGAGGATTGTCGTCGCAGCACCGCGTGACACCCACCGGTCCCACTAGTGCTGCGACCATAATCCCCCTGCCCGGCTATGCACTTGCTGACCCCTGAACCAAACCGAAATTGGATTACTATGGAGGGTTTTCGCAATCGTGCACGGTGGTACCCACCCGGCCGAATTTTGTGACAAATTTGTGTCATCAAATTTCTACCACCAGTAACCACCAGTGTAGGACTCCCTTCATTTTCCAGTTTTAAATCCTCCTCTCTCGACTAAGGGGGTTGAAATCTCTATGTGGCAACACTTGTCTGATATCTCTAGTGTTGCAAATGTTCATAGACCACAATAACCACTTGGTAGTACCCTCTACTTTCGTATTTGCTACCTTAATAGTATATAATAATACTTTGTAATCATTATGAATGGTTTGAGAGATGCCTATTATCAGCAATGGACATTGGTCATGCCATCAGGATTATATTAGTCCAAAAAAAAAGTATGTAAAAAGTAATAAAAAATTACGTCCCCATTTCAATTACCGCAATGTTTTTTTTTTTATAAAGTATGACCTTCCTGTGGCATACCTTATTCCCTAGCGTTTAGCAAGTCAAGAAAGAATGAATGAAGAAAGAAGAATGAAGAAACATCCTGCGGTTTTAGTCAGTTCAGCTTGGACATATCCACCTCATCGTTAGCTCCAGTGAAGTGAAGGAAATAATTTGTATTTTCATCTTGCCCATATAGATTGTCCTGGCTGTTGCCGTCGCGGCTGCGTCCGCTGCTGAAGCCGAGAAGAAGACCGAAAAGCGAGGCCTATCCAGCTTGGGGTACGGCTATGACAGCGGTCTCACCGGTTATGGTGGATACGGCGGATATGGTGGATACAACAGCGGTTATGGTGGTTACGGCGGATACAGTGGCTTGGGACACGCAGGATACTGTAAGTAGATAATATGATGTTATTGTAACTGTATTGTACTCATACATTTCATAAGAGTTACTTAGATGAGAATTACGTGAAAGAATTTGTGTTTTTTTGTTTCTGGAATGTAGCATAATACGTCGATATAGCCGAAAATATCAAAAATATGAGACAAGTTATAAAAGCTATAACAGCGCTCTTAGTGGATTCAAATAATGACTCAAAATTAGTGATTTTAACATGACATGCTTTAAATATTTAATAACCTAATAAAAGTATCTATTACATATCTTGTTACGACTTCCATAAAGTAGAAAATATAATAGCAATTGCTAAAAATCAATCTAGTACATTCACGTAATAATAGTTTTAGTAACACTACTAATTAACTGAATTATTGGACCTTGTATGACAAGTAAATTACTGATTGCAAAGTTTTAATAGTTTTCATTAGATTTCTTCAGGGAAACATATGTTAACCCTATTGCTATTGCTAACATATGTACCTTTATTGCGAAACACATGTAATCGATTTTATTCCCTTCTATTACCTATTTTCCTTTCTTGAACCGTCATTTTGATATTGGTTATATTTCTTACAAATCTCAACATTGTTGATTAATTATGACAAAAAAACCGGTTGTCTGTAAAGTCGGTTTACTGATGATAGTTGAACGTGACAACGTCATAAGAAAATATACTAGGTAACGCCGCATACGAGGTAACGCCGCATACATCATCGATTATAAGTCGTTGTCACGTCAAAAAAAATTATATTGCGATCAAAATCTACTGATTCTTATATCGAATCATTTAACTTAGACTTAGTCTAAAATAATCTCCAGAATTTGTAAGTATACGTTCTTAATGAAATGTGAAAACATCGAACCAATATTCCAAGATCTAAAGAAAATTCAACAACCGAAAAAACTTACACAGTCTTATAACTTTAAATTGGCCGAGCTTATATCTTAAAGACGTGATTTGGACCTCAAGTAGCTGGTGTTCGACTCTCGGATTTTTTTTTCTCATTTTATAAGTAAATACTTTGAAAGTTAGTTTTAGTATTTTTGGCGATGGTAAATTTGTCCTTTTTGATAAATATATACCGTATGTGACCGTTTATAAAAATAAACTGTCTATAACTCCTAACATTTCATTGTCAATGAAATTACTTCAAGTCACCACTCTAGAATTTGAGTAAAATTTTGCAAAAGTGGACATATTACGAGATTTTTTTTTTATTTGCTTTTCTTGGCTTAAGTTTTATTTTATAGCTTAAACATTTAAAATTAAAAAGTGCGTACAAGTAATAGGAGACGGTGTAAAGTATATTGTGATAGATCAATCACGACCATGCTATTATTTGTCTGAAGACCCGAGACGACGTGCGGTTTTAGTCGGTTCAAACTCGACATAACCTCCCCCGCTGGCCAGTGGGGGGGTATCCGAGGGAAAATCCGCATGAAAAAAAAGTCTTTTTTTGTCATCATCAATATCAATTTTTTGAGAAAAATCATGTGAAGTAGACGGGGCAAGAACAGGAAAGTGGCTAAAAAGTAGAAATGAATATCATTAAGTTCAATGAAGATTAAGCATTCAATCAAGATGCTAGTAGGTATCTCATTACCATTTGAACTAGAACAAAAAATACAAAGGATCGAAACTATTAGTTCAACATTAAATTGTTCATAAATCTAAAGTTAAGCGTTTTGCCAATAGTTGAACGTAATGAAAGCTATAAAACGTTCAATAAAACAGCGCTTTAGCGAGTAATAGTTCTGAATGAGTGTGTTTTTAAATGCTGATGACCTGTAAAAAGCAATCTTCTCCAATCAAAAAAATCCAAGGTTTTGTTGTGAACCAATGTAGGTTCTTTGATTATTCAGAGATATTCAGGTTACTTCTAGACAAGCATCATCACTTACTAACTAGTGAGATAGTGGTCAAAAGCAAGTCTTTTGTCAATTAAAAAAAAGCGTATGTGTACTTATGTACGCGCGTAAGAAGTATTACTTATTTCTAAATCTTTCAAAAAATTTTATCCTTCGCGTAATCCCACGTTTGTAGAAATAATAATGTAAAAAATTATTTTAGTTTATGATATAAATAAATAGTACAAACCGTCAAATAACCTCAAATTTTACAAACTATTCAAAGTACAATGTTGACTTGCTAACTACAGGGTGTCGGTTTTCTAGCTAACTTCATGGTGTCGGTTTTTCGTGACGGTGTGCGCGCGCATCGTAAAAATTTACTCTCATCATTTTCCCTAACGCGCAAAAAGAAGTATAACTTCAAAAAGATAGATAATTTACTTAGTTGTCGTCATAAGTAAGTAGTTTAATTAATTTATTGTGTGATGTTGGGTAAAGTTTAAGGGAAAAAATTGTCCCTTTTAGATAATAGCTTGTAATGTAATACCAAATTACTGCAATGACAATGTAAGCGTTGTAGGCCAAGGACACCAATTTCTCACGTGCAAATAACCGTTGACTGTATCTCACAATAGGTAGTCACTTATGCTTGTAAGTAATAGGTTTTGGCTATGACATTAATGAGCAACATTATTCATTAACTCACTTCCTTTCCTGTAATTATTCACTTCTTTGGAGTTAGTAAGAGAATTATTTTATTCTATATTTGTCTAATTATTTGTATCAGTAATTCTAATACATTATATTTTAGTTATTAATAGTATAACTCCAGTGGCGTACGTAACGGACTGCTGAGACGAGGTCTCGAGTTCGATCCCCAGTCGCCCCGGGCACACACCTCTGACTTTTCGTAGTTATGTGTGCATTAATAAATGTTAATTATCGCTCGCTTAACATGGCGAATCGTGGGTGTGTAATACACCTCTGAATACCCCTTCAGGGATACAGATGGATGAAGTTATGTTATGTTGTTGTTATGTTATTTTACTCCATTGGCTTTTTTTCGCTATCTTCATTAGGTAGCACGGATTCTTCAGATTCATCATACTATTAATTACATTGCCCTCAATACAGTAAGAACTAAACTAATATTTCTGGTCCACAATATTACATAATATCCAAGTCGGGTATTAGATGTCGACAATAGTATTAGTTAGTTATTTTTTAATTTAATGTCATATTACACAACAAGTTTTGTAATTAGTCATACGATTATGTTTTTTTAGGGTTCCGAAGCCAAATTGCAAAAAACGGAACGCTTATAGATTCGTAATTTCTTTTTCATCATACCTATACATGTGAGGTATCTATGGATAAGTCTTAAAAATGATATTGAGGTTTCTAATATCAATTCAACCGCCATTTACGTTTCATTCAATCCACTCAACTATAAAAATTTTACTTTATGTGGAACCCTTCATGGGTGAGTCTGACTCACACTTGGCCGGTTTTTTTTATAGTTTTAACTAAAAATATACAAGTTTACTTTAGCAAAAAAAAAATATATATTACTAGTACTTGTTACATACTAGATTTTAGTTTTTTTTATAAGCATAGGACAGCAATCAGAATACAAGATTGTGTTATAGCGTGAAGCTTGTTAAGAATCTTGCACTAAAATCTATATTTGTGATATTAGGCATGATTTGGAAGTCATTTTTTTAATAGAATATTAGTAACCGAAATTACTAATATTCCCCCTAACCCCTGCAAGCTAAGCTTAATTGCTTGTGTTAGGAGTGGGTTCACCTCGGTAAAGTACTGGCCAGGATTCGAACCCGGGACCTCTCGATCGTAGAGTCAACTCCTTAACCACTAAGCTACCGACGCTTCAATTCATTGGTTTAATTAGTAGGAATTTAATACATAAATAGTTGTTTTGATACAAAATTATAATGATCTATAATAATAATTTCAAAATTTTTGTCCACAGCTTCACCTTTAGCTGTAAGCAAGGTATCTTACACCACCGCTCATGGCTCACCTCTTGGGTACTCCGGCTATGGCGGTTATGGTGGATACGGTAGCGGATATGGCGGTTATGGCGGATACGGCCACAGCAACCTTGGTGGATATGGAGGATATGGCGGATATGGTTTCGGTGAGTTCATCACGTGGGAACACTAATTAAGTGTTAAATTGTTAAGCGGATCTACTTGGAAACAAAGCAGTATTGTTCTTGCGATAGTAATATTCGCTTCCTAGAGTTTATTTTGTATTTTTTTAAATTAGTATTATATTGTACGACGAAGTACACAACGCCACCTAGACCCAAACGAAGCAGAGCTTGTCATATCGGTTCTAGAATGCGGATAAACATAGTTAAATAAATAAATATTCTACGACATTCTACACAGCTCTTTCCAGACCTAAAGTAAGCATAGTTTAACTAGCTTTTGTTATGGGTTCCAGTATGCGGATAAACATATTTATATACTTTTTTTTTGTAAATACATACATATTATACATAGAAACAATGCAAATGGATATATTCATGCATACAAATATTTGCACTGAGCGGGAATCGAACCCGCGCCCCCTGTCGTAGCAGTCAATGCACTACCGCTCCGCCACAGAGGCTTTTTTTTGTAAATAAATGCATATTATACATAGCAACACCTAGACCAATGCAAATATACATACTTGCACTGAGCGGGAATCGAACTCGCGACCTCTGGCTTAGCAGTCGAACGCACTGCCGCTACTAAAACCTGACGAAATTTGTTTTCTCTCTGCTTTATATCTTATTACTGTACTCAGAAGATGGATGCTATCAAATTCTTATTAATAATGATTAAACGAAGCCGCGGTAGCCTAGTGGTATGGGTAATGGACTGCTGAGACGAGGTCTCGGGTTCGATCCCAGGTTTTACCATGGCACACACCAATGACTTTTCGATGCTTTTCGAAGTTATGTGTGTATTTATCGCAGGTTTATAAGTGTCCGGTTAATGGCAATATAGGCTCGCCACCTATTACATTGGGACCTAAACATAAACTGGCGAAATATGTGTGCTAGCACCTCTGCCTACCCCTTCGGGGATATAGGCGTGAGTTTATGTTATGTTATGTTGTAAACGAAGTCAAGTTTCACTTGTTCTGGGAAAGGAATTCTAGATTTGTAAATTTAAATTTATCCTTCTATAGATAATTGCTTTGTTGATTAGATGGCTATTTATTTCTTCATCCTTTCAATGTATATCGGTATATGGATGTATACTAAAATGATATATAAAAAAAATGTATTACCGTATTTATAAAATTACTAAAGCTAAAGCTGGCGATAGCCCAGTGGCGTACGTAACGGACTGCTGAGACGAGGTCTCGAGTTCGATCCCCACTCGCCCCGGGCACACACCTCTGACTTTTCGTAGTTATGTGTGCATTAATAAATGGTAATTATCGCTCGCTTAATATTGTGCCCGGTAGATGACAATAGGCTCACCCCCTATTACATTGGGACCTTAACATAACTGGCGAATCGTGGGTGTATAATACACCTCTGCCTACCCCTTCGGGGATACAGGCGTGAAGTTATGTTATGTTATAAAATTACTAGCTGACCCGGCAAACGTTGTTTTGCTATGTATGTTATTAATTATTGCACTGGAAATTAAAAAAATAACATGAGAGATGCACAGAAAAATTAAAATAATACGTATGCTAGGTACTGAGGATGAGCGATGCTGTTAGTGGTGAGATGGCCCAGGGTCAGCCGGGGTGCGAGGGATATGCTCTATGGGTAACCTTACACCCCGGCGTCTGAAGACCCGAGACGGCGTGCGGTTTTAGTCGGTGCAAGCCCGACATAACCGCCCCCGCTGGCCGGCGGGGGGGTATCCGAAGGGATTTCCGCACGATAAAAAAAAAAAAAGGTACTGCTACGATCGATACACAAATAAAACCAAACCAAAAGACAATGAAGATAAAAATCGCGATGGAAAAATTGGGGGTTATCGTAGAGGGTTGAAAATTCAGGACTGTATGTATTTTCTAATGATGTATCATTAAAAAAATATTAAGAAAAAAAAAATAATAAAAGAAAAAATTAAGGACTACCCTTAACATTTAAGGGGATGAAAAATAGATGTTGTCCGATTCTCAGACCTACCCAATATGCACACAAAATTTCCTGAGAATCGGTCAAGCCGTTTCGGAGGAGTTTAACTACAAACACTATTTTATATATTAGATTACTGTTCTGTTATATTATTGGGCAAAGATAGTCGTTTTTTTTATCCGTCTATCCAGTTTGTTTTCAATATTATATATAACCGACGTCCTAAAATCAAAACAATGTCAATAATTATATATTTTTATCGAACAGGTAACCAACTAGGATATTCGAGCTACCCTAGTAATGGTGGTCTTAGCGGTTACGGCGGCGGATACTTAGGCGGTGCTGGCTATGGCGGATACGGAGCACATGGCGGATACGGAGCACATGGTGGATATGGAGCACTTGGCGGATACTATCACTGAACAACCCTAAGCGATGTATAATTTTTTGATTTTCCACCTTCTAAATACTCAACGACAAGAAATTTTGTGTTCTTTTTTTTACTGATAACTAGTACTCCGAATTATGAATTGCGCCATTTTAATGCAATGTATAATTATTCTGCCTCAGAGTCTTTGTAAATATTTTAATAAAACTTGTATAAAGTAATTGTTTTTGTATGTTTTTAACTATCCTTACTTTAAAGAATTTAAGCCATTGTAATTTACACATATGTCCATCGGGGATATTGTAATTTTCAAATGGTGAAAGAAATTTTCCAATAAGTGCAGTGGTTGCGAAGATTAAATAAATATTGAAATATTCTGCGACGTTCTAGACAGCGCTATCTAGACCCAAAGTTAGCATAGCTTAACTAGTTTGTGTTATGGGTTCTATAATGCGGATATTCATACTCCGTTAGTTTACTTTTTTGTAATATACATATTACTTTTTTTTAATTGTTTTTATTATACTTTGTACATATTATACTTAGACACACCTAGACCAATACAAATACTCATATTCATGCACACAAATATTTGCGCTGAGCGGGAATCGAACCCGCGACCTTCGACCTAGCAGTCGAACGCTCCACCAAACATATAAACAAACTCACTAAATTCGACCTTTCTCTTTATTGAGCTGAGTGAGACGAAGTCGGGCGAAAGCTATTCATACCAGACTTCAGGATTTTCTTTGTCACAGGTCTCCTCCTAAACTACTAATCCAATCAGAACCAAATTTGGCATGATTAAAAAGGTCAATCAGAGGAAAGTTTATGCATATATTTTGACAAAATTAATGCTACCACAGAGGAATGATCTTCTTCTTCTTCTTTGCACATTCCCACTTTAGGTGGGGTCGGCTCTCCTAATTTTGCTGCGCCATGACATTCTGTCAAGGGTTGTCGGGTCAGGAAGTCCTTCCTTCTTTAAAGGGCTGTTCATGCTGGTCCACCACGTTGCTGGTGGCCGGCCTCTACCCCTAGCTTTTTCCGGTAGGCATAGCGCTTTCTTTACCACATAGGTACTCTTCATCCCTGCGCCTGACATGTCCATACCACCGCAGACGACTTTCTGTTAGCTTTTCGGAGATAGGGGCTACTTTAAAGGTTCCACGTATGTGTTCATTTCTGACCTTGTCAAGCCTTGTAACCCCTCCCGACCATTGAAGCATTTTCATTTCAGTCGTGTGTAGCTTTTGTACGTTGGTTTCCACAGAGGAATGATCACCGTTAAAAAAAATCCTGATGGAATTACATAATAACCGCTCGAGACGCACTGTGACCAAACTTTACACGCTCAGAAAGCATGTCCAGATTTGTGACTTTCAAAAAGAATTTTCAAAATCGGACTTGCCACGGAGGAATGATCATTGTTCAAAATTTTCAAAATCTGGTTTCTCACTCAGCTCAACATTGCAAGCAGCTATTCGCCCTGCAGACCAAGTAATATCAGTATTGATAGTCTCTCAAACTTGCATACGTTTGAATTTTAATCACTCTATAGAACCTTTTCACTATGCTTGTCGCATCGAGGAGCACAAAGTTGACATCAAACCTTTGACCCCACCGTCCAACATGAGCCTTTATGTGTTATTCATGTTTCTATGTATAATATGTATGCATTTATAAAAAGAAGTATATGTATGTTTATCCGCATTCTGGAACCCATCATACAAGCTAGTTGGTTAAACTATGTTAACTTTGGGTCTAGAAAGCGTTGTGTAGAATGTCGTAAAATATTTATTTATTTATCTTGGCTTTATGCCATTTGACTGATAGGATATTTACGTTAACTCAACTCTAATACATAATGAAACCAGCTTTTATAGAGTGTTTTGGCGGTACCTATTTGACTAGTAACCTTACTCACTATGTAGCATATCCGCCGGTAACCCCGGGGTTATCCTTTCTAGGGGGCCCGGCAATGGACGCTTGGGAAGGACACCGTGTCATCATATCAGCCGTAGAAAGTCCACTGCTGAACATAGGCCTCCCCCACTGACTTCCATTTCCACCGGTCTGTAGCGGCCTGCATCCACCTTGCGGGAGGCCTACCTACGCTGCGCTTGCCGTCACGTGGTCTCCACTCAAGGACCTTTCTGCCCCAACGGCCATCGGTTCTCCGAGCTATGTGCCCTGCCCACTGCCACTTCAGCTTGCTGACTCCGTGCTATAGTTTTAGTCGGTTCGATTCCGACACACCCATCGCATCGTTGGCACCGATGGGGCTTTCCACACGTAAAAAAAATGGAGACATGACGATAGCTTAGAATACTATGCACCGGATACTTGCGACATGTGGTAATTACTTCGATTTAAGAAAATTTTGGTACCCCTTGCTTGACCCTTGCTTGACCCTTGGACGAGGCTCTGGCGGAGGTTATTTCCTCTCGGGGTTGGGAGGTGGAAGGTTCTGACCGGCAGCCACTCTTGTGAAAGCCGTGTGAGTCAAATCAAGCGAAGAAGGAGTAAATGGAAACTGGGCCGAAGGTGAAACCCTCGAATAAAAGTTGTTCCTGATTGTATTCAAACATATAACCTCATCCCATAGAATTAGATCGGAAAAAGAGAACATCTAGGACGGGACTTGAACCCAAAGACGTATATAATATATCGGAGAATTTCTGGGACGTATCTAGGTGGCTCAGTTGGTCAGAGCATTCCCCCTGTAAGGGACTGGTCTCGTGTTCAAGTCCCGTCCTAGATGTTCCCTTTTTACGATCTTAGTCTATAGGAAAAGTAAGCATACGAATTGCTTAAAAATTTAATTTTAATTTCAACCTCATCATCATTACCATTTTTTAATGGTGATGAGGTGAGATTATAAAAACCTCAAAAGTGTTTAGGGATATTTCAGTCGTTAACAAAGTATTACTTAAAATTTACTTATAGTAAACACGTTACATAAATTACATATATAATAAAAAAGAAGTGACTATTTTTTTATTTTATGTTTTCGTATAAAAAATAACGGAATACGCATTTTAGATTTAAATTTTGGCTATCAATGCTTAAAATTTAAAAGAAGCCTCTAGCTTTTCTTTCAAATGGGGAAAATTGGAACTACTACAGTCACTGTCAAACGTTATTCAGTTACACTACAGATTAGTGCTGTCGGATTTCTTTACACAAATTACCCAATATAAACTCTGAGCGGACGGATTACGTCTCTATTTTTAAAGTATTAAGTCATTTTTATTTTTTGCACTTACTAGGTACTACAGCTACTCCCAGACCGCGGCAAAACGGGTACACCGTGGTTCCCAAACCCGAGGGGGCCATCTCGAAACCGGAGATGGCCCACGTTCAGTCGGGGTGCGAGGGATATGCTCTATGGGCAACCTTACACCCAGGCGTCTGAAGACCTGAGACGGCGTGCGGTTTTAGTCAGTTCAAGCCCGACATAACTACCCCCGCTGGCCGGCAGGAGAATCCAAAGGGATTTCCACACGAAAAACAAAAAAGGTACAAACACAAACAAGGTAGGTAGGTAAATGCAGCTCTGACGTTAGTGTTCATCGATAGATTAATGCTTGCTAGTGAGGTTGGTTCGTGCCAAGGATTCTGTTGATGGCACACATCTTTGGTTTTTTTAAATCAACCGATCAAAACTCCAACCGATATTGTCCATGAAATTACCATAAATGAATATTGAACCTATGCAAAAAATGTGTTCACAAAAATGTTTAATTCAGCAAGGGATTCTAGGGTGTTAATGGTAAACGGTGTTCAACTTTTTATAACTTTTTTTTTAATTATTCTGTTACAACTTTTTCGATGTTCCCTATGTGAAGTGAAGGATTGGTACTCGGACTAAAATATTGTTATTTATTTTATTTATTTTCATTTTATTCTTTTTGCACACACAAGAGAGTATGATGAAACGAGAGTAACATAAATAAAATTTAAAAAAGATGTACAAAGGCGAGCTTAACTCAATAAGAGTTCTCTCCCAGCAAACCTTTGAGTAATATATATAAATTGTTATTCTTTTAATCTGCTGATTGGTACTACTCACGGAGTTGAGAGTCTTTCCTTACTCCGTGGTACTTCTGCTAGCGGGTTACACTGGCAACTGCAAGTAACGAATGATGTAAATAAATAAATATTGTAGGACAAAGTACACAACGCCACCTAAACTCAAACTAAGTAGAGCTTGTCATATGGCTTCTAGAATGCGGATAAACATACTTAAATACTTTTTTTTTGTAAATAAATACACATTATACATAGAAACACCCAGACAAATGCAAATATACATATTTGCACTGAACGGGAATCGAACCCGCAACCTTTTGCTTAGCAGTCGAATGCACTACCGCTGCGCCACAGACGTCGATGTAAAGTGATACGTCACCAGTTACTTGTTCTTTAAACTTGGCTGGACATACTGCCGCGTGTGTAGATAGTCACCTACTAATAATATAAACGCGAAAGTTTGCAAGTATTGATGGATGGATGGATGTTTGTTTATTACTCTTTCACGTAAAAACTACTGAATGGATTTGAATGATACTTTACAATAATATAGCTTATACATCAGAATAACACATAGGCTACAATTTATAAAGATATCGTGTGAATTGTCCAAAATATGACGATAAGTGTCAAGTAAGTAGGAAAAAATCTATCATCTGCGAGCTATTCTTGCGTGCGCTGCCAAAACCGCTAGAGTTACACATATGTAATGTATGATGGAAATGTTTATAATACTAATATTATAAACGCGAAAGCTTGTGAGTATGTATGTATGTTTGTTGCTCTTTCATGCAAAAACGGCTGAACGGATCTGGCTGAAATTTGGTACAGGGATAGGCTACCCCCGCTGGCCGGCGGGGGGGTATCCGAAGGGATTTCCGCACGTAAAAAAAAAAAAGTCCGAAATAACACATAGGCTACTTTTCATCCCGGGAATAGGTTCCCGCGGCAACAGCTAGTACACAGTTTTAAGATTTTTGAAAATCATTGAGAATCTGGTAAACTGCTCCGCATGGGTTGGTACGTTAAAACCTTCTTCCCTATAGTCTGTTCCTTTTAATTTCAATACTCTACAAACTTCTATTAACTATACTCACATTTACTTCTAAACATAACTTCACGCCTGTATCCCCGACGGGGTAGGGCCCGCACCCACGATTTGCCAGTTATGTTTAGGTCCCAATGTAATAAGAGGGCGGAGCCTATTGCCATCTACCGGGCACATTACTAAACGAGCGTTTTAATACACACATAACTATCAAAAGTCAGAGGTGTGTGCCCGGGGCGACTGGGGATCGAACTCGAGATCTCGTCTCGGCAGTCCGTTACGTACACCACTGGGCTATCGCTTGGGCTTCCGGGCTTTCTAAAATTACTAAATATCTAAAAGAACAACATGCAGGCGTGCAAGTATTTTTTCCTGGTATAGTTAGGTTGATTAAACTATTAAGTATTATAAAAAATGGAAGTTTATCAATTGAATCGTAATAGAATGTCCGTGTGACCACTCTCTTGGTTGATTAATCATAGGTACGCAACCTTGCCTTTTAGCCTTGAAGATAAAAACATTGTCGTTACACTGAAATTGGTTTTTTGTTTGGTCCGTCACTATGACTGCACCCACCTGATGGTAAGCTTGATTCATCATCATCTTCGCGTTAGTCACGGTCGCATCCGAGGTTCTCACATTCGGAGTCCAGGGTCCGGCTCCATTTTTGGGCTAATATCTTACTAAGCCTACTTTTTATCCCTGGAATGGGTTCCCATGAGTTGCAGGAATGCGATCAGACCTCCACAAGTGCGGAGCCGGGGGTAATAGCAAGTAAAAAGATAAATGGTAACCACGCTACGGCAATTAAAGAGCGGTTTCTTTATTAGAATTTGAACCTGCTACCACACGATTGCAAGCCAGACGCTTTAACAATTTTATAATTCACCTTTGTGACATTTTGTTGGGTGCATACCTGTAAATAAATAAATTAATATTATTATTTCCTTTATGGAGTTTAAACACATATAAGTTATACTTTTAAATACATTATATATAAAAAAAACTAATATATTTAAAAATATAAAAAAATACTGAACCACCAGCATCGGTTACAGGGACCCAAGCTAGAGAGAGAGAGAGAGAGAGCTACCGGTAGTTAGGGCTCCAGAGAGAGGAATCTCCTCACAATACGTGCCGTGTCGAGGAGCACTGCCTTCTGCATCAAGCCCTTGACCCAACTGCCCAACGCGAGTCTCTTAAGAGTTGATCGAGGCTCTTGGCAATCAGTCCGTGAACCGATACAACTATCGGAACAATCATTGCTGAATCCACATTCCACTTGTCGACAACCTCGTGAGCCAAATCTAAATATTTTATTTGTTTTTCTTTTTCGGCTTTCACAAGATTCTCGTCATGTGGGATGGTGATATCGATAATTATTGCGCGGCGCTCTGACCGATCAATCAACACTATATCAGGTTTATTGGCTACAATAGTCCTGTCAGTGATGATAGATTGATCCCAGTACAACGTGATATGCCCATTTTCGAGAACTGCGTCGGGCACATACCTATATTACGGTACATCTGATTCCACAAGGTTGTACTTTAGAGCAAGCTGTTGATGAACAATCCTGACTACTTGGTTATGTCTATGCAAATACTCGCCGTTGGCAAGACGAGAACAACCAGAAATTATATGTCTAAGGGTTTCTCCGGGACGGTGGCACGCCCGACATATTATTATTAACCATTAAGTTTACTTCAGTAGGTATATTTAAGTCACTATGTAATTTAAAATTGAATGAGTAACGTAGTTTAATACGGAAGTCAACAATCTAATTATATTACAAACCCATTCTTTTGTACAATCTATCTATTATCTGCAATCGTGTTCAATGATATCTACAAGTAATTCTAAAGATAAGTACCTTTTTTTCGTGCGGAAATCCCAACGGAGACCCCCCCGCCGGCGAGCAGGGGAGGTTATGTAGGGCTTGAACCGACTAAAACCGCACCTTGTCTCGGGTCTTCAAGCACCGGGGTGTAAGGTTGCCCATAAAGCATAAGCAAGCATATTCCTCGCACCCCGACTGACCCAAGGCCATCTCCGGTTTCAAGATGGCCCTTTCGGATTTGGGAACCACGGTGTCCCCATCTTGCCCCGGAAAGAGGGGGGGGGGGCGCTTGTCGCCATCCGTCGTGGCCTGATTTGCTGGGGTGACAGTTGGCTTCACCTGTCACCCCCAGGCCTGCGGTCATGGAGGATGGAGGTTGTGCGACCTCCGGCGTCTGAGTCGCCTGCGACGCGCCGTGAGCATGTTGCGGGCTCGGCGGACCGGGAGACTTCTAAATCTCTCCCGGGCGCGCTCGCAGAAGGAGGTGGCGGTGGCCCACGCGCTCGCGCTCCGCACCATTGCCGCAATCATGCTGCCGGGCGAGAGTACTCCAAAAGTTACGCATATGGTACACGCATTTTCAAATAAAATGGAGTTTTAACTGCAGGGTATTGATGAGGGAGAGAGGCTCCAGTGACCCACAATATCTTTGTGTCCAATTCAACCTCACCTGTAAGCCACACCTCCTGATTGACGCACGTACAGTGCAATCGAAACCATCGCGAACCAAGCGGTTTGGTGACTCCTTTTTTTGTCGGACCATAAAGCACTGGAACGCTTTACCCACACACGTGTTCCCTTCTACCTACAATCCTGGGCTCTTTAAGCGGAGCGTGAAAAAACAGCTGCTGAGGCCGTCTAGGTAGGGGCTACCATTCTAGGGACAATGTCTGGAAATGGTGGCCACTACTTTTTGGACTTCACGTCAGCTTACCATCAGGCGGGGTGCAGTCAATTTGACAGACTAAATATAAAAAAGAAAAAAAAAACTAGCTCTGGCTCAGGTGCTACTTTTGGACATGGGGGTCAGAATCGAAGCTCGGCCGTGTAGTCAGACTAAAGTCTAACTGAAAAGATTCGGAGTATGACATTTAGTAACGAGAATATCTATAATTTTAAGATCTCATTAAATTTCCAGTTTTCAGGTGCATTTAAAAGTTCTTAAAGTCTAGACATCATAAATCATTTAAGATTCGAATCAAACATTTGTATGCTAACCAGCTCGCATAAGATTTCGTTGAAGATAATGAAGACTAATTTTTAATTCGTGATGTTAAGAATTCTTTTCATATTCAATGAAATAATTGCAATACACAAAACTTTTCATCTACACACGGCCAAGGCCATTAGTAAACAGTGTATACACCTTTACATACATCTGCACATGTAAATATGTAAACTGATTTCATTGGTCGTATATACCAAGTAGTTTTGGAACTAGATCCAAGTTAACTAAATATTCTAAATATTCTACGAAATTCTACACAGCGCTTTCTAGACCCAAAGTAAGCATAGTTTAACTAGCTTGTGTTAAGGGTTCCAGAATGCGGATAAACATACTTATATACTTTTTTTTTGTAAATACATACATATATACATAGAAACACCCAGACCAATGCAAATAGACATATTCATGCATACAAATATTTGCACTGAGCGGAAATCGAACCCGCGCCCCCTGTCGTAGCAGTCGAATGCACTACCGCTACGCCACAGAGGCCGACAAATAACTATTTTGATTGTCTTAGAATTCAACAGCAAAATGACTCCTTACTAGATCTGCCCTCGCATTATAAAACCAGAACAACTACGTACAAAAGGTTCGACAGGAAAAGTGGACTTTCAAATTGTTGATTGCCCATTAGGCCACAATACGTAATATTTCAAGGTCCTGAGATACCTTTGTAGATATAAAAAAAAACATTATTAACACTAATCACCAACCCACTTCCGGATTGACCAATCGTAACATAAACACGCGCGTTGGTATAAGCCGACAAATTTAATTTGTTACAGGCGATAGCCCAGTGGCGTACGTAACGGACTGCTGAGACGAGGTCCCGAGTTCGATCCCCAGTCACCCCGGGCACACACCTCTGACTTTTCGTAGTTATGTGTGCATTAATAAATGTTAATTATCGCTCGCTTTAATAATGTGCCCGGTAGATGGCAATAGGCTCGCCCCCTATTACATTGGGACCTTAACATAACTGGCGAATCGTGGGTGTGTAATACACCTCTGCCTACCCCTTCGGGGATACAGGCGTGAAGTTATGTTATGTTATGTTTATGCCAGTTCTCTTTTCTATGTTAACTAATTGAAATCCACCGACTATTCATGTTATTATCATTATCATCTAAGCATTGTCGGTTCCCGGTTGCAACTAAGGTTTTCATTTTGGAGTCTGAGGTCCACTTACTACATTTATGGGAGAAACTGGCTTCTGCCATCCCAACCCTGAGAGGAAACCACACACCAGAGCCTCGTCCGTTAATCAGCAGGTTTACCAGGCTTGAAGGTGAGTTGACTAGTCGCTGTAGGTCTTGGTTCGGCCATAATACACCAACTACTCTTGTTACGACTGTGATTAAAACTCGTTATCAAACATAATACTGACTCAATAAGTCATGTGTTTGTCTGCGACCTTAGTGTTGTAAAGAAACGGCCAGTTTTACAGCATCATCATAAAATCTCTTATCATGTTTCCAGCCGACTTTCTCGCAGTTTTTCTAAGTAGTTGCAAAAAACACACCTTTATTTGTATAATAAAAAAAAACAGAACAAACTTTTTAACACATTTCATTTCAGAATTTGATCGTAAATATTTTTTTAGTATCTTCTGCCTTGAAACTGCCTATTCTTTAGCCCTGAAAAAATAAATGTGTCTTGAATAAGAAATAAACTAGCTGGGTACTACTGAACATCAGATTAGCATCAAACGTAGCGAAAAATCGCTATGCGGGTGATAGCGCCTGTAAAAAAATAACTAGCAAACGTGCCACATTGCAGAATTGCTTGTACTGTTTAATCAGGCGTATCCGTGAGTGTTGTCACAATACAATATTAAATTTTTTTTAATGACTGAGTTGCCCGTACTTATTTTATATTCTCATTCAAAAGATGTACGGGGCATCTTTTAAGGGGTAAGTAATGATGTGTTAACACCCTTCGTAGATAAAACGCAGGAGTGCCGCCTTTGCTGGTGGTAAAAAATGTCTGGCCATGGTAAGTAAGAGTGGGAGACCCAGGAAGTGCTAGTTCGACATCGGAAGGGATGACATGCGTTTCAATGGTCTCCCTACCATGGATGTCCAAGATCGTGCAAAGTGGAGAAGTAAAAACGGTAAAGTTTCGAGGTTCCGAGGTCTAGGGCTCGGATGAAATCGGGACAGAACGCTGATGGTAATGATTTCGCACGCTAATTTTTATTTATAATATAACATAACTTCACGCCTGTGTCCCCGAAGGAGCAGGAAGAGGTGTATTCTTTTTATTTATACTTACATATTTAATAGAGGGCAAGCCTACTGCTGTCAACCGAGCATTTTTTTCTGACCCTGAGTTGTTATTGATAATTTTAATCAGTAAAATCTTATAACACTTTCTTAGACCCCGGGAATCGAACCTCCTTTACATTAACTTTAATTGATAACATAATTTAATATATAAGGCAGATGTAAGTGGGCAGGCAAGCCGGGGTCGACCTCGCAGGACATGTACACTGATGAAAATAATGAGATATTGAAAAAAGCGCGGGTCAAAAGCACTCGAAACCGGCGGGCTTGCATGAAAGGTTTAATGATAATGAAGGAAGCTCGTGAAGTAGGACAGAAGCAGATGGCGGGCTGTTGTCTCTGCCTATCCCGAAGGGAAAAAGGCGTGAATATATGTTTGTATGCACGTAATTTATTGACAGAGAAGGTTTATCGTTTTGTCTATTGTTTTATGGAAAGCTTTGACAGTTTAAGTGATTTGTGGAATATGAATCATGATCCTCCAGCGATTTCCCTATATATTGGGTCTTAAATGTACACTTTGGACCCCGTGGTCCGCTAATTATTTTTGATTGGTTTGTTGGCTTTTCCGAGAGCAGCTGCTATCCCGAGAGGTAAGTAAGCCTGTACTAGAACTTCGTAAGTTGTCTAACCGCAGGTGTACAACCTAGCAGGTGAGGTTGACTTGGGCCAGTAGGTAGGGCTCTTTTATTTATTTATTTATTTATTTGTAGCTAAATAAAACGGTACATAACCAATTACATTAGATAACTTAGGTTTACATAGTATAACACAACATAACATAGTATAAGGCATGTCTCTCATATTTGTATGGAAGATTTCCTTGCATACTTACTCTCGGAAAATATACGACATACACGCATTACATCCTCCCATTCATCCGCAAACAGATCGCAATCAGGGTAAGCTGAGAGGAGATCGTTGAGCACATCCAGCGTTCGACACACTGGGGACTCAGCTCTAGCAACTGTTCGGCAAGGAGGCCGAGCAAAAAGTCTATGGCGACGGTTCTCGCGGTGTGCTAAATATTTGTTGGGGACATATAAGCGGCAGAACAGGCTATGCAGATCGGGACAGTTGATGACTCCACGAAGAGACCTACATGCAACTGTGAGCTGATCTAGGCCTCTTCTTACCTCCAGTGAGTTAAAACCCAATACGCCCAGCAGATAGTTTGTGGGGTACATGAAGGGATACAACTGGTACAATTTTTTGAAAAGAAATCGTAGGAATGTCTTCTGCACTTTTTCAAGCATCAATATTTGTTTTGCTGCATAGGGACTCCATATACAGGAGCTGGCCTCCATCTTACACCTGACTAGGGAGATATATAAAAGAACAATAACGTCAGGGTTCTGGAAGTCGTGGGCATTCCGCAACACAAATCCCAAGCGTCTATAGGACTCCCTAGCAAGTGCAGATATATGGTCACTAAATGTTAGGCTTGGGTGAAAAGTTACGCCCAGATCCTTTACACTAAAAACTCGAGAGAGTACATCATCATAGAGATTGTACTCATAGTCAATTAATAGTAAACGACGGCTGAAGGTCATTACATGACATTTGCTGGTGTTAAAATGCAATTTATTTATAATGCTCCATTGACTGAGGGCGTCAATATCTCTTTGAAGGAGTTTACAATCTTCCTCCGCTTCTACTTCCATGATCAATTTGAGATCATCAGCGTATAAGAGGCAATTCGCTGATTTTACCGTACACACTATATCATTGATCATTATGAGAAATAGGAGCGGACCAAGAACCGATCCCTGACTAACTCCGGAGCGCGTGAAATAAGGTTTGGACTCAAAACTTCCATACCTGACAAATTGTCTACGATCACGTAAATAGTCAGCAAAAAAGTTGAGCAGTTCGGGGGAAAACCCGATATTCCCCAATTTAATGAGAAGGATGTCATTATCGACCTTGTCGAATGCCTTTCGAAAATCCAAGTAGATCACATCTACTTGCCCTCGGTTGTCCAAGCATCTCGAGACGTGGTCGACGTGGACCATTAAGTTAGAGTTGACCGAGTGACCAGGCCGAAAACCGTGTTGGGCATCGGATAAATATTTGTCAACCTGTTTGTAAAGGATGGTATGGAGTACATGCTCGAAAACCTTTGCAATGGTTGAGAGAATGGCAATAGGTCTATAATGCTCTACGGATGATCTGTCGTTTGTTTTGGGAATCGGAGCAACACGTGATAGCTTCCACTGACCCGGATAAACACCGGACTGGAGAGCCAAGTTGAAAATATGACAGAGAGGGGTCACCAAGACTTCTTTGCAAGCCTTAATGATGTAGGCAGGCACATTGTCAGGACCAATTGCGCAACGGGGACTAAGCCTGGCGATCCCATTCACTACATCCTGGGCTACCAAAGATGAAAGAGGAATGTTTCCTCCTTCACTTTCAAGATGACAGGTATTCGGGTTAAGTCTAGGTGTATCTGGTAAGAATACACTGGCGAAATATGCTGCGAATGCCTCAGCCGCCCCAACGCCCGAGTAAACCTCTCCATTGGACATAATGTTTGGAGTGAAACCACCCCTAGACCGCAGGCTAGAAATATGTTGCCAGAATTGACGTGGGTTTGACTTAATGTTATTTTCGGCTGTTCTACAGTATTCAATATAGGCTTTCTTAGTTCGATCGTTTAAATCAGACCTAAGAGCTTTGAATTCTACATAATCTGATTCGCGTTGTGATCTTTTCCATTTTTTATGAAGTTTGTTTTTACGCACTACGTCATGAATTATGTCATTGGTAAACCAGACAGGGTACCGCCCCCCTTTAGAAGGCGATCTACACTTCTTTGGAATAGAAAGATCAAATATGGAGTACAGTGTCGTGTAAAAAGCATCGGTAGCTAGGGATGCATTATTGCATTGAAGAAGGTCATGCCATGGCGCGGAACAAATTTGCTCGTATAATAAGTTATAATTCCCCTTAACGAAGTTCCAATCCTTTTTGTTATTTATATTGCTAGGGTCGAGTTTTCTATCATCATTTTTTCGAGGTGTCATATTTACTACAATATCCAACGGGGGATGATATGATTCTATGTTAACTAACTCTGTGCCGTCAATATGTTCACAAGTAACATCAGTGTCATCCCTAACCAATACTACATCTAATTTACTCTGGCGCATATTCATCACTTCATTCTTCTCAACCAAATTACAAAAACTTAAGAAATAACAGTAGTAGTTGTTAATATTTACAGATGCACTATTTAAGTTAAGATCACCCACAATCACAACCGTTCCTTTGAGGTTGGTAATGAAGCTCTCAACCTTACAAAACCATGTCATATACTCCTCGTCCGTAGCAGAAGGCTTGATGTACACAACGCATATTAATATTTTTAGGCTGTGGTTTGTGACTGTACACCACATATCTTCGCCACGATCCGTCTCATATTCTGGTCGTTTATTCATGGTAAAACCAGACCGCGCAGCTAGCAAAAGGCCACCGCCCACGGTGACTCTGTCTTTGCGTACGATACTCCATTCAGCCGCTGATACCTCAGAGTCCTCGATAGATTCATCTAGGTTAGTCTCCGTTACGGCTACCAGGTCATGCTCGGTAAGCAATAAGCTTAATCTCCATTTTACCAACTTAGTCTTAAGTCCATTAACATTCTGGTACAATATGCGTAGGTAACTTTTGCGATCTGAATTGATCGAAGTGGCACACAATTTTGGTTGTTTATTTGGTTTCGTTGCTTTTGGTACGAAAATTCTGTCGCCACGGCTTAACACAAATGTCTTCGGCCCAGTTTTGAGTCGCCATGACCTTTTCGGTGAGTTTTGATGGAACACCCACCTTAAAGGATGCGTAATTGCCACGGGCTTTAAGGACTTCCACAGTGCAGACATCATTTCCACATATAGCTACCAGGTGATCACGAACTTGATTTTCGGACGTGCCCTGCTTAACGTAAAAGAGATGTAGGTATCGCCATCTTTCCGATGCCTCCAGTTTGGTAGTACCCGGAGTAGTTTGGTAGTTCTTTAACGTGTAAGTAAATTTGTGGCGATACCACATGAAAAACAACAGGCTGAACGACAACCGTCGACTATGTCACAACTACCACGTGATTCCTACGTCACAATCCTGCATCGCGAAATTGTAGTTCGCGCGCTGAGTTACATATATACAACATCCCAACAAGAACCGTTGGGTCGTGGCCCGGTAGGCGTGATCACCTTGCCTGGTCGGAAGATCCTGCATTTGTTGGAGGAACATCACACCCTGTTCTTCCACAAATTTAAAGAATAAATAATAATATTTCTAAAGCTTTCATTTTTTTCTTTGCTTCCCTCTGTCTTCCATTGCAGTCCATTTTGTTAGAATGTTCAATTAAACAAAGCAAAATACTTATTTCAGATATTAAGTAGGTACAATGATATTAACTTAAAAGCCCTCAGCTCAAGGAATACGCCATTAAAAGTTTTATAAACAACGCAAATTATACTAATTAGAGAACTTGAGCAAGCAAATCATTCATAGAAAGTACCTACTTATACTTAATGAAAATTATGAATGTGTTTGTGAGGAGATGGTTATTTTGAGGAATATTCAATGATTTTATTAGGTCTAGGAAACCCATAACCCGATCCGTCCTGTTCGTGCCTTTAGCGGACGTTTGCCTAATATATGCATCTGTCACAAATAGGCGCGTCGCTCGAAGATGTCAGTGAACCCGGAGGACCCCAAAGCTTTGACTTCCAACCACTTTCTGCTGGGAGGACCCGGTGGAGTGGTGTCTTCAACGAGAAGGACGCCGCATCGAGATCCAGCTGGAAAGCAGCACAGCGCCTAGCCGACCTCTTCTTGACCAGGTGGCTCCGTGAGTATCTGCCGGAGCTCCAACACCGACGTATGCCGCATGGAAGAGGACCGCCAGTAAACCTGCATGACTTGGTCTTACTAGTGGACTCCAACGCACCCCGTAACCTATGGTTCCGAGAACGAGTCATCGTGACGTACCTCGGGGCTGACAACGTGACACGCACCGTGGACATCCAGACAAAGGGAGGAGTGTTACGCCGGCTGGGGAGGAAGTTGACTGCTGACCGGAGACACGAGTTCTTTAAGAATATTCAATGATTTTATTAGGTATAGCAAACCCATAACCCTAACCATCCTGTTGTCGATGGTTGCCTAATATATGCATCTCTCACAAATAGGTGCGTCGCTCGAAGATGTCATTTGACACCTCGCGATGTGTTTCCGGCTGGTTCGCAGCACTGCCGCTGTGAAAAAAAAAAAGGGAGTCCGATATACCAGTTCGATAATAGTACCTCGCTCACTGGGGCCCCATTGTATTCGAAGTAGTGATAAGTTTCAAGCAATACACCCATGTATAATATGATGTAGGTATATCTGTATATATCATGATGTATGTATATATGATTATCTATGTTTGTAAGCTTAAAACTTTTGGTTATGGATTATATAAATGAATTAAATAGAATTTTGGTATATTATAAATAATGTTAGTTACATAGAATATCCAATCTTCATCTAAAACTATTGTCACTTTGGTAGCGGGGAAGGCACTGAAACCTGCAACACAGTTTTAACCAGCGCAGGTGTGAGGGACTCCTTTAATGTAATGAAAATCATTTATGTCAATAAAGAATAAATTAAATTGTGATATTTTTTTGTACTTTTTTCTTTTTAGGGTTCCGTTGCCAAATGGCAAAAAACGGAACCCTTATAGATTCGTCATGTCTGTCTGTCTGTCCGTCCGTATGTCACAGCCACTTTTTTCCAAAACTATAAGAACTATGCTGCTGAAACTTGGTAAGTACTTAGATGTATTCTGTGAACCGCATTTAGATTTTCTTACAAAAATAGAAAAAAAACAAAAAATTTGGGGATTCCCCATACTTAGAACTGAAACTCAAATTTTTTTTTCATCAACCACTTACGTGTGGGGTATTCCACCTGGGGTATAACCTATCTATGGATAGGTCCTTAAAAATGATATTGAGGTTTTAATAAATATATTTTTTTTCTAAACTGAATAGTTTGCGCGAGAGACACTTCCAAAGTGGTAAAATGTGTCCCCTGTAACTTCTAAAATAAGAGAATGATAAAACTAAAATATATGATGTACATTACCATGTAAACTTCCACCTAAAATTGGCTTGAACGAGATCTATTATGTAGTTTTTTTAGGTCATAAATCGTAAACCGCAATTTACCTTTCATTCAATCAACTCAAATATAAAAATTATAAGAAACATTATTATGTGACGTGCTGCTACGGAACCCTTCATGGGCGAGTCCAACTCGCACTTGGCCGTTTTTTTTTTTTTTTTAATATTAAACAATACAGAAGATTGCTTACGATTACAATCAACTTATCCATATTTAAAAATTACGCACAACTAATTATAAATCAATCTAAACAAAACTAAACCTAAAAGATAGATAATTATTTACATATGGGTCATATTATGTACAATGTATGAGTGTTAAGTGTCAATCTTCTCTCGTTGGAGACCATGGTGAGGGACGTGGTCTCCGACGGGAGCAAGTGGCACGCCGCCGCCTCTTTCTGCGAGCAGTAATGCGCGCGAAAGAGACGGCGGAAAGGGCACGGGAGAGAACCCTGACATAAACACCCTCGCTGGCCGGCGGGGGGGTATCCGAAGGGATTTCCACAAGTAAAGAAAAAAAGTGTCAATCCTCTAATATACTTTTAAACTCAAAATTGTAATCTTCTCATTCTTCTCATACTTCGTATCCCCGCGGCACCTATTTAACCCATACATGCATTAGGACCTATGGCCGATGAAGCCAACGAATCCTAGAGTGGAGACCACGAATCGGTAAACGGAAGGTAGGACGTCCCCAAGCAAGATCGACGGACGACCTGAAAAAGGTAGCTGGGATAGACTGGATGCGCAAGGCGGAGGATCGGGTGCTATGGCCTACAATGAGAGAGGCCAAGTCCAGCAGTGGACGGTGGCGGTGGGTGGCGGGGGCGGTTTTGTCGGGCTGAGATTAGCACGTTCAACCAACCAACGGTGGTCACTACTTTTTGGACTTCATGTTAGCTTACCATCAGACGGGGTCCAGTCAATTTGACGGACTAAATATTTAAAAAAAACAAACTATAAAAGTTGGAATGCGGACACCGTAAACTTTTTTTTAATAAATATTATACATAGAATAAAATATATCATGCAAAAACCAGCGCAAGTAGTCATATTCATGCATACATACGGTTGCAGAGGAGAAGCACTGCACGCCTACCACGTGCGTCACGGGCTCGTCGCGTCACGTGACGCTGGTCGCTGGTGGTGCTTTTTTTTATTTTTATTTTTATATTTTATTTTTATTTTAACCGATTTTTTTTTTTGTTTCAAATACATATTTTGTCGATACCGAAGTCATCTCACCAAATTCAGAGACCTAATTTTGTTGTAACTTTTAGTTATTGATTATAATAAGGTGTACATATAATACATACAACATGATATACTTACACAGACATCATATAATACATGGGTGTATTGCTTGAAACTTATCACTACTTCGAATACAATGGGGCCCCAGTGAGCGAGGTACATTATTACGCGCGAACTAGAGGTGAGTAATTATAATAGGTATTTTATTTACCTATGAAATTGCCGAAATTTTCTTACAAATTCATGAGTTCGTTATTCCTGTAATTTAATAGCTATTTCCATTATTTATATTTTGTTCGAAAGTTGTTTCAAGATTTTAGAACTCTGTATTAAATTTTGTTTTTATTGGCCGCTTGATAAATTATTTCGATCATCAAAACCAGTACTTCCTAAATGCTATCCATTTTGATGATAAATTTCGTATTACTTAACAGCTGTCACTTTTCAAAAAGGTAATAAACGTTGCTATTTGTTAGGATAATGTTGTCTCATTCATACACAAAAAATATCATAAAATTTGGATTTGTCATTCCTAAAAAAAATTCAAAAATATTAGTACTGAAAATTGGGTTTCCTCCAATTTCTTCAAGAAAAACGGCAATTTCATATGTAACGACCTAATATTAACAATCGGTAGGTGCGTGCGAGCTTGCAGGTTTTCATAAGGCAAATTATTTATCCTATTTTCTAGAAGGTTTTTTAACCAATAATTAACATCCCGTGATAATAATCCCGTGATTATCTATAGCAAGACAACTTTTGGTTAGCTTCTCCCTACATTTATACAAATCTTGCTTTCAGTGCCATCTATTAATATTTAGTAGTACTAAGTAGCAATCTTTATATTATAGTATGTCAGGTAGAGGTTTTAATACCACAGCCTTCTAAATCCCAGTTGCCAAATTTTTACCGATTTGGAAAACATTTTATACAAATCTTAAGTTCAGCGCCATCTACAAATAGTTAGTAGTACTAAGTAGCTTTCGTTACAGGTGGGTATATAACCATACTTGTCGAATAACACCTGTCCATGCAGTTTGTTGCTTACCTGCAAGATGGCGCTAACAACATTTTTAGTCAAATCTGCCAAGCCGAATGCTTTTTTTTTAGACCCAGCCATTTCTTTTGAGATTCGATGTTTTAAGAAAACTAATAGTAGCTTTTATTCGTACAAAAATCTCCGCGTATACCGTACCCCGCCGACCAGCGGGGATAGCTATGTCGGACTCGAACCGACTAAAATCGCACGCCGCTTCTTGGGTCTCATGTGCCGGGTATAAGATGACACAATAAGTCAATACCTTCACAACCCAAGCTGGTGGTACATTCCAACCATCTTCTCTATTAAAATTAGGATGTTTTTAATTTCAATAGCTTCACGGAGCATCCTAGGTAGGAATCGATTTTCTTTGGCGACTATCTGTGGTTTATCAAATCTTAAGTAATGTTTGGTCACCTGTTGTACGTGTTCACATACAGCAGACTTTTTTGAACGTTGGTGTTTTATATAAGCTAAGTGTTCTTTGACGAGAGTGCCAAGGCTTCGCTTGGTTTGACCAATATAAGAGAGCCCACAGTCACAATCTATTTTATGGACCCCTGCATCTTGTAGAGGCAATTGGCACTTGACAGATGGTAAAAATTGACATATCTTCGTTGGCGGCTTGTAGTATGTGTTAATTGAAGCTCGCTTCAAGATGTAGCCAATCTTGTCAGTGACCCCTCGTGTGAATGGTAGGACTGCAGGCTGGCCCTCGACAGTGGCTGGCTTTTCTCAGGATCTGTGACTGATGCGCGGTTGTTTGAGCTTGTTGTCATACAGAACATGTTTGACATGTTGTAGCTCAGCGTCCAGGTGTTTCTTGTCACAGATCCCACGGGCTCTCTGAAACAAAGATATTCCCACGGTAGCTAACTGTTTAGGGTGGTGGTGAGATTCACCGTTTAAGTACCTATTAGTATGGATCTTTTTCCTATACACAGTGTGGCTCAAAGTATTATTAGAGTTTCTGATCACAAGAACATCTAGGAAAGCTAATGAATTATTTGCCTCTAATTCCATATTGAATTGTATGTTGTTATTAATGGAATTAAGGTGTGTTAAAAATGTATTTATACTATCTGTTGGTAGTATTACTAACTATTAGGTAATCTGTGGTAATATTGTGAAGGTGTGATCTACATACCGTTTATAAAATCTAGGTGTAATGGCGGCCGTCTGTATAGCTTACACTTACACTTCAAACTAAAAGACAACAACCATATTTAGTCTCACCGTGACCATGGCTGCTTAAAAGCAACCGAAACGTCAGGGTCAATGTAAAATATAAAATAACATCAAATAAATCGCGACAGAATCCGTTAAAAATAGTTTTATTTCAATTCGCGTAGACGTTAATATCATTAGAAGTTATTTAAAAAAAAATTAAGTATCTACAATGAATTTAAAATATGAGAGGATTTTTTATTTCTGCGAAACGTCCTACGTTCAACTGTTATTACCATTCATTACGGAATTTTAGGGTCGTTACATTTTAATCGTTACGGTGGTAATCGGTTCATTTGACAAATTGTAAGTTAGCAAGGTAGTTGCTAAACTACGAGTATTCTGATGGCTTACAGTATAGCTCAACTCATTCCAAACTCATTCGACACGCAATATCAGACGTTTGTATTACGAAAATAAGGTTTGAAGCGGCGCGCATCAACTTCCTTAAGGCACCGCCAATGACGGCGGGGTTTGACGAGGGCAAATCTGCTGCAATCGGTTATTCTCACAATTGATTTGTAGACACCCAACACTAAACGACATCTGTCAAAACGCACTTCATAAATTATTACATCTGTAGGCAGACTATATAGAGTAAAATCCTTGGCTTAAGTCGTGAGGCGCTAGTTAAAAAAAAATGGAACTCGGAGAATCGAATCTAACCGTTCGTTTCTGGAAGTTGCACCACATCGTCGCAGTGGAAATATGTCTCGTTAAAACTTGATCCAACTCCGTGTGTTATTTTTTTTATATATTTTTTTTTTATATTTAGGACACGTCAATTTGACTTCACCTCGTCTGATGGTAAGCTGAAGGTAAAGTCTCAGGAAAGAGGGTTACCATTACATACACGTACCATGTTAACAATGGTGGCACTCAGCTTGACGGCCTTATCAGAAGAGGATTGTCGTCGCAGCACCGCGTGAACCGCACCGGTCCCACTAAGTAATGAGACCACAATCCCCCTGCCCGGCTGCTGCGACCACAATCCCCCTGCCCGGCTATGCACTTCCTGACCCCTGAACGCAATCAAACCGAAATTGGATTACTGTGGAGGGTTTTTCGCAATCGTGCACGGGTTATTTGTGAATTCTCCGGATTGAAAGTGGTTTGTCAGTGTCCTACTGTGTGATTTTATGATGCAAAGTCTTGCCAACAAGAAGGTTTTCTGCAGGTTACCAGAAATCTAAATAAAATAAGTAAAAAAACTTTGTTATGGCGATTATAAGATCCCTAAGTATAAATTATTAATGTAAAGCTTATAAGTTCTGACTGTATAGAGCTTATAAAGTGTGCGTACGCCGGAAGGTTGCCCTTAGAGCATATCCCTCGCACCCCGACTGACCCTGGGCCATCTCCGGTTTCTAGATGGCCCCATCGGGTTTGGCCCCACCGTCCCGGCCTGCTTCTGCTGGGAAAGAAAGAAAGAAAAAAAGAAAGAAGAAATTGCTGTTCCTTATAAAATTAAAATTCCAAAATACATTCACTTAATCGCTTCAAGCGATTAGGCCGCCCATTGTACTGCTCCCTCCTCTAATTTTAAAATACTTATGTATATTATGTTTACCTGGTGTACAATAAAGTATATAATAAATAAATACTTAATTCAAAACAAATCATACCTTGGTTCCCACACCCGAAGGGCCATCCCAAAGCCGCAGATGGCCCAGGGTCAGCCGGGGTGCGAGGGAATTGCCTTATGGGGCCACCTTACATTATTAGAGATCCAAGACGGCGTGTGATTTTAATTATTTCGAGCCTGACATAACCACCCCCGTAGACCGAAGGGATTTCCGTACGAAAAAAACTACTATGAGTGATTCTGAAGGGTTTATAACCTCTCGAAAACGTTATTAGATTTGTCCCCATACATACATAGTAACTCCAATTAAGATAGGCCTCTGAGTTGTATTTGCGCTCATACAATTTAGAGGACTATCTTTAAATAAATAAAATTGTGCTATTGTGTGAAAGAAAATAAAAGAAAATATTTATTGCGATGAGCACCAATTTTATAATGACGTTATGTACCTACCCAGGTACGAAACCCTTGCGCGAGCGCGTGAGCCGCCGCCACCTCCTTCTGCGAGCATGTAATGCTCGCGAAGGAGATGGCGGAGCAGGCCCGGGAGAGATTTAGAACTCTCCCGGCCCGCCGAGCCCGCAACTTGCTCGCCGCGCGTCGCAGGCGACTCAGGCGCCGGAGGTCGCTTAACGACCTCCGTCCTCTATGAGCGCAGGCCTGGGGGTGACAGATGAGGCCGCCTGTCACCCCAGCAGAAGCAGGCCGGGACGCTGGGGCGACTAGCGCGCCCCTCCCCCAAACCGGGGCAAGACGGGGACACCGTGGTTCCCAAACCCGAGGGGGCCATCTCGAAACCGGAGATGGCCCAGGGTCAGTCGGGGTGCGAGGGATATGCTCTATGGGCAACCTTACACCCCGGTCTGTAGACCCAAGACGGCGTGCGGTTTTAGTTGGTTCAAGCCCGACATAACCGCCCCGCGGCGGGGGGGTATCCGAAGGGATTTCCGCACGAAAAAGAAAAATAAAAAAATAGGTACGGAAGGGTCTTACTGTGTTGTGAAGTCCACCCATCCAAGACTCATCTAGCTAGTATATAACAAACTAGGCGCAATGCATTCTGCTGTTGCAATATTGAGCTGAGAGTGCACTACATGATTACCTACAATTCGCGCGCAATTTTTAGGGATTTTCTTTAGAACAGCCCTATTGCTATCGAGTTGTCGACGTCGTCGACGTCGTCGTTGCCAATTTTCTGTCACGGTTTTGGGTATGAAGGAGATGAGCTATCGAGTTGCTGTTTTCGGTAATAGATTCGTGCTGAGGTGAACCATTGCAAGATAAAGAAAAAACGCAAAAAATCACAAAAAAAAAAAACGCAAAATCGAAAATCCCTTGTATTCGGCTGAGCTCGTCTCAGGAATTCAACTTGTTTTTCAATGGAATACCATCGAATTGCTTTTCGGTGATTATTCCTCCGTTGCTAGACCGATTTTCAATTTTCTTTTTCTGTCTTAAGTCAATAGATAAGTTGCACATTTTGGCGCCAAAATCGTGGTCTCTACATTGATTATATTAATTTTTTATATATATTACATTTTGGAGAAATCAGTTTGAAATTTTTGAAGGGTGATTATTCCTCCATGGTATGTTCGATTTTCCATTTTATTTTTTCTAAGCCTTTCGGGTATCAAGTCGTAGTTACATGCCAAGGTTGGTCAAAATTGGTCGATTAGTTTAGGAGGAGTAGCGTCACAACTGAAATACACCGAGTGGAGTATAGAGAGCTTTTCGCTCGACCTCGTCTCACTCTCAGCTCAATTAGGTGTATGGGCAGCATTTAAGGACTTTATTACTGTATATGAGTGTAACGCCTACAAACTACGCCTACAAACTGCGCCAGCAGTTTGGCGAAATAAAATTATTTACAATATGTATCTTTGCTGTAAATTAATTCAAAAAAAGGACTGCATAACCTTGCAATCTGTTAACATAGTCGGAGACCACTTAGCCCATTTTCCATATTTACCCCTTGTCATTGAAGCAGGGTCAAAATGACCCTGCAGATATTGAATTCGAAATATTTCTCAGAACTAATTGCCGCACATTGCTGTGAGTCTCAGTAGCTGCAGGTAAGTATTATCTTTATCTGTTGTGCAACCCACTTCGAGCTTCTGGTGCATGTGTAAAAAGCAATACGTGCTTAAAACTGCGATCGGGTCATTATGACCCAGCTCAACAACACCTTTGCTACTTTGTGACCTGAATTAGTGTGAGGTATTGTGTTTTTTTACTTATGCACGCACTGGACTCGGAGGAGTAAGCTTCGTCGAATTATGGGTATTCCTGAAGAGTCTTCAGAGAATAACGAAAATTAATTTTTTGTTCTGATAGTGAAAATGAAGATAACAGCGGTGTTCGTAGCCAAGATACTAACAGAAAAGAAGTTACAGGGAAGACGAAATTTTATAGTAAAAATAACAGCAATCTGTTGCTTTGAATATGATGTTTTCATTTATATTACATCATTAAGTCGACTGATGATCATCGTTTTATCACGAGGTTCATCAAAATCTTCCTCGGAAAATGCACAAAAGAATGAAAAAACATCTGGAGAACCCCCTGAAAAGTAGAAAAAGTAGAAGAACTAGTTTTCGAAGAAGATGACATTATTGCCCTTACAAAAAAAAGGAAGACAATGTTGGATGTTATCACTTGCCATACGTTTATGAACCCTATGCACGTAATTTCTTGTTTCAAAGACTGCAATGAAAACCTGACCCGAAACAACTAATTATAAGGTAGTTCCTGGTGTTTTTCCTATTATCATTTGAAAGAATTCGTCTTTGACCTTCGATATAATTAAGTTTTGAATGTGAATACTTTTGTGTAATTTTGATAAAAAATATTCAGCAAACGGTTACTTTTTGTTATGTAATTAATGGTCCCATATAAGGAATTGAAATAAAACTTATTCTAATGAATTGATGTTGTTTTTAGATAATATTATCTTCACAATAAGACATATTTTTTAATTATAAAACAATTACAATTTAAATGTTTTTATTTTAAATAATTTTACCGGGTCATAATGACCCAATTCAACGCCCGTGTAATAATTTCCTGCCACGATGACGCCGGGTTAATACGATATTCGCGTGTTGAAACATTCAATGTTCGCGATATAGTTATGTATGAGCATACAGTAATCTGTAAATGCCAGGGCCAAGACGAAGGATTACGATCACGAGGATATTGGGCGGGAAATTACAGCTGATTGATTTTATATAATACGCCTTCAGTTGTGGTATATTTATTGGTATATTTATATGTATATATGGATTTAAGAGTTCAATGCAAATCGATAGCAGGGATGATTAAAAAATGGTGTCACAGAAGATAGAATATTTATTTCTACGTTAATCACATCGACATTATGAGAGCTAAAACCAAAATATGTTTAGCGAATGATTACCGTTACAAGTAATACTTTAGTTCAGTAATACTAGGCAGGTCAGGATGGGTGACCATTCTTAACACATTGAGACCACTCCATGCCACGAAAAGCAAGTTATGCCGTTCGTTAACATGTAGGTTCTACTAGTATGTCGGGGTGCGAGGGATATGCTCTATGGGCAACCTTACACCCCGGCGTCTTTAGACCCGAGACGGCGTGCGGTTTTAGTCGGTTCAAGCCCGACATAACCGCCCCCGCTGGCCGACGGTGGGGGGGGGGGGAGGGAGGGGGATCTTGTGGGATTTCCGCACGAAAGAAAAAAGGTAAGTACTACTAGTATTAACTTTGACCAACCTTCTTGAACGACCAACTTGGCCGATCATTTTGAAATTTTGTATAAGTACACGTTATCAGACGCCGGTAAAATTACAAATTACAAGACCCGTCATGGAAGATTGGCTGGAGAGGCTGCATGATATGCGATATGAGCTGACGCAGGTGCTCACCGGCCATGGCTATTTTGGCGAGTTCCTAAATCGTATAGGCTGGAACCTGACGCCCGAGTGCCATACCATTGCCGTGGCTAGTCGTGACCCTAGCAGAAGCAGGTCCAGACCAGCAATGGCGGCGCATTGTGTTTCCGCGCGCACTTTTCTATAGGGGAGGGGGAGATTTAAATCCGGGCCGGGACCGGTCGGGGTCCCTGGGATATCTTTTCTTAATTTCTTATTGCGAAGCGAGCGAAGCTCTTATACCTGGCATAGCCATTTTTTGGTGTCTGAACTCCTCCGTAACCACTCGCGCGATTTTGACCAAATTTACCACGGTGATAGTGTGGACACTGAGGAGTGTTTTGAAGCGAGATAGTTCATGTCCTATGTACATTGAGGAATAATCACTGAAAAATAGTTTCACGAGCGCGCGGCCTTAGTAAGTAGTCTTATTTTCAAGTAAGAGTCCTGCTCGCTCAGCTCAATTTATTCAGTCGCACCCAGCACTGAATTTCTAATTTCTAGATTCCCCGGCCACACAGGCCGATGCGACGAAACACCGGGCAGTTTTAGTCGGTTCGAGTCCGACATGCCCACTTTACCGTTAGCTTCGATAAGGTGAAGCTGGAGGGGTTTCCGCACGAAAATTACAAAGCGTCGTGTCTTACTAAACGACAGCAATGTCGGCAATACCTTTGTGGAAGAAACAAGGTAACGTGACGTATGACTTGTCAAGGTTTTGCAATGTGACTTGGAAAACGGCCAGTAGACGTTCTTCGACGACCTGTGGCCTCATTCCGTAAAATAACGTTGTTAAAACGTGTGCTTTCAATACTTACGAAAACGTATAAAATTAAAATTTCAAAGTCTAATTGGTAACGAATCTAATTCTGAAGGTTTCGATTCGATTCTCAGCACTCCATGGATTCACCGTGCGGTCGCCGGGTCCATAGCGTGGTACAGAGAGGAACACCATGACGGCGACTGGGACTTGCGACCCAGATGTAGGTTTAGGGTGGCCACCTTGTGATGCATCAGCACTCACCTCCACCGTCAGTAGTATTCCCCCCCTACCTATCCAAATTTGGTAAGATCCTAACAATGCCGCTTTTGATATACGTTTTAGTAAAGAGCTTACTGAAGCTCTTGGCAATCCGAGGTCTTTAAGTAAGTTGTACAGGGATTTAGCTGGAATTCCCCTTGCTCCTACTTCTACGGCGTAGAGTTTAACCACGTATAACCTCACGAAAATATACGTAGGTTAATTACCTATGTTATTATATGTGCCAACGGTTTAAGACCACCCATTGTACTCACACATTCATTATGAAAAATTATGTTACTATAATACATAGTAACATAAGTGTACATTAAAGAATATTCTATTCTATCCTAATACCAAAATTTGACTGTAATACTGAATTTAGAAGTTCAAAATAGCCATGAACTATAGCTCTAAAGTAGATATCAAAACGCAACTCATGTTTCATGGAGAGTTTCGAATATCTGGGACGTGTGTAGGTGGCTCAGTTCGTCAGAGCATTCCCCCTGTAAGGGACTGGTCTCGGGTTCGAGTCCCGTCCTAGATGTTTTCTTTCTCCGATCTAAATCTATAGGAAAAGTAAACATACTAATTGCTTAAATATTTAATTGAATGTTAATGTGATGTTTACAGGTCGAATCTTTTTACGAATTATCGATTTTTCGATCGTCGATTTACGGTAAACATCGCTTTGTAAAGCAACAAGTAACATGCCTTCGCTTTTACTGAGCTTTCGCACTAACGTGTAGCGCGCTGGAATACATTCGACAATTTCACAGAATAAATAATAGTACAAGACAATGTGTGAATCGATGTGGAATTCTTTCAATTATATGTGTGTGCACTTTCGCACTATCGGATTACATTCCCAATTTTTTTAGGGATTTTCTTTATAAAAGACCTATTGCTATCGAGTTGTCGTCGACGTCGTCGTTGCCAATTTTCTGTTACGGTTTTGGGTACGAAGGAGATGAGCTATCGAGTTGCTGTTTTCGGTAATAGATTCGTGCTGGGGTGAACCATTGCTAGAAAAAAAAATTAAAAAAAAAAAAGATAAAATAAAAGAAAATCCCTTGTATGAAGGCTGAGCTCGTCTCAGGAATTCAACTTTTTAAATGTTTCTTTCTATTCGAAATGAAATCACGTGTGTTGGAAATGTGGCGTTATTTCCGCCGGTAACCCTGGGGTTATCCTTTCGAGGGCTTACCCGGGGTGTCCGGCAATGGACACTTGGGGAGGCCACCGTGTGGTTTCAGTCAGTCCGATTCCGACACGCCCACCCCATCGTCGGGACTGATGGGGTGAAGCCCGTGGGGGTTTCCACAGGTATATAAAAAAGCCCCTGTATCGTGTACACTCAATCGTTTTATTTCTACTGACTATGATATGTTGACAAGGTGGATACAGATAAATGTCCGTTGGTTTTTAATTTTCTTTTGGGGTTTCTTTTTATATTACGCTGGTCGCTGGGGGTATCCGAAGGGATTTCCGGGCAAAAAAAAAAAAAAAAGGTACCTAGTCTTAAAGTTTAACAATTGACAAAATAATTTATGAGAACTGTGTACTTTCCTACGGTTTCCACAATTCTCATAGCCCTCAACGTTCTCACAGTGTACAATCCTTAAGGTTCTCACGGTTTTAATGATTCTCAATAACAAACTGATTGGATTGAAATAGAATACATAAATTTGCACTTAATATCAAGTAGGTACTTATATCAGGGGGTGCTTGGTTGGGGACCTCCACGCGGTGCACCCTGGGCAACGGAGACAGCAGCGCCTCTCTCCTAGGGCGGGAGAGACGCTGCCGCCTACGGCCAACTCCGACCGAGGCGAGGACGGCCCTGTTGAGGGCTGTTCAGAGGCTTTCCACGTGTCCCTCTGATTAGCAGATGGCACAGTGGAGAGCAAGTAAGGGGGCCATCTCGAAACCGGAGATGGCCCAGGGTCAGTCGGGGTGCGAGGGATATGCTCTATGGGATGGGTAACCTTACACCCCGACGTCTTAAGACCCGAGACGGCGTGCGGTTTTAGTCGGTGCAAGCCCGACATAACCGCCCCGCTGGCCGGCGGGGGGGTATCCGAAGGGATTTCCGCACGAAAAAAAAAAAGGTACTTACATCAGATTCGGACATCATCATTCTCACAGTCCTCACAGTTTTTAGTTCTCATAGTTCTCACAATTCTCTCGTTTCACGCAATTCTCACAGTACCTATTTATGTTTTTCACGATTTGAACACAGGTCTCATGGTTTGAACACAGGTCTTACGGTTCGAATACAGGTCTCACGGTTCTAACAAAGCACTCACGATTCGAACACAGTTCTCAGAGTTTTTACAGTTCTCACGGTTCTCACTG
Source organism: Cybosia mesomella (assembly GCA_946251805.1). Classification (NCBI taxonomy): domain Eukaryota; kingdom Metazoa; phylum Arthropoda; class Insecta; order Lepidoptera; family Erebidae; genus Cybosia; species Cybosia mesomella. The sequence continues at coordinate 29,486,862 of OX276402.1, read as the reverse complement.
TTCTCACGGTTCTCACTGTTCTCACGGTTCTCACGGTTCTCACGGTTCTCACTGTTCTCACTGTTCTCACTGTTCTCACGGTTCTCACTGTTCTCACGGTTCTCACGGTTCTCACGGTGCTCACGGTTCTCACGTTCTCACTGTTCTCACGGTTCTCACGGTTCTCACTGTTCTCACGGTTCTCACTGTTCTCACGGTTCTCACTGTTCTCACGGTTCTCACGGTGCTCACGGTTCTCACGGTTCTCACGGTTCTCACGGTTCTCACGGTTCTCACGGTTCTCACGGTTCTCACTGTTCTCACGGTTCTCCGGTTCTCACGGTGCTCACGGTTCTCACGGTTCTCACTGTTCTCACGGTTCTCACGGTTCTCACGGTTCTCACTTTTCTCACTGTTCTCACGGTTCTCACGGTTCTCACGGTTCTCACGGTTCTCACGGTTCTCACTGTTCTCACGCACGGTTCTCACTGTTCTCACGGTTCTCACGGTTCTCACGGTTCTCACTTTTCTCACTGTTCTCACGGTTCTCACGGTTCTCACGGTGCTCACGGTTCTCACGGTTCTCACTATTCTCACGGTTCTCACGGTTCTCACGGTTCTCACGGTTCTTACAGTTCTCACGGTTCTCACGGTTCTCACGGTTCTCACGGTTCTCACGGTTCTCACGGTTCTCACGGTTCTCACGGTTCTCACGGTTCTCACGGTTCTCACGGTTCTCACTGTTCTCACGGTTCTCACGGTTCTCACGGTTCTCACGGTTCTCACGGTTCTCACGGTTCTCACGGTTCTCACGGTTCTCACGGTTCTCACGGTTCTCACGGTTCTCACGGTTCTCACGGTTCTCACTGTTCTCACGGTTCTCACGGTTCTCACGGTTCTCACGGTTCTCACGGTTCTCACGGTTCTCACTGTTCTCACGGTTCTCACGGTTCTCACGGTTCTCACGGTTCTCACGGTGCTCACGGTGCTCACGGTTCTCACTGTTCTCACGGTTCTTGCAGTTCTCGCGGTTATCGTGGTTCTTGCGGTTCTCACGGTTCTCACTGTTGAGAGAACTCTTCTTTTTCAGAAGTTTGAGGACTCTGAGGGCCGTGAAATCCGTGACAATCGTGAAAACCGTGAATACGCGGGTTAGTTGCATTTTATAAAAGTTTAAATATTTTCGTACTGTAATTTAGGTCTTCCGCTGCCTCATGCGTGACACGTGGTGTAAATAAAATGGCACGAATTTTGTATAAATAATTTCGTGCATACAATATTGTTAACTCAACATGTATACAATAAACACACTCGAAACTTCGAACCATCTCATTTGGTCACCACATTGAGGTCGTCTGTGTTGGTTTTGAACACAAATACCTTTTTTTTTTCGTGCGGAAATCCCCTCGGATACACCCCACCCCCCGCCGGCCAGCGGGGGCGGTTATGTCGTGTCTCGACTAAAACCGCACGGTGTCCTCCCCAAGTGTCCGTTGCCGGGCACCCCGGGTAAGCCCTCGAAAGGATAACCCCAGGGTTGCCGGCGGACTTTGGCCGCCACCGCGGCCTCGCCTGGTGGACTTTATAAAGAGTTAGTGTAAATATAACCTTCACACTAGTAATAAAGCATGGGACGAAAGAAGGTTGAGTATATTCTGTATTACTAGTGGTTCAATGGGCGTCTGAAATTCAATCGCGTATTCTAAAAATATTCGTAGTACTCCTAAATTTATATCTATACAAATACCAGAATGAAATTTAAGTGTCTGTCTGTAACAGCTTTTCAATAAAACGCATTAATCATTTGTGAACAGTAAATTGCATTAATTTTAATAAATGATAAAGTTATAGTTTAATACATTTTCGTTATTAATAATTATTAAAATAACTAGGAATGATTATGCAGAACTACTTGTAAATAACTCTAAAGAAAATTCAACGAGGCAATGGTGCCAGTCTTCTGGGAACATTACCAGTCGGTGATGATGCGGAGGAATTCTATGACGCATGTATGTAAATAAAACACATAATTATGAATAACAAAAAAGAAATGACAGTCTGCCGGCTAATCTCCGAAACGGCTTGGCCGATTTTGACAAAATTTTCACTGGCAGATAGCTATTGCATTTCATTACTCTTTATTTAAAGGCTTGATCAGACTAGGTGATTATGTCGTCTTAGCAAAAAACATAGTTAATGATATAAGGCGTAAATTAGGCTACATTATTTTAAAAAACTATTAGAGTACCGCGTAAAAAATTTGAAACCCAGATCTAAGTTCATGCGGACGAAATCGCAGGCACAGCTTGTAACGTTGTGGATTCTTTATAAATCTAATTAAAACAATATCCGTAAATTAATCGATATTTTAGTATGTTTCTATAACTTATAACTAATTATCTATGGTTGTGCGAGCGAGATTGGACAGCACTAGCCCAGTCATCAACTGACGGCTCTTATATCGTTCCTTTCCTTCGCCTTCGCCGAGGAAGGTCACTTTGACCCCGTGGCCAACTGCTGTCGGCTCCGGGTAAGTTTTGAGATCAACATTTCCTACTTCTTTCTACAGGTGAAGACTTTCCAGCGGTGCAGCTTATTGCCTGCTAAAACGCATGGCTTAATATATTTTATTTTATACTGTGTGCTATTTCAGCCTACCTAATTAGTGCCACGAGGCCGATGACCCCTACGGTCAGAGGTCGCGGCACCAGCTTGTGCTGCCTAATTATAATTCTTTTTATTATAGCTTCTAGCTACGCTGCATTGCCGCTGGGAGATTCTCTTCACCTGCTATTTTAGCGGGTCACTTGGACGTAATTACCTAGTGACAAACTGACCCGCACTTTTTCTATTTCCAGGGTCTTCGCACCGGGCTTCGCACCATCATAGCGGTAGCGAGGCACACCAGCGGAGACCCTGGCACGCCGGCAACACCACCAGCCACGTGTCCACTAGCTAAGTGCATACTACCATCTTGCACAACGGACCGAACAACGCCACGGCAGAATATTTATTAAGAATCCATTCCCTGAGGTTCATTTACTCATATACCTAAAATAAATTTATGTAACTTTACCGATTATAATCTCTTATTATATTGTAATTAACCTTTTTTATTTATCTCTGCTCGCCCTAGCCGGTATTTAGCATCAAATACATCAATTACTTTATTAATTCTTACAGTTCAGTTACTTCACCTTAATTTCACTTAAAAACCTTCTATAAAAACATCAATCGTTACAAATGCTCGCGAAGGAGATGGCGGAGCGCGCCCGGGAGAGGTTCAGAACTCTCCCGGCCCGCCGAGCCCGCAACATGCTCGCCGCGCGTCGCAGGTGACTCAGGCGCCGGAGGTCGCTTAACGACCTCCGTCCTCCATGAGCGCAGCCCTGGGGGTGGCAGGTGAGGCCGCCTGTCACCCCAGCAGAAGCAGGCCGGGACGGTGGGGCGACTAGCGCCCCTCCCCCCAAACCGGGGCAAGACGGGGACACCATGGTTCCCAAACCCGAGGGGGCCATCTCGAAACCGGAGATGGCCTAGGGTCAGTCGGGGTGCGAGGGATATGCTCTATGGGCAACCTTACACTCCGGCGCCTGTAGACCCGAGCCGGCGTGCGGTTTTAGTCGGCCCGACATAACCGCCCCCGCTGGCCGGCGGGGGGTATCCGAAGGGATTCCCGCACGATAAAAAAAAAAGGTACCTAATATTATTATTTGTTATAGTAGACACAAATAAATATACGCTTTTTGTTGCTAAATGTGGTCGTTGGAACATACCGTTTGGTAAGCCTAATATAGCACTAGTAAGCGCTAAAGAGTTACAGCATTCACATTCTGACTGCATCATCAGATCAGCTCGATACTGTCAAATTAATGTATTGCTATACTATCTTTTAAACACTCGCTTCTTCAGGATATGCTATAATGTTAACGGGAATTAACGCGATCTTGGTGTAGGTTCACATCCCTGTTCAGGCACAGGTTGACTGAGCCAACCTTCCCTGCAAGCCGGTACACCTGCTGATGTATAGACGAGACTTTGGCCATGACTTGCTAGTTGCTTCCGTAAAAGCCAAAATAATCTAGAAAGTAACCTCGGGTACATCCACTGTAACCAGGATTGGGGCTCCTTAAAAAAGAAAAAAAAACACAAAAATAAACAGTGGCACTCAGGGAGTGCCGATAGAAGTAAAAACTTGAACAATTACGTGTATTTTTTTTAATCGTCATCCTCACTTCTATTCATCCATCTATTTTTGAACGATGACGGTAACAATGACGCGAGTTCCATGATTTTTCTTCACCCAAAAAGTGCTCAACACGCCTAAGAAGGTTTCACTTCTAAAAGTATTATGAAATGAAAATTCATAGTAAGGTGTGTAATAGTCTAAGGACTTGCGCACATGTAATCAAGCGCAGCGCAGAGCCTTTTACGCTGCCAAAACATTATCGACCTTTATAGCGTTTAATTTAAATCGAAAATTGATTAACATCGAATTATCTTCTAGAGTATCGAAGTGACTTGCCGTGTTTATTCATTTTAGATCTAATGCTAAAGTATACAAAGTCAATAATGCTTAGGCAGTACAAAATGCTCGGCGCTGTGCTTCGTCATATATGAGCCAGCCCTAATATTTTGTAGTCTTTGTATAATCAACAGGGTTTGCAGACATAAACAAATCTGTGTTTGCCAATTAATAGATTCAGCTAGGCTTAAGTAAAGTTAGAATCATATCCAGCTTATATTGCGATATTGGTTATTTCACTACTTTATTTAGGTTTAAGTTTAGTTGAGCATACATTTCATAGAACGACTTCTTTGCCATAGCGACAGAGCGGTACAGGGAGTTCGCTTCACGCTCTGTCCAAATATGTAGCTATTTTCATGTTTGAATTTGATTATTTTATTTTACAGTTTTAAGAAAACTTATAGCTAACAAATAACATAAACATAAACTCATAAACTCACGCCTATATCCCCGAAGGGGTAGGCAGAGGTGCTAGCACCCACATTTCGGCAGTTTATGTTTAGGTCCCAATGTAATAGGTGGCGAGCCTATTGCCATTAACCGGGCACTTATAAGCCTGCAATAAATACACACATAACTTCGAAAAGCATCGAAAAGTCATTGGTGTGTGCCATGGTAAAACCTGGGATCGAACCCGAGACCTCGTCTCAGCAGTCCTTTACCCATACCACTCGGCTACCGCGGCTACAAATAACAATAAAATAATAAACAACATAATGAAGGCCAATTATGATTTTTCAAAAATAACATTTTGTTTTTAAACATTTAAGGAGAATGATGCTAAGACTCAATCCATAGATAACCTCTTATAACAACATGGTCATTTCATTCCACAAAGTAGTGATCACATAAGGTTTTTTAACTTTGTAGATACTTGTGAAGAATATATCCATATCAACATCCCGACATGCTACATTGTACGCACGGCAAGCTCGTAGTAGATACGAATTTTGTCGATAGGTAGTGCTTGCCATAGGAATGTGCAGCAAGTAAGGCTTACATAGAAACAATGGTGGTGCGTACAAGCCCAGCCATACCAGCTCCGGTAATACTGCTGAACCTGAATAGACATTAAGAATGTCAAATCCGCTATTTTACGACGCTTTATTAGAGGTAAAATATGAGTTTTTTTACAGCGAGTGTAGTAATTAGGCAGGTCTGGTATGGTCTGGGCTTCGATCAAAATTAAAATTATGAAGGCGGAAAATTATAAAATAAGAATTATGAAATTATGAAGGCCTAGCGATCTTTCGTTTTGACGTTTACAAAGTGAGTGAGCTCAAATAGAGACTAGTCCGAATTGACACTTTTAAAATGTAATATAATTTTACTGCCAATTCGGACAACACCTAAAATAATATAATAAAAAATAATAAAATATTTTGTACAGTCAGATAAAAAACATGATTTACTTAGAAAATAGTTTTAATATTTTGATGGTGTCTGAAGTGTCAGTTAAAAAATTTGAATATTAAAAAGTGTCAATACGGACAAGTGTCTCTAAAAATAGTGACCTGTGATGGTTGGCTGACCAGCTCAATGACTTCGTTCCAGTTGGTATTTATGAAATTAGGACTAAGATTTACAGTAGTTTACTGGTGCGCTATTGTGAGCTGTATTGTGGACTGAAGCACCTCTTTCATAATTAAATCGCCTAGCAATATATTAATTCACAGCAGCGTAGAGGAAGCGCGTTTGACTGCTAAGTCAGAGGTTGCGGGTTCGATTCCCACTCAGTGCAAATATTTGTGTATATTATGTGTATTTGCATTGGATTGGTATTTTTATGTATAACATACATCTGTGTATTTACAAAAACTAGTGGGACGGAAATCACACAGTGATTGTCAAACTTCGGGCCAAACTTAGATATTTTTGTTGCAGTATTTTTATTCAAAATTAAAGACCTTAGGCTTTATGCATATTATTCGACGCGTTTAAATTTCAGTTTCTTTCAGAGTCTGGTTGTTTTATGTAAATATACAATATACATATTGTCATTGTCACTCAAATGTCAAAGTCAAATACGCGTTACTCTGATAACTCGAAAGAAACTCACTTGTAAAAGTTTTTTAGGGACAATTTGAACGTACAAACCCCAAAATCTAATCAGTTCTTCCCATTAACCAAACAAGATGATTGGCGAAAGTATTTTTTAAATCGGAAAAGTGGTTCTTGAGTTATTGCGTAAACAGACATCCAGACATCCAGACATCCAGACATCCAGACATCCAGACATCCAGACATCCAGACATCCAGACATCCAGACATCCAGACATCCAGACATCCAGACAACCAGACATCCAGACATGCAGACATCCAGACATCCAGACCAACAGACAGACCGACACAACATTTTTTTTTGCTTAATTAGACTTAGAATCATGTGAAACGTCGAGAAAAGTGATAAAAAGTGGGTGTAAGATTTGATGTTTTTTGCGTGATTTTAAGACTTCGGTGTCCACCTGGTTGGTGGCCCGAAGTAATGAATTAGCTATGTTGATCCGCATTCTGGAATCCACAACACGATCAAGTTATACTATGCCTTTCCGACACGCCCACCCCATCGTCGGCACCGATGGGGTGAAGCCCGTGGGGTTTCCACACTCCAAAAAAGCCTACTTTGCGGCTGTAGAGCGTGGTGCAGAATGTCGTAAATTTTTTTTATTTATTTTTACGAAAAATATGCTGAAATAAACATAAAACATTTTGTATAAACACCGCAGTATGTTCTCTCAAGAGAGAGAAACTTTGAGTTCATTACTTAAACGATGTTGCCAAGCAAGTGTCCTCTGTGCCATCCCACTAAGCGAGGATATTTTATGATTATCTTAATTTACTTTGCCTACAAGGTCAATATTGTTAACAAAAGTAATGGTTTAGTTATGCATTACTAACTATTTTCGGTGGGAGTTTAAATAGTAATGTACATCATATATTTTTTTTAGTTTTATCATTCTCTTATTTTAGAAGTTACAGGGTGGGGGACACACATTTTACCACTTTGGAAGTGTCTCTCTTGCAAACTATTCAGTTCAGAAAAAAATGATATTAGAAAACTCAATATCATATTTGAAGACCTATTCATAGATACTACTCACGTATGGGTTTGATGAAAAATAAAATATTGAGTTTCAGTTCTTCTATTTATGTGTGAAAATCTTAATGCGGTTCACAGAATACATCTACTTACCAAGTTTCAACAACCTAGTTCTGATAGTTTCGGAAAAAAGTGACTGTGACATACGGACGGACATACAGACAGACATGACGAATCTATAAGGGTTCCGTTTTTTGCCATTTTGCAACGGAACCCTAAAAACAAGGCATAATTTTAGTATCAATATAATACAAAGTTTCAGTATAATAATAAGAATAGCCGCAGTAGCCTAGTGATATGGGTAATGGACTGCTGAGACGAGGTCTCGGGTTCGATCCCAGGTCTTACCATGGCACACACCAATGACTTTTCGATGCTTTTCGGAGTTATGTGTGTATTTATCGCAGGCTTATAAGTGCCCGGTTAATGGCAATAGGCTCGCCACCTATTACATTGGGACTTAAGCATAAACTGGCGAAATGTGGGTGCTAGCACGTCTGCCTACGCCTTCGGGGATATAGGCGTGAGTTTATGTTATGTATGTTATGTTATGTAATAAGAATACAAAGTTTCATGGTGCTATCTGTTAAGTGTAAAGGCCAATGTATCATCTCACAAACTATTAAAAGTAATAAATATATGTATGCATATTCTGTGGTTCGATCTAAACCTGTCCCTTGTCGCTGATCTGTGTAACAGGCAACTTGCATAATTTTGTATTGGAAAATGTAAAAGTGATTTAAGAAATAAAACTCGTGTGTTATTATAAAAAAATATTAGCTGTAGTCTTTCAACTCGGTTCACAACACGTTTGTTTTAGACGTGGAAGCGTAACAGACGGACAGATTTTCTTTTACATTTATTATATTGAGTATGGATTCGTGTTTATGGTTATTATACCTGTCCTATATACGAAATTCCTAAACCAAGCATTAAATCAGAACTAGGTAAGTAGAAAACAAATTGACATTAAAAATTTTTTTCAGCAAAGTCCAAAATGAAATATTTTTCTTTTCCCATCTTATACGTCCACAAATAACTTAAAAGCCCTCTATCTCTACAGATAAGTCTACGTTTGCAGGAAGGAACTGAAGAAACGCAATTAGATCAACCTTAATAGGAAAGCGCCTTTTGAAAGCACTCTTGTGCTTTCGAAAAGCACTTTTCAATTGTCAGTCCTTTTGTGTTCAAGACTGTAGACCACATTCATTGTGATAGGGGGCGCAATAGATTCAGGTGGCAGCGGTTGCAATGATGGATTTGAAGTGCGATGGAATAAATTTTGATCCTATTGTGAAATTTATAACGGCGGTAGTGTCATTGTGTAGAGAAGAGAATGGAGGTAATATTTTTGATGAATTTGATTTGAATTTCTTGTTTCATTTTAGCACCTATTATGACTAATACTGTTGCGTCTCCGTTGCAATGCAGTTGTAGTGAGGTGCTGTTGAAGGACGAAGGTGTGTTGATGCCAACTCATTTACTTATATTATTAAGATGTAAAGTTTGTGAGTTTGTGAGGTTGTAGGTTTACATTGTTAACCGGAGATGGCCCAGGGTCAGTCGGGGTGCGAGGGATATGCTCTATGGGCAACCTTACACCCCGGCGTCTGTAGACCCGAGACGGCGTGCGGTTTTAGTCGGTTCAAGCCCGACATAACCGCCCCCGCTGACTGGCGGGGGGGTATCCGAAGGGATTTCCGCACGAAAAAAAAAAGGTACATGTTACATTTTCCAATTCGATTCTCTGAATCTACTGAACTGATTTTAAAACTTCTTTTACTGATAGAAAGCCACATATTTCGCTACTACTCAAGGGATCGGAGCAGTAATCATAAATGACTGAAATTTAATAAATACAAGCAAATATTATATGGATGCAACGAGATTTGGGTGGACCAGTTAGTTATAAGTATAACATAACATAACTTCACGCCTGTATCCTCGAAGGGGTAGGCAGAGGTGTATTACACACATACGATTCGGTAATTACGTTTAGGTCCCAATGTAATAGGGGGCGAGCCAATGATGTTAGAAGTAAAATTTACTTCTAACATCATTGGGGCGAGCCTATTGCTATCTACTGGGCACATTACTAAGCGAGCGATAATTAACTTCTCTTCTTTAATACACACATAACTACGAAAAGTTATAGGTGTGCCCGGGCCGACTGGGGATCGAACTGAGTTTTGAAGTATAACCTACGTGTTATGCATGTACAAAATACTCACGTGCGACCTCTGTGGGGCACTTCATCCTACCTGTATGTAATGTACTGTACCTTTTTTTTTCCGTGCGGAAATCCCTTCGGATACCCCCCCGCCGGCCAGCGGGGGCGGTTATGTCGGGCTTGCACCGACTAAAACCGCACGCCGTCTCGGGTCTTCAGGCGCCGGGGTGTAAGGTTACCCATAGAGCATATCCCTCGCACCCCGGCTGACCCTGGGCCATCTCACCACTAACAGCATCGCTCATCCTGCCTCCTCTGAAAGCAGAGGAGTACGGAGAGCGATGTGTTCGCGCCACGTTGGGTATTGGCCGACGATCAATGCCAACCCTATGAAGGGGTGAAGGGGAAGCCATACTTCCTTGTTACCTACTGAATAATATTACGATAATTATTTAAATAAAACAACGACACGTCGAGTTGTACACCGATTTATTCGCGACAAAACTTTTACATGCCTACCCTAACTTATATTATAATCCCGAATACCTTACACCTCCACCCTATAAGTTAGGGTAGGCATGTAAAAGTTTTGTCGCGAATAAATCGGTGTACAACTCGACGTGTCGTTGTTTTATTTAAATAATTATCGTAATATTATTCAGTAGGTAACAAGGAAGTATGGCTTCCCCTTCACCCCTTCATAGGGTTGGCATTGATCGTCGGCCAATACCCAACGTGGCGCGAACACATCGCTCTCCGTAGACTGAAATTTAATAAATACAAGCAAATATTATATGGATGCAACGAGATTTGGGTGGACCAGTTAGTTATAAGTATAACATAACATAACCTCACGCCTGTATCCTCGAAGGGGTAGGCAGAGGTGTATTACACACATACGATTCGGTAATTACGTTTAGGTCCCAATGTAATAGGGGGCGAGCCTATTGCTATCTACTGGGCACATTACTAAGCGAGCGATAATTAACTTCTCTTCTTTAATACACACATAACTACGAAAAGTTATAGGTGTGCCCGGGCCGACTGGGGATCGAACTGAGTTTTGAAGTATAACCTACGTGTTATGCATGTACAAAATACTCACGTGCGACCTCTGTGGGGCACTTCATCCTACCTGTATGTAATGTACTGTACCTTTTTTTTTCCGTGCGGAAATCCCTTCGGATACCCCCCCGCCGGCCAGCGGGGGTGGTTATGTCGGGCTTGAACCGACTAAAACGCACGCCGTCTCGGGTCTACAGATGCCGGGGTGTAAGGTGTAGTGTTCGGACTCCTTCGAACACTATAGTTAGTTGCCTGGCCATCATGCGTCAGCGATATTAAAATAAAAATGTATAAATCAATTTGAATTAAGAGCATAGGGAAGAAAACAAAAGGTTTGCGGACAGATCGAGTGAGGGGGTGACCAGGGGCTCCGTCCTTGACCCGCCAGAAGAGAATATCAAGAAGTGAAAAGTGTGTTAGGCTCAATCATTGAGCAGAGTTCGCGACCCTCTCGTCCGTTTCAGTAAATATAAAGAACCTCGTGTAAATCCCATAAAAACACGTTCAGTAGAGTTATAATTAAGAATAAATATATTAATCATATATAAAATCCTTGTCTTATAATTTTTATCTACACTCAAATCGAAAAATTCGAATTACGAATTCAAAGACGATTCTATACATACGCACTTTATAAACTCATATACTTACATCAAATTTAAAATAAAACTTATTATAGTACCGCCAACTGTATCATAAAACTCATTATAGTACCGCTATCTTTTTTTAGTCATTAAACTAGCCTAAGGTTTTAGGCTGAATATGAAAAAAAATGCGCACGCATGCGCAGTTCGAACTGTGAAAAAAATGGCGCACGCTAAATTACTTCCTTGTTACCTACCTACTTTGTTTAATTTCAATTTTTCCTATGAGTGAAGATAAAGTAGTATATGAAACTGCATATAACTTTCCGCACGAAAAAAAAAAATATAAAAAATAAAAGGTATTAAAACACTCGAGTCACCTATTATCGCATACTCTCGTGTTTTAATACCCCTTCTAAATATCACTAGTTATCGACAAGAAGCTGTGAAGTCAAACCCTAGACTTAACAGTACTGTGCGGTACTGTCCAGTACGGCAAACTGAGGCTTAAATTTGTAGTACTATGTTTATCTACATGCCCTACATGAAAAAAACCCGCAAAAATCATCAGCCAAGATATCATATTCTATACTACACAACTATACAAAAAAAGTAAGTACTTAAGTATGTTTATCCGAATTCTGGAACCCATAACACAAGCTATTTAATCTATGCTTACTTTGGGTCTATAAGCGCTGTGTAGAATGTCGTAGAATATTTTATTTAATTTATTAAAAATATTCATTACAATCGATCCAACGAAATTAATTCCTACTTGCAATTTTGTACGTTGAAAAGCATACAAGTTCTTCATAATTACTTTTGTCATTGTTTAAGTTATCTTTTGTCACCAACGTAGCTTGAACAAAGAGTATTTTAATAAAACTTTAACATGTACTTGTTGGAACTTGTCGTATGTTTAGGTAAGTAACTTTTAGCTACGATAATTGTGAAGTGCATTGTGTGCTTATTTTACATTGTGGAGGTGACATAAACAAGAAAGAAAGTAAGAAAGGAAGAAGAAAGAACATTATTTAATTCAGGACACGCACAATGAACATATTAACATAATAAATAAATATCGTACAATTAGGGACCCAAACTGTAACCGTAATAAAATGTTTAAACACTGTTTTTTGAAACTGTTTTAGAAGAAAACCATTTATAAATGTAACAGATACGAAAGCATTTTCAAAGTGGTACGTTTTATATGTGTAAATAAGTGTAACAGAAATAACGTCCTAAAGTACTTAGGAGTGAACAAAATACCTTTATTTAAAAATTTAGATTATAAATATTATAGGATAGTAAATTTGGCAACGTAGCATTTCCGTTAACACTATAACACACAACATATTAACGTTGTTAACAGATTAATATCTGTTATATATATAACTGTTACACAATTGAAAGTGGCAACGATTAACAGATTCAAAACCACATATAAAAGTGTAACATTTCCATTCTGTAACCTTTTTATAGTGTAACCCATATAATTATGTAACCTTTGTGAATGTGTTTTAAGTCCGTGCTTACAATCTACGGTACACTGTGCGATCCCACTTACTGCTACGCACACCGTTAGATATGTGCAGTGCTTGTTTTCTAATGGGGCTAAGAAACCTCAAGTACAATAATATTAAACCACTAGCTGACCTTAGAACCAAATTATGTTGGTTACCGTATCTGCTGCATTAATTTTGTGAATATCTGAAATTTGCACAGTATCCTGACGGGGCCATCTCAAAGCCGTAGATGGCCCAGGGTCAGCCAGGTAACGAGAGCATTGACTTATTTGGCCAACTTATACCCAGACATTAGAAAACCGAGATGGCGGCGTGCGGTTTCGGTTGTTTGGAGTGTGACATAACTACCAACACAGGTCGTAGAGTCAAGCAACAGTCATTTTGGCCGTTGCATGTATGGGCCGACTCGACCGGGGAAGCACCACCCTCTCACAGAATATCGACGCCAAGTAACTGTATTTGAACTGTTCCGTTCCGTTTGGTGAGTGAGAGTGCCGGAGCGCAAACTCCTTTCCCATTCCCTTTCCTTTACAGGGTCGGCAGCGCGAGTGTGACGCCACTGGTGTTGCACACGTCCATAGGCCGCGGTAACCGCTTCCCATCAGGTGGGCTGTGTGCTTGTCTGCCACCTTAGTGGTATAAAAAAAAAAGGTCGGAGGGTATCCGCAAAAAAAATCACAGTATAGGCGGAGACAAATCTAAAAAATCAAAGATCATTAAAATCGGTCCATCCATTCTCAAGTTATAAACAGTCTGACTAACACAACTTTGTTTTATATGGATACAGAGATATAGAATAATGAAGGTAATATTTCTAATAATTAAAGGTTTGCATTTGATAATTCGTCGTGTTTTCCGAAAAGAAAATACGATATTATAATTACCAATGTTAATTACTACTCTGGTAATGCTGTGTTGAGCTACTTGCACTTTGCACTAATGCCACTAATGGTTGCAAATAGATTTGAATGAAATTACTGTATCCTGATCTAATAGTTTAATATTTAATTATTATTTTTATTTTTTTTTGTGTGCGGTGTGGGTTGTTGGCCGACAGGCCTCTACAACCTTACGCGAACAGTGTGGCGAGCGCATAGGGCTCTCAGCCGAAATTTAATATTTAATAGAATATACACAGTCTTATACTACGGTCGGTAACCAAACCATACCGCGATGCAGAAAAATGGTACAACGCCATCTATCGAGATTAACCTTAAACTTTTTATACACTTCAATTAAATCAGTCTTAAACATACCGCCCACCAACTAGTTTAAACTAGCTGTGTGCTAAATTTCATCAAAATCTTAATGATTTTTCACGAGGCGTGAAAAAGCATTTCACGACGAGGACTTAAAGTATTCGGGGTTATAGGAAGGAGGAAACATGATGCTGCAAGTGTTCCTCTACCATAAAAGCCAAAACAAGCCAGTACAAGTAGCAGGGGAGGCCTCGGGCTTCAAGGTAAAGCGTGGACGAGATTCGCTCGGATGAAGAAGAAAAGAAGATATTATATTAATAATCTTTATTTGAGAATATGGTTTTGTTTTATTTGTTAAGTATCAGCATATTCTGCTATTTGTGACGTACAAATTAAATAGGTAATGTCAAAAATACAATTAAAATGTCAATTAATTAAATGCATATTAATTAAAATTATTACATAGTTATGTCGAATTCAAATCATTTAAAAATCATCAATATTATCTAATGTCATTAATAAATTAAAATATTATCAATTACATTCATTTCATAATAAAAAAAAATTATACTTGTTTTAACTATCTGCAATCAGCCTCTAGGCTAATCAGATCTGATAATTGGTTAAATAATGGCGACGAGAGTCTGTATACCCAACAATATAGCGACCCATTAGTATTTGTTAGCACTATCATATAGTGGCCAGCGGGATTCTTTTAAGCCGTGCAATGTTGTGGCTGTTGTCAAGGAGTGCCAGAGCTAACTGGTTCGTGTGACCCTCCAGTCGCTGTTTATAACTCTCACATGACTGTTTGATAACATCCTTGATTGTTGGAATTTTAAGATATTCGTGAACTTCAGTGTTTTTTGTGAACCAAGGTGCATTGCATATGATTTTCAGTACTGAATTTTGGAAGCGCTGCAATATCTCTACATTAGAATGGCTAGCTGAACCCCAAAGATTCATCATAATTACAATAAAAAAAAAAAAATGTAACACAACTAAATTTTTCATTGTAATTATTCATCATAACTACAATTAAAAAAAATTGTTATGTTTCATTTGAATTTGGGGCTTGATGCCGATGGGAGTGGCTTCTACTGTGAGACTGGATCCCTTAGGTGGCTTGCTCCGAGGCCCATCAAAGAACAGGGCTTCGGTTTTATGCAGATCCAACATAAGGCCCAGCCGCCAGATCCACTCCATGACTTGGGCAACCGCGGTCGTGGCCTTCTGAGTCGCCTCGCAGTACGTCGCACCGCACGCCGCCGTCACGAGCGTGTCATCCACGTAACACATGACGGCGGCACCATCTGTGGGCTCACCGCGAAGCGCCCAATCGTATTCGATGTTCCACAGGAGCGGACCCAGCACGCACGCACCGCACGACATCTCACGCCGACCCAGGCCGAGCGTGGTATGTCGGCTTTTCCGGTAGCTACTGCCGTCTGACCTCCCACCCTTCAGAGGAACGCCTGCACCAGAGCGTCCTCCGTTATTTAGCAGTTGCACCGACTTGCAGGTGAAGTTGGCTTGGGCCGCAAAGACCACAACTCTCTTCCAGCTCCAATATATTGTTTTTTTCAAAGAGCTCTAGTAAATTACTAGTATTACTGTTAACCCCTCCAGCTCAACTAAATTGATTGTGTTAGGAATGGGTTAGTTTTGTAGTTTACTTTTCGAATTGGGGTGTCTGAGGTCCTGCATTATTTCGTTACAGTTTGTAAAGTTTTAACAAATAGGTCAAAACGTGCAGACAAGACGTGACTTTAAAACATTAATACCTTAGGAACTTTTAAATAGTATTTGTTCACCAGAAACCTAGCTATTCAGTCTAACTATTTATATTCAGAATAACTTTTAGTAGTTTTTGAATTGTGATCTATTTTAGCATCAACTCCGGTCGCATCCGGCCCAAGGCCCGTTCTATTACTAAAACGGAACCCTTATAGATTCGTCATGTCTGTCTGTCTGTCCGTCCGTCCGTATGTCACAGCCACTTTTTTCCGAAACTATAAGAACTATGCTGTTGAAACTTGGTAAGTAGATTTATTCTGTGAACCGTGTCAAGATTTTCACATATGGGTGGAAAACAAATAATTATATTTTGGGAGTTCTGACTAAAACTCAAAAAATTTTTTTTTCATCAAACAAAAAGGTCTTCAAAAATGATATTCAGGTTTCTAATATTTTTTTTTTCTAAACTGAATAGTTTGCGCGAGAGACACTTTCAAAGTGGTAAAATGTGTCTGTATGTGTGTGTGTGTGTGTCCCCCCCCTGTAACTTCTAAAATAAGAGAATGATAAAACTAAAAAAGAATACATATAATATGATCTACCATGTAAACTTCCACCGAAAATTGGTTTGAACGATATCTAGTAAGTAGTTTTTTTTAATACGTCATAAATCGTAAAACGCAATTTACCATTCATTCAATCAACTCAAATATAAAATTTCAAAAAAGCATTATTATGTTACTTGCTGCTACGGAACCCTTTATAGGCGAGTCTGACTCGCACTTGGACGTTTTTTATATTTAGTTCATCGTGGTTTTTACGAGAGCTACTACCATTTGTCCTCCCACCCCTAGGGGAAATTCTGTGACAAAGCGTCGTCTATCAGCAGGTGAACCGGCTAACAGGAGAGGTTCCCTTAAACCCCAAAGATATTGATGTCTCCATACACCTATAGATTTTGATAACAATGTCCATTTATAATAGGTCTTTACCTATGAAATTGCCGAAATTTTCTTACAAATTCATGAGTTCCTTATTCCTGTAATTTAATAGCTATTTTCATTATTTATATTTTGATTGAAAGTTGATTTCAAGATTTTACAACTCTGTATTAAATTTTGTTTTTATTGGCCGCTTGATAAATTAATTTGATCTTCAAAAACATAACTTCCTAAATGCTATCCATTTTGATGATAAATTTCGCATTACTTAACAGCTGTCACTTTTCAAAAAAGTTGCTAAAAGTTGCTGTTTGTTAGCTTAATGTTGTCTCATTCATACACAAAAAAAAATCATAAAATTTGTATTTGTCATTCCTAAAAAAAATGCAAAAATGTTAGTACTAAAAATTGGGTTTCCTCCAATTTCTTCAAGAAAAACGGCAATTTCATATGTAACGATCTAATATTTCTGAAAGAGAAATAAATAACAGGCACGTATCTGTCGCGATTATTCTGAGGACATTTGTAACGAAAGATTAGCTAACAAAACTTGTCAGGCACGAAACTATCGATATCTGTTTGTAAGTATGTGTTTGTTTTGCAAGATAAGATAAGTTATTGAACATTTTCCTCCAACGACTTTTTGTTGTTGTTGTTTTTTCTATTGACTTCCTTCTTCAGGCGATCTTCTAGAGGAATATGCTTTTATATAGTTATAATTTTGAAGTAAAAACTTATGTAGGCGCGTTGAGCACTTTTTGGGGGAACAAAAAATCATGGAACTCGCTTCATCGTCACTGAAATCTTCCCATATTCAATTTTTTTTTATAACAATGCCATCTTTGTTGTAGCTGATGAGCTCGTTTGGAACCTTATCAAAATGATTTTGTTCTAACCTTGATGGAGCTTCAAACTGATTCATAATGAACAACATAGATGACTCTGGAAATATTTCCTAAGGATCCAAAAAATACACACGTATTTGTTCAAGTTTTCACTTCTGTCGGCACTCCGGGAGTGACAATTTTCTTTTTCCGTGAGGAAATCCCTTCGGATCTTCGGACTTTAGGGTTTTCAGACGCCGGGGAGTAAGGTGGCCTCATGAGGCATTTCCCTCGCACCCCGGTTGACCCAGGGCCATCTCCGGTTTTGAGATGGCCCCCTCGGGTGTGGGAACCACGGTGACCCCGTCTTGCCCCAGGAAAAAGGCTCCTTATTTCCCTACCAACATTGGCTGAATTCAACGTCACCTACTCGTCGGTGCAGCTGTTGACAAACGGACGATGCGCTAGCGCAGGCTTTCGTCTCGGGGTTGGGAGGTCAGATTTCAGACGCTCCCGGTGTAGCCGTAATATTAAGCGAACCTTGGGTTTCAAAGCACACACTTTGGATGAAACTGGGAAATCCCTATGATGATGTTTTTTTTTCTGGTGTTAAGGCACACATTGGAAGAAGCCTATGTACAGCAGTGAAATTCAACAGGGTCATTGATTGCTCTTTAGAAGAAGAGAAGAGTCTGCTGTCAAACTTCTTAAGCTTCGTCATGTGAAAGACTTTAATATAATGTAGGGACTCTGTAGTATGAAAGATTGTAGTGTCAGCGATTCGTAAGCTAGCGCGATGTATGTGAGAGCCGAGCCAGTTACTGCGCGCTGCTCGGCACGATAGGTTTAGCTTTTGGGTACCTTCTATAATAAACGACAAGTTTATATCAAGGCTACTCAAATCTTTTATTCGCTGGTAACTCCCTGTACAACTGGACCCCAAATAGGGCGCAAAATCCCTAAAATAACATTAAAAAATTGGAATCGGAAAAAGTCAACATCCAGGTCGGGACTTGCTACCGCAACGCTTTGTAGGTTGCACCCGCAATACTTTGACCCGGTTCTTCCAGGTGGACTAACTATTTTGTCAAACTGATTTGACCACTAGGAAAAAAAATCCTGTTGGTGAAACTTCTTGGATTGAGTCCTCGTGATCAAACTATTTTGTCTAACTGATTTGACAACGAGAAATAGTTCTTCCTCGTGGTGAAACTTGTTAGAGTTTAAGAAAAGTACATTTAAGTTAATTTCGAAAATAATTATTCACTTTGCTTTAAATAAGGAAAGGGCAAGGGAAATTCAATTCGTATTTAGAATCTCGTTTTGATTAGATTATAATATTACTAAATAGCATTAGAAACCATTGGTTTTTCTTCCAGAGACCTTTTTATAAAAATTTTTTTTTTTTTTTAGTTTGTAAAATATTTATTAAATTGTTATATCTAATAATGATAATATGCTTCCGATTTCGGTCAAATCAGTTAAAAATAGTTTGATCACGAGGACTCAATCCAAGAAGTTTGACCAACAGGAATTTTTTTCCTCGTGGTCAAATCAGTTTGATAAAATAGTTGGTCCACCTGGAAGAACCGCTTTGACCGGTCCAACTGTGCTACTGGACACGTTGCGGTTTAACTTTATCGGACAAGTCGCATACTAGTTTGTCCATAATTTCATTAATTTAATATGATGTCATTTTATTTTTTCCTTTTAATGTTTATGGATATAAGATGTACACCTGCGAAACGCTCGCTATCAAATAGTACTTTTACATGTACTTTAATCTTATATTTCTGAAAAGTAATTCTAAGACATTAATAAATAATTAATAGCCCAGTGGTGTACGTAACGGACTGCCAAGACGAGGTCTCCAGTTCGATCCCCAGTCGCCCCGGGCACACACCTCTGACTTTTCGTAGTTATGTGTGTATTAAAAATGTTGATTATCGCAAGCTTAGTAATGTGCCCGTTAGATGGCAATAGACTCGCCCCCTATTATATTGGGACCTTAACATAACTGGCGAATCGTGGGTGTGTAATACACCTCTGCCTACCCCTTCAGGGATACAGGCGTAAAGTTATGTTATGTTAAAAAAAAAAATTACCTATTTGTTTGTATTTTCAACCCGTTACCCTTCGGATATAAAAAAAAACTACGAAAAAGGTTTCCAGTTTGTTATTCAATGCCGCTTCTTAATTAAAAAAAGCGGCCAAGTGCGAGTCGGACTCGAACACCGAGGGTTCCGTACAAATCTGTAGGTATATAAGTAAAAGTTCACCCATCACGACAATCGAGTCATAGTTATGGTATTTTTATTGCAAAATTTTAGTAAGAGTAAGAGTAACTTTAAAATTTTCAAAAATATTTTTTAGTATCTGATGTAACTAAAAATTTACGGTTTTCGCAATTTTTCCTTTATCTGTACTATAAGACGTTACTTCGTACCAAATTTCAAGATTCTAAGTTCACGGGAAGTACCCGGTTTTGATTCCCGTGCGAGTTTCGAAAATTTGCGGCATAAACGGCTGTATCTTTTGATTGCTTTGGCTTAGAAGTTTGATTTTTTCACAGCTCCAAGGGACAGTAGACCTGAGTATTAGATATAAATTTCAGTTTGATACCTCCAGGCGTTCCTGAGAAAAACGGTCTTGACAGACGGACGGACGGACGGACAACGAAGTGATCCTATAAGGGTTCCGTTTTTCCTTTTGAGGTACGGAACCCTAAAAAGATGTATATTTTTTAAATGAAGTCCCCCTTTACGCTGTGCTTCGCTTCGTTTAAATTGTCACGTTCAAGAAGCCTGTTCAAATGAAATATCACCGTGCAGCACGTATCATGCCTGTATAATGCTGCTTTCATACAATTTCTGAGTACTTCACGATACGTACGCGCGTGTCTTGGAATAATTTACAACAAGACTGAATTTCGATGTGAAAAATTCAATTCAGCGTTTGTTGACTGCAACCACAGATTTAGAAAAGACTAGATACAGCAAGCTATTTGTGGTTGGTTTTTTATTTTTAAATGTTCGTTATTACAAACAAGTAATGCGCCCTCGCTTCGCTTCGGTTAATATGACTTTTGTAACTCAAGTCTACCTAATTTATACATATATATAGCCTATGTACATTGAAAATAATGTACCTTTCAAATGGTGAAAGGGTTTTTTCAATAAGCCACAGCACTATTTGAAAAATTTCGAAGATTTCCCCAAACATATATAAACAAACTCACAAAATTCAGCGTCTCTCTTTTTAATATTAATATAGATTTAAAAAATGACATTTATGGGGCAAACAACTGATGTCAAGAAGTAGTTAAATACAAATCCATACTTTAATATCATAAATGCGAAAGTAATTCTGTCTGTCTGACTGTTACGCTTTCACGCCTAAACCACTGAAGCGATTTTGATGAAATTTGGTGTAGAGATGTACTAGTGCTTCGGAAAGGACATAGGCTACCGTTTATCGCGAAAAAAAGCTTGAACGGGTTGAAATAGGTAATGAGATTTTGTATGAAACTTCGTCAATTTCAAAGATATCTTCATAAAACTTTGTATTATTATAAGCACTAGATAATAAATAAATATGATGTAGAGCGTTTTTGAATTTTGTTGGTGTGAAATAGAGGATGATAGTTCGTATGGACGTCCACATGCGATAACCATAAGTCATAATTTATTTTAGAACAATTACTATTAAACCGTGAGCCTTTAAGTAAGCTGTGTGTGGTGTATGGGGCCCACCAAAATGGACAACCCTACCTACAAGCCGATATACCTACTGATTGACGGACGATGCTCTTCCATAGGCTTTCCTCTCGGTAAAGGGGGTGTACGGGCAATGGTAGCCGTACACGAATCTTTGGTTGTAAATAAAAGATGACAACTAATGTGTATTGTCTTAACTTAACCTAAAATGGTATGATAGTGAATACACCGGAACTGATTTAAAATTCTCAACTACCGTGTAAACCCAGGCCGTTCAAATTTCAATTATGAAAGTAGACTCATCAAATATAAGGTGCAGCCACTAGTAAGCCGACGAATATATTTTGACTTAGTTTACCTTTACAAAATTATACGTAATATTGATTCACCTGAGTTACTTTCTCAAATTAGCTTCAATATTAAATTTAGTGCCCGTAGGGCTAATGATACGAACATATTTGCCCTTTTGATATATAAAAACCATATTTCTTATTATAATCCATTAACAAGAATGGCCCGTCAATATAATGGTTTGGCGAAAATCTATACATCACTTGATAACAGATATATCAAAATTGTAAAAGACATCCTTCATAGTGGGCTGGGTTTGGATGGTTCTGTCTCCGGTGGAGGCATCCAAATCTAAACTTATATTTTCGTATTTATAAATCAGAGATTTATATTGTGTAAACTTTTTGTTTCCCTATGTGTGCACATATTATTTACGTTACGATCCAGATCTAAACATTGTATTTAGGATATAATACGTATATGATTGTGTTGTGTTTTGTGCATTTCAAAAAAAAAAAAAAATGATTGATGTTCGAAATAGTACTAAATGAATTGAATGATGAAATAGCGCGGTTCGGCGTAAACAGCTGACCACGCGCAACGTGACTGTACGATGCTTGTGTTGATTATTGCGGGTTAAAGACAAGCTAAACCAAATGTTACCTACTAGAAGTAGAAGAGTGGATCTCGGGCTCTGAAGTGCAAGATTAAGATGGAGAGATATTGCCAGCTGTCTTTCACAGCGTGAAGCTGAACATTCCGCACTCCTACTGTAGTTTTCGTTCGATCTTGTCAGTCGATAGTCAACATCAAGAAATGGATACAGGCGAACATAAGACCTCCTTTTTGCGGCTGCCAAAAAATGGGTCCGTAACTTAATTTCGAGAGACATATATTCGATTATTGGAATATCGACTGAAAGATTGTGCGAAGAGAGTTTATTGCGAAACAACTTTTTGTCGCCAAACGCTGCTTCGACTGAACGATTCTTCGAATATTTATCAATCGATGGACTGATGTTTCGAATGTTACATTCAAAACATTGTTTGTAGACATCTCGGTACATAGGAAGCACTATACACAGAGATCTCTCTTCATAGATAGCACTTCTTGCCATAAACTTTACGTACTAGTGGTTCCGGCGCTTCGCCGGCCGCTACCGCGGCACGCTCGCTGTGCTCGCTCGGCTCGCGCTCTGTTGGGGTCACAGTTCTAACCTAACCTAACCCACTTTACTTATTTTTGGAATATAAGCCGAGCGAGGCAAGAAGTGCGAAACATCAGTCCATCGATTGATAAATATTCGAAGAATCGTTCAGTCGAAGCAGCGTTTGGCGACAAAAAGTTGTTTCGCAATAAACTCTATTCGCACAATCTTTCAGTCGATATTCCAATAATCTAACATTATGTCTCTCGAAATTAAGTTACGGACCTCCAAAAAATGCGCTGACTGACACGTTGCGATTAAAACGATTTTGTTTATCGCGCGTGACATCAATAGTGGTGGAATAAATTCACCGTACTCTGTTTTCATACTATTTAAAGCACATGCCGTATCTAGCCTTCTCCAAGTCTATGGCGACAATATTTGAGTAAAAATAAAAAAGGAACATTTTTGGTGAGCATTATACTCACATATTTCAATTTCAAAGGTTCATATTTTGTACGATGCGCTATGTTGACATAGATCATTCAGTTTTTTGTCAAAACACTGATGACTGATTTCGACTGAGGGCACTCAGTCGAAATTACCACCTACAACCACTGAATCCAAATATTATTTGAAGTTAGATATAACAAAGAAAAAATATCATTTTATTAATTGTTTAATTAAGTATAAAATTAATTAAGAATTAGATAGAATATAGAAAAAAAAAAGAAATTAAATTTGAAAAATAAAATTTTGTAAGAAAATGTCGGATCTCGATTAATATCCTCTGTGAAATTTGTGAAGTTATATTATGCCGAATTTTGTACCTCCATGATCGGGGCCTGAGGACGGCAGTGGGCCGACTCGCCGTCCTTACAGAAGCAGGCCGTGGCGGAGGCATGTCGTGTGGCCCTACACACGCCTGCCAACTCACCGAAGCGGGATAAAACCCGACCCCACCAGGCAAGGCCGCGGTGGCGGCCAAGGTCCGCCGGCAACCCTAGGGTTATCCTTTCGAGGGCTTACCCGGGGTGCCCGGCAACGGACACTTGGGGAGGCCACCGTGCGGTTTTAGTCGAGACACGACATAACCACCCCCGCTGGCCGGCGGGGGGGTATCCGAAGGGATTTCCGCACGTAAAAAAAAAAATGCCGAATTTTGTAAGTTTGTTAATATGTTTGGGGTAATCTTCGGATCCACTGCACTTTTTGGATTAATTCTTCCAGCATTTGAAAGGTACATTATACCTGATGGACACAGGTTATAATGTGTGGATTACGATAGCGCCAGTTAAAAAAAAACCGACCAAGTGCGAGTCGGACTCGCCCATGAAGGGTTCCGTAGCAGCAAGTAACATAATATAACAGTTTTTGTAGTTTATGAAATTAAATGTTTTTTTTAATTTTTAAATTTGAGCTGATTGAATGAAAGGGAAATTGCGGTTTACGATTTATGACGTATTAAAAAAACTACTTACTACAATGTAGATCTCGTTCCAACCAATTTTTGGGGGAAGTTTACATGGTAATGTACATCATATATTTTTGTTAGTTCTATTATTCTCTTATTTTAGAAGTTACAGGGGGGGGGGGGGATACACATTTTACCACTTTGGAAGTGTCTCTCGCGCAAACTATTCAGTTTAGAAAATAATGATATTAGAAACCTCAATATCATTTTTGAAGACGTAAAGGATTGATAAAATAAAATTTAGAGTTACAGTTCTAAGTAACCCCCAAAATGTATTGTATTTTCTTTCTATTTTTGTGTGAAAAGCTTAATGCGGTTGACAGAATACATTTATTTACCAAGTTTCAACAGCATAATTATTTTAGTTTCGGAAAAAAGTGGCTGTGACATACGGACGGACAGACAGACAGACACACATGATGAATCTATAAAGGTTCCGTTTTTTGGCTACGGAACCCTAAAATTCATACAACCCGAAGCGAAGCGAGGGTGTGTTACCGTATACTGAAAAATTACGATTATAAATACGATAATAAGCTTATTCGGTCACCTAAGTGCAAAAAAGAGTTAGAATAATTCAATAAAGGACGGCTTTAAATGTTCCTAATGAATGGTAGAACGGACGAGGTCCTATTCATAGCCATGGCACGGAGATGAAGCAACGTGCTAACAGAATTAATTATGGAAATATTGCAGGCACTTTCATTCACGTGAAGCATTTATTCGATTTCTGATATAATTGTAAGCTAGCTATGCGCCTACTGATTTAATTATTTCTTTATACTACTAATCTTTTTATATATCTCGTTGGCTATTCGATATGTGAGGCTGTCAAATAGATTTCTAATAGTTTATTATAAAACTAGCTGTGCCCGCGACTTCGTCCGCGTGGATTAAGATTTTAGGGTTTTAGTTTTTTTGCGCGGAACCGTAATTATTTTTCCTAAACTTAAAGTAGCCTATGTTACTCCTTGTTATATTACCTTTCTGCCAGTGAAAGTCCCGTCAAAATCGGGCCAGCCTTTTCAGAGATTAGCCGGAATAAACAGACAGACAGACAGACGAACAGACAGACAAAAATTGTAAAAATGTTATTTTGGTGTATGTACCGTATATAGGTACAGGGTGTTTATACTCACTAACTATAAAAGATAGCAAAATTTAGTCGATTTCTCTGAAAAGAGTACCTTTTTTTTTTTTTTTTTTTTTTATCGTGCGGAAATACCTTCAAAAAGTTTTACTCATACCAATTGGGAATGTTTGTATCAACTGTTGGCGGCGCTGCAGGGCGTTGACCTTGAAATGACGTCGCGAAATTTGAAATGATGGCGACTCCGCAACAAAAGGCTCAATGTGTTATTTGGCTCATAGAAACGAAGTCTGTAGTTACCGTACAAAGAAACTTTCGACGTAACTAAAACGGTTATTTCAATATTACAAACAGACACTCCAATTTTATTTATATGTATAGATATGTATAGATATTCATCTCATCTCATCACTCATAAACTCACGCCTATATTCCCGAAGGGGTAGGCAGAGGTGCTAGCACCCACATTTCGCCAGTTTATGTTTAGGTCACAATGTAATAGGTGGCGAACCTATTGCCATTAACCGGGCACTTATAAACCTGCGATAAATACACACATAACTTCGAAAAGCATCGAAAAGTCATTGGTGTGTGCCATGGTAAAACCTGGAATCGAACCCGAGACCTCGTCTCAGCAGTCCATTACCCATACCACTAGGCTACCGCGGCTTCGGCTTGCGGATATTAATATTAATTATTATATTTTATTATTATTATATTATATACTAGCTGTCCGGAAAACCTCGTTCCGCCTTAGAATCAAGTTATATTGGTTTCCTTATAAGCTGAATTTATTTCGTGAATGTCTCTTATATGTTTTATCCTAATTGCTTATATAGGCACAGTATTCCAAAGGGAGCCATCTCGAAGCCGTAGATTGTCCAGGGTGCGAGGGGGCGAATTTGGTCGGTTAGAGTCCGCCGCTGCCAGCCGCTGTGGACGCTGGGTCCACCCGTTCTTGAGTTCGAAATGGTATCACTAACAAGTTTGTTTTATAAATATATATATTTATGTATATATAAATTAATATTATATACTTAATATACCTATAATAATAATATAAAATAAATAATATGTATACGTTTCAACTGGAACAACACCTATTGACATATAATATATATATGAGTGTCGCTACGATCGGACGATCTGCGAGGTTTCAGAAGTTTCCGCGAGTTCTACTCCAAAGAGGTTCTACTCAAGGTATAAATCCTACCACCTGGTAAAATCATCGATCTTATGATCTATAATTCTGTTCTATATTTGAATTTGAATTTGATTCAGTTTCGTAACGTCAATCGGTGTTGTTCCAGTTGAAACGATATATATATTTTTTATTTTTTATTATTATTAGTTATAATATATAATATTAATTTATATTCATTAGAAATCATACTTTGTAGTAAAGAATCAGTAATAGCCATGGTATTCTGAAAAACGATAAAATATATAGACATCAATGACTGAAACGATACAATATATGTACATTAATGTCTGAAAGGATAAAATATATATACATCAATGACTGAAACGATAAAATATATAGACATCTATGACTGAACCGATAAAATATATTATGTACATCAATGGCTGAATTGATGAAATATATTATGTAAAAAGCCGCGGTAGCCTAGTGGTATGGGTAATGGACTGCTGAGACGAGGTCTCGGGTTCGATCCCAGGTTTTACCACGGCACACAGCAATGACTTTTCGATGCTTTTCGAAGTTATGTGTGTATTTATCGCAGGTTTATAAGTGCCCGGTTAATGGCAATAGGCTCGCCACCTATTACATTGGGACCTAAACATAAACTGGCGAAATGTGGGTGCTAGCACCTCTGCCTACCCCTTCGGGGATATAGGCGTGAGTTTATGTTATGTTATGTTATTATCAATGACTGAACAGATAAAATATATGTACATCAATGACTGAAACGATAAAATATATAGAGATCAATGACTGAAACGATAAAATGTATGGACATCAATGACTGAACCGATTAAATATATGGACATTAATGACTGAAACGATAAAATGTAAAGACATCAATGGCTGAAACGATAAAACACAATTATCTTGAACAGATTGGATGTCAATTAAAGACGATCAATAAGAGATTCTCGCTATGAGTTACTAAATCTTAATTAGGTACTCAAACTAAGGGGTGTGTGTTGGGTAACCTCCTCGAGTATCGCTCCGATTCCGATCCCGCTGCAGTCCGGGGGGAACGGAATCGGAGCGGCCGGTACACCCTGGGCGGCGGTCAATGGCTTCCCCTTCACCCTTTCATAGGGTTGGCATTGATCGTCGGCCAATACCCAACGTGGCGGGAACACATCGCTCTCCGTACTCCTCTGCTTTCAGAGGAGACAGGATGAGCGATGCTGTTAGTGGTGAGATGGCCCAGGGTCAGCCGGGGTGCGAGGGATATGCTCTATGGGTAACCTTACACCCCGGCGTCTGAAGACCCGAGACGGCGTGCGGTTTTAGTCGGTGCAAGCCCGACATAACCGCCCCCGCTGGCCGGCGGAGGGGGTATCCGAAGGCATTTCCGCACGATAAAAAAATAAAAGGTACTCAAACTAAGATGCACCATTTGATATCCACAATCTGATTTGCCCGATATGCCCGAAATGCTCAATCTGAGATTCTCAATCTGAGTAATGAAACTGAGATTTTAATACATAACTGCCTACTTCATTAACGAAAATATACTCGTAGTTAACCGTGCGATAAGAATCGTAAATTTAAGATTTATTCACTGAAAATAAAGTATGACGTAAAATATATCTCAAAATCGTTCCATTGCAGACATACTACAAAACAATTCTAGCACACTCATCTCTGGTACCAAGTATTTTAGTTATAACTTTTTCCATCCAAGTCAAAGTTTCCAAGAAGTTGGTATTTTACAAACGAGGGCAGGAAGCGGAGAAGGCTAACAAAACAGACAATTGGGGAACACGTCTGTATGTTGTATGAACTCGAATGAGCTGGCTTGTGCGCTGATAATAACTAACAGATGAATGAAGTTGTAGGGTTGAAAACGAATGTTGAATTTTCTATTCAGTGGTGGTGGTAGAAATTTGATGACACAAATTTGTCACAAAATTCGGCCGGGTGGGTACCACCGTGCACGATTGCGAAAAACCCTCCATAGTATTCCAATTTCTGCTTGGTTGCGTTCAGGGGTCAGCAAGTGCATAGTCGGGCAGGGGGATTGTGGTCGCAGTACTAGTGGGACCGGTGGGTGTCACGCGGTGCTGCGAAGACAATCCTCTTCTGATGAGGCCGTCAAGCTGAGTGCCACCATTGTTAACATGGTACGTGTCTGTAATGGTGACCCTCTTTCCTGAGACTTTACGTTTAGCTTACCATCAGGCGAGGTGAAGTCAAATTGACGTGTCTTAATAAAAAAAACAACATTTTTTTTTTCGTGCGGGAATCCCTCCAGATACCCTCCCGCCGCCCAGCGGGGGTGGTTATCTCGGATTGGAACAGACTAAAACCGCACGCCGCCGTCTCGGGTCTTCAGATGCAAGGTGGGTGTAAGGTGGCAGGCATTTCCCTCTCACCCTGGCTGACCCAGAGCCATGTTGATGACATTAATATATGTGACAATAGATATAATATCAGGAACCTGTGCTCATGGAGGACGGAGGTCGTTCTGCGACCTCCGGCGTCTGAATCACCCATTCCGTGGTACCTATTCTGACAGTACTAATTTTTTGACATTTCAGATATAATAAACCTATTTTTTTTTTATATTGACCACCTTGGTGGTCAAGGTGGCAGACAAGTATTATTAATTCTTGTTGGTCTTTACTGGTGTTGCACAAGTCCATAGGCTACGGTAACATCTTCCCACTAGGTGAGCCGTGTGCTTTTCTGCCACCTGTGTGATATACAAAAAGCAACAAAGGAACCACAGAAACGGATGCGATGTTTTTATATCCCAAACATTTTTGCGCTGTCTGTACAAAACTTGTTATAAAATATAGGAGACCAGCGACCCGGGAATAAATCCTTAAAAATACCTTCTTTTTTTTTTTTTGTCGTGCGGAAATCCCTTCGGATACCCCCCCGCCGGCCAGCGGGGGCGGTTATGTAGGGCTGATTGACCGCCGCCCAGGGTGTACCGGCCGCTCCGATTCCGTTCCCCCCGGACTGCAGCGGGATCGGAATCGGAGCGACACTCGAGGAGGTTACCCAACACACACCCCTCTTAAAAAATTACCTATAACCTGATTGCAGCGCCACCATTGTAACGGTCCAATGGTAAATATAAGAAACTTTCAAATTGAATTTCGTGCTTTTTAGTTTGAAAATGACGAACTTTCCATTTAATCGTTCATTACCTATTTTACCCCCTTAGTAGCAAAACTTTGAAAAACGCTGATACACGTATTCATTTATTCCTAACCAAAAGTAGGTAGGTATATGAACTGTCATGCTTCTATCTTAAAAAATGACGAGTTTCCCATATAAACTTTCAACCCTTATTTCACCCTCTTAGGGGTAAAATTTTTGAAAAACGCTGATGCATGTGTTATTTCATTTGTAACCAAAATCAGTCAGACTCCCACCCCCGAGTGGAAAATCGTCACTAGAATCTCGTCCGTCAATCAGAAGGTTTATCGGCTTGCACGTGAAGTTGACTTGTCCTCAGAGGCCTTGGTGGAGCCCTATTCCATACGAAATTGGATACGGAATTATGTTTTCAAAGCAAAACGAATGTAGAATAAGCAAAAAAAATAATTGAACTTTGAATTTTGAATCGATTTTCTCGTGTAGTTTTGCATAGTTTTGAAACTTGAATTTTATTCATGACAAAACTTGAAATAGGATCAACATAATGTTATGAGAACATCATTAGAGAAACAGTATACTGAAAGTTACATCTTTTGATGTGATAGTATTCACTTTGGATTTTGAAGCTCCAAGTTTATGCCTTCATGAATTTATAAAGATGTAAATTATGTAGGAGCTCTATAAAAATACCGAACTGGCTCGTTTGGCAGATTTCTTTGAAACTAATCACACATATATAAATGAGTTCACATATACGAGTATATTATGATATATTGCGATGAAATAAAAATATATTTGAAATATATTTTTATATTTTTTGAGTTAGATCCCCAGTCGTCCCGAGGACACACCTCTGATTTTTTGCAGGTATGTGTGTATTAAAAATGTTAATTAGCGCTCGCTTAGTAATGTGCCCGGTAGATGGTAATAGGTTCGCCCCCTATTACATTGGGACCTAAACATAACTGGCGAATCGTGGGTGTGTAATACACCTCTGCCTACCCCTTCGAAGATACAGGCGTGAAGTTATGTTATATTTATTTGAAATTACACATAGATATTACCCAGTTAACCTGGTTAAATATATACCTTTTTTGGTTTGGTACGGTTGGGTTTGGTTGGGTTGGTTTGGTCGGTTGGGTTTAGTAAGGTTGGGTTACCTTTGGGGCCAATTCAACCTTGCCTGTAAGCCGATACACCTGCTGATTGAAAGACGAGGCTCTGGCGCAGACTTTCTACTCAAGGTTCTGGTTTCCCCTCTGAGGGTTCTCCCATAAAAGCCGTAAAAGTCAAACCAATAGGAGGAGAAGGAGTTAGCGGACCCCGACCACCGAAGTGAAATATTGAGAGGTCCCAGGTTCAAATCCTGGCTACACCAACGTAAACCTATTCTTAACACAAGCAATTTAGCTGAGTATAGTGGGAATATCAGTAATAAGAAAGAAAGAAAGAAAGAAAAATGCGTTTATTTTGGCTTACTGCAGCACACAAAACAGTTATTCCACGACAACATTTTAAATTAAGTAAGTTATAATCAAATATATACAGTGTTCCATATATATTTTACATTTTAAAGACCATCTTATATTATATTGATTCCATTTTGTAATTGGCCATACCGACCATCATTCCCTTTGCAGCCATTACATAATCTATGATATAGAATTATGATATCATACTTAATCTATGACTCAACAATGATGTGTGTAATACCGGTATAACTATATTTTTTCACTAGAACTGTATTTGCTCCTATGAATATATATGCAAAACTTAAAACGTTATAATTAGAATAACATGTGTAAACACTTAATTTTATTTATTACAAGGGACATTTTGCATTAGAATTCTAAATCTACAGAATTTAAGTAAATACTCCTATCGTTTTTCAGGTAAATATACTTGAGCATTAACGAGTCATTGACTTAAGCAAGACATCAAGTCTCATTTTTTTCTCATTTACAATAAATATTCATTACGTTGCTCGCGATATCTACGCAGAATTTGCGTTCCAGCTGAATAGATCAAACGATGAATTATTAAATTCATGCTAAGAGGAAATACGCATACATCTTAAATGTAAAATTTATAGAGTAGTCACCAAATATTACGTACTGATATTACGCTTATTGGGAACAGGGAGACTACTATTATAAGGTGTACCACAGGTCAGAAAGGTCCAAAGCAATATTTTTCAATCTTACACATACATACACATACATAACTTCACGCCTGTATCCCCGAAGGGTTAGGTAGAGGTGTATTACACACCCACGATTCGCCAGTTATGTTTAGGTCCCAATGTAACAGGGGGCGAGCCTATTGCCATCTTTCGAGTACATTATACACACATAACTACGAAAAGTCAGAGGTGTGTGCCCGGGGCGACTGGGGATCGAACTCGAGACCTTCAATTTATTAGAATTACAAACACAGGACACTAATATCCTATTACCGAATGACAACGGTCGGAGTCTGACTAACACTATGGAAGTAGAGTAAGATTAAAATAATATTGCTTTAAGAGATGATAGTAGGCGCCTTACGTGTAATATTTATGAAATTTTCACCAAATAAACGCTTATTGAGACGTTTGTGAGGACCTAATATTATACTTCTGTGAAACTAAATTATGAGCTTGATATTGAAAAGCTTGAAACTTTATCGTTTATTTATTTATGTTCACTTGTGACTTTTATAGAGTGGTAACTCGACACACAGGGAACTTTTTTGAATTCCGTACCTCTAAAGAAACAAAAACAGAACCCTTAAGTATAGGATCACTTGATTGTCTGCCCGTCTGTGTATCTGCCTGTTGAGACCTTTTTTTCAGGATCGCGTGGTGGCACTAAGACAACATTGAAATAATATACAAATATTTAATCCGCATATTCAGATAGTCGCAAGGTTTTAATACCTATAGTATAAAACCACAAATCAGGTATACTTTTTAAACATATTCATCACATTGACAACATTGTACACTAAACTACTTCAAAGACGTTCAACAAGAAATTTACATAGCGAATATCGAAATATGCAAAGATGATCCAGATGCATTGCAAAGGAGGCAATGTTGTACCACTGAATTTTACTGCAGATACACTAATATTATTTCTTACATTGAATTTGATATTTAAAGAACTCTAACATGATGCTGGGATCATGATTGATCATTATACCTATTTTTATCTTGTGGATCATAGGTTAAATAGTTATAAAGGTCTTATAATTCATTTTTAAATTAAAACGTTTGGTGTACAACATTAACATGCACCAAAATTAAATATATTTCACAATCATTTAGTCGAAATTTTCAGTTATTAGTAAGTATAAATAAAATAAAACTCAATCAACTACAAAAGAAAACAAAACAAAAATCTATTTCTTAAAGCTTTCACGGCCGGCGTTGCATGTAGAATATACTGCTTCCGGACTGTTTGGCCCTGGTCCATAGGAAACTTGTGTTCCAGACGTTTTCTTCGATCACTGCGGTCGACATCTTCAGTGGTACAGGTCCGAGCACCGACGAGTGCGGAGAACTCTTCTCGGTGGCGACTTCTCTGCGACTGATCGGACCTGTACGTCTGAAACGTCTGGAACACAAGTTTCTTATGGACCACGGCTAAGCAGCCCGGAAGCAGTATATGCTACAAAAAAAAATAGAAAAAAGAACAATAAATTTTGGGGGTTCCCCATACTTAGAACTAATACTAAAACTTAGGTGATCAAAAATGATTGAGGTTTCTAATATATTTTTTTTCTAAACTGAATTGTTTTCGCGAGAGACACTTCCAAAGTGGTATAATACTTGGTTAGAACGAGATCTAGTAAGTAGTTTATATTTACGTCATAAACCGTAAACTGCATTTTACCTTTCATTCAATCAACTCAAATATAAAAATTAAAAACATTATTATGTTACTTGCTGCTACGGAACCCTTCATAGGCGAGTCCGACTCGCACTTGGCCCCGTATTTTTATTGGTAATAGGCTCGCGTTTGACCACTATCTCACATGTTAGTAAGTGATGATGTGGTTTAATAACCTAACCTAACCTGTTCAGCCTAGACTTGAAGACTCCTAGGTTATTGCTTTCCGGCTGATCAGCTTACAAAAATAGGTTGTCAATCGATTTGGCTACTTTTTTCATTTATAAACTCAACGTCGCGTCAAACGTTCATAAATTCTAAAGTTTCTTTGATCAAAATAATACAGATATTTATTGTTTGGTTTTGGGAATTATATATTTATTTAAACTGTAATAACTTGACTTCATTCGTGAGTATCGATATCTTTTTCGGTTGAATCGTTTGGTAGAAATACAGCAGCCACAATTCCACCTAAAAAATAATGGTTGAATTAATGTTACAATCAATGAACGATTACAACTATCCAATAGAGTTCATTCCAACAATTGATGAGCAAATATGAAA
The DNA here is from genome assembly GCA_946251805.1 of Cybosia mesomella. Lineage (NCBI taxonomy): Eukaryota > Metazoa > Arthropoda > Insecta > Lepidoptera > Erebidae > Cybosia > Cybosia mesomella. The sequence continues at coordinate 29,452,746 of OX276402.1, read as the reverse complement.
GATAAAATACTATAATAATGTTGATGCGAATTAACGCGATCATATTGTATAGGTTGCGAGGGATATGCTCTATGGGCAACCTTACACCCCAGCGTTTTAAGACCCGAGACGGCGTGCGGTTTTAGTCGGTTCAAAGCCCGACATAACCGCCCCCGCTGGCCGGTGGTGGGGGGGGGGGAGGGTATCCGAAGGGATTTACGCACGAAAAAAAAAAGGTATACTCGCCTTCCGTCGTCGAGCCCGTGAGTCCAACATAACGTCCCCGCTAGCTAGCGGGGGGGTAGCCGAAGGGATTTCCGCACGAAAAAAAAAAAAAAGGTACAAAGTTCTTCCGCCGAGCCCGCAACATGCTCGCCGCGCATCGCAGGCGATGAGCGCAGGCCTGGGGGTGGCAGGTGAGGCCGCCTGTCACCCCAGCAGAAGCAGGCCAGACGGGGCAAGACGGGGACACCGTTGTTCCCAAACCTGAGGGGGCCATCTCGAAACCGGAGATGGCCCAGGGTCAGTCGGGGTGCGAGGGGGCAACGAAAATATAAAAAATATCGAGAATATGCGGGTAGATGAAAAGCCTCACGGACTCGACGACGGAGGACGTGCACCACTGAGCTAGTCAGCCTGTGACCACTCAGGCAATCCATAGATATGTATATACCTATACATGATGGCGTAGTTCCCGTTAACATTATTATATATCATGGAACGCGCATGGTAGCCTTAGAATACTAATCCATGCCTATAGGTCTAAAAATATACTACAATGTAGTTTGCAATATACTTAATCCTATAGGTTTATCTTGGAAAAAGTAAACATCCAGGACGGGACTTTCTGTTCCCTTTTTCGAGTCTAATCTATATGTAAAGTTAGCATATTAATTGCTTCAAAATCCTGAATCAAATACTAAATCCAAAATATTGGAAACTTGATACTACAAATACATAAACATAGTAAATTTTTCGTTAATAATAAGAGCAATTTGAATGACCCTGTCAGTCATATATATCACTAGCACTACATATTATAACACAAAGTACTCCTCCGCGTCTGTCTGTCTATCTGTCTGTTCGCGAGGAATCCAAAAATTATTGCACCGATTTTCATGCTGTATTCACCAATGGATAGAGTGGTTCTCGAGGATGGTTTTAGTATATCAATCGTCAAGTTTTTGTATACATTGGCTAGAATATAATTTACACTGGCCATCACAATTTTTGGTGGTGTAATTTTAAAACCTGATTTTGAGAGTAGGTACCTTTTTTACTGATTCCAAATATGCATTTAGTTTTTTTTATCAGCACTAGTTTTGTAGGCCAGTGTTATCAACTTAAAAAGTTATTCAAGTAATGAAACTACAGTTTGATTTTTCTAAGACTTTAAGATTGTGGCGGTAAGACCCGTCATGGAGGAATGGCGCCACGGAAGCCTCTCCTACCGGCTGACGCAGGGGCTCACCGGACATGGCTGTTTCGGTGAGTTGCTGCATCGTATACGCCGGGAGCCGACGCCCGAGTGCCACCATATCCAGTATTGCTCCCTAGACACACCGCTTCACACACTGGCCAAGTACCCCGAGTGGATGCAGCAGCGCCATGTCCTTGAAGCAGCCTTCGGAGCGGGAAGCAGGCCCTGGTGCTAGCCGGGGTCCTGGGATATCCTTTCTAGGGCACACCAGATTCCCCGTACAACATGGCTGACGCAAGAGATACCGTGCGGTTTAGTCGGTTCAAGTTCGACATACCCATCTTAGCGTAAGCTCCGGTGGGGTGAAGTCCAAGGAGGTTCCCACTCGTAAAACAAAAAAAAAAGGACTTTAAGACTTGCGTGTTTGTTGATAGAGACAGCAGATACTTACTTAGAAGAAATACAGCACAGCAGTAGAATGTAAGCTCACAATAATTGATAACAGCAGTACCTACGATAGCCACACCTCCGAGGCAGACGGAACGAGCCACCATTGTACCCAAACCTGTTGCTAGACCTCTGAGGACAATAAGAAAATTTGGATCATTCTCATTGGTTCCATCGCAATTAGTTTCCAGAGATTCTCATTAGTTCCGATGGAACTAATGAGAATGATCAGAAAATTTTATTTTTCATTTGAAAATATCAGATCATATTTTATTTTATTTATGACGGCCTCTGTGGCGTAGCAATAGTACATTCGACTGCTACGACAGTTGGCGCGGGTTCGATTCCCGCTCAGTACAAATATTTGTATGCATGAATATGTCTATTTGTATTGCTCTGGGTGTTTCTATGTATAATACGTATGTATTTACATATATAAGTATGTTTATCCGCATTCTGGAACCCATAACACAAGCTAGTTAAACTATGCTTACTTTGGATCCAGAAAGCGCTGTGTAGAATGTCGTAGAATATTTATTTATTTATATTTATTTATTAAATGTTAATAGTAATATTCCTAAAATGCGAGTTAATTCTGATTGATAAGTGTAAACATGTATGGATATATTATTAGGTCTATCAACACCAATGGTAACATTTAGGATTCAGATTTACCCTTTTTTAGAATTCAAACAAATAAAATATGCCAATTAATTATACTTAAAAATTTGTAAAATTCTTAAATATTTGTTACCACGTTACAAAGATTCGACTTAGAAGTAAAACAATTTATTTGGTTGCTGAAAAGTAACTGAAACGTCGGGATTAGTGTAGGTAAATAATAAAGTAACACAAAATAATCGAGTTACGTAGAATCCAAGCAAAAAAGTTTTATTTCAACGTGTAGGATTCCACGTAATCTCCCAACAATTCCATATTTCAACCTTCTAGAATAATATTAATAATATTGCATACTCAACTGACTTCGAAATCTTAATTTTGGGTTGCACTATTATGGGTTCCAGAATACGGAAAAACAACAAAATTAGTTATATTTTCTTTTTAAATACATTCATATTATACATATAAACACCCAGACCGATGTAATACACATATTCATGCATACAAATATTTACACTGGAATCGAACCCGGGACCTCCGATTAGCAGTCGAACGCACCACCGCTACGCCACAGAGCGTACACAAAATATGCATAACAATAATGTGATAAAACTTACCTATAAGAAGTTGGGAATATATCAATATAATACGAATACACGCTACCAATAGCCAGCCCAGTGAACTGTGCCATGCAGAAAAGCACCATACTGCCAATACGATCAGACGTCAAGTTAACGAAGATACAACTAAGACCGGCGATCAAGAGACAAGTGAAGATCAAAGATCGCCTCCAGTTAGCGAAGGCCACAGCGACAATATTGAGAACAGCGAAGAGTAGCGTCAAAAACATACCGGAGTAAATCGTGTTCAGGGAGAGGTTGTCTACGCATATATCCTAGAAAAATAAATATTTGATTTAAATTTAGCATATTTTCCATGTCCATAAAAATCGTAGTATGAATCAACTATGTCGAAAAGAGTCCTTCGGCATTTCATACCACGGTATGAATCGCCAATGTACAAAAAAATCCGTTCCCGCAGGGGGAACGCACAGGTAGATTTCGTGAAGCAATTAATATTATTTTTTAACATGTTTAATTTTTTTCTCTCGAAAACGGTAACTTTTAGCGAAAAACTTTTCAGACATTTATTTTAGACTTAAAAATGGTCTATCGATTAAAAATGTTTCCGACATCAAGAATGTTCACCGGTTAGAAGTTATGATTTTTTTCCCGAAAAATTTTAGTTTTTCCCCCTCCACTTTTAGTTAAAGTTTTAATCTTATAGGTTAATAATTAAAAGTTGTTGGTATTCATGTATACTATGGGATAAAATTAGAACGGTTCGAATATCTTTCATGGAACGTGAAATTTTGAGGAAAAACTGATTTCACAAAAAGTGAGGCCCTACCGTCCCCTTAGGCCGGATTCCACCCGTTCACGAACTTAAACTAAGTTTACACCCAAGCAATTTTTGACTGCAGTTTGAAAGCGATTGGGGCAAAAATGCGACGGTGAAAGTGCCGCAAATTTTGGGAAGTGGAACCATACATACATATATATATATATATATAAACTTTATGACCAGTGGTCATTTCGGACTCAGGGGGTCATAACTAGACCTCCTATGAAGATTTTTTTTTTATGTTCGACAGTAGTCAAGAAACCAATAGGTAGATCGATTTCATCGAAAACTACCTAAAAACTTACCTATTGGGCGATTTATACCATGGTTCGAAACGCCGAACGCCTTTGATCGATTTAAACTGCGGCACGAATAACTCTTGATGGTATACATAGACCAGCCTATTCAACATTCAAAATGGCGCCAAATCATTATCATGTTTAGACAGATTTAAATACACTGTATTACTAAAAAAATTGTGCGCAATCGTCACATTCGGGTCGTCATGATTTTTGATAATTGGATAGGCCAGTCCATGTGCAATTCAAATTCAAATTATTTATTTTCAGATAACAGAGAATGTAAATCCAATTGATTAGTAACCAGATCAGTGCACCACACTTGCGAGAAGAACTCTTGCAAGAAATATAAGCTTACTGAGGGTTTATCATGAAGTGTTAAACTCAGCCGTTTGAGCGAGATAAAGGGATGCAGTGACACACCCTATACAATATGGAATAAAACTAGTGTCCGATCCGTGAAGGTGTATATAGGTATGGCAACACAGAAGGCAAACTTTGTGAATTAAAAATAAAAATAATAAAAGAAAAACAAATAGGCGCGGCAGTGCAGCAAGCGGGGGTGGGTTCTGGGCCGTCGCTAAATATTATTGGATATCTACTATGTGGTGTTGTCACATTCTTAAATTTTGAGGAGATATTGGGTAATTATTACCTAGGGACCCCTATTCTTGTACCTGACTGTATAGCCTCTATTCATCTTTTTCATTCAAATGACTTACATTTTACCACGTCATGGTAAGCCCTTTGATCTTCGTTCTCGCAAGCAAAAAGCCTAAGAATCAAATTATTAACATAAAGAAAATTATGTACTGACATTTACTTTAATTGGAGTCATATTAGCGACGACTTTTTTGCAGAAACTAGTACTTTCCTCCACTGAGGTAAAAAAGGAGTTCACCATTGTCGCATACCACATGAAGAACACATTGTTACTAAAATAATAAATTTATACCCTTAAAAAATATTTTCAAACAAACTTATCCAGTAGGCAGTAGTAGGGTGATTTCAAATATATTAATATCATAACTAAAAAGTATACAATAAAATTATTAATAACAAAAAACGCGACTGCCCTAAAAAGACCGAAACAAGTTTGATAGCAGGCGGAACCAATTTGCAAATTATAAACCGAAAGAAAATTAGTGGGTCCCGTCTGCCATTAAACTTGTTTTGGTCTTTTTAGGGCAGTCGAGTTTTCGATGTTTTATTTATATTTTTTTAGATTTGTCGCCGTTTATTTTCTAAGGTTTATTTGATGCATGTAGGTCACATGAAACATTCCACTTAACCTAGTACATGGTTTATTAATTTATTATGTGCCTCGTGTTTGCATCAAAGTGGTGTCCATTTCAACATATGCTAGGCGGACGGATCTTGGCGCTGGTTTTCAACTGGAACCCCTGTATGTATTTGCGTGTAGTAATGTGTGTAAATGTGAGAGTATGGTATGTGTCATGTGATGTGTAAAAATCAATGTATCTCCACAACCCATAGGAACCTATTCCCGGGATGAAAAGCCTATGTGTTATTCCGGACTATAGTCTATCCATGTACCAAATTTCAGCCAGATCCGTTCAGCTGTTTTTGCGTGAAAGAGCAACAATAATAATTAAAGAAAACCAAATTAGTAGGATATGTAAGTATTTACAAGAAAATATATTTATATAAGTGTGATTATCAGCATTCTAGTACCCATAACATAAGCTAGTTAAGCTATTCTTACTTTGAGTCTGACGCTGTGGAAAATTTAAAAACATAATTACAAGTTACTTTATAAAAAAGTAGGTTACAAATACACTTGTATTGATACCTAATGAGGGTTACGAAACCGTTGAACTGGGTGTATGCAGCTCCACCAAACCTGCAAGCTGGGACCTGCTGACAGAGGAGGCTTTGTCGACAAGACTCTCGGTTTGGGGTTGGGAGGATATGCCTTATGGGCAACCATACATCCCGGCGTCCGAAGACGGTGTCCTCCCCAAGTGTCCGTTGCCGGGCACTCCGGGTAAGCCCTCGAAAGGATAACCCCAGGGTTGCCGGCGGACTTTGGCCGCCACCGTGGCCTCGCCTGGTGGGGTCGGGTTTTATCAAAACTTACAAACACCTTCACAAACTTTCACATTTATAATATTACTAGCCTATACAGATTCGTCATTACTTCTAAAATTACCAAATACAACTATTAACCAATGAATATACTTACGTACTACAACATATAGAGAGCAGTAGGAATAGTTGTAATGACCTCCAAAGTAGGGGTGGTTTTAGCACAGGAGTTGTCTTCTTGGCAATGGATGCCCAGAATGATGAAATGTTGACAATGTTGTCTGTTTTCATCAGGGATTTGACCTGAAAGCATTCATAGTTCATTGGAAATGTCCACAATTTTGTCGTAGCGTTTAGTAATAAGTTTAGTTATGTACCAGGGTGGTCTGAAAAGTTTCCGACCTCAACGTGAAGATGACAACACTCGTAAATAAAAGCTACTGAATTTCGTTGTTCATCTGTTGACAGTTACTCATCTAAAGTTTCAGCCATTTTGGACGCGCAGTTTTTATGTAACAGTCGTTTGAGTGAGTTGGTGTGAGGTTTTTTGTGAAAATGGACAAAATCGAGTATCGAGCTGTCATTAAATATTTGTTTTTGAAAGGCAATACGCCTACGCAAATCAAAGATGAGTTGGATTCTGTGTATGGGGACTCTGCACCATCATTTACCACAGTGAAATTTTGGGCAGCTGAATTTAAACGTGGCCGTAAGAGCTTGGGAGACGATGAACGTTCGGGACGTCCAAAAACTGCAACTACCGACGAAAACATCGCCAAAGTTCACCAAATGGTGCTAGACGACCGCCGAATTAAAGTGAGAGAGATAGCAGAGGTTATGAACATGTCAAAAGAACGTGTTTGTCACATATTAGATCAACATTTAGGCATGAGAAAGCTGTCCGCGCGTTGGGTGCCGCGTTTGCTCACGTTAGACCAAAAACGTGTTCGAATGAACATTTCCAACGCTCTTTTGACGCAGTTTAGGCGCAATAAATCCGAGTTTTGGCGCCGATTAATTACTGTAGATGAAACTTGGATACACCATTATACGCCCGAAACAAAAATACAATCCAAACAGTGGACTGCAAAGGGGGAACCGGCTCCAAAAAAAGCAAAAACTGTTTTTTCGGCTGGGAAAGTGATGGCGACTGTTTTTTGGGATAGTCATGGAGTTATTTTAATCGATTATCTTCAAAAAGGAAAAACCATTACAGGAGCATACTACGCATCATTACTTGACAAGCTGAAGGCAGAACTTGCGGAAAAACGGCCACATTTGCAGAAAAAGAAAATCGTGTTTCACCAAGACAACGCACCGTCTCACACCTCAGCGGTTGCCATGGCGAAAATCCACGAATTATCGTTTAAACTGCTTGACCATCCGCCTTACTCACCAGATCTAGCCCCAAGCGACTTCTTTTTGTTCCCTCATCTAAAAATTGCGCTCGGAGGACAAAGATTTTCGTCAAATGAAGAGGCAATCACCTTCGTGAACAATTATTTTGCAGAGAAAAATGCCGAGTACTATTTTGACGGGTTACAGAGATGGGAGCATCGCTGGGAGAAGTGTGTAGAGTTACAAGGAGACTATGTTGAAAAATTAAAAAAAAAATTCAGAAAAAATGTGTTGTATCTTTGTTAGGTCGGAAACTTTTCAGACCACCCTCGTATACTATACTAGTTCTATAATAGCAAACCAATGTCAAAGCGAATTCAGTAATAGTAAAGAATTGGACCGTAGATTTACAGACATCAGTGGGGACTCCCACTTTGGTTCCTGATGCAAAATGGTCATTGCCATCCAACACGCCAATGCGGTAAGTTTGATGGGCATCTTTGCATTGGGTATGATCCGGGACGGGTTAATAAATACAAGGGCAATATCCCTTGTAGTCCACAAGGGATATTGCCCTTGTGTTTTCGTTTTAAATAAAAGGTAAATTATTTTTTTAAACAATAATATTTAAAGGTATAACCACGAGTCTAACTAATATTTATTTTAAATCTAATATAAATTTTTGTTCATTTAACTTACAGAATATACGCAATTATTTCCAAAGTTCATTTTGAACATAGCTTTCAAAACATTCATAGCTTTATCAGTTTCTCCCTTATTAGCCAAAAACTTCGGACTCTCTTTTAAGAAACACAACATGATTGCACCGAAACCAAGAGGTAATGACAAGACTAAACTGAAAAGACGCCATGATTTATAGGTATTCAAATAAGGCACAGAGACGGCGAAGTCCAAGGGTAAAACTAGGTATCCCAAAACTGTAACCAATAAAGTAAATGTTAACGTTACCTTTAAGTTAGATCCAAAAACTATAAGATAGGAATAAACTTAAAATAACCTTTAGATTTAGATCGGAAAAAGAGAACGCCTAGGACGGGAATTGAACCCGCGACCAGTCCCTTACAGGAGGAATGCTCTGACCAACTGAGCCACCTAGATACGTCCCAGATATTCGAAGTTCTCCGATATATTATATACGTCTTAAAGCGACGCTGGATCCATCTTCCGTAGGTAATTCTTGCGAACTACGGAAACAATGAATGACTTTACAATCATTTTAAACATTGATTTTTAGATGACTCCGCCACATTAATTCAATTAATTTTTTGCAGCAATTGGTATGCTATTTTTCCTATAGATTTAGATCGGAAAAAGAAAACGTCTGGGACGGGACTTGAACCCGCGGTCGCGGTAAGCATACTAATTGCTTAAAAATATAATTGAATTGAAATAACCTTGGTAAATGTATGAGCTTTCACTACTATTGTGAAGGCTTAACATACAGACATGTTAGTAAATAGGACAAAAAATTGCCCGCTGAGTTTCTTACTGAAGTCTTTTCAGCTCGGCATGGCCGCGTTCTGAAACGCTGTTCCATTCGCTAAATATTAGTCTAGTTTGTAAGTTTTTTTATCTTTTGCTACTTGTATTAGTATAAAAAATTGTCAAGAAAACTTTAAACTAACAATAAACCTTTGCTGTTTACTTACCAAAACTAATAAAATCGGATCCAGTGCTGGAGATGTATTGTATGAAGATGTACCTAGTCCGTTTCTTTATGCACGTACTCTCTCCAAGATATGTAGTTATTAAGGCCATAGACGCTGTTGAACTAAAACACATCTAATCAAGTATTAAGTCAACTGAACGAATTATGTTTTGAAATATTTGTTCAGATAAAATTTTCGTATTATTTTTAATTGGAAAAGTAAATATTCGGGTCGGGATTGTAACTCTTCAGGGCTTGTCGAAATAGTTATGTACTATATTTTTGAAGTGAAAACTTCTTTAGCGGCGTTGTGCACTTTTTTTGTAAGGTAAAAAAGGCTAAACTCGCGTCAGTAAACACGTGACCTGATCGTAAGACAACAAATATAGAAGGGCTAATTTCACATTATTCTTAACAACCTTGGTGGCGCGTTCGTTTAATGAGTAGTCGTTGAGTTCGTCAAGACTGAGATCGATTCCGACCGAGGCCCAAGAAACACTTTTTGTCATCATATAACTTTTTGTAATATTTATTCTATTTTGTGCCATAAATCTATTGATATAAAATGGAATTTAATCAAAGTGCATTAAGAAAGAAAATGAGTTAGTACTTTATAAATATATTGGCGATGATGGTTCTGGTAATAATGATGGTGAAAAAGTCGTTGAAATTATAGATGGAAGATGATTTTTCTGAGAGATAAACTTTTTAATGTAAATTAATTGTAATAGTTGTGAAGTGTTAAATTTTTAATCTAATATAAATTGTCATGTTTGTGTACGATAGCACAATAAATGAATATTGTATGTTACCACATAAATGATAGTACTTTTATACTGATAATTAAAGCAATTCGTGCAAAATTATTCCCTAACTATTCCAAAATATCAAAAATGCACAACGTTAATATTCAAGTTTTCACTTCTGCCGGCACTCCCGGAGTGCAACCCGTCGTTTTTTTTGACATGTTATTTTTATATTACAACCACTCTGCAATAACATTTATGGGTACTATCCTAACATTGCCCGATACAAACTTATTAAAACCAAAGTAATTGACCTTAAATTTATTTGTTTAACCATGACACGAGTATAAAAAAAACTAGGTTTTGTGTTTATTTTATTTATATAGATTTAAATCGGAAAAAAAGAATATCTAGGACGGGACTTCAACCCGCGACCAGTCCTTACAGGGGGAATGCTCTGACCAACTGAACTACATAGACACGTCGCAGATACTCGAAATTCTCCGATAAATTATATACGTCTCAAGGCGGCGCTGGAGCCATCTACCGTAATTCTTGCGAACTACTAATTTTATTTTATGTTGCTTAAAATGACCAAAATGATAAAAAATTAAAATGGCTAACGTACTATTATGATTGCCAGTTTCCAAAATAAAGATAAATAAAAATTTTGTAGCACATTCCAAGAATCAATAATTATAATAACAGCCTAATTGAACTAACAGGAAGACTTACAAGCAGCTGGCTAGGCTTTTGAGAACCAGCATCACGTAGAAACTACTTGATAAACTCGTCATTGCGGAGAAGATAAAACCAGCTGTTACAGACACGAGGAGAGTTCTTTTTCTGCCTGTAGTATCTGCGGCGTAACCCCAAGGTATAGCAAACAGGAACCCTAGGAGTAACAACAACATATACAACATATGTTTTTTTGATTAAATCGTGGTAAAGTAGTCATCTATAGCTCCGTTGTCAGATGGCAGTCGCTATAAAGAATATATCGGAGTTCGAAGTTTTGAAGTTAAACTGAAAAGCTGACCGCATGGGGTAAGGCTCGTTATTAATACACATTATGAGAAATTACTGAGTGTATTTTAAGTTTCAGCTTGAGAAATAGTGATTTTCTGCTAATGCCCAAATGGAATTCTGATCCTGTTCCCGCTACCCATGCGAACCTATTCTAGGAACAAAAAGCTGCGGCTGTCTGTATTATAGCCTGTATGTTATTCCAGACTATAATCTATCCCTATACCAAATTTCAGCCATATCCGTTCAGCCGTTAGAGCGTGATTGAGTAACAAACATCAAAACTTTTTTTTTTCTATGGATGATAGGCTCACGTTTGACCTCTATCTCACCTGATCGTAAGTGACGATGTGGTCTACGATGGATCACGTTTGCCTAGAAGGAACCTTTACAAACTATCACTTTAAAAATATTAGCAGGATAGAATAGGATATTTAATACTAATTTGAAACAATTAAAATCAGGGCCTAGGAATTACAGTCTCCTACAATTTTAGGTGTACTAACAATTTTATAGTAGAACTTTTTTATTATTTTCTTTTTCGTGTAGTAACTCCCACCGGTCTTCATCCCACCGGTGTCAGCGGTAATTTGGGTATGTTGGAATCAAACCGACTAAAACCACACGATGTACATTGCCAGGCACCCCGAGCATGCCCTGGGAAGTATAACCCAAGGGTTTCCAACGGACTTCGGCCACCACTGAGGTCTCGCCTTTGGTGTCAGGTTTGATCCCACGACGGTGATTTGGCAGGCGTGTGTAGGACACACACGACACGCCTCCGTCTTGGTCTGCTCCTGTAAGTCCTTTTCTTTTCTTTTTTATACCACTCAGGTGGCAGACAAGCTCACGGCCCACCTGATGGGAAGCGGTCACCGTGGCCTATGGACGTGTGCAACACCAGGGGCGTCACACTCGCGCTGCCGACCCTAAAAAAAAGAAATTGCAAAGCAGGAATAGCCTTTAGTCTTCCGGGAAGAAAAAAGGCTACTCCCGCCTCTCCCTTCTTTTTCAGTTTTTGTGCTGTCAGAAGGAAGACTCTTCCCTCTGACAGCATAAAAACTCTCAGTGAGCTCTGGCTACCCTACTCACCGCCGGGAACACAACACGAGGTTATTATGGCCGCGGTATTCTGTAGGGCGGAGGTACTTTCCCAGTCGGACTGCTCAGTTGGACGGGAATACCGTCATGTACTACCTATATTACCTTAGCTTATAATGTCTAAAGAAGTGATCATACCAGCAAAACTAACAGATCTCAAGATCCCGCCTTGTTCCAGTGTTAAGTTGAGGTCACAGCTGGCAGAAGAAACCACTAAGCTGTAGCCCAGCAGGTCCATCACGGCTCCAACGTTGATAACACAACAGGTGAACAGCAAAACGTACTGGTATCGCCCATGACCTAGATTTAAAAATATTTCCATTAAATTTTTTGATTATTTCATTTTTCGTTGACATGGACATAACTTCATGCCTGTATCTCCGAAGGAGTAGGCAGAGGTGTATTACACATCCACGATTCGCCAGTTATGTTTAGGGGGCGTGCCTATTGCCATCTACCGGGCACATTACAAAGCGAGCGATAATCAACATTTTTAATACACACATAACTACGGAAAGTTAGAGGTTGTGCCCGGGGCGACTGGGGATCTAACTCGAGACGTCGTCTCGGTAGTCCGTTACGTACACTACTGGGCTATCGCCGCTTTTTTTCGTTGACTCCGAAACTTATTGATTAGCCTTCATCTGTAGTAGGTTAAGTTAAATAAATAAATTTTCTACGACATTCTACATAGAGCTTTCAAGACTCAAAATAAGCATAGTTTAACTAGCTTGTGTTATGGGTTCCAGAATGCGGATAAACATACTTATGTACTTTTTTTTTGTAAATACCTACATATTATACATAGAGACACCCAGACTAATGCAAGTAGACATATTCATGCATACAAATATTTGCACTGAGCGGGAATCGAACCCGCGCCCCCTGTCGTAACAGTCGTAGTACTACCGCTACGCCACAAAGGCTTCTTTGGAGTTGGCAGGGCTCTGCACGCAGTACACACCCACCATATTAATCTATTATTATTATCCATATAATTAAAACACAGTCACCGATTACCCGGGGTGCCCGGCAACGGACAATTAGGGAGGACACCGTGCGGTTTTAGTTGATACACGACATAACCACCCCCGCTGGCCGACGGGGGGGTATCCGAAGGGATTTCCGCACGTAAAAAAAAAACCATACCATACCATATACCATATTGTCAGGACAAGGTATGTATGCATGAAACATATAAACACAAATTGTATGTTTGTACGGATGACGCCGCGCCGGGACGAACAACTTGCTTAAAATAAAAACCAGTAATGTAAATTTGAAAGGGATAGGTACTGATTGTACCTGGGGTGCTTGGTTGGGGACCTCCACGCGGTGCACCCTGGGCAACGGAGACGGCAGCGCCTCTCTCCTAGGGCGGGGGAGACGCTGCTGCCTATGTCCCTCTGATTAGCAGATGGCACAGTGGAGAGCAAGTAAGGGGGCCATCTCGAAACCGGAGATGGCCCAGGGTCAGTCGGGGTGCGAGGGATATGCTCTATGGGTAACCTAACACCCCGGCGTCTTAAGACCTGAGACGGCGTGCGGTTTTGGTCGGTTCAAGCCCGACATAACCGCCCCCGCTGGCCGGCGGGGGGGTATTAGAAGGGATTTCCGCACGAAAAAAAAAAAAAAAAAAGGTACTGATTGTACCTAATACAACATTTAGATCTAATTAACAGTGTGTACATCGCACACATTTATCTAATACGTGTGGCTCAGATAATTATGTTAAATTATGAGAATTATGAGATGACACTAGGTCTGTCAGGGAACAAGGAAAGCGCCTTATGGGCCACGCAGGGTGTAACCCGAAGGTCTGAAGACCCGAGACGGAGTGTGGTTTTAGTCGGTTCAAGCCCGAGGAAGTAACTTCTTCAACTTTTTATTTCATCTAACAATCACTTTACAAACATCTTCAGACAGCATAATATTAAAGAGATGTTTTCAACATCATCCATCCATTCCTCATGAATGTTACTCGAGTCTTGATCCATGTCATGGGAATCAGTTTTGAATTTAACATGTTTTGAAAATTTTTGTGAGTGAGATTTACTTATAAATAAAAAACGCTTGACCAATCGGAACTTTCTTTCTGGTTGACCAATTGAGCACTAAATCATACTACACAACTATATTAAATCTCAACTCCATTAAAACTCTATTAACTCACCGGCCTTTTCAATAGCATCTTCAATATCCACATTCTCCATAATTACACATACAATATTACTATCTCAATATTAATATCTAATTTTCTTGTATTTCTAGTATTCTTCGTTTACACAGTGTTTTATTTTCATAATATGTGCTACGAATAGTGGTTTTAAATGTATTTTCCTAAAACAAGAATTACTCGCTGTCGTTACAGTAGATTAATGAAGTATTATAAGAACCAAGTAAAATATGCAAGCCTAATAATATTTTTTTATTCCCAGTACAGTTAGTATCAAAAGTGCTTCAATACGTTGAAACGGATAACTTTCATTCCTATTATAAATCACGCAACGTGATACTTGAAAAGTTCAACACTTATTGTTTATGTGACGTTTCGATTGAATTCCGTATATCACCGTGATTAAATCCACAGGTGAATTTGTTTGAAATTCAGTAAACTATTTTTTTTTATCCTCTCTAGTACAAAATAGGTGCTGTTGATGCGAAAAACACACATTAAAATCACTGTATATTGCGAGCGACAAAAAAAAATCGAACTTCGAACACCATCTTCTTGGAATTACTCCGAAAAAAAGGTGCGATGTTTCATTCAGACACTCATTTAGATCTATTTGAAATATAATCATCATTATTATTCGAGCGCCTATCCAGGCGCATTCAAATCTTGCATTTTGGAGCCAGTTGTACGTTCAACTAATTCTCATTTCCATAAATTGGTTGAACTTGGATTTTGGGCAACGACGGCCGTGTGACCTCCCAACCCTGAGAGAAACGCCTGCACCAAATCCTTATCCGCAGGTGTACAGGTTTCCAGGTGAGATTGTCTTACGTCAAGATCTTGATGGAGCCCATACACTCAAAACCTGTTTCTTAAAAACCAACCAAAGACTTTTCCTGTTATTCGATGTTAAAAGTTGTATGTTGCAAAAGTCATCAAGCAATAATGCTTGTATATGTATGATTTTCAGTAAAAAAAAAAATATTTAGTAACTTTTGTTGGTAACTGTACATGGTTTTGTCTTCAGTACTGACGCACTTCCAAGTACATCAAATATGTTCAACTGTATAGTTGAATACGTATGAACACGTGACTCTATAAGAGTATAATTAGTTGTACATGTTCATAAATTAAGTTTATTGTTAGTTATTATAACATAATAGCAATTTAATTCACTAGAAGATATTATTCAAGTATCTAATTAGGCGTTATCATTGTATTAAAATTTCAACCAAGTTCCAAAGGATTAGGTTCTCAATTCGTTTGTAACTATATCTTTTTTGGGTTGGTACCACGAAGTTCCGTGGTTCTTTCCAGATTGGTTCTAATTCTGAAAAATCATAGTACATACTTATAGCTTAAAAAGAAAACATATCTTTAATAGAAGACGAAACTAAAATCCAATAAATAATGATTAATATGTTTGAGATTAGAAAATGAATGTATAGCAAAACAATTGTTTTATTGTTAGGAAACGTGGGGTGCTTGATGTGCTAAATCACGTACTGCGCACGCGTGTAATATGTTGCTATCAGCGAATAGGTAGGCGTGTTAGGATCAATATTAATTTAAGATCTGTTAATTTTTTCTTTTTAACAGCGTTTAACAGCGGCGATAGCCTAGTGGTGTACGGAACGGACTGCCGAAACGAGGTCTCGAGTTCGATCCCCAGTCGCCCCGGGCACACACCTCTGACTTTTCGTAGTTATGTGTGTATTAAAAATGTTGATTATCGCTCGCTTAGTAATGTGCCCGGTAGATGGCAATAGACTCGCCCCCTATTACATTGGGACCTAAACATAACTGACGAATCGTGGGTGTGAAATACACCTCTGCCTACCCCTTCAGGGATAAAGGCGAGAAGTTATGTTATGTGTTAATTTTTTCTGCAGCTGCAACACATGACCTATGGTTTAGCAATAAATAATATTTGTTTTCAACAGTTTCTGTTAAACATAATTACATTGTAAAAAGATTTATGTTAAACGACGTTTTTACATTTATGACGATGTTTCTTTTGACGTGATAACGTCTTATAAATCGATGGAGCCGGCTGCACGCACGAAAAAACATGACGCAACATGCCGTTACCGGCGTTACCTCGTATGCCGTTACCTTGTATGCGGCGTTACCTCGCTCAGGGCTTGAAGTGCAAGCGATGCGTCCGCGTGGACAGCTGCTATACATATAGTTAGTATTTTCTTATGACGTTGTCACGTTCAACTATCGTCAGTAAACCGACTTTACAGACAACCGGTTTTTGGACCAACTTATGGACCACTGACTAAGCCCTTTCTAGACGGTAACTGCTCTGATTATACCTTTCTTTTTTTTTTTTTTTTTCGTGCGGATATCCCTTCGGATACCGCCCCCGCTGGAGAGCGGGGGGTCTCCAGCGGGGGCGGTTATGTCGGGCTTGCACCGACTAAAACCGCACGCCGTCTCGGGTCTTAAGACGCCGGGGTGTAAGGTTACCCATAGAGCATATCCCTCGCACCCCGACTGACCCTGGGCCATCTCCGGTTTCGAGATGGCCCCCTTACTTGCTCTCCACTGTGCCCTCTGCTAATCAGAGGGACACGTGGAAAGCTTCCGAACAGCCCTCAACAGGGCCGTCCTCGCCTCGGTCGGAGTTGGCCGTAGGCGGCAGCGTCTCTCCCACCCTAGGAGAGAGGCGCTGCCGTCTCCGTTGCCCAGGATGCACCGCGTGGAGGTCCTCAACCAAGCACCCCTGCTCTGATTATACCTACCGACAAAATTACCGGCATCCCACAAGGTTCCATTCTGTCTCCAACATCCTTCCTGATGCCAAGTGCAAGATGATGAAGGTACTTTGTAACGTACAGCAATTTTCCATTTTAATTTAAGTTCCAGAAATTGTTACGAAGACCGTACCAGGTATAATGTTAAGGCATAACCGCCCCCGCTGGCACGTGGGGGGGTATCCGAAGGGATTTCCGCACGAAAAAAAAAAAAAAAAAAAAAAAGGTATAATGTTAAGGCCATATTAGTATTAAATATTGTAACTATTAACAGAATAGATATGTATAATATTTTTGTTTTATGGTTAGGCAGGGAAGGGAACTTGGGTAGTGAAGGTGAGTGTTTTTTTTTTTTTTTTTTTTTTGTTAAAAAGAATATTAGTAACCGAAATTACTAATATTCCCCCTAACCCCTCCAGCTAAGCTAAATGCTTGTGTTAGGAGTGGGTTCACGTCAGTAGTGTAATGGCCAGGATTCGAACCCGGGACCTCTCGATCGTAGGGTTGACTCCTTAACCACTAAGCTACCGACGCTTTTTGTTGTGTTGATGTACATCAACAAAAGGGGCCCCT
Source organism: Cybosia mesomella (assembly GCA_946251805.1). Classification (NCBI taxonomy): domain Eukaryota; kingdom Metazoa; phylum Arthropoda; class Insecta; order Lepidoptera; family Erebidae; genus Cybosia; species Cybosia mesomella. The sequence goes on along the minus strand of OX276402.1, from coordinate 29,435,136 downwards.
TCTAAACCTAAACTAGGGTCGCCAGTCCCAAGCACTGTCCCGAGTTCCCAACTCAGTAACGCGATGGACCCGGCACCCGCACGGAGAATCCATGGATTGCTAAGAATATCGGTCTCATTTTATAAAGAAAACAAAATAAATAAACACTTAAACATTTACTTTGTACAATTCTTATAACTATAATATTGGTCTTTGTATTTCTCTCTATTACTTAAATACTAGGTCTGCAAGGCGAATCGCTGCTTGCAATGTTGAGCTGAGTGAGACATCGCGAATCAGATTTTGAAAATTTTTAACAGTGATCATTCCTCCGTGGCAAGTCCGATTTTGAAAATTCTTTTTGAAAGTCACAACTCTGGACATGCTTTCTGAGCGTGTAAAGTTTGGTCACAGTGTCTCAAGTGGTTATTATGTAATTCCATCTGGAATTTTTTTAACGGTGATCATTCCTCTGTGGTAGCATTAATTTTTCAAAATAATATCCATAAACCTTCCTCTGATTGACCTCTTTAATCATGCCAAATTTGGTTCTGATTGGATTAGTAGTTTAGGAGGAGACCTGTGACAAAGAAAATCCTGAAGTCTGGTATGAGGAGCTTTCGCTCGACTTCGTCTCACTCAGCTCAATAATTTGTTACTATATTATGTCATTCTTTTTTGATGACTCCTCGTTTGGAAGAAATAGAGTAGCTATTATTCCACCTGTAAAAAAAACCAAATGTTATATATATGTATAGTGAACTTATAGATGACAAAGCACAAAAAACAACTCTAAATTTGTAACATAGGTTCACCATTTTAACAATTTTGTCATTCATAAATTAAAATATGGATTTATTAAATTTAAAGCTAGAATAATATATAGCTGTTAGCTATTCGTGGTAATTTTTCAGTCAGAAAACTTAATAAACTAGACTAAAAATCGCTAAAATGAACATGAAAGGACTAAACAAGCCCTTTTTTTCATGCGAAAACCCCCTCGGGCTTCACCTCACCGGAGCTAACGGTGAGGTGGGCGTGTTGGAGTCAAACCGACTAAAACCGCATGGTGTTTCGTCACATCGGCATGCGTGGCCGGGGAACCTAGTGTGCCCTAGAAAGGGTACGCGCGCGCTTCTCTATAGAGAAGGGGGGATTTAGATAGAAATTCCCTCGGATACCACCCCGCCGGCCAGCGGGACGCTTATGTAGGGCTTGAACCAACTAAAACTGCACGCCGTCTCGGGTTTTCAGACACCGGGGTGTAAGGTTGCCCAAGCATATCCCTCGCACCCCGACTGCCTACATCAAAATTTACATTTCATGCTATCTTTTGAAAGTCAATGTTTTGAAGTTTAACAAATTCTAATAAGAAGTAAATGCGTAACAGAACCATTACTATTGAATCACACCATGTTTGTACCTAATAAGGTACGTGGGAAACCAATCCCACGTTATAATCTCGCAAAATATGATATTTCATACACCCTGACCTACTCAATTTTATTGGCTATTCAATGAATTTTTTAAGCAATTAGTATTATGCGTACTTTTCCTATAAATTTAGATCGGAAAAAGAGAACATCTAGGACGGGACTTGAACCCGCGACCAGTCCCTTTCATCATAATATATCGTAGAATTTCGAAGCCAGCGCAGAAAGTCAGAGCATTCCCCCTGTAAGGGACTGGTCGCGGGTTCAAGTCCCGTCCTAGATGTTCTCTTTTTCTGATCTAAATTTATTGTATAGGCTATATTATACAGGGGTGCTTGGTTGGGGACCTCCACGCGGTGCACCCTGGGCAAGCAATGATTTGTTATATTATATATTCTAAATAAATATATGGCCGGCCCACTGCCACTTCATCTTGCTAATTCTTCGAGCTATGTCGATAATCTGTGAAAGACTGCGGGCAGATGCTGGATGCGGCAAGCTGAAGACAGGGCGCTATGGCGCTCATTAGGGGAGACCTATGTCCAGCAGTAGCTAGAGGAGTGTGATACGTGACTTAGAAAAGTGTAACACGTGTTATAATATACACCGAATATACACAAGTGGTATTCGGTGTTTACGAAGTTTACGAAGACTTAAGACTTTTACGATGACTTTTAGAGGTTCAGTTATTCGAGATCACATGGCTGCGGTGTTTAGTATTTAGTGGTAGGGTGCATTCTTTGTTAAGTGTTTCGAATTCGTAAACTTACGGGGACGTGTTATTCGGTGTTACACTTTTCTAAGTCACGTATCACACACCATAGGTTGATGATGATGATGATGATGATATTCTAAATAAATTTAGAAATCTGTACCTAAATTTTTGTGCTTATTATCCAGATTGACTTGAATGGACTTAGTAAGACTTGATACTTACTTAAAACCAATATCGCCCAGCAGTAAAACGTGAGCTGGCAATGATTGACGATTGTAGTACCGACGATAGCCACTGCCCCGAGGCTGGACGTCCGAGCCACCATAGTGCCCACACCAGTCGCAAGACCTCTGTTGACAATAACAAAATTTGTCAAAGACTTGGTAATAACAATAATCGTACTATATTCATACACAGATAATAACCACATTATATATCTTTTATTTTTTTTCGTGCGGGCATCCCTTCGGATACCCCCCCCCCCCCTCCCCCCCGTTGGATAGCGGGGGTGGTTATGGCGGGCTTGACGCGGCGATAGCCCAGTGGTTTACGTAACGGACTGCTGAGACGAGGTCTCGAGTTCGATCCCCAGTCGCCCCGGGTACACACCACTGACTTTTCGTAATTATGTGTGCATTAATAAATGTTAATTATCGCTCGCTAAATAATGTGCCCGGTAGACGGCAATAGGCTCGCTCCCTATTACATTGGGACCTTAACATAACTGGCGAATCGTGGGTGTGTAAATACACCTCTGCCTACCCCTTCGGGGATACAGGCGTGAAGTTATGTTATGTTTATGTTATGAATCGACTAAAATTGCACGCCGTCTCGGGTTTTCAGATGTAAGGTGGTTCAATAAGGCAATTCGCTCGCACACCGGCTGACCCTAGGCCATCTACATATCTACCTTTCACCGAACAACTCTTGTATATATACTCGTATACCTATATGTATCGAGGGCCTCTGTGGCGTAGCGGTAGTGCATTCGACTGCTACGACAGGGGGCGCGGGTTCGATTCCCGCTCATTGCAAATATTTGTATGCATGAATATGTCTATTTGCATTGGTAGGGTGTTTCTATGTATAATTCCTGGTGTTGCACACGTCCATAGGCCGCGGTAACTGCTTCCCATCAAGTGGGCCGTGAACTTGTCTGCCACCTGAGTGGTATTAAAAAAAAAAACTCACCTATAAGACGTTGGATATATATCAACATAGTACGCATAAACGCTACCAATAGCCAATCCAGTGAAAGCTATTAAGCAGAATAACACCAAACTGATGTAGCGATCGGTGACCAAATTCAATGTGATGCAGCCCACTCCAGATATAACAAGGAGGGTGAAGATCGTAGTTCGCCTCCAGTCGGCGAAGAGGAGAGCTGCAAAATTGCAGACCGTAGCGACAATTGTTAAGATCAGACCGGCGTATATCATATGCGTGGTGTTGTTTTCTACACAATTGTCCTAGAAAAAAAATATGTTAATTTTTTTAAACCTTTACATGACTTCATTGGATATTCAAATAAATACATTTTGGAAAATATATACAACTAATTATCTATACATATAATAAGATGAAAAACTGTACACTGAATATTTTTAGGTAGATTTCGATGAATTCAATCTACCTATTGGTTTCTTGACTACTATCGAATTTAAAAAAAAAATTAAAAATGTTAAAAATATTGTTTAAAGTCCGTAGTTCTCTATATAAAATAATATTAATTGCTTCACGAAATCTACCTGTGCGTTCCCCCTGCGGGAACGGTTTTTTAAAAAAAATAATTGTTATGGGTTCTAGGAACGATATCGATGCCAAAAATGCGATTTTTAGAATTTTTGTCTGTCTGTTTGTCTGCTTTCATTACACTTAAAAATCGTACGATTTCGCTGTGCATCTGCCGCAAACTGATACACGTCCTGCCTCTAACACGTTCCGCTCGGAACTGATTGACTAGCTGAACTCGTTATATAGGTAGAAAACGTAGTATTTTGAATTTTCATGGTATAGTTCAGAATTTATGTAAATTTTGATTCCCGTTTTCCATTCTCCTATCAATGCCCTTCATTTTGGTATCATTTTTAATTTTCTAATCTGAACACAACTCAAATAAAACTGGAATGCGTTTTTGGTTACACCAATCTTTGAGAGCAAATTCTATCGAGGAAAGTAAAAGTCATTGTGTATCGAATAACCGAAAATACTAGATTGAATAGACTAGAATAACATTATATGATTTTCAGAACTACACAGGGACTTCTCATTTTCTAAAAATCTTAATCTGAAAACATCCTTCCTCAGGGACTCTCGCCTTAAAACAACTTGTAATGGTATGTCACTCTAGAACCATTACCTATTTTTTAACGCAGTTATTCTAAAAATCGACATCTTAAGCCGCCATTAATAATAATAATATTCTTTATTGACATAAATTAAATTCATTACATTATGGGATTATACATTATAGATTATACATTATGGGATTACCATTACCATTCATTAATTTAAAAGAGACAAATTGTTAATGTTTATACTACGTGTCAAACTAATTAATTATTCTAACCCGGTGCTGGGTTATATCAGGAAAACAAAAATAATATTCAAATGCATTCCTAACTTGGCCCGATGCGCTCTTCTAGGGTAACATTCTTCTAGGGTATGTTCATAAACTCCTCTATAATATATTAAATTAATATAAGTTCGACTAAATCTATTATTGATCATCATGCTGAGCAGATCATCATGAAATTCTGAAGTTCGATAGGACCCTGATATGGTCGGATATATAAATCGCTATAGCTAATAGGGGATGAGCAGTAAAATATAAAATCTCGAATCTGCAGAGTTACCTACGTGTAAAAGATAGTTGATTAGGGACTCAACCTTTGATAATAAATTTCATCACGCTATTATTAGGGAACCGGGTAGAATTAATGTCGATGTTACATATAAACCTCTATTTCTTCATGATAAATGATTGAGAACATAACGATGAAAAAGGTAACCTAAACATGCTGGGTTGGTTGATGACAAAGTCGCGGGCAACAGCTAGTAAATTATATTATTTATAAATTATTATTTATTTATATTATATTTATTATTTAGTAATTAGTAAGCTATCATATAATTTATATCGAAATAAGTCAACATCCAGAACGAGACTTGAACCTGTGATCAGTCACTTCTCACATAATCGAAATGAAAAGTAGAGTGTTTACCTCGGGTGAAAGTCACCATTTCACCCTCGAACTATTGGCACACTCACTTCGTTCGAGCGCCAAAAATATCTCGGGTGAAATGGCTGACTACTACACTTTTGTTTTTTTTTTAACATGCGGAAATCCCTTCGGATACCCCCCCGCCGGCCAGCGGGGGCGGTTATGTCGTGCATCGACTAAAACCGCACGGTGTCCTGTCCAAGTGTCCATTGCCGGGCACCCCGAGTAAGCCCTCGAAAGGATAACCCCAGGGACTTTCAACCCTTGTGTAACAATCTACTATTGTAAGATTCATAAAACAACAAAACCAATTAAATATTGTGTCAATAAAATAACTAAGATAAATATGTTTTACACTTACACTAGTGCTGTTCACTGTGACGCTAGATACTAATTTTTGGCAGAAATTAGTACCTTCATTCGTTGAGGTGAATAAGGAGTCCACCATTGTTGGGAACCACATTATGAACGCATTGTTCCTGTAACAAATACATTCCTGCATCAGTGAGATAAATTCATAATTCATCCAAAGGTCGTTTGGCTTAACGGTGATACCACCTATTCTACTACTATTTAATTAGATTAAAGATAATATATTTTTCAAATTAAGTGCCTTATAAAAGCATAAAACATAACATAACTCCACGCCTGTATCCCCGGGTAGGCAGAGGTGTATTACACACCCACGATTCGCCAGTTATGTTAAGGTCCCGATGTAATAGAGGGCGAGCCTATTGCCATATACTGGGCACATTATTCAGCGAGCGATAATTAACATTTATTAATGCACAAATAACTACGAAAAGTCAGAGGTGTATGCCCGGGGCGGCTGGGGATCGAACTCGAGACCTCGTCTCAGCAGTGCGTTACGTACGCCACTGGGCTATCGCCTTATAAAGAGCATAAAAATTCCATCTATACTTATTGGATCGCTATGTGATCAAATTTAAAATACCTTCAGACTATCCGCATTAAGAAGATTTTTGATTTAATTAAACTAGTTAAATTTATTACTACCGAACACAAATTTCATCTTAGTACGAATGGGGTACTGGACAAGAAAAATGTAAGCCTCTGGTTAGCATAAAATACAGAATAGAAATCACTAGAGTCGATGTATTTATTGCTACTAAATATTTTCAGAACAGTGGACGAGGTCTAACCCACGTTCATCATCTTTCTCTGTAATAAACTTTCACCTGGCCAACCTGTTAGCTTGTAGCCATTGCCTGCAACGGGTTAGAAGGTCCTCGGAGTTATTTATTTACCGTGATTAAAAAAGGGTACACAGGTAACCAAAATCTCCCGGGGGTTATTGAATTACTGGTGGTAGAAATTTGATGACACAAATTTGGCCGGGTAGGTACCACCGTGCACGATTGCGAAAAACCCTCCATAGTAATCCAATTTCGGTTTGATTGCGTTCAGGGGTCAGCAAGTGCATAGCCGGCCAGGGGGATTGTGGTCGCAACACTAGTGGGATCGGTGGATTTCACGCGGTGCTGCGACGACAATCCTCTTCTGATGAGGCCGTTAAGCTGAGTGCCACCATTGTTAACATGATACGTGAATGTAATGGTGACCCTCTTTCCTGAGACTTTATCTTCAGCTTACCATAAGGCGAGGTGAAGTCAAATTGACGTGTCCTAAACATTAAAAAAAAAACTGAGCAGCGAACATACTACTGCGGCTTTTCGTTATTCATAAAGTTATATAACATGTCGAAATATAGGTGTGTAAATACATCTCTGCCTGCCCTTTCAAAGATATAACCGACAGTAATATTACTATAATACTTACGTGGCACAACAAATAGAGAGAAGCAAGAACAATTGCAGTGACCTCCAAAGCAGTGGCGGTTTGAATACCGGTGTGGTCTGCTTCACCACAGAATTCCAAAATGTTAAATTTTCAATAGTGTTGCCAGATGATATTAGTGAGTTTACCTGAAAAGTTGACTTGTTTAGTAATAGTCGTAGTTACCACAATATTGGACGAACTGGTGAGTATAAATTTATAGTGCGACTGTAAGTGCCTAAGTCCAACTACAATCGTAAATTTTATCATGATTGCGCTAATTTCACGGCCTCTGTGGCGTAACGGTAGTGCATTCGACTGCTATGACAAGGGGCGGGGGTTCGATTCCCGCTCAGTGCAAATATTTGTATGCATAAATATGTCTGTTTGCATTGGTCTGGGTGTTTCTATGTATAATAATGTATGTTTTTTTTTTTAAAGAATATTAGTAACCGAAATTACTAATATTCCCCCTAACCCCTCCAGCTAAGCTAAATTGCTTGTGTTGGGAGTGGGTTCACGTCGGTAGTGTAATGGCCAGGATTCGAACCCGCGACCTCTTGATCGTAGGGTCGACTTCTTAACCACTAAGCTACCGACGCTTCAGTATTCAGTATATGGTTTTAGTCGGTGCAAGCCCGACATAACCGCCCCCGCTGGCCGGCGGGGGGGTATCCGAAGGGATTTCCGCACGATAAAAAAAAAAAAAAAAAAAAAAGGTATGTTTATCCGCTTTCTGGAATCCATAACGCAAGCTAGTTAAACTATGCTTACTTTGGGTCTAGAAAGCGCTGTGTAGAATATCGTAGAATATTTATTTATTGTTGCGTTAACTAACAATAATGAGAGCGGGTGAGATAGATAATAAAGAAAGAGATTGGCCAGACGAATCTGCTACTTAACGTCAATACTATAGTTGTGTAAATTGCGGTTGTTCATGATAGTATCAAAGGAAGGTTGGGTCAATATGAAAGAACCTCTCTCTCATTTCATATTAACTTTAATTATTTTATTTGGATGCTGCATTTATTCGCGTTCCTAAAAAGCTGGAGGCTGGACCATTAGTACCTTTTTTTCATGTGGAATACCCCTGGGATACCCCCCCCCCCCCCATCGGCCAGCGGGGGTGGTTATGTCAGGCTTGAACCGACTAAAACCGCACGACGTCTTGGGTCTTCAGAAGGTGTCCCATAAGGCAATTCCCTCGCACCCCGACTGACCCAGGGCCATCTGCGGTTTCGAGATTGGCCCCCTCGGGTTTGGGAACCACGGTGTCCCCATCTTGCCCCGGAAATGGAGGGGTCGCTTGTCACCCTGCCGCCCCGGCCTGCTTCTGCTGGGTTAACAGGCGGCCTAACTTGCCACCTCCAGGCCTGCGCTCATGGAGGACGGAGGTCGTTGAGCGACCTCCGGCGCCTCAGTCGCATGCGACGCGCGGCGAGCATGTTGCGGGTGGGTTCTAAATCTCTCCCGGGCGTGCTCCGCCACCTCCTTCTGCGAGCATGCGAGCAACGCATGCTCGCAGAAGGACCCGTAAGTACTTTATGGAAATATGAAATCTAAAGATTTCATTCTTAAGAAAACTTGTAACTTACTGGATACACCGTAGTGCTTCCGTTATTTGCCTTGAACATAGCTTTCAAAACATCCATAGCTTCATCATTGTCTCCTTTGTTAGCCAAAAACTTCGGACTTTCTTTCAAGAAACATATCATGACCGCACCGATTCCAAGAGGCAAAGACATGAATAGACTGCAAAGACGCCATGATTTGTAAACGCCTAATAAAGGAATAGGAAGTGCGAAGCCTAGCGGTAAAATAAGGTATCCCAAAACTGTAACAAACATAACAATCATTAGTTATTTTTCAGAGCAAGACTCATAAATCATTTCGCTAATTATGTAAAAGTTATAAGTTATGAAAAAAAGCGGCGATAGCGATGGCGAGTTCGATTCCCATTCGCCCTGGGCTTGTGACTTCTGACTTTTCGTAGTTATGTGTGTATTCAAAATGTTTCATATCGCTGGCTAGATGGCAATAGGCTCTCCCCCTATTACATTGGGACCTAAACATAACTGGCGACTGTATGGGCGTGTAATACACCTCAGCCTACCCGTTTGGGGATACAGGTGTGATGTTATGTATGTGTTATATGTCGGAAAAGTTTAAATCAATATGTTACTAGATATATTAAAGGTAAAGGGTCAATCAACAGGTTTGTTTTTTTACTTTTAGAGCCTATTTTAGTCGGTTTTTTATTGAATTTTGTTAATATCATGATAATATTATAATTCACTTACTAAAACTGGTTAAGTCACCAAAAGTACTGGACACGTTCTGTATAAAGATATAACTGTTACGTTTCTTTCTGCACGTGCTCTCTCCAAGGTAGATAGTCACCAAGGTCATGGATGCTGTGGAACTAAAATAGACAAAATTAGATAATAAGTAAACTTACTTATATATGGAAACATTTATTAAGCAAAATCACTGGCTAGGCTTTTGCGTTTGTAGTAAAGCAATTAAATATTTTTTTTAAATTTTCCCACTAAAAAAGCATATTTGGGTATTTAAAAAATACATTCTGTATACGAAATTAAAAGCGTGAATGCCTTTTTGCGATACAAAGATAGATAGTCAGACACCGTTTGAGGAATTTCCCCCGGAGCTTCAAGAAAATATGTGATTTTAGGGATTTTCTTTAGAAAAGCCCTTTTGCTAAGGAGTTGTCGTCGACGTCGTCGTCGTCGTCGTAGTTGCCAATTTTCTGTCACGGTTTTGGGTATGAAGGAGATGAGCTATCGAGTTGCTGTTTTTCGTGCTGGGGTGAACCATTGCAAGATAAAAAAAAACGCAAAAAATCGCAAAAAAAAAAACGCAAAATCCCTTGTATTCGACTGAGCTCGTCTCAGGAATTCAACTTGTTTGGTCATATTTACCCTCGAGTAATATACCAAAGAAAATTTACGAATAAAAAATCGTGCATGAAAGTAAACATTATAAAAATTTATTATTACTTCATTCTTCCATTAAACTTTAGTTAAATCGTGTGATTGAATCTCATTTTATTTATTGAAAATAAATATAATCCAATATGTAATTTTAAGGCAATTAATAACTTGTATTTTACCTATTGCCAGCCAAAAGATCATAAATACCTTCAAAGACAAATTTCGGTAATTATGGGTTTAAGTTTGTATGAGGTCATGAGGGAGAGCTATTGGCTATCTACTGGGCCAGTATTTAGACTTCATATTGCTACTGAAAATCTCCTAACTGAGAAATCCAGTAATGCTTTGCCGAGAATCAAGCCTGGATCTCATAGTCAGAGGCAAACTTATACAGTAAGCTGTAGGACCAATGTGACATTTTATTAAAATTAAATAATACCTATAATATAGGTACATGTTTTGAGGGGTGTGTGTTGGGTAACCTCCTCGAGTGTCGCTCCGATTCCGATCCCGCTGCAGTCCGGGGGGAACGGAATCGGAGCGGCCGGTATACCCTGGGTGGCGGTCAATGGCTTCCCCTTCATAGGGTTGGCATTGATCGTCGGCCAATACCCAACGTGGCGGGAACACATCGCTCTCCGTACTCCTCTGCTTTCAGAGGAGACAGGATGAGCGATGCTGTTAGTGGTGAGATGGCCCAGGGTCAGTCGGGGTGCGAGGGATATGCTCTATGGGTAACCTTACACCCCGGCGTCTGAAGACCCGAGACGGCGTGCGGTTTTAGTCGGTGCAAGCCCGACATAACCGCCCCCGCTGGCCGGCGGGGGGTATCCGAAGGGATTACCGCACGAAAAAAAAAAAAAAAAGGTACATGTTTTGAATATACCTACATGTTTACGTATTACTACTATATTATATACCCGTTCTGTCTTTCTAATATTTCTAAAGGTAATTTGAATAATTATATGAATGATATATAGAAAAAAATTGGAGTTAAGTTAAAAACTTAACAAATTGTTTTTTTTTGTTGATTTTCACTTTGATTTTTTTTTCCAATATTAAGAAATAGTCATTAATATGTATTTTTGCATAGTAAACGCGCACGCACGATGGTATAACGTTTATGCCATAATATAAGTTTTACATTCAAAATATGGTACCAAGTCATCAAAATAAAAGAAAAACTTACAAACAGCTAGCGAAGAACTTGAGAACCAACATCACGTAGTAACTATTTGATAAGCTGGTCAATGTAGAGAAAATGAAACCAAGTGTTACAGACACTAGGATGGTACTTTTTCTGCCCTTTTTATCTGCAATGTAGCCCCATGGCAAGCCAAATAGAAAACCTGGAAGGAAATATAATGTATAAATTCAGATTACGTTGTATTTAGGTCTATTGGATAGACATTGAACAAAAATGGTTCAGCATTAAAAAAGCTACAATTGTATGAGGCGAGTGTGGATGGTACCGTCGGAAGGGGAAGACCTAGGCGCACATACCTGGACCAAATCGGGGAAGTGTTAGAAAAGGGGCAGGTCAGGAGTACCCTAAACCGACGAGCATGCATGAAGAATAGAATGAGAGTGAATGAGGCGAGAGAAGTGTGTCAGGATCGTAGCAAATGGAGATCCGTGATCTCTGCCTACCCCTGTGGGAAACAGGCGTGATTTTATGTATGTATGCATGTATGTTTTACATTGATAATTATTTGATGTAAAAGTATTTTTGTAAATTTCAAGGTTAATTTGTTTCATGTTTTGTTCATTATTTTTCCAGCTTTTGCTTCATTTGCATTTAACTATATTTTGTCAATCGATGGTCTAAGTTGTTCATCTATCGCTAAGTTTACTCTTTTAATTTCCTATACTCCTGACAATGTATAATTATGCAAAATTTCATGATGATTAATAGTGCAGTTAAGGTATAGTGTAACAAACAAATAAATGACAATGAAATTTACTGGTGGTAGAAATTTTATGACACAAATTTGTCACAAAATTCGGCCGGATGGGTAGTGGGTCCCACCGTGTACGATTGCGAAAACCCTCCATAGTAATTCAATTTCGGTTTGATTGTGTTCAGGGGTCAGCAAGTGCATATCCGGGTAGAGGGATTGTGGTCGCAGCACTAGTGGGACCGGTGGGTGTCACGCGGTGCTGCGACGACAATCCACTTTTGCTGAGGCCGTCAAGCTGAGTGCCACCATTGTTAACATGGTACGTGTATGTAATGGTGACCCTCTTTCCCGAGACTTTACATTCAGCTTACCATCAGGCGAGGTGAAGTCAAAAAAAAAAAGAAAAGGAACAAACTCTCTTTCACGTTAACAATATTGGTTACGATAAAAGGTTTTCGAACTAAAAGATTTCTAATTAATTGATAACATCAGCTCTCAAACCTTTCATAAAATGATAAATAAAAAAATGAAATATATTAATGCTGCGGATTATAAAATTACTTTTACATCAATTATGCCAATGTAAAAGAATGTTTGTAAATATTTTCGTGTTTATCGACTTTTGTGTCAAAAGTGTCACTGTTGTGACTTTTGACTGTAGATTGCAAGCCAGGTGATAATTATTTTTATATGCATTTATTACATCATTTTGAATGAATGAATTAGAATGTAATCTTTAGTAGAAATTTAGTATTTAAGTGTTACGTAGAATTCAGTATTTGTATTATTTTGAACAGCTTTTTGTTTAATGGCAAGTGTTGTGTATATCTGTAATAGGAATGCATATAAGGTGGAAGGAACGACTTGGGCGATCAAGCGCGGGGCACGCCGCAATAGCGGTGGTAAGGCCCATCTGGAGGATTGACTTGAGAGGCGACATGGAAGCCTCTCGTACCGACTGACACAGGTGATCTCCGGGAAGGGGTGCTTCGGGGACCAGCTGCATCGGATCAGGTAGGAGCCAACGCCTGAGTGTCATCACTGCGATGCGAGCGAGGACTCAGGGCTGCACACGCTGGCGGACTGCCCGGCGTGGGAGGCGCCGAGGCGTGACCTCGTGGCAGCCATCGGGGTGGGAGTCCTCTCGCTCGGCAGCATGATTGCGGCAATGGTGCAAAGCGCCAGCGCGTGGGCCGCCGCCACCCCCTTCTGCGAGCATGTGATGCTCGCGAAGGAGATGGCGGAGCGCGCCCGGGCGAGATTTAGAACTCTCCCGGCCCGCCGAGCCCGCAACTTGCTCGCCGCGCGTCGCAGGCGACTCAGGCGCCGGAGTTCGCTTAACGACCTCCGTCCTCCATGAGCGCAGCCCTGGGGGTGGCAGGTGAGGCCACCTGTCACCCCAGTAGAAGCAGGCCGGGACGGTAGTGCGAGTAGCGCCCCTCCCCCAAACCGGGGCAAGACGGGGACACCGTGGTTCCCAAACCCGAGGCGGCCATCTCGAAACCGGAGATGGCCCAGGCTCAGTCGGGGTGCGAGGGATATGCTCTATGGGCATCCTTACACTCCGGCGTCTGTAGACCCGAGACGGCGTTCGGTTTTAGTCGGTTCAAGCCCGACATAACTGCCCCCGCTGGCCGAGGGGATTCACGCACGAAAAAACGGATGCATGTCAGAAGATGTAGTTGTATATGTAACCTGTTGATGAACCAAAATAAATAAATAATCTAAAGAAGTAATCTTACCTGCAAAACTGATCGATTTTATGACTCCACCTTGTTCTAAAGTCATGTCGAGGTCACAGCTGGCAGCTGGTACCACTAAGCTGTACCCCAGCATATCCATCGTAGCACCAATTGTGATAATGCAGCTGGTAGCCAATAAGAAGTAATTATACCACCCATTACCTAGAACGAGGGAGAGAGATGATTTTGTTAAGATTTTTAGAAGACAATGTCTAAGTAGAGCACGAATATAAGGTGTCACAAAATTAGGTCTCTGAATTTGGTGAGATGACTTGGTATCGACAAAATATGCATTTGAAACAATAAAAAAATCGGGTAAAATAAAAAGAAAAATGAAAAAAAAATAAAAATGAAAAAAAAGACACCACCAGCGACCAGCGTCACATGACGCGACGAGCACACGTGACGCTAGTCGCGATTTAGGTATTTCCCACACATCTGCATGACACCTACACGACTGCACGCCTACCACGTTCGTCACAGGCTCATCGCGTCACGTGACGCTGGTCGCTGGTGGTGTTTTTTTTTCATTTTCATATTTTTTTAAATATATTTTTTATTTTTTATTTTACCCGATATTTCCCAAGTCATCTCACCAAATTCAGAGACCGAATTTTGTGACACCTTATATTTATGGTTACGGAGGTCAGTTATGGTTTTTTGGTCATATCTCCAGTTCTACTTAACCAATTGTAATCAAACATACAGAATACATACAGCAGAACATAAACAATGAAATATGGAGCAGATTTTAAGTCTGACCAAGACTTTTTTAACAGAAAAAAACCACATCAAAATCCGTTTAGTAGTTTTTGCGTCCATTGCGAACAAACAGATAAACTGACAAGAATACCAATAAAATATTTTTGTGTTTGGAATCGTTCATTTAACATACCTTTTTTTTTTTTTTTTTTTATCGTGCGGAAATCCCTTCGGATACCCCCCCGCCGGCCAGCGGGGGCGGTTATGTCGGGCTTGCACCGACTAAAACCGCACGCCGTCTCGGGTCTTCAGACGCCGGGGTGTAAGGTTACCCATAGAGCATATCCCTCGCACCGCGGCTGACCCTGGGCCATCTCACCACTAACAGCATCGCTCATCCTGTCTCCTCTGAAAGCAGAGGAGTACGGAGAGCGATGTGTTCCCGCCACGTTGGGTATTGGCCGACGATCAAGGCCAACCCTATGAAGGGGTGAAGGGGAAGCCATTGACCGCCGCCCAGGGTGTACCGGCCGCTCCGATTCCGTTCCCCCCGGACTGCAGCGGGATCGGAATCGGAGCGACACTCGAGGAGGTTACCCAACACACACCCCTCATTTAACATACCTAACATTTTTCTTTAAATATCTCCTACTAATTTACTAACTAATTTACAATTTTATAAGAGTATATTTTTGTCCGTGACTGCGCCCGCGTAGCGTACTGATTATTTTCCTGCACCCAAGAAAAAAAATGATTCTCGGGATAAGAAGTGACTTTTTTTTTTCTTTTACGTGCGGAAATCCCTGTTTCCTATTCCCAATCGTATTCTGTCGTATGTTTTATAACTTGTTTAAATGATCTTAAGGTTGAAAATCGGTTCAACCGTTTGGCGAGACAAACATACATACGAACATACAGGTCAAACAGTGAACCACCTCCTTTTGAATTCGGTTAAAAACTCATAATTGTCCCTCATAATGTTATTATTATTATCTCATTACTGTTATTTTTGCTGTAAATGTTTTTAAAATTAAAAAATAAAATAAAATCTGCAGTTGTTCGAAATTTTTATCAATTGCGTGAATAAATCACGTTTATATTCATAAGTTAGGATTATAAAAATAGATTTTGAAATTATTATTACATACATAAAAACCAATAAGTAGGTACCTTTTTATTCTTACTCGCGCTCCGCCATCTCCTTCGCGAGCATTACATGCTCGCTGAAGGAGGTGGCGGAGCGCGCCCGGGAGAGATTTAGAACTCTCGTGGCCCGTCGAGCCCGCAACTTGCCGCGCGTCGCAGGCGACTCAGGCGCCGGAGGTCGCTTAACGACCTCCGTCCTCCATGAGCGCAGGCCTGGGGGTGGCAGGTGAGGCCGCCTGTCACCCCAGCAGAAGCAGGCCGGGACGCTGGGGCGACTAGCACCCCTTCCCCAAACCGGGGCAAGACGCGGACACCGTGGTTCCCAAACCCGAGGGGGCCATCTAGAAACCGGAGATGGCCTAGGGTCAGTCGGGGTGCGAGGGATATGCTCTATGGGCAACCTTACACCCCGGTGTCTGTAGACCCGAGACGGCGTTCGGTTTTAGTCGGTTCAAGCCCGACATAACCGCCCCCGCTGGCCGGCGGGGGGTATAAGAAGGGATTTCCGCACGAAAAAAAAATGGTAAGTACCTTTTTTTTTGTTTTTTTTTTTCATGTGGAAATTCCCTCGGATAACCCCTCGCCGGCCTGTGGCCAGCCCTAACCCCTCCAGCTAAGCTTAGTTGCTTGTCTTAGGGTGGTTATGTCGTGCTTGAACCGACTAAAACCGTACCTAATTACTATAATACAAATGAAGTTTTTTTTTAAGAATTCTAGTAACCGAAATTACTAGTATTGACTCTAACCCCTCCAGTTAAGCATAGTTGCTTGTCTTAGGAGTGGGTTCAGTAGTGTAATTACCAGGATCCGAACCTGGTACCTCTCGATCGTAAGCCGATTTTTCTTAAAACGATGTTAAACTTGTACTTTATTTCCGTATTCGTTTGGTATTAATGTCCTAGGAAGTGTCTGAATATTATGCCCTGTGGTCTAAACAGAGTAATTTATATACAGGCCTAAAGTTCCTCTCCGTGATGTAACGACCTCTGTTGCGTAGCGGTAGAGCTTTCAACTGCTAAGTCTGAGGTCGCGGGTTCGATTCCCGGTATTAATGTGTTTGGTATTAGTGTTGTATATAAGTTTCTTGCTATGCCTGCGACTTCGTCCGCGTGGTTTTTCTATTTCTAGGGTTTTAGTTCTTTTGCGCGGAACAATAATTGTTTTTTTTTTTGTTTTTAGGACACGTCAATTTATCTTCACCTCACCTGATGGTAAACTGAAGGTAAAGTCTCAGGAAAGAGGGTCACCATTACATACACGTACCATGTTAACAATGGTGGCACTCAGCTTGACGGCCTCATCAGAAGAGGATTGTCGTCGCAGCACCGCGTGACACCCACCGGTCCCACTAGTGCTGCGGCCACAATCCCCCTGCCCGGCTATGCACTTGCTGACCCCTGAACGCAATCAAACCAAAATTGGATTACTATGGAGGGTTTTTCGGAATCGTACACGGTGGTACCCACCCGGCCGAATTTTGTGACAAATTTGTATCATCAATTTTCTACCACCTGGTTTTCCTAAAACTAAAGTATTTTACATTATATTACGCCTTGTAACATTACTTATCTGCCAGGGAAAGCAATGTTAAAATCGGCCCAGCCATTCCAGAGATTAACTCTTTCAAACTGACAGACAGACAACAATTTTAAAAATTGTTTTTTTTGTTTATAAGTATCATAAGTATATATACATTCATGTGCAATAATTAAAAATCAGTTATTTTAATATTACAAACAGATACTATGTAAGGGACTGGTCGCGGGTTCAAGTCCCGTCCTAGATGTTCTCTTTTTCCGATCTAAATCTTTAGATACTTCAATTTAATTTATTTGTATAGAGACTCCGAGACGTACATAATGTATCGGAGAATTTCGAATATCTGGGACGTGTCTAGGTAGCTAAGTTGGTCAGAGCATTCCCCCTGTAAGGGACTGGTCGCGGGTTCAAGTCCCGTCCTAGATGTTCTCTTTTTCCGATCTAAATCTATAGATAATCAATAAAATAAATATAAACCTACGATAATATATATTTTAGGTATTTTCAAAAGTGTGCCGTGACTTCAGCTATTAGTCTTGGTCATGATTTAATTTACATTAATAAAGATAGAAAACAGGTTTTCCTAGACTACTTTATAAATACATGAACCCTATTCGACCCGCTTGCCATACTAACAAGCATCTAAATATATAAAATATTAAAATGAGTGAAAAAGAATTACGTACTTTTCACATAATTTAACACTATACTTGTATTTAAAACATTTGAGTCATTTCAACTTAAAAACCCCCTGTTCCCTAACAGAAGCAGGGCGGGACGGCGACGCGTTATATCCCCCCCCCCTGCCCTGTTTTCCGGGAGTAAGACAGTGACACCGTGGTTCCCAAACCCGAGAGGCCATCTCGAAACCAAATACGGCCCTGGGCTAGCCGGGGTGCGAGAAGAACGCTTTATTGGCTGCTATTTCGACATAACTACCCTCACGAGCCGGCGGAGTGGTATCCGGGGGGGGGGAGAGGTACGTTTTTGTACTAATGGTTTTTTTTTTATATATATTTTGGACACGTCAATTTGACTTCACCTTGCCTGATGGTAAGCTGAAGGTAAAGTCTCAGGAAAGAGGGTCACCATTACATACACGTACCATGTTAACAATGGTGGCACTCAGCTTGACGGCCTCATCAGAAGAGGATTGTCGTCGCAGCACCGCGTGACACCCACCGGTCCCACTAGTGCTGCGACCACAATCCCCCTGCCCGGCTATGCACTTGCTGATCCCTGAACGCAATCAATCCGAAATTGGATTACTATGGAGGGTTTTTCGCAATCGTGAACGGTGGTAGCCACCCGGCCAAATTTTGTGACATCTTTGTGTCATCAAATTTCTACCACCAGTTTTCCATAGTTTGGTTTATTTTGGCTTTAACCCTAGCGATTGCGAACTGATTCCCCTCCAACTCCGAGAAGAATATGTGCACCAGAGCATCGTCCATCTATCACCAGGTGTAATGGCTTCCAGGTGAAATTGGCATGAGCCCGAAGATCTTAGTACGACCACATGTATATTTCTACTCAGCCTATTTACTGTACAATATCAAATTAGCCCGGTAGATGGCAATAGGCTCGCCCCCTATTACATTGGGACCTAAACATCACTGGCGAATCATGGGTGTGTAATACACCTCTGCCTACCCCTTCGAGGATACAGGCGTGAAGTTATCTTATGTTATGTAATATCGAATTACGTCTATTAAAATCATCGATAATCGAACTCACGTAGTAAAAAAATGCGCAGTTACAAAATTAGTGATTTTTGCGCGGCGTCTGGAAGTTTAGAGAGCTTTATATTTAACTAGCTGTTGCCCGCTGCTTCACCCGCGTGGATTTCGCTACCCATAGGACCTTATTCCACCACCAAAACCACACAATTCCACCATACATCCATACATCATTGTGTTAAATCTCAAAGGGTTTTTATTGAAAGCTCCCAGATGGCTTATTTTTTCCGACACCTCTAAAAGATATCATAATATTTTAGTCAATGTATATACTTAAACCACTCTATTAATTGGTGAAAACAGCATGAAAATCGGTGCAGTAATTTTTGAGTTTATCGCGAACAGAAATACGCGGCGGAAGACTTTATTTTATAATATGTAGTGTGATGTATCATTTTCTAGTATCAAAACTATAGACACAAATATAATTAGTGAAACCTATGACGTCAATTGGGACATTTTTGCTATCATGCGTTTTAGTATTGTATGAATAAGATTTTTTATACGTTTACAATACAATATGGCAGAGGAAAACGACGTAGATTTCTCTCTACTAACGGAGCTCTGGTAATACCCTTTTTTTTACGTGCGGAAATCCCTTCGGATACCCCCCCGCCGGCCAGCGGGGGTGGTTATGTCTTGTATCGACTAAAACCGCACGGTGTCCTCCCCAAGTGTCCATTGCCGGGCACCCCGGGTAAGCCCTCGAAAGGATAACCTCAGGGTTACCGGCTGACCTTGGCCAGCGCGGCCTCGCCTCTACTAACGGAGCTCTGGTAATACATTGTTTGTTTATAAGTAATATAAACAAGTTGAATTCCTGCGACGAGCTCAGCCGAATACAAGGGATTTTCGATTTAGCGTTTTTTTTTTTTTTGCGATTTTTTGCGTTTTTTTTTTATCTTGCAATGGTTCACCCCAGCACGAATCTGCAGCAACTCGATAACTCATCTCCTTCATACCCAAAACCGTGACAGAAAATTGGCAACGACGACGTCGACGACACGGACGACGTCGACGACAACTCGATAGCAATAGGGCTTTTCTAAAGAAAATCCCTAAAAATCGTTATAAGAATCATCAAGTATGTTATATTATTTATAGCGAGAAGGGCTGATTTTAAAGTACGTGAATAAACTATGGCAAGAATGATGTACCAATTAAAAAAAAAACAAAATAATTTAAATAATAAAATTTCTTTCATGACTTTAGTAAAATCTCTTTGAATTGAGGTAAATAAAATTTGTTTCAATTAATAGTTAATCATTATTTGAATTAAGGAAATAAAATGTATTTAAATTAATTATATGCAGTACTAAATAAAATTAATTTGAATTATTAAACATAATTAATTTGAATCAATTGAATAACAATATAAGAAGCGTCGGTAGCTTAGTGGTTAAGGAGTTGACCCTACGATCCAGAGGTCCCGGGTTCGAATCCTAGCCACTACACTACCGACGTGAACCCACTCCTAACACAAGTAATTAAGCTTAGCTGTAGGGGTTACGGGGAATATTAGTAATTTCGGTTACTAATATTCTTTAAAAAAAAATAATCCCGAAATTAAAATTATTTGATATTTATATAAAGTTTTCAATTATTATTATATATTTTTTCTAATTATTTAAATATATTTCAATCTACAACAGTGTCGTGACGGTATTGTGGTCATACCGTTTGCCGTCACGGCACACAAGTCGTTTACTTCAAATTAATCGTTTCCAATTTATCACTTATCCCGTAGGATCGACGAAATGGTATCGCACAGTCACTGAACCCATCCCTAACTCACCAGTTTCATCTAAAGCATCTTCAATATCAACATTGTCTTTTATCACTACATTTACATTAAAACCTTTTTTCCCCATTCTAAACTGCTTTTTCACTCACACTGTATTTTATTATATTATCGCTCGCGAACAAGTCTGTACTCCATTACATGCAATCGAGAAAGGATATATATCTGAACATCTCACACGTATTTAAACGAATACGAACGACGCACTTGTGATATATCGCATTAGATATGTATATTGTGATTCACTTACATGTTACAAGTGAATTAAAATCATTTTAAACTCACCCCGCTGCACTTATTCACATTTAATTCAGACATGAAAGTATAATTTTAATTTAACGTAAACGTATTTATGAATTTTGATAGCGTAAATAAGCCGTTAAAGAAAACTGTGCTGAATACATAAAAAAAATCATTCAGATTCCATGGTTAAAAAAAAATTGCCTTCTGTCCATATTTTACATAGACCCAAAAAAAAATTCAACAATGGTTACCTTTTATGTTCAAAATTTTAGCATTTAAAAACGTTATTTTAAATATTCTTCAAAAAATGATTTTCTAGATTTTTAAATTTAGGTCTATGTAGAATGCTTACATGGCAATACAGGAGGGCAACTTTGAAAATAAACCCTCTCTCCGTCCTTCCAGCTGGGGACGGTGTTGTGGGCCGCCGCTAAATATCATTGGATAAATACTATGTGGTGTTGTTACATTATTCATTTTGGGCAGATATTGGGTACAATGAAATTTTGAAGCAAGGTTGCATATCTAGTAATAATCATTAATTCTAGTTGTAAAAAACTGCTACATGTTGTTTTAATGGGTGAGTTAGTATGACGTCTTGTTGTATTTTGATTTTTCTTCTTGACACTGAGCTGATTCTGCGTAAATAGTAACACCAACAATTCAACAAAGTTCGGGTACTTTGAGATAACTTACACTGAAAACAACAAAACAACAACCATCTTTAGTCTCCCCGTGTCCATGGCTGCTGAAAAGCAACCAAAACGTCGGGATCAATGTATAGCAGAGAGGGAGCGGGAGAGAACCCTGCCCCTCATCTACGCCCGGGACTACCGACCTCCATGATCGGGGCCTGAGGACGGCAGTTGGCCGACTCGCCGTCCTTACAGAAGCAAGCCGTGGCGGTGGCGTGTCGTGTGTGTCCTACACACCCCTTTACTCACCGACGCGGGATAAAACCCGACCCCACCAGGCGAGGGCACGCTGGC
This sequence comes from Cybosia mesomella, assembly GCA_946251805.1. NCBI lineage: Eukaryota > Metazoa > Arthropoda > Insecta > Lepidoptera > Erebidae > Cybosia > Cybosia mesomella. The sequence continues at coordinate 29,413,235 of OX276402.1, read as the reverse complement.
GGCCAAGGTCCACCGGTAACCCTGGAATTATACTTTCGAGGTCTTACCCGGGGTGCCCGGCAATGTACACTTGGGCAGGACACCGTGCGGTTTTAGTCGATGCACGATATAACCGCCCCCGCTGGCCGGCGAGGGGGTATCCGAAGGGATTTCTGCACGTAAAAAAAAACCTATATATATATCTGCGAAGGGGTAGGCAGAAGTGTATTATACACCCACGATTCGCCAGTTATGTTTAGGTCCCAATGTAATAGAGGGCGAGCCTTTCGCCATCTACCGAGCACATTACTAAGCGAGCGATAAACAACATTTTTCGGGCGATTTTCGGGGCGATTGGGGATCGAACTCGAGACCTCTTCTCGGCAGACCGATACGTACAACACTGGGATAAATATCAAATGGAAGCTAATGACTTGGTTGACTTGGTTGTTATTTCTTAGGGATTTCAGCACTTAAAAAAAACACCTTTGTGAATCATTCTGATACAAAAAATAAAATTCATGGTTAGTCACCGTTGATTTGTTGAAATCTAAACGCTACTAACTAACTCCTGAGGCCCGATTCAGTAACGCCACATTTCAAAACGCGTGATTTGTATTCGAAAAGTAAGAAAATCTGTAAAAAATATTTTAGTATTCAGTATGATCTGTCAAACAAAACCTACCTTTATTTTAGTGAGGCTATTAAACATTTTGAACCAGTCATATTTCGTTTTCAATTAGATTTAGAGTTTTTAATGGTCGCTAGTTTTGAAATGTTACGTGTTTAAAAAAACTTAATTTTACTGATTCGAGCACCTGTACGGGGATTTACCATTTTTCTTTTATCCTTTAATCTATGTTTGCACTTGAACCACTTCTAAAAAAAACACAAGAAATATTGCTTTACTCTTTCAGGTGGATACTACATCCAAATAATATAAAGAAGTACTTTATAATAAATATTTTGATGCGCTACCTACATAAAGAGTTGAAGTTAAGCATAAAGAAAAGTTGATTAATGTTTCACGATTTTACAATAGGTGTGAATAAACCAAAACGGACAAAAATAGGTATCCGGAACAGACTGTCAAAAGGTTGTCATGAGTTTTTAAATCTTTTTAATTTTGTAGTTGTTTATTTTCTTTTTCGTTTAGTAAAATTAATATTCTACGACATTCTACATAGCGCTTTCTAGACCCAAAGTAAGCATAGGTTGATTAGCTTGTGTTATGGGTTCCAGAATGCGGATAAAAAATATATATTTTTTTTAACATAACATAAACTCACGCCTATATCCCCGAAGGGGTAGGCAGAGGTGCTAGCACCCACATTTCGCCAGTTTATGTTTAGGTCCCAATGTAATAGGTGGCGAGCCTATTGCCATTAACCGGGCACTTATAAACCTGCGATCAATACACACATAACTTCGAAAAGCATCGAAAAGTCATTGGTGTGTGCCATGGTAAAATCTGGGATCGAACCCGAGAACTCGTCTCAGCAGTCCATTACCCATACCACTAGGCTACCGCGGCTTATTTTATATTTTTTTTTAAATATATACATATTATACATAGGAGGATGCGCAAGGCGGAGGATCGGGTGCTATGGCGTAAAATGGGAGAGGTCTATGTCCAGCAGTGGACTGCAATAGCTTAATTGATACATAGAAACACCCAGACCAATGCAAATAGACATAAGTATTAATGCATACAAATATTTCCACTGAGCGGGAATCGAATCCGCGCCCGTGTCGTAGCAATCTAATGCACTATCGTTACGCCACAGAGGCCTGTGTTTCTTTTGTATATTTTTTTTCCAATATTCTTGATCACCATTTGTTTGGAGGTAGTTTTAAAAATCTTCTTAGTGAATATCGTAAGAAGTACACATCTTGAATTTTTTCTAATATTTTTCTCTAGATGTAGACACAAAGAAACATAACTGTATATGTTTGATTTTATGAGCAAAAGTCTTAAAAACGACTATATTTACTCTTAATTAAAAAAAAAAAAAAAAAAATTAAACAGTTACTCATAATGATTACAATATCGACCTTGAGGCTAATAAATACGTAATTTAAATTTAATGACACTTTTCTAATATTATCGCTATTATAATGTAAAGACGCTACATTCTTATTTTCTTTATGAGTAGCTCTCACTGCACTACGTAACACTAACTTCACTAAACTAACTCAAAGGGCTAAGTTCGTTTTAGTCTTCTAATTACGTCCTTGGTGTCAAGGAGCTGGATAGCTTCGAAATTCACAGGTTGAATCAGCCTTTGTTCATGAGTTGCGGCGTGTTTTTTATAACTATAAGGATATAAGTCTATAATATAATTATTATACTATATATAATAGCAGCGATAGCCAAGTGGCGTACGTAACGGACTGCTGAGACGAGGTCTCGAGTTCGATCCCCAGTCGCACCGGGCACACGCCTCTGACTTTTCATAGTTATGTGTGTATTAATAAATGTTAATTACCGCTTGCTTAATAATGTGCCCGGTAGATGGCAATAGGCTCGCCCTCTTTTACATTGGGACCTTAACATAACTGGCGAATCGTGGGTGTGTAATACACCTCTGCCTACCCCTTCGGGGATACAGGCGTGAAGTTATGTTATGTTATGTTATGTTTATAATTATTAGGAGATAAGTCTAAAAATGTTCTAAATGTAAAAATAAAACAGTAATATATCTCTTAGTAAGAACAACAAAGGTAACCCAAGAAAAAGGTGTGAAAAAAGTTTCTGATTAAGAATTTAAAAAACTCCCAACACAAACCATTTTGTGATGGCAGCCATCTTGGATTTGAAATTGGTCATAGTATGCTACTAGTCAAGCCCTTTTCTTAACTCTAGTCATTTGTTTGTTACTAAAACACTACACTTACTATATTAGTGATGTTAAGAAGCTGGATTCCCTCAATATTTACATAGTGATGAAGCTTGTTTTCGTGAGCTTCTGCATATTTTTGTATAACACGATCTACAATGTCGAAATTCCTGGTGTAGATCGCAATCCGAAAGTATCAAGGCGCATTGACTAAATCCCTGAGCACTTTGTTTTGGAATCATTGGATGATCTGACGATGGCTCTTACTGGTATAGAACCAGAGGTGGATACCGTAAACCATACTGGCAACAATAATTGTTTGTACAATAGAATTTGGTTATGTACTGATACAGGAGAGTGTCTTACAAGCAGCCAGTACATTTTCTGGTTGCGTATTTTCAATTCTGATTTTTTTCTTGACGTTTGTTTTTCAGCTCAGCTAAGCATCAAGGTATCATATCAGGGTATTTAGCTGTATTAGCGTATGTAACTTGTTCGCCCTTAATAAATACAGGAATATGTTGTGCTCTTTTATTTGTGAAATCAACGTATTTTGACTTGCTTTCATTTAACTTAATTCTCCATTTTTTAGGCCAGGTTAGAACTTGATTAACAACTATTTGGACTTTTTTAATAACCTCTTTATGATTATTACCTATCATCATAATAGTCGTGTCATCGGTGAAAGTGGCAATAGGATTATTTTCGGGTAACTGGGATATCACTAGTATACAGTAGGTACAGGATCGGGCCTAATACGCTTCCCTGTGATACCCCAGATTTGATGGGCCTTATTACTGAGAACGCGTTTTCGTATCGAATGTGAAATACTCTGTTTAGTATGTATGATTCGACAATATCCGCAAACTGTCTCGGTAACCTAAGATTAGTAGTTATGGACTTACGGAGAACTAGTTTGAGTCTTGTTAATAATAGTTTCTCAAATAGTTTTGCTAATATTGGCTGTAGAGGAATTGTTCTATATAAAGTCGATTCTAGTGGTGGTTTGCCGGGTTTTGCTATTATAATTATTTCAGATTTAGATCTAATTGTTTAGCGGTTTTAAGCTGAACTCTTAATTCTATACTATTTTCTAGGTCTAGTCTTAAACTATCCCAGTCTATATACTTATTGACTAATATCATTTGCTTCTCATTATATAGTATATGTCTACTTGATGTTAGGATCATGGACCATTCCAATATATTTATTGGAATGGTCCATGATCCTCTTCAATAGTAAAATCACCCCTAGATATATTTTTATAGATGAAGAAATCGATCATGTCTGGAATCCTACCAGGGTCTGTGGGTCAGTAGGTTGTTCAGCTTCACAGTTTAAATCCTGTATGGCTCTGTATAGTTTGGTCTGGCCTTTGGTATTTATTAGTCTGGATCCCAAGTACTGGGGATCCAGACTTATAAATACCAATGTTTAGTGTTGAAATCAACGCCCACAATAAATGTTATATATTATGTTATAATTTAATCGCTCCAATATTGAACCTGATGTTAATAGTAATAATATGCAAATTTAGGGCAATAGTTACGATGTATGTGAATGTGTAAATATATATTTTTTGACTAAAACTGGTAGAAAAAACAAGTTTGTCAAGTTTAAGGTCGTTTCTTTTTTGTGGAATTTTCTTTCCAGTACTATGTAATTTATTTATAAAAAACTGTGATCAACATATCTAAGAGATTTTTCATCTGAATGGTATTTTTGGTGTTTTTTGTATATAGTATTAACAGATGCCCGCGGCGCCACCCGTGTGAGTTTCTGATTTCGTTCCCGCAACGCACATGAACCTATTCCCGTGATTAAATGGCCTATGTGCCATGGGAACCTATTCATAAGACTATACTCCATCACTGATCTAAATTTCAGCCAGATCTGTTCAGCCGATTGAGCGTGATTGAATAACGTGATGTAAGTTTCAAGCATTTTCATAAACTTTCACATGTACAATATTAAGTAGGATGAAACTCGCACAAGGTGGTTAAATCTTTGGTGAAATCTATCCATAGAACCTGTTATTTTTCTGTGCGGAAATCCCCTCGGTGAATATATCGAACTCGAACCGACTAAAACCGTACGTCGCACCGTCTGGGGTCTTTAGATGGGTGTAACGTGGCCCCAAAGGGCATTTCCCTCGCACCCCGGATGACCTAAGGCCTTCTCTGATTCCGGGATAGCCCCCTCGGGTTTTTGAACCGCGGTGTCTAGTCTTGCCCCCGGAAAAAGAGGAGGGCGCGCAACGGGTCGCCCAAGTCGTTCCTTCCACTTCACTACGATGGCCTGGCGAAGTTGGGACTGCACGGACGGACGACCTTTGAAATAGTTGCGTATCCATAGAACCCTAACTTTAAAAATAGTTAATGGTTTCGAATTTTAAGTCAGCCAATAACAGTTTAGAATATAATTATGATAAAAATAAATATAAGTTAAAATTTAAAATAATAAACTGGTATAATCAACTAGTTAAATTGATTTAGTGGTCCTTCAAAGGAATTCTTGAAATGTTTTATTTATAAACATGTCCTATGCTTAACTGCTCAAGTCTGGTATACCGAGACCGACCGCAGACCGCAAACGCAACCTAAGCGGCATTGTATAGAAATACATGCGGTCGACCACAGCGACTTTAACTGGTTTCTAAATATTTCCGCCGTACGATGCCGTCTGCGGTTGCGGTCAGTGGTCAGTCTCAGAATGGCGGCACCTTGAGGCGTCTGTAGACGATTTTTCAACTATCTAGGACAATCAATGATCATGTGTATAATAATTATAAATCATATTCGAAGACATTTCACACAGCACTATCTAGACCCAAATCAAACATAGCTTTTAATATGGGTTATAGGACAATCATACTTGGATACCTACGGATTTTTTTTATTGTAACGTCATATTTTTTTTTAATATTTAGGACACGTCAATTTGAATTCACCTCGCCTGATGGTAAGCTGAAGGTAAAGTCTCAGGAGAGAGGGTCACCATTAAATACACGTACCATGTTAACAATGGTGGCACTCAGCTTGACGGCCTCATCAGAAGAGGATTGTCGTCGCAGCACCGCGTGACACCTACCGGTCCCACTAGTGCTGGGACCACAATCCCCCTGCCTGGCTATGCACTTGCTGACCCCTGAACGCAATCAAACCGAAATTGGATTACTATGGAGGGTTTTTCGCAATCGTGCACGGTGGTACCCACCCGGCCGAATTTTGTGACAAATTTGTGTCATCAAATTTCTACCACCAGTGTCAGTCATATAGTAAAGAGGCACTGGCACACGCTTTTCTCTCGGGGTTATGAGGTCAGATAGTAATCGCTCCCATAAAAGCCGCATAAGTCAAATCTAAAAGAGGAAACGGACCCCGGGCCAAGCAAATAGGGCATATCTTTTTAGGGTTCCGTTGCCAAATGGCAAAAAACGGAATCCTTATAGATTCTTCATGTCTGTCTGTCTTTCCGTCCGTATGTCACAGCCACTTTTTTCCGAAACTATTAGAACTATGCTGTTGAAAATTGGAGTTGCGGATACCAGCTCGCGAAACCATACCATACCATACCAAGTATGTTTCCCAAATTTTCATTTGGCAAAACCACTTTCCGCAATTACTTCGGGCCACCAACCAGGTGGACACCGAAGTCTTAAAATCACGCAAAAAAAATCAAAATCTTACACCCACTTTTTATCACTTTTCTCGACGTTTCACATGATTCTAAGTCTAGTTAAGCAAAAAAAAAATTGTGTCGGTCTGTCTGTTGGTCTGGATGTCTGGATGTCTGTTTACGCAATAACTCAAGAACCACTTATCCGATTTAAAAATATCTTTCGCCAATCATCTTGTTTGGTTAATGGGAAGAACTGATTAGATTTTGGGGTTTGTACGTTCAAGGTTTCGGGTACCTTTTTTTTTTTTTTTTTTTTTTTTTTTATCGTGCGGAAATCCCTTCGGATACCCCCCCGCCGGCCAGCGGGGGCGGTTATGTCGGGCTTGCACCGACTAAAACCGCACGCCGTCTCGGGTCTTCAGACGCCGGGGTGTAAGGTTACCCATAGAGCATATCCCTCGCACCCCGGCTGACCCTGGGCCATATCACCACTAACAGCATCGCTCATCCTGTCTCCTCTGAAAGCAGAGGAGTACGGAGAGCGATGTGTTCCCGCCACGTTGGGTATTGGCCGACGATCAATGCCAACCCTATGAAGGGGTGAAGGGGAAGCCATTGACCGCCGCCCAAGGTGTACCGGCCGCTCCGATTCCGTTCCCCCCGGACTGCAGCGGGATCGGAATCGGAGCGACACTCGAGGAGGTTACCCAACACACACCCCAGGTTTCGGGTACCTACCATACAAATTGTCCATAAAAAACTTTTACAAGTGAGTTTCTTTCGAGTTATCAGAGTAATGCGTATTTGACTTTGACATTTGAGTGACAATGACAATACGTATATGGTATATTTACATAAAACAACCAAATTCTGAAAGAAACTGAAATATAAAATATTTTTTTTTGTGTTTTTGACGTCGAAGACGTTTGATTTGATTTCATTTTCTTCATATTTATTGCTCAATATATAAAGACGCGTCGAATAATATGCATAAAGCCTAAGGTCTGTAATTTTGAATAAAAATACTGCAACAAAAATATCTAAGTTTGGCCCGAAGTTTGACAATCACTGTGTGATAAACTAACTAAAAACTAGCTAACTGTAAAATCTAGTGTGGCGGACACACTAGATTTTACAGTTAGCAATACTATTTTTGGCAATTTATTGTTTAACAAATAATTAAATGGCAAAGTTTCATTTGACCAAGTATTAGGTAGTCAAATATGCTTTTTTGTTATTTTGGATTTCGAAAAAGCTAGTATTTCAAGTTTAAGATCCAATTTTGAAACTGCTGCATGGGTGTTTGTTTCACCTTGGACAAATAATGTACAGGTAAGAACTTCTATAATAATTATATTGCTATTATACAAATCAATTACGGCGCTTCGCCGGCCGCTGCCGCGGCACGCTCGCTACCCACAGCCACAGTTCTAACCTAACCTAACCCACTTTTCTGGTAGTTCCGATCGAGCCTACGTAACTTATATGAAAAAATTTGAACGAACTTACTTTTGGAATACCAGTGTGAAAGTGAAATTTGACGAAACATATTTTGCCAAACAGCAGGATCCCGTGCCCCCCCCCCCCACCCTGTAACTTCTAAAATAAGAGAATGGTAAAACTAAACAAAATATATGATGTACATTACCATATAAACTTCCACCGAAATTTGGTTTGAATGAGATCTATTTTTTTTAATACGTCATAAATCGTAAACCGCAATTTATCTTTCGTTTAATCAACTCACATATAAAAATTTTACTTGCTGCCTTTACGGAACCCTTCATGGCCGAGTCCGACTCGCACTTGGCCGCTTTTTTTTTGCTAAGCTTTGCTCTCTTTAAGACGACTCATGTATTTCGTTAGACCATCTTCTCCTCCCAAACGGCTGAACCGATTCTAATGAAATTTCACACAAGCAAGGATGTTACTGATGGAAAGGACATAGGCTATGTAATTAAAAATTCATGTGTACCACGGAGGAATAATCACCGAAAAAAATTTTCAAAATCTGATTTCTCCATGAACAAAAGAGCCTCATTCACGCGATTGGTAGGTATTAAATTAAGTAATTTATTCATATACTTATTCATATACACAAGACAAAAAAGAAAAATGAAAATCTGACTAGCCATTGAGGATTTATCACCGTTAGAAAAAGTCCTGGTGAAATTGCTTTGCTCAATTTTTGCAACAGCAGAATGAATTGCAGACCTAGTTCATTCAGAGTATGAGTACAAAAGTTTGGAAATAGTCGCAACATTACACATACATTATCTGCGGGTACGTCGCGGAAATTCCAGCGTTGCTCGAGTCACCGCGCGACAAGGTTTTGCCTGTATAAACCCGCATCTTAATTTAATGAAACAGACAATAGATTTTCTTGTCACCAAAACTCACAGTTAACAGCATTAAATATATCCCCATCTCTTTTTCTATCAGAAGTAAGACAAAGATGGGAATATATTACTGTTCTTTTATGCTTTGTCAAAATTACTCAGGCAATTTTTTGTTACAATTTCATCGTCATTGTCATACATTAAGGCCATGACGTAATGACAAAAACGTTGTACTTGCTGCATTGAATTGTTGCCTCCATAAGTTTTCCTTATTGAAGATATTTTTTTTTGAATAAGAATATTAGTAACCGAAATTACTAATATTCCCCCTAACCCCTCTAGCTAAGCTATATTGCTTGTGTTAGGAGTGGGTTCACGTCGGTAGTGTAATGGCCAGGATTCGAACCCGGGACCTCTCGATCGTAAGGTTAACCACTAAGCTACCGACGCTAGGTACTATTAAAAAAACCCGGGTTATGTTTAATTATCGATTTTGAACTCAAAAATTTTTTTTGGAGTTCTTGTCTGTTGGTTCGCGATGGATGTTAAAACTGCTGAATGCATTTTCAAACGGTTTTTATTTAGAAAAGGTTTTAGTCAGATTTAAAAATTGCTGTTTGTTTGGTTGCAATTGGTTGAGAAGAACCGGAGATATGGATGGAGCCGCGGATATAAGCTAGTAATGTATAAGGAAACACTTATAGGTTTAATGATTCTGGGGTCAAACCCACTTTCTAAATGATTGTGACCGGGTTTTATTACATAATCTTCTTTCTTTTAACAAGCTTTTATTTAACTTGCTCTGTTTGTATTAGTATGCGTCAAATCTTGGAAATCCAATTTGAACCACTTGCTGACGTTAGATTGGACTCAAATTTGGGAACACTCAAAAGGACAATGTCCATGTCAGTATGGAAATCGGTTGCACACTTTTTTTTTGCATTAAGTATTATCTGAAATATAAACGCATATTGTAACAGAACTTGGGGTTATTGAGAAATTAAATGATTACAACGAGAAAAAAAACAACTACAAAATATTATGACACTGACTGAGAACTGACGTTTGAGTTTTCTTTTGGAATGTTTTAAGACAGTGATACCATGTATAAATTAAGAGCAAACTACCACTGAAGCATACATTATTTTACAACTTTAACTGATTATCACTAATAAACTACGAATACATACACGAAATATGAAAATTACATAACTTCAATATATTTGAATGTCACATTGCGAATTATTATCACGTATTATTATTTAACCATTTTATTTTAAAAATATTGGTATATTTGCATTCTACCACCAATGGTTTGTTTTGTATAATGGTAACAATTAAATTAAAATGGAAACGATTATTCAATCAAGTTTTATATCTTTATAATTTAAATTCAAACCCCAAGTTCTATAGAAGCGATTTAGTGTTGAAAAGTCATACTATTATCAATATTATTTTTTAACATTGGAAATTTTGACGCGAACGTCTAAAAGCGCAACCAAGAATGGGCATTCTCCTTTCAATTTTCCGATCTTCGAAATTCCTACTATTCAAAAACACGATATTAATTACCCGAAAGTCGTAAATACGAAATTTTATTTGTATTTTTTTTGTAGCAGTTAAGCGTTTGACTACTTCGTCGGAGGTCACTGGTTTGATTCTCACTAAGTGCAACATAAAACTTGTTTGGTCTGGGTGTTTCTATTTATAATATATTTTGTTACGTTACATTATTGTATGTATGATATATTCATGAATATAAATATTTGTACTAAGCGGGAATCGAACCCGAGACCTCCAACGTAGTAGTTGAAAACTCCCTCCCTCACACCATAGAGCTCATTAATTTCATGTAAGTAATATTTAAATTAAAATAAATAGAAAATTAATTTAAAAAAGTTATGGAACATAATCCTTGACAAAAAACCTCACTATCGCTTAAGTGAAAGAAAAAAAGAATTCGTATGATCACAAGTATCAATAAATTATAATGTCAGTACTTAGAACGTGTTTTAAGAGCGGCGAATACCATGAGTCATATGAATCACCGCAATGTTGTCCTATAATTGAGGCCTCCACCACATTTTCCTTCAACAACGTGAGAGAAATACTACGGTAAAAATCTTCGGCGACAAGAACCACGTGGTTAATGTTTACAAGGCCGAACACAATTACATAACACTAATACATAACACTAATAAGCTCACTAAAACTATAAACGCGGAAATATGTATGGATGTATGGTTGTGTGGATATGTGCAGATGTATGGATTTTTATTACTCTCGCCAAAACAAGTAAACGTTTTTTTTATACAACTTAGGTGGCAGTCAAGAGACGGGAAGCGGTTACCGCGGGCTATGGGCGTTTGCAACACCAAGGGCGTCAAATCTAATGCCCTTCTTGAAGAACTCCATATTGTAGGTAGTCGCTTTGGGTAAGCGTTTTTCTGATGGCAAGTATTTTGATGTGTATGGGTTGGATTCTGGGGTAAGACAGGTGGGAAACACGTCAAATATTCATTATATTTTATTCCAGTTTAATTTCACTTTTGATGTTGATATTTTAATTTGAATTTTGATTTCAATAATTTTTAAGGGGTCAAAAGGAAAAAACGGAACCATTATAGGATCACTTCGTTGTCCGTCCGTCCGTCCGTCTGTCAAGACCGTTTTTCTCAGGAACGCGTGGAGGTATCAAATTGAAATTTATATCTAATACTCAGGTTTACTGTCCCTTGGAGCTGTGAAAAAATCAAACTTCTTAGCCAAAGCAATCAAAAGATACAGCCGTTTATGCCGCAAATTTCCGCAAATTTTGGAAACTCGCACGGGAATCAAAACCTACAGGGTACTTCCCGTGAACTTAGAATCTTGAAATTTGGTGCAAAGTAACGTCTTATAGTACAGATAAAGGAAAAATTGCGAAAACCGTAAATTTTTAGTTACATCATATAATAAAAAATATTTTTGAAAATATTAAAGTTACTACTTTTCTCATGAACGCGTAGAGGTATTAAATTGAAAATACTACTTCTCTTACTTATATACCTACAGGTTTGTACGGAACCCTCGGTGTGCGAGTCCGAGTCGCACTTGGCCAGTTTTTAATTCTTATTTAAATTTTTTTTTCATTTTTATGTTCAGCCTTGTCCGTCAATCAGCAGGATTACCAGGTTTCAGGTGAGGTTAACTTGGGCTCCGAAGGAATTGATTGGATCCCAAAAACATGCATCTTAAAATTTATGAATAAAGTTTATCGTAAAACCTTCACAAGCCTCTGTATCTACATAATAGTGATTACGTAATAAAACTGATGCTCGTGAGGGGAAGAACCTCATTTTCCTCTTACATTGAAGAGAGAAAGGAGGTTACGTATAACGGGATTCCCTGTTTGACCTGGAGCCATTTGACTGAGGAAGTTTAATCTACATCTGAAATTACTGAGCACATGTTCTGACATTGATTGATTAATATGACGGCTTCTGTGGCGTAGCGGTAGTAATAATAATAATAATAAATGCTACGACAGGAGGCGCGGGTTCGATTCCTGCTCAGTGCAAATATTTGTATGCATGAATATGTCTATTTGCATTGGTCTGGGTGTTTCTATGTATAATATTTACGTATTTACAAAAAATATATATATATATAAGTATGTTTATCCGCATTCTGGAACCCATAACACCAGTTAGTTAAACTATGCTTAGTTTGAGTCTAGAAAGCGAAGGGCAGAATGTCAATTTTTATTATTTTTTATATGATTTGTTTATTTGTTAATTAGTAGGATTTACCTATTAAATATTATTAAGTGAAAATTTGTAAATATGTTTGGATGTGTTTGTTTCTCAATTTCGCTCAAACGGCTGAACAGATCTGGCTCAAATTTGGTACAGGATGGTCTGAAATACATACATAACATAAACTCACGCCTATATCCCCGAAGGGGTAGGTAGAGGTACTAGCACCCACATTTCGCCAGTTCATGTTTAGGTCCCAATGTAATAGGTGGCGAGCCTATTGCCAATAACCAGGCACTTATAAGCCTGCGATAAATACACACATAACTTCGAAAAGCATCGAAAAGTCATTGGTGTGTGCCATGGTAAAACCTGGGATCGAACCCGAGACCTCGTCTCAGCAGTCCATTACCCATACCACTAGGCTAGCGCGGTCTGAAATAACACTTTAAATTACGTTTTCCACTGAAACAGGTTTCCAAGGGCTCAGAAGTTTAGTCTAAATATTGTCTATATGGCAAACCATTTTCGTTTACTGGGTACATTTGTACCATATTTGTACAGAAAAACCCAGAATCACTTTCTCTTATTCAGATATTTCACGATTGCATTTAAACTTAAATACATTAAGCAGTCAGAGTCAAATAAATCGTTGTAAGTAAATATGAGATGCTGTTTGTTGGTAAGCGCATAGTTAGGGAACGGCTGAACCGGTTTGACATGTTTTAGGTAGATTTCGATGAAATCGATCTACCTATTGGTTTCTTGACTACTGTCGAATTTAAAAAAAAAATATTCATAGGTCTAGTTATGACCCCCTGAGTCCGAAATGACCACTGGTCAAAAAGTTTATATATATATATATATATATGTACGTATGGTTCCACTTCCCAAAATTTGCGGCACTCTCACGGTCGCATTTTTGCCCCGATCACATTCAAACTGCGGTCAAAAATTGCTTGGGTTCGTGAACGGGTGGAATCCGGCCTAAGGACGGTAGGGCCTCACTTTTTGTGAAATCAGTTTTTCCTCAAAATTTCACGTTCCATGAAAGATATTCGAACCGTTCTAATTTTATCACATAGTATACATGAATACCAACAACTTTTAATTATAAACCTATAAGATTAAAACTTTAACTAAAAGTAGAGGGGGGAAAAACCCAAATTTTTCGGGAAAAAAATCATAACTTCTAACCGGTGAACATCTTGCTGTCGGAAACATTTTTAATAGATAGGCCATTTTAAGTCTAAAATAAAAGTCTGAAAAGTTTTTCGCTAAAAGTTACCGTTTTCGAGAAAAAAAAATTAAACATGTTAAAAAATAATATTAATTGCTTCACGAAATCTACCTGTGCGTTGCCCCTGCGGGAACGGATTTTTAAAACGTGATAGTTTGAATTGAGACAATATGGAAATAAAACTTTAAAATTTGGATCGTCTTTTTCTGTGAGATTTTTAAATGAACTTATTTAATTTAATGTTATAATTTATAATAATTTAATTTATTTATTCATCAAAAACATTATAAATATTTTTACATTTATGGCAAAATATAGGTAAATAAAGTATATTAATACATTTTTTTTTTTCGTGCGGAAATCCCTTCGGATACCCCCCCGCCGGCCAGCGGGGGCGGTTATGTCGGGCTTGCACCGACTAAAACCGCACGCCGTCTCGGGTCTTCAGACGCCGGGGTGTAAGGTTACCCATAGAGTAGTTTAGTGTATATTTAAAATAGAGTATACAGATGCAAATAAAACGTATTTATATCGACCTATTTTAAAGTTGACGTATTAAATAAATTTAAAAGTGTAAGTACTTTTACTAGGGCACGCCACGAAGCGGCCAAAGTCCGCCGGCAACCCTGGGGTTATCTTTTCGAGGGCTTACCCGGGGTGCCCGGCAATAGACACTTGGGGAGGACACCGTGCGGTTTTAGTCGATACACGACATAACCACCCCCGCTGGCCGGCGGGGGGGTATCCGAAGGGATTTCCACACGTAAAAAAAAAAAAAAAAAGGGCACGCCCCGATTGTGGTGGTAAAATCCATCATGGAGGAATGGCTGGATTGGCACCTCGCCACGGTAGCCTCTCCTACCGGCTGACGCAGGTGCTCACCGGGCATGGCTTTTTCGGTGGGTTCCATCATCGTATAGGCTGGAAACCGACACCCGACTGCCATCATTACCGGCACTGATCCGTGAACAGGAGTGGATGGAGCGGCGCCATGTCATTGAAACAGCTGTCGGAGCCGGAAGCCTCACGCTGCAGACCCTGGTGCTGGCAATGGCCGGCAGCGAGAGTTTGTGAAAGGCTGCCGCATTCTTTGGCGAGGTAGTGAGGGTAGTGGAAATCGCAGAACGATCTCCGTCCTCCATGAGCGCGGGCCTGGGGGTGACCCTAGCAGAAGCGGGCCCAGGGTGGCGGCGTGTCATATTCCCGCGTGCGCGTAATATATATTGTTGTATTACTAGCGGACGCCCGCGGCTTCGCCCGCGCGGAATTCGGTTATCCGTTTTTGGTCATATCTCCGGTTCTATTTAACCAATTTTTTTTTATGAAGAATATTAGTAACCGAAATTACTAATATTCCCCCTAACCCCTCCAGCTAAGCTAAATTGCTCGTGTTAGGAGTGGGTTCACGTCGGTAGTGTAATGGCCAGGATTCGAACCCGAGACCTCTCGATCGTAAGGTCGACTCCTTAACCACTAAGCTACCGACGATCCGTTCAGCCGTTCTGACGTGATTGAGTAACAAACATCTATCCATCCATCCAAACTTTCACATTTATGATATTAGTGGAATGTCCTTTTCATGTACAATAAAGGATTAAGAATTAAGAAGGAACTAATCATAGAACCAAGGTTATCGACATAGCTCAAAGAATAAGCAAGCTGAAGTGGCAGTGGGCCGGCCATATCTCGCGAAGAACCGACAACAGCTGGGGTAAACGTGTTCTTGAGTGGAGACCGCGACTCGGCAAACGCCCTCTGGCTAGGTGGGATGACGATCTGCGAAAGACTGCGGGCAGATGCTGGATGCGGCAAGCTGAAGACAGGGCACTATGGCACTCATTAGGGGAGACCTATGTCCAGCAGTGGACTAGAATAGGTTGGTGATGATGATGATGATGATGATGATGAATCATAAAATTTAGATTATAGGTTTCTGATTGTTTATCCGTCAGATGGATCATATTTCACGTTCGCGTGAAAGACCTCCTGCAATCATCTTATCTGAGTCAATGACGTAAAACATAAGCAACTTGTACCATTTTTTTTTTCGTGCGGTAATAATCCCTTTGGATACCCCCCCGCCGGTGCGGTCCTGGGCGTGGACGTTCTCTCTTTGGAGACCATGGTGAGGGCCGTGGTCTCCGACGGGAGCAAGTGGCACGCCGCCGCCTCTTTCTGCGAGCAGGTAATGCGCGTGAAAGAGACGGCGGAGAGGGAGCGGGAGAGAACCCTGCCCCCCGAGTTTCGCAGTCTGCGGCGAGGACGCCGCAGACTCATCTACGCCCGGGACTACCGACCTCCATGATCGGGGCCTGAGGACGGCAGTTGGCCGACTCGCCGTCCTTACAGAAGCAGGCCGTGGCGGAGGCGTGTCGTGTGTGCCCTTACACACGCCTGCCAACTCACCGAAGCGGGATAAAACCCGACCCCACCAGGCGAGGCTGCGGTGGCGGCCAAAGTCCGCCGGCAACCCTGGGGTTATCCTTTTGAGGGCTTACCCGGGGTGCCCGGCAACGGACACTTGGGGAGTACACCGTGCGGTTTTAGTCGAGACACGACATAACCACCCCCACTGGCCAGCGGGGGGGTATCCGAAGGGATTTCCGCACGTAAAAAAAAAAAAAAAACCCCCCGCCGGTCAGCGGAGGCGGTTATGTCGGGCTTGAACCGACTATAACCGCACGCCGTCTCGGGTCTTCAGACGCCGCGGTGTAAGTTCCCATAAAGCATATCCCTCGCACCCCGAAAGCTAATTTTTTTTTTTTTTTCGTTCGGCAATCCCTTCGAATACCCCCCCGCCGGCCAGCGGGGTTTGAATTTGAATTTGAATTATATCCATCCAAACTTTGCATTTATAATATTAGTAAGATTCATGTTAAATTCAAGATTTTATAAAACCCACCTTCCTTTGGGTGCAATTCGACTACCCGTCAAAGTCGGAACCTATCAACGCATTTCATGCGGGGAGAACCGCAGGCAACAGCTAGTTGGTTTTATACAGCGATTGTAGGGTTCAAAAATATAATTAAGCACAGCGACTGATTTATTACTTTAGGTAAGTCTAATATAGTATTGTATAGCATGGGTTTATTAGTAGGATTGGTAGATAGAATATAAATATAAAATAGTAGGTAAAGAATAATAGAAAAAAATGTTTAAAAATAATGTTTCCATAGTTCACAAGAATTACGGTAGATGGCTCTGTGTAGATGGAATATATCAGAAAATTTCGAATATCTGGGATATGTCTAGGTAGCCCAGTTGGTCAGAGCATTGCCCATATAAGGGACTGGTCGCTGGTTCAAGTCACGTCCTAGGTGCTCTCTTTTTCCGATTTAAATCTATACAATTGGTAGATATTCTCTAATGTATGATTTGAATTTAATGTTGAGATAGCACCAGTTGACGTAAAGTAGTCCACTGCTGACCACTTGCAACTTGATAAAGAAGTCACGTTACTGACGTAGTTGATATATGCATCGTACAAGTAATTTAAATATAAACAGGAAAACTTAAGAAGACCCGCGACCAGTGCCTTACAGGGGGAACGCTCTGACCAACTGAGCCACCTAGACACGTCCCAGATATGCGATTTCTCTGATATATTATATACGTCTTAAGGCCACGCTGGAGTCATCTACCGTAATTCTTGCGAACTACGGAAACAATTTATGACTTTACAATCATATTTAAACATTGTTTTTTGATTACTCCGCCACATTAATTCACATTTAAGATAACCTATTAGACCTATTTTTGTTTTTATCACCTAATCACTTATTCAAAAGTTATTTTTAGTCATTCGCCAAGCAAGAATGCATTGAATTTCTACGTGACAAATATAAGTACATTGACTCACTGTGCACTGAAGTTATCGGTTCACACTGTTGCCAAGTCATCACAATATTATTGTAATTTCCCCGTGCCATATATCTCAGCGTCGTTATTTGTATATAAGGAAAAAATTGTGAAGTTTAATCACTGCGTGCTCTTTGAATAGCTAATAAAACATTGCAGTGTCCTCATTTTTGGGGTTTTTCAAAGGCGTGTTGATGCATGGTGTGCTAGTTTTTTTGGATTATTCTTCACATTAAGGCTAATATGGCTGCCTGTTGGTCGTACAGAGATGAGCCTGGCAAGCATTGTTTTGTGCGTTTAGGCCTACGAATAAGTATATTCTTTCTTTCTCTCATAATTATTTCTGGTATCGATCCCGATGGAGTATTACCTCTGAGGGATTCCACACATCAAAATATTAGTAAAGGCGAATACATAATATGGGTAATGTGCATCGTAATTTCTCCAATTATAATTCTCCAGTCCTTATCTCAACTACTTGTAGTCCTTTTTGTTTGTAAATAGACCAATAAAACAGCCCGCTGAGTTTCATCTTGGGATTATGTAAATTATGCCCAGCAAAATAATGTGACTGTACGGAACTACGCTAAATTCTAAGATTTACTGGTAAGAAAGAAAGGGACAAAATTATATCCAAAGATTCACCAGTAAAATCTAAGATTTCGAAACTCTTAATCATCTTAACTTTGTACTTGGTTGCATTCAAGGTTATCAAAATCACGGATCCGACGCACGTTACGGACTTGTCGGCGCTTCGACATTAAGACTTTTTCCCGTACGGGCTGATCCGCATCCGTTCACAAAATCAAGCACCGCGAAATCCGGCTTTAGCCTGGTGTCAGTAAAATGACGCATTTTATTCTATTTATCTGTATATTTTTTTACAAATTTCATAAAACACAAGGGTTTGTTCGTCTGTTTTTATTTTTTTTATGTATGTTCATCGATATTTCCGCCGTTTATGAACCAATTTAAAAAAAAATGTATTGCGTTTGATTTAGCTCCAAGTCGGTCCCATATAAATTTTACTGATACACACGTAAATACTTTTTTATTTATTTATTTATCGAGGTCCTACAGCATTTTTAACTAGACTATTACAATATATTGCATTTCATTAAGCATATAAAAAACCGGTTGTCTGTAAAGTCGGTTTACTGACGATAGTTGAACGTGACAACGTCATAAGAAAATACTAACTATATGAATATCAGCTGTCCAGCTGCGGACGCATCGCTTGCACTTCAAGCCCAGAGCGAGGTAACGCCGCATACGAGGTAACGGCATACGAGGTAACGCCGCATACGTCAGGTAAAGGCATGTTACGTCATGTTTTTTCGTGCGTGCAGCCGGCTCATCGTTTTATAAGACGTTGTCACGTCAAATATTATTACGAATTAGCTCTCCAAGCATACTCCACCCACATTGAGTGTATAAATCCCGTTCTTGGGACCTAGAGTAACCTATTCCTGAGATATTTTGATCACGTGATGTGAGCCCGCTGGCGACGCGACTTAATTATACATTTAAGTAAAATTAAGTAGTGTACTTCCGGTTACCGTCGGGCCCGCGTGCATTCCTCTAACATTTGAACAGTGACGTCCTAACATCAACATCTCATAATTTACGTTTAATTTAACTTAACAAGTATACAGTGTAATATCTAGTGTAGATCGAACAATAAACAATTTTGTATTTTTTTCTCATCAAACTCTCTTGATTCTAACCCCAATTCCGATTGTATCCCCAACAACATGGATGAAAGAAGATTGACGAAACAAATTTATGAGACGAGGGTGAACAGGCAACCCGGTAAAGGTCGACCTAGGCGTACGTATGTTAATCAGATCGAAGAAATTTTACAGAAAGACCAGGTCAAGACATGAAAGTAATTATGAAAGTAGAAGTATTAGAATATTAGAAAGTAGAAGATCTTAGCAAGTGGAAAAAGCGGCCAAATGCGAGTCGGACTCGCCCATGAAGGGTTCCGTAGCAGTAAGAAACATAATAAGGCTTTTTTTAAATTTTATATTTGAGTTGATTGAATGAAAGGAACGCAATTTAGCGTTTTACGATTTATGACGTATTAAAAAAGAACTACTTACTAGATCTCGTTCAAACCGGTGGAAGTTTACATCGTAATGTACATCATATTTTTTTTTTGTTTTATCATTCTCTTATTTTAGAAGTTACAGGGGGGGACACACATTTTACCACTTTGGAAGTATCTCTCGCGCAAAAACGTTGTGTCTGCTGCCCTTATGGGAAATATATGTGACTTTATGTATGTATGTACGAAATTATCTGGCCCTCCCTGGCTTCACCCGTGGCTTAGTTTGAATCCGTTGCATCTCTTTATCCTAATTATGTGCTGCGTATGTGATTGTTATCTTAATCACACAAAAAGACACTAAGTATGCACTCTTACGCATTTTTCTGTCAATGCCGTTACATAATTGTATTAATCTATTCTTGTCACATCATATATATCCATTACAATAGATTTTATTTCCACTAAATGCATCTTAATGAGTTCTTTCAAACGATGTTAATCAACACAGCGCAGCGAATCATTCATACGTTAGGAGCAAGCAATTATAATAAATTACAGATGGTATCTGCACTTCATTAATTTTAAATATACCTACTTCAAGGAACTAGTCTTCTGGGCACGTTACTACAGGAGGCATGCGATGCGGAAGAATTCCACGATGCATTTTAGGTTTACATTTCTTTTAAATATGAATTTTATTTTAATTTTAGTTATTTCTTATAGTTTAGTTAGATATAAGATTTCTTTATATGGTAAGCCGACCAGCGGAGGCGGTTATGTCGGGCTTGAACTGACTAAAACCGCCGTCTCGGGTCTACAGGTGCCGGGGTGCAAAGTTGCCCATAGAGCATATCCCTCGCACCCCGACTGACCCTGGGCCATCTCCAGTTTCGAGATGGCCCCCTCGGGTTTAGGAACCACGGTGTACCCGTCTTGCCCCCGTTAGGGGGAGGGGTGCTAGTCGCCCCACCATCCCGGCCTGCTTCTGCTGGGGTGACAGGCACTTCAAGTTGAATATTTATGCTCTTAGATATAGGAGAACAGAGAACAAAACTATTTCTGCCTTGTTCGTATTGCCTGTCAGCAGTCCACTGCTGGACATGGGCTTCTCCTGATTACGCCGTAGCTTCCAGTCTTCAGCCTTCCACACCAGTAACCTTTTTCAGGTCGCCAGTACATTGCACTAGAGATTTCCGTCTTTCGCTAGCCGATATACGACTCTATATCTGAATTCCAGAAATAGCAAGATACAAAGACTAGTCTTTGGACAAACGTGGCCCGCCGACTGCCATTTCAGTCTGCTTATTTTTTTTTATAAATATTCTCGGACATATTACCCATATGTCATATGGGTTCTAGAATGCGGATAATCATACTTAGATACTTTTTTTTGTAAATAAATACATATTATACATAGAAACCATTTTTTAAACCATATTTGCAATGAGCAGGAATCGAACCCGTGACCTCTGACTTAGCAGTCGATAGCTCTACCGCTACGCCACAGAGGTCGACAAACTATGTTATGTTGGTAACTTTGTGTCTTTGTCGACAAAGCAAATTTTAGTGTATGGGCTAATTCCACCGTCAGTGTCCACGTTTAGGCACCGTAAGTCCTAACAGCTTTATATCCAAATAATTCGAATTCTAGTAATACAATTAAATTTATTGTTTCGTAAGGGGCGAGGCCGCGGTGGCGGCCAAAGTCCGCCGGTAACCCTGGGGTTATCCTTTCGAGGGCTTACCCGGGGTGCCCGGCAATGGACACTTGGGGAGGACACCGTGCGGTTTTAGTCGATACACGATATAACCACCCTCGCTGGCCGGCGGGGGGGTATCCAAAGGGATTTCCGCACGTAAAAAAAAAAAGGAGACCAAGTTGACATAATGACTCAGTAAGTGTTGGTATACAATGTGTTGATTTACATTTGCTCATCATTCACAGGGGAGATTGAGTTACTTAGCATAACATAACATAAGTTCACGCCTGTATCCCCGAAAGGGTAGGCAGAGGTGTATTACACACCCACGATTCGCCAGTTATGTTTAGGTACCAATATAATAGGGGGCGAGGATACTAAGGGTCAACAAAAATCCTTTTTTTAAACTAGATTTAAAAAAAGGATTTTATTTTATGCATTTTCTAAATGCATAAAATATTGTTTTTTATTTCATTTGCGTGTTATTTACGGAGCTTACTTTACCGATTGTAGTCAATAGCACATTAAAAATGAAGACGCAAATCATCACATTGTATATTAAGTTGGCAGCAATTGTTATGTGAAATAGAGACAAAATATTTTTAAATAATTATAGGGTTCACCTAGTACGAGTGCCAAAGCACTCCCTTAATAATATTAGTTCTTAGGCAACTAATATTATTTTACCACTTTATAAGGAAGAATTTTGTACCATTTTTGTAGAAATAAATGAATTTATTTATTATTAATGCCAGTTCCACAAAAATGTTTGACTTTGATTGTCACTGTTACGTTTTTGAGTAAAAAAAAATACATACATCTACATTGCACTATATTTGTGGTACTACGTAATGACCTGCTTGGTCATTCATGACGTCATCCTATTGCCATCTTTAGTGAACCTTTATAGACGCACAGAGACAAAAGAGTACTCAAGAGTCGTAAGTGCTACCGAGAATTTCCTAACGGAAAACCCAATAACACTTAGGTTCCTCACGATCGCACGCGCGTAAGTGCTAACTTATACGACCACGTTATGAAAGAGTGTATAATTATCACTTATCACGTATCCATTAGACTTATATTTGCATGAACTGTGATTCGGTATTCATATGCTAAGGTATATGTACGGAATTATAATTCGTTACATGTCGGTATAGAAGCAGCTTAAGAAAGGGACTTGGTAATCACTCTAATTTATATACTAGGAATTCAGTGCAGGGTGCGACTGAAATAAATTGAGCTGAGCGAGCAGGACTCTTACTTGAAAAATAAGGCATCTTACTACGGTCGCGCGCATAGCTAAGGCCGCGCGCTCGTGCATTGTATTTGAACAGTTGACCCCTCTAAACACTCAGCGGTGTCTACACTATCACCATGGCAAATTTAATCAAGATCGGTATTGTGGTTCCGGAGGAGTAGTCGACCAAACGGCTTAGTCACGTATAAGGGCTCCGCCCGCGCGGAGGTCGATTCTCGCTTTCCAATATTAAATAGGTATACAGTTTTCATCTCGTTACGATTTTATTATATATATAGATATATAGATAATAATACTATTCTAAGTAAACTATTCAAATGCGTACACACGTAATGAATGAAAACATAATTCTTCCTCTTAACTTATCCTTATATCGCGGGAACTCTACAAATATAGAATTTACGTGTTCCAGGTATTTTCAGACTCATACGGTTCTGTTTAAATCATACTACTCGTAATAAATGAATTGTCTGTTCACAGCTAGGACAGGAGAAGGGAAGCGTTTGTAGGCAGTGCTGCCCTCCTTATTGCAAACGCAGTACTTGCAAAATGGCGGTTTCGATATAAACGCGGAAAACATACTTCTTCATATCTAATGGAGAATATCCGTGGTATACCTTTTAAAATGTAACTTAAAAATAGTAAAAAAATCGATCTTTCTATTGATATAGTTTTTTCTTTACTTTATTGTTTTATTTAGATAAAATGCTTAGTACTGCGTTTTCATTAACTTTCTGGGCTTGCGAGCATTACAGTATCACTAAGACTAAATGCAGTAACAGTGTTTACTACTGCAAACTTACCTAGCACATGCTTAGTACTGCGTTTGTAATTAGCAATCATTTTGTATTTTCATGCCTGGTACTTAGTTAAACTGTAGGTAAATTCTACTTCTGTGAAATATTTAAATGACTAAAAACGAAATAAAACAGAAATATGTATGTATTAGACAAAATGTTTTTATTTTTTTACTTGTCTTAAATTTCAAAATCAAGTTTTTGTTGTTTAGTCTATATTAAATTTATAATTAGTCTATAAAACTCGTTTCAGAAAGAATCTTATTATAGTCTTTAAATATATCTTTACTCATCAACGTTATATTTTCTTTTAAATACTTATACTTATGTTATGGCTTATGGCACTTAATCAAATCTACTCAAGATATTCTAATAGAAAAATACATGAAATTAAAAATATGTAGCCAACTTCCATAATCTATTGGTCTACAAATTCTAGATTATAGTATCAAAACTAAATTCTATTTTAGAGTTATTATCACATCAAGATGGACTCATTTGTAATTATTAATTGATGTAAAAGATTAATTGATGTTCAAAAGGATGGTGAAAGAGCACTACCTGGGCCCATAGTTTCCCCCGTTCCTTGTTCGCGTTATGTGCTGTCTGCGAGGTATTAAAATATTATATGTAGGTTTAGTATATATGTATGTATGTAAATTTAGTATGTATATATGAATGATAAATTATGTACGATTATATATAGGTGTCGTATTTATGTATCATTGTATGCTTATTTGTAGGTATATGTAACTACTACATTGCAATACGTGTTTTTAATCCAATCTATTATATTATATGACTACGTTAGTTCTCTTTCTTTCCCGTTACACCAATAACTACCCAATGTACGATTTAGCTCATTTAGGATTCATGTCCATCCAAAGGTTGCCTGTAAGATATTGCTTTTAGCGATAAGGCCGCCATTTGTACATAATATGTTAATTAAGTTTACGATATATGCTTATTTTGATTGGTGTACAATAAAGTTTATATCTATCTATCTATCTAACCAGTCTCATAAAGTTGACTTCAGGAACATTATTTAATATTACTTTAAATATTTTTAGCAAAAATAACAGAACATAAAATGTACCAAACTTCTAAACAAATAGCCTACATCATTTCTCATTTAAAAATAAAGACTTCTAATAAATCACAATAGCATTTTTTCTTATAACAAACTCGTAGAAATAATAAATTTAACACCTAAATATTTTACTCTTCAAAGTCTCTGTGTTCTACGAGATCAATCGAATCATTGTTAACGGGCATGTTTTCCCAAAATGGTAATCTGTTTTTTGGGATGAGATCACTTAACTTCTTCAATATACCTGACTTTCTTTCTTGAGTAATCCCACGAGGCATAGTATTTTGAACAGCACAAGGTGTTGAACCTTGTTTAACTATATAGCTTTGTTTTGAGGAAGTCGATTTCTTTCGTACTTCGTGAGTAGTTTTAACAAAAATGGCCATAGAATTTCTATGCACCTTGACACAGACAATGTTTTTTTATGTACGTCCTTTCATCATGTTTTTTTTATTTATATTGAGATGAATGATCTTCATACCTGTAAAAATCCGTAACATCCAAAGACTTTACGTTCACCTTCTCTGAATTTGCAAGCTACACGCAATCGATATAATCAGCAAAATCATAGACTTTTTTTGCTTTCTGAAGCTGATTCTCTACTTGATGGTGAAAACTGTCTGCAGACATAAAGGTATGGCCTGGTCATAGGTACTTTATTATTATTTTTGTTGCTGCTATATCTGAGCTATTGATAATCTGTACTAAAAATGAAAAAAATGCCCAGTTTTTATTTTGACCAGTGCAATTATTGGTCCAAATAGTAATTTCAGTGCAGTCACGTTTGCTTTCAAAAAATGCTCTATAAGCGCTTATTATATCTTCCAAATATACCTTCTTGCCACGGCACTGTATGTGTTGCGACGTCAGCGAGTGACGTCGACGCACTGATTTGCTAGCGCGAAACACGGCACTATACCTTGCGGCATTCGTACATGCATTGGTCCCTCTCACTCTTGCTTCTCTTAAACGCAGTACTGTAGAATACTGCGTTTAGGCTTAGCATCGCAAGAGTAGGCTTTTCTTATTTTCGCTACGTTCAAATGCAGTAATGGTGACTACTGTGTTTGGCTTTAGTTAGTATTCGTTGCAAATAAGTTATATGCTAAAAGCATATACAGTAAACGTAGCAAGTACTGCATAAACTTCTAGCATATGCTTAATGCTTGAAATCTTTTTAGTAAAAGTAACATTTAGGTGCAAGTACACCGGTACACCCTGGGCGGCGGTCAATGGCTTCCCCTTCACCCCTTCATAGGGTTGGCATTGATCGTCGGCCAATACCCAACGTGGCGGGAACACATCGCTCTCCTTACTCCTCTGCTTTCAGAGGAGACAGGATGAGCGATGCTATTAGTGGTGAGATGGCCCAGGGTCAGCCGGGGTGCGAGGGATATGCTCTATGGGTAACCTTACACCCCGGCGTCTGAAGACCCGAGACGGCGTGCGGTTTTAGTCGGTGCAAGCCCGACATAACCGCCCCCGCTGGCCGGCGGGGGGGTATCCGAAGGGATTTCCGCACGATAAAAAAAAAAAAAAAAAAAAAAAAAAAAAACAAAAAAAAAAGGTGCAAGTACTGCGTTTCATGGTAAATAAAAAACACGTTTTTAATAAGAAAAAACTTGTAAATATATTTTTGACGTATAGAATATATCCTTAGGATGGCATTTTTGCAAAAAAGTGAAAATGTCAAAAATGTCGATTACTGCAAGTACAATTAGCAGGGCAGAGTGGGGCAGGGACGGCAGGGTATTGCCGCAAGAGAGCTTTAGGCCCTATGCTACCTCGTGCGTATGCGGCCCCTGTTTCGTGCAAATGTTACTGAGCTAATTTCGTGCGGATAATGTGTACGTGGCTTACGAAAAAATCCATACGATTTGCACGATGATGGGTGGGCGTATATAAACCTAACGCATCACTTCACATTCGGTACCTATTACAATAAAATTCTTAATAGCACCATATGGCAAATTCATATAGGACACTCCCATGATTCGCACGGAATGAGGGTTACGCCCCTCATTCTTGCGGAGACCTTATAGTATGACAGACCACGACTAAAATGTTTGCCTCATTGCAATACAGTCAAAACTGCATCAAATTGATAGATTCGATTATTCTGAACTCGTTAATTCCAATATCAGACATTATCCGCGTAGTTATCCGAAATCCGAATTTTCAAAAAAGTCAACTAAGTTTACCGGACTTGATATAGCAGTTTAACTGATTTTCAGACTGTAGTTGAATGATAGCTCTAACATACCGAAAACAAATTTTTCAGAAGTCAGTATTGTAGCGCAGTAGACCACTTTCAAAATTAAAAATGAGACCAAAAATTTGAGTTATTGAATAGTTGATGCGCAAAAAATAAATTTCTGAAGGTAATTTGAAAGCATATGTGTTAGTGCTTCGGATGGTGACATCTTAGAAGCTAAAACTTTGTTTAGTACTATAACTACATCAAAACATAAGATAATGAGGAAGCAAGAGTGCAAGAAGATATTGTTTCCTTATTGCAAACAACGCATCCAAATGAAAGGCCAGCTTTTGTTGCAAAAGATCTGCACAAACTACCCTCCGTGTTGCTTCATGACGTAGATGTAACAAAGTTATTAAAAGATTTAACTGTGATGAAACGTGATCAAGAAGAAATTAAGATGCAATACGTGACAGCTGGTCAGCTGGATCTTATAATTTCACATGTACAAGGTCTGAAAAAACAAGTTCCAGTTACACATGTGTGAATACAAAACGGGGCGGCAAACATTAATTATTGCATAATTCTGATCTGTTCGATGGGTTTACAGCATACACCTGTAATGAATGACAACATTACAGGACCAAGTTCAGCAATTGTAGTTGAACATATTCATAATATACCCTCACCTACCCGTCATTTACCATTATCTGCAAAGAAGAATAGGTATATCGCATAAAATAAATCAAGACAAGCGGCGAGAATGCGACCGGTTTTGTGTCAACTGTGTTGACCGAGAACAATAATAATCCCGAGCAACCTATTTATAATAATGATAACATTTTAGAATTATGTATGGGGACACACGGACGCTGGGGTTGGCAAGTTAAACAAACAATAGGTAGAAGGATAGATCACCTCCAAGTTTGGTGCACCCTGGGCAACGAAGGCGATGACGCATCATTGATTGCTCCTCTGGAGTAGCTGGCGTCAACGTCAACGGCCAAGAGTCTGACCAACCGGCCCTTTTCAGGGCCAGCTGACCCCGTTGCACGAGGGGGTCGGGGTATGGTGGGCCTGCAAGGCCCACGGGGGGGATGGTCGCTCCAGGTACCGTCAGTCGGAGTGCGAGGGATATGCTCTATGGGTAACCTTATACCCCGGCGTCTGTAGACCCGAGACGGCGTGCGGTTTTAGTCGGTTCAAGCCCGACATAACCGCCGCCGCTGGCCGGCGGGGGGTATCCGAAGGGATTTCCGCACCATAAAAAAAAAGGTAGAAGGATAGAAGCGCCAAATATGTAACTGGATAGAACAAACATGTGAAACAGGCTCACGAGGGGGCAAGGTTGGCATTTCAATGTTAGGTTAACAGTTGATTATTGACTTCAGTAATACTTATCTTGGCGGCACATAGACGGAGTGTACCCTCAACAATATTAGTTTTGCTGATAATATGGTGTTGCTAACACCATATCTAACGCTATGATGAGCCTGCTTAAAATCTGTGAGGGGCATGCGGAGGCCCATGGCGTTTGCGAAAAGTAAAATACTTATATTTAAGGCGGGCACAAAATTGTATTCTAATACACAGCAAGTAAAACTTTACGCTGGACCCTAAAACAAGTCACATGGTTTAAATATCTGGATCACTGGGTCTCTGACGACCTTTGGATAACTTGGATACTAAGCGTGAGCGTAGAACGTTGGCTGTCCGATGTAACATGTTGGCCCGTAGATTTGCACGATGCACGAGACAGGTAAAGGCTACACTTTCCTGGGTGTTCTGCCAGTTAAAGGACTGGCAGAACACCCAGGAAAGTGTAGTAGTATACGTGCAGTCTATGGGTTAACTATACGTATCGGTTATACGACGTACGTGTACAGTATAACAATGCATTCAGGGTTCTGATGGGGCTGCCGCGCTACTGACTTGTGTCCGGCATGTTCGCTGAGGCGGTAGTAGAAGGGTTTCACACCATCATGCGCAAAAGATTCGCTTCTATCACGCGCAGGGTACGCGACATCCCCAGCAGCATTCCTAATACCATAGCAGACCAGTGGGACAGCCCTATATGGGAATATTGGATGCGGTGCATAAATGTTTAGTTCCAGCCCACATACCGTCTCCATCTCCAGACCAGATATGGTAAGAGAGTGTTTATCAAGACACAACAAATGAGCCCACACTCGATAGGTTTATCTTATTTAGCTTAGGAGTTCCCTTGGCTATCTTCCTACTCCATTATCAGACCCTGATTACCATGTCACAACAGACAGTTTGTCAAAGCAATACGAATGAGCCCAAACTCGATAGGTTTATCGTGTTTAATTTAGGATTTAATATGGCCACCTTCCTACTCCATCATCAGACCAGCTCCATGGTACCATATTAATACATTGTCATCCAAACTAAACGTGCATAAGAAATTTCACTTCAATCGGTTGAGGCTAACTGGCTCAAAATTCAGTTGCAAGATTTGACCCGAATTGAAATTCATACATTGAAATAAAACTATTTCTTAACGGATTCTATCGCGATTTATTTGATGTTATTTTCCCCTTGACCATGGCTGCTGAAAAGCAACCGAAACGTCGGGTTCAATGTAAAATATAAAATAACATCAAATAAATCGCGATAGAATCCCTTAAAACATTGTTTTATTTCAATGTGTGACATTCGCGTAAACTTCCGACAATACATACATGTTTACATACATACATGTAGAGCAAGTTAAATAAAAGCTTGTAAAAAGGCAGGAGCGTAACACGCGTAAAGCCATTCCCCCCACCGGAATATCCGGGTTGCGATGATGTTCTGTAGCTTTGCAATAAACTTTTATTTATTTATTTATTTTTATTTTATTTTATACAGGTCGACAATATTTTTGACATTTTCAAAAATGGCTTCGGGCTATATGCTAAGGGCAAAATATCTGAAATAGTAGATTGTTACACAAGGGTTGAAAGTCAGCCATTTCACCTGAGATATTTCAGGCGCTCGAACGAAGTGAGAGCGCCAATAGTTCGAGGGTGAAATGGTTGACATTCACCCGAGTTAAACACTCAACTTTTCGTTTCGACTATGTGAGGAAATTAAAATACTACAAACACATGTAACACGCTCAGCGCCAAGCCGTATTAGCCCATTCCTTTAATGAAACAGGTATATTGATAATCATTTTAAATTTAAAGTAAAATTGAAAAAAATGGAAATAGACTATTAACAACAGCTTTTGCCTGTTCTTAAATCTCATCGGGAGAAAAATTAATATACATGTCACTAGAATCACTTTCCGAAACCATTTTTAACCACAATCAACACAAGGTATTTATTTATATTGAATCTCGTTATCCCGCTAATTCTTTGGCAAACTTATAGTGTTTTCTTTTTTTAATACTGAAAAAAAAGTTATAATTCACGTACATACCTACTGCCAACATTAGAAAAGTTTTGAAAATCGATTGAATTGGTTATATTGTAATCGAGTTGGTCACGAGATGTGCATTTAGGCGGCCATGTAAAAAAAGCGTTGTGATATCAAGGCATTATGACGTAATTAAATACCATGGACTCCATGGCAAAACTTAAAATAAATAAAAAATTATTTCTGCCCTAGGGATGAAATGAGCTACTTTTCACCCGGCTATCTACCCATGAAAATTAAACTTTCCGAACAGAAGAGATGAAAAAGAACTTTTTGGTCATAAAATTATAAAATCTATGTACATTTTCAGTATCAGACGTACCAATACCGACTGACTTTTTTTTGACACAGTAGAAATAGCCACCCGCGCATTGCTGTCGCGTTCCATTTTTGACCTTTGTTACTACACACCTAGTCGGATTCAGAATCAGATAATCTGATAACTTTATACAGTTTCGGCCGTATTGCTATGATATATGGTTTTGGTCGCGATTTCTCGTACATAATGTGTCTGGTATATACATAATTCGTCGTTTAAACACCTTTCTGAACAGATATTTTTGTTATATTAATAAATGCATTACCTTAATTTATTACAACTGAATGTCTTCAGGTAGTTTTTGAATATATTTTAGGGACATTATAAAGGTACCGATACACTGTATGCTGAGTGTTAAGATATGCAGATTTTACAACGTTTTGCGACTTATTGTGTATCTTGTTTGATTATTTTTTGCATTCTCTTTTGTATTTAATTCTTAGGATTAGTGAGCAAAACGTGTTTCTACAAAATATGCAGGTATGCATGATTACCTGATTATTTGAATAAGGAACGTCTACGACGAAGCGATTGTATTTCAATTAAATTGATTAATGTTATACCTATGGTCTTTCCAATTCCAGACTGAAAACCTTTAATAAACTGGTTGAATAGAAGTACGGGTTACGTCGGATGAGAACCTATGCCAGACTACATGTATCGCTCTGGAAGACTTTATTGACAATGAACCTGGTCGCCCCTATTGGGTTCCCACAAAGTGCCGTCTATTTATTAGAAGACCACGTGAAACAACAGAGTAGCTTATAGACTACTCCATATAGATGACCTTACACTTGAAATTAACCTAATATAATAACACCTCTCCAAAGAACTTTGACTTTGACGATGACTTTGTTTACCAGCCAAATACTCTGGGGCTTATCTTTCTTTTTCGTGCGGAAATCTCCTAGGATACCCCCCCGCTGGCCAGCGTGGGTGGTTATGTCGGGCTTGAACCGGCTAAAATCACACGCCGTCTCGGGTCTAAAGACGCCGGGTGTAAGGTTGCCCATAGAGCATATCCCTCGCACTCCGACTGAGGGGTTCATACCTATTACAAAACTCGTCATATAGTGTTTTTTGTTCTCGTGTTCTGCAAGCACTTTAGTTTCAACGAAATGAGATAAACAGTTAGTAAAACATGCAAATTTTTGTTTTTAAAGAACATTAGTAACCGAAATGACTAATATTCCGCATAACCCCTCCAGCTAAGCTTAATCGCTTGTATTGATGAAGTCGAGCGAAAGCTCCTCATACCAGACTTCAGGATTTTCTTTGTCACAGGTCTCCTCCTAAACTACTAATCCAATCAGAACCAAATTTGGCATGATTAAAGAGGTCAATCAGAGGAAGGTTTATGGATATATTTTGAAAAAATTAATGCTACCACAGAGGAATGATCACCGTTAAAAATATTCCAGATGGAATTACATAATAACCGCTCGAAACACTGTGACCAAACTTTACACGCTCAGAAAGCATGTCCAGAGTTGTGACTTTCAAAAAGAATTTTCAAAATCGGTCTTGGCACGAAGGAATGATCACTGTTCAAAATTTTCAAAATCTGATTCACGATGTCTCACTCAGCTCAACATTGCAAGCAGCGATTCGCCTTACAGACTAGTTACAATACTAGCTGTTGCCCGCGACTTCGTACGCGTTAAGTTCGGAATCGATCAAGGTATGTTTATTTCTGCAGTCTCGATACTAACACGTAAGTATTAAGTTATTTTATTTAACGGGCTGGATGAGGTGGTGTGGTACATTGTATTATATTGACATTTCGTTCGATTGGAAAAATATGTAACAATGGTATCAATTCTGCCCGATTAATTAATATAATATCGTGATGATATTCATTATGAAATATTAATGGGTCTCCAATCAACTATATGATGATATATAGTTCAGTTTATGACAATGTCCTAGAAGAATGTTCATGCAAAATTTCAGCCAAATTTGTTTAGCGGTTTTCAAGTGATGCTTGGACATCGATAATTAAAAGCAGACAAACTGACAAACCGACAAACAGTGAAGAAAAATTCTAAAAATCACATTTTCGGCATTGGAATCGCTTCTAGAACACACATCAATTATTTTTTTGTAAAAATATTCAATGTACGGTTTTCACCTCGTTACCATTTTATTATATGTATGATTGTGTATTGCATGTGTTCAAATTAATAACTTTGTTGGTTAATTAATATGTCACTAGTTCCATTGAATTAACACGGAGTAACTAGTGAGATATGTTAATTGAAGTTTAGTTTCATTTGTTCCATTTAAAAAATCAAAAGAATAAGTGAGAATAAAATGTTCCCACTAGTTAAATGGGACAAATTGACACTGGAACTTGAAAACAATCCATTAATTTTAGGTAATTAATAATTACCATTCATTTGTTAACAGTACTCGACCATTATGATACTTATTGTGTAAGTTTCTATAATAGTCGGATATTAAGTATTCTTTTTTTATAAAACTAAAAATTGCCCAGCATGCATTAAGCACCGTTTTATTCAATTCAAATTCATTTATTGATGGCAACTGGGCCCAATTTGTTAGTAACAATTTGACTTAAATCTACGTCAAAATTTTATGTCAAGTGAATTACTGAATTATAAACTGTTAATGTAACGGTAATGGACTGCTGAGACGAGGTCTCGGGTTTGATCCCAGGTTTTACCATGGCACACGCCAATGACTTCTCGATACTTTTCGAAGTTATGTGTGTATTTGTCGCAGGTTTATAAGTGCCCGGTTAATGGCAATAGGCTCGCCACCTATTACATTGGGACCTAAACATAAACTGGCGAAATGTGGGTGCTAGCACCTGTGCCTACCCATTCGGGCATATAGGCGTGAGTTTATGTTTATGTAATATAATATTAGTCCTTTTGATAAATTAAATTAAATTTTGATAAATAAAAAGTAGCACTAATAAAGTAAAATTAGGGTAATGAAAATAATAATAAATGCAACAATAATAATAATAAATGCAACAATAATAATAATAAATGCAACAATAATAATAATAAATGCAACAATAATAATAATAAATGCAACAATAATAATAATAAATGCAACAATAATAATAATAAATGCAACAATAATAATAATAAATGCAACAATAATAATTTTAATGATGTTTTATGAAAGGAATTATTTTGTTTATCAATTTGATTCCCTGAATAATCCACTACTAAGTACGTACGTTTCTTTTTGTATAAAAATCATATTATATTAATAACTATCAGATTTCTTCTTGTGGATATTGTAACATAACATAACATAACTTCACGCCTGTATCCCCGAAGGGGTAGGCAGAGGTGTATTACACACCCACGATTCGCCAGTTATGTTTAGGTCCCAATGTAATAGGGGGCGAGCCTATTGCCATCTACCGGGCACATTATTAAGCGTGCGATAATTATCATTTATTAATGCACACATAACTACGAAAAGTCAGAGGTGTGTGTCCAGGGCGACTTGGGATCGAACTCGAGACCTCGTCTCAGCAGTCCGTTACGTATGCCACTGGACTATCGCCGCTTTCCTTTATATTTTTGTAATATTAAGTGATTCTTTTTTGAATTTGCCTGGAAGAGATCGCATTTAGCTATAAGGCCGTCCATTGTACATTTAACTTTTATACGGTAATCAATACTAATATTATAAAGCTAAAGAGTTTTTTGATTGGTTGAATTGGCTAATCTCAGGAACTTCTGGTTCGAATTTAAATATTATTTTTGTGTTTGATAGCCTATTTATCGAGGAAGGTTATAAGCTATAGGTATATCGTCATGCTTCTACCCAGGGGACCGGAGCAGTAATCATATATGTCATCAAATCGGACTAATTTCCATACATTATGGCAAAAATTTATGCATGTGTTAAAAAGTTGCCACTGGCGATCCGAGTATATCACGGGCGAAGCCGTGGGCGTCAGCTGGTACCTGTATAAATTGTTTATGCACTATATTATATTAGGGGTATTTATTAATAAAGGTTGAGTTAAGTTCATTGTCCTACACTGTACAAAATGCCAGGTAGAAGGCTTAAACTATTTTTATAAATTTAAATCTGAGACTCAAAAGCGTGACGTGCGCTGTACAGTCAGCGACAAAAACTGTAAATAGGATTCAACAGTTTTTGTCCAACACAAATTTAGTCTTTCATGCTACTTATGTTACTCTTGCATGCAAAAACTGCTGAAAGGATGTGGATGAAATTTTGTACAGAGATAGACGATAGTTTAGAGTTACATATAGTTTTTTTACTCCGAGAGAAGGATTTCAGAAACGGGATCAACATTTTTTTTGCATGGAGCCGCAGGCAATAGTTAGTATAATAAGTATAGAAAATCTCATTTCCTTTTTCTTATATTCGTTTCGTCCATTGACTGCACCCCACTGGATGGTGAGAAGCCAGGGTAAAGTCCAGAAGATATGGGCCACCATCCCAGAAGCTGACGATTCTAAAATGGTAGCCCCTACCTTGAAGGCCTCAAAAGATGCTTTTTCACGCCCCGCTTGAAGAACCCGGAATTGTATTAGCTAATATTAACCACAACCATTCAATCATTATCAACTCACCAGTTTCATCTATAGCTTCTTCGATCTTCACATTATCTAAAATAACGCCTGTATTTTTCATTTGATAAATTTGTTTCACCATTGTTTTTTTATCTACTACTTCACTTTTATTATATTTACTAAATAATTCAGCGTTATATTGTTTAAAAACTTTCGTACATAATACACCAGGACATAATATCCTGCAAACCAACTATGCAAACAGTTTCATAGACCAATAGCTGGATATAGATATGTATAATTTGTAAGAACAATAATAATAAAAAAATACACAATTATACACACGAACGGACGAGAACGAGAACGAACTTCTGAATACGACCTAAAAGCAAAATAAACTGCTTCTAAGATTTGTTACCTATTGTACCTATTAATGGCAAAAACTATTAGTAACTACCTAGTCCTAATATCAAAACCAAATACACTCTTAATTGTAGCCGTTAAATAAGTAAATTCCACAAAATTGTTGCGTCGCTGTCGATATTAGAATCATTTGTTAATAGATTACCTTATTTCTTGCGCTATGGTAATTTCGCACTAACTACGTTTAGTTTTTTTTTAACTACTAAAACATATTTATGACACGAAAGTATTTATAAATTATTGCAAAATATTTCCTGTAAACTCTCTGAAAAGCGTTCGATACAGTAATAATACGTATACTTAAAAAAATTGGATGGAGGTAATTAAATTGGAATAGTTCCGAATCAACTATACAAATCGAAATAGTGCAAAATCTACTTAAAAACGTAAGTCAAAGTGAAAAACAACGTAACCCTAACACATATATTTTTAATCGTTTTTGGGGCCCTACAGGGAAGTATTCTTGGCCCAGCGTTATATCTCATTGACATGAAAAACATCAATCGTACGATTGTACCAACTATACTCTAAATGCAAAAAGTATTCAGAAATCAGTACATCAAATTCTATAATTTATATTTAATAATACAGTAAATTGTGCTTTTAAAAAAATAGACACTGATGAACATAAAACCTCCTCCTTTTTGGAGTCAGTTAAAAAGTCTTAAAATCGGCTACTGAACTCTATACGAGTTATAACAAAATCAACGCTACAAACTGCAATACACTTTAGTGCGCTTTGGTTTGGCAGGTTTTGCCTTAAAAGTACAAATAATAGAACATTGAAATCAATATTAACTCTAGTTACAAGTTAAAATCGGTTACAAGAAAATGAATTTATATAATCACTGTTGTATAATTCAATCAAAAATAGTCATTTAAACTTTTATGTAGGATCCTACAGAGCTCCTAAACGGTATATTATGAATATAATTACTTATCATTTTCTACAGCCTACTACTGCCATCTAGAGTAGAGTTCAAAATTATTATAATAATTGAAAATAACGGATACTATCGATTTGACTAGAAAGTATGGCTTCTACAGGTATAATTGCATTCCCTGATATTTTAACCAGGTTGTACTGGCCATGGTCTTGACGTTGCAAACATATTAGTTATTAACGTTATAAAATATTTAACGGTATTTTAAATCGATAAAAGGCTTACTTGTCCATGTGACAGTGCTTTTTTTTTTTAAATCTTTATTTATTTCGGGGTTTTGATCCAGTAAGGATATGTCAACCCCATCGTACCTTATATCTAAGTTAAATACAAAAAAGTCTTACGATTAATACAGTCTACTACATCAATGGTTATAGATGTATCATTGCTGAGCTATTGTGATCAGGTGGCATAATTTTTGGGCTGCTTATGAAGTTGGCGAACTCATAATAGTTTGTATTAAACCCACATCCAGCGAATTTAATTTTAGTTCCTTAAGAAGTGCCTGACGCTCAGTTTTATTCCGGTCACACTCCATCAGCAAATGTTGCACATCCTCAATTTTATCGCACACTGAACAGTTAGGCGAGTCAGCTTTTTTCATCAGATATGCAAATTTTGCTGATGGAAAGTGACCAGATCTAATTCTTAGAGCTAATTTTATATAATGACGGTTCAATCGATCGTCATCAAACCATGCCACCTGAGGAGACACAGTCTGAATGGTCTTATACCAAACACCTTTGTCTATAGATCTATGATTAAAATGTACTACCCACTCATCATAACAGGTTTTTTTAAATTTTGGCACTAACTCCCAATGGTCAGGCAAATAATTTACAGCGGTTCCATTTACAGCTGCTAACTTGGCTATCCGGTCTGCCTGTTCGTTTCCCTTGAGGCTAATATGCGCTGGAACCCATTGCAATCTTATATCTTTACCACTTTTATTTCATAAAATAATAGTTTTTAAGATTTCATAGGCTAGGAGCATCTCCTCTGGATCCAGAAGCGCATCGAGCCATATGCTGCAGCGCACTCTTGCTGTCCGAAAAGATAACAATTTTGTTTAAATTTTGATCTTTTACATAAGATAAGGCTTGATATATTGCAATGAGCTCCAGCGACATTATGCATGCCTCACGGTTAACTTTAAATCCAGCCCCATAGTGTACACTTTGATCATAGAAACCAGCTCCTAAACCACATTCGTTTTTAGACCCATCCGTAAATATTTTGTGCCACTCGCTGTAGGTATTGTTTAACTCTGATACTACATTATTTAATAATAAATTAGGTTCGTAAGAATTTTTTGGGGATTGCATACATTCAAGGTGAAATACAAAATAGCTTTTAGTTTCTATACCTGTTACCCAAACGTCTAAAGAAAACATACCAAGAAGATGGAATGAGTTAATATTACATTGACTCACATCACTGAAAGTTTTAATAAGCAGCGGTTTTTTTTTATTCGCCCAGTATCTATTATTAGAAAGGTCACTTAACTTTGACATTAGGTCAATAGTCTGATTCCTATGCCAAGATGCCAACTTCAAGCTATATTTATGGGCCAAGTATTGTCTTCTCAAAAATAATGGCATTAAGTTTAATTCACTTTCCATAACATGGATCGGTGAACTTTTAATAAAACCTCCTACAATTCTTAAAGCTTGGTTTTGCAATCTGTCAAGTTTTAATAAATAAATAAATAAGTTGTCTTTCACTTAGAAAAGACCAAATGTAAGTACATATTTTCGAACCTATATTAAGTTTATCTAGAATATTAGTCGCCGCCTCTATTGACACATTGTTATATGCATCCTGTATATCCAAGAAGCATACCAGAGTAGGGCAATTTTCTGTGAAACCAATTTGTATATACGTAACCAACTGAGTTATAGCATCTAAACAAGAATGTGCCTTCCTAAATCCGACCGTGTACGGTGAAAAAAATTTTTTTCTTTCCGCATACCACTCCATTCGCTTGTATAACATTAAATGGAATGTTTTGCATAAACAAGAAATTAGGGATATAGGCCTAAGTTTAAGCTCCGGGGAATTATTATTAAATTTTGGTATAGGCATTACTTGAACTCCTCTCCATTGAGGAGGGATTATACCGGTATTTAAAACGTTATTGTATATTTTAAGTAAAACTAATTTAGCTTCATTGGGAAGATTATAAATCATGGAGTATGAAATTCCATCCTCGCCTGGTGCCGAGTCCTTTTTCTTAAGACAATTTTGAAGTTCCTGAAAACTAAAATTCCGTTCCAAGTCAGCGTTTCGTGACACAAATTTAGGCATTATATTTTGTACGTAATCGGGAGTAAGAGAATCTAATAATTGTTTTTGTTTATCCGCGGGTGGATGGATTGATGAAACCCTTAATCCATCTCATACGGTGCCACATCTCCGAAGCCGAAGTTTCTTGATCGATAGAATCGCAAAACGTTTGCCAATTTGAAGACTTTGCTTTATTTATTAATTTCTGAGCTTCTCGCGTTTTTTGGTTAAGTATGTTTAAATTATCTGGGGTTGGGTTGCGACGAAACCTGCTCAGCGCCAATCTGCGTTGAGCTACTATATTTAATAACTCAGGGTTCCAGTAGGGTTTTGGCTTAAATTTAGCCGTGGGTTTATTAAAGTATTTTATAAAGGGAATGGCTTTGTCAGCTGCGGCATTAATTTTATTCAGAAAACTACTATACATCTCTTGTGAGTCGTTAATATCAACAGAAATAAAATTATTTACTAATGATTTCCGGTATTCAATCCAATTAGCTTTTTTATAATTTCTTTTTTTTGTTGTATTGAAACTATTTGTAATACTGGCAGATATTTTAATCACCAAATGGTCACTGCCAAGGTTTTCATTAAATACTTGCCAATCGAAGTATATGGCAAGATCGGACGAGACAAAGGTAATGTCTGGTGAAGTCTGTTGAAGATTACCACTAACCAACTTGATTCGCGTGGCTAACCCATTGTTAAGATATATATAGGAATTATCTAAGGCGGCATCTAATATGTACGTGCCCCTTGTATCGGTTTTGACCGACCAATTCGTGTGGTGGGCATTAAAATCTCCAGCGAAAATAGTAGACTTACTAAATATTCAAAAATACCATCCCAATCAGACTGTTGAGTATGCACAGAAGAAGGGCAATAGATACCTACCACATGTTCTATATTTCTACAATTTACTAATCTAACGCAAATTATTTGTATTCCGGTATTATTACAAGTTATGGGCACTACATACGACTGTATAGACCTATGCACCATTATTGAAATCCCACCATATGAGTCACTTCTATCATACCTATATATATTATATCCTCTAATAGTAAGATGAGTTTCACTATTCAGCCATGTCTCACTCACAACAGCTATGTGTATATTTTCCTGATTCAATAACTCAGCAAATTAAATTAATTTAGGTCTTATACTTTGAGCGTTCCACTGCAAAATATTATTCTTTATATTAGCCATTTATAAAACTAAACAATGTCTCTATATACTCTCTCATAGAAAACCAATTTACTAAAAATTCACGAAGCTCATCAAAAATTATTTTAAAAAACGATACAATCTTATCTTGCATTTTATCATTCGACATAAAAATACATTTCAATTTAAAAAACAATTTCTTAAATTCGAATTTATACCTTAATTGCTCATTACTGATACTCTTTCCTGTGTTTTCTCTTTGAGGTTTATTAACGCTTTCTTCTTCTGTAAACTCCGACAAAACTTGAATGTGACAGTGCTAAAAAGGTGTCTTCCCCTAATATAGATTTATTATCACTAATTCTACGCAATTCCTTAGCAACTAAAAAAACGGCCAGATGACCATCTTTCTGTGCATGTTGAGCAGTTACAAGCGAACATGTCAAACACATTCTCTACATGTCATGCATTGACGGCCTCTGGCGTAGCGGTAGTGCATTCGACTGCTACGACACGGGGTGCGGGTTCGATTCTCGCTCAGTGCAAATATTTGTATGAATCTATATGTCTATTTGCATTGGTCTGTGTGTTTCTATGTGTAATATGTATGTATTTACAAAAAGGATATAAGTATGTTTACCCGCATTCTGGAACCCATAACACAAGCTAATTAAACTATGCTTACTTTGGGTCTAGAAAGCGCTGCTGTGTAGAACGTCGTAGAGTATTTATTTATTTATTTACATTCCCAACTTTTGATTTCTTCTTCATTTTATTATTGGCTTTCGCAGAAGAATCGCTGCAATTTCGCCAATGTCAAGTACACTATAAATGTTTATAAAGTTATTAATAGCGAGACACAAAAATCTAGAATTAAAAAATACTCTGAAAATAATATTTTGATTTATAAGAATTTATTGACGGAGCCTATTGATGTTTACCCTTTTAAATAATTTAAATAACTTAAAAAAAAAACATATTTTTTTCGGTTAACTACGCTTTACGCTGGATGACGCAGACAATTTTTGACTTCAATAATATAATGAGGTTTTTGTTTTTGTTGTTTTGTTATATATATTATATGGTGTGCAAAAAATGAAATAAATAGAAAAAATTAAAATACTTTATTTGTACAACATCCTAGTATCACTAGTTGCTTTTGTTTTTGCTAACGTACCTATATTATTAATTAATTATCTAAATTATTATTTACAATATCTTTCTACACTATATTATTATTTTTTGGATCATCCGTCGGAAGAAATGCGGCAGCTATTACTCCACCTGAAAGAAAATTATATTATATTAGATCATCTCCTAAGAATATAGCGTAAGAGTAAAATTATATTTTAATATAGCAGATATCCGCTCCGCCCACGGTAACCCATGCTTACCGTTTTTTGGTCATATCTCCGGTTCTACTTAACTAATTGCAATCAAACATTGGGCAGATTTTTAGTCTGACCAAGATCTTCCCATTAGAAAAAGTACATCAAAATTCGTTCAGTAGTTTTTGTGTCCTTCGCGAACAAACAGATAATAAGACAAACAGATAACTACTCCAAAAAAAATATTTTTTTGTTCAGAATCGTTCATTTAACGTAACCTAAGTATTTTTTAAATATCTCCAGTTCACAGACACAACTAATTTCCCATTTTATAATAGTATAAATATAATAGTTTAATTTTCTCACGCCTACTCTTCCCTCCCTTCTAAACCCTGAAAGATTTACCAATGTACTAAAGAGCGATGTTTTAAAATCCACATTTTACCAAATGTTTATTTATTTATTTATGTACACAGACAATCAGACATAAGAATACAAAAAATTATATATATATACAAAAAAGTAGTACAGAGCGTTACAATGTTTCAGTACGGTAGGATATTATTGTCAATTGGACACCTTTTTTTTCACTCCGTGCTGCTACAGAGATTTTTTTGATAGGGAACGGATTATTGACCAATGGTCGATCGTTAACGCCGAATATACGAACACTTACATTGTTCGAACCTAGGGCCTCTTTTTTTTTATTACGTGCGGAAATCCTTTCGGATACCCCCCGCCGGCCAGCGGGGGTGGTTATGTCATGTATCGACTAAAACCGCACGGTCTCCTCCCCAAGTGTCCGTTGCCGAGCACCCCGGGTAAGCCCTCGAAAGGATAACCCCAGGGTTGCCGGCGGACATTGGCTGCCACCGCGGCCTCGCCTGGTGAACCCAAGGCCTCTAGACAAAGCTACATTCTATTAGCAATAACGCTAGTGGAAACGTTCAGTAGGTAGGTATGGAATTGAAATAATCATTAAAGTGATTACAAAAATTTAATGAAGTTTGAACGTCTTTGTAATTCGAAATAAATTATTCATCTAATTATTATTATAATCATTAAAGTGCCACGTGATACATTGATAACGAACGGAAACGGATTCGCTATGAAACGATTCCAGTAATAGAATGTTACTTTGTCTACGAGCATTGTTATTTATCTCTTTTTGTCGTGTGTATTGTGAGGTGGGTATGTTGGATTCGAACCGACTTAAACCGTACGGTGTTTCATCACATCGGCCTCTATGGCCGGGAAATCTGGTGTGACCTAGAAAGGATATTCTACAGACCCCATGGGCAACCCCAACAGCCAAAAAAAAACATTAACATTAACATCATTAACGTTTGAAGACATGATACTTACTTAAAAGGAATATAGTCCAGCAGTAGAAAGTAAGTTCACAATAATTGGCGACCGTGGCACCCACGAGGGCCACACCGCCGAGACTTAGGGTACGGGCCACCATTGTACCCAACCCAGTTGCAACACCTCTGTGGACAATAATAAAATTTGGCTTAAAGTGCGATCCGACCCCAAAATCAAGAAAACTTTTTAATTTTCAAAAACAATACACACAACTATACAATCAATTATACAGAGAGTTTAACTATACTTAAGGCATGGCATGGACGTCTGAGCACTTCAAAACGTCTTCATACAAAATAAACGAAAGCGATAAGCCACTGGAGACATTGAAATAGACATACATTACTTTCAGGTTGAAATAAAGCATCTTGATATTGGTAAGATTAACTAACTAACTTTACTATTATATTAACTAGAATACCAACTATTTTAATTAACTAATTAAATAAATCGGAACAATTGACGGTACACTGTAGGTTTAGATCATCGACCGATTCGTCGACAGGAGCTGTCTTTAACTCAATAGTATTTGGAGATTAAAAGAAATATAGATTTATGTAGCGTGTCATGGTCTGAACCATGTCTTTAAAGGATTTGAATAATCATCTTGTATAATAAAACTTCTACACAATTATCATCACAACGTGACTAACGTTTACGTTAACGGTTGCAGCCAAAGCAATTGCTCAACTTTGTTCTCTTGATTTGCCATCTGGCCTCACAAATCCTAGAGAAAAACCTGGGCCAGAGCTTCGTTCGTTAATCAGCAGGCGTTAGCTGGCACGCCTGCTGATTAACGAACGAAGCTCTGGCCCAGGTTTTTCTCTCAGAGGTGAGGTGAGGTAGTGGCCCCCAAACAACCATAAGAAATTCTACTCATATCAATGATAAAAACTCACCTGTAAGAAGTTGGATAGACATCTACATAGTACGCGTAAACGCTACCAATCGCCAATCCAGTGAACACTATCAAAATGAACAGCAGCAAAATAACATAGCGATCAGTGACCAAATTGATGCCGATGCAACCAACTATGGCAGCTAGGAGGAAAGTGAAAATCATTGTTTTTCTCCAGTCAGCGAAAATAAGACATCCAACATGGAAAAACGTGGCGATAATTGTGAAGATCAGGCCAGTGTATATCATATCCTTGGTGTTGTTTCCATAGCAGTTGTCCTAGAAAAATAAAATAAAATAAATTGTATTTTTTAATAATATAAAACAATATCGCTTGTTGCTGTTTGTTCGTACATACGCTTAAATCTTCTAAATTATTAAACGGATTTTTGTTTTCACTATCATTCTGCTATTTTATTTTATGAACACCAGTGGAATCATTCAGTAATGTATGGAACTGACAATACGAAACGATTACACTAATAGAATCAGTCACTTTATCTACAGGCCCAAAGATATTTTGATTTTGAATGGATTTTACAGAAGAAATACAGAACTAAGAGGCAAAGCGGTTCTTTAAACGGCT
The DNA here is from genome assembly GCA_946251805.1 of Cybosia mesomella. NCBI lineage: Eukaryota > Metazoa > Arthropoda > Insecta > Lepidoptera > Erebidae > Cybosia > Cybosia mesomella. The sequence goes on along the minus strand of OX276402.1, from coordinate 29,369,242 downwards.
TTTGAAGTTCTTATCTAAATAAGCCACACTTGGCCTATTAGTTTTCTACCTTGTTTATATATTTTTTGAGGTTTTATTTCATACTAGTGGAATACTGCACATTAATGTTTTTGGAGGTACCCACTACCACCTCTGGTACCATACTATTTATGTTTTAAGGGTTGATTTGTTATTTTTTCTATTGTAATTTCAGTAAGGCTACATTATCAACATCATTTCAGTGTTGTATCCTGATTGCATCCGAGGCCATCACTTGGAGCCCGGTTCCGCTATCCTTTTCCACTTCGCACGATCTTTAGTATTCATTGTAGTGAGACCATTGTCATGCATGTCATCTCTTAAAACGTCAAACACCACTTCTTGGGTCTCTCCCTCCTACTGGGGCCTTGTGGAAGTGGCATGGCCATTCTTGGCTAAATATTGCTATTGTATAGACTGATAAGAAAAATCATGAGAATCCGAGGGTTCTCTAATAAATAATTTTCTAACTCAATTTTTTTTTACTACAAATTTCTATCATGTACCCCCAATTTGATATGTTACTGATGTTCTCATTGGAAGATTATTTATTTCTATAGAAAACACACAACATTCATTGGAATACAACTAAACTAAACTAGATAAAACTAAAATAAAATGTTCTCATTTAAAGGACATCGTCGAATGTCGCCCCAGAACCAACAAACATATGGCATACACCATAATTATTTATCTATTTAAATGAACTAGATGCAAATATCTATATCGAACGGACAAGGATCTATTCTAAATTAATAATTAAGAGTAATGTAACGATATTAACCTACTATCGCCATTTTCAACCAATGAATGACAACGTAACAAAAGTAGCATCTTATTAGTCTCTTTGGTCATATCTGTCACTGTCACTTCGATAGTTCGCTGTGTACTTAATTGCTTTGAATGTTATTGTTGTTTTCTTCGAATAATTTGGATATTTTTTTAACAACTTGGCTATTCTAACGTACTCTGATCTCTTGCAAAATCGACATACTCGGGCTGTGATTTCTGGACTTAGTGAACTGGTCGATCAGGATCTGATGAACAATTTAACCTCGGAAAAAATATGGTTGTTGCGAGGCAAAATACAAAGCCGTCACATCAGCCACAAAACTTATTTTGTGTATATTGTGATTGATCCGACGAAAGTAGGTAGACAAGCAGTTGTGCAGTATTGCTGCAATTGTATCGTTGGGCGCAGAACCATTGGTTGCTGCGCCCATGTTATGACCATTATTTGGTATTTAAGTTACGCAAGGTATGAAAATATCGACCCCCTTGCACAATTTTTCGCAGGTAATCAAAAATAAAGAATGAAAAATGTGTTGTATTTATTTACTTATTACATTACATAACACATGTAAGTATATATAATGTATTGTTTTGATATTTTTATTTAGACAATTCTTATGTACATTATGTAAATATTCATGTGATAAAATATATAATCCATACACAAGTCTATACTTGTATACTAATCTTATAAAGCTGAAGAGTTTGTTTGTTTGTTTGGTTGAACGCGTTAGTCTCAGGAACTACTGGTTCGAATTATCACCTTCCATACAGCCTCTGTCCCGTAGCGTTAGTGAACGCGACCGCTACGCAGGAGGCGCGGGTTCGATCCCCACTCAGTGCAAATAATGTAAATATGAATATGCATAGGTATGGATTTTGCGCCCCCGCTGGCCGGCGGGGGGGTATCCGAAGGGATTTCCGCACGAAAAAAAAATACATAAAAGGTATGGTATTTGCATTGGTCTGATCGTGCCATGCTCTCACGTTAAGCCGTCGGTCCCGGTTGTCATACGAAGATCTATGACGGTCGTTACGGGTAGTTAGAGCCCACAAAATGCAGAACTTTTCGCCAATTGGTTGTGGAGGTAAGTTCAGCCGCATCACAGATTTGAAAGCTGAACCCAACTGAGTTGGGAAAAGACTCGTGAGAATGATGATGAGTGCATTTATCGAGGAAGGTTACAGGCTAATATCATCACGCTGCCGCTCAAGGGAGCGGAGCAGTAATCATAAATGTCGACAAATCCGGCATACAACATTAATTATATTTCGAAGTGTGCCACGGGCGAAACCCGGTCGGGTCCGCTAGTCATTTTTTTTTTAAAATAAATGACATAAATAATAGGTACGAAGAACTTACCTTTTATTGATAAATACCGAACCAATGAATATGGCACTTTTAATTTAATATTTGTCTTACCTTTTTTTTTTTTTTTTTTTTTTATTTTATTTTTTTTTTTTTTTTTTTTACGTGCGGAAATCCCTTCGGATACCCCCCCGCTGGCCAGCGGGGGTGGTTATGTCGTGTCTCGACTAAAACCGCACGGTGTCCTCCCCAAGTGTCCGTTGCCGGGCACCCCGGGTAAGCCCTCGAAAGGATAACCCCAGGGTTGCCGGCGGACTTTGGCCGCCACCGCGGCCTTATTTGTCTTACCTACCATATTTATATATTGTTATAGATAATTTCGCCTGTCAATAATATCTAAAAAGTATTTAAATGTTTCGAAGTCCATTCAGAGCAAACGTGCATAACAAATACTTAACTCATAGGTATATTATATTTTTTAAATATATCCGGTTTATGCACATACGTACGTACATAACCTCAAAATCTAACATATTTGTTGCATTTCTGGGTTTTAGAATCTTGTCCGTTTATAAATACAATGTAATAAGAATTAAAAAAAAATTCCACATTTAATAAGTCTTTTTCCATTGACGTTGGTTCTGGGGCGAATGATGTATGGACGCGTAGCAATGTCCTTTGGAAATTGAGCTGATTTCGTCGGTCGCTTAGAGAATAAGGAGTCGGCCTCATGATTGAGAGGTCTCGGGTTTATAATAATAATAATAAAGATATTCTACACAGAGCTTTCTAGACCCAAAGTAAGCATAGTTTAACTAGCTTGTGTTATGGGTTCTAAAATGCGGATAAACTTACTAATATGCTTTTTTTAACCCACAAACAATTTAGCTTAGCTGGAGGGGTTAACGGGAATAATAGTAATTTCAATTATGGCACCGATGTGGTGAAGCCCATGGGGTTTTCCACAAGTAAAAAAAAACTAGTCTTTAAAAAAACATAACATAAAAACATAACATACATACAGCGGCGATAGCCTAGTGGTTTACGTAACGGACTGCCGAGACGAGGTCTCGAGTTCGATCCCCAGTCGCCCTGGGCACACACCTCTGACTTTTCGTAGTTATGTGTGTATTAAAAATGTTGATTATCGCTCGCTTAGTAATGTGCCCGGTAGATGGCAATAGGCTCGCCCCCTATTACATTGGGACCTAAAACATAACTGGCGAATCGTGGGTGTGTAATACACCTCTGCCTACCCCTTCGGGGATACAGGCGTGAAGTTATGTTATGTTATGTTAAAAAAAAACTAGTCTTTAAAAAAAACTCACATTATTAATTGTCGTGTTGATGCTAGCGACTATTTTCTGGCAGAAATTAATATCTTGCGGCGTTGTGGTGAATAAGGAATCCACCATTGTTGGGAACCACATTAGGAACGCGTTGTTTCTGTAAAAAAAAAACTTGCTTCAGCGGATCCGTTATACCATTGTGTAGGAACGGAGTGTGATGTCCATCCAACACAAAGGGAGAATCCACCGACCAGGCAAGGTGATCACGCCCAGCGGGTCGTGGTCCAACGGTTGGCGTTGGCGTTATATATGCTACCCAGCGCGAAAACTTCACTTTCGCGATGCAGGATCTGTAGTTCCGTAGTACGTGCCTACTTACCGGCAACGGAGAAGAACAGAGGTACTTGAGGGCCTCATTATGTTCGAAATAAATTGTATAGCAAAACCAACTTGGTAAAGTTTATGGTACAAAGTTTAATTGTTTCCGTGACCAGGGGCGCTGTATAAAATTTATACGGCGACGCTAGCGAGAACTGATTGTGTAAACTCATGGTAGAGACAGAGCTCCACTAGTTCCTCTCCCCCTTCTCAGGACAGGGCCGCGTTTCGAACCGGTGGTCCATTTGCCAAACATTAGATTTTTTTTTTTTATGACGTTTTGTAAGTTCCGTATTAATGGTCTATACAGAATAAATGGTTTTTGATTTTGACTTTGACTTTGAGTGGTCCACACGATATAATTTGATTGCCCAATCAGATTTTCAAATTTTCATCAACACGTACATTGTAGATCAATTCTTCTAACCACACGATTTGATTGTCAATCTAGTCAGATTGGTCGTAAAATTGTATTTTGTAGAAGCCTCTTAACCGATTGAATTGGATATTTTATTTAATACAACAAAGCAAAGTACTTACGTGGCACAAAATATTGACAGAAGCAAGAACAGTTGCAGTGACCTCCAAAGTAGTGGCGGTTTAAATACCGGTGTGGTCTGCTTCACCACAGAATCCCAGAATGATTTAGCTTCAACAGCATTGTTTGTTGCTATCAATGATTTTACCTGAAAACATTGTCATTGGTTCAAAAAACTTACTTCTTTTCTTAGCAGTAACATACTGCTTGATTTAAAAATCATGACAATAATATTATAAACGCGAAAGTTTGTATCAATGTGTGGATGTTTCCTACTCTTTCACGTAAAAATGGCTGACCGGATCTGGATGAAATTTAGCACATGAATAGATTATGGTCTGGAATAGGATAAAAGCGACTTCACATCCCGGGAATAGGTTCCTGTGGGTCGCGGGACCGGGATCAGTACTTCATCCAAATCCGTTCTATAGTTTTTGTGTCAAAGACTACTAAACATCGACACATCCACACATCTATACAAACTTTTGCGTTTATAACATTAGTGTGATACACGACAGTAATGACTGCTCTAATCAGGCGGAACTTAATTGAATTCTCCAGTTTTATTTCTTAACTCTATGCAATTAGTTTTGTGACTTACAGGATACACGGCACTTTTTCCATAATTTTTTTTATACATGGTTGTCAAAACATCCATGGCCTTATCATTTTCTCCTTTATTCGCCAAAAATTTCGGACTTTCTTTTAAGAATAACATCATAACTGCACTGATTCCAAGAGGTAAAGACATGACCAAACTACACAGACGCCAAGATTTATATGTAACTAAATAAGGAACAGAGAGTGCGAAGTCTAGCGGTAAAATAAGATATCCAAAAACTGCAACAAAAATTTGAAAAGTTATTTTTTGAGAATTAAAATTATATATACAATACAGGATGGAAACGTTAAGTATGTCCAGACGATTATTTCTTCAAGATTTTACAAGACTGATTGGAAATCTGCGTCGCTTAATCTATGAAAACCATACAATCTTATAATTGCGAAAGAAACTCTGTCTATCTGTCTGTTACGCTTTCACGCCTAAACCAACTAAACCGATTTAAATTCAATTTGGAACAGAGATGGACTTGAGACTAGCAAAGGACATAAGCTACTTTTTGTCGTGACAAAAAGGCTTGAAGAGGTTCAAATAAATTTCATATAGAAGAAATTTTATATGAAAGCTCGTATTTTCAGAGATATCGCCTTGAAACTTTGTGCTATTATAGGCACTTGAAAATTGATAAATATGCTTCAAAGCGTTTTTGAAATGTAGGCCTGGCAGGATGAAGTAAAAGATGACAGTTCGTATGTACGTCCACACACGATATCCGACATTCACGCGGGCGGAGCCGCCGTTTACAGCTAATAGATAATGAAAATTTAATATAAAAATGCACAATTTTTACTCTTGCTGCTCTCATACATTTACTATTAAATGTAGATATATTATTAAATGAAAATAGTACAAATTGTGAACACAACGATATTTTTTTATCATTTTTTTTTATTTAAATGATTTTAGAGATGCATATTTCGTTCCACTTTAGTTTCACAATATCTTTAAAATTGAAGTAGTTATCGTTTGAACACACTATAGAGCCAAGCTATTTATTTACTTACCAAAATTACCTAAATCACCTATGGTACTAGATATGTTTTGTATAAAAATATAACTGTTCCGTTTCTTTCTGCACGTACTCTCTCCAAGGTATGTGGTGACCAAGGTCATGGATGCTGTTGAACTGAAACGTTTACGACAAACTTATGCTAACTTATGCGAAATAATCTGAAACTACAGAACCGATTTCAAAAATTCTTTCACCATTAGAATACTACATTAACATAATTTCATAACATAACTTCACGCCTGTATACCCGAATTGGTAGGCAGAGGTGTATTACACACCTACAATTCGCCAGCTATGTTAAGGTCCCAATGTTATAGTGGGCAAGCCTATTGCCATCCACTGGGCACATTACTAACTGAGCGATAATTAACAGTTTTTAATATACACATAACTACGAAAAGTCATAGGTGTGTGCTCGGGGCGACTGGGAATCGAACTCGAGACCTCGTCTCAGCAGTCCGATACGTACGCCACTGGGCCATCGCCGTCTCTACACTAACACTAAGTAATATAGGCTACTTTGTAGCTCGATATTCCCAGGGATCAGGACATACGCGGGTGAAACCGTGGCGAATATAAATTATACGGGTATTTTTACGGGTATTCGGGTTGACGGACGAGACTGTCAGGTAAGCCTTTCTTTTGGGGTGGGAGGACAGACAGCAGTTGCCCCATAAAAACCGTATAAGTCACACGAAAAGAAGGGCAAGGAATAAACAGTTCCCAGGCTGCAACGTGAAGGTCTTGGATGCAATGATGTTGATGCTAATGATTAAATAAGTCTATCCCAAAACAGCACGTTCAATAAAAAATATTCTTACTCAAAAGAGTCTACCTCTTTTAAAGAGTCGTGGCAGTTTATAGACAAAGTATTATTATAGCCTAGTGGTTAACAAAATCAAAAAACTTACAAACAGCTGGAAAAGAACTTGAGAACCAACATCATGTAGAAGCTACTTGAGAAACTGGTCAATGTGGAGAAGATGAATCCAGCTGTAACGCACACGAGGATAGTACATTTTCGACCTTTTTTATCGGCAGTGTAACCCCATGGTAAGCCGAACAGAAAACCTGGCAACAAAAAGAATTATATGCATCATTGTCTTTCAAATGAATTAACCTATTGCACGATTTTAGTATTACATCATCATTTAAAAGAAAGAAGAAAGAAAGAAAGAAAATACGTTTACTCGGGACGTTTACACATAAGTAGTGAGAAAAATAAAGTCTGTTTACTGACGATAGTTGAACGTGACAACGTCATATTAAATGGAACGCCTCAGAGCGAGGTAACGCCGCATACAAGGTAACGCCGCATACGTCAGGTAACGTTGCATACGTCATGTTTTTTCGTGCTTGCAGCCGGCTCCATCGAATTATAAGATGTTGTCACGTCAAAAAGGACAGAAATAATATATGTGTACATATAAAAGTAGGTGTGAGAGCCTCAATAGGTCGCCATCTCAGCAAAGTTGCTGTCGAACACATGGTAAAGATATGGTTCGCTGCGCTGTTATTCTGATGGCGCCTTTGTAGTGACAAAATTGGATACTTAACATAATTTAACAATATAACAACAGGAATCACAAGTAACACAAGTAATTTAAAAAAAAAAATAACAGTAACAATGACAACACTTACCCTATCTCTAATCATAATTATACGTAAAAAAAATGGCAATACAAACTAAAAAATAAAATAAAACTCAAAATCAAAACACACCCACAATAGACAAATATAATATTAGCTAGGATTTGGCTTGAACTGTGCGTTAGCGTTAAATTACCGGGATGTTTCCCATGTTTATCATCAATGATTTGCCAAGTATCACATCCCAAAAATGTATTCTCTTTGCTGATGACGTATCGATTGTAATATCAAGGAATCCAGAACATGATCATGCAGAAATTGTGCACCTGACTATGAGACACATACTAAATTCTCTTAGTGAAAATCACCTAAAAGTAAATTTATCGAAAAAGCATTACATTGAATTCAGAAACTACAAACAAGGCGAGGTGAAGTCAAATTGACGTGTCCTAAATATTAAAAAAAAATTGAACTAACTTTGAATGGCGTTATAATAAGCAGGGATAGTCACATTCGTTTTCTGGGTCTCATATTAGATGAACATTGTAACTGGGAGCTTCAAGATACCGTATAATATATTTAGATAAAGAAAATAGATTTGTGTTTGCTTTGCCCCAACTTAGAAAAATACAACTTGAGAAAAAACAGCTCTTATAGCGTACCACGGCCATGTGGGTTCAACTGACATAGACAGATTCTTCTTAAAGACTAGACTACTAGACTAGACTAGACTAGAGAGCTAGAAACATGTAGACCACTCTTTAGGAGGCTCGAGGTGCTGACTTTGGTGTCTATTTACATATTAGAGGTAAGCATGTTCGTGAGAAACCAAAGTCATTTGTCTGCTAAAGTAAGTGAAACATGTAGGTTTGAATCTCGAGATCCTACTAAAATAAAATTTGAGATGTGCAGAAGCAGCTTTCACCAGAGAAACTGCTTAATTATGACAATTAAAATTTACAATCACATCCCAAAGATAGTCAGGGAACTGCCTTAAACTCAATTTATGGCTAAACTGAGAAAAAGGTTATTAGATAATGCTTTTACAGTCTGAAAGAGTTTAATGATTGTAAATAACTAATAATGGTAATAACTATAATAAAATTCTATTGATTGTTTAATGGACACGAATTGGTATTTATTTGTTATATAATATTTAATATATTAAATTGAAGTTCAGTAGACATTAATGATAATTATAATTTATTACAATCCCTATTATATTGAAATCAACATATTTTGACAATAAATATTATCAATTCAATCTTAATTAAGTATAGTAGTAAATAATAAGTTATGTTCAAGATTCTTATGCCTAATGAAGGCGAGACATGCTGTAATTCAAACTTAAAAATTTAACACCTATTCTAACCACGTCTCCCATGAAAAAAATTATTTCATTTCAAATAAATTTCATTTAATTCCATTTCAAATTTCATTTCATTTCAATTTAATTTCATTTCATTTCAATTTATTACAATTTCATTTCATTTCATTTAATATTTACGATTAGATATAACAATATTGGATACTAGCTGACCCGGCAGACTTCATACTGCCTCAATCGATAGCACCTTTTAAACCTTCTCTGGGACTCCACAAATAATTCAAGACCAAAATTAGCCAAATCGGTCCAGCCGTTCTCGAGTTTTAGCGAGACTAACGAACAGCAATTCATTTTTATATATAAAGAATATTTATGGGGTATTAAACATGGTATCTTTCCCGTTAATTTTCATAGCCTATAGCAGTCTAATGCTAGGTAAAAGTCCCAAAGTACGCCTTCTTACTTACCCGATCTCCACCCTTCCACACCCTATCTATCCCTGTTACGTTTTCAATCTTTCCTAGTTACTTTCTAATAATATTTTTTACTGCATATATTATGTTCTGTAGTTTGATTTATATTATCTTTTCACGGCCAAATAGCTATTTAACTGTAACGTTGTGGATTTTTTATAAATCAATTAAATTGATATCCAAAAATTAATCGATATTTTAGTATGTTCTATAACTTATTACTAAATATCTATGGTTGTGCGAGCGAGATTGGACAGCACTAGCCCAGTCATCAACTGACGGCTCTTTTATCGTTCCTTTCCTTGGTAACCTTCGCCGGGGAAAGTCACTTTGACCCCGTGGCCAACTGCTGTCGGCTCCGGGTAAGTTTTGAGATCAACATTTCCTACTTCTTTCTACAGGTGAAGACTTTCCAGCGGTGCAGCTTATTGCCTGCTAAAATGCATGGCTTAACATATTTTATTTTACTGTGTGCTATTTCAGCCTACCTATTTAGTGCCACGAGGCCGATGACCCCTACGGTCAGAGGTCGCGGCACCAGCTTGTGCTGCCTATTTATATTCCTTTTTATTATAGCTTTTAGCTACGCTGCATTGCCGCTGGGAGATTCTCTTCACTTGCTATTTTAGCGGGTCACTTGGACGTAATTACCTAGTGACAAACTGACCCGCACCTTTTCTATTTCCAGGGTCTTCGCACCGGGCTTTGCACCATCATAGCGGTAGCGAGGCACACCAGCGGAGACCCTGGCACGCCGGCAACACCACAAGCCACGTGTCCACTAGCTAAGTGCATACTACCATCTTTGCACAACGGACCGAACAACGCCACGGCAGAATATTTATTAAGAATCCATTCCCTGAGGTTCATTTACTCATATACCTAAAATAAATTTATGTAACGTTACCGATTATAATCTCTTATTATATTGTAATTAACCTTTTTTATTTATCTCTTCTCGCCCTAGCCGGTAGTTAGTCTCATTTATAAATATTAATTAAATCTTCAGTACATAAGTCACCCCCTTAACTTTATTGCAACTCCATTTAAAAACCTCTATAAAAACATTAAACGTTACATAACATTAAAGTTCATATAACGTGAAATCAAAAAGTTGACTTACCAGCAAAACTGACTGATTTTATGACTCCACCTTGTTCTAAAGTCATATCGAGGTCACAGCTAGCAGCCGGTACCACCAAGCTGTACCCCAGCATATCTATCGTGGCTCCGATTGTGATTAAGCAGCTGGTAGCCAACAATAAGTAATTGTACCACCCATCACCTAGAACGAAAGAGAAGAGATAGGATTTTGTAGCACAATAAAATTGTATTATCGTGTCATTTCGCATTCTGTATCTGGTCTTATGTTTTTTATTTGTAGCAATGACATAATATTCCATCCTTATACGAAAAGAGTTTTTCTCCATGACGGGGTCTAGGACACAGACACATGCACTACACGCGTCACACTTCCACAACTGCACTTCCGAGACATTGTTGATTTAAATAATCAATAACATCTCATGATCACGTAATCTACGATATTTTCTATCTGGGAGCAGATTTCATCGATGTTAGTAATCTAAATTAATCTGTGTTATCAAGTTTTGCTCAATGAAATTTCATTGAGTGCCCTAATAACTGTTATACGTTCGCGGTCCATGATGTACATAAATTTTAACAGGAATTAACGCAATATTGGTAGAAGACAAATATATCTTTGAATTTCCTGATGTTTCGACCAGGTTGCACTAGCCGTAATCACTGGCTGACTGGCTCAGTGTACGCTCTCCGTCGTCGACTCTGTTCTTCTTCAACTTGCACATTCTTGATATTTTTGTGTCGACATGTAACCTTCACATTCACAGTGTTTATTTTGTAAGCAGATTGTCTAGTGCTTATTCGACTATCCATAAAAGCCAGGTCACACGTTGATGCTATTCAAATTCATCATATGGCTATACCTTATCGCGTTAAAGCCCATTAATACTATTATGATGCCCTGTTTAGTTTCACGTTTTACATAATAAAATTCATTGATAGTTTTCTTGTGGATAACTGTAACATTTGTTTGTAAAATCCGATCTTAGTGTTGTAATCGAAATGTACACTGGACATCACGACGGCATTGACGACACGGAATATCAGGATAGCGGACTCGTTAGATAGGCTCTAGTTAAAAACCAATACCAGGATTCTACCTAGCACATGCGGAACTGGACATCCATTTCGTCTATTTGTGTGCCACATTATTAATGCATTTCTGTTGTGTTTTTAGATTGAAATTATGTTTATTCTTAATGAATAAACATATTTTCAAAGTTATTTTATGTTATTTGCGACCACATTGCACGAATAAATGTTTCTTTCTTTCTTCGACTGTTGGTGCTTCCTACTTCGCAACATCAATATATTCATCATCGTCAGACTTCTTTCTTGTTTTTTTTTTTCAAACAAATTGTGAGGTATTAGCACATAGCTACCTCACGCACAGACAGTTTGGGTTTTTTCTGTTACCAAATTCTACAGGAACAAAATTTCAGCTCAATCGGATGCCAACAGACGGTCGAGAAATGGTTTGCAAATTTTGACGGACAACTTACTTACATACGAACATTGTAAGTTAAATAAAAGCTTGTAAAAAGTGCCCGGTTGACAGCATACAACTCATACAATACCAGAGGTTTCATTTTGTTCACACAGGCCAAAAGTTTCACACAGATAAAATGGTGACCTTTTCTACGCTTGCAAATGTGCCGTCGTAATACTGTCCATCACCATACTGCGAGAATGTAATTTTTACTTGATATAGTCTATTAAAGAGTTACATTTTCAGTAGATATAAAAAATTTAACGTAGAAAAAAAATCACACGTTTTTACAAGATGGCGGCCGCGAGATTTACGACCCACAAGTTTTGACTTAGCTTAACTCAGTCAATTTTTATCATTCATAAAATTAAATTGCTTTCCGAATTGCTCCGAGTATTTCCAAAGTTAGCTACTCGTCGTTCTGAGACTCAACATAAAACTTGTATATTTAAGAATAGTATACATACCAGCAAACATTTTATACCGATACAAAATGGGGGACAGGCCCAACCGTAAACCAGAAAAAGGACTGATCATCCAATGACATGAGCCCTTTGTGCCCATGATTGGTTTATGTTTATCTATGATTGGTCAATGGGCGCCTCTGCCGTCGCGCCCAGTACGACCTCCAAAGAGACCTAAAAACCGCTTTCTGTGCAGCTTGAAGTACATTGTCAAGATGTTTACCGATCACTATACTATTAGCCTACATCTGATGTGACGACGAGCACATACATTGCGACGACCCGGAACAAACAGAAGCAAATAGTTGCAATTTCCCAGAGCATCAAAATTATAAGCTGCATTAGGAGCATTTACTTATATAAAAGAGAATTGGCGAATATAGTCTAAGAGCCGGTGAAGATCAACGTTCACCCATCTGTTAACTAGGGACGCAATGCTGTTATAATGTTGAGCTGAGAGATTTTGGAGAAATCAGATTTTGAAATTTTTGAACAGTGATTATTCCTCCATGGTAAGTTCGATTTTCAATTTAATTTTTTCAAAACCTTCCGGGTATCAAATTGTATTTACATGCCATGTTTGGTAAAAATTGATATATTAGTTTAAGAGGAGTAATTAATTTACACCGAGTGGAATTCAGAGAGCTTTTCGCTCGACTTCGTCTCACTCTCAGCTCAACCAGGATGGGATATATTTTTTATCAAATACTTTTCATATATTATGAACACTTTTGGTTAGGCAAGTCATCATAGGCATGTTGTCTATGATGACGTGTATCCAAACGTGTTCATGGACATTTTTAATACATAATTTTTTTGAAAACCGGATTTTTTTATTCCAACTGGTAGTTTTTAACGTAGAAAATATGCCTTGATACGTTTGTAATTAAATTATCTTTCTTATGATACCACTTTCGATTAGTTATTAGATCAGTGTAGTGCTTACCAAGTAGTCATGGACAAAATTAAGCATGCGAGCCCCGAGGCATATTATCAATATTAAAAACTATCTGTTAGAATTAAAAAAATCCGGTCACAAAAAAAATATAAAAATTAATTTAATTAAAATAGCCATGAAAACGTTTTGATAGGCAAGTCATCATAGGCGTGTTAGTAGATGAATGATATTTGATAAAAAAAAACATCCCATCTGGTTATCAGATGGGTGAAGGTCGACCTTAACCGGCTCCTCTACTAATACTTGTCAAATTACGATTCTTTTAAATGTATTAATTTATCACTCGGTTAAAAATCGATTGGTTGGTCAACAAACTTATTAACCGCACACGAACATTTAAACCTGTCCCTAAACTGGTTAATCTGGATTTTAACCTAAACTAGTTTTACACATACGTATTATACATATAAAAATACTTATTTTTATGGAAATAGCCATAATAATGCGATATTGTCAATATCTATATTATGTATCTATATATAAATTTTGTATCACGTTGTACGTCTGCGATGAACTCCTGAACTAGTGGACCAATTTTAATGATCTTTAGCACACTGTGTGCAGTTTGGTCCAACTCAAAAGATATGATATCTTTTACTCGTATCTCATTGGGCCTAGGAGTGGAATCGGAATTGGAACCTAATCGAAATTTGTTTTTTTTTAAGTACTTACAGTCAACCAACGCCAGAAGTTGATTAACAGTAAAATATTTACAATCCTTTTTTTATATTGGACTACAAAAATATACCAATAATAGCTGTATAATTAATTTTATATTCCCTAGAGGACAATGTTAATAAATTTCATGTTTTGTTTATTATTTTGTGAAAGGTTTAATAGCTCAGGCGATTAGTAATTTAGAATTGGTTGAGCTACTTTTCTCGTTGCCGTACACATATCAACACTGTCTACTGATATGTTACATTAAAGGATGTAATTAAAACAAGTTGAATTCCTGAGAAGAGCTCAGCCGAATACAAGGGATTTTCGATTTTGCGTTTTTTCTTTTTGTTTTTGCGATTTTTTGCGATTTTTTTTTATCTTGCAATGGTTCACCCCATCACGAATCTATTACCGAAAACAGCAACTCGATAGCTCATCTCCTTCATACCCAAAACCGTGACAGAAAATTGGCAACGACGACGACGACGTCGACGACAACTCCATAGCAATAGGGCTTTTCTAAAGAAAATCCCTAAAAATATCAATTCTAGAATTGCCACGTTTTACAATCTTTTTTTTTAAATTTAAATTTGATATCAAAAATAAAAACGTGCCATCAACAATTTGGTACGTATTAAAACATTTTTCTAGAATTCATATTTGTTTTAATTAGCCGCGGTAGCCTAGTGGTATGGGTAATGGACTGCTGAGACGAGGTCTCGGGTTCGATCCCAGGTTTTACCATGGCACACACCAATGACTTTTCGATGCTTTTCGAAGTTATATGTGTATTTATCGCAGGTTTATAAGTGCCCGGTTAATGGCAATAGGCTCGCCACCTATTACATTGGGACCTAAACATAAACTGGCGAAATGTGGGTGCTAGCACCTCTGCCTACCCCTTCGGGGATATAGGCGTGAGTTTATGTTATGTTATGTTTAATTATGTACATCTATAAATGTAAAATACCCCTGGACAGTGTTGATATGTGGTACATTTGAATTCGGGTTATAGATTTTTAGGGATTTTCTTTACAAAATCCCTATTGCTATCGAGTTGTCGTCGACGTCGTCGTTGCCAATTTTCTGTAACGGTTTTGGGTATGAAGGAGATGAGCTATCGAGTTGCTTTTTTCGGTAATAGATTCGTGCTGGGGTGAACCATTGCAAGATAAAGAAAAAAAAATAAAAATAATAATCCCTTGTATTCGGCAGAGCTCGTCTCAGGAATTCAACTTGTTTAAGAAATTAACATGCAAAGTCGGAATGGGAACGCAAGTTCATCATCATTCAAGCGTCTTACTCCATTGCATCCAAGGCTCATACTTTAGAGCCCAGCGTCCACGCTCCTAGTTCTCCATAATTTGATTCACTTGGTCTTTCCTAATGGGTAATCGAACCCGTGACCTCCGACGTCGAATGCTCTACCACCACGCCACAGAGGTCGTCAAAGCCAAGAACGTGACAATGCAGTTAATTCAACTTGATCGAAATTATTAGAATACAAGGTACATCAGTACTGTCGGGGTGCGAGGGATATGCTCTATGGGCAACATTACACCCCGGCGTCTTTACCCGAGACGGCGTGCGGTTTTAGTCGGTTCAAGCCCGACGTAACCGCCCCCGCTGGCCGTCGGAAAGGGATTTCGGCAAGAAAAAAAAAGGTACATCAGAAGTAGGTAGTCCTCTGAAAAAAAGTAGGTACCTACTAACACTCACATGTTTGGTCTAGCTTGAATTGCAAATGAATTTTCAACACAGGTGGTAAAAATATTGTTAGCAAGCAGTTATTTCAGTAATTTTAAAAATACATTCGATGCAAAATATGTGAAAACAATAATGTAAGTGTTACTAATTACGGCCTTACCGCCGCTACCGCTTGGTCGCCCAAGTCGTTCCTTCCTCACCACCACGATGTCCTGGCGGAGTTGGGACTGCACGGCCTCAATTTCTCGAGCCTCAGGGTCCCATCGGTGCTCCCGCGCCTCCTTTCAAAACTGGTATAGTTGCGAAAGCGCTCTCGCCTCCAGGTCCCATGGTGGAGTTCCGCCAAGGAGACTCCTGACCCTGTTGGCCATCACCCGCTGCGAAGCGCGCAGCTTCCGCACACTTCTGGCATTCATATAGGGCCATGGAGCGCACGATCCCCCCGTAGAGTCTCCTGCAGGAGTCATCGGGCCCCGTCATGTTCAGGCCAGAGTGGTAACTGTGCCCTTCAATTTGGAGGCCAGACTTTGAATATGTTCTCCGAAGTCCCATCGGCCGTCGAGCACGAGCCCCAAATACATCATTTGGGGCTTGATGCCGATACGATTGCCTCCCACGATGAGACTGGGTCCCTCAGGTGGCCTGCTCCGAGGCCCATGAAAGAACAGGGCTTCGGTTTTATGTAGAGCCACCTCGAGACCCAGCCACTGGATCCGCTCCACGTCTTGGGCAAATACGGTCGTGGTCTTCAGGGTCGCTACGCGATACGTCGTCCCGCACGCCGTCACAAGCTTGTCGTCCGCGACATAAAATTAATTAACAGCTGTTCAATCGCAACTATAATGAGGATTAATCCCGAGTGTACAATTTTTAAATAACACGTATGAATTGATAGTATTAAACGTGACATGGCAGGGTATATCATATACGTGATCGCTATAAATGTAGATAACGTACATACGACAGAAATAATTTCTAATTTAGCTCTTATTTCGAGACACATACGAGCATAGCTTCTACCACACAGTACACAACTCACTCACACCATTCCCAACTCACCAGTTTCATCTAAAGCATCTTCTAACTCAACATTTTCTCTTATCACTGCATGAACATTGAAACTCTTTTTCACCATCGTAACTGGTGCACTTTGTCCTTATAATTTTTTTTTACTCTCGTGAATTAGTCCGTGTTTCATTAAACACAATCAATAAAGAAGATATATCGGAGCATCTCACAGGTATTTACGTGAATGTGTGCGACGTGCTTACAATATAAGACATTAGGTTTAAATATTGTGAGTCATTATTGTAAACAAATGATTGGAAACTCGTTTCACACTCACACACCTGCATTTAAATACCTGACCAATTAATAAGGGCATTAATGCTGTTCATTTCGTGTATCATTATTATCCTCATAGCGACTTCTAGCCCTGGGTCCACTTATAACTTCTGATTGGTATATCGACCTCCCAATCTTGAGAGTAA
This sequence comes from Cybosia mesomella, assembly GCA_946251805.1. NCBI lineage: Eukaryota > Metazoa > Arthropoda > Insecta > Lepidoptera > Erebidae > Cybosia > Cybosia mesomella. Next base: position 29,352,019 of record OX276402.1, on the reverse strand, counting down.
GCCAGCGTCAGTCTGGTTTGTTGGTTAGCAGATGGACCTACATGCAGGTGAGGCACCCATTTCGTTCGGGGTGCGAGGGAAATGCCTTATGGGCACCTTACACCCCGGCGTGCGGTTTAAGTCGGTTCAAGCCCGACATAACCTCCCCCACTGGCCGGCGGGGGGGTATCCGAGGGAATTTCCGTACGAAAAAAAGAAAAAAAAATCAGCCAAGTTCCGCCGTAACCCTGGGGTTATCCTTTCGAGAGCTTACCCGGGGTGCCCGGCAATGGACACTTGAGGAGGACACCGTGTAGTTTTAGTCGGTCCGATTCCGACACGCCCACCATGGGGTGGGCGTGTCGGAATCGTTGGTCTGATGGGGTGAAGCCCGTGGGGGTTTCCACACGTAAAAAAAAAAAAATTTTAGTACCCAAAATAGGTCGAAATATATACAATCAAATTAAGTCAATTTTTTTAATATTTTAGATTCCTTATTAAATTTTGAATTAATTTTATTGTGCACTATACACATATCAACGCAATGTATACTGCATACATTTGAAATACTAAGCTGTGACGTCACTACTAGGCACGATTTTGTATGGAACATTTTTGGGCGGCTTGAGAAATTGAATTTTGAAAATCAAATATTTTTAAAACTAATTTAATAAGATAAGAATACTTTTCACTTTGGCAGTTCATTATATTATTATAGAACGTACATTTTTCTACAATATATTTTTTTTTTCAATAAGTATCACCTAAATGATTTTCCACAATGCAGTGCAAGTAAGCTTAGCGGAATGACATTCACGTTTGCATTTTGGGTCCAGAAGGTTCAAAGCCTATTAAAAAAACAAAAATTCTATTTAGTGTGTTTTAGGGATTTTCTTTAGAAAAGCCCTATTGCTATCGAGTTGTCGTCGACGTCGTCGTTGCCAATTTTCTGTCACGGTTTTGGGTATGAAGGAGATGAGCTCTCGAGTTGCTGTTTTCGGTAATAGATTCGTGCTGGGGTGAACCATTGCAAGATAAAAAAAAAAAAACCCTTGTATTCGGCTGAGCTCGTCTCAGGAATTAAACTTGTTTATTTTTGAATCTTGATTATGGCTTCTGGCGACACCCGTGTACAATAAACTTTTAAAATATTACTAATGCGTCTAAAATCTATATAATTATATATAAATATCAAAGTCGTGTTAGTGATGACTGGGATAAACTCAAGAATGGGTGGACCGATTTTCATGATCTTTGATTATTTAGATTGGTCTCCGCTTATACTGTTGAGCTTTAACCTTTTTGAGTTTTTTTGGGTAAATCGCCACAGTTAGCCCTACGCCGGCCAGTGGTTACCACCCGGTTATGTCTGACTCAAACCGACGAAAACCTCACGCCATCTCAGATCTTTAATGCCGAGGTGCAGGGTCATGACATAAATTCAGCAGTTTACCGGGTAAGCTAGTAATACTATAAGAAATAATTGAAAACATGAAGAGATAAACTGGTTTATCTAGATTTGAACTGGCCGTTTGTCATTACGGACTTTTCAAGGCTTAGTTAAAATATTGCGTGAATCTGCGCAAAAACAAAACTAAAGAAACCGGCCAAGTGCGGGTCGGATTCGCCCATGAAGGGTTCCGTAGCAGCAAGTAAATTAGTTATATTTAAGTTGATTGAATGAAACGTAAATTGCGTAATAGCAGCATGTCACATGATAATGTTTTTTTATATTTTTATATTTGAGTTGATTGAATGAAAGGTAGGTAAATTGCGGTTTACAATTTATGACGTATTATAAAAAACTACTTACTAGATCTCGTTCAAACCAATTTTCGTTGGAAGTTTACATGGTAATGTACATCATATATTTTTTTTAGTTTTATCATTCTATTTTAGAAGTTACAGGGGGACACACACATTTAACCACTTTGGAAGTGTCTCTCTTGCAAACTATTCAGTTTAGAAAAAAAATATATTAGAAAACTCAATATAATTTTTGTAGACCTATCCCTAGATACCACACACGTATGGGTTTGATGAATAAATATTTTTTGAGTTTCAGTTCTAAGTGTGGGGAAACCCCCAAAATATAATTTTCTTTTTTCTTTTGTTGTGTGAAAATCTTAATGCGGTTCACAGAATACATTTACTTACCAAGTTTCAACAGCATAGTTCTTGTAGTTTCGGAAAAAAGTGGCTGTGACATACGGACGGACAGACAGACAGACATGACGAATCTATAAGGGTTCCGTTTTTTGCCATTTGGCAACGGAACCCTAAAAAAAGGTAGTGGCACTCCAGGAGTGCGGACTGAAGTAAAAACTTGAACAATTACGTGTGTATTTTTTGAATCGTCATCATTTATCCCTCCCCCTCTTCCTCCATCCATCAATTAATCCATCCATTTTTGAATATGGAAAGCGTGATAGGACGGTACGGAACCTGAGGATGACGCGAGTTCCATGGTTTTTCATCACGCAAAAAAACGCTTATATTCATATTCAATTCACTTCAAAAACACTCAGTCGTGGAGCCCGAGGTCTGCTTGTTATTTTTTCATGATATATCAGTTTTTTCGGGAGTAAACCACACTCGTTATGTAAATGATGATGAGGTGTGTCTTTTCTCTGCCAAGCGAAGTCAATTTCAGCCAAACCCCACATTCCAAAATGCATCCGTGCCGATAACCGACCGCCTCGAGCTTCTTGGAGTTACTCTGACATCCACCCTCAATTTTGGGTCGTAAATTGAGGCTAAAGCTCAAGAGGCTGCTAAAAAGCTGGGCATTCTATCGAAGGTGCGACAGTAGGTACTTCACACCGGAACAGTTGCTCAACATGTACCAAGCGCAGGTTCGATCCTGTATGGAGTACTGCTCGTATCTGTGTTATGGCTCAGCTAAATACCACCTAGAAGCGCTGGAGACAATAGAGAGACGGGCCAAGAGGCTCATTAACAACGATGCACTCGTCGAGAAAAGGCTTCAGAGCCTTGAACATCGACGCAAAGTTGCAGGCCTATCGGTTTTTTACCGGATGCATTTCGGAGAGTGTGCGCTGGAATTGCACAACTTGATACCTCCAAGCCCTTTCTACCAACGAACGACCAGACGCACAGCGACACGCCACCGCTACATGGTGGATATTCCAGTCATACGCACGAAACGTTTCGGCGACAAATTTATTATGCGTACAGCTAACGAGTGGAATTACCTGCCTGAGTCTGTGTTTCCGGAAAGCTATAACCTCGAAATCTTCAAGTCTCGAGTGAATAGGTTCCTTCTAGGCAAACGTGATCCATCGTGTATTAAAACTAATACTAGGGGTGCAATGCATTCTGCTGTTACAATGTTGAGCTGAGAGTGCACTACATGACCTACCAAACCTGCCCAACAACTACCCTGCTACTTGAATTGTTTTATCGGTGATTATTCCTCCGTTGCTAGACCGATTTTCAATTTTCTTTTTCTGTCTCAAGCCAATAGTTAAGTTGCACATTTTGGCGCCAAAATCGTGGTCTCAACGTTAATCATTTTGGAGAAATCAGATTTAGAAATTTTTGAAGGGTGATTATTCCTCCATGGTATGTTCGATTTTCAATTTTATTTTTTTTGTACCTTCCGGGTATCAAGTTGTTTTTACATGACAAGTTTGGTCAAAATTGGTCGATTAATTTAGGAGGAGTAGCGTCACAACCGAAATACACCGTGTGGAGTATAGAGAGATTTTCGCTCGACTTCGTCTCACTCTCAGCTCAAAAAGATCTATTGAAAATTATTATTTAACTTAATCTCCATAGCGTCCCTCACTCACAACTATAATACTGTTTTATAGTAAGTAATAATGACTTGCAAATTTAAGGCAACAGTGTCCATGTAGGTATCTGAATGGGTAAATACTTTTATAATAATAAAACTGGAAGCAAATACAAGTTAGTCAAGTTTTTTAATATCTAGACTTTATACATTGTTATATGGAAAGTAGTTGATGGTTTTATCAACCACTTAATAATTGAGAAAATCTCTGATCAAGGTCACTTGGAAGTAAAGGTCGCTCAACGACCTCCGTCCTCCATGAGCGGAGCTTCCTCTGTTGTTTAGCAGATGCACCGACTTGTGAGTTGTGGTTGCTTGGACCTCAAGGATTTTGGTAGAGGCCTGTACACTTCAAACCACTCGGGTTAATAATTTACTTGTAGTAACCGAAATTACTAATTTTCCCCCTAACCCCTCCAGCTAAGCTTAATTGTTTGTGTTAGGAATGGGTTCACGTCGGTAGTGTAATGGTCAGCATTCGAACCCGGGACCTCTCGATCGTAGGGTCGACTCCTTAACCACTAAGCTACCGACGCTTATTGATAACATATTGGCCAGTCACGAGCACCTAACACTGGTGTGATCTACACAATTATGATTAATTATTTGATATACTTGGAGTTGCCGCAATTTTTATTCTTTCATACTTTCTTATGAGACTGTCGCCTTCTTAGTAATTAACCATCTCGTCTTGGTTCTTCGTCCAATTTTGCAATATTTCATATTTATTTCTCTTGGCAGCATATCCTTTCTTAATGATTGAACCAAGTTCCTATCTCACGATACTAGTTACTCCATAAAATAAAATAATTTTAACGCGATTTATTTGATGTTATTTTATTTTTTACTTTGAACCCTAGGATACTCCGTGAAGCTATTGAAATTAAGAAACATTCTAATTTTATATAAATCTTAAGGCTTACACGGCCGGCGTTGCATGTAGAATATACTGCTTCCGGGCTGTTTGGCCGTGGTCCATCGGAAACTTCCTGGAAGCAGTATTTTCTACATCCTAATTTTAATAGAGAAGATGGTTGTAATGTACCAACAGCTTGGGATCCAGTCATTAACTTAATTAATTCCAAGAAAAATTAAAATACAACAAGACTTCATGACACTTTGAGCTCATTCTACGTAAATAGTAATTAACAACAGTTCAGTATAGTTCGGGTACTTTGAGATAACTAACACTTTAAACTACAAGACAATAACCATCTTTAGACTCCCCATTATTGCTGACCATGGTTGCTGAAAAGCAACCAAAACGTCGGCTTCAATGTAAATAATAACATAACATCAAATAAATCGCGATAGAATCCGTTAAAAATAGTTTTATTTACATTCGCGAAAACTTCCGACAATTGTCTGTTACAGTCGTCAGTTTCTAACTTCCTCTAACATGAAGTCTCCCTATTTTATCTATTCTTGTCACATTACATACCCATCACAACAGTCTCATTTCTGCTAATTGCATCGTAATATGTCCGTTCTGACGATGGTAATTATTGCAGTGTAGTGCATCGCTAATAGGTGATAAGCAGGTGATTATAATGATAGTTAGTTAGCAATGGCAGTGATAAATATTTCAAGGTAATTAAGTATACTAGTTCTAAAACCAGTCGCATTATATTTTTACCTAATAACTGGAATTTGAATTGCAGTAATACAAGTTTTCCATGAACATCATTATTATTTTGCAAACGCCTACGCCACACTACCAGGCGTGGCCGCTATGGCGGCCAAAGTCCGCCGGTAACCGTGGGGTTATCCTTTCGAGGGCTTACCCGGGGTGCCCAGCAATGGACACCTGGGGAGGACACCATGTGGTTTTAGTCAGTCCGATTCCGACATGCCCATCCCATCGTTGGCACCGATGGGGTGAAGTCCGTGGGAGTATTCACAAGATAAAAAAAGAAAAACAAAACGGCTACGCTTGATAATATCAATTGGTAGGATAAGGAAAGAGAGAGAGGTGAAAAGATTTGGGCGAGACCTTTACCCAGCAGGGGAACAAAATGGGCCAAAAGAAGTTCAAATCTAAATCTCAAAAACTACCACTATGATCCCGTGAATGTGTAATACACTTCTGCCTACCCCTTTGGGGATACAGGCGTTAAGATTTGTTATGTTACTATGATCCCTCTCACCAAATCAATTGTCCTTCAATGATTGGAACGGTCATGACATCAATATAGATCGAACGATCGAAGCAGTTCGAAGCGGTCCACCTGCGTTGTCCACCTGAGTTGACAACGGGAAGTGGCGTGTGGTTGTCTACGAGTAAAACGTAACTACGGGTAATTATGAGCTAATATTTTTTCTATTTATAAGACTATTATATGTTTTCTACTACTACTATTATATGGTCAGCAAGTGCATAGCCGGGCAGGGGGATTGTGGTCGCAGCACTAGTGGGACCGGTGGGTGTCACGCGGTGCTGCGACGACAATCCTCTTCTGATGAGGCCGTCAAGCTGAGTGTCACCATTGTTAACATGGTACGTGTATGTAATGGTGACCCTCTTTCCAGAGACTTTACCTTCAGCTTACCATCAGGCGAGGTGAAGTCAAATTAACGTGGCCTAAATATATATTTAAAAAAAAGTAATATTTCTCTGGCATATTCCTGCGGTGATAGCCCAGTAGCGTACGTAACGGACTGCCGAGACGAGGTCTCGAGTTCGATCCCCAATCGCCCCGGGCACACCACCTCTGACTTCTCGTAGTTATGTGTGTTTAAAAAATGTTAATTATCGCTCGCTTAGTAATGTGCCCGGTAGATGGCAATAGGCTCGCCCCTATTACATTGGGACCTAAACATAACTAGCGAATCGTGGGTGTGTAATACACCTCTGCCTACCCCTTCGGGGATACAGGCGTAAAGTTATGTTATGTTTTATTTCTCTGGCAGTCGATTAAAGAGACACATAATACGATTTGCCACGTGACCTGCTAAAATGTGATATGTCAACACTATTAAACACGTGACATGTCACAAACGTCATTTATGTCAGCAACTCAGGCGCGTCGACCTTAGGTGAAAACTAAAATATGAAAAAAAATTGTCTGGTTTGGTTTAATCGTAGTAGTCCATTGAAATGTTACATTTTTTAGGCCTAACCTTGCGTTTTTTAGAGGACGCAATTTTATGTTTTTGATGTGTGGGGGTCAGTGTAAAGCTAAAACCAAGTTTGTGGGGTTGCCACCCCTGTCCCACGGCCGCCATCTTGAAAATAGGAATTGAAATGGTTTTTACGATATATCTCATAAACTATTTATCTGATAAAAAAAAATTGTTGACATTTTTTGTTGCAAATTAAATTCTCTACAACTTTGGTCCAGTAACTTTTTCTTTTTTTGTTATTATAATTTTTTTAATGGTTAATTTTGCAATATTATTAATAATTTATTATTGACTCTTTTCCCCACCACCCACAAGGTAAAGTCTGGAGGCGCGTTTTTTAGGATTCCGTTGCCAAATGGCAAAAAACGGAACCCTTATAGATTCGTCATATCTGTCTGTCTGTCCGTCCGTATGTCACAGCCACTTTTTTCCGAACCTATAAGAACTATGCTGTTGGAACTTGGTAAGTAGATGTATTCTGTGAACCGCATTAAGATTTTCACACAAAAATAGAAAAAAGACAATAAATTTTGGGTGCTCCCCATACTTAGAACTGAATCTCAAATTTTTTTTTTCATCAAACCCATACATGTTGGGTATCTAAGGATAGGTCTTCAAAAATTATATTGAGGTTTCTAATATCATTTTTCTCTAAACTGAATAGTTGGCGCGAGAGATACTTCCAAAGTGGTGTCAGAGCGTGCAAGGGTACTATTGAGGAACTAGCGCTATCAGATCATAACGCGCAAATTATCGAAGTTCCGGTCAAAAAATCCTGTGCTCTGAAATATTGGTATAGAACAAAACGAAACTACTCCAAGGGTAACAGAATGATATTTGTTAGATATTTAAAACAACTCACCAATAATGATGTATATAGCTGTATGGATGCAAATGATGCTTATAACAAATTCCATGAAAACTTTGTTATGTTGTACCAACTATGCTTTCCAATAATAAAAAGTCGTATTCATAATACAGCAAGTCCAAAATGGATGTCGCGCGGTATAAAAATGTGCAGTAAACGTAAAACTCAACTCCTGTGGCAGTACAGGAACAATAAAAATCAAACGAATAAAAATGCATTTAAAACGTACGCAAAGAGATACAAATCCGTAATAAGGTTGACGAAAAAATCACAAAATGATTATCACATCAGGTCTGCATCTAACAAAAACAAGGCGACTTGGAAAGTAATAAATGAGACGAAATATAGATATCCGACCGAAACTATAAATCAAATAATAAGTAATGACATTATAATTGATAATCCTATAGACATCTCCAAATCATTCAATAATTTTTTTCTTGACATAAATAATGTTGAAATTAATAACTGTAATCTTAATTTTAATCCACCTAATAGTATTTCAAACAAAATAACATTTACTTCTAATTCAATCTTTTTGACACCGACTATTGCAGAAGACATATACAAAATAATAATAAATTTAAAAAACTCGAACAGTACTGGCTTTGACGACATTTTGACTTGCATCGTCAAGGATACTGCCCATATTATATCTGAATCCTTAAGCCATATTGTAAATCTATGTATAGAACAAGGCATTTTCCCAGACAAACTAAAAATATCAGTTATTAAACCGATATATAAAAAAGGTGATAGGAAAAACATGAGTAACTATAGGCCTATATCTTTAATACCTATATTCGCAAAAATATTTGAAAAGGTGATACACAAAGGACTTTATACTTTTTTTGAAAACCAAAATATTTTTACACAATGTCAGTATGGGTACAGAAAGTGTAAATCCATAAATGTAGCTATATACAACTTCTTAAGCAAAGTAATGAATAACATAGACAATGGACTACCAGCTGTAGCATTATTTATGGACATGTCAAAGGCTTTTGATCGTGTCGATCATAGTATACTGCTAAATAAAATGTATGCATATGGTGTTAGAGGTAATGTGTACAATTTAGTAAAATCGTACCTTACGAGCAGACAACAGTACACGGAAATAAAATGGGTCAATCCTCTAACAAAAACCGAAGAAATCAGTACATCTGAGACTGGTACTACAAAATTCGGTGTTCCACAAGGGAGTATCTTGGGCCCTCTGCTCTTCCTCATATACATAAATGACATGCCATTAATAACACAACATGACATTACGCTATTCGCTGATGACAGTACAGTACTTTTTAATAATGACAATACAATAAATTTAGAAACTGACATTAATCAATCATTGGTACAAATTATGGACTGGCTTAAGACAAATAATCTAACAATCAACATTGACAAAACCAAAATAATGAACTTCAAAATAAGAATTAACAGAACAGAATCTTTAAAAATCCATTACCTGAACAATGACGTTGAAGAAGTAGAAACCACAAAATTTCTAGGATTGCATATAGACAATAAAATAAATTGGAAACTCCATTTAGAATATGTGTGTAAAAAACTGGCCCAATTCTCGTATGCTCTTAAGAAATTAAGGAAGGTAGCAAATACACCTACCTTAATAACAGCCTACCACGGCTATGTTAGCTCAACTCTCAGGTATGGAGTAATATTCTGGGGTAACAGCACTGATCATGAACGTGTGTTCATAGCCCAAAAATGCTGCATAAGAGCAATGTTTAATTTTTATGCACCTGACTCCTGTCTACCATATTTCAAATCGATGAAACTATTAACATTTCCATGTATATACATACTCGAGGTCGCAATATTCGTGAAAAATAATCCAGATTTATTTGAATATCGTACGCGTGCACGGCATCAAACTAAACTACATATAGTTGCTAGTAAAACGCAATTGATGCATGAGAGCGTCTTCTGCCTGGCCCCGCGGATTTTCAATTGTATACCAGAGTATATCAGAATCGAATCTAAGCTACAACTGTTTAAAAAACAACTCCGTGACTTGTTAACAGAAAAATGCTATTACTCCGTGAAAGATTTCCTAACAGATAAGACATTACAGCAGTACAAGGTGCCCTAGTTGTGGTGTGGTCGGTTCATACAGTGTTCGATGTAGGTAAATTTTATTTTAACTATTTTTAATTATTTTAATTTATAAAAGTAATGACATGTTGTTTAGCTGCTTAATGTTTCAATTGCGTACCTATTTGAAATTTAATAATGCTTGTGTGCTATAAAATTTTAATTTATATATGGTATTATTAAACTGATTGACATTTAATATTAATTGACATTATGACATATCTGAATTCACTATTTTAATTACCTTATTTATGTACTGACATGATACTTACATGTTAATTTTTTACTTTTATTATATTTTAACTGATATGCTAATCTGTACACCGCATGTGGTAGGACATAGCGCACATAACATAGCTTATAAGACCTTTATATCTAACCTATGATCCACAGAATGAATGAATAAATGAATGAATGAATAAATAAAATGAGTGTCCCCCCCCCCCTGTAACTTCTAAAATAAGAGAACGATAAAACTAGAACGACATCTAGTAAGTAGTTTTTTTTTTAATACGTCATAAATCGTAAACCGCAATTTACCTTAAATCAACTCAAATATAAAATTTAAAAAAAAGCATTATTATGTTACTTGCTGCTACGGAACCCTTCATGGGCGAGTCCGACTCGCACTTGGCCGCTTTTTTTACGTGGTATCCCCAATAGGCATAATCCACGGAGATTTTCTAAATTTGAACTACTCCCTCCTCAGTCTTTTCAATGGACCATGCTGCGGCTCAGCATCTGATGGGCTTTCTGAATTAAAAATCAGTGGGAGAACTGGAGAAGGAAGGGGTGTTAATGTCGGCGGTTCATCATCAAAGACATTTTACGTTGCCATTACGTTGCTGCAAGTCTCTCCAGAACAATGGAAGCACACTGCAGAACATTTCAGCTCTGCTTTTCGACATCCACACATCGCTCCACAGTTTCCTTTGCATTTGCAAAAGATCAATTTTAGAAGCTCAGGGGGTGCTGGAGGTTTAGAGCTCTGCACTGGCATCAAACATTTTCCACATTTTTTTCCAGCCCCAGTCTTCAGGATGATTATTATTACCAAGCCACGACTGGCCCTGATGGTAGACTCGAAAAGTATGAAAGCGAGCTGTGTCTTGTGTTGGGGGCAGTGAAGATAAGTTAAATGTACTTTTTGTGACTGCCTTGGCGAATAGTTTGTATCTTGGCTGTCAAGAAAATTATCATCTTTATTACCACCGTATAAAGAGATAAAAAACGTTTCTGAACATTTTCGCTTATAACTATTTATTTACAGTTCTACGACAAAAAGTTACTGGATCAAAGCTGTAGAGAATTTAATTTGCAACAAAAAATGTTAACATTTTTTTTTATCAGATAAATAGTTTAAGAAATATATCGTAAAAACCATTTCAACCCCTATTTTCAAGATGGCGGCCGTGGGACAAGGGTGGCGACTCCACAAACTTGGTTTTAACTTTACACTGACCCCCCCTACACATCAAAAAAATAAAATTGTGTCCTCTAAAAAACGCAACCCCAAATGTAACTTTTCAATGCAATGGACTATAGACTGAGTATCTAATCGGGTTTGGCTAGTGATCATTTTATGTTAATTAGTTTTTTTTATGTATAATTCATTTTTCCTGTGCCACTAGATATATTATGTAGGTATAATTTGAAAAATTAAAAAAGTGTCATATTACAATTGTTATTTGCGTTGTGTGTCATTAATAAAACGTATTTTGTTTCTTTCCATTAGAATGCGGATAAACTTACAAACTTCGTTTTTTTTTTGTCAACACCTACATAATATCCTTTCGAGGGCTTACCCGGGGTGCCGGGCAACGGACACTTAGGGAGGACACCGTGCGGTTTTAGTCGAGACACGACATAACCACCCCCGCTGGCCGGCGGGCGGGTATCCGAAGGGATTTCCGCACGTAAAAAAAAAAAAAATTCATGTGTAAAAATATATATATATACATATATATATAACAAAGTCGTGTTAGTAATGACCGTGATGAACTCGAGAACGGGTAGACCGTGTAACAGGAGAATTTTCATGACCTTTAATTTTTAGATTTGTCTCCGCCTACACTGTGCTTTTTGTGGTTTTTTTTTTGAGGAAATCACCACAGTTACCCCCCCCCCCCGGCCAACGGGGGTGGTTATGTCGTGTCTCGACTAAAACCGCACGGTGTCCTCCCCAAGTGTCCGTTGCCCGGCACCCGAGACGGGGTTGGCGGGGATGGCGAGTTAATACCGGGGTGCAAATGTGTTTTTTTTTAACGGTTGGAAACCCCCACGGGCTTCACCATCGGTGCCTACGATTGGGTGGGCGTGTCGGAATCGGACCGACTAAAACCACATGATATCCTTCCCAAGTGTCCAATTATTATTCCTCTATATATAATTACTTGTCCTGACAAATTCATTATCGCCGAGCTAAGGAAGTTATCATCTTACGAGCCTTTCCTTAACTCAGGTGGGTTCGACTTTTCTGTCTAACTATAATAAATAAATAAATATTCTACGACATTCTACACAGCGCTTTCTAGACCCAAAGTAAGCATAGTTTAACTAGCTTGTGTTATGGGTTCCAGAATGTGCATAAACTTACTTATATCCTTTTTTTTGTAAATACATACATATTATACATAGAAACACCCAGACCAATGCAAATATATATAATATTCATGCATACAAATATTTGCACTGAGCGGGAATCGAACCCGCGCCCCCCGTCGTAGCAGTCGAATGCACTACCGCTCCGCCACAGAGGCCGTCGTTGAAACGATCGAACTTAGATGTTTATCCGAGAAGCAACCGCCACCAGATCTCCATAATCCATTGGCGATATCAACATTCTAGAGCCTCGCTCGTTCATCAGAAGGTGAAAACTTGGAGTTGAGGTTATCATAACCCCGAAGATCTTGCTCAGGTACACCCCTCGTTAAGTCACTTTCACAAACACGTCAATAATTTCAATTAAATTTTTAAGCATTTTGTATGCTTACTTTCTAAAGATTTAGATCGGAAAAAGAGAACATCTAGGACGGCACTTGAACCCGCGACCAGTCCCTTACAGGGGGAATGCTCTGACCAACTGAGCCACCTAGACACGTCCCAGATATTCGAAATTCTCCGATACATTAATACGTCTTAAGGCGACGTTGGAGCCATCTACCGTAATTTCTGGTCACGGGTTCAAGTCCCGTCCTAGATGTTCTATCTTTAGAAAAACGTCAATAATTTATCATTATTTGTATATCTTGAAGCGTCGGTAGCTTAGTGGTTAAGAAGTCGACCCTATAGTCGAGAGGTTCCGGGTTCAAATCCTGGCCATTGCACTACCAACGTGAACCCACTCCTAACACAAGCAATTAAGCTTAGCTGGAGGGGGTTAGGGCGAATATTATTAGTTACGGGTACTAATATTCTTTTCAAAAAATATAGAAAATATAAAAGCGTTAATCCCGATTGCATCCAAGCTTGCACTTCGAGTCCAGCGTATCGCCTGATGGTAAAGAAAAGATGCAGTCTCAACAATGAAGGTATTTATTGTAATACAATAATGGTTTATTATACTCATTAAGCTTGAACATTATAAATTTCTGCAACTTGCTGATAATAAATACAGATTACTCAAATGGAATAAAATAAATGAAACGAGGTCAATGACAACAATAACTTTACATGTATATACCTATATAATATATATCACGCTGGCGGACTGCCCGGCGTGAGAGGTGCCGTGCCATCGAGGTGGGAGTCCTCGCGCTCGGCAGCAAGATTTAGAACTCTCCCGGCCCGCCGAGCACGCAACATGCTCGCCGCACATCGCAGACGACCATGTTGGTGCCGCAGGTCGCTTAACGACCTCCGTCCTCCATGAGCGCAGGCCTGAAGGTGGGAGGTGAGGCCACCTGTCACCCCAGCAGAAGCAAGCCGGGACGGCTGGGGACTAGCACCCCTCCCCCAAACCGGGGCAAGACGAGGAGACCGTGGTTCCCAAACCCGAGGGGGCCATCTCGAAACCGGAGATGGACCAGGGTCAGTCGGGGTGCGAGGGATATGCTCTATGGGCAACCTTACATCCCGGCGTCTGTAGACCCGAGACGGCGTGCGGTTTTAGTCGGTTCAAGCCCGACATAACCGCCCCCGCTGGCCGGCGGGGGGTATCCGAAGGGATTTCCGCACGAAAAAAAAAAGGCATATATCACGCTGGCGGACTGCCCGGCGTGGGAGGTGCCGAGACGTGACCTCGAGGCAGCCATCGAGGTGGGAGTCCTCGCGCTCGGCAGCATGATTGCGGCAATGGTGCGGAGCGCGAGCGCGCCCGGGAGAGATTTAGAACTCTCCCGGCCCGCCGAGCACGCAACATGCTCGCCGCGCATCGCAGGCGACCATGTTGGCGCCAGAGGTCGCTTAACGACCTCCGTCCTCCATGAGCGCAGGCCTGGAGGTGGGAGGTGAGGGCACCTGTCACCCCAGCAGAAGCAAGCCGGGACGGCGAGGGACTAGCGCCCCTTCCCCAAATCCAAACCCGAGGGGTGATTCCCAAACCCGAGGGGGCCATCTCAAAACCGGAGATAGCCCGGGGTCAGTCGGGGTGCAAGAGATATGCTTTAAAGGCAACCTTACACCCCGGCGTCTGAAGACCCAAGACGGCGTGCGGTTTTAGTCGGTTTAAGCCCGATATAACCAACCCAGTTCGGCACTAAAAAAAAATGTATATCGTCATCAACACCCACATTTCACCACATATTTTTATGTCCCACTTGCCTATTACTAAAAAACGGGGCAAATTTCACTAGGACTACAGCCTGAAGTCGTCACCTTAGCAGACGCAGGCCCAGGATGGCGGCGCGTTGTGTTTCCGCACGCGCTTCTCTATAGGGGAGGGGGGACTTAGATCCCTAACATCAAGTCGTGGTCACCACTACTGGTGGCCGGGGCCGGTCGGGTTCTCTGGGATATCCTTTCTAGGACACAGTAGATTCCCCGGCCACAAAGGCCGATGTGACGGAACACCGTGCGGTTTTAGTCGGTTCTACTCTGACATGCCCATCTCACCGTCAGCTCCGGTGAGGTGAAGACAAGAAATGGCATAGAGTTACTTTGGGTAATAAAGTGAATTCAGGTGGATGGTGTCATCTGTTACCTCGAAATGCCGGTTTGGGTCCTTCAAACCGCTGTCAAACGTGGCTTTTGCTAGAGTGACAGAAGCAGGAGCTGCATGTCATGAAGAAGAATATGCTGCGAGGAACTACCGCGTCCACGGCAGGCTTCATGTCCGTGACATTGCTGATAAAATGCAGGAGAGTCATCTTCGCTGCTGCCTAAATTAAGGTGTTGATCGAGAATCTAGTAATAAACCCAGGGACCGATATGACTATCGGAACAATAATCACCGAATCAACACTCAATATGCCGACAACCAAATGAGTTAAATCGAAATATTTTTATTTTATATTGTTAAGCAATTTGTATGCTTACTTTTCCTATAGATTAAGATCGGAAAAAGAGAACATCTAGGACGGGACTTGAACCCGCAACCAATCCCTTACAGGGGGAATGCTCTGACCAACTGAGCCACCTAGAGACGTCCCAGATATTCGAGATTCTCGAATATCTATACATACATATAAATAAAATTGGAGTGTCTGTTTGTAATATTGAAATAATCGTTTTTTACTACATGTATATGAATATAATATACGGTACACATACACCAAAATATTTTTTTTTTCAATTTTTGTCTGTCTGTCTGTTTGTTCAGGCTGAAATGGCTGGATCGATTTTGGCAGCACTTTCACTTGCAGATAGGTAATATAACAAGGAGTAACATAGGCTACTTTAATTTTAGGAAAAATAATTAGGGTTCCGCGCAAAAAAACTAAAACCCTAAAAATCTTAATCCACTCGGACGAAGTCGCGGGCACAGCTAGTATTATATGCGTCTCAAGGCGACGCTGAAGCCATTTACTGTAATTCTTGCAAACTACGGAAACAATGAATGACTTTACAATCATTTTAGGTAGATTTCGATGAAATCGATCTACCTATTGGTTTCTTGACTACTGTCGAATTTAAAAAAAAAACTTCATAGGAGGTCTAGTTATGACCCCCTGAGTCCGAAATGACCACTGGTCAAAAAGTTATTTTTATATATATATGTATGTATGGTTCCACTTCCCAAAATTTGCGGCACTCTCACGGTCGCATTTTTGCCCCGATCGCTTTCAAACTGCGGTCAAAAATTGCTTGGGTGTGAACTTAGTTTAAGTTCGTGAACGGGTGGAATCCGGCCTAAGGGGACGGTAGGGCCTCACTTTTTGTGAAATCAGTTTTTCCTCAAAATTTCACGTTCCGTAAAAGATATTCGAACAGTTCTAATTTTATCCCATAGTATACATGAATATCAACAACTTTTAATTATAAAGTGCCTATAAAGTGGAGGGGGAAAAACCAAAATTTTTCGGGGAAAAAATCATAACTTCTAACCGGTGAACATTCTTCCTGTAGGAAACATTTTTAATCGATAGGCCATTATTAAGTCTAAAATAAATGTCTGAAAAGTTTTTCGCTAAAAGTTACCGTTCTCGAGAAAAAAAAAATTTACTGTTTAAAGTCCGTAGTTCTCTATATAAAATAATATTTATCTACACCCATGCTTTAAATCCTCTATAAAAGATTCTGAACCAGTTAGCTTATTGCCAACATTAATACATCCAATGTCCTAATAACCATAATATCATCCGAACGGGTGTTATAATGTTGTATGAAATTTCATAATAACACTCCTTTCGCTTTTTCAATCTCTTCCGCGCAAAGGGTTACTCATCAGACAGCCAAATTCTTACCGCTCGATGCGTGGAATCTGTATGAGTTTCAAAAAAAGAACTGTCATTGGCACCACAGCGGCGGCGCGCCGTAAAAAATAATTAAAGCTTATTCGTTCGAATTCGAATTCCCGCTATTTTTCTTCGCTATTATTTTTGCAAATTGTTTTGTTTACTTACGAAAATGAGTGATTCAAGTTTTGATAACACACCTCCAGACATTTCGAATGCAGCAAAGGACATTTCTAACAAATTACTACTTACCGGAAAAATCTAGAAAACAGTATGAAAAGGCGTACCAAGATTTCATGAATTGGAAAATATCAAAGGGCAGTACATCATTCTCTGAAGATGTATTATTAGTTTATCATGGGTGTAGATAAAGTCTTGTATGCAACTGTATAATTAGGTATTAAAACACTCATGTGATACTATTATCACACTCAGCTTCGCTTCGTGTGATAAACCCACATTCATGTTTTAATACCCCTCATTATACCACAGTTGCATAAATAACTATAATTGCTTCACGAAATCTACCTGTGCGTTCCTCCTGCGGGAACGGATTTTTTAAACATTGTTTTTTGATTACTCCGCCACATTTATTCAATTAAATTTTTAAGCAATAAGTCGCGTGTTCAAGTCCCGTCCTAGATGTTCTCTTTTCCGATCTAAATCCATCGAAATATTTTGTTTTATTTCCTTATCTTTGCGGCTTCCATAAGGTTATTGTTAGTAGTGAGCAATGGTGACATCGGTAACCATTGCGATTCATTCTAATCGATCTATCACCACTATATCAAGCTTATTGGCGACAATAATGCTACCAATGATGACAGATCGATCACAGTTTAATGCCATGCGATTAAGTTCGAGAACTGCGTCGGACATATACCTGTAGAATTGCACTTCAGTAGATACTAGATTGTATTTAAGGACGAGTTGATGAATTATCTTAGAGTATGCGTTGTAACTACATAGAGTTCTTATATGCATATGTTTTTTAAATAAAAACTATATATATATAAATCCCTACTATTATAAATGCGAATGTACTGTACTGTACTGAACCG
Source organism: Cybosia mesomella (assembly GCA_946251805.1). Lineage (NCBI taxonomy): Eukaryota > Metazoa > Arthropoda > Insecta > Lepidoptera > Erebidae > Cybosia > Cybosia mesomella. The sequence goes on along the minus strand of OX276402.1, from coordinate 29,334,226 downwards.
ATTTTGCTGAAATTTGGTACAGGGGTAGATTAGACCTTGGGAAAGGACATAGGCTATGTTTTGTCGCGATAACCAACATCTACGCGGGCGAAGCCGCGGGCAAAAGCTAGTAGTATATAAAACTAAGTATTTAAATTAAAAAAAGCGGCGATAGCCCAGTGGCGTACGTAACGGACTGCTGAGACGAGGTCTCGAGTTCGATCCCCGGGCCCACACCTCTGACTTTTCGTAGTAATGTGTGCATTAATATATGTTAATTATCGCTCGCTTAATAATGTACCCGGTAGAATATGTCAATAGGTTCGCCCCTATTACATTGGGACCTAAACATAACTGCGAATCGTGGGTGTGTAATACACCTCTGCCTACCCCTTCGGGAATACAGGCGTGATGTTATGTTATGTTATGTTTTTAAATTAAGTTTCTCAGATGTCACAATATTTTTAACATGTTGACATGTTGTACTATTTGCTTATACGTCTGCACATTAAAGAACTTAAATATGATTTTTCATTTGATTATCCGCGGAATCTCCAACATGGTAGCAGATCGTATTATTGTCATGAAATGTCATGTCATGAAATGATTTAATGACGCTATTTCATTCAAATGTATTGTAGTTTTGGTGGGGTTTTTTAAACTCAAAGGTGTAAAAAAAACGCTTTAGAATGGGTCGCATGAAATACTTGTTCATGATCAAGAGACGTTGAAATCTATTTCTTTTTATAAATGCACTAGCCGAGCTCACATAGAACATGTTTGTAATAAATTAAGAGTTGTACTTTTTTTTTTTTTTAAAGAATATTAGTAACCGAAATTACTAATATTCCCCCTAACCCCTCCAGCTAAGCTAAATTGCTTGTGTTAGGAGTGGGTTCACGTCGGTAGTGTAATGGCCAGGATTCGAACACGGGACCTCTCGATCGTAAGGTCGACTCCTTAACCACTAAGCTACCAACGCTTAAAACTTAGTATACTATATATTTATGTTAAAATACAAAGTGACATTTTAAATGCTTGCGCTTATATCTCGCTCAAAGAACTTTTGATCTCGCTTTGGCAGACTCTGTTATTAATTATGGGTTATGTAGCTATGGACGCACGCACAAAACATATATTGAAAAAATATACAAGTTGCAGTTAAGGCTGTTGAAAAATATAGTTCCATTGAATGTAAAAAATAAATATAATGAAAATTATCACGAATTATTTGAATATTGTGAGGTACTACCAATTCAATGCAAAACCAAAATAGCCATTATGAAAGAAGAAAGCCAAAATATAAATCAGTTACGTGCAAAAAACCGAAACGGTAATCTACGGCAATTGACTTATTTAAAGAGATATCTTACACCAAAATCAACTGTACTGAAAATGTATATGGAACGAGAACTTGTCAATATATACTACCCCATATTTTAAATAGCTTGCCAGAACAAATAGTTCAAAAGTATGTAACACAGCAACCGTTTATAAAAAGTTTACAAAGCCATTTCTTAAACAATATAGAATATTCTGTACTTAGTTTATTTTAAACTGTAATTATGTAATTATTTAGTTGTTTATAACCAATATGCGAACTCCCGCTCGCATAAAAACCATCGTGATTTAAGCGGTTTAATTGTAATAACATAAATAGTGTAAATGAATTCATCAATAAAAAAATAAATAAAAAGAAAGTTAAAATGTTGTGGTGCATCTCGATGTGAAAACATTATAATAACTTATACCAGGACATTATATCTGAGCATATGGAGTGTGTGGATAATTTGTTATGCTGACGACACCCTCGTTATGGCGCGGGGAGCAACGTACGGAAGCGCGGCACTAAAGGCCACGGCAGGGGTTGCCCAAATCGTGGGTCGAATACGGCGGCTGGGACTCGAGGTGGCTCTCCACAAATCCGAGGCCATGTGTTTTCACGGGCCTCGGAGGGGGCCACCTGCGGGAACCAATATAACCGTAGGGGGCGTAAGCATCGGCATCGAGCCCACGATGAAGTACCTTGGGCTCGTACTCGATAGCCGAAGGGACTTCGGACCTCATCTCCGAAGTCTGGTCCCGAAACTGAGGGGGGCTGCGGCCGCGCTATCGCGGCTGATGCCCAACGTTAAGGGACCCAACGCCCCCACTAGGAGACTGTACCTGGGGATCGTGCGAAGTATGGCCCTGTACGGGGCCTCCGTATGGGCGGAGACTCTGGCGGCCCGCAACGTGGCTGTTCTAAACAGCCCGTTAAAAGCAATGGCCGTCAGAGTCATTAGGGGGTATCGCACGATCTCCGTCGAGGCGGCATGTCTCCTAGCTGGGACCCCTCCATGGGACCTGGAAGCGAGAGCCCTCGCGCTGTTGTTCCAATGGCGCAAGGAGGCGCTGGAGCGGGGCCATAGGCCGGAGCCCCGAGAAATCAGGGCTCAGCGATCCCAGCTCCGACAGGAACTCATGGAGACATGGAGGGTGCGACTTGAGCACCCAAGGTGGGGGGCATCCACCATATCGGCGGTGAGGCCGATTATGAAGGAGTGGTTGGAGAGGCACCACGGTGACCTCTCCTACCGGATGTGCCAGATAATTACCGGACATGGGTGCTTCGGTAAGTATCTATGGCGCATCCACTGGGAGACAACGCCGCAGTGTCAGCACTGCGAGGATTTCGGCGAAGACACGGCGCTCCACACGTTGGTGGAGTGCCCTGCGTGGGCGAGTCAACGCCGGGATCTCGTTGCGGTCCTGGACGTGGACGTTCTCTCGTAGGAGACCATGGTGAGGGCCGTGGTCTCCGACGGGAGCAAGTGGCACGCCGCCGCCTCTTTCTGCGAGCAGGTAATGCTCGCGAAAGAGACGGCGGAGAGGGAGCGGGAGAGAACCCTGCCCCCCGAGTTCCGCAGTCTGCGGCGATGGCGCCGCAGACTCGTCTACGCCCGGGACTACCGACCTCCATGATCGGGGCCTGAGGACGGCAGTTGGCCGACTCGCCGTCCTTACAGAAGCAGGCCGTGGCGGGGGCGTTTCGTGTGTGTCCTACACACGCCTGCCTACTCACCGACGCGGGATAAAAACCCGACCCCACCAGGCGAGGGAGCGCTGGCGGCCAAGTTCCGCCGGTAACCCTGGGGTTATCCTTTCGAGGGCTTACCCGAGGTGCCCGGCAATGGACACTTGGGCAGGACACCGTGCGGTTTTAGTCGATGCACGACATAACCGCCCCCGCTGGCGGCGGGGGGGTATCCGAAAGGATTTCCGCACGTAAAAAAAAAGCATATGGAGTATGTAAAGTAGGTATTATTTCTATATACTTATATAGTCTGGCCATAAATACTGTTACAATAAAATATAAACAAATATTACATTTGATTTGGAATCTGTCATTTTTATATGATTGTTCATTGTGTTTTCTCATTTTGGCGCCAATACATTGTACAATATGTTGTGATATTAAAATGGAGTGGGGTGATAAAGAGAACCGAATCGCTGTGATTGCATTACACAAAGTAGGTATGGGGTCAAATGCAATTTTTAAAACTCTACTCTGCTCTACGCTTGGTATTAGTAAAATATTTTCGTAGCGGGCTATTATTAGGTACAAAGAGACCTGGGGTGCGACTGGTTGGATCACCTCCAAGTTTGGTGCACCCTGGGCAACGTGGGCGATGACGCATCATTGATTGCTCCTCTGTAGTAGCTGGCGTCAACGTCAACGGCCAAGAGTCTGACCAACCGGCCCTTTTCAGGGCCAGTTGACCCCATTGCACGAGGGGGTCGGGGCATGGCGGGCCTGCAAGGCCCGCGGGGGTGGGGGCCGCTCCAGGTACCCCTCTGCTGTTATCAGAGGGGACACTGCGAATGGCCCAGGGTCAGTCGGAGTACGAGGAATATGCTCTATGGGTAACCTTACACCCCGGCGTCTGTAGACCCGAGACGGCGTGCGGTTTTAGTCGGTTCAAGCCCTACATAACCGCCCCCGCTGGCTGGCGGGGTGGTATCCGAAAGGATTTTCGCACAAAAAAAAAGTACAAAGAGACCTCATCTGTTTGTGACAGAAAAAAACTGGCCGTCCACGTAGTGTTCGTACGAAAAAGGTGGTCAAAGCAGTAAGGGAAAGAAATCGAAGAAATCCTGTAAGCAAAGGTTTTATCTCGGGAGATGAAGATAGCTCCTAGGACCATGTCGCGTATTTTAAAAGATGACTAAGGACTTGCAGCCTATAAGAGACGTACTGGTCGTTTTTTAACTGATAATTTAAAAAAGAATAGGGTTGTAAAATCGAAACAACTACTGAAACGGTACGCGAAGGGAGGTCACAGAAAGAATTGGTTTACGGATGAGATGATTTTTACAATTGAGCAACATTTTAACAAATAAAATGACCGTATTTATGCTCACAGCTCTAAGAAAGCTTCCCAATTAGTCGACAGAGAGCAGCGTGGGCATTATCCGACTTCAGTGATGGTTTGGTGGGGTATTAGCTATGAAGGAGTGACTGAGCCATACTTTTATGAAAAAGGTATCAAAACATCAGCACAAGTGTATCAAGATACCATTCATGAGAAGGCAGTGAAGCCCCTTAACAACACCATGTTCAATAACCAAGAATGGTCCTTCTAGCAAGACTCGTCGCCGGGTCATAAAGCTCGGTCTACGCAGTTTTGGTTGGAAACGAACGTTTCGGACTTCATCAGAGCTATAAGGGACAGAGCGTCCCGATATAATCCGCTGGATTATGATTTTTGGTCAGTTTTAGAGAGTACGGCTTGCTCTAAACGCCATGATAACTTGGAGTCCTTAAAACAATCCATACGATGGGCAGTGAAGAATTTTCCCATGGAAAGAGTGCGTGCTTCTTCAATTATTAACTGTTCTCAACGTTTATTGCATCCAATGGAGACCACTTCGAATAAGCTTTTAATATTTTAAATTGTTTTATATTTATGTATTAAACTAACACACTGTAAAAGTAATAAATGTTATTTGCAATAGATTTTTTTTTTCTTTGTTACAGTAATTATGGCAAGACTGGGTATATACACTATCGACGAGGTGACATCACAATAGTGAACAATATAATCTAACCTAGCAAATTTGATAGGCTTGGTAATAACTAAGTACTTATGCTTATTATTATTGAGGTATTATTCACAGTTGAGTGAGTATTGCATGTAATCTAATTCAAAGTTTCAAGTTTTTATAATAACCTTCTTTATAATAACGATTTCATATATTTTGACATACCTTCAACTCATCGTCTTCCTAGCGCTAATCCTGATAGCATCCAAAGCTTGCACTTTGAAACCCTGGATCTGCCCCCCTGTTTTTTTGCATTCTTTTGGTTCGGTTTACTCCAAGAAGAAACCCTGTGCGAGAGCCACGACCAGTACTCTGCAGATGTCGGTACATCTGCTGAGTACTATGAGCCAACCTGTCTGTTATCTGTCAGCCGGTGCTAGGAAATGAGGTTGGCTCGGGCCCCAAAAGTTGGCTCCAATACATTCAAATAACTAATACACCTAAAACCAGTCAATCATTCATCATCTACTCACCAGTTTCATCCATAGCTTCTTCAATATCCACATTCTCCTGATTCATAACAGAATTATCGACATTATAATTTTTATTCACCATTTTTTTTCGCTTGCTCTTGTATATATTTATTCAATAATTTAGTGAAATATTATTTAAAAAATTCTAATCGCAAAGTAATTAGACACATTAATTACACTTCCGAAAATGCACTAAAAGCTGAATGAATTAACATTAACAATTAATTTGTAAGCGTTGTGTTATTTAATATAACTATTAGTGTTATTACTAAATAGTTTAATATAAAAATGAAGTAGGTACTGTTCTTAATTAGTATTAATTGCATGTGGCCATTTAATGAGGCATATATTTCAAGATAATGCCGTTTAAAACTTCATGCGAGTAAATCGCTTTAATAATTTAAATTTAAGTTGTTTTAAGATCGTTTAGCTGGAATTTCTTTATGACTCAAGACTATTTTCTATTCTTTATTTCTTCTTCGTGTATCTACGCCATTCATCTGTTTGATCGAGGATATATGCTTGCATTTTTTTTTATGGAGCTCCTTCGTAAGTGTAGAGTTGGTGGCTAACTTCAAGTCGGTACTACGCGAGCTAGCTAGAGCTACTAGAACCCGCAACTACACCCGCGTGAAATACTGATCCCATCCAGACTACAATATAATAATCAATTACTATACCAAATTTCATTCTGATTCGTCCAGCAGTTTTGAACGGAAGCGTAACGAATATTCACTCGTCTATTCTTCCATCCGTTTGGAAACTCTGAGTCATGAACAAGCTCATGGGCTAAAGAAGTAATTTGTCTGACCAATTTATACATCTCAACCCCTCGACGAAGAAATACATCAGCTATGATCCCTATCTAAATGATGGTGTGGGTTTACGTTTACATCTGCTACAGATATCCAGTGCCAACGCCTGCGTTTATAATTAGCATAACGCGGCTCATAATTATGCTATTTATATCTGATAGGCGTTACATTGCATATAATATATCACATTAGCAATTCACTCCTCCATCATTACCTTGGCGCTGTTCTCGGATGTATCCGAGGCTTTCACTTAGAACCTCGGGGTCGGCATTTCGTTGGCTTATTTAGCTTTTATGGGAGCGGCTGGCATCTTTCCTCCTTCCCAACCCTGAGAAGAAAGCCAGAACATAGTCCGTCAAGGAGCAGGTGTGACAGGTTGCAGGTGAGGTAGCTATTAGTCCGAAAATCTGGTTATCTGTTGTTAGGTACTCTTGTCTGCATCAGGGTGGGGTCTCATACAGTCAATGTTTTATTAACCTATATAGTTTTTAAGTTATAATACTATGTTTTAGGATGCCGACAATATCATGAATATTCAAGAATATAAAATAGTTTAAAATATTTGCAGTATTATTATGAGTTTAACTAACAATAGTCGATTAAATCATTTGCTAATAGCCTTCAGTATTACGAGTACTATGCAGTTAAATAGGTATTCTAAAGACGGTCCCATCATCGCGCACCTGTATTAAAATTTATAATTATTTCCTGCTTCTTAGTATTGAGTTATGATCTAATTTATTTTCATCATCTCAGCGTTGAGTCTCGGTTGCAACCGACGCTCACACTCCGAAGCCCATCAAAACCATTGATACCATCGCGAACCAAGCGGTTTGGTGACTCCTTTTTTTGTCGGACCATAAAGAACTAGAACGCTTTACCCAACCACGTTCTCTTCTTTCTACAATCCTGGATTCTTTAAGCGGGGCATGAAAAAACATCAGTCGAGGCCTTCGAGGTAGGGGCCATCATTCTAGGGACAATCTCGGGAAATGGTGGCCACTACTTTTTGGACTTCACCTCAGCTAACCATCAGGCGGGGTGCAGTCACTTTAATGGATCAAATATAATCTGTTTCAGGCTGTTATTCCTACACTTCACACGGTCTTTACCACGCATAGAGACCATTGACACGCATATCATCAGGATATTCCTGATGATATGGGTGTCAATGGTACATGGTCCATTAGCATACATGTTATCCCTATGATGTAAATCCAAGTATTTCTTAGGACTGAGGCCTGGTGGAGGCAGCATAGCAGCACAAATTTTTAAATGGCCGCACTTTATGATCCAATTAAGTTATGTAATTCATTTTAAAGTCTCTAGATCATCGAGAAGTTTGCCTAAAAGCAATTAATCTAACTTCATAAGAGGAGGAGGTTCTCAATTCAGTTGTTACTGCACTGTACTGTTGTAATTAAATATGGTACTCTGACAGGCCAAAAGCAAATTAATAAAAACTTGCTAAAACAAATTAATATGTCAGCAAAATAAGAAATGCCAGGAACACGCTTTGCTGCGAACATTCATCTCAATTTTCTCAGAAAATGAAAAACAACCAAATTTTTATCGACTTCATTACCTCTAGGTTTGAGAATTTTTTGTGGTCGTAAGCAAAACGAGCTTGAAAGCTAAGTTGCCCAATAGACCAGAACTTGCATGAGATACATTTTACATTTTAGTATTTGGTAGCCACCAAAAAGGTTAATTGAATAAAATATTAATATAGGTTTTTACCTATTTTCTTTTATGGTAGTTGATTAATTTACACTTTTGTGTAGGTAAATACAAAAATAATTATTAATACATTATGAAACTATCCAATAATGGAATTACCTACTATAATTACAATTTGTAATAGTAATATAGACTCACACATAACTTCATAACTTCACGCCTGTATCCCTGAAGGGGTAGGCAGAGGTGTATTACACACCCACGATTCGCCAGTTATGTTTAGGTCCCAATGTAGTAGGGGGCGAGCCTATTGTCATCTACCAGGTACATTACTAAGCGAGCGATAATCAATATTTTTATTGCACACATAACATCGAAAAGTCAGAGGTGTGTGCCCGGGGCGACTGGGGATCGAACTCGACACCTCGTCTCGGTATTTCGTTACATACACCATTGGGCTATCGCCCAGCTTAATATAGATTCAATTTTATGAAATCAATCCTGGCTAATATTGCTTGGCATTCGGTATGCACTTGGATAAGCTATGCACCATAGCGCCTTCCAAAAATATCAAAGCAATCACCAATGCGGTGTATTTACAGGCACTCGTAAATACACGTATTCAGAACGCGGACTTCATCATGATTTTATAGATATCATAATGTGTTTAAAGTATATAGTTATTAGTACCTAAGTACAAATGAACACAGGCACTAAAAATATAAAACAATAAAAACTCATTTACCTGCCTTTGTCCGTAATACTCATTAGTACCTATGTACCTACTATCTATGTACCTACTTGTGTTGTACATAGGTACACACACTATGTATTGTAAATAGTCATTATTTACAATACATACATTACTGACAGTTTTATACCTTTTTTTTTTTTTTATCGTGCGGAAATCCCTTCGGATACCCCCCCGCCGGCCAGCGGGGGCGGTTATGTCGGGCTTGCACCGACTAAAACCGCACGCCGTCTCGGATCTTCAGACGCCGGGGTGTAAGGTTACCCATAGAGCATATCCCTCGCACCCCGGCTGACCCTGGGTCATCTTTTATACCTGCGAAGGAAAACTCCTAAACATAACTTTTCTAAAGAGTTAGTTTGTACCAAGTAGATCCTCGTGCACTTTTCGATAGCACGAATAAAGGAATATATCAATATTGTCTTTAAGTATAAAATTCGATAACAATATTAAGATTCTCTTCGTAAGTGCTGAAGGATGCGCGAGCACCTAACAAAGTGTGCATCGCAGTCAAAAAAATGTGAGCATATATTATGTGGTGCGTCCCTCACTCATGAGTTACCTCATTTGAGGCCCTCGTGACATCAAATTGAGCGAGTTCCTCAAATGTTCGCAATGAACCGCCTCACTCATCATTCATTCCTCATTCTCACAAGACTCACAATCGTACCGCACCGCGCGCTAGCTTGCAGCTAATTATCTATGGACGATGAGGAAATGAGGATGAGGAGCGAGTGAGTAAATAAATCGAAAAAAAAAAGTAAGTTCAGCTTCAACTATGAGCCTTTTAGATTTAACATCGATAATAGTGTAATTTTTTGGTTTATTTTCCAATAAACTAATTCGCAATTCGCGCTCAATCATTGTGAATGAAAGATATGCCTACAATAATTGCTTGCTTACATTATTAATGATATTAATCCCACTAATATTCCTACTGTTTGTTATGTTCCTACTGTTCCTAGCCATGCATCACGGGTCGCTCGCAAGAGTCGCAAGCTGGTACGATAACCAGAGGTAAACAAAAGCATTATATTATTAATCATAGGTACATTTATGGGTAACCTTACACCCCGGCGTCTGAAGACCCGAGACGGCGTGCGGTTTTAGTCGGTGCAAGCCCGACATAACCGCCCCCGCTGGCCGGCGGGGGGGTATCCGAAGGGATTTCCGCACGATAAAAAAAAAAAAAAAAAAAAAAAAAAAAAAAAAAAAAAAAAAAAAAAAAAGGTACATTTGTATGGGGGTGTGTGTTGGGTAACCTCCTCGAGTGTCGCTCCGATTCCGATCCCGCTGCAGTCCGGGGGGAACGGAATCGGAGCGGCCGGTACACCCTGGGCGGCGGTCAATGGCTTCCCCTTCACCCCTTCATAGGGTTGGCATTGATCGTCGGCCAATACCCAACGTGGCGGGAACACATCGCTCTTCGTACTCCTCTGCTTTCAGAGGAGACAGGATGAGCGATGCTGTTAGTGGTGAGATGGCCCAGGGTCAGCCGGGGTGCGAGGGATATGCTCTATGGGTAACCTTACACCCCGGCGTCTGAAGACCCGAGACGGCGTGCGGTTTTAGTCGGTGCAAGCCCGACATAACCGCCCCCGCTGGCCGGCGGGGGGGTATCCGAAGGGATTTCCGCACGATAAAAAAAAAAAAGGTACATTTATATGGGTGTATAGGTGTATATTTCATATGTGTGTATAGATTATAGATAGATATAATACATGTTGCGATGCGCGATGTGCCGGTCACACTGCACTGCGCCGACCGGCTCTCCTCAGATTCCTCACTTCTCATTGACTCGCGTGAGGTAATTAGATCATCCTCGTATGAAATTAACGAGTAACCCTTACTGTGTTAAGTGTTAAATATCAAGACAGCAGCCTGATATTTAAATCGGGTTGAACTTGGATTGGAAATACTTGCACTTTTGGGGATAACTAAGCTGAGATAAATAAAATAACAACTTATCATGTGATCTGATATAATTGTCCATCTATCGAATGGCATGGCAAACTTTTTTTAATGTATTGATTTAGCTTTGAACAATATGCGAGAATTTAGGATAACCGTCCCGTGGGACCACACTAGTACCTATAAGTTGTAGCAATACGAAAGAAAGAAAGTTCGAGTTTTGACTCCGATACGTAAGCAGTCTTCGCGGAGTAAATAAATAAATAAATAGAATAAATATTCTACGACATTCTACACAGCGCTCTCTAGACCCAAAGTAAGCATAGTTTAACTAGCTTGTGTTATGGTTTCCAGAATGCGGATAAACATACTTATATACTTTTTTTTTTTTGTAAATATATACATACTATACATAGATTAGTAACATCGTCCCTAACATCATCCAAGAGTCTTTTCCCATCTCAGTTGCGTCGGCTGTCAGTCTAACTATGAAACTGGCGAACTTCCATAATTTCTGGGAAACGACTGCTATCTAACTTCCACAACCCAGTGGTGATATATAAGTTCTGTAGTTGGTCTAACTACCCGTAACTTGGTCGAACTTTTAAGGGCTCCGACTACCCGCAAAGAATGCCATTGATGTTAGTATAATAACCGGGGCCGTAGTCATTTCCTTTATTCCTACCGTCATCGTTAGTCATTTCCATGGTAATATTCTATTCTACGACATTCTACACAGCGCTTTCTAGACCCAAGGTAAGCATAGTTTACCTAGCTTGTGTTATGGGTTCCAGAATGCGGATAAACATACTTATATACCTTTTTTTTTGTAAATACGTACATATTATACATAGAAACACCCAGACCAATGCAAAGAGACATATTCATGTATACAAATATTTGCACTGAGCGGGAATCGAACCTGCGCCCCTGTCGTAGCAGTCGAATGCACTACCGCTACGCCACAGAGGCCGTCAAAATTATTATTGCCAAAAACTTGTATAAATATATCTCAAATAAATAGGTGCCTACATTTAACCTATTATGAAATTGTAAATTACCTAGTTGAATCTATGCATTGGAGATATTTAAAAAAAATACTTGGTTTATGTTCAATGAACAATTCTGAACTCATTTTTTTTAACTTCTTGCCCGTTTTTAGTTCGCGATGGACGCAAAAACGACTAAACGGATTTCGTTGCGGCTTTTTATAGGATATGTATAAGAAAAGTCTTATTCAGACATAAAATCTGCTGTTTGTTAAATTGCAACTGGTTAAGTAGAACCGAAGATATGAACAAAAAGTGGCCAAGTGCGAGTCGGACTCGCCCATTAAGGATTCCGTAGCCGCAAGTAACATATTGTTTTTTGAATTTTTATATTTGAGTTGATTGAATGAAAGGTAAATTGCAGTTTACGATTTATGACGTATTAAAAAAAAATACTTACTAGATCTCGTTCAAAACTATTAATTTCATTGGAAGTTTACATGGTAATGTACATCATATATTTTTTTTAGTCTTATCATTCTCTTATTTTAGAAGTTACAGGGGGGGGGGGGGGGGGAGACACACACATTTTACCACTTTGGAAGTGTCTCTCGCGCAAACTATTCAGTTTAGAAAAAAAAGTATATTAGAAACATCAATATCATTCTTGAAGACCTATATATCCATAGATACCACACACGTATGGGTTCGATGAAAAAAAATTTTTGAGTTTCAGTTCTAAGTGTGGGGACCCCAAAATTTTTTGTTTTTTTTTTCTATTTTTGTATGAAAATCTTAATGTGATTCACAGAATACATCTACTTACCAAGTTTCAACAGCATAGATTTTATAGTTTCGGAAAAAAGTGGCTGTGACATACGGACGGACAGACAGACAGACATGACGAATCTATAAGGGTTCCGTTTTTTGCCATTTGGCAACAGAACCCTAAAAACGAAAACCGACCGACCGGCATCAGCTAGAAAATGTATGAAAGTATATTTTATCCTCATTCTAGAACCCTTACCTATTACGAGCTTTGCTTCGTTTGGATTTAGATGGCATTGTAATTATAATATATGATAATATAAAAAAAATGTAAGGAGAATGGGATTCGAGCTACAGATTCAGGATCAAATCCACATTCAAAGGGGGAAGATTTTTCTCGATCTGAAATAGATTTTATCTACACTCAAATCCAAAAATTCGAATTACGAATTCAAAGACCATTCTATACATACGCACTTTATAAACGCATATACATAAAATTAAAAATAAAACTTATTATAGTACCGCCAACTGTATCATAATAGTTATTTATGCAACTGTGGTATAATGAGGGGTATTAAAACATGAATGTGGGTTTATCACACGAAGCGAAGCTGAGTGTGATAATAGTATCACATGAGTGTTTTAATACCTAATTATACAGTTGCATACAAGACTTTATCTACACCCATGATGTGTCCTCTATAAAATAGTAAGTAAACAAAACAATTTGCAAAAATAATAGCGAAGAAAAATAGCGGGAATTCGAATTCGAACGAATAAGCTTTAATTTTTTTTTACGGCGCGCCGCCGCCGCTGTGGTGGTGCAATGCAACGCGCGTGAATGACAGTTCTTTTTTTGAAACTCATACAGATTCCACGCATCGGGCGGTAAGAATTTGGCTGTCTGATGAGTAACCCTTTGCGCGGAAGAGATTGAAAAAGCGAAAGGAGTGTTATTATGAAATTTCATACAACATTATAACACCCGTTCGGATGATATTATGGTTATTATGACATTTGATGTATTAATGTTGGCAATAAGCTAACTGTTTCAGAATCTTTTATAGAGGATTTATAGCATGGGTGTAGATAAAGCTCATTATAGCTCCGCAATTTTTTTTTATTCATTAAACTAGTCTAAGGTATTAGGCTGAATTTGAAAAAATGGCGCGCGCATGCGCAGTTCGAACTGTGAAAAAAATGGCGCCCTTGTAACCTACCTACTTTGTTTAATTTCAATTTTTCCTATGAGTGAAGATAAAGTAGTGTATGAAACTGCATATAACTTAGGTATTAAAACACTCGAGTCAACCATTATCGCACGATAAACACTCTCGTGTTTTAATACCCCTTCTTTTATGACAGTTGCATAAACTACTATTTCTGATAGGATATCGCAGAATATTAATTATTACTCATTATTTTATTAACCATGATTCAGTCTCAGCCGTCCAATATCCTTGATCTCAACAGCTGTTGACCTGCGCCCCAGCGACCGCAAATATTAATAGGCAGTCGCAGTTTTCAATTATGCATATTTCGATCATCGACGATAGTTTCAATATAGCGTCTTTATGGTTTGTGGTAAACAAATGAGATGTCGAGCTTGATCATATAACATGACATAACATAACTTCACGCCTGTATCCCCGAAGGGGTAGGCAGAGGTGTATTACACACCCACGATTCGCCAGTTATGTTAAGGTCCCATTGTAATAGGGGGCGAGCCTATTGCCATCTACCGGGCACATTGATAATATAATGATGGAAATAAAATAAACTCGCAGTGAGTTTATTTTATTTCCACCATACATTATTTTGTTATATCTCAAAGGGTTTAGGCAGTATTTTCGTTGAAAGCTCCAAGGTGGCTTATTTTTTTCCGATACCTCAAACATATATAATTATACTAGGTCGAGACACGACATAACCACCCCCGCTGGCACGCGGGGGGGTATCCGAAGGGATTTCCGCACGATAAAAAAAAAAAAAAAAAAAAGGTATATAAGTATGTTGGGGTGTGTGTTGGGTAACCTCCTCGAGTGTCGCTCCGATTCCGATCCCGCTGCAGTCCGGGGGGAACGGAATCGGAGCGGCCGGTACACCCTGGGCGGCGGTCAATGGCTTCCCCTTCACCCCTTCATAGGGTTGGCATTGATCGTCGGCCAATACCCAACGTGGCGGGAACACATCGCTCTCCGTACTCCTCTGCTTTCAGAGGAGTCAGGATGAGCGATGCTGTTAGTGGTGAGATGGCCCAGGGTCAGCCGGGGTGCGAGGGATATGCTCTATGGGTAACCTTACACCCCGGCGTCTGAAGACCCGAGACGGCGTGCGGTTTTAGTCGGTGCAAGCCCGACATAACCGCCCCCGCTGGCCGGCGGAGGGGTATCCGAAGGGATTTCCGCACGATAAAAAAAAAAAAAAAGGTATATAAGTATGTTTATCCGCGTTATCCGAACCCATAAGACAAGCTAGTTAAACTATGCTTACTTTGGATCTAGATAGCGCTGTGTAAAATGTCGTAGAATATTTATTTATTTATAGAAGAGTATCCTGATTATTATTGCAGCTGTTTTACATAACAAGAAATACTGCCATGATGTAATGTGAAAACTAATTGAAAATGTCATTGCAATATTGGTCGTTACATATGAAATTGCCGTTTTTCTTAAAGAAATTGGAGGTAACCCAATTTTCAGTACTAAGATTTTTGCATTTTTTTTAGGAATGACAAATTCAAATTTTATGGTATTTTTTTTTGTGTATGAATAAGACAACATTAAGCTAACAAACAGCAACGTTTATTACATTTTTGAAAAGTGACAGCTGTTAAGTAATACGAAATGTATCATCGAAAATGGATAGCATTTAGGAAGTACTGTTTTTGAAGATCGAATTAATTTATCAGGCGGCCAATAAAAACAAAATTCAATACAGAGTTGTAAATTCTTGAAATCAACTTTCAAACAAAATATAAATAATGGAAATAGCTATTAAATTACAGGAATAACGAACTCATGAATTTGTAAGAAAATTTCGGCAATTTCATATGTAAAGGACCTATTATTTACATAAGAATTATTGCTTTGGAATGTTGCTGCGTAATGTATCAAAATCACCTCAAATATGACTCATAGAAGGAAAACCGCTTAACCACATTGTATGATCACATTAGTATAATGTTATTACTTCAATGTCTTGTTAATACGTTAAAGTGTTAAAACATACATAACATAAACTCACGCCTATGTCCCCGAAGGGGTAGGCAGAGGTGCTAGCGCACCCACAAAGTGTTAAAGCTTATTACAAAGTTTATAAATCGTTCAACATACGCTTTGAAATGCACAAAATCCGAAACCAAAAACTTCATTTCGTGCACGCTGAGGCCGTAGAATGTTATGTGAGTACAATATGGGGGTTATCAAGAAGAAGGCATAGAAAGTTCTCGGCACTAGAAGTTTTTCACAGGGTCATCAGTGCGAGTATGAGGCCCCTGGTATTCACACGACAGTAGGCCGCGATAGCCGCTTCAAATAAATCCTCTTTCATAATAATAATACTTCTCTATCCTGTATTAACGGGTAATTAATTGTGATTATCCAAAGGGCCCATTCTCGTAATAAAAATATATTCAAAATTCAGCCTCAATCTAGTCTCGATCTCCCAAATGTCAAAAATGGTGTTCACGTAATCAAATTTTTAATATTTTCAACAAAATTTTGCTAAGAGAAAAACGTTTCCTTTAAAAAAAAGTTTCGAACAAGTTTCGTAATTTTCAAAAAAAAAATGTTATGAGGACACCTTTTTTAGGTAGATTTCGATGAAATCGATCTACTTATTGGTTTCTTGACAACTGTCGAATTTAAAAAAAAATTCTTCATAGGAGTCTAGTTATGACCCCCTGAGTCCGAAATGACCACTGGTCCCATACATATATATATATGTATGTATGGTTCCACTTCCCAAAATTTGCGGCACTCTCACGGTCGCATTTTTGCCCCGATCGCTTTCAAACTGCGGTCAAAAATTGCTTGGCTGTAAACTTACTTTAAGTTCGTGAACGGGTCGAATCCGGCCTAAGGGGACGGCAGGGCCTCACTTTTTGTGAAATCAGTTTTTCCTCAAAATTTCACGTGCCATGAAAGATAATTCGAACCGTTCTAATTTTATCCCATAGTATACATGAATACCAACAACTTTGAATTATAAACCTACTTATAAGATTAAAACTTTAACTAAAAGTGGAGGGGGAAAAACCAAAATTTTTCGGGAAAAAATCATAACTTCTAACCGGTGAACATTCTTGCCGTCGGAAACATTTTTAATCGATAGGCCATTTTTAAGTCTAAAATAAATGTTTGAAAAGGTTTTCGCTAAAAGTTACCGTTTTCGAGAAAAAAAAATTAAACATGTTAATAAAATAATATTAATTGCTTCACGAAATCTACCTGTGCGTTCCCCCTGCGGGAACGGATTTTTTGATATTTCGGAGATCGAGACTACATTGAGACTGAATTTTGAACACATTTGTATTACGAGAATTATCCCTCAGTTCTCGAAATGTAGGCGTTGATATACCTTATACGGGCGTGAGCAGATACAGATAGAATACGAGATAAGATGCGAGTAATGAAGCCTGCTAATTAACCTACTGGCAATATTGTAATTTTAATTTTTTAGATACGTACATATATACTAGGGCACGCCGCAATAGCGGCGGTAAGGCCCATCATGGAGGATTGGCTGGAGAGGCGACACGGAAGCCTCTCGTACTGACTGACGCAGGTGATCTCCGGGAAGGTTTGCTTCGGGGACCACCTGCATCGGATCAGGAAGGAGCCAACGCCTGAGTGTCATCACTGCGACGCGAGCGTGGACTCAGGGCTGCACACGCTGGCGGACTGCCCGGCGTGGGAGGCGCCGAGGCGTGACCTCGTGGCAGCCATAGGGGTGGGAGTCCTCTCGCTCGGCAGCATGATTGCGGCAATGGTGCGGAGCGCGAGCGCGTGGGCCGCCGCCACCTCCTTTTGTGAGCATGTAATGCTCGCGAAGGAGATGGCGGAGCGCGCCCGGGAGAGATTTAGAACTCTTCCGGACCGCCGAGCCCGCAACTTGCTCGCCGCGCGTCGCAGGCGACTCAGGCGCCGGAGGTCGCTTAACGACCTCCGTCCTCCATGAGTGCAGGCCTGGGGGTGGCGGGTGAGGCCACCTGTCACCCCAGCAGAAGCAGGCCGGGACGGTGGGGCGACTAGCGCCCCTCCCCCAAACCGGGGCACGACGGGGACACCGTGGTTCCCAAACCCGAGGGGGCCATCTCGAAACCGGAGATGGCCCAGGGTCAATCGGGGTGCGAGGGATATGCTCTATGGGCAACCTTACACCCCGGCGTCTGTAGACCCGAGACGGCTTGCGGTTTTAGTCGGTTCAAGCCCGACATAACCACCCCCGCTGGCACGCGGGGGGGTATCCGAAGGGATTTCCGCACGAAAAAAAAAAAAAAAGATACGTACATATACTCACGCCTTTTCCCCTCTGGTGTAGGCAGAGACAACAGCCCGCCATACGCTTCTGTTTACACATTTTACGAGCTTATTATACTTTCACGGATCCCCACCGATTTACGAATGCCAAATACCGTATCTAAAAAAATTGGATGGTAATCAAAAATATCAGTTATAAAAAATCCCCGACTATTTTAATTAGTAATTAATTATCACCCTAAAGGTACCGAAAAGTGAGTCCTTTCGCTCGGCAGTATGATTGCGGCAATGGTGCGGAGCGCGAGCGAATGGGCCGCCGCCGCCTCCTTCTGCGAGCATGTAATCCCCGCGAAGGAAATGGCGGAGCGCGCCCGGGAGAGATTTAGAACTCTCCCGGCCCGCCGAGCCCGCAACATGCTCGCCGCGCGTCGCAGGCGACTCATGCGCCGGAGGTCGCTTAACGACCTCCGTCCTCCATGAGCGTAGGCCTGTCACCCCAGCATAAGCAGGCCGGGACGGTGGGGCGACTAGCGCCCCTCCCCCAAACCGGGGCAAGACGGGGACACCGTGGTTCCCAAACCCGAGGGGGCCAACTCGACACCGGAGATGGCCCAGGGTCAGTCGGGTTGCGAGTGGTATGCTCTATGGGCAACTTTACACCCCGGCGTCTTAAGACCCGAGACGGCGTGCGATTTTAGTCGGTTCAAGCCCGACATAACCGCCCCCGCTGGCCGGCGGGGGGGGGGGGAATATCCGAGGGGAGTTCCGAACGAAAAAAAAAGGCACCGAGAAGTAAGTTTCGGCAGAATATACAGAAAGAAAGACATTGAAGTGTTGCTGTTGTGTGAAACACATTAATGTATTTCTTTTTTATACATACATTCTATGTATTTGAGTTCAATAGAAACTAAATTTTATTGTACGATTGACTGAAACAGAATTTGCCATGATTGTTTTTCAAAAGCAAAATTTTATATTGATAACAAGATCTTTCTCAAGAGCTCACACAAGCTATTGTTCATCCTATTCATTGTAAATGGGCTTATAATTGTTGACTTAGTCAGTGTTACCATCTGAGTCAACAATAGAACAATAATATTAACTCATATTTATTTTACCTGCTTCAGGATTTGATTACATTGTTTGCCTGAAATATCTTAGTTACAACTCACAACTAAAGATAATGATAGTGAAATACAACGTACTAACATTTTTTTTAGGTTTCCGATGGCAAATTTATATAAATAAAAACTGGCCAAGTGCGAGTTGGATTCGCCCACGAAGGGGTTCGTAGCAGCGAGTAAATTTTTAAATTTGCGTTGATTGAATGAAAGGTAAATTGCGATTTATTTACATGATAATGTACATCGTATATTTTTTTTGGCAGGGCCTCACTTTTTGTGAAATCAGTTTTTCCTCAAAATTTCACGTGCCATGAAAGATAATTCGAACCGTTCTAATTTTATCCCATAGTATACATGAATACCAACAACTTTGAATTATAAACCTACTTATAAGATTAAAACTTTAACTAAAAGTGGAGGGGGAAAAACCAAAATTTTTCGGGAAAAAATCATAACTTCTAACCGGTGAACATTCTTGCCGTCGGAAACATTTTTAATCGATAGGCCATTTTTAAGTCTAAAATAAATGTTTGAAAAGGTTTTCGCTAAAAGTTACCGTTTTCGAGAAAAAAAAATTAAACATGTTAATAAAATAATATTAATTGCTTCACGAAATCTACCTGTGCGTTCCCCCTGCGGGAACGGATTTTTTGATATTTCGGAGATCGAGACTACATTGAGACTGAATTTTGAACACATTTGTATTACGAGAATTATCCCTCAGTTCTCGAAATGTAGGCGTTGATATACCTTATACGGGCGTGAGCAGATACAGATAGAATACGAGATAAGATGCGAGTAATGAAGCCTGCTAATTAACCTACTGGCAATATTGTAATTTTAATTTTTTAGATACGTACATATATACTAGGGCACGCCGCAATAGCGGCGGTAAGGCCCATCATGGAGGATTGGCTGGAGAGGCGACACGGAAGCCTCTCGTACTGACTGACGCAGGTGATCTCCGGGAAGGTTTGCTTCGGGGACCACCTGCATCGGATCAGGAAGGAGCCAACGCCTGAGTGTCATCACTGCGACGCGAGCGTGGACTCAGGGCTGCACACGCTGGCGGACTGCCCGGCGTGGGAGGCGCCGAGGCGTGACCTCGTGGCAGCCATAGGGGTGGGAGTCCTCTCGCTCGGCAGCATGATTGCGGCAATGGTGCGGAGCGCGAGCGCGTGGGCCGCCGCCACCTCCTTCTGTGAGCATGTAATGCTCGCGAAGGAGATGGCGGAGCGCGCCCGGGAGAGATTTAGAACTCTTCCGGACCGCCGAGCCCGCAACTTGCTCGCCGCGCGTCGCAGGCGACTCAGGCGCCGGAGGTCGCTTAACGACCTCCGTCCTCCATGAGTGCAGGCCTGGGGGTGGCGGGTGAGGCCACCTGTCACCCCAGCAGAAGCAGGCCGGGACGGTGGGGCGACTAGCGCCCCTCCCCCAAACCGGGGCACGACGGGGACACCGTGGTTCCCAAACCCGAGGGGGCCATCTCGAAACCGGAGATGGCCCAGGGTCAATCGGGGTGCGAGGGATATGCTCTATGGGCAACCTTACACCCCGGCGTCTGTAGACCCGAGACGGCTTGCGGTTTTAGTCGGTTCAAGTCCGACATAACCACCCCCGCTGGCACGCGGGGGGGTATCCGAAGGGATTTCCGCACGAAAAAAAAAAAAAAAGATACGTACATATACTCACGCCTTTTCCCCTCTGGTGTAGGCAGAGACAACAGCCCGCCATACGCTTCTGTTTACACATTTTACGAGCTTATTATACTTTCACGGATCCCCACCGATTTACGAATGCCAAATACCGTATCTAAAAAAATTGGATGGTAATCAAAAATATCAGTTATAAAAAATCCCCGACTATTTTAATTAGTAATTAATTATCACCCTAAAGGTACCGAAAAGTGAGTCCTTTCGCTCGGCAGTATGATTGCGGCAATGGTGCGGAGCGCGAGCGAATGGGCCGCCGCCGCCTCCTTCTGCGAGCATGTAATCCCCGCGAAGGAAATGGCGGAGCGCGCCCGGGAGAGATTTAGAACTCTCCCGGCCCGCCGAGCCCGCAACATGCTCGCCGCGCGTCGCAGGCGACTCATGCGCCGGAGGTCGCTTAACGACCCCCAGCATAAGCAGGCCGGGACGGTGGGGCGACTAGCGCCCCTCCCCCAAACCGGGGCAAGACGGGGACACCGTGGTTCCCAAACCCGAGGGGGCCAACTCGACACCGGAGATGGCCCAGGGTCAGTCGGGTTGCGAGTGGTATGCTCTATGGGCAACTTTACACCCCGGCGTCTTAAGACCCGAGACGGCGTGCGATTTTAGTCGGTTCAAGCCCGACATAACCGCCCCCGCTGGCCGGCGGGGGGGGGGGAATATCCGAGGGGAGTTCCGAACGAAAAAAAAAGGCACCGAGAAGTAAGTTTCGGCAGAATATACAGAAAGAAAGACATTGAAGTGTTGCTGTTGTGTGAAACACATTAATGTATTTCTTTTTTATACATACATTCTATGTATTTGAGTTCAATAGAAACTAAATTTTATTGTACGATTGACTGAAACAGAATTTGCCATGATTGTTTTTCAAAAGCAAAATTTTATATTGATAACAAGATCTTTCTCAAGAGCTCACACAAGCTATTGTTCATCCTATTCATTGTAAATGGGCTTATAATTGTTGACTTAGTCAGTGTTACCATCTGAGTCAACAATAGAACAATAATATTAACTCATATTTATTTTACCTGCTTCAGGATTTGATTACATTGTTTGCCTGAAATATCTTAGTTACAACTCACAACTAAAGATAATGATAGTGAAATACAACGTACTAACATTTTTTTTAGGTTTCCGATGGCAAATTTATATAAATAAAAACTGGCCAAGTGCGAGTTGGATTCGCCCACGAAGGGGTTCGTAGCAGCGAGTAAATTTTTAAATTTGCGTTGATTGAATGAAAGGTAAATTGCGATTTATTTACATGATAATGTACATCGTATATTTTTTTTTAGTCTTATCATTCTCTTATTTTAGAAGTTACACACACACACACATTTTATCACTTTGGAAGTGTCTCTCGCACGAACTGTTCATATTAGAAAAAAAATGATATTAGAAACCTCAATATCATTTTTGAACACCTAGATATCCCACACGTATGGGTTTGATGAAATTTTTTTTTTGAGTTTCAGTTCTGAGCATGGGGAACCTCCAAAATTTATTGTTTTTTTTTCTATTTTTGCGTGTAAATCTTAATGCGATTTACAGAATACATCTACTTACCAAGTTTCAACAGCATAGGTCTTATAGTATCGGAAAAAAGTGGCTGTGACATACGGACGGACAGACAGACAGGCATGACGAATCTTTAAGGGTTCCGTTTTTTGCCATTTGGCAACGGAACCCTAAAAATGAATCGCCGAAATGTATGTACGCGCATAACTTTCGAACGATCGCACCAAATTGGAAAATTCTTTTTCATTGTGTTTGTTATTGTCAGGACAAGGTTTGTATGGAAGAAAAATTTAGGAAAGTTCACGGGTTAGGTGGTTTTGAAGTCGGGAGAAGCCCAGGCGCTTAGCTAGTTTTACATATTCTGTAAAAAAAAGTCAGAGTTCTTCTCACTCGTCTACTACAACTACTTCGTGATTAAATTTCAAGCTAGCCTACCACCATCCCTTGGGTAAATGTTCAATTTTTTTATATTTTTTTTATATTTAGTACACGTCAATTTGACTTCACCTCGCCTGATGGTAAACTCAAGGTAAAGTCTCAGGGAAGAGGGTCACCATTACATTCACGTACCATGTTAACAATGGTGGCAGTCAGCTTGACGGCCTCATCAGAAGAGGATTGTCGTCACCGCGTGACACCCACCGGCCCCACTAGTGCTGCGACCACAATCCCCCTGCTCGGCTGTGCACTTGCTGACCCCTGGACGCAATCAAACCGAAATTGGATTACTATGGAGGGTTTTTCGCAATCGTGCACGTTGGTACCCACCCGGCCGAATTTTGTGACAAATTTGTGTCATCAAATTTGTACCACCAGTGCCAGTAGTACCATTATATAAGAAATAGAACATTTTGGTATTAAAACTGTATTCGTAATCGTACGCTGTAAAGGTCGTTGCCTTCTTGTGTTATCAGTTGTTACGTACATTTCTAATTTATTCGCTGCAAATAATTATTCGTGCAATTAATTAGTTGCAATTTTTATTTTGCTTCTAATAACAGCGACTTTCTTAAGATACAAACCTGCCTGAATGTTATATAAAACTACTACTTTTGTACTTTTGTACAAAATTTCAAAAGTATTGAAGGTGTCAACTCTCTCGATGATCTATAATATTTTAAAATTGAAAATTAGTTGTGTCTTAATATATGGACATATTGATAAAAAATATTTAGGTTATATTATATGAAAGATTCTTGACTCAATTTTTTTTTAATTCTTGTCTTTTTGACCGTTTGTTCGCAATTTACGCAAAAACTACTGAACAGATTTCGATATGGTTGTAAGGTCTTAAAGACTTAAAATCTGTCTTATTATTATTAGGTAGAACCAGAGATATGAGCATAAAACAATAACAAACATCTGCGCGGGCGTAGCGGCCGTTATCAGCTAGTTCAAAATAGTTTTGATGGTGGATGATATTTCTAATAATTCAAATTATCAGAAACTGTTAGTTCCGAATTCCACTTAAATGTCGATATAACTAACTGAACTTGTGGATAATAAATACCTTTTTTGTTTTTTTTTTTTTTTATCGTGCGGAAATCCCTTCGGATACCCCCCCGCCGGCCAGCGGGGACGGTTATGTCGGGCTTGCACCGACTAAAACCGCACGCCGTCTCGGGTCTTCAGACGCCGGGGTGTAAGGTTACCCATAGAGCATATCCCTCGCACCCCGGCTGACCCTGGGCCATCTCACCACTAACAGCATCGCTCATCCTGTCTCCTCTGAAAGCAGAGGAGTATGGAGAGCGATGTGTTCCCGCCACGTTGGGTATTGGCCGACGATCAATGCCAACCCTATGAAGGGGTGAAGGGGAAGCCATTGACCGCCGCCCAGGGTGTACCGGCCGCTCCGATTCCGTTCCCCCCGGACTGCAGCGGGATCGGAATCGGAGCGACACTCGAGGAGGTTACCTAACACACACCCCTGGATAATAAATACCTAGCCATGGTACTTCCGTCGTTGTCGGTAGGAGGAGAAGATTCAAGAAGTGCTCGCTTGACGTCGTAAGGAATGACATGCATACCAATAATGTCATAAATAATGGTCATGTATGCCAATAGCCATGGATGCCCATGACCGTGCGAAGTGGAGGAGGAGAAACTGGAGAGCGGATCACGGGGTTCCCGGCTCAACGGTGAAAGCCTAGGATGCAATCCGGACACAACACTGTGCCGATGATGACGAGACCTAATTTCGACTTCAAATTACAAAATACTCGTGTAACAAAAAAACATGATCTGAGTATTATCTATCTAATACAAAGAAACGAGCAATTCTTGTATATATATATATATATATATATATATATATATATATTAGGTCCTTACCTATGAAATTTCCGTTTTTCTTGAAGAAATTGGAGGAAACCCCCTTTTCAGTACTAACGTTTTTGCATTTTTTTAGGAATGACAAATATAAATTTTATGTTTTTTTTTGTGCATCAATGAGACAACATTAATCAAACAAACAGCAACTTTTATTACATTTTTGAAAAGTGACAGCTGTTAAGTAATACGAAATTTATCATCAAAATGAATAGCATTTAGGAAGTACTGTTTTTGAAGATCGAATTAATTTATAAAGCGGCCAATACAAACAAAATTTAATAAACATAACATAACATAACATAACTTCACGCCTGTATCCCCGAAGGGGTAGGCAGAGGTGTATCACACACCCACGATTCGCCAGTTATGTTTCGGTCCCAATGTAATAGGGGGCGAGCCTATTGCCATCTACCGGGCACATTATTAAGCGAGCGATAATTATCATAATTATTAATGCACACATAACTACGAGAAGTCAGAGGTGTGTGCCAGTGGCGACTGAGACCTCGTCTCGGCAGTCCGTTACGTACGCCACTGGGCTATCGCCGCTTAACGTTAAATTTAATACAGAGTTGTAAAATCTTGAAATTAATTTTTAAACAAAATATAAATAATGCAAATAGCTATTAAGTTACAGGAATAACGAACTCATGGATTTGTAAGAAAATTTCGGCAATTTCATAGGTAACGACCTATTATAGGCTGAATCTTGAAAACGACTCCAACGATGCTCATGAAATTAAGTATGCAAGTAATGCTCGAGAAGGAGGCGGCGGACCGGGTACGATAGAGACTCAGGTCTAGAGATCTGCAGAGTGACAGGTGGAGCCACCTGTTACCCTAGCAGAAGCATGCCGGAAGGTGACTCGTGGCGCACCCCACTTTTTCCGGGGGCAAGACGGGGACACCGTGGTTCCTAAACCGGAGGTGGCCACCTCGAAACTGGAGATGGCCCTGGGTCAGCCGGGTGCGAGGGAAATGCCTTATTTGCCGAGCCACCTTACATCCGAGCGTTCCAGCCCGACATAACCACCCACGCTGGTCGGCGGGGGGTTATTCGAAGGGATTTCCGCACGAAAAAAAAAAGGAATTATCTTCTCTGTAATTCTATTGACGATACTTTGGAACTAGTTCATTCCTCCAAGGTCGACAGTAAATTAAATCACCTAAAATAGAATTAACTTTTACTTGTTACAAGAAAATCTTAAAAGTGTATAGAGAACTATTTATACTATTTATTGTACATTATTGTATATTATTACATTATTGTATCCTATTCCAGGGATTAGAAGATTTGTGTTATTACGGACTATAACCTATCCCTGTACCAAATTACAGCCAGATTTGTTCTGCCATTTGAGCGTGAATGAGTAACAAACATCTTCACAAACTTTTACATTTAAAATATTAATAGGATAGGATCTTTTTGCCGGAGCATCTGCATACCAAAATGCTCCCTTCGACTCGGTGCAAAGAGGGGCGCTGAGGATCTTCGACAATCCCATACTTACAGGCAATGTAGAACCTCTCAGCTTTAGGAGAGATTTTGCCTCTCTGTGCGTGGTCTATCGCCTGTACAATGGGATATGTTCAGTCTTGGCTAGCAATCTGATGCTACAAGTTAGTTAAAAATAAAAAGTTGAAAATAAAATAATACATAATTTTTTTTTCAAAAACAAACTTTTATTAAAAAAATCTGTTGTACTAAAACGGAAATCATAATTTTATGCAAAGATTGTGCCGATTTCAAAAGCTTGTATCCTGCAAGTTTTTTTTTTCGTCTTCTGATTGTGATACAAGCTTTTGAAATTTTTAGATAGATAGATACATATAAACTTTATTGTACACCAATCAGAATAAGCATATATTGTAAACTTAATTAACATATGTACAAATGGCGGTCTTATCGCTAAAAGCAATATCTTACAGGCAACCTTTGGATGGACATGAATCCTAAATGAGCTAAATCGTACATTGGGTAGTTATTGTTGGAGCAAGCAAAGAAAAGAGAACTAACATAGTCATATTATATAATAAATTAGATTACAAACACGTATTGCAATGTAGTAGGTACATATACCTACAAATAAGCATACAATGATACATAAATACGACACCTATATATAATCGTACATAATATAAATCATTCATATATACATACTAAAGTTACATAAGTACATACTAAACCTACATACAATATTTTAATACGTCGCACGAAAGTTAAGGCAGGGCATAACGCGAACAAGGAATGTGGGAGACTATTTGCCCAGGTAGTACTCTTTCACCATACTTTTGAAGATGGCCAGTGATTTTGCCCGTCTTATGAATAATGGCTGTGCATTCCATAACCGTACCGCCTGTACAGTAAACGATTTATCATAAAAATCGTAGAATGCCTAGGTACTGCCAATACCAATGATTCTGACGACACACATTTAAAACCCTTGAGGTTTTAAATGTGTGTCATTGAGGAACACGAAACGTTCTTTTAAATAAGTGGGAGTATTAGGATTAAAGAGAATACTATAAAGGATCGAAAGAATATGAGCATTCCGTCGAAGTCAAATTGGGAGCCACTTGAGTAATTTGCGAAACTCTGATACGTGATCATATTTGCGTAGACCAAATATAAATCTAATGCAAATTTTTACAACAGATTTTGTATGCACTATAATGCTAGACTAGCTAAAGTAGCTCTAGTCAAGTCTTCCTTGTTTAGTTCCAGACCACCTTCAGACACTAAATACCACATAACACCAGTGAGTGTGTCCAGAAAAAACAAATGAGCCCAAACTTGATAGGTTTATCTTGTTTAGCTTAGGAGTTCCGAATTAAAACTTGTTTTTAATTTTTTTATTCATCATCATCATCATCATTAACGTATGCTAGTCCACTGCTGGACATAGGTCTCCCCTAATGAGCACCATAGCGCCCTGTCTTCAGCTTGTCGCATCCAGCAGCTACCCGCAGTCTATAAATATATTTTTTTAGTTATTTTATCAAATTTCTAGAACCCGCCCGGAATTTAAACGTGACACCCCAAAAGTGAATTTGCCGACATATTGTATTATTATCGTGTCAACAAATAATCTTAGTATAAATTTCCATAAACAGAAAGATCAATAATATACTTTTTGTCTACACAAAGGTACTTCTTTATAATGCGTTTACAGAAATTACAATAAATAAGCTGAGCCGTTTCGGATTCGCATGAAAAAATTGTACTATAAATACGTATAAACACTTTTGGACAAAAAATACAACGACCGGTTAAAATTTCAAATTAATTCATAGATTACTTTTCTAGTTATGCGACCATATACGGATGCTTATAGTAAATTGAGTTGAGTGTAATCAACGTAAATTAAACTGGTTAAACTGTTTCACTCAGTGGACTAAGATATTTAAAATTGCACTCTATAAGGTTTGTGTTAGAGGGACCACTTTTGCATTCGAGCAAACACTATAAAACCAGTTGTGTACGAGGCATCTACAGGTTGTCCAAGAAATGTCATTCAATTTGTTTTAAAGTTAATTACAATGCTTTGTATAAAAATATTTGATTTGTTTGTTAGACAGGGAACATAAATTTGCCTATCAGCGTACTGTTTCTAATGTATTCTATTGTTAGTATTTCATCGTGTTTAAGTGTCATTGTGTACAATTTTATTGAAAAAAGTTGAGTCACAATAACATATGATGTAGTATCTACCTAAAACGTTACTTGTTCTTACAGAATAATGAATAACATTGGAATAATTTCTCAACAATCAAATTTGAATTCATAAGAAAATTTATGTGAACTGGTTTGGTTTTGTTATCATTAAGAACTAGTTCATGTTTCAATATAATCTAGATCTTTTGAATTTCTTTTATAGTTGCAGGAAGATTTTACCTCAATTGTGTAGATATGGTTGTCCATTTTTTTTAATTAGTTGTCATTGTTATTCCTTATATATATTTTAAGGTAATTTTTCTGTGATAGTTTAAAAGACTTAGATATACATTATGTTACGTCTAATCTGGAATTTGTGAAAGTAATAGACTTTGATTTCTATACTTTAAATAACTTGTCTCTATTGCGATTTCGTTTTTTTTTCGATTTCTGACCAATCTATGGTTGTTTAAACCTCAGCAGCATTTTTCGAACACGTGAAATAATGTATCCTACAGATTTTCACGTTCGTCTCTCATTATAGCACCAAGTCATATGTTTTGAATCCTCCTTGTCGCTGAATACGAATATTTAAGTTAAATATAATTTATCTGTTTTAGAAACATCCTGTATATTTATGTGTTGCAATGTGACTACAGATACCAGCAATTATTATGAATGTAGTGATCTACTCGAACGTTGCCCACGGTCACCGAGTACGCATGCCATATAAATGCCACATCAAAAAGCATTGTTTTGAAAGCAATGTGGCATTTAAACTCTTGCTTTACAAGAGGTTTCATCCACGTATTACCTGTCGCAGACAAAGGACTTAGGTGAAATAGAAGAATTAAAATCGTGAAGTCACCAGTCAACAGTCCCACTGTTGTCCATGATTTTAGATCGTTAAAATTTTTTTTTCAACACATTTTAAACATCCTTCGAAGGAAGCTGCTCAATGAGATTGAAGTGACAGTCTTTTAGCAAATAATGGGTGGGCTGGTTGTATGTTCCTTTGCTGATTTGGATTCATCATTTTCATCAAGTATTCGTATGCAGTTTTTATGCTAGCCTGCGGTACACTATAACCAATTCTGTACTTGCGGCATCTTTGCAAATACTTCTCTATGAACTAAATAAGACAGGAACAGATGTAGACATGGTGGTCATTGAAATAAACCAATTTTAACGGATTCTGTCGCGATTTATTTGGTGTTATTTTATTATTTAGACTGATCACAATGAAAATAACATCGCAATAGAATCCGTTAAAAATAATCTTATTTCAATGTATAATATCCGCATAAACTTCGGACAGTATCATAAACCTACGATACTCGTTGAAGAACGTTTTCGTTGCATTGAAGTAGAAACGAGTAAGTACAGACGTTTTGTACTCGTTGTTAAATTGCTTGACATTTCATATTCAAGCTCAAATATGTGTGATGTTTCCACAAGCTCTCTGCTAGCTATCTCCTTAGTGATGTGCTGGTTGTAATTGGCTATTTAGTCATTATTCGCATGCGTCTCCATATACAGTGTGAGTTAAATTTAAATTAGGATTTATGATTAAAATATGTTATATCTTGGAAGGTAAAATAATTATCTCAATCTAATTTTATTGAAATTTAATAGAAACTTAAGTCACATGATCCATCCCTAAATCACCTGAAAGGACATTCACCTGAATGATAGTAGTGGTTATTGTGTTCTACTTCGCCAAGAACCATGTGGTTCAGTTCAATCTGACATTAAAATGTGTTAGAAACATAAAAATAAAAGGAATTAGACAATTTTATTGCATAATTATTATTATTATATACATTATAACACTAACAATAAAGTTAATAGTCGGTATTATGAGTATCGAAGTTCATGCAAACCACGTGCTTGAATGATAGTAACGAGTGTTAATGCTTTACTGGTTATGTACGGCGTCCATGCTTTAATGAACGTTACCTTGGAGTATATTCCACACGTCCTCTATAAAATTTAAACATGGCAACTGAGCAGAATATAGAAGAATGTACATATTAGTTACGCAAGTATGTATGTGACTTCATCGATATACGAGAATGGATACGAATAAGATGCAATAAAGCACTTTATTAAGTCCGCAAAGGAATCACACGCATCTTGAGTGATACTACTGTTAAAACATAAACCTAAGCAATGAGGTTGCATCTGATACCGACATCTGATCCTTGATCTAAATCAGTTCGTTACTTTCACTGATGCATGAGTGTTCTACCATGTACATGAATACAAGGTCAATCCAATAGTTTTTAGACCGCAATACCAATTACATCGAAAATAGATAAAAACCATTACCACATCGTAATATAAATTTACGAAATTCTATCAAAGGTAATTACAAAAACGTGCTTAATCTCTCTTTATTTTTCATGTGTATCGATACTATGCAATGTGGATTCAAATTATGATCTATGAAACTAACGGGAAAATTTCCATACCTGTTCTGAAATTTGAAATTTAAGCGGTTTCGATTCTGATAGCATCAAAATATTGTAGAATGACCTTGTTAAAAATATGAACACGGTTAATTGTATCTATGTGATTGCATTAGACAAGTAACTTTGTTTCGTAAACATACTTTCTTATTCAGGAGATGTTAGTTCTGACAAATATATCATAATATCATTATGGCTTCTTCATTTCATGTTTATTTTTGAGTATTTGTTTGTCAGTTTTTAATTTATGGCTGGTTACTTAATACACAACAAAAATATCTGCATTCTGTGATACAGTTTTCTATCTAGTACATGATCTTTTCTACTATAAGCCAATTGTTTTAATAATTTGTATGTATATAAGTCAAACAGTGATAACTGAATTGCTGATTAAGTCCAATAAATATCATGACACTACAAGATTAGTTCAGGCCATCACCGACTTACCAGCTGCGTCTATAGCACTTTCAATATCCACATTTTCTTTATACACCAATGACACACTCTCTTCTGTTACGACACTTTTAGGCACCATGCCAATCACATCGTTAATTTTTTCAATGTCCACATTGTTTTTATTTACCAACGATACATTTTCTTCTGTGACAACACTTTTTTCAACCATTGCAAACGTCTGTTGCACTGGGACGTATAGTCTTTTATTAGCTCTCGGAAGCTGGTCAGCACGTCTCGAATATAGTAAAAACCATAGATGTTGAACGTACGGCAAGTACCGCGTGTGTTTATTTTGTTACTACACACAGTGCACTGAAACTTTAAATGATATGCCACTTAGTCTAAATAATTTATTACAACCCAATTATAGTAATAAATAAATATAGGTCAATTGATACTGATATAGATATGTAATGATACGAATTTCGCTGAATAATATCAGTGGTCAAAACACGCGGTGCGTACGATGATCGGTTGTATACTGGGTTATGAACTGAATCGATAACACAGTATGTAGACACAACTTTGTACAGCACAGTTGCAATGCACAGTGTAACACAAAGGACGAGGAGAGAAACAATGTTTTTGTGCGAGTAAAAAGTGTTGTTAACGTACAACAAGTGTTTTGACATAAAATGTCGATATCGATAATAAGTAGGTATCATTCGGGTCTATGATATAATATATGAGTACAAGGTTTCAGGACTATCAAAATAATATTGTGATTGGAATAATTTCAGATTATAAAATAAATATACATTAGTAATTGTTTTTTGAAGTGAAACTTCTTTATCAGCGTTGGAAAAAAATTTACCGTCACAATTTTCCGTTACGCGCCATCTTTTAAAAAAAAGTTGATTTATTCGACTGATAGTGATCAGCAAAATCAAAGGGTTTATTTTAATTCTAATTCTAGTGAATTTCTAAAAAAGTAAATAATTATATCTCTTTTTCTAACACGTGGGTATGATTATGGTTTTTTTTTTCAAGTTATTTAAGGTTAACCTCAGTTTTTGATTGTAACTATCGGTCAATGTGTATAATTCCATTAAAACTAGTTATTATTAACTAATCTGACTGTTTTGTACTTTAATGGAATGCTGCAATAATCTTAGTAGTAATAAGGTAAAATGAAATAATTGTATTATTTGTATTCATGTCTATGATAATAAAAGCATTTTGTTAAACTTTATCTAATTTAATTTTATTTAACCAATTTCTGTAAAGTTGCATAAAATAGATCATTTTTCGAAAAATAAGGTCATAAAGAAGTTTCACTTCTTACCTGTGTACACTAGTACACGTACACATATTTTTATGTAAAATCGAAGTATTGTGTGAAGGGGCGATAGCCCAATGGCGTACATAGCGGACTGCCGAGATGAGGTCTCGAGTTCGATCCCCAGTCGTTAATAATCACTCGCTTAGTAATTTGAATGGTAGATGGCAATAGGCTCCCCCATTATTACATTGGGACTTAAACATAACTGGCGAATCGTGGGTGTGTAATACACCTCTACTTTTCGCCTTTCGGGGATACAGGCGTGAAGTTATGTGTTTTATTGTATTATTTTAGCCATACTAAACTTGCAATTATGTACAATTTTTTCCATGAAATGGTTAATAATCACTAATTCGTAGGTCGTACTAAAATTTATGGAATGAATGCGAAAAAAAAAATATTTTCAATAGTTAAAAATCTATTTATTGTTTCTTAAAATATTTCCCAATGCAATTTTTCATCTGATTAAACCAATTTGGAAAACAAATATTTTTCATACTCTTCGACAGCATCTTCTGGTGATGAAAACCGTTGCCGTTGGAGTTACGTACGTAATATTGGTTTTTTAATTTTTAAGAAGACAAAATAATACACAAGCTGTCACATCGGCACTGTATACAGGATAGCTGAAATTCTGCAAACCAGTTACATAGAATAGTCGTCTTGCATGGGGCTTCATCACCAAAAGCAGTTTGAAGTCGAACAAGGCTTTGCTGAGCTGTCAAATGACAGTAGACACCGTAGAAAATCATAGTAGGAAATCGTAGTTAAATCCAGATGAATGAAGACAAGCAATTTTCAAATGGCACCAATACGTTAAAAGAATAGTCACGCTAAACAAATTGTATTCTACAGCCAAAGAGTTCTATTTTCGAATGTTGTAATAACTTTTTGAATATTTTATATGTAAGTGGCCAGTTTGTGAACTAAGGTGACTTTAAGAATTCTGCTTATTTATTTTAGACAAGTGAACTAAATCAAAACCACAAATAAATACTTAATCAAATCGATTTTTTCTACCGTTTGGAAGTCAACACGGAACCCTTGTAGTCGGGTGCTTCCATAGGTGCTTCGGTATGTCCGTCCGTCTGTACGTCTGTCCGTAGCTTAACTCAGAGACTTTTCCTTCTAGAAAGCTGTAATTTGGCATGTATACACATAAAGTATACACATAAAGCGTCGGTAATTAATATATTAATATATTAGCGTCGGTAAATAATATTATTAATTAATAACCGCGGTAGCCTAGTGGTATAGGTAATGGACTGCTGAGACGAGGTCTCGGGTTCGATCCCAAGTTTTACCATGGCGCACACCAATGACTGTTCGATGCTTTTCGAAGTTATGTGTGTATTTATCGCAGGTTTATAAGTGCCCGGTTAATGGCAATAGGCTCGCCACCTATTACATTGGGACCTAAACATAAACTGGCGAAATGTGGGTGCCAGCACCTCTGCCTACCCCTTCGGGGATATAGGCGTGAGTGAGTTTATGATAAAGCGTCGGTAGCTTAGTGGTTAAGGAGTCGACCCTACGATCGAGAGGTCCCGGGTTCGAATCCTGGCCATTACACTACCGACGTTGACCCACTCCTAACACAAGCAATTTAGCTTAGCTGGAGGGGTTAGGGGGAATATTAATAATTTCGGTTACTAATATTCTTAATTAAAAAAAAAAAAAAAAAATATATATATTAGTCATGTCGTGGTATAAAATCTTGAAAACATCTTTTTTTTGGGAACCTCAACAAATAATCATTCCCACCCATGGTACGGGGTGTCGACGGATAGATCTTTTAGAAATATTGCGGATTTGTAAAGATAATTGTTTGATATAGGGATTTGTTTGTGAAATATTAAGCTTATAAATGCTAATTTTTGTTACTCGTCCACTTGTAAAGTATAGTTAAAGTAAAGTTAAATAAATAAAACAGACAATCAACCTATAAAATGCATTTAGAGAACGTAAAATTTCCCAAAAGAGGTGGCTTTTTTTACGTGTGGAAACCCGTGAGGGCTGAACAGATGGGTGCATCGGTGCCAGCGATGAGGTGGGTATGTCGGAATTGAACCGACTAAAACCACACGGTGTCCTCCCCAAGCGCTAGGATAGCCCCAGGGTTCCCGGTGGACTTCGGCCGGTGGTTTGATCCCGCGTCGGTGAGTTGGCAGGCGTGTGAGGACACACACGATACGCCTCCATCTTGGCCTGCTTCCGTATTAATAGGTGGCTAAGTTTCATATATCCATTCAATAGAGTATAGCACTTGATAAGTGTCTGGCTGCAGGCTATTTTATGCTGGAATTCTAACACATTATACGACTGAAAATTATAGTTTTAGGCAAACTGTGGGAATAGGGTATTTGACTACTGCTAAAAATAGTTCTGTATTATGTATTACAACATAAAAATGCAGATTGCATCAATATTTTTTTGAGAACTGTTTTATTTACGATAAAAATCGATATTAAAGTTTGATTTAAAAAAGCACGCGCCATAACGGAACCCGTGACATGTGACATCACACCAAAGTAAACAGTAAGCGACTTAAAGCACGTTTATAAAATTATTGAAATTAGTTGCAAAAATAATGGTTTATTTTGAGATATATAAGATAAAAGTGAAACATTATTAGTAATTAATAATTGAAGCAGTCGATTAACACTAGGAAATGCAGACAGCCTGTATTGAAAAACTCTGTTTACTTATGTGTAACGTCACAGAGCGTTTATAAGCACGTGATCAAATCTCAAAAAAGTGAGATTTTAATCTTGATTTTTTAACAAAAAAGAAACTTATTTAATATTAAAAGGATGACAACAATTCCTACAATATTTTAAATATAGTCAAAATGCCTATTAATACATGTCTCTCCCACATCCCTATCACTTCATATATATAACTTCAGGCAAACTAATACTTATGTAATATTGCAGTATACATACAGCAATATGTTTAAATCTACCATGTATATGATGATGACTTGTTGATAAGTTTGATTCTCTTTGACTGTCATGATAAATCTGTCACTCCGCTTATCAGTAAGCTTATAAATATAATTTGTAAAATCAACATGACCTTGAGCTGGCTAAGATAGTGTGTAGCAGTACTCGGCATCAGGCAACAAATTAAAAATAGGTATTTCCTATTTGCTCAAGAAATTAAAATACCACACAGGTAAGAATGTTGAAGTATTCATATGAATAAAACTTCTCTCTACACTAACAATGGTCCTCTGGGCCAATGCAAGTATTGGTTATTATAAAAATATTCTTTAAATATCTTCTTCTTAGTCGTGCACTCTTGACAGAGTGGTCGTGGTTATGATGGGGAGTCCTGATGAGCGGCTGCTCGTGCAATGCACCGCCATCGCTCTCTGTTGGTTGCGTTGTGGGAGCAGTCGTTCATGGTGGATTGTGTTAGGGAGGTGATGAGGGTCGACCATCTAGTTGGAGAGCGACCACGGGACCTTTTGCCCTCCATTCTGCCCTGTACCACGAGACGCTCCATCGAGTCTTCATTCCGTGTCAGGTGCCCAAAGAACTTGAGTATTCGTATTTGCACAGTCGACGATAATCTATCCCTCTCTCTTCTTTAAATATAAATACACAAAAATTGCTTTGCTAGTATTGATGTTTCAGTAACAAAGATTTTCAACTTTTTATTCAAATGGATATACTTACCTGAGTTATGGTCTCATAAATTTCAAGTTTCTCGGAACTTAATACAATAGTATTTTTAATGGTCGCCGATTAGAATTCTGACGACTTGTCTACCAAGTACTTAAGATTAGTTAGTTCAAATTTATATCTCGATTGATTACTCGGTTAACACTTAGCCACTTAGCCCCTCATAAGATTTAAACCAGTAACTGACCTAAAATTTATCTTGACGAATTTAATCATTATATTATCCGTAACTAGCTGACCCATATTATTCCCAGTTGCCCCCACTGTCGATAAACACCACTGGTGACAAATGGGATTTCTTTCAAACAATGTCCCACTTGCCACCACTGGTGACGAGTGGTGGCAATTGAGAATGGTCACTCTTTTTGTTCCCAGTTGCCACTAGCAGTGACAGATGGGAAAAATCATTTGATAAGCCCTCAGTAGTGACGTTGGTCTAGTGGAGTTTGAAATATAGTGATGTAATTAAAATCGTTTTCACGAATGATGTTAATTACATGATATATTTTATTATGAAATACAAATTGAAAACGAGAGATGCCTTATTTTGTAAAAAAAAATATTCCAAAAATAAGTAAAGTCGGTTAGGTTTGGTTAGAACTGTGACCCCAACAGAACGCGAGCCGAGCGAGCGGAGTGAGGGAACTGGGAACAAAAAAAGAAACCATTCCCAATTGCCATCGCTGGTGACGCCACCAGTGGTGGCAAGTGGGACATTTTTTGGAAAGAAATCCCATTTGTCTACTAGTGGTAGTTTGTGACTAGTGGTGGCGTCAACAGTGGGGGCAACTAGGAATAACCGGCTGACCCGGCAAACTTCGTTCCGCCTAAGAATCAAGTTATGTTGGTCCTTATCAGCTGAATTTATTTCGTGAATGTCTCATATTTGCAAGGTGTTCTAAGGGGTCGTGTCAAAGCTATAGATGACCCAGGGTCAGCCGGGCTAAGAGGGAGTTGCACAGTAAGATATGAAATAAACTGTATTTATCTCGCTGCTGTGAGGGGATTTGATCCCTAACAACATGTCGAGGTCGTCAAAGTTTGCGGCCAAGGCCGGTCGCGGCCAAGGCCGGTCGAGGTCTCAGGGATATCCTCTTTACTTTTATACTCGATTCCCTGGCCACGACGGCAAATGTGGCAAAACACCGCCCGGTTATAGTCGGTTCGGTTACGACATAGGCACCTCACCGTTAGCTGCGGTGAGGTAAAGCCCGAAGGGTTTCCGCACGTGGTAAACAAGGTATGCACGCTTCATTGATGAATGTCAATACGTCTCAGCTATGCGAAAGATCCGAGGGGGCCATATCAAAACCGGAGATGGCCCAGGGTCAGTCAGGGTGCGAGAGAAATACCTTATTGGCAAGCTTACACCCGAGATGGCGTACGGTTTTAGTCGATTCAAGCCCCACACAACGTCCCCCGCTGGCCGGCGGCGGGGGGGGGGGGTTATGCTAGGGGATTTCCGCAAGAAAAAAGAAAAAAAGGTATGCGAATGATTTATCAGTCGTTCTTTTTTATTATTTTTTTGTGCGAAAATCCCTTCGGATGCCCCCCGCTAGCCAGCGGGGGCGGTTATGTCGGGCTTTGTTGGAGTATGAACGTGAAGCGCCATCCAGCCAGCATTGTTAATGTCATATATTTATTCATATGTCAACAACCGTGACACACTCTCTCGTCATCACGCGCGACTGTCTGACCGATGTACTTATAATTTTACTCCGTAAAATATTAGTATATATTCAGAAATACAATCTTTTATTTATTCCATTAGGTTATGGGCCGTATCCAGACCAATACACGTAAAAATTTCGAAAAAGTTACCGTGTGCAAATTTTAGGTTTGGACGTCACCGGGTCGCGTTGTTCTTTTGTTTTTTCAGCTCCGCAAAAATTTCTTCAGTTTCCGATACAATGTCGACAAATAGTGTTCACATTGATAAACTGAGTGGCCGAGACAACTATACGACATGGAAGTTCGCTGTAAAGGCTTACTTACAGCTCGAGGATTTATGGTCATGTGTAGACGCCGATACCAAAGATGTTGACGGCAAGAAGGACATTAAAGCTAAAAGCAAGTTGATTCTGCTGGTGGAGCCAGTCAATTACCATCACATTGAACAAGCAATGACTGCACGGGAAGTGTGGGCGAAGCTCCAGTTAGCTTTCGAAGACTCCGGCTTAACAAGGAAAGTAGCTTTATTGCGATACTTGATCAACACTAATCTCGATAGTTGTGCCAACATTGAGGAGTATGTAAACAAATTAGTTACTTCTGCTCATAAGCTGAGAAATATTGGATTTAGAGTTGATGATGAGTGGCTTGGAACCCTGATGTTAGCAGGTTTGCCCGAGCAGTACTTGTACTTATAATTTTACTCCGTAAAATATTAGTATATATTCAGAAATACAATCTTTTATTTATTCCATTAGGCTTGAACCGACTAAAACCGCACGCCGTCTCGGGTCTACAGATACCGGGGTGTAAGGTTACCCATAGAGCATATCCCTCGCACTCCGAATGACCCTGGGCCATTCGCAGTGTCCCCTCTGATAACAGCAGAGGGGTACCTGGAGCGGCCCCCACCCCCACGGGCCTTGCGGCCCCGCCATGCCCGACCCCCTCGTGCAATGGGGTCAGCTGGCCCTGAAAAGGGCCGGTTGGTCAGATTCTTGGCCGTTGACGTTGACGCCAGCTACTCCAGAGGAGCAATCAATGATACGTCATCGCCCACGTTGCCCAGGGTGCACCAAACTTGGAGGTGATCCAACCAGTCGCACCCCTTATCAGTCGTTCCTATTATTTAATTCAAACGAGTGAAAAACTCTCTCTAACCTTCCTGAAAATAAAAAGTACATATGTGTCAAATCAGTATTTAATATTAAGTATCCGACTTGGATAGGTTAGGTTAGAAGGCTAATGCGGGAGCGGAGCGGAGCTTTTAAGCCTTCGTGGCTATTTTTTTATAACCATGCAGAAATAAGTCATTTTCTAAACTGTTTGATTAAATACCTAGGCAAGTAATTAAACGTATCTGCGCAATTCGGGTTATGATAGGAACGAGACGTCGGGTCAGGTTAGAGAGAGGGTTACGTTCGGAACAAATATTAATTTTTTTTTTCAAGTTTCTAACCTAACCCGCGACCGTGTCAGGTTCAGAATAATCGGACGGAGAGTGCGACCCAGCCTCGTTTACCTACGTTGAATTTACAAACGTTTGACGGTGATATTGTCATCAAAAACTTACAAATGTAACAGGCTTCTTGTTGAGGTTTATTCAAAATTATTAGTAAAACTAAATTTATCTCAGTTACTGAACGTAAACAGGCTCTTACACGTTTAATTCAAATTGTACAAGCGGAATCATTTAATGAAGAAATATCTGCAATTAAATCGAAAACTAAAATTAAATCTTCACTGAAAAAGCTTAACCTATTTCTCGACGATAATAATCTGCTCAGGGTCGGTGGTAGGATTGTACACTCGGACTTACTATATGATGCAAAGCATCCCATTCTGCTGCCGGGGAAGGGTCGGTTGTGTCAACTGCTTCAGAGCACGTTCATGGCAGATCTTCCTTGCCTGCGAGGGATATGCTCTATGGGCAACCTTACACCCTGGGGACTGTAGACCCGAGACGGCGTGCGGTTTTAGTCGGTTCAAGCCCAACATAACCGCCCCCGCTGGCCGGCGGGGGGGTATCCGAAGGGATTTCCGCACGAAATAAAAAAAGGTACAGATTTTGCCGGACCATTTTATATTCGAACTAGTACACACAGAAACGCACTGTTCAGGATAAGTGCCTGAAGAATTACTCACCGCAACACGCGATGCGATGGTTGCGATAATTTACAGCACGGCGTCACCGGTCGTAGGTAGCTTTAAGTTTTAAATTGTACATTTTTTCACTTGTCGTTGACCTGAGCTTAAGCAAGGATATACACGTACAGTTCCAATTCGTTGCAGTTTTATTTCCAAAAAATCCGAGTTTCATCCTAACATGGTCCTTACTGAACCGGATTATCATATAATCATCGAGGATTAGCAGCTTCACTTGGAAATCATCGGATATTGAAGATTTATATTTATCTCGCTACGGAAGATATAAGCGACGAGTGGACGAGTACATTTTAACAACGGTGTTAAGTTTTATTAGGATTCCGTTGCCAAATGGCAAAAAACGGAACCCTTATAGATATGTCTGTCTGTCTGTCCGTCCGTATGTCACAACCACTTTTTTCGAAACTATAAGAACTATGCTGTTGAAACTTGGTAAGTAGATGTATTCTGTGAACCGCATTAAGATTTTCACACAAAAATAGAAAAAAAAAACATACATTTTGGAGGTTCCCCATACTTAGAACTGAAACTCAAAGATTGTTTTTTCATCAAACCCATACATGTGTGGTATCTATGGGTAGGTCTTCAAAAATTATATTGAGTTTTCTAATATCATTATTTTCTAAACTGAATAGTTTGCGCGAGAGACGCTTCCAAAGTGGTAAAATGTGTCCCCCCCCCTGTAACTTCTAAAATAAGAGAATGATAAAATAAAAAAAAATAAGTGATGTACATTACGTAAGTAGTTTTTTTTTAATACGTCATAAATCGTGAACCGCAATTTACCTTTCATTCAATCAACTCAAATATAAAAATTAAAAAAATACATTATAATGTTACTTGCTGCTACGGAACCCTTAATGGGCGAGTCCGACACGCACTTGGCCGCTTTTTTTTATAAATATCGTCACCCAGCACTCAATCAGGTATTAGGTATTTAGCCTTAGGGGTGCGACTGGTTGGATCAGCTCCAAGTTTGGTGCACCCTGGGCAACGTGGGCGACGACGCATCATTGATTGCTCCTCTGGAGTAGCTGGCGTCAACGTCAACGGCCAAGAGTCTGATCAACCGGCCCTTTACAGAGCCAGCTGACCCCATTGCATGAGGGGGTCGGAGTATGGCGGGCCTGCAAGGCCCGCGCGGGTGGGGGCCGCTCCAGGTACCCCTCTGCTGTTATCAGAGGGGACACTGCGAATGGTCCAGGGATATGCTCTATGGGTAACCTTACGCCCCGGCGTCTGTAGACCCGAGACGGCGTGCGGTTTTAGTCGGTTCAAGCCCGACATAACTGCCCCCGGTGCCCGACGGGGGGTATCCGAAGGAATTTCCGCACAAAAAAAACAAAAAAGGTATTTAGCCTTAATTAAGGATAAAACAAGGTTAGTGAATAGTTTTTCCTGTGTTTAAAGTAATTATTTCCGCACGATAAAAAAAAAAAAAAAAAGAAAAAAAAAAGGTATCACTTACGCACAGTCATTGTTAACAGTGAAGAGTGGATTAGCGTCATAGACACATTTATTTGGCAATAATTACAATATTTATATTTAATTTAGTATATTAGTCAGTTTGTGCTGCATATTTTTATTGTATAAAATATAGGATATATGATCCTGAGTTGAGACCGTAATCTTAGCAATCCATGGATTCTCCGTGCGGGTGCCGGGTCCATCGCGTTGCTGAGTTGGGAACTCGGGACAGTGCCTGGGACTTGCGACCCAAGTGTAGGTTTAGAAGGGGCCCCTTTTGTTGATGTACATCAACACTCACCTTCACTACCCAAGTTCCCCTCCCTGCCTAACCAAATTTGATACGAACCTACTAGTGCCGCTTTAGACATTCGTCCTAGTAATGAGCTTATTGTAGCTCTCGATAGGCCTAGATCTTTAAGTAGGTTATAGAGAGATTTTGCTGGTATACCTCCCGCTCCCACTTCCACTGCATACAAATTAACCACGTAACCGTTTTTGATTAATTCGTTTGTGAGATCATAGTATTTATTTTTCTTTATTGTGTGGTCCTTCGGTATATTTGTTTCCCACGGTACAGTAAGTTCCACAAGAACCACATGTTTTAACCTCTTAGAATATAGGAATATGTCAGGTCTAGATGACGAAACCCCAACATCCTCCGGAATTTTGTAGTGCTTTTCATACGTGTCGATTAGGAGAGTCCAATCTGGGGCAGTATCTAAGATTGAATAAGGTTTGTTCCTGGGTGTTATGGATGAACCTTCAGACACAAAGTTGATATGACGTCTGTTAGTAGTCAATCCTTTTTGGGCTCTAGCTACTGCCAGACTCATTGCTTCACGTATGATGATAAGCACCTTATCGTGGCGGCGTGAGTAATGGCCTCTATCGAGAAGCACCCTACATCCTACTAATATGTGTCTAGCCGTCCCTATTGCCTCACCACATGTATAACATTGTTTTTCTGTGGCCTTCCCCCACCTTACCAGATTACTCTGGTCTGGGAGGGTCATCTGAAAGGCGTTAAGATAAAATTTTAACAGGGCCGGCGACCAGTCATAGATCAAGGTGCGCCACTTTAAGGTCATCGGTATGCAGAACTCTCCCATTGTCAACCATTCATTTTGGATTTCCAAATTCATCGCGTGCACTCGATATTTATCATTTTCGTCTTGTTTTAGAAAGGACTTAAGTATATCCTGGTCCCTTTCTGGCTCTCGTACTCCCAACCCCACTCTGTTTGACTGGGCCCCTATCATAAATCGTTTATGGAATAGAAGTCTAGATTCAAGCTCGGACGCGTTATTATCTTTCGGGAGTGCCCTGATTGTGACATCTTGGGATTTTCCTAAGATGTGGGCTTTGGTAACTCTAAGATGTTTATAGAGCTCCGATGGTTTCTTAAGTTTCATCCCAAAATTATTTTGATCCCTAAATAGAGCAGAGGAATCAGCAGAGTGCGCTAGTCCAAGCCACGATTTTAGCGATTTTATGACAGTTGCATCTATTTTCGCCAGTAAGGTTTTACCGAATTCATACACCAGAAAAGGCCAAGTCAGACGTGATGTTAAGTAGTTGTCATATATCCAAGCTTTTTTGATATTGTTTAGTGGTATCTGATCTATCTTATTTAGGTCATTTATAAACGTATCGACAACTTCATCTAAGGTTGGTGTGCGTCCTTTATAGTCTATCTTTCTCCCAAGAAATTTAAATGGCACCGATTCAGCGACTATGGAAACTGGTTTACCCCCAATGAAGAGTCCCGGGTCGTAAGTGGTAAATTTGGTGTCCCGTCTACCCAGACATAGACAGTGACACTTACTGGGCTTCGTCCTCAGTCCATTTGTCCACGAACAGAACTCATCGACTTCCTTTAATAGTTCCTGACATTGTTTTGGATTGCGCGTCAGTATTGCGAGATCGTCAGCAAAAGCTAAGATGGACTCTGAGTATATGTTATTTACTTTAAACCGATAACCCCATTTCTTTTCGTGACGTATTAACTTGGTAATTAAGATATTAATTACTATGTTAAATGTTAAATGTTAAATGCTATTATTATTATGTTTCAAAGTTGTAAGAATTAGGTAGATACTTAATAGAATGCTTTTCACCTGCTCTTTTTTCAATATCTCATTAATTTGATACTGAGATACTGAAAAAAGGGCAGGTCAAAAGCACTCGAAACCGGCGGGCTTGCATGAAAGGTTTAATGGCAGTGAAGGAAGCTCGTGAAGTATGTAAGGACAGAAGCAGATGGCGGGCTGTTGTCTCTGCCTACCCCGGAGGGAAAAAGGCGTGAGTATATGTAGGTGAATGTAATTAATAGAATATTTTATGAGTGTTAGATATCTTAAAACTTAGTTAATTAAAACGTGTTTGTGTATAATTAGGTAACTTCCTCGTTAATAGTTAACAATATAAATAGTAAAATTTATTAATATATAAATTCCAGGTCATCTATACTCGTATCCCAGTATGACCGAGGAACAGGAATATATTAAAAAGCGAGCCGCTTGCAAAGGTCGCTTAACTATATTAATTAAATACCTTGATACGCTAATTGACAAAAAGTTGAACAGTTCTGTCCCCACAATGTAACAGCTGCTCACAGGAAAGATCGAGTCGATGGACGAGCATTACAATGAGGTACAGTTTCGTCTGGAATGTATTGTTGCGAATCGCACTATTAATTTTTCTGATCGGTCGGATTTTGAATCACTATATCATAAATCCCTGTCTATGGCACAGGATATAACAAGTGAGTATAGCAGAGATAGTGCTTCAGTGGGTTACAAAGATACCCGTGCCAGTAATAATAAGTCTGTTAAGTTACCCACTATTGGTCTACCCAAGTTTGGTAGGTCATATAGCAATTGGTTAGAGTTTCGTGCGACTTTTACCAGCCTCATTCATTGCAATGACGATATAGACGATATTAATAAATTTCATTATTTGAGAGCATCCCTGGAGGGTAGTGCTACTGTCGTTATAAGTTCAATGGTGTTTTCTGCTAGGAATTACTCAGTGGCGTGGCAAGTACTTTGTGACCGATTGAAGATTTGTTGATACAAAATTATATAGCAGCGTTTTGTAATATTAAAACTATTACTAAGGAATCTTCTACTGCTTTAACAGGCCTAATAGATGAAATAAATAAAAATTGACATGCCTTGGAATCATTAGGTGAGCCTGTCATGCGCTGGGATAGTATGTTAATTTATATTATAACTCAGAAGTTAGATAATAGAATTCTCGTGATTTTAAGGAGTATAATAATTTCCCCATGTATCTAAAAACATGCGTTAGATGACGTATTCATAAATTTTCAACTTTCGAAATAACGAAACTCATCTCGATAAAATGCAAGAAATCAAGCAAGGAGCACTCCTTAGTCCTATTTCTAGGTTGCAAGTTCAAGC
Source organism: Cybosia mesomella (assembly GCA_946251805.1). Lineage (NCBI taxonomy): Eukaryota > Metazoa > Arthropoda > Insecta > Lepidoptera > Erebidae > Cybosia > Cybosia mesomella. The sequence goes on along the minus strand of OX276402.1, from coordinate 29,289,316 downwards.
CACTGTCGCAACTGTAAGTAAGTGTTGTACCCGCTGGTTAATCCATGGAAAGCTAAAAAAGAGCTTGCTTATAGAAAAGAAATATTGAAATAATCGATCTAAATCGATCTAAATTATTATTACACACTCACCTGCTTCATCGATAGCTTCCTCAATATCCACATGTTCTATAATCAAATCAGAATTCGTAACCACCATTATAAATGTCACTATCAATATCAATATATATCAATATCAATGCACAATATTCTATAACATCAATCAGATTATTATGTTCAACAATTTATTAAAAACATATTGTAAACAAAGCGGGCAGTCATCCCAAAAGTTTATAGAATGAAAAACTATGTCATGCTAGCGTAGTATAGACGATGAATACATTATTTGGGTACACTTAAAAACAAAACGCTTCTGCTTTATTTAAAAACTAGCAACGACACGCTATTTCACCCACGTAAATCCTTATCCCGTGAGAATATTATGATAAAAAGCAGCCTATAGATGTTACTCAGGGCTAATGTAGCAGAATTTTTAACATGGGTTCAGTAGTTTTTTCAGAGTTTACCGATTACAAACGATGGCAGCCATGAACAAGCGGCGTGATTTCTACAAGGAAGTAAATACACACGTAAACACCAAATAAGAAATCACGTCCGCTGCCACATAGCAACAAAGGAAGGCGTCAGCAGAAAGCAGCTACAAGCACCAGCCCCTCTCTAACTAATGGCAAAACAACTAGTATATAAGCGTATGTAAATAATAAATAAATCAATGAGTCCTAACGAGTAAACCTTATTTATTAATCCGCAATATTGGTGACCCCGACGTGATCTGCGAATATTCCCTAGTGCTGATGTAATTGCAGGCCGACTGCAGCCCTGAAAAGGTTTTCAGCAGCAAATCTAGGCAACCATATTTGGGTAAATTAACCCAACAGCCCACCAGCCTACCGACCACCCCACCAGCGAACAAGCACATTTCAGTTGGCTTCCCACAAGCGGGTCTAACCAGCTGAAATTTCAAGAGGCTAGACGCAATCATGGCACCGATATTTCCAGCCGGGACACCGTCAAAAAACCCCGGCACATCAGCTGAGTCAACCAGCGACAGCCAGGCGGTAGCTGCAATTAGCATTGCGGAGAAAATACCACAATTTTGGACAGATTCACCGCGCCTATGGTTCGCCCAATTTGAAGCCATCGTAGCCTCGCAAAAACAAGGGGACGAGTACAAGTAATGGTGTCATCGCAAAACTACCAAAGGAGGTCATACATCAGATTAGTGACATCCTGACAAAACCGCCTGACGCAGACAAATATGCCATAATTAAGGAAAGATTAATTGCGTGCTACGAGGAAAGTGAGCAGCGACGCTTCCACGAATTACTGGCGGAGATGGACCTAGGTGACTCGACACCATAACAGCTGTTGAGAAAAATGAAGGAAGCCAGCTGCGGCAAAATGACCGACGACACCATTCGATTATGGTTTAGACAGCTTCCGGTTTCAATCACCTCCATACTGGCAGTCTCCGACAACCTCGACCTAATAAAATTATGCGAAATGGCAGATCGAATCTATGAAAATATGCGATACAAAAACAAAACAAATAACTTGTCACAAGAATCCGCCGACGTAAACTTGATAACTGTGCTGACGTCGCAAATTGCAGCTATGAGAGTTGAAATCAATGAGCTCCGTGGTATGAGTAATCGCCGACCTTTGCAACGCAGCAAATTCCGAGCAAGGTCGCAATCACGATCACAGTCACGGACACGGCTATGTTATTACCACAAAAGGTTCAAAACAAAAGCGTATAAATGCGAACAGCCGTGCTCATGGAAAAATAAACCCGATCAAAATTCGGGAAACGAGCATTAGCGCAGAATGAGACAGGACTCTGTGCCATACACCCCGCCAACCGTCTGACTATAACTGACTCAAACAGTGGTTATAGATTTTTAATAGACACAGGGGCAAATATTTCGGTAGTACAAAACGCACAGGGCAAGAAAAACCCAACCAACTACAAATTGTATGCTGCAAATGGGTCAATAATAGAAACATACGGCGAACGCACGTTAACATTGGACCTGGGGTTACGCAGACCTTTTACCTGGACGTTCATAATCGCAGATGTCAAAATGCATATTTTAGGAGCTGACTTCCTAGAGCACCACAAATTACTAGTGGATTTGCACGGGAAACGATTGATCGACCAAGAAACAAAATTAAAAACGCCTGCCAAAAACGTAACAGCAAAAGTACCTTCAGTAAGATCGATCGATGCGAACTTACCAGTACGTATAAAGCGCCTGTTAGAAAAACACGAAAGTGTAACACGAATGACTTCGTTTAAAAAACCTCCAGAACATGGAGTACAGCATCACATCATAACCAAAGGTCCTCCCGTATACGCACGTGCGCGCTCTCTACCGCCCGACAAATATAAAGCAGCAAAAAAGGAATTCCAAGAGCTAATAAACTTAGGAATACTGGAACCGTCAAGTAGTCCATGGGCATCTCCACTACACATGGTGAAGAAAAAGAATGGGGAATGGAGACCATGTGGAGATTATCGCGCGTTAAATAAAATTACATTTCCCGACAGATACCCCTTACCAAGACTATTAGATTTTACATACGTCGCAAGTAAAAAAACAGTTTTTAGCAAAATTTACATAAAAAAGGCTTTCCACCAAATCAGGGTTGCTGAACCAGAAAAGACAGAAATAATCACGCCCCTAGGGCTGTTCCAGTGTAAGACCATGCCATTTGGGCTCTCCGGAAGTGGGCAAACGTTCCAGAGATTTATGGACTCCCTGTTCCGAGATCTGGACTATATATATGTTTTTGTGGACGACATACTCATTGCGAGCCAACATGCCGAACAACATTACGTTCAATTAGAAGAAGTGTTCGCCCGTTTAAGCAAAAACGGACTTTCAATTAATATAAGAAAGTGCGAATTCGAAAAGACAGAGATAGACTTCCTAGGTTATCATATAACGAGCCAAGGAATCACTCCTACGTCTGAGAAAGTACGAGCAATAAGCGAATACCCTAAACCAAAGGTAGTAAGGGAGCTACGTCGATTTTTGGGAATGATGAACTTCTACAGAAATAGCATTCCACACGCAGCAAGACACCAAGCTCCGCTCAACAAATACCTGATAAACTCCAAGAAAAACGACAATACGCCAATCGAGTGGAATACGGAAGCTAACCAAGCATTTGAAACCTGTAAACAGGACATAAGAGATGTCACAACCCTCGCGTTCCCGGAAATGGACACACCACTAGCCATCATGACGGATGCTAGTTTAAAATGTGTAGGCGCCGTCCTTCAACAAAAAGTTCAAAGAAAATGGAAACCGATATCATTCTTTTCAAAGGGGTTGAGCGAAGCACAGACAAAATATTCCACATACGATCGAGAGCTATTGGGCATTTACATGGCGATAAAACACTTTAGACGGCTAATAGAAGGTCGCATATTTACAATTTACACGGACCATAAGCCATTGATTCACGCATTCGACAAGAAGGCATCAGTGGACGAGTCCCCTAGAAGAATAAGATACCTAGAATATATTGCACAATTTTGCACAGACATAAGGCACGTCACAGGCATCGAAAACGTGGTAGCCGACGCACTATCACGAGTAATTGAAACTATATATCTACCTCAAATCCTCAACTGGCAGGAAGTAAGAAAAAACCAAGACAGTGACCCGGAGTTAGCAAAACTGAAAGAAAACAGGTCACTAACAATGGCACTGGTACCAGTACAAAACAATAATACCAAAATTTATTGTGATATATCTACTGGTACAACAAGGCCATACCTACCACAAAAGTTCAGAAAAACTATTTTTGATAAGATAAGATAAGATAATATTTATTTGCAAAAACATGTGTACATATAATATACATAGTCAAGTGCTTATTATATAGGTCTTAAACTTCGATTGGACACAACATGTTTTACCATTGAGTTGTGTACAAATTATTATTTAACTTCAAGTCATCACATCTACATTAAACATCAGTCATCTAGTTACAAACAAAACTCAATCCTACAGGGTCATGTCCTCGAGAAAATCCTTAATACTATAGTAGCACTTCTCAGTCAACAATCTTTTGAGCGCCCACTTAAAACGATTGTTGTTCAAATTTTTTATATTTTTGGGAATTTTGTTGTAGATTAATGGAGCCATACATATTACACTTTTATGTAATAGGGCAGTCTTAGCAGGATGGACACATAGCCTGTTATTATCCCGACGATTACGCACGACTTTGTCCATTAATCTTGGAAACAGGTGTGGGTTATACCTGGTAAACAGTGCTACCTCTAGTATGTATATGCCGGGGAGTGTCAGAATATTGTGCTCTTTAAAAAATGGCACACAACTGTCAGTGCTCTCAATACCAAACATTTCACGGATGCAACGCTTTTGCATTTTAAAGACCATGTCATTGTTAGTTGCATTACCCCAAAAAATTACACCAGATCGAAGTACTGACTCCACTAAACCATGGTATGCTGACAGTAAAGCTACTTTGTTAATAATAGGTGCAAGTTTATAGAGAGCGTAAGATAAGCTACTAATTTTTTTACAAAGTATGTCAATGTGTTCCTTAAATTTCAACTTACTATCTAATGTCAACCCCAGAAACCGCGCAGTCATAGATTCTTCTATTTGCACCTGGTCATGCATCAGGTTCACATTTAATCGGTTCTGGTGCCTTTGTCCAAAATGCATTATATTTGTCTTTAATAGATTAATTTTTAAATTGTTATTATTCAACCATGAAACTATCGATGTCAGTGATTCGTTAATGTCAGAGTTATAATCATCAATGTCTTTACAAGGTATGGTTATGGTACTATCGTCAGCGAATAATGTCATATTGTGTATAGTGCATTTTGGTAAGTCATTGATATATATGGTGGCCCAAGGACGCTACCCTGAGGGACACCATATGATACATACTGGGCCTCGGAAGTATGCATTTCTTCTAACTGAGTATTATTATTCACTCTTGTAATAGCCGTCATTTGTTGACGGTTCTCTAGATAAGACTGAATCAAATTCTGAACATTTCCTCTTATTCCGTAAATATCCAGTTTCTTTAAAAGTATTTTGTGGTCCACATAATCAAAAGCACTGGACATATCGCAGTATATAGCACAAACAGGTGTTTTTTTATCGACATAGGTAATAACATTTTTATAAAAGTCATAGATTGCCATGTTTATAGTTTTATTCTGACGAAACCCCTTTTGTTCATTACATAATAAGTTTTCTTTTTCAAAAAAAAATATTTATTGCATTATGTTGTAGGTAAAACCTTCTTTATAATCATCGAACATTTTAAAAGTAATAGTATGAGTTTGAATTTGGTTGTTCTACTTCTAATATGTCACTCTATTAAAAAATCTTTCATGAGTCGTAACAATATAATTTATTTAATAGTTTACTATAGGTTATGGGCATTTTCACGTAGAAACTGTTGTTACCTTGTTTTTTGATATTATTTAGACGACAATAATTCGTAGTATTGTTTATTGGTGAAAATATCGATTTTCAGATTTGTGACATGTCTCATGGAGATAAAGCCATGAACACACCTGCTGGAGGTATAACTATTGGTAGTATTCGTCCACTTAATAGTAGAAGTGACTATCCACAATGGAAGTTCAAAACCAAGATGTTTCTTATGCATGAGGAACTATGGTACTCCATCGTCGGTTACCCGTCTACCGATACCACTTCAGAGGAAATACGAAAATTTAAAGATATGAAAGCCATGACCAAGATATGTCTCACTCTTGATGGCGGAGCTATTACTCATGTTCGTAGCTGCACTACAGCACGTGAGGTTTGGGAATCCTTATCCCGAGTTTACGATGACAAAGGTATTGGCAGGAAACTAAGCCTAGAGCGTAAGTTATATAGATACCATCTTTCGGATTTTCCATCTATTGAGGAATATATAAATGCTGTGCTCAGTACTGTTCAAGATCTTGCTTGATCGGTAAACAGATCGATGATACGTCTGTTGCTGCTATCTTACTAGGTGGATTAACACAGGATTTTGATCCGTTAGTGATGGCTATAGAGAATTCGAATGTAGAAATATCTACTGATCTGGTCAAGTCCAAACTGTTGAATGAGAGTGAAAAACGTGCGTCTAAAGAGTCAGCGATGACGTCGACGGCTTCTACAAGCAAAAATAGTGGTTTCGCTTCGGTGAAGAAGATCATCTGTAACCAGCCCAGGCACAAGCGCGATCAATGTCCTCTAAGGAAGAATAAAAAGTCGAAGAAAGGGGAGTCTAAGCCAAAAAATGCTTCAACTCTTTTGTCTGCTTTAGAATGTAGCGCATCTTTGAATAAAGAGGATTTTTACATTGATTCTGGAGCTTCTACCCATCTCACATGTCATAAAGACTGGTTATCGAATTATCGTAATACAAATGATTACAAGGAGATTATATTAGCAGACAATGATAGAAAGTTATGCTCAGGTGTTGGTGACATTTTATTACAGGACAATAATAGGTCTACTATAAAATCTATTAAGGATGTATTGTATGTACCTAGCCTTAGCACCAATTTGATATCTGTCAAGAAAGTTGTTGATAAGGGAATTACTGTTGTTTTTAATAAGAAGGGCTGTTCTTTGTATAAGCACAATCAAGTCAAAATTTCAGGGCATGATTTAGGCCACGCGACTTTTTGTAATGGTTTATACAGGTAAGATAACTGTGAGGTAAAACAGTAGAATGAAAATGTTCTTGTTTCCTCCGCGCCTTCTCCGGACTTATGGCATCGCAGATTGGGTCATCTATGTCGAATTGGACTAGAAGAACTGCGTAAAGGTAAGGCTATTGGTGTTAATTATACTAGTATTAATAACGATCCCTGTATACCTTGTGTTGAAGGGAAACAGTTCCGAAAACCCTTCAAACCAATTAAATATAAGAAGAGTTCAATCAAATTAGAATTGATTCACTCTGATCTTTGTGGTCCTTTTAGTATTACTTCGTTAGAAGGTAACAAGTATTTACTTATTTTTGTGGATGATTTAACAAGACCTGTATTTTGTTATTTCGTAAAATCTAAAATAGAAGTACGGTTTAAGTTTGTAGAATTTCAGACTGAATTAGAAAGGCAAACTGGTCTGAAAATTAAACGTTTGAGAACAGATAATGGGACTGAGTATGTGAACTCTGAGTTTACATCTTATCTGAAGAGTCAAGGTATAGTTCATGAGACTACAGTGCCTCATTGTCCTTCCTCAAATGGAGTCGCGGAACGAACTCTTAGGTCCATAGTAGAGAAAGCTAGGTGTATGCTTCAGGAGTCTGGTCTTCCTAAGACATTTTGGGAAGAGGCCATCCGCACTGCCGTTTATCTTAAAAATAGATGTCCTCATAGGTTCTTAAATAATTCTACACCGTATGAAAAATGGTTTAATACTAAACCTAATTTAAAACATTTACGTGTTTTCGGTTGTCGTGCTTATGTACATGTTCCGGATTGTGAACGCAGAAAGCTCGATCCAAAAGCTAAACCTTATATCATTGTAGACTATGGTCCTGACAATCATTCGTATAGGTTTAGAGATCCTACTAATATTAGAAAAGTTATTAAGGGTCGAGATGTAGTATTTTTAGAAGACTGTTTCTCTAATACTGCAAGTAATGATGAATTGAATAGTCAGAACATCATTTTAACGTCTGATAATTTACAGGTGTCAGATCAGTCAGTTCCGATCACGTAGGGGAGAATGGTTATTGATAGCCGTGATGACGAACCTGACTCCGACGAACACTCTAGTGAGCATGAGTATGAAGATGCAGTAATAGGTGATGTGGAGCAACGATCTGCTGTTCCCAATCGTATTGAACCTTCAACTAGTGCTGAGTCTGAGAGGTATTCGTTGAGAAAACGGAAACAAGTAAATTATTGTAATTTTGTAGACGTTGAAAACGATTTTTCTGATGAACCTTTATCGTATTCAGATGCTATCAGTAGGCCAGATAAACAGATGTGGATAGCTGCCATGAAGGATGAGTATAAATCGCTTATGAGTAATGGCACTTGGACTCTTGTAGATAATAATGGTCAAAAAGTTATACCGTGTAAGTGGATATTTAAGATTAAACGAGATTCTGAAGGTAGAATAGGTAGGTATAAAGCTCGTTTAGTGGCGAAAGGTTTTCGTCAATGCTACGGTGTTGATTACGAGGAAACTTTTTCCCCCGTTGTCCGTAATTCATCTTTGAGATCACTTTTTGCTTTAGCCGCTGATATGAACTTAAAAATGCACCATCTTGATATAGATACTACTTTTCTTCACGGGGAATTAGATGAAAGTGTCTTTATGACACAACCCGAGGATTTCGCAGTCAAGGGGTCGGAATCCAAAGTATGCAAGCTGAATAAGTCGCTATATGGTTTAAAACAAGCTGCGAGAGCTTGGAATAAGAAGCTACATCTCGTACTTATTGATTTAGGTTATAAAAACTTAAAATCTGAATCTTGTGTATATAATTTTCGAAATGATAATGTTTTAAGTATTCTTGCGGTATACGTCGACGATTTAATTATTTTTCATAATAATATTATGGAGGTAGAACGTTTACGTAAAGGCTTAACTAAATATTTCGGAGTTAAGAACTTAGGCAGTTTATGTTATTGTCTAGGTTTACATATTACTTCAGATGAAGAGAAAGGTGAAATTACAGCCAATCAAAAGCGTTATATTTTGGAGGCTCTTAGGCGTTTTGATATGGAAGATTGCAAAAGTGTAGCAACACCCATTGAACCTGGTGTTAATTTACAGACACTTGATGAGGAGACTATTATTAATGTTCCTTATCAAAACTTAATAGGTTGCCTTATGTATTTATCGGTCAATACTAGACCTGATATTTCTTTTGCTGTGAGTTATTTGAGTCAATTTAATAATTCGCACTCGTATACTCACTGGAAAGCTGCTAAGCGTATTTTACAATATTTGAAAGGTACTATTGACTATGGACTTACGTTTAAAAAGGCTTCTGGTTATAGTCTTCTTTCTGGTTTTGTCGATGCTGATTGGGCAAATGGCAAAGACAGAAAGTCGTATACGGGATACGTGTTTAAGTTGTCGAATGGACCCGTCTCATGGGAGAGCAGGAAACAGTCAACTGTTGCGTTATCCACTACTGAGGCCTAGTATATGGCTCTATCTGCCGCTGCTAAGGAAGCTGTCTATTTGCAGCGTTTTGTATGTGAAATTTGTGGGAACTTGGGTTGTATTACTTTATATAATGATAATCAAAGCAGCCTTAAGTTAGCTAATAATCCTGTTTATCATAATAGGACTAAACATATTGATGTCCGTTATCATTTTATACGCGAGCTAATAGACAACAATACAATTAATGTTTCTTACTTGAGTTCGGAAAACATGTGTGCAGATGTTTTAACCAAGGGTTTATGTCGCATAAAACATTTGCGTTGTGTAAAAGGTCTAGGTCTTGCTTGACATTTAGGTATTATGATTGTGCCTATACATTGAGCAGTTTTTTATTTGTATCTTTTATACTTGTATGTTTTCTTAAATGATATTTTTGATACTCAAGTGTAAATTATTTTAAACTAGTTTATTAATTGTATGTTGTAGTCTTTAGTTTCCTTAAATGTTCGTGATTAAGGGACCGTGTTGTAGGTAAAACCTTCTTTATAATCATCGAACATTTTAAAAGTAATAGTATGAGTTTGAATTTGGTTGTTCTACTTCTAATATGTCACTCTATTAAAAAATCTTTCATGAGTCGTAACAATATAATTTTATTTAATAGTTTACTATACATTATATAAAAAATTCCAAATATCTTTGAGAATATTAGTAGCAAAGCAATAGGTATATAACTATCCATTATCTGTGAGTCTCCCTTTTTATAGAGAGGCTTTATGATACTTATTTTGAGTGCTGCTGGAAATATACCCGTACTTATACATAAATTGATAATGTGGCTGAGGTGATAACATATATGTTCATTTACTGCTTTGACTATTTTAGTACAAATACCATCGTATCCTACGCTGTGAGTGTTTTTTAAGTTTCTTATTATTAGGAAAATTGTTTGCGGTGTACTGGGTGCAAGAAACATTGACTTTAGAGAAGATTGTATGAGAGATGTTACTTTCTTTCCAGCACCTTGAATGGGGGACACTTTTCCGATAAAGTAATAGTAATAGAAAAGTTTAAATTCTTCCAAGAAAAGACTAAATGCTATGTTAGGATCTGCAGTTTGGTATATATTAGAGAAGGATATGTTTCCAATACATTCTTTGAACCTATTAATATTATTCAAGCTGTAGTCTCTTTTTGAGGTGCGGCAGTATTTTAGCAAGCCATTTTTAACCGGTAGTTTTATTATTTGAGCAGAATGGTCTGATAAGCCAAAATCCGAAATTTCAGTGCTGCAGCCTCTTTTGAAGTCATGTGCGAAGTTATCCAGACACGTACGACTGACTGCTCTGGTTGGTGCATAGAGCGCCAATTTTAAATTATAATTTAGTAACAAACATTCAAAGTCTAAAGTGTCTTGGTTTTTTTTAAGCACATTTATATTGAAGTCACCTGCCAAAATTATATTTTTAAATCTAATTTTTGTCAGGCGAATCAAAACCTTTTCCAGCCATTGAAAAAACATGTTAAGGTTATCCCTGTAAGGTGTCCTATAAATACAAACAATGCCAGTTTTGGAGTCAAGAAGTTCAATACAACAACATTCAAACTTACGCTCCACAGACATTTGTTTCACTTCCGGACAGTCTCTAAACACATGACCCTTACCTACATATATGCATGCACCCCCTCTCTTTTGTGTGCTCCTACTGTAAGAGGAAGCCAGTACATAGTTTTGCAAAAATAAACTAGACTCATGGCCTGACAACATAAAATGTTCTGTTAAACATAGTACATCCAATACCTTATTTTTACGAGATTCCAGATTGATTAATAACTCATCTGCTTTATTTTGCAGACCAGCTATATTATAATGTAGGACATTTAGATGAGTTTCCAAGAAATAACTGCCGGTTGCTCTTTTTGTCAACAACATAATGTATGGTGTTATTGGACATTTTATCAGAAATAGCTTGTACATTGATGTCCCCCTGAACGTTGATATCAGAAAAGTAGTTCCAGTCAATAATTATATTATACATGATTTGATTATATATATTCCTAATACCGGCATTATTAATTTTGCCAGTGTTGTATGAGAACATGTCAAGAGTTAGAGAACAATTACTGTCAAAAAAACAAGCATAATCATTAGTCTGGAGATCGGAGCGTAAAAGGTCGTTAAACACTTCCACCTTATAATTATATATTAGGGCTCCTCGTACATATGTCGGCACACAGAGCACCTTGTTCGTGTTCGTGACTTTGCTAAGTGATTTCTGTAAGGCACTTATTAAGTTAGCACTAACATTTATGTCATTACGTCCTATGAAAATTAGGCAATAATCATCCATTGAAAACCCTCTCAACTTGTCTTCGATGTTATGTAGTAATTCTCTGGTAGTACCGCGAGGAATTATGTACCGACAGAAGTCGAAGAATTCTCCAAAAATATCTTGTAACGCTGACAATGATCCTGGGATTTTTAAATTACTTAAAATACATAGTTTTCGCTTGCGTTCGGGTTTAATTTTAAGTTTGATGGGTTTGACTTCAGGTGGGCTATCGTTGATTTGATTTGTAGTACAGCTTGATGCCCTGGCGTTATCATTATCCAGCTGGAAATGCATGTACTCGGTTTGAGTTTCCTTATGTTCTTGAGTTTGCCAAATTATACTCTTAGATTGAACATTTTGTTGAATGTCGGTATTCGTTGTATTGCTACACTTCTTATTTCGTTAGTGAGACAACTTACGGGTAGATGGTGGGGTTATATTCATACGTTCAGGAGTAGAACATATCTTCTTGTATATATGTCTAGAAGATGCCATATTCTTGAGTTCATGTTTAAGTTTTCGATCTCCTGATGGGCGCTTTTTTTTTTTTTTTACGTGCGGAAATCCCTTCGGATACCCCCCCGCTGGCCAGCGGGGGTGGTTATGTCGTGTCTCGACTAAAACCGCACGGTGTCCTCCCCAAGTGTCCGTTGCCGGGCACCCCGGGTAAGCCCTCGAAAGGATAACCCCAGGGTTGCCGGCGGACCTTGGCCGCCACCGCGGCCTCGCCTGGTGGGGTCGGGTTTTATCCCGCTTCGGTGAGTTGGCAGGCGTGTGTAGGGCACACACGACACGCCCCCGCCACGGCCTGCTTCTGTAAGGACGGTGAGTCGGCCAACTGCCGTCCTCAGGCCCCGATCATGGAGGTCGGTAGTCCCGGGCGTAGATGAGTCTGCGGCGTCCTCGCCGCAGACTGCGGAACTCGGGGGGCAGGGTTCTCTCCCGCTCCCTCTCCGCCGTCTCTTTCGTGCGCATTACCTGCTCGCAGAAAGAGGCCGTCGGAGACCACGGCCCTCACCATGGTCTCCAACGAGAGAACGTCCACGCCCAGGACCGCAACGAGATCCCGGCGTAGACTCGCCCACGCAGGGCACTCCACCAACGTGTGGAGCGCCGTGTCTTCGCCAGGATCCTCGCAGTGCTGGCACTGCGGCGTTGTCTCCCGGTGGATGCGCCACAGATACTTACCGAAACACCCGTGTCCGGTAACCATCGCCTTTAACGGGCTGTTTAGAACAGCCACGTTGCGGGCCGCCAGAGTTTCCGCCCATACGGGGGCCCCGTATAGGGCCATGCTTCGCACGATCCCCAGGTACGGTCTCCTAGTGGGGGCGTTGGGTCCCTTAACGTTGGGCATCAGCCGCGATAGCGCGGCCGCAGCCTCCCTCAGTTTCGGGACCAGACTTCGGAGATGAGGTCCGAAGTCCCATCGGCTATCGAGTACGAGCCCAAGGTACTTGATCGTGGGCTCGATGCCCATGCTTACGCCCCCTACGGTTATGCTGGTTCCCGCAGGTGGCCCCCTCCGAGGCCCGTGAAAACACATAGCCTCGGATTTGTGGAGTGCCACCTCGAGTCCCAGCCGCCGTATTCGACCCACGACTTGAGCAACCCCTGCCGTGGCCTTCAGTGTCGCGCTTCGGTACGTTGCTCCCCGTGCCATAACGAGGGTGTCGTCAGCATAGCACACTATGCTGACACCCTCGAGCAACGTGCCGCGCAGCACCCAGTCGTATCCGATGTTCCACAGGAGTGGCCCTAGGACCGACCCCTGTGGAACACCGCACTCCTGATGGGCGCTGGTTAGTTGTATCGTCAATGTGTTTATTCGTTCATTCAAGTTAAATATTTTATTAGTACTATTGTCGTGTAAGCTGTCTGGTATGCTAAGCGTTGTTGTGTCAAATAATGACCCTTCATTGGTATGGTCAATATTTGAGAGATTATTTAAGCTTCGTGGTTTGCGAAGCGTTATATTGCTATCGTACTGCATGTTATTTTAGTTTGTCAGAAATGCTCAAATTAAATTTCAAAAAGTATTGCGTGATCAGCGGTGATTTGAAACCCCGACCTCTCAATTCACAAGTCTTGTGCTATACCACTGTGCTACGAACACAGTCAGATGTCAACGAAAAAGCTGATAACCTCACAATACGTCGGGACAAACATGCACAAAGACATATACGAAATGTGTAAAACATGTCTACAGTGCCAGCAATCAAAGGTTCATCGTCACACAGTATCACCCCTGGGAAAATTCATGCCAGCAGAACGATTTAGCCACATTCACATAGATATTGTGGGTCCCCTATCGACATCACAAAATAAAAGATACATTGTAACCATGATCGTCCGTTGTACGTCGTAGCCGAAAGCATATCCGATTTCGGACATCACAGCCGAAACTATAGCGAAAACCCTATACGAAGGCTGGATCACACGTTTTGGATGTCCCAATTATATCACAACGGATCAAGGATGACAATTTGAGTCTGAGCTATTCAGAAGCTTAACCAAATTCCTGAGAATTGAAAAAATCCGTACTACGCCATATCACCCTCAAGCAAACTCCAAAGTAGAAAGACTACACAGAACCATGAAAGCAGCTTTGATTGCAAGAGGAAATACCGTAAACTGGACAAAAGAATTACCATCGGTATTATTTGGACTGCGTACCAGTATTCGACAAGATACTGGATACTCAGCAGCCGAACTGGTCTACAGAACAACAATAAAATTACCAGCAGCATATTTTGGCGACTGTTCTAAAAGAGCTACGTATTCAGAATTCGTAGAGAAAATTAAAGAGAACATCGTACACATGACGTCAATACCACAAAGGCAGAGCTCAATTACAAAAACATTCGTCCATCCAAGATTAGCCGACTGTACACACGTGTTTCTACGCTGCGATGAGCTACGTCCTACATTGACACCACCCTATGACGGACCGTTTCAAGTGATAAAACGTAACGACAAGGTATTCACGATTCAGCGAAACGGCTAGGAAACAAACGTGTCAATAGAAAGATTGAAACCAGCATTCTTGATTAGCGAGGAAGATCAGAAAAAACCCGAAGATCAAGATAAAACAGGCAAGAAAGCAAGAAGCATCACGCCCTACCGTTCGTTTTAAAATATAATATATAAGGGCGACAGAAAAAAGGAACATCAGTCACGCAATAGTCATCACCAACGAAAAACATGGGAAACAGCGCTACTCATGAAAAGGAGCAGATCAACATGGTGCAAACAAACAACCTCAAAGAAAATGGCCAAGTTCACGTAACAAGTGAAATCGAACATATTAAAACTTGGATGACAGCACCAGTCGCGATTATTATAACATTAGCTGTAATCGTGACCGCAGCATTGGCAATAAGAAAAATAAAAAAATCAATAAACAGAAAAATCGACAAAAGAATAGCAAACCTCAATAATGCTTAACACCGTGTAACCGCTGAACCTGTCAGACGGTCTACTCACCAGCCACCTCAGTAGTAGGGTGCACGAACTCCTAGATCCCAGGGCGCCTTTTCATCAGATATCACAGAATAGTGCCGTGGGTGTGCGAGGAACTTTCGGGTGTCACTCCAAAGAAAACTCCCTTATACACAGTTATACATACATATATTTAATCCTTATATACGATACAAAAGATACAGGAAGTTCAGACATACATATATAGGTTACAAGTTGACTGAGAATTACACAAAGGTCTTGCCGGTCTCTCCACTTATGCGTAGGGTCTTCTATTCGTCAGATTGCTCGCAGAGGTCGTTAAAGCCAACCCAAGGTGGTTGGGGAACTCCTCTACGCATAAGTAGGTAACAAGATGGGTGAATTTTAGGATACACACACAAAATATTAAAGGATAATTGAATACGTGACCAGAGCCTTGGTTGTCTGCCAGCACGGGGCTAAGTATCGTCCCGCGAGTCCTCCTTTGTCTACCGAGGTGCAGACGAGAAGAGCCCTTGGTATAGCGATACTGAAACTCGGGGTTGCCTCTCCGCTCAATCACGTTCGCAAGGTGCGATTCCAAAACCCGAATCTGGGACCCTGAGACCAAAATGAGTATTAAGTATTGTCTACAACCGGAAACAAGAAGCACCGCAAGGAAATTAAGGGGGGAGTTCTATGGCAGCCATGAACAAGCGGCGTGATTTCTACAAGGAAGTAAATACACACGTAAACACCAAATAAGAAATCACGTCCGCTGCCATAGCAACAAAGGAAGGCGTCAGCAGAAAGCAGCTACAAGCACCAGCCCCTCTCTAACTAATGGCAAAACAACTAGTATATAAGCGTATGTAAATAATAAATAAATCAATGAGTCCTAACGAGTAAACCTTATTTATTAATCCGCAATATAAATTGAGTAACAAAAATCTACCCAAACTTTCGAATTTATAATAATTGTAAAACTATTTTAATGTAGATCTAGAATTTAATGTAAAAACTTGTTTCTGTTTCTGTACTCACGATCATGTATTGTTGTATCTTATATGTTTAAAGGTGTTTCCAACTCAAACCGGTTTTCTATCCTATATCTACTATTTCATTATTACGTGACCTCAATACGTGAACGTGTGTACAGGTGGCCCTAAGAGTTTTAGGTTTTTTTGACTTCATTTTATTTTATAGCTAGTATACAGTATTTCAGTTAATAACTGTCTGTATGCAACGTGTTATATACGTCTGAGTATGATTGCGTTGTTCCAAGTATATTTGCATAACACAATTTTTATTTATTTTACTAATTACGTTAGCTGCGATCGGAGCAGCGAAAAAAAAACAAATTGAAACTTATAATTTTAATTTAATTTAAAATAAAACTTTTACAATTTAATTAATTCTAATTAGCCTAAATTCCTATTCGAAGTATGAATATAGAATGATCAATTTAATTAGTGAATAAATTAGGAAGACAATATTTCGTGCGTCATAAGATGTACAAAAGTGCATAGCAAGCTTGCCGTTTCCGTCGCGCGATGTTTATAGCGGAATAACCAATATACGTCATTCGAGTGCTGCATCGGCGATTTCCCTAAGGTAGCGACGCGTAACATCTCCACCCGCAGATCAGCGACTATTTTAGAACCTTTTTTTTTTTTTTTACGTGCGGAAATCCCTTCGGATACCCCCCCGCCGGCCAGCGGGGGTGGTTATGTCGTGTCTCGACTAAAACCGCACGGTGTCCTCCCCAAGTGTCAGTTGCCGGGCACCCCGGGTAAGCCCTCGAAAGGATAACCCCAGGGTATTTTAGAACCTTGAGAGAAAATGTCGCTGGGACTGGTTCTTTGGCCATCTGTTCCTTTTCTTTCTTCTCTGGTTCTGCGTAGCCTGGGTCGTCGATATTTTACGGTGTATGCGTCTTATGGGTCCACCAATATCGGTAACTCAATACTGCTATGCCGAGTATTCCAACACCACATAGTACCACATAAAAAGGTATGGTAGTATGGTAGAACACATCAGATTCAATTTTATTTAGTTGTACCGGTTTACTCATCATAATTTGGTTCTGAATGCTGTGTAGTCCTCTCAGGTCAACGGAGCTCAGCTGGATATGTGTAGATAGGTTGTCCTGTTTCTGAACATCATAGGGTATATTCATCAATTTCAGAGGCTGACCTTGTATTTCATCATTTTCGTTGATAATGGTGAGTTCTTTGGTGCGCAGGTAACAGCCGACAGGGATGGTAGCCAGGTAGCTTCCTTGTAGTGAGTCGAATTCTTCTCGGTCGCAGGCTAATTGGACTTTCGTTGGTTGAGGGAATGATAGGACGTAGTGTTGGTCGTCGAGCTTCTCGCGCGCTTCTTTTGTCAGGAACACCTTTGTGAACTGACAGGAGTCCTTGAGGGCTTGACTTATGATAAGCTCCTGGATACAGTCAGACTTAGTGCGGAGTTGATGACTTATTTCCTTTTCACAGAGGTACCAGTGTTGAACTTCGAGCATTCAGCTTCTATTTACACATATGACTTGTCATTGGTGGCTATAAAAGGATAGGTAGGGATAATAGCTTGGTGGTTTCTATTGGGTACTATAGATAATCTGTATAAATTATATATGTCTTTTGAAAGTATAGGAAAACTGAAAACTATAACTATTTGCTTTTCATTAAAATATGAACCTGGCTTTATTATGTTATAATATTCTCTTAATTCCAACCGTAATAGCTCATCTTTACTATATACTGCTTCTAATCTATTTACCATTGACTTAAGTGTATCTATATCTATCATCGAATGATGCGTGCTAGATGCACGAATAAATGCTAACATGTTCTCTATCCTAGTTAATTCTAATCTTAAATCTTCTACATTTTCACCTATAATCAATAGGAGTTGACCAAACTTCGTGTAATTTGTTAAACTTTCTGTCCTATTTGCAATAGCTGACAAGGACTCTAACGAATTATTAATTTTTCTTTGATTTTCGACTAACTGGAGCAATACTTTACTGTGCCTATTCATCCATTCTTTGTTGAGACTAATATGATCATTAAAATCATGAACTAACTTGTCTTGGTTATTTTGTAAAATTTTAATGGCGCTATTATATTTTAATGCATCTGTATAGTCCAAATTTCCTGTAATACTCTTAATTATTGAACCAAAACCGTCTACTCGACCTCTTTTAACACGATCGGGTTCTAACGATTTTAACTGAGCTGATACTTTGCCAATTTTTATAGTAAGATAATCAATTTGGAGTTCGAATAATGCATAAATATCGTTACTAAGTCGACTTCTGTAATCTGAAAGCTGATTTTCAAAGGTTACAACTTGATCCTCAATGTCTTTTAAATTTATATATTGTAGAAAAGTATGATGGGTAACAGTCATTCTTGTTGGTCCAAGTTTGTAGGGTAATATTCCTGGTCCATCGGCCAAACTCTCAAGTTTTATCTCCTTTGCCCGCATCTCCCGAACGATTAATAATAGTAGGATCCTGTAACAATTTAGGGTTTTTAGGGCCTCTTTTCAATCTTGCTTTAGCTACGGGTCCACGCCTTTTAGACGTATAAATGTGAATCGGCAAATCGGCTAAAACTATATCTTGCGTATTTCGGGGAGCGGTTTTTTGACGACTCGCAGCAGGATTTTTTATAAATACTTGCTGCTGTGGAACATATTCCTGTTCAGGCTCGCGAGTTTTATTTCTATTTTCTATCAAGGCGGTTCGGTTAGCAAGAGATGACTCATTCACGATTTGATAAACTTGTTTCATTTGGGCTTTATGATTCTGAATGTATTGTTGTAGCAACTGCTGCGTAAGATCTAGATCTAAGACGTCTCTAGGGTCGAAATGTCTTGTCAGTAAGTCGAATGGTCTACATTTTGTAAAGCTATGTATAGAACTGTTATATACAATAATAGCATATGGCATGAGGTTAAAGATAGGCTCGTCTTTGTGCTGTAGTTTGAGAATTCTAATGTGTTCAAGTAAAGTTGAGTGAAAGCGTTCAATATGGCCGTTGTCGTTAGGCGAGTGTGGTAAGACTTTATGGTGATTAATCTTATGGAGACGTGTGAATTCAGAGAAAAGCTGGTTGGTGAATTCCGTGCCGTTATCAGTTATTAATGTTAGGGGTACACCATGGTGGGTGCAGAATTGCAATAGGGATTGGAGTATGCTTATTCCTGTGCCATCTCTAAGGTGATATGCCTGTCCATACTTGGTGAATACATCTATGAAGGTGACATATTTTTCACTGTGGACAGTGAATAAGTCCATATGAACTATCTCGAATGGTTTTGTTGCGGGCGGTACGATATTAAACTGTTGTCTAATCGGTCGTCTGTCATACTTGACTTGTCCACAGCTAATACATTCGTTAATAAATTTTGTTATGTGGTCCTTCATTTTTGGCCAGTAATATTTCCCCAACACAGCCGTGGTATCCCATGTTTCAGGCACTTTTGTGTTCAAATGTAGTCACATTTAACCCAGATGATGATAATGTATTGCTATCTGTTTCCAACAGCCACCCAACACTTACTCTGATAGCAGGGACATTATCAGGACGGCACTACTGAGAAGAAGTGTACCGCCGTCTGCGATAAATATAATGATGTCGTCCTTGTCAAGTAGCTCCCTCAAACAATATGGATCAGGCCTTAATCATTGGACTACTTTCTGTAGTCAAAATAATATAGATGTATATGAAGCTTCCATACCCAATATTATTTATTTTTTAACTGATATGTATCATGAGGGCGCTAGCTATGGCACTCTGAACTCATACCGTTCAGCACTGGCGCTCGTGATTGGAGCAAAAGTCGGATCTGACGATCGAATCACTAGGTTATTCAAAGGTTTTTATAGATTACGGCCACCTTTACCAAAATATAATATTACTTGGTCTCCAACACAAGTCTTGGAGTTTTTAGCGAACCTGTACCCTAACAATAACATTCCTTTGGAGCAATAGACGAAGAAGGTAGTTATATTACTGGAACTTATAACTGCCCATAGGGTGCAGACATTGTCCAAAATTATTGTAAAAAATATTGAGTTTAGATCTGATCAATTAAAAATCAAAATACCAGATATGATTAAAACATCACGATTAGGGGCAAATCAGCCTTACTTAAATATACCATTCTTCAGACAACGTTCTGCGATTTGTCCAGCTGATGCCTTGTTAGCGTATGTCGACAGAACGAGCCACTTGAGAACTAATCAAGAATATTTATTTATTAGTTATAAAAAGCCATATGCCGTCGTATCCCCATCTACTATTAGTCGGTGGATAAAGCAAACCTTGTCTAAGAGTGGTATAGATACTACGATATTTAGCGCCCACTCCACCAGGCATGCCGCGACCTCAGCAGCAAAGAGGTCATGCATCAACATTGACCTTATAAGAAAAACAGCTGGTTGGAGCGGTAACTCAGACGTTTTTGCTAAATTTTACAATAGGAATATTGTACAAGATGATAGCAATGATTTTGCCTTTACTGTATTAACTTCTTAAAATTCATAAAGTGTAATGAACGAAAACAGTTTAATTTGGTTAAAATAAAACAGAAATGTGATTACGAGAATTATGTATTCTTATTTGGCTAATAACAATAATAATCTTATTAATATTTCACTGAGCTTTCAAATTCTACAAATTGACATCTAATCTCGAGGACGAAGCATGAGTATAATTAAGCGTAGCGAGCCGAAGGCGAGCGAAGCGTCTTTCTCCACAAATCGGGTTTTCGCGTGAAACCATACTCCTCCTAGACGGCTCGACCGATCTTGACCAAACTTGGCACGGTTATCAAGCTCAGTTTGCTGAGTGTCTCTATGGGTCGAAAGTTGATGTCCGACGTACCATCGAGGAATAATCACGGAAAAACCAAATCAATGGAAAAAGTCGACCGGTCACGTTGACCTATTGTTGAATAGGCAAATCTCGCTACGCTTAAGTTTGGGTTGATTGCGAAGCTGGTAACCGTCCTAGTTTATGATTAAACGAACTTACCCTAAGTGATGTTCTATCATAATTATACGAGGTGCTTCGTCCGAAGAGATTAGATCCCACCCACCTCAAGGTGCTACGCATGCAGCGTTATTTAGATCCCATTATGGTGAAATATTATACTATTAGTCTTTATGTCGGCTCTTTCAACAAAATGAAAATGTAGGTGGCTGTGCCAAGCTGTATGGGTAGATACCCGCATAAAGTTCATATTTTTTTATAGCTACCTACTATACACTTGTGTGGAGGAATGGCGATACAATACGTGTACTACAAATTGACATCTAATCTCTTCGGACGAAGCACCTCGTATAATTATGATAGAACATCACTTAGGGTAAGTTCGTTTAATCATAAATTATAAACTTATCTTATCAACCGCTGAAAACTACTTGTTTACCTAGGTACCTCATTGTAATAGGTCTGCTTAGGTAATAGTAGGCAAAGGAAACAATACGTTTCATCATAATTATAAATATATGAATAATAAAAATTCGTTGTAAAATTCTTCAATCGCTCCACTATTATTTTTAGTTGTGGGTAATTGAGAATTCACTCGCTTCGTTTTGTACCGGCCGAGCGTTTCTAGAACACTACGATTCTACCGCTATTATTATTGTGCCTACCTAAGTTTGTATTTCGCTTGCTTTGTGTTTAAAATATATTGTTTTTAAATTTTATATCTTAGTACGTTGTGTTTGATAAATCAACGGCTGATTGTAAACATTGGAAGATAGCATTTCGCCTGGCTTGGATCAATGTTAGTTGAGAGTCAGAAGAATTTCCTCCTTCAACTTTCTGCATTGTGCGTAATGCAGAAAGTTGATTTATCAAACGCAGATATTATTGGCAATTCAGTCGCAAGAGAATTGTTTCTCGATGCAAGTTACAATATTGGCGAACTTCATACGAAGTTCGAAAAGGTCATTGATGAATATAATAGTCGGTTATTGCAACTGACTCCAACCGCTACGCCTGACTATGGAAGCCTTGTGTCTTTCGAGCAATTGTACGGTCGCATTAAGCGTCTTGTTGCTGACTGTACAAAAGACAACGAAAAGCATGTTCTGCAAAAAGCTAGGCCAAGGTTACCGCCGATCGAATTAATTTGTTTTAACGGCGAACCCGAGCGAGCCTCCCGAACGACTTGGACTTAGATAAGCCGCAATGTACCGCGTCTACTACCGTATCGCTCGCTACTGCTCAAGTAGTGGTGTATGATAGTCGCGGTAGTAGACATATAATAAGAGTTTTATTAGACTCCGCCTCTCAAAGCCACTTTATCACGCGCGAATGTTGTGAACGATTGGGGTATGAGCAGAGCAATATTCAGCACACTACAGTGAGAGGATTCGGTGGTTCGGAGAAGACAGTTAGTGGTTACGATCTATTTGATTTTTTCTCACGATTTAATTTAAATGTTAAATATGATATTAGCGCATTGGTAGTGAACCGAATAACGGATAACTTACCTACCGCGCTTGTAAACTTATCAGCCCTGCCACAGTTTAATAAAATACAGTTATTCCCGCATTTATTACTCCCAGGCTCCGCCGGTGACCGCGGTCACGATTGTCATGGCGCGTCCTCGACTCCTCTAGCGATACAAACAGTGCTTGGTTACGTGATTATGGGTGCAGCACCAACCTATTTACACGGTATACGCAAGCCCCACGTGACAACAGTTTGTGCGTTAGTTCCGGAGTCAATAGATACTATTGTAACTCGTTTTTGGGAGCTGGAAAATATTCCCAGTCCTCCCGTTCCGCACCCCGCTGACGTCGAGTGTGAGGAATATTATCGCTCCACCACGACACGGGATCCCATTACGGGGCGTTATACAGTGGCGCTTCCCTTTAAGGGTGATTTGTTTACGCTTGGTGATTCATATGATATCGCCCGCAAACGATTTATTTGTCTTGAAAGGAAGCTCGAAGCGTCGCCCAAATTACGCGTTGCCTACGACGACGTCATTAAGGACTATATCGATAAAGGTTATATAACGCGCGCGCCCGCGGAAAGCTGTAGTGATTCTTATATGCCTTCATACTTTATCCCGCATCACGCAGTCCTCCGTGACGACAAGACCACTAGTAAATTGCGGCCGGTCTTAGACGCTAGTTGTAAAACAACATCAGGTGTTTCTTTAAACGATGTGTTACACAGTGGGCCGAATTTACAAGGGGACTTGTTTAACATAATTTTGAATTTCCGTTTGCAAAGCATAGCTATGACTGCAGACTGTAAACAGATGTTTTTACAGATTGTAGTACACGAGCGTGATCGACGCTTTCAAAAAAATATTTATCGCTTTAATCCGCAAGAGCCGCTGCTCCTGTACCAATTTAACATGGTATGCCTCGGATTAAAATCAAGTCCCTACCATGCTTTGCGCACTGTGCAGCAATTGGTAGAGGATGATGGTACCAAATACCCTTACGCTTGTGCCATTGTTCATTCATGTCTTTATATGGATGATCTGGCCTTCTCCGTTGACACTGAAGAAAAGGCAACGATCGCCTCAAAACAATTAACTGGTTTATTCAAGGGGGCCCAGTGGGATTTGGCTAAATGGAATAGTAACTCGCAAAATGTTTTAAATAAAATTCCCGCTTCACAAAAGGTCCCCGTTGAAGTGGAGTTAGGTAAAGCCACGCAAAATAAGATTTTGGGTTTGCATTGGTCGACGGAGTCAGATGATTTTTATTTCAAAATTGAACCGCCGAGTGACACGTGTACCAAACGTGTCATTCTGTCCACTATAGCAAGACTGTGGGACATCATGGGGTTCGTTGCCCCTACGATCCTATACGCAAAGTTGCTGATCAAGGACCTTTGGCAACAGAAGGTAGACTGGGATGACGTGCCTCCCCACCATATAATTAAGCTGTGGAAGCAATTCTGTACTGAGCTCCCCATGCTCAACGGCGTGCGCATACCACGATATCTTGGTGTGACAAGCGGCTGCGTTGTTACATTGGTCGGCTTCTCAGACGCCAGTGAACGGGCATACGGTGGTGTTATATACATGCACGTCAGCCCTGCCAACGGCAACACAGTGCAACTGCTATGCGCGAAATCTAAGGTGGCTCCGTCCACACCCATGACGATTGCTCGTCTTGAGCTTTGTGCGGCTGTTTTGCTCTCCAAACTGTTACGTACAGTAGTTGAAAATTATAGCTCTCGCTTTTCAACTACGGTCTATGCCTTTACAGATTCAAAAGTGGGTCTGTATTGGATCAAAGGCTCACCGAACCGTTGGTAAACATTCGTTGCCAACCGTGTAGTAAAGGTCGCGGAAAATATTTCCATTGATAATTTTTATAACGTCGCGGGTATTGAAAACCCCGCTGACTGCTTATCACGCGGTATTACCCCGCAGAAGGTACTGACGCATCCGCTACGGCCCCAAGGTCCAACCTGGTTATCCCTGGATCCATCGGAATGGCCCCTCAGTAATGACTCACTTCCCTTAACCGAAGTACCTGAACAGAAGGTACTTTCGTTCGCTATAACCGAACCTATTGAGGAATCTGTTATTTATACTGCCTCTCTACGATTTTCTTCGTGGAGTAAGCTTCTGCGCGTAGTAGTTTATATTTGTCGATATGCTAAGCTGTTATCGTCTGTGTATAACGTCCTGTGATATAGAATTCGCTGAAATAAAATTACTGAAAATCTTACAGCAAAAATATTTTGCGGAAGAGATAAAAAAATTAGAAAATCAAGCACCGTGTTCGACGGCCTTTAATAAACTGAAACCATTTCTTCACAACGGGCTCATCCTAGTCGGTGGGCGCCTGGTCAACTCTGACTTAGGTTTCGCTCAGCGACATCCAGTAATCTTGCCCCGAAATGATCACATAATTGATTTGATTATACAACATTATCATAAAAAATATATGCACGCAGGGCCTGAACTGCTTATGTTCTTGTTGAGGCAAAATTATTGGATCCTGGTTGCCCGTTCTACCGTGCGGCGTATAGTGTACAAGTGTAACACTTGTTTTCGCATGCGTCCGCAGCCGACATATCCGCTTAAGGCGGACCTGCCCGACTGTCGCACGAGGCAGGCTGTGAAAGCCTTTACGCACACGGGATGCGATTACGCTGGTCCCATCGCGTACACGCCGGTCCGTCGTCGCAGTGTCACAAATCAAAAGGCTTATATATGTTTATTTACATGCCTCACGACTCGCGCCGTGCATTTAGAAGTCGCCACTGACCTTAGTACGCCCAGTTTTTTAGCAGCGTTGAAAAGATTTTTATCCCGCCGCGGACCCGTGCAGTGGCTCCATTCCGACAACGGGACTAATTTCGTCGGTGCGAATTCGTACTTACGCGACTTACATAATTTTTTGAATAATGAGTTCCGCCCTCAACTCGAAGAGGAGTTGAGAGAAAGTCGCATTAAGTGGAAATTTAATTGCCCAGCCTCCGGACACTTTGGTGGCTGCTGGGAAAGTATGGTTAAGGTTATTAAAACCCATCTATTTAAAGTGATCGGACAGCAGCTTCTCTCATACGAAGAATTGAATACCGTACTCACTCAGATTAAATGTTTATTAAATTCTCGTCCGCTTTCTGTGCTGAGTTCCGACCCTTCGGAACCGGCCGCTTTGACTCCTAGTCATTTCTTATACACTGCGCCCTTATATTCTCTACCGGCAGCTGGAGTAACCTCAGCCGGTGTAAGCCTGCTCCATAGACATGCACTTTTAGATAAAATGGTTCAGTCCTTTTGGGATAGGTGGAGGATTGAGTATTTGCACAACCTACAGACGAGGGAGAAGTGGAATACGCGTTCTGTGCCCATAACGCCTGGAACTGTAGTTGTGATTATTACCGATAACGCTCCTCCTCTGGCATGGCCGTTAGCGATTGTAGAAGCTGTTCACCCCGGTAAGGACGGGATTACACGAGTGGTAACTGTCAGAACGTCCAAGGGGACATATGCTCGTCCCGTCGTACGTTTGTGTCCTTTGCCTACGCAATAATATTGGAGAGGTACCTAGGTATCTTAACCCTAACTTAGCTTTAGTTTATATAGAAAAAAAAAACTTACACTTTCCGCATTATTTAATTTTATTCCGCTTATATTTTAGACTCTGGCGTTTAAGCTGGATCGCTTTGAGATTGATATGACAAGTATTGAACTTTCATATACACTTTTTTTTTCTTTTAATTGTATGTTTATTAAAGGTGACCCTTTAAGGGGGGTAGAAATGGTAACGCCATCTGTATTGATATTTAGTAACTAACATGTCATGGTGTCAATCAGTTCCTACCTAATCCTTTCCGTCATAATTTTTATTCGTGCACCGACATATAGATAATCGTGGCACCCGCTGCGCCGCCCGGAGCGGCGCCAACCAAAACTAGAAGACTTGCTAATCATCCGCCGCGGTGTAAGCAGTACATTTTTTCGTTCCCGCAATTTATGGGTATAGGGACATCATTCTCTCATCCCTTACGACTACCGCTTTAGATGTGGTGTGCAATATAACCGCCCCGAGAGCTCTCGCCAGAACTTAAAAACTACTGTGCGTTGTGTTGGCGGTGACGTGGAACCGTGCTGCTTGACGCCAGTCGCCCCGAGTCGACGCTAGAAGTTCTTCAGGTAGGTGCACGAACTCCCTAGTTACTACCTTGTGCCCTACAGCTGGTGAGATGCCATGACTCAACGAAAATCGAAGCAAAATTAATTGTACCGCGCTACCACGTATATTACCACAAAGGGCATCACAATGTCGAATGCTATAAGAGTTGCAAAGCCCAGTCAATATTCAAAAATATATTAGTTCTTATACTAACAGTGTGAGTGAAACCATACCTCGACCTAAAATCGCGTCAATGCGTCAATCTATATTTTAGTTTCACTTGGCTCGATAGATGGTATCGAGCCAAGTGAAACAAAAATATAGTTTCGTTGCACCTGTACACTTTTATTAGTTTGAACATACCGCACACCAAGGACATCTTAAAAATGTTCTTAACTATCGCCCACCATGCAACTATCACATCAAAAATGTCGAATATGCTGAGGGTATCCTATACAATCCTCACAACTGCATCACAAGAGTAAAATTATAAACTTATGAAAACATTGGTTTAAACACAACACGCAGTGTAATGATCCGAGTGATTTCATCAGGACCTGGATGCTTCTGAACAACGCTCCCTAACAACCACCTACCAGTTGGCAAGTATTCCTCTTTCACAAGCACCACATCATCAACGGTTGGTTCCGGGGTTGGATATGCCTATCTATGCCGCTGCAAGAACTGATTCAGGTAGTCTTGCGACCACCACTTCCAGGAATCCTGCGTCACTCTCTGGTGAACTTGCCATCTCGGCAAGGTAAGAATATTACATTTTTCATAATTTGAATCTGGAAAAATTACGAGTGGCTCTTCGACCAGAAAATTACCCGGGGGACCAGAAAATGACATCGTATATTTTTCTTGATCTTCCACATAGGACAACGGTCTAGAGTTAAGGCACAATTTGTGCCAATGGGGTAGCTATCTCCTCAAATATCAGCGTAGAATTTCCACTCACCCTCTTAAGGTGGAATTTATCTTTTAGCCAAACACTTGACCCCTATGACCCCGTACTTCGAGGGCATCATCTAGTTCATACTTGACTAGATACCTTGTAGAATGTCTAACTGATCTCTCCCTGCCGCGATTTAGAAATCTACGACAGTAGGCTATCACTCGAACCAACCTAGAAAAAGACGAAAACCGATTCCAAGACCCATGATCAATCGTGACTGTATGCACCTAAACTTCTTCCAAATTTGTGCTGTTTCTTTTAGCTTTTAAATATTCAATCACTTGCTGCCTTAACAATTCTGGAATATCCCACCAAATAGAATTTGATTGAGTTCAGCAGGAGAAGCACCACGAGATGCACAGTCAGCTGGATTCTGTTTAGATAGTACGTGAGACCATTAATGTATATCCAAGAGGGTTAAAATGTGGGAAACCCTATTGGCGGCGAAGGTTTTCCAGCGGCTGCGATGGCTACTAAGTAAAGCCAAAACTACTTCACTATCCGTACACTTGTCAACCTTTGGTACATCCGTAACCCTACCTACTTCAGCAATCAGTTTGGTTAAAAGTACCGCACCACAAAGTTCCAATCTTGGGATTTTGAGGTAACCAAAACAACATGGACATTACCTCTTTCGTCTATTACCCGAAGATAAACAGCCGCTGCATATGTTACCTTAGAGGCATCTGAAAACCCGTATAATTCGGTTTTTATATCATCGGAACAATTTATTTGATTAAACACATTTTTACCAGCAAGGTTTCTTCACGTTCATCAAGAAAATCAAATCGGCACGGGAAATGACCCATTGGTTTAGTAAATGGCTTGGAATTTCTTGATCCCATGCTTAACCTGCCAACCATAACCTCTGAATGAATATTTATAAGATAGTTAGAACCTTGGAGGTCAGCCTTTTTAATAGTTTGTATAATTTTATTTTGATTATCATAAAATGTCGTGCACTGTACTTCCAAGTTCTCTAATCTGGTTTTTATGTATGAAAGCCGTTAACGGTCCCTTAGAAGACTTTTTAAAGTTGCTTTGTGCCTTCTCCTGCTTGCTAAGTCTTCCTGTAGATTCTCTAATGGCCCCATACTTTACAATTACACACAGTGAAAACTTATGAGTAAACGAAACTCTAATCTTTTATATCACTAGAACAAACTTTTTATCAAAGTACCTACGAGCCCACAATTCTGTTATTAAATCTAAGGTAACCATAAAAATGTATAACAGTTTTTCAAATTAACCAGAAAAATTCTAAATGTTTTAGTGTTATTAAGATAGGTCCAAAATTCGGCATAGATTCCCCGTCTGAACCAACTTTCACTTAAAATACTACAAGCCCCAACACCACACAGTAAAGTACACAGAAAAAATGTAATGTCTTTAAACGTTAAAGTTCTATTCTAACTGCTTGATCTCGATTAAGTTTCTAAACGTCGATAAATGATGCTAAGTTGATCTTCTGATAAATAAAGATGTAAATGTACTCACAGTTTTATTTCCGCACTGACACTTTATCACACAATTGAAGGTGACTTCACCACCAGTGGTGCCACCTACCGGGCGATCGAAACTTCCAAGTCTACTAAGCGCCTCCCGTGCGTTGTTCTTCCGGATATCCGCTCTCAGTTATTGCAAATTCAGGTCAGGTTAAATTTCAGTTCTTGTACTAACAGTGTGAACGAAACCATACCTCGACCTAAAATAACATCAACGCCATCTATCGAGGCAAATGAAACTAAAATATAGTTCCGTGGCACCTGTGCACTTTTATTAGTTCGAATACCTCATTCCAAATTACGTTGAAACATACAAGTTGGATATGTTTTTGAAATCATATTTTAAAGCTCTTCATTTTGATACCCTACTCGAGAAGTAAAATCTTTTTTTGACAATATACATTTTAGTGACAAAAACCCACCGTATAGTAGTAGTTCAAAATGTTTGTACCCCATTACACTCGGAAGATGAATCCCTTTCATTTTTGACCTCATTCATCGAAATACGTGCAGCGGTTTGTAAGACAATGAGGTAATAATAATAATGATGAGGTACACTAGGTGATGTCTAAAATTTGCTGACGGATTGTGTCAAGTTTCGGAGCAAGAGGGAGGCGTTGGTGCGAAAACACAACATAAAAGTGCTCGTAATCGAATATACACCCAGGTATATATACAGGGGTGCTTGGTTGGGGACCTCCACGCGGTGCACCCTGGGCAACGGAGACGGCGACAAAAACAAAAAGTATATATATACAGGTTTCATGTATCCTAGTAGGAAAGTCACCTCAATGTTCCTTATAAAAATAATAATAACTTTTTTTAAATACTACATGTGTATCTTAAAAATTTGATCTCCACTCTAGGATACCCTGTGTTATGAAGACCAATGACATTCACTAGACACAATAAAAATAAAGATTGTCTTTAAATTTTTTTTTTGTTTTTAGTTTTTAATTATTAATAATATTTAGCATACATGTATTGTATATGTACGTGCGTGCCTGTGAGTGTGTATTTGTGAGAGATAGACTGCTGAGGGTGTGTGTGTATGTGAGGAAAGAAAAGGATGTGAGTGTGAGGGAGGAAAGAGGGTGTGTATGTATGTCTGCAGGTGAGTACCTTTTTTTTTTGATGAAACTCGGATTTTTTGGAAATAAAACTGCAGCGAATTGGATACCTCAGGTCAACGATAAGTGAAAAAAAATACAATTTAAAACTTAAAGCTACCTACGACCGGCGACGCCGTGCTGTAAATTATCGCAACCATCGCATAGCGTGTTGCGGTGAGTAATTTTTCAGGCACTTATCCTGAATAGTGCGTTTCTGTGTGTACTAGTTCGAATATAAAATGGTAGGGCAAAATCTGTACCTTTTTTTTCTTTTTTCGTGCGAAAATCCTTTCGGATACCCCCCGCGTGCCAGCGGTTGCGGTTATGTCGGGCTTGAACCGACTAATACCGCACGACGTCTCGGGTCTACAGACGCCGGGGTGCAAGGTTGCCCATAGAGCATATCCCTCGGACCCCGACTGACCCTGGGCCATCTCCGGTTTCGAGATGGCCCCCTCGGGGTTAGGGGAGGTAGGTAGGTGAGTACCTAGGTATGAGTGTGTCTGTATAAGTTATAAGTAATTTGGTGTGTGTGTCAAGAAGAATTTCTTCAGTTTTTGTGTAATCCAAGGACAAAAGCCAATCGTTGATTCTCAACTTGCAGCTATGTCTAGTAATCCCAAGTAGGTTCAATCTTTCATTCATTCTTGAATACAACTTTGGTCCCATCCATTCAAAAGTGACGATCAATTGTTGATATAAAAAATACAGTACTGACTGTACAGTATAATGGTCGAGAATCAAAGTAAGTAATCATAATTGTTATGTTCATTGTACGCACATGTCGTCAACCAATAACAAATCAAGAGAAATTTGATACTTTTTTCAATACAGTAGACTGTACTCATTACATGCGAGTTCTTATATTATCATTTTAATAATATCAATATCTTATTAAATAATATCATTTGAAATCCTATTTCCTACTATTATTATAAAAGTGAAAATTTGTAAGGTAGAATATTTGTCACTCTATCACGCTCTAACGGCTGAACGAATCTAGTTTAGAAATGTTGGAACAGCAGAATCGGCACCAATATAATTATAACGACTTTTCAAGTTTACTCCAAACGAAAGAATATCAATGATTTTTTAAAGCAAATAGTATACTAACTTATTCTATACCCAATTGATACCTCTATACGTTCCTAAGTAAAAGGTCTTAACAGATAGACGGACAACGAAGTGATCCTATAAGTATTCCGTCTTGGGAATATAAAAATATATATCCCCATGTGTGTGATGTATCTAAAAACATGCCTTAGATGACGTGTTCATAAATTTCCAACTTTGGAAATAACGAAACTCATCTTGATAAAATGCAAGAAATCAAGCAAGGAGCACTCCTTAGTCCTATTTCTGGGTTGCAAGCTCAAGCCACTGTCGCAACTGTAAGTAAGTGTTGTACCCGCTGGTTAATCCATGGAAAGCTAAGAAAGAGCTTGCTTATAGAAAAAAAAATTGAAATAATCGATCTAAATCGATCTAAATTATTATTACACACTCACCTGCTTCATCGATTGCTTCCTCAATATCCACATGTTTTTTAATCGAATCAGATTTCTTAACCACCATTATAAATGTCCTTTTTATGCACAATATTCTATAACATCAATCAGATTATTATGTACAACAATTTATTAAAAATATATTGTAAACAAAACGGGCAGTCATCCCAAAACTTTATAGAATGAAAAACTATGACATGCTAGCGTAGTATAGATGATGTATTTGGGTACACTTAAAAACAAAACGCTTCTTCTTTATTTAAAAACTAGCAACGACACGCTATTTCACCCGCGTAAATCCTTATCCCGTGAGAATATTATGATAAAAAGCAGCCTATAGATGTTACTCAGGGCTAATGTAGCAGAATTTTTGAAATGGGTTCAGTAGGTTTTTCAGAGTTTATCGATTACAAACGAACAAATCTTTCCTCTTAATAATATTGTAGATAGATAGATTAGCTGTTGTCCGCGGATGCTCCCCAGTGAACGACTGATCCTGTTTCCGTCACCCACAGTAACTTTTAAAACTTTAAAAAGTTATAATCTATCCTTGGGCCAAATTTAATACAGATTGAGTAACAAAAATCCACCTAAACTTTCGAATCTATAATTATTGTAAATTTTTTAATGTAGACTTAAAATTTCTTCTTAAAACTTGTTTTTGGTTTCTCACGAACATGTAATTTGTACTAATTTTTAAACTGTCGCGTTCCATGATATACAATAATTTAACGGGAAATTAAATCAATCAAGTCAAGTCAGGCATCCAAACGTATGTATATTGTATATATATATTTTAGGAACACTATCAGTTTTTAGGGTTCTGTTGCCAAATGGCAAAAAACGGAACCCTTATAGATTCGTAATGTCTGTCTGTCTGTCCGTCCGTATGTCACAGCCACTTTTTTCCGAAACTATAAGAACTATGATGTTGAAACTTGGTAAGTGGATGTATTCTGTGAACCGCATAAAGATTTTTATACAAAAATAGACAAAAAAAAACAATAAATTTTGGGGGCCCCATACTTAGAACTGAAACTCTTTTTTTTTTTCATCTAACCCATACGTGTGTGGTATCTATGGATAGGTCTTCAAAAATGATATTGAGGTTTCTAATGTAATTTCTTTCTAAACTGAATAGTTTGCGCGAGAGACTTCCAAAGTGGTAAAATGTGTGTCTTGTAGTCCCCCCCCCCCCTGTAACTTCTAAAATAAGAGAATGATAAAGCTAAAAAAAATATATGATGTACATTACCATGTAAACTGCCTACGAAAATTGGTTTGAGCGAGATCTAGTAAGTAGTTTTTTTTATACGTCATAAATCGTAAACCGCAATTTACCTTTCGTTCAATTTACTCAAATATAAAAATTTAAAAAAAACATTATCATGTGACTTGCTGCTACGGAACCCTTAATGGGCGAGTCCGACTCGCATTTGGCCGCTTTTTTTTATTTCATTTTTAGTCGGTTCAAGCCCGACATACCCGCCCCCGCTGGCCGGCGGGGGGTATCCGAAGGGATTTCCGCACGAAAAAAAAAATCAAAAGTATCATAACCGTACTTCAGTTATTAACTGTATGCTTGCAGCGTTTTATATACGTCTGAGTATGATTGCGTTATTTCAAGTATATTTATTTGCATAACACAATTTTCATTTATT
The DNA here is from genome assembly GCA_946251805.1 of Cybosia mesomella. Classification (NCBI taxonomy): domain Eukaryota; kingdom Metazoa; phylum Arthropoda; class Insecta; order Lepidoptera; family Erebidae; genus Cybosia; species Cybosia mesomella. The sequence goes on along the minus strand of OX276402.1, from coordinate 29,255,955 downwards.
GTACTAAAACCAGATTTGAAATCATTTTGTGATATATTTAACGTTGTCTTATTGTTCTGTCTGGTAAATTGTTAATGATTGTAGAAACCACAAATCTACAAAAAGCTGATATTAAAAAGTTAAAATATTATTTTCTCACGAGATTATTGATATGTGGAAAATAGATTTTTTAGCCTCTAATTTATGATTCTTGATTAGATAAGAAAGTTATTCTCAAAATTTATTTCTTTGTCATCTTGACCAATCTTAGTTTTTTCCCTGCAACCGATGCTAGTATATATTTTATTTCTTGGTATATCAACTTATATTTGATTGATATTTGATTTTCCATTTGTGTTTTCGACGAAACGTGTTGTGTGTAAATAACGGCATCAACGCTGACCTTTGTGGCGTAGAGATAGTGTGTTTGACTGCTAAGTCAGACGGTGTTTTTGTGTATAATATGTATTTATTTACAAAAAAAGTATTTAGGTATGTTTATCCGCATTCTAGAACCCATATGGCAAGCTCTGCTTAGTTTGGGTCTAGATAGCGTTGTGTAATTTGTCCTAGAATATTTATTTATTTATTTAATTTATATTTTTTTCGTGTCACTGTTCAACGATGAATCATATTGTATCTGTAGACAATTTTATAGCCTAAGGGTAATTCGAGTAACCGAAAGTGTCTCGGAAATCACACAGTATTACCTAAACACAAACTTAACAGAACTAATAAACATATTAGGAGAAGGTACATTATATTAATACTAAACAGTCAAGCAGCAATGAGAAGAGGGAGGGGGGAGCCGTCTGACGCTTGACCGCAAGAAAAACAGGATATTAAAATGATGTACAGGCTAGCCAAACATAACAGCCAAAAATTTTAGCTAATGAATGGTGTCTAGATGTAAATTTGTTCCCAGTAAAAACTATTTTCATAATCTGATCCATACTTTTAAAAATATTACCCTCGCTGGCGCAGTTTAAAGGAATACTAGTATCTCGATTTATTATGTGTTGCTTTGTTAACTATATATCAGTTGCTTCTTCAACAGCCATAGTCACCGGGAGCCTGAAATTTTATCCTAAGGTATCGAACTTTGCACCGGTGCTCAGGATCTTCTGTACCAGAACATCGTGGAGTGGTCTATCAATGTGGTCGTGGTCGCTGAGACGTACTGGGTCCACCCCGGAAGCCCGGTGGACCTGGATGGCGTAGCGACCGTCTTCGGGGGTTCCGCCGTGGACACCTCGCGCTTTGCAGTCATTGCAAGGGGCCGAGGCTGTGTCGCGGCGGACTATGAGGGTTTGGCTGAAGTAGCCGTCTACTTCGCGCTAAGCCTTGACCAGTATGAGCTTGAGCTATGGCTCGCAGGACTGGACATCGTTCTCAATGCGTGCCGTCCTCGCCCTGTCTTAGTCCTGGGAGACTTCAATGCCAAGGGGCGAGTTCTGGAGGACTGGTCCAACACCCGTGGCCTAGAGGTCCTCAACAGGGGGAGTGTCGCCACCTGAGAGCGGCGGGGGCTCAGTTCGGTCGTGGATGTTGCATTCGCGACCCCTGCTCTCGCCCGCCGCGTCCAGGGTTGGCGCGTGGTGGAGGAGGAGGAGACGTCGTCAGACCACAGGTACATTGGGTTCAACGTCTCCCCTCCACCTAACCTACTGCCAACTATCGCGAACCCCCCGGATCCACGTTGAGCGCTCAGACGCCTGGATCGGGAGGCTCTCCTGGAGGCATCCATTGTGCAGGCCTGGATTCCGTCACTGGCCAGGCCTGCCGATGTCGACGCAGAGGCGGAATGGTTCAGGAAAGCCATGTCGCATATCTGCGATGCGGCGATGCCTAGGGTTAAGCCCGGCCCGGCAAAGAAACAGGTGTGCTGGTGGTCAACGGAGGTCGCACAGCTGCGAGTAGCGTGCGTGACCGCTCGCCGCCAGTACACCAGGTTTCGCCGGAGGCGTCGCTGGAGGCATCGCCGCCCAGACGATGCGGCAGCCCGAGAGGCGGAGCTATATGAGGGGGTCAAGGGGGCCAAGAGGACCCTCCAGGAAGCCATTAAGCAGGCTAAACGGCGGGCCCTCGAAGAGCTGCTGGAGTCTCTGGTGCCGAACCCATGGGGGCGCCCTTACCTTGCGGTCAGGGGCAAAATCCACCCAGGGCGCCCCTACTGACCCAGAGCCTCCAGCCGGAGCGGCTGGAGGGGATACTGGGCTCCTTGTTCCCAGCGAGAGCGGAGGAGCATGTCCCTCCGCGTATGGCTCCGCCTTAGGCGCCTGACGCTGATAATAGCGAGAGCGATGTGCCCGAAGTCAGGAAGAGTGAACTGCGGGTAGCAGTGCTCCGGCTTAAAGCCCGGAAATGCACTGACCCCGGACCGGACGGCATTCCAGGCCGAGCATGAGTCCTGGCCCTTGAGGAACTAGGGCCTCGACTGGTGGCGTTCTTTAGCGCATGCCTCGAAAAGGGCCAGTTTCCAAAGGCGTGGAAGACGGGGAAACTGGTCCTTATCTGGAAGGCGAGGCAGCCGGCGGATCAGCCCTCCGGTTACCGGCCGATCGTGTTGCTCGACGAGGTATGCAAGCTCTTTGAGCGGATTATTGCAGAGCGCCTCGTCGAGCATCTCACGAACGTGGGGCCAGATCTGGCGGACAACCAGTTCGGTTTCCGCCGGGGGCGCTCCACCGTGGAAGCGATCATGCGCGTTAGGTGGAAGTAGTCTCGCGGGGTGGGGTGGTGGTGGCGGTGTCTCTCGACATCGCCAACGCCTTCAACACCCTACCCTGGAGATGCGTTATGGAGGCTCTCGCGTATCACGGAGTGCCTCCCTACCTACGCCGCATTGTCGAGGCATACCTATCCGAGAGGGCCATAGTTTACCCGAGCTGGCTAGGGCCAGGGCGGCGAGAAGTATCGTGCGGTGTTCCACAGGGGTTGGTCCTAGGGCCACTCCTGTGGAACATCGGATACGAATGGTAGCTGCGCGGTTCATTGCTCGAGGGCGTCAGCATAACAAGTTATGCTGACGACACCCTAGTTATTGCTCGGGGAGCAACGCACCGAAGAGCGGCACTTTAGGTCACGGCAGGGGTTGCTCAAGTCGTGGGTCGAATACGGCGGCTGGGACTCGAGGTGGCTCTCCATAAATCCGAGGCTATGTGTTTCCACGGGCTTCGGAGGGGGCCACCTGCGGGAACCAGCATAACCATAGGCATCGAGCCCACGATGAAGTACCTTGGGCTCGTACTCGATAGCCGATGGGACTTCGGACCTCATCTCCGAAGTCTGATCCCGAAACTAAGGGGGGCTGGGGCTGCGCTATCGCGGTTGATGCCTAACGTTAAGGGACCCAACGCCCCCACTAGGAGACTGTACCTGGGAATCGTGCGAAGCATGGCCCTGTACGGTGCCCCCGTATGGGCGGAGACTCTGGCGGCCCGCAACGTGGCTGTATTAAACAGCCCGTTAAAAGCGATGGCCGTCAGAGTCATCAGAGGGTATACTACATATACTGCCAGTGGGGACGCCGTTTGACCAGACGGGTGATCAGCCCTTCTATGTGGGGCCATTTCACCCATTTCCCCTATAACGACTGTCATACATATTCGTATGGCAACCGGGACCGACATCTTAACGTGCTCTCCGAGGCACGACCAGACCAATGCAAATACTCATATTCATGCATACAAATATTTGCACTGAGCGGGGATCGAACCCGCGCCTCCTGCGTAGCGGCCGCTTTCAATACCGCCACACCACGGAGGCTGTCACGGAGGGTATCGCACGATCTCAGTCGAGGCGGCATGTCTCCTAGCCGGGACCCCTCCATGGGACCTGGAAGCGAGAGCCCTTGTGCTGCTGTACCAGTGGCGCAAGGAGGCGCTGGAGCGGGGCCATAGGCCGGAGGACAGTTTCAGGACAGGGCCGCGTTCCGAACCGGTAGTCCATTTGCCAAACATTAGATTAATTTTTTTTATAACGTTTTGTAAGTGCCGTATTAATATTCTATACAGAATAAATGGTTTTTGACTTTGACTTTGACTTTGAGCCCCGAGAAATCAGGGCTCAGCGCTCCAGCTACACCGGGAACTCATGGAGACATGGAGGGTGCGACTTGAGCACCCAAGGTGGGGGGAATCCACCATTGCGGCGGTGAGACCGATCATGAAGGAGTGGTTGGAGAGGGATCAGGGACCTCTCCTACCGGATGTGCCAGATGGTTACCGGATACGGGTGTTTCGGTAAGTATCTGTGGCGCATCCACCGGGGGACAACGCCGCAGTGCCAGCACTGCGAGGATCCTGGCGAAGACACGGCGCTCCACACGTTGGTGGAGTGCCCTGCGTGGGCGAGTCAACGCCGGGATACGAGATCCCGGCGTTGTGGTCCTGGGCGTGGACGTTCTATCGTTGGAGACCATGGTGAGGGCCGTGGTCTCCGACGGGAGCAAGTGGCACGCTGCCGCCTCTTTCTGCGAGCAGGTAATGCGCGCGAAAGATACGACGGACAGGGAGCTGGAAAGAACCCTGCCCCTCGAGTTTTGCAGTCTGCGGCGAGGACGCCGCAGACTCATCTACGCCCGGGACTACCGACCTCCATGATCGGGGCCTGCGGACGGCAGTTGATCGACTCGCCGTCCTTACAGAAGCAAGCCGTGGCGGAGGTGTGTCATGTGTACCCTATACACGCCTGCCAACTCACCAAAGCGGGATAAAACCTGACCCTACCAGGCGAGGCCAAAGTCCGCCGGTAACCCTTTGGTTATCCTTTCGAGGCTTACCCGGGGTGCCCGGCAACGGACACTTGGGGAGGACACCGTGCGGTTTTAGTCAATACACGACATAACCACCCCCGCTTGCCGGCGGGGGGGGTATCCCAAGGGATTTCCGCACGTAAAAAAAAAAGGTATCGAACTTTAAAACAAATTATTCTTTAAGGATCTGTTAAAATTAATTTTACATCAATATAATCAGCTTTTGCACGCATGGAATTATGATCCCGTGCCCGTAATTCTACTAAACCACCTGTTAAGTAAGCATTTATTTTCGTTATATTTGTTTTCTTTTAATGGTAACCTTATCTCGTTAACTAAGTTTTAATTAAACTGTCGTATCTACCTTAACTCTTATCATTGAATGTGACAGAAATTACAAATGTGCAATATTTGTCTACAATAAAAACTCGTCAGTGAGCTCATAATATTTACATTTTATATAGAACAACTGCTGTAAATATTATCGTTCATAACTACTAGATATATACTTGTCCTTGGTTTATTGCCTAGTGCTAGTTAATTTTCTGTCAATTCTTTCCTACCTTAAGGTCACCTTTACATGCAATTATTTGGGTTCTCATCTTCCGAGGCGGTAACCGTTCATTTAAAATACGGTTAGTTTGTAAGTAGTTTCCTAATTGATTTATGATGCCTTTTTCTATAATTTAGTCAACACTAGATTCAAAACTAGATAGTTTGAGAATGACTTCCCATCGCCTTTTTTATAAATAGGTTGTATTATAGCCTCTTTAAATTGATCCGTAATTCTATGCTCTTTGACAGATAAGTTAATCAATTGAGCTAATACAGGGCTGATTTTATCACTTATTATTTTTATATCTGACATACGGACCACCTCTCTCTGACCACAGGGTGATTTGTTCGGGTTCATATTTTTAATTATTTTCGCTACTTGTTTTTCGCTAATCGGTTGCCACCTCATACATCTATCAGCCTCCGTGGCGTGGCGGTATTGAAAGCGGCCGCTACGCAGGAGGCGCGGGTTCGATCCCCGCTCAGTGCAAATATTTGTATGCATGAATATGAGTATTTGCATTGGTCTGGTGGTGCCTCGGAGAGCACGTTAAGATGTCGGTCCCGGTTGCCATACGAATATGTATGACAGTCGTTATAGGGGAAATGGGTGAAATGGCCCCACATAGAAGGGCTGATCACCCGTCTGGTCAAACGGCGTCCCCACAGGCAGTATAAGTATACATCTATCAGTGTTTTTCACATAATTATCCCTATTTAACTATTTGACGTCACAAATATGCTTAATCTGTTGAATTTCCTTGTCAAAATAGTCGCAAATCGATTTGTTGTTTATTGAGTCTTTCCCAGCTTATTCATGTTATACAATATAATGATCATCGATGGTTTGTTTATTTTTGCTCAGCAATGCATGTATCTGTCCCAAATCTTTTAAATATTTTTATTACAATTAATTATAAACTGCCTATCATAATCATTACTAAGCTTAAATATAATTTTAGAACATTTATTTCTACACTTAGTATATTCAAATCTTTTCATCACGTTCTTTGAATCATTGCACCATACCGTAAATAATCTGCCTCATTCTTTTATTTTGTATTTAAGGTCTGTCGTCACCCAGCATTTATTATTTCTAAGACTACGACGGACTGTTATAGTCTTATAACCATTGTTGTAAATATAATTGAATATTTGCCGAAGAGAATTATACAATTTTCTATTTTAAATTGTAAATAAGGTGTGTCCGTATATTGCAGATATTTAAAAAATAATACCTGGGTTATTATTTTACAAGGGTGCAGAGCCCCACCCTCACCTTTGAAGCCCAAACTAAGCTCACCTGCTGGTGATGAACTTACTAAACAACGGACGAGACTCTGGTGCAGGTTTTCCTCTCAGGGTTGGGAGATCAGAAAGCAGTTACCATGAGCAAACTTGTACCATATGCCACATTATTAAAACACACATTTGTTAAATTAATACTCATTAATTTATTAAAATCAGTACTTAGATCTTTCTCTAACTATGCGATTATCTAGCGCACGGAAGCGAGATGTGGGTATAGTATTATTATTACCTTTTCGTTCGCCACGGGTGCAATCGTTAGACGGAGCGCGGTTCCACTGAACTGCGGCTGACACCGGAAAGTAATCCAAAATTTTGTGTTGAATTACTGCTGAATTAATCTGCGCTAAAGATGCTCGAATACATATGTGATCTATGCATGATTCAACAATATTTCCACTAACAATTTCTTTGCGAGTTATTTTATTGATACATTTTGTCAAACCAAAGTCTGCTAGTAAATTTTCGTATTCAACAATATTGCTATCATGACACTTTAAAAGATCTATGTTTATATCACCGCACCATGTTATTCTGGCATTTTTTGATATACTATCTAATAAATACCGCAATTCCCTCAATAAAAGTTTTGTTTTGTCCTTTTTTTTATTTTTGGAGGCCTATAAATAGATAGTAACTATATCGGGTCAATTCCATCCTCATCGAGCACAATGGAAACACACTCCGCCGCTTGCATACTGTGCGCGTGCACAGTATCGATCATGCGTGCTGGTCGAGACTGACGTGTGTAAACAAGCTACACAGCTTTACTCGCACTACACGTACCGGCGGGGGAGTACTGGTACGTGTAGTGCGAGTAAAGCTGTGTATCTGAAATCCCTTAATTTCGTAAAAATTCAATGCTGAATAATTTATGTTCGCCTCAGTTATCATTTACATCGATTTCTTTTAAATTTGTGTCTAAACTTACCATTAGTTGAAGAAAATATTTTCTTAGAGATCTAATATTTAAATGTAATATGCAGAAGTCATTTTGAGTTTTAAGTGACGATAACCATTCACTTAAGCTTTTTACCTCTGTTGCGTTGATTGTTTCATCAGAGATAGTTACAATATTTTCTATGATCGTGAATTTGGTGTTATTTCTTAATACATGTAATTACACTTACAACTATTAAGACCGGAAAGTATAGGATAAAATAAATTATATCTTAGTTTTAAGTAGGTCGTTGATATGCGATCGCTACGCAGCCAAATTGATTTATCACCTTCATTTTTCTTTACTAATATTTTACCGTTTATCACCCCCACATGTACTTGTATATGGCGTGCAATTGCTTCTTGGCATTCCATAGTAGGGTTCGGGTTATTTTTGTTAAATCCTCTTTAATATAAACTATACTCGTACCGCCTGTTATTTTATCACTTGTTATTTCTGATAACTTGCTATGTTGTGAAAGCTATGCATTGCGAGACTCAGTGCCCAAAGTTCTAAATCCTACGATTATGGAGGCAGGTTTTGTTCCTTCTTTCGTAGATGGTTTCGTCTCGCTCATTCTACATCATTAGAACTCAAGTTAAGTGGCTTACCAATATTATCAACAACCAGTTTTACATTTTCTTAAGGCAGCTGTTCGATACCGACAATCTCGATATTGTGTTTACGCGTGTTTACACTGCACTAGGACAAAGACTTCATGAGTACGAGCAGTACTCATGAAGTCTTTGTCCTAGTGCAGTGTTACATTTTTCCATGTAAATACATTATTATTGATATTTTCTACCGTCTTTTCAAGCTTATGGATTTTATCTTTCGACTTTTCATGCTCGCCTAGTAAAATGTCATATTTTTCAGAAAGTAAGCACACACTGTCATTTATAGACTCCAGCTGTTTTTTGAATCTCTTTGAGTATTTCATCAAGATTTTGGCAGTCCTCTTCCGGTTCTTCAATCTCGGTCTCGTCATCCTCGCAGTTAATTCAGTAAATACGATTTTTACCTGCCTTTGACTCCGCAGCTAATCCTTTCACGCAACTTCTGTGAAAGGTTTCCTGGCATTGGCCTTGGCATCTAAAATGTGATCCTTTTTATGAAAACACTTTTCTACACTTTTGGTACTCCATTTTTCAAGACGAATCACGTAACTAATTAAATAATCACGTTCTTAATTTATTTTATTTTTATTTAGAAGCGCGCGCGAATTTGCGGGTAGGCGCGGGTGATGAGTAGACACTATGTCAGAGTACTTTACCAGTTAGGAGTCCTACGACACGACGACGCGACGCTTGAATCATAATATAACTAGGTATGCTAAGGGCCAATCAGTACGTTTATTTTTCGGGGTTGTTTTTAATTTATGTAGGTATTATAAATGTGTATTTATAGAATATCATACAAGTATTTTTAGCTGCATCTTAGAAACGATATAATTAACTGTGCTTAGTTTGGGTTTAACAAATTGAAATAAAACTATTTTTTAACGGATTCTAAAGCGATTTATTGATGTTATTTTATATTTTATATCAGTTCCTCAGTCAGTTAGTTCATTAGTCTTCCCGTGACCATGGCTGCTGAAAGGCAACCGAAACGTCGGGTTCAATATAAATATAAATTAAAAACTAATAAATCGCGATAGAATCCGTTAAAAAATAGTTTTATTTCAATGTGTGACATTCGCGTAAACTTCCGACATTATCATGTTTAACAAATAGTAGCTACTTAAGCTTGGTGTTGTTTATGTCTCCTAGCCGGGACCCCTCCATGAGACCTGGAAGCGAGAGCCCTTGCGTGGTTGTACCAATGGCTCAAGGAGGCGCTGGAGCGGGGCCATAGGCCGGAGCCCCGAGAAATCAGCCCTGCCCCCCGAGTTCTGCAGTCTGCGACGAGGACGCCGCAGACTCAGCCTACGCCCGGGACTACCGACCTCCCTGATCGGGACTTGAGGACGGCACACAGTACAGAAGTAGGCTGTAGCGGAGGCGTGTCGTGTGTGTCCTACACACGCCAGCCAACTCACCGACGCGGGATAAAACCCGACCCCAACAGGTGAGGCCGCGGTGGTGGCTAAAGTCCTGCCGGTAACCGGTTATCCTTTCGAGGGCTTACCCGGGGTGCCCGGCAATGGACACTTGGGGAGGACATCGTGTGGTTTTAGTCGGTCCGATTCCCATCGCTGGCACCGATGGGGTGAAGCCCGTGGGGGCTTCCACACGTTAAAAATAAAAAAGAGAAACTTTGTTGTTTAACATTAATTTACACATCTCAAAGCCAGTAATCATTTCTGTTTAACTCGTTATTAAAATATATCATAATGTGACTGCCGAAATATCTTTTTAATGTTCACTTCACAGTAAAGACGGTATTCCAGTAATAATTTGTTCACTCAATATTGTTTAAATCTGTTTCTTAGATACAATTAAAAAAGATCTGATATTATTATAAAAATTGTAATCTTCATATTTGTCTTCTTACAATCACAGTTAAGCGGGTCGTCAAAAAGCATGTTCCGATGCCGTCAAGATGGAATATTCCCTTCTTACCCTCCAGCGCGGTGCAGTTCGGTCTGTTTCTAAAAAGTGTGGCATTCAGGCTTTATCAATCTGGGCAAAATCAAGAAAATCCCGGCTGAGTTACACACTTTTTCTAGGGTTTACCCTTGCAACAAAGTATCAATATATTGAAAGTTTTAAGTATGGTAAATAAATAAATAACAAATAACAATCTAATGCGTGTCAACCCACCAACCAGACATTCTATTCTAACGCAACCGTATCTTTATCTTCTATAGCTGAGGCTTCGCTTAGCTTCTGGTACACCAGTAAAGTTACAACTTTGCTCATCAACATCTTCTTTAGAAAACTGGAAGCCATTTGAATAACTCTTATTTATATAATTTTTTTGCGAACTATGCAGAATTACAAGTTGTAAAGTAATTTGAACGGCTGGAAGCCTTCTGGGAATACGATTGGTATAATGTACCTATTATGTTGACAATGAACAATTAGTAAACTGTTACTAGTAGCCGGCATGACAAAATCTCAATCGTAAGTAACTAGGTACAGTGAACGACTAAAGTTGGTTAACACTAAAATATTACAATCCTTTTTTTTTCTTTGGAATACATTAACCAATAGTGGTGGTGTTTAAGTATTTATATAATTCCCAGAGGACAAAGTTAATATAATTCATGTTATAATTATTGTTTTATAAGTTTTATTAGCAGTTGTTAAGCGATTTTTGTTGTTGAAGAAATATGTACTTGATTTTCGGCAAATATTAATCATTTATAACTACTGTGTCCAATCAACTCGTTGGCTGTATAGTACTGACCATTAATTCTCTCGTTGTAAAAAAGTTGTTTTTTTTTAACCTACATATTTCAAAGTAAAAGTCAAAGTCAAAAACCATTTATTCTGTTTAGACCATTAATACGGAACTTACAATACGGCAAAAAAAATTAATCTAATGTTTGGCAAATGGACCACCGGTTCGAAATGCGGCCCTGTCCTGAGAAGACTCCAGCAAGAAACTCAGCGAGCTGTTTTTTTTTGGTCTATTTACAAACATATTTACTTAACATAAGTACAATATTTCGTTTGAGTAGCATAGAGAGAGAGCAAACAGTTCATATCCAAGCTTGCTTGTCGTCAAAATAGTCTTGAATTTTATAATAGCCTTTTTGGCAGAGTTTACTTTTAATTTGTCTTTTAAATTTATGAAGAGGTAGATTCTTCATTTCACTAGGATGCTTGTTGTAGAAGCGTATACAGTTACCCCGAAAGGAATTACTAATTTTGTGGAGTTATTACAATATATACATAGAGACTATTACGAACCACAAGATTGTTTTTATGTCTAGTATTTACGTTATGTATATCACAAAGCCTTAAAAAATTGGAAATGTTTGTTCTAACATACAAAAGATTTTCAAAAATATATTGGGAATCTACAGTTAGAATGTTTATTTCTTTGAACTTTTCTCGGAGGGAGACTCTTGGGCCCAACTTATAAATTGCCCGCACCACCCGCTTTTGCAGTACAAAGATTGTATTTAAATCTGCGGCATTACCCCAAAGGGGAATGCCTTAGCTCATAATAGTCAGTGGTAGAGTCAGGCAACAGTGTGAGTCGTAGAGTCAGGAAACAGTAATTTTGGCCGTTGCATGAATGGGTCGACTCGACCGGGGAAGTTCTCACTGTTGCGTTCCGTTTGGTGAGTGAGAGTGCCGGAGCTTGGGCTTGGGCTGAGGGGATGGGAAAGGAGTTTGGACTCCTTTCCCATCCCCTCCCAAACTCCTTTCTCATCCCCTTTCCTTTACAGGGTCGGCAGCGCGAGTGTGACGCCACTGGTGTTGCACACGTCCATAGGCCGCGGTAACCGCTTCCCATCAGGTGGGCCGTGTGCTTGTCTGCCACCTTAGGGGTTTAAAAAGAAAAAAAAAATACTATGGAAATAACTGAAATAAACTATTCTAGCGGTATCTATATTTGTTAAAGTCCTAATCTTTTTCACAGTGTAGGAAGCAGAACTTAACCTACTAGCTATTTTTTCAATATGTGATCCCTAGTGTAATTTAGCATCGATACTTAAACCTAAGAACACGGTTGATTCCACAAGCCTCAAGAACTGTCCATTAAGTTGTATATTGGTTTCCACTTGTGTAACATTAGGTAAGATTAATTTAGCGTCGGTAGCTTAATGGTTAAGGAGTCGACCTTACGATCAGGTCCCGGGTTCGAATCCTGCCCATTACACTACCGACGTGAACCCACTCCTAACACAAGCAATTTAGCTTAGCTGGAGGGGTTAGGGGGAATATTAGTAATTTCGGTTACTAATATTCTTATAAAAAAAAAAGAAATAAAAAAGAAATAAAAAAAAAGATACATTTGGTTTTTTTTTTCATTAAGGCAAAGATTATTTATATAAACCAATGAACCACTCGTGAGATTGCGTTGTTCACTTCGTCATAATTATCTAATTGTCTTTTAATTTTAAATATTAAGGAAGTATCATCAGCAAACAAAACAATACTATTTTTATCCCTTACGTAGTAAGTCATACGTAGGAAGTCATTTATATAAATTAAAAATAAAAATGGTCCAAGTATCGAACCCTGTGGAACGCCCATCGAAACCAAAGATCCCACCGAACGTGTACCGTTCACATCGACCCTCTGAATTCTATTTTTCAAATAAGAAGTCAAAAGGTAGAGAGCCTTGTTCCTTATTCCGTAATAATCTAATTTCCTGACCAATGTATCACGGTGGACGCAATCGAAGGCTCTGGATAGATCGCAGAAAACATCTAATGCATCCTGCTTATCCTCCCAGGCCTCATAAATACATTTCAATAACTCTATAACAGCATCCGTCGTTGATCGTCCTTTAGTAAAACCAAACTGTTTATCATGAAATAATTTATATTTATTAAAATGGGTTAGCATCTGGTCTAGGTTTAATTTCTATTATACTTTACTCAAGGTTGGCAACACAGAGATGGGTCTGATATTCGAGGGATCTGAGGCGCTGCCTGCCTTGGACAAAGGTATAACTTTACTATGTTTCATTAAATCAGAAAATATACCGCTATTAACGCAGTCATTAAACACAGTTGCTAGATGGGGAGCAATGACATCAATGATTTATTTATTTATTTAATAGGTTTATCCACAGCAAATGCATTACAAATTGGTATATAATACATGTTTAGCGAGTAATGTGGCTGATACATTTGCCAATTACGGATAACCAGCATGCGTAATATTATAACATTGAAGAAAAGAAAAAAAAACCTATATTAGCACAGAGAATTAAATAGACAAAATAACATATCATACAGTCTGAGTTAAGCAGAAATAAGTAAAATGAATTCCATACCTACCACTATTTACTTATTATACTGAGTAGGTATACTATCTACTTTAATTTGGTGGTGACTATATTGTTATTATTGGAGGCTCGAAAGGTACTAAATATTTTATTTTTAAATCTATTTTTGGAATCATGGTATATGTCGATGTCAGGTGTGGACTTGGATATTGTATTAAGTTCTTTGCACAGCCGGTGCAGAGGAGAACTAGCCCCGATGTTCGGTTTGAAGGTTGGTAAGTGGTACACATTGGAAATTGGATATCTTGGCATTTTACGGGGTACCTGAAGACTGATACGCGAAACCAATTCGCTGCAGTCCAAACTACCATTCGTTAACTTATGCAGGAATGCAAGACCCTGCACTAGGCGTCGTTCACGCAATGTATGCATATTAAAGTGTTTTAGTCGCTGTTGGTACGGGCATCTATGAGAGATTCCACTGGAGTTATAGGCTAGGTTTCGTGTGAATGCACGTTGCAGACTTTTGACACGTTGAGAATGTACGGCATAATAAGGACTCCATATCATACTTCCATATTCCAATCGGCTACGGACTAACGTATTGTAGAGGGTTATTTTGGTTCGCGGTAACTGAAACTCTTTAGTGCAGCGCCTTACAAATCCGAGCATTTGTGCTGATTTTGTAACAATGCTATCCACGTGTTTTTTGAAGCTAACCTTACTATCTATGATGACACCTAAATCACGGACTTCATTTACCTGATCTAAGATAGTGTTGTTTATGTTATACGATGAGGTAAAGGGTTGTTTTTTCCTTGTATATTTAATATGGAAACATTTTTTAACATTAAGTGACATGTTATTTGTATTACACCAGTCAACAATTCTATCTATGTCACTTTGCATAATGAGCACGTCTTCCTGCGATGATACAATTTTATAAATTTTTAGGTCATCTGCAAATAATAAGGCATTGCAATGGTGAATTTGGTTCGTTATGTCATTGATGAACACGGTGAAAAGGAGTGGTCCAAGATGAGATCCCTGAGGAACACCGGAATCGGCATAATATGGGAATGATTCGTAGCCACTTAATGCAATAATCTGTGATCTTTGAGATAAATAGGAAGAAAACCACCTAAGCAAAGAGCCATGTATGCCATTAAAATGTAACTTAGATAACAGAAATTGGTGGTCCACTTTATCAAATGCGCTTGAGAAATCAGTACCTATACACAGTGTCAACTTCTTTTTTATTGTCAAGGGCTATTGTAATATCAGATACAAATTCAATTAAGTTTGTGTCCACGTTACGTCCTGATTTAAAACCACGTTGTCTCGGAGAAATTAAGGGATCTAAATGCTTAGTAATAATAGGACAGATAAGTGATTCAAATATCTTTGGAAAACACGATAGAATGGAAATGGGGCGGTAATTGGATACGTTAGCCGCGTCTCCTTTCTTGTAAACTGGAACGATTCTCGCATTTTTCCATACGCTAGGAAAGATGCCCTGTTCTAGGGAGCGATTAAATATGGTAGCTAAGGGCAGGGCCAGGCATTCACGGCAGTGGTTTATAAATATAGGAGGTATTGAATCAGGTCCGGGCCTCTTGGATGTGTCTAACTGCTTAAGTTTCGTCAGGACATCTTCTTCGGAGATTTTTATTTGACTGAGAGTTCTATTGCAATTGCTAGGGGTAAAAGTAATGTCGGTATCGCGTTTGGGATTGAATACGGAAGAAAAATGTTTGGCAAATAGGTCTGCTATATTAGATCCACCGCTTACGATTACATCTTTCATATGCATTTGAGAGGGAATGGAGCTGTCCTCTCGTTTCTTATTTTTAATGAAACGCCAAAATGCTTTCGGGTTTTTTTGGATATCTAGTTCTATTTGATGTTTATTTTCACTATAGCAACTACTGATGAGCTTATGACAGCGACTGCGAAGTATTTTAAAACTGATTTTGTCCCGAGGATTGTTGAACTTACGGTAGGCACGTCTTATTCTTTCTTTTTCACGTAATAATTTTATAAGAGAATTTGAGAACCATGGGGGATATTTGGATTTACTTGGTACATATTTAGATGTATATTTTTCTATAGTATCGCGTAACGTACTGTACAATACATCAACACTCACATTAACGTCACTGCACTGACTAATCTTGTTATTTAAGTCAGAGTTTCTCAAATCAAATATGATATTTTCATAGTCTGCCTTGAATAAATTATGCCCCGATCGGTAGTTTGCTGTTAGGTTTGTTTTTTTAACGTCAAAGGGTATGGATATTTGTAGAGATGGGTGGCGACGATCACGTTTACTTAAGATATCGGAGGAAGAAGTAACTGCAATGTTAGCTATATTACTTAGGACGAGATCTAATATACAGTCTTCCGAATTTTGTATATTGTTGTACTGATAAAGATTACCGAAAGAAATAAAATCAATCAAAGACAGACCCAACGAACAGTCATAATTAGAAGGAGTAAGGTAATTTACATTGTCTTTACGTGCCCACTGTATAAATCTCAGATTGAAATCTCCAAGAATAACAACATCGTTAACCTGACACAACACATTATTAACATGATTTAAAAAACTAGACAGGGAGTCCAATTTAATAGGAGGCGGTAAGTATACAACACATATTGCTACTTTTTTGATACGATTATTAACATTCAACTCTAAAATAACCCATAAATCCTCGAAGCCGCTTTCCCACTGACAGATTCTGGTGGACTTTATATGCTTAGCCACTGCGATCAAAACGCCACCACCGTCCATTTTGGAGTCCCTGTGGCATATTCTATCTCTACGGTATACGATATATCTTTGGTCAATGAGCTCACCATTGGATATATAAGATTTTAAGCCAAGTCTCAGTGAGAGTGATTATATCATAATTACAAAGTAAAACATTTTTGTACAGGTCATCAGTCTTTTTTCTAAGACCGCACACATTTTGGTAATAAATATCAAGCATTGTCAAAAAGTTAACACTTAGAACACGTTACACATAGATTATAATATATAAGGGATAGTCAAATTTACGTGGCAGCAGAACCCTTCCTTAGCAGTTTGAGGCTCTCCTGATTGCGAATTAGTATAGCCTGATCGTTGACATCTTTGCGTACCAATATGCGGCCATTGCGTATCCAGACAAATTTATATGACATATCTTTAGCTAGTTTTCGAGTTGCTGCATGAAGTTGTTTGTTGGAAGGGCTTAAATGTTCGCCCACAAAGACAGGAACACGGTTGCCGGAGATTCCTAAGTGATGCGAGTTCAATTTGTCATGTGGGTGTTTCCTGTTGTAATTAACTACAGCTGCCAAGATAACGTCGCGCTGCCGCGGGCTGCGAAACTTTACTATCACGTTGCGAGGTCTGCCACTCTCCCTATTTAGTTTAGCAACTCTTGTAACTTGCAATACGTCAGTATCCTGAATTTCAGTTCCAGTGGTGTCTGCTAATTGCATAACAGTATTTACAAGCTTTTCAGACCTGTGCTCTGGTAAACCACTAATCTCAATGTTAGATTCTCGCATGTTTTGTTCAATAACGCACAAGCGAGTTGTTAGATCATTGACATTATCGCGCAAATACTTATTTTCTACAATCAATTTATCAACAGTCTCATCTTTCTCCTCTAGACGCTTTGTAAGGTCCTCAAACTTAGAGTTAAAGAAGGAGAATGCGTCTTGAAATTCCTTAATTTGACAATTGATATTCTTTAATTGATCAGAGACTAACTCTTTAATGGTTAACTTTAACGTTGCAGTCAATTCCTGTTTGACAATTTCTCGAAGTGAACTTTCAGTAACGTACTGGTTGTCAGTTAAATCGTGTGTCGAAGCATCGATATTCCTCCTGAGCACCGTGACGTTAATATCAGGTGAGATGTGGGATTGCTTTGGGCTCGGTGGGCCAGGACGTACTGGAGTATCGGTGTTATCAGTTTTGGTTTGTTTACATTGACATTCCGGGCATTTCCACGAAGATTTTTGCTTGATATCCATAAGTGCGAAGCATTTTGACGTAATATTAACGCAAGGCAAGTCGTACCTCGACTTACATGCACAGCAACTTAAGTAATCCTTATTGGGTATTGGTTTAAGACACCCGGCACAAACATTCCCTTTTGGAGCCATTCTCATAGGCTTATATATTTTTGTATATCAATGTTCAGAATAGATATCCTGGTCCGAATAGATTACAAAAAGTGTTCGGATTACCAAGTGAGGATCGATCTAGCGACCTATGAATAGCAGTCGTCGCAGTTCCGTCTGGGCTACAAGTATCATTAATTATGTATTCAAAATAGCGAGTTGTATTATACTTGCGAAATAAATACTATTGTTTACGTTTCTGTTTTATCAACATGTATATTCGATGTTCAAAGCAAGATGTCACTAGTTGTCTTAAGAAACAATTTGAAATTTTGCAAATAACGGCACTATGTTTTATTAAAAACTTGGAATTCACTATTAATTGCAGTGTTTGCTGGTTTTGTAGTTGTAGCACTTATTTATGTTTCACTTTGTTGGTTTAAAGCACTTTTAATATTTGGAGATTTGCGCATTCGAGATATTTAGGATTTTTTATTACTGACCTATTCACACAAATAACTTCTTTTCGGTGCAGTATTTTTTTTCTATAACACTGTCACTATATATTTAGGGTATTATATGGCATTTAAATACATTTTCACACCGTAGTAGACTTTTATTCTATTTTAAACAATTATTATACACGTGTAACGTTCCCCCCAATATAATCCTTTATGTGAACTTGAATCGCCCACTGATGAGACGTTGGACCTGAGTGCAGCAACTGCCTACAGTGCTGAAGGCACTGAAGTATCCGTTACTATTATATCCTCCAAGTTTAGGAAGAGACCATTGACATTTGGCTTTATTGTGATCGTCTAAGTATGGGACCCTTTATACGTTGTGTTTAAGCATTGTAGCAACTCATAGTCCTTTATTTGGTACATTGAGACAAGGCAGAGTACATGGTATTGAGAACACTGATTACAATCTAATTCCTATAACGATTTTCTGTCTAGCAATAAAGTTAAATAATGTTCCTATACAACTACATTGAATCCCTGAACCTAATATGAATTAAGATTTTGAATTTAGGAGCTACCTAGCCTCAGTGATACTTAGTGATATCAAATTCTGAATATTAAGTTCATTCCTAAGTGATCCTAGGTATAGACAGTTCAATTCAAAAGGTAATAGTTTTCAGTAAATATAGAGAATTGAAATTAAAATTAGAGTTAAGATTACCTATGTGCTTGACCTACATTGATAATTGTACAGAATGCCTGAGACTTTCCTGCATGAAGCTAGATCATGGCTAAAGGTAATAAATAGTTATTGACTGTTCTAAGTTACAGAAATAAGTATTAACAAGGGTAAAATATATAATCAATTTAGAAATATCCTAAAAATAACTGAATAATTAAAGGAATGGATATGAATATCTTATATGCAAGTTAGAATATAATTGGTAACACTTGTTGGCAGTCATAAAATAGTGAAACAATGCTTAACTACTTGTAAAACTAAGTTTCACCTTAAGATGTCTGCGAGTAATTGTTCTAGATAATTAATAGTAGGAACATTATATGCACTTAATACCGTCTAATCCTTTACTGATTAACATGATAAGTTTCTAAGGCTTTCTTACATGCAAGCAAGTTTAATTCCACAGTATGATATAAGTATAAGCATGTAGTTTAGATGGAAGTGAAGGTATAACACACTCAATATAGAGTGGCCTCACTATACTGGACCTTTCAAAGGAAATGTACCTACATAGTCTTCTTATATACAATTTGAGTTATTTAGACAAAGATATAGTAAATAATGGTGGTCAAGTGAATAAAATGTGTGATTAAATACATATGTGGTTAACAATCAGGTACCGTGAGATAACCTACATAATAGATTATCTCAGAGTAGCCGGACAATTGAAATGAAGCTTCTGTTGATATATGGAGACTGCTAGGATGGGGTATTTTGATAGGTAATTAGGAACCCTATGACCGGTTCCATTTCTGGAACCGGGGAGGCCGCATCCACCAACCCCAGGCCCCCAACGAGCAACCAATCCTCTCCAAGCTGAAGGCATACTAGTTCCAAGCCATGCACAACCTTGGTGCTTTACAAATTAAATAGTACCGAATTGGGAATGAGTGCCCAATTTCGACAAGTAGGTTAGATGGAAATACATCCAGTCTAACGAATGCATAGCTCAAATCATTGCTGTTATGGGTACCAGCTGTAAACAGACATGGTAATATATATGATTAGGCCCTCCCGGATCATAGGACCAAGACGCCAACCGTCACCACTCAGGGTCGAACCTAATCGTCACAGTGGACGAGTCAAACAGTGACCAGTGGGTGTTCGAGGCTGTGTGATCATGTGGCAACTGTCCACGTTTCAGGGTCAAGCGATACCGCGACCAAACGCTTTCAAGACACACGCATATCACCGAGAGGACATAATAATACATAGGTAAGTATGATGGCATGTATTGTGAAGGCTTAGCCCAATACAATGCTTACAATGAAATGAGCACACATCCGTCAAACAGGATACATAGATCAAATTGAACATCGATCCTGTAGACAATTTGTTTTTAATATCCGAATTAAATCAGGCACTCACAAGGAATGGATAGGGACAAGGAATTGTCAAGAGTTAAATGAAGCTACTTTATAAGATAACAATCATTCACCCAAGTAATTTCCGTACCTTTCGAGCTTCTCATCTTTACAATGAAAGTGAGGTCTAATTGATAGGAACGATAATCCAGCAGATGGCTACATTTCAGTATAACCATCGTAATTAAGGTAGCTCAATTTATCAAACCTTAATCTCATCCTAAGCAAACTGAAGAGCTTGGGAGGCTCCTTGAGCGTGCCTAGAACCACTTATTCCGTATACACAAGGGTATTGTATAGTATGCAGGCTGAGTATAACGAAGAGCGTAGGTATAACGTAATGTTTTATAAGTTAAATCATAAGGCCCATTAATCACACTTTGCACATTAAATGCCGTCACAGATATAGGTTAAGGGTCTACAATAGACATCCCAAGCTTATAGAAACTAGCCATCTAGGTTTAAATAAAGTAGGTAGCATCAAAAGAAAGCGTTAGTAGCAAATTGCTTAGGTAGGTACATATAGGTTAACGGCGATACAACTGTTTTGTAATCTATTCATGTGACCTAAACTTTAAGGATTATGAAAGAACACACAGAACATACTTTCCGCATGTAAATCGGAATGCCGCCTGCTTCAAATGTTATCGTTCCCTAGCTGTAATTCAGAGGAATATGGAGTTGGTTGGCACCGTTAGGTATCCCTCCATAACCAGGCACATTGCTTGGGTTTCCTACGGGAAAACTAGCTAAACCTCCGCCGCAGCGCTACCCTCAACTTCTAACTTAAGAGACGATAAACGACAGCAATGACTTTACGAATGGGTCGCCAGACTCTTCGACCCAAGACAGTAATAGTACGCTTATATTTAGCGTTCTAAAACGCCTAATGAAAGGAGTCTTGATTTTCGTAAAGGCCCTACACTTCCTACGCTAAACAACTTTACGAATGGGTCGCCAGACTCAACGATCCAAAGCAGTAATAGTACGCTTGTATTTAGCGTGCTACTACGCTTAATGAAAGGTGTCTTGATTTTCGTAAAGTTGTTACATCTTATACCCTACATGTATGAATATATCTCACAAAAAAATTCACGTTTCGTTTTATTTTCTACCCACAAAAGTAAATTATCATGGAAACAATCATGAAATCCAAATACAGACAACATATTAAGAATAAGAAGAACAAAACTAAGATAACTCACCACCAGACTTACACGCAGCTACCAGGCTCGAAGGCTGCTCAGGCAGGGCCACCGCTTGTTCCTCGTTCCCGATGAATTCTTGAAGACTGTCACAAGCCTGCACGGGCAGAGCTTCTGCTAGGTTCTAATTCGCGATGAATTCTCGATAAAAACTCCCTGATATTCTCCGGTACGCCCCTTTTATTTCCTCCTACTACCCCCTCCTTTCCTAATTTTCGTTCGCCCCACCGATAATCACGCCACTACACGTCATCTCTTCCGAGTTGCCATAAAACAATCCGTTTCAAAACTACTACCAACTATCGACTATTTGAAATTAATAACGGAACTATCAGCCTAAACGAATAAATCCACTTCAACCATAATTTATTCGATTCTATGTTAAAAGTAGCCTCACATTAAATCAATTGTTTTGCAAATAGTTTATTTATATTCATTACTAATATGTACTAATTTTATTTCATTATTTATTTTCTTTCGACTATGTTTGCTTTTCGCTTTTATATCGTATTAAATCAATTATTAATCAATTACGCCTAGAAAAATGTGCGAGTTCAATCCTTGTTCTCTTCTACAGTCTTTTACAGTTTACATATTGAACCCAGAGAACATGTCCTTTACTTTTATTCTACTTTTAGACCGACAATGTACGAGTAGTGAGAAGGGTATTTTAATGTTAATCTGCAACATCTGAAGCCGTTCTGAACAGCAAGCCCCCATCCTCTGACCGCCAATGCAATCTCGATGGGTGGGACCGTCACAATCGCCCCTTAAAATATAACGTAGTTCACCGAAGTGATATTTTACCTATAATAACGGGTACAACCCATCACGATTGCCGCAGACAATACAACACAACCACAACCAGTCTAGTATCAGACAGAGCCGGGTGCCTACATACATCGTAAGGTAGTGTAAATCTTTCCCATAATAATTCACTATGGAAACCTAAGAATTAATTTATTAAGAAAATATTAAAATTGAATTATTGTATACCTTAATTTTGTTAGAGTGAAATAAGTATTATGATAGTAATTCCTATTGATCACCAAATGAGATGGATTGTGAAGGCAATGGTTAGTTGGTAAAGGTAAGTAAAGCAGGTCCTAACTATCTTCCAATACAAATTTAGCCACACTAATTTCGATGCGGTGAGTTGTATTGATATTGCAAAGTCCTGTGGATTCACAGAACAATGCTTATCAATTATGTTTGTAGAGTGTGCGTAAAGATATGTCAGCTGCATGGGAAGTGTATTTGCTTGCAGTAAATATAATCACAAATTAATGTCGTCATAGAAGTCTACGCATAAAGAGAGTTGTGAGTTCCCTAAAATCCGTATCAACTTCCTGAATAGACACTCACTTATGAAAATACCACAGAATGTGTAAAGTCGACTGTAGCTAAATTAGTATTTTTATTTTCTCCTTGTTTGCTTAGTTAGAATCCAGTCGTCCCACACCTTAAGTGTGTGTGTAGTTTAACCATATCAAGGCAAACCACTTCTCCATCTCGATACCAAGCTTGATAGCGGTCCCGCAACACAACACTATCTCTTCAAGCCAGGACATGACAGTCTATAGCAAGGAAAGCCTGGTTGTGAGGCAAGCTCAGTCCTAGCGACTCAGAGTAATGGTATTACCCCGCCCTTCAATAATAAAGTCATTCCTTAACAGCCGTCAAACATAGCAAGTGCGAACGGTCCACCCCACATGGCTCGAAACCCAAAAGTGTCCACCGCAAAAATGGCGCATGTGTAGTGTGGCTCATTTTAACTTAACTGTGTAGTCGAGGAAATGTGAAGGTACCTTAACGGTATGCTTAGACCTCGGATTCATCAATCTCGAGCCCGTCTACTATCCTAACTCTTAGCAATCCTTCATAAATCCGATTGAGGTGCATGCAGAATGACTGGACTATAACCATGCCTCGCAATTCTACTCCCTATAGTGCTGGTTGGTTAAAATTCGTTTTTTATTATTTATAGTATGCATAACGCTAGTTTGTTTAATACCAAATGAGATTCAATTTCTATATATGTGTGAGTAGATATATGTGTTTTAGAACTGGGACAGATCTCATGCTCCTATGTTCAGGCTTAAGTAAAACTACAACACTACGTTATTTCCTGCCAGTATGACAATCTCAGCGGGAAAAATGGTTGTGAGTCATTCAGCGCTGCCGCACAGAGTAGACGATTATAGAAGATTTTGTAGTTCTCTACATCGACTTATAATCCAACTACTCCATTCCCCAAAAATAGTCAGACCTTGTGGGCAATGAAAATAAAGGGGCCAATAGCCTTTACTCCACCCGAAACAGACCCAAAAGACACGTCCCAGTTCTCAAACATTCATGTAGAGTGTGCAACCAATATGTTCATAACGTGTATAGTCGAGATTCTGTGAAGACCCATTAACGGCATGCTTAGACCTCTAGTCCATCTCTAACCTAACACCTTGCATAATCTTCACAAAATCTATTTGTGACGCGGTGTGAATAGGCAATTGAATCTCAACTGGTCTCATAATCTCATAGCTTTAATTATAGTACTAATCGGGATGGTCCTTCATTCTGATTTTAATGAACCCATTCCATACACTCATACAATTCACTAGTATACATCTCATAACAACAAAAAAAATCATCATACACGCTTTCATAGCAAACTCCCGCTGCCGAGCTCACTACCAACCGACCAGTACTAATAAAGCAAAAGAATTCTCATTATTTGCTCTTCCCCTTTTTTATGATTATTATCATATATTTATTATTATTTTTATCTCCTTTATTCATTTAAATACATATAAATTACATTTTTAAATATATCCCAAAAATACAATTTCCCTTTTATTATTATTATTATTGACTGTCAGTTAAACTGGAATTCCGATTTAGGAAAATAGTGTTCGAATTAATTTCTTACGCACTATATATATATGAAAAAACTGCAACCAGGTTTACAGTCATAACTGCATATCACGAATCTCCCTCAGGGTAATAGACCACCATCTAAATCAAATGACATTTCTTCGTGATTCTACAGGTTTCACCGTGATTTTAATATACCACCACCATTGCTTCAGTGCTCATTCGAATGATTGCCTCTTATGATACAAAAAAAAAATCGTAAAAGAATAATTACATTTATTAGTTCAATTATGTGACTAAAATAAAAGTATCATTGGAAGGATTGGAAGGGACACCTCACTAAATTCTAAAGTCTAGTCTATATAATTAAACTAACTATTTTAAAATTAATTGAAAACAAGCTACTAATTTAAGTTATTTAATTTTGTATTGCGTAGGGAATTATCACTAGGTACTCAAACCAAAACCGCTACCTCCACCTTCCTGTCTTTAAAGTAATTTAAAAAATTCAAAAAAATCAAAGTATACTGCAGTCAATCTAACATAAAGTCCATCTAATTATTTATTAAGTTCCCGCCCCCTAGCTTATATAGTCTGCTAAAGTATTCCTATCATATTGATAATTAATGTACTGCTATGAATGGAGCAACTGCATCCAAAGTACCAATGCAATGAGTGTGCAATAATGGGTACAATGATAATATGTAAGTATACAACTATGTAGTCAATCTTAGTTATTTACTTAAAAAAAACATCTATATATTTAATGTTATGAATAGGCATTTGTACCTTGTTTTCCCTAGAACTGCCTACGAAATTATAGCTAAGAACTAGTTACTGTTGTTTCTTCCCTATGTCATGAAGTATCTGCTTACGATCTAATAATAATATTTCAACTTTAACAAAAACACTTCGCGATATAATCTACTTCCATGATCACATACAAGATTAGCTGATAACGCACGAGACCCTGATTGTAAGTTTCGATTTTAAATCCAAGAACTAATAAAACAAAGTACTTCATAATATGTCCAATTATCTATTTATTTATTTTTTATATCTACTTAGTAGGTCTATTAGAATTAAAATAAGAGTATAAAACCACGCCCTCTATTCAACTTTCAATGAACTAACAACTGACGGGGATTGATCGCCCCTAGGTTATTTCGCTAGATGGCGCTAGTAGGTTCCAATCCAGCTACAATATTAAAATTATACATCTCAGTTATCGAATCCAACCTAATAAAATTTAACTATACGTTTTATACAAATAACTAAAAGCACATTCTATACATACGATGCAAAAATTTCAGATTTAACTACCATATCTAATGATAATTAGAGCTCATAACCTGCCATCTAGTGTCCCACCGCATCCAACTATAATGTCGAAGAGAATTATCACATAATAACTTCTTTAAAGATCCAGTTTTTGCGTAAAGTTTGTAAAACTATGTCTATTTAAATGTAAATTTACCATATTATGTAACTGTCCCAAAATAATTAACTAAGGTTTGTTCCAGGTGAACTTATTAAAAGTTCAAGCATTAAATCAATTATAGCGAAATCTTATTGACAGTCGATTCTCGTTACATTCTGAAAAATTTCAGTCATGTAAGCAACCCAAGTTCCGCCTAGCGACAATACCCCGAACTACCTTTAAGTCTACACTGTAAAAATACTATAAACATTTAAGTAGATAAAATACTAAATTTGAATAAAGGACATGGGCTCAAGCTGAAATTAATACAATTCAGGAACAAAATAACCATCAAATGACAAAAGATTTACTGGGAATTGAACTTACGATCATTTGACATAGCTAGGCATTCTAACCACTACTCCATAGCAGAATATAGTAATAAAATATAATTAAAATGACAAAAAGAGCTTCCCCTTTTGAGGATCGAACCCTGACCACCTGTGTGTTAGTTACTTAGGGCAATCCAATAGACCATCTCAGACCCTGCTAATTTTTCTAAAATTTAGATTTACTTCCTACATGGCAAATCATGTAAATGTTTAAAGTCTTGACACACTAAATAAACGCTTCTAATATACTTTTTATACTATTATTGATATTATTATTATTTATAATATCGCCGCTTTACAAATATCTACTGAAATTATATAAAACACATTATTTTGATTTGTCTAATAGCTGTTATGGTGTCACTATCAATTCCCCAATCGTAGGTACATAGTTTTGTTGCCTATATTTTATGTTCTCGAGGCAAAGGGGAATCCAAAATATTACAGAATTTATTTCCGTATATTACTTCTACGAAAGAACTTTGTTCTTAAATATGGAATCATCTTCTAAATAAATAGCAATTCAACAATCGCGACATAGCACTTCCGCTGACGCGCTGCTGTGCAATGTTTTCGTATCATTTATTATTTACGTTAACATTTAAACTAAACCATCCCTACAAAATCTATAAGAAATTCCTAAATCGCTAATTACATAATAATAACATTTCATTTTACATGTATCTATTATTTAAATATTTCATGGGATTTTAAAAGACTTTAATTTTATCTTGATATTCCGTTGTATGCATTGTTTTGCAAAACACTCAGTTCACACAATCATATAAATAAATTTTATCGACTTTTGATTTTATCAGCTAATTTTACAAAGCCAATATCGTTTTTTCATTATGAAATCACCCTGAATACTTCAATAAGAATTTATCGTCCGCGAACGCCGTTACAACTAGGTACTTCTAAACTTCTTCAACAAGTAAGTTCTTTGACGAGCAATATTATCTAAATGAAACCTTTTAATCCCATAACCTATTGTTAATTCTATTTAGTACTATTGTGTATAGCAACAATGTAAAGCATCAACCTATGGCAGCAGTGCTCACACCTAAATACTAAAATAAAATTTATAATTAGAATAAAGTTTAACATTACAACGACTATCAAGCACCATGAATGAGGTATTATTTTGATCGGCTGCCTAACCTATCTCATCACAATGTCAGTTCAGTGAATACATCTTAGTATGCGAACCATTAACTTATGTATATTGTAAGCAATGCATTTAAGTTTTTATCTATTTCACTACCTACTTTTATAATTTGCACCATCTTTTGTACCATATTAGTTCATGCAACCACAAGGTACTTGTAACACTAAATGTTTAGATGTAAGTATCTATGTTATTAGGTATTCATATTTGTAACCATGTACCTATTCCTTATATAAGTAGAACTACTCTTTGATTCCAGTGAATAATGTACTTAACCTCAATTTCAGGTTTTAGCTTATATAAATTACTGTAAACCCTTTCATAAAGGACAGTATAAATGCATAAAACAACCATATTTAAGATGTTTAAATTCCTATAAATTTAAAGTATAGTAATCATATCTTTCTTTGTTTCAGCGTTTGAAAGAATCTATCCTTGACTCTAAAAGAGGAATCTATTATTCTCACACAACCGGACACTTTAATATAAATGACAGGTTCCATGTGCAAAGAAGAATTTGGATAACACTAGAAGTCAATGAACTTATACAGCTGTGAACTAAAATTTGAATGGTACAAAACTCAAATTAGATACAACTTGTACTTGGAAGTAGGTACAC
This sequence comes from Cybosia mesomella, assembly GCA_946251805.1. Classification (NCBI taxonomy): domain Eukaryota; kingdom Metazoa; phylum Arthropoda; class Insecta; order Lepidoptera; family Erebidae; genus Cybosia; species Cybosia mesomella. The sequence goes on along the minus strand of OX276402.1, from coordinate 29,228,200 downwards.
AATAGAATACAGTACAGTAAGTTTTCCATTGAAAGTTCCCTAGAAATACTCAAAATAATCTACTTTTTGCCGCTAACATTATACATTACAAATCTAATGTAAACTAGTGTATATGAATTTTATGATTTTCTACTGATTGATGCAACCTAAAACAGATTGTTTATTTTGTGATACTGACAGGCAACTATGTGACATTTGTCTGCTATGGGCAAATGTATTAGTATTTGACTTCATTTCATATGTACATGTACTTACATGTAAAATAAATTAATCTATTATATCACTACTATTACATAAGGCAGTATATATGGCTATGGTTTACCTATTTATAACTCATCACTTAGTAAATTAATGCAAATTTAAATATTAGGCATCTACTTAATATTACTTTCAACCCAAAATTTACTTACTCTGACTATGCCCAAACAATGAAACTGCACTGAAATTATGGTAACAGTCTATTATTCATAGCATCATTCTTAGAATGTTTAAAACAAGTTATTTAGCTTGTAATAATATATTCTGGCTTAGGTTTCTGCTTAAGGCATTTTATTATTAATCTATATATTTGATAAACTGTGTAAAAAGTAAGCTACTATATATTGTGTTTTCTTCCTCAAAGTTTTAATTGACCTTATGTGTATTTGTATGTATCAGTATCTGTGTATTTACTTGTGCCTAGGCTCTTGCTTGTAAATTTATGTACTTTTATGACATACATAATGTGTTGTTTGTGTTGTATTATTGTTCCTACACAGCAATATGGTTATGCACGCCCCTAAATACTTTAAATGGTTACACTACTCTACCTATAGCATTATTAGTCCCATTTTAGATATAAAATACTTCTCACCTTCGATATTAAAAGACATAGTGTTCCCAAGGTACTCGCTTATCCTCAACAATTTGCAAAACCAAACAATCTTGGTCATCACGGCACCAAATTGTAACGTTCCCCCCAATATAATCCTTTATGTGAACTTGAATCGCCCACTGATGAGACGTTGGACCTGAGTGCAGCAACTGCCTACAGTGCTGAAGGCACTGAAGTATCCGTTACTATTATATCCTCCAAGTTTAGGAAGAGACCATTGACATTTGGCTTTATTGTGATCGTCTAAGTATGGGACCCTTTATACGTTGTGTTTAAGCATTGTAGCAACTCATAGTCCTTTATTTGGTACATTGAGACAAGGCAGAGTACATGGTATTGAGAACACTGATTACAATCTAATTCCTATAACGATTTTCTGTCTAGCAATAAAGTTAAATAATGTTCCTATACAACTACATTGAATCCCTGAACCTAATATGAATTAAGATTTTGAATTTAGGAGCTACCTAGCCTCAGTGATACTTAGTGATATCAAATTCTGAATATTAAGTTCATTCCTAAGTGATCCTAGGTATAGACAGTTCAATTCAAAAGGTAATAGTTTTCAGTAAATATAGAGAATTGAAATTAAAATTAGAGTTAAGATTACCTATGTGCTTGACCTACATTGATAATTGTACAGAATGCCTGAGACTTTCCTGCATGAAGCTAGATCATGGCTAAAGGTAATAAATAGTTATTGACTGTTCTAAGTTACAGAAATAAGTATTAACAAGGGTAAAATATATAATCAATTTAGAAATATCCTAAAAATAACTGAATAATTAAAGGAATGGATATGAATATCTTATATGCAAGTTAGAATATAATTGGTAACACTTGTTGGCAGTCATAAAATAGTGAAACAATGCTTAACTACTTGTAAAACTAAGTTTCACCTTAAGATGTCTGCGAGTAATTGTTCTAGATAATTAATAGTAGGAACATTATATGCACTTAATACCGTCTAATCCTTTACTGATTAACATGATAAGTTTCTAAGGCTTTCTTACATGCAAGCAAGTTTAATTCCACAGTATGATATAAGTATAAGCATGTAGTTTAGATGGAAGTGAAGGTATAACACACTCAATATAGAGTGGCCTCACTATACTGGACCTTTCAAAGGAAATGTACCTACATAGTCTTCTTATATACAATTTGAGTTATTTAGACAAAGATATAGTAAATAATGGTGGTCAACTGAATAAAATGTGTGATTAAATACATATGTGGTTAACAATCAGGTACCGTGAGATAACCTACATAATAGATTATCTCAGAGTAGCCGGACAATTGAAATGAAGCTTCTGTTGATATATGGAGACTGCTAGGATGGGGTATTTTGATAGGTAATTAGGAACCCTATGACCGGTTCCATTTCTGGAACCGGGGAGGCCGCATCCACCAACCCCAGGCCCCCAACGAGCAACCAATCCTCTCCAAGCTGAAGGCATACTAGTTCCAAGCCATGCACAACCTTGGTGCTTTACAAATTAAATAGTACCGAATTGGGAATGAGTGCCCAATTTCGACAAGTAGGTTAGATGGAAATACATCCAGTCTAACGAATGCATAGCTCAAATCATTGCTGTTATGGGTACCAGCTGTAAACAGACATGGTAATATATATGATTAGGCCCTCCCGGATCATAGGACCAAGACGCCAACCGTCACCACTCAGGGTCGAACCTAATCGTCACAGTGGACGAGTCAAACAGTGACCAGTGGGTGTTCGAGGCTGTGTGATCATGTGGCAACTGTCCACGTTTCAGGGTCAAGCGATACCGCGACCAAACGCTTTCAAGACACACGCATATCACCGAGAGGACATAATAATACATAGGTAAGTATGATGGCATGTATTGTGAAGGCTTAGCCCAATACAATGCTTACAATGAAATGAGCACACATCCGTCAAACAGGATACATAGATCAAATTGAACATCGATCCTGTAGACAATTTGTTTTTAATATCCGAATTAAATCAGGCACTCACAAGGAATGGATAGGGACAAGGAATTGTCAAGAGTTAAATGAAGCTACTTTATAAGATAACAATCATTCACCCAAGTAATTTCCGTACCTTTTGAGCTTCTCATCTTTACAATGAAAGTGAGGTCTAATTGATAGGAACGATAATCCAGCAGATGGCTACATTTCAGTATAACCATCGTAATTAAGGTAGCTCAATTTATCAAACCTTAATCTCATCCTAAGCAAACTGAAGAGCTTGGGAGGCTCCTTGAGCGTGCCTAGAACCACTTATTCCGTATACACAAGGGTATTGTATAGTATGCAGGCTGAGTATAACGAAGAGCGTAGGTATAACGTAATGTTTTATAAGTTAAATCATAAGGCCCATTAATCACACTTTGCACATTAAATGCCGTCACAGATATAGGTTAAGGGTCTACAATAGACATCCCAAGCTTATAGAAACTAGCCATCTAGGTTTAAATAAAGTAGGTAGCATCAAAAGAAAGCGTTAGTAGCAAATTGCTTAGGTAGGTACATATAGGTTAACGGCGATACAACTGTTTTGTAATCTATTCATGTGACCTAAACTTTAAGGATTATGAAAGAACACACAGAACATACTTTCCGCATGTAAATCGGAATGCCGCCTGCTTCAAATGTTATCGTTCCCTAGCTGTAATTCAGAGGAATATGGAGTTGGTTGGCACCGTTAGGTATCCCTCCATAACCAGGCACATTGCTTGGGTTTCCTACGGGAAAACTAGCTAAACCTCCGCCGCAGCGCTACCCTCAACTTCTAACTTAAGAGACGATAAACGACAGCAATGACTTTACGAATGGGTCGCCAGACTCTTCGACCCAAGACAGTAATAGTACGCTTATATTTAGCGTTCTAAAACGCCTAATGAAAGGAGTCTTGATTTTCGTAAAGGCCCTACACTTCCTACGCTAAACAACTTTACGAATGGGTCGCCAGACTCAACGATCCAAAGCAGTAATAGTACGCTTGTATTTAGCGTGCTACTACGCTTAATGAAAGGTGTCTTGATTTTCGTAAAGTTGTTACATCTTATACCCTACATGTATGAATATATCTCACAAAAAAATTCACGTTTCGTTTTATTTTCTACCCACAAAAGTAAATTATCATGGAAACAATCATGAAATCCAAATACAGACAACATATTAAGAATAAGAAGAACAAAACTAAGATAACTCACCACCAGACTTACACGCAGCTACCAGGCTCGAAGGCTGCTCAGGCAGGGCCACCGCTTGTTCCTCGTTCCCGATGAATTCTTGAAGACTGTCACAAGCCTGCACGGGCAGAGCTTCTGCTAGGTTCTAATTCGCGATGAATTCTCGATAAAAACTCCCTGATATTCTCCGGTACGCCCCTTTTATTTCCTCCTACTACCCCCTCCTTTCCTAATTTTCGTTCGCCCCACCGATAATCACGCCACTACACGTCATCTCTTCCGAGTTGCCATAAAACAATCCGTTTCAAAACTACTACCAACTATCGACTATTTGAAATTAATAACGGAACTATCAGCCTAAACGAATAAATCCACTTCAACCATAATTTATTCGATTCTATGTTAAAAGTAGCCTCACATTAAATCAATTGTTTTGCAAATAGTTTATTTATATTCATTACTAATATGTACTAATTTTATTTCATTATTTATTTTCTTTCGACTATGTTTGCTTTTCGCTTTTATATCGTATTAAATCAATTATTAATCAATTACGCCTAGAAAAATGTGCGAGTTCAATCCTTGTTCTCTTCTACAGTCTTTTACAGTTTACATATTGAACCCAGAGAACATGTCCTTTACTTTTATTCTACTTTTAGACCGACAATGTACGAGTAGTGAGAAGGGTATTTTAATGTTAATCTGCAACATCTGAAGCCGTTCTGAACAGCAAGCCCCCATCCTCTGACCGCCAATGCAATCTCGATGGGTGGGACCGTCACACACGGAGCCAATGTTATTTGTGGCACTACCGCCAAACATGTTGCTTGATAAAGTTTTGACTGATAATCCCCATAGGTCCGCGGTCTTTTTAATATCAATGGATTTAAACGCTTTTGTGATGTCCTTGCTATCAACAACTGAGAATCTGAAAGCGTCCTCACATTTTGTAATTGATTCCATAAGCAATGACTTAGCGGAAGTAGAAGACGACTGAAGAGTTCAGGTAGTAGCTACAGGTAGATTTGAAAAAAAAGTGTTCAAACTCGGTCGCAACTTCCAGATCCTCCGTGACATGGCGACCGTCTATTTTTAAATGGTAATCTCTTACAACTGCTGGAGATTTACCACATTCGGAATTTATAATGTTCCAGGTAGTCTTAATTTTATTAACAGAATTTGATATTGTGTTTTTTTATAAAGTTTGATTTAGCAAAGGAACAGGCTCGCTTAAATATTTTAGAATAGCTTTTGACATAATTCTGAAAATCAGGGTAGAAATTTTATGATTTTCATACAATCTCCTCCTGCTATTATAAATCCCTGGTGTTGCCCAGTCACTGAGAACAGGACGGCGATTTGTGATGAAACATTGAAATGTCATGCCACTAAAATTGATTTAAAATATGATCAGTGGCTTTTTAAAATGGTCACGTTATTAGGACTTGACCTCGCCTGATAGTAAGCTATAGGTAAAGTCTCAGGAAATGAGGGTCACCATTACAGACACCGATAATGCTACTATGGTGTTCATCAGCTTGAGGGCCTCATCAGATGCTATTTCACACTCCGTGGCTGTAGGAAGAGAGAGAGAGAACTAGAAGAACAAATGCCTTCTTCTTATAAACTTTTATTTAGCTTCACCTGTCCCGGTTACCGATTGAGCCGAAATTTCGCATACAAGTGTAAATTGCGTGACAATGCAGTATTATGATGACATGGTGCTGATCTGGTGATGGAGCTGGAAGGTGGCCATAGTAACTTCGCAATAAAACGACACCACCTCATCGAGTTGCAGCTCGTTTGAATCATCTTGATGAGTAGTTTTTCTTTCAATGGTAACCAGAGTCTGATGATGAAGCTGGAAGGTAAACTCTGTAATAAAACGGTGCAATCGAATCGAGTTCCGGCTTTAAATTTTTAGTTCTTTTTATTAACAAGATCATAATAAAAGCATATTTTACTAATAAAGTATTTTTTTTAAATTCCACTTGTTTACGATTACTACAGTGTTTCTACTTTTACTAGAGTCGACCCGACCCCATTGGGCGATACCGCGGCCGCGGCCAAAGTCCTGCCGGTAACCATGGGGTTATCCTTTCGAGGGCTTACCCAGGGTGCCTGGTAATGGACACTTGGGGAGGACACCGTGTGGTTTTAGCCCACCCCATCGTTGGCACCGATGGGGTGAAGCCCGTGGGGGTTTCCACACATAAAAAAAAAGACTTGTCTAACCGAGGCTTTTACTTCGGCACCCAGGGACCACTTACTTCTCCTTTAGATTTGGTTTCTGCGACTTTTATGGAAGCAACTGCCGTCTGATCTCCCAACCCCGAGAGGAAGGCCTGCGCCAGAGCATCGTCCGTTAATCAGAAGGCGTATCGGTTTGCAGGGTCTTCGTGGAGCCTCATACACCGCTTACTAGACCCGTCCGATTGTTGCTTAATGGATTTGAATTTTAAGATAATAACCCACATATTGTAAGTACTGTAATCGAATAATTATTTACATAATCAGATAAGATAAATAAGAAGCTGCTAAAGAATACAAGGGGCAGATGCTGGATGCGGCAAGCTGAAGACAGGGCGCTATGGCGCTCATTAGGGGAGATCTATGTCCAGCAGTGGACTAGAATAGGTTGATGATGATGATGATGATGATGAAAGAATACTGTGCAAAACACATAAAAAGTAGATTTTTTGGTAGAACTCAAGTTATTCACGTTTACACTTGTCTTACATTACTTTTTTTTTACTACTAGATGGCGCCACTTGGCCACAGAGCATAAATCTTCTAGAGCTATAATTCTCTACAGATAGAATATTAAATCTATTGTTTGTATTAAACATATTGCCCAGACAAAAATTATATCCTGGTGCCCTTATACAAATAATGTTCATAAATTTTAATTTTACAATGTGAAATTTACTTACAAACTACATATACCTAAAACAATAGGTTACCTTAATTAATTATTTTCAAGCGGCAGAGGGCACACTTTCATTACACTAGTGGTTAAAATGAAACCTTTTGCAGTTTTTACATTTAGTGCACGCACTTTGCCATCCCGACCCAGCATTACTGCAACAATTCTGCCCATAGGCCATTGCAAAGGAGATACATTATCGTTCTTTATAATAATCAATGTGCCCACTTACAAGTTTGGTTGCATCCCTTTCCATTTGGGTCGGTTTTGCAACATAACTAAATATTGCTTGTGCCATTGATCCCAAAAGGATTGTTGCATTTGCACACATTGTTTCCAAAATGAAAGTTTTCCAACATTTTCACCAACCAAATTTAATTCTGGATAAGAGGTCAAAGTAGAACCCGTCAGAAAAATGTGCAGGTGTCAGGTAAGACATGTCTTCAGGATCAGCTGACATAGGTGTCAAAGGTCTAGAATTTAAAATTCCTTCAATCTGAACCAGAACTGTATTCAGCTCTTCATAGGTAAGGACAGCCTGACCGATTACACGTTTTATGTGGTATTTAACGCTCTTAATACCAGCCTCCCACAAGCCGCCAAATACTGGTGAATACGACGGAATGAAATTAAAAGATATTCTCTCTGTATTGCAGAAATCATTCACCGTATTTTGATGGCTCGCAGAATTCTGTAAGTCATACAACTCATTAAGTGTGTTATTTGCTCCTTTATAGTAAGCTGCATTATCACAATGTATTTTAGTAGGCTTATTTCTACGAGATATAAACCGTTTTAAACAAGAATTTAGAAATGTGTTTGTTGTCATATCTGAAGCTAATTCAATATGTATTGCCTTAGTGACAAAACATACAAATATATATATACAATATATGCCTTTGTAATAACTGGTTTTCTTATTCTAGATTGCTTTACATTAAAAGGCCCCCCATAATCTGTACCGACTATTTGAAACGGCCGCGAAACATTCACACGGTCCGTTGGGAGAGAACCCATGAGCTGTGTGGCAGCCCTGGCCTTAAGTTTAAAACAAATTATACATTTGTGTATAACTAACTGATCTTATTTCTCTACTGCCATTTATGATCCAATATTGTTCATTTAAGCTACTTGAAATTAACTTCTGTCCTGCATGCTTGAGCCGTAAATGTTCATTGTGAATAATTAACTTTGTAATGTTCGAACCTTTTGACAATATTAATGGATGTTTTTGAGAATATGAGACGCTGGCGTTCTGCAATCGCCCACCGACTCGCAGCATGGACCTGGAATAAAGGAATGGGGTCAAACCACTCAAGCCAGTTTTCAATCCGGACAAATCACCCCGTTGTTGAAGATAACCTATTTTCTCACTAAAGTATCTTTCCTGATCAATTTTTATTATAACATGCAAGGCAGCTGTCAATTCTTTTGGACACAATTTTCCTGTCTTTTTAATGGCATTATCTTTTTTACAATTATAGATAAATCTTTTTACATAAGAAATTATTCTAGTTAGCCTTTCAATACTAGAATATTTATCCAGTACTGAAGTAAGGTCATTTACCTTTTTACATGCATTACATGCTTTAATTACAGGTTTCAATTCAGGAATGTTATTAATTTTAATTTCATCCTTAGCTTTAGGATGTATGTGCATTGCACTTTGTAAATATTTAGGTCCATGGAACCACAACCTACCTACCTCTGTCTCCAATAATTTTGGGGACAGTCCACGAGCCAGGGGATATTTATCACCATGTAGCTTAGCAAGCTCCAACAAGCATCGAGTTGCTAGAAAAGCTGAACTTTTGACGCCATATGTGACCGTTTGCAATTGCAAGCACTTCACTGAATCGTGAGTCGATTCCCGCCACAGTATGTTTTGCAAGCAGCAAATTTCGTCATTTACTAAAATTCCCCGGTACATAGCCTTTATGTCACAAAGAAGGACAAACTTATATGTTCGAAAAAGCGTTAATATATCAAACAGTTCGCCTTGTACAACCGGACCGTTCAGCAACATATCATTCAAGCATAAGCCGTTTTTTGTTTTCATGCTCGCGTCAAATACCGCACGCACTGGCGTGGTTTTACTATTCGGGTTAAACACTGGGTGATGTGCAAGAAAATATACTAGACCACTATCTAAATTATAATATTGAATATCGAAATACTTAGCATGCCCTTGATCAATGTAGTCATGAATGAAGTTTTTGTATTTTTGAGAGAGTAACTCATCCCTAGCAAAACGCCTTTCAAGGTTATAGAACCTCTGCAGTACATAGGAGAAAGAATCTCCTAGCTGCACATTTTCCAACTCAAGCTTTCTGTAGGCTTACCGTTAAGCCTACAGAAAACTTTTTATTTCCTAATTTGATCGAAGATTGAAAATATTCTTCAGCTAAATGATGCTCACTAGCGCCCTCTTTATATACAGTAGGTACCTTTTCACATTCCCATAATTTAGAAATGGAGTCCCTAATTTCATGCAGCTCGGGATCATCATCCTTCACATTGTGTGCAATATTATGAAAGTTGGTACCTTGAACATGGAGGCATAAGTTAGATGTGTAAACTTGGCCAGCTGAGACAGGTAGACTCCCCGCAATGATGTATCCATGTGCAGTGTTGATCAGGTATGGGCCGGATGGCGTAACGGGCAGCGATTCACGCTGCAGCACCTGGAAGAATATGTCGAAACCCAATAGGAGATCTATCTTCCCTGATACATTGAAGTTTTTATCTGCCAGCTTGATGTGCGGAGGGATGTTGAATTTAGATATGTCAAAGCCTTGCTGAGGCAGGTTACACGTTATCTCTTTGACTACACAGCATGAAACTTTAGTGGAATAGTTTGTCACTAAAGAAGAGAAGGACAATTTGGTACATTTTGTGACTTTATGAGCTCCATCCAATATTCCCCGAATATTCTGGGTTGAATCTATTAGACTACAATCGATGGTATTTGCCAAGTCTTCGGTTACAAAAGATATTTGTGACCCACTGTCAAGCAACGCCCGAGCATTTATGAGCTCACCATTTTTACCTTTGATTTGGACAATTGCCGTTGGCAACAGGACATCTTTTGAATGTGCAGTGTTTGTCATATTGACCACCGCATGTTCTACATTTTCGGTATTGCTGGATAAGGATCCTGCATTATTTTTATCGATAGATGACAATTGATGCAGAAGTGTGTGCTTTCCTTGGCACACATTGCATTTAATTCGCAGCATGCATTTACCACGATGTTCATTCATGCATATTATGCAATGATTTTCTTTCTTTATGAAATCACACCTCTCTTTTTCTGGAGCCATTTTAAATTTCTGACATTCATATAATTTATGATTATTAGAAGTGCAATACTTACAATTTTTCTTGGTCTTGGTTGCTACTACTGCGCTGACCGGTGCCTTTTTTACCCTCGTTGCATATGATGCTTGTTCTTCTTCTCCGGAGCATTCTTGAGCAATGGTTCTTTTTTCTAGGAAAGAAAGATATTCAAGCAATGTTGGAACTTCCTTAGAATTTCTTTCAAGATGAAAGCCTCTATTTGTGTAGTTGTCCACCTTTTTTGCAAGAACATTGATTAGCAAAGTATCCCAATGCTGCACAGGCTGTTTAAGATTTTTCAGTGCTGCTAAATGCATGTTAACATTGCTAATAAGTGAGCGCAATTTTTTAGCTGTGCATTTTGAGAAGGCGGGTAACTCCAGAATGTTATTAATGTGAAAGTTTACGATTTTGGAAGTATTCGCATATCTAGCTTCAAGAAGTGTTCGAGCTTCCTGATAGCTTGCGTCATTTAGGGTTAAGTTTTTAATTATATCCAAGGCCTCACCACTAAGCAGCGAGCGCAAGTAATATAGCTTCTCGCAAGAACTTAATTTTTTATCTGAGTGGATTACCGAAGTAAAAAAGGTTTATAAATGGATAGTAATCCACCTCATTTTTTCCATCAAAACCTTGAATGGTAATTTTAGGTAATCTTTTAAACTCATCAGCAGGAATAGTATCCTTACGGTCCTCAAACCCAACTGATTTCTCCTGCACAACAGGCCTTAGATGTCCATCCAGCACTGCAACACTTAGGTAATATTTTTCTTCAACCTCAAAGTAATTTTCCTTGTCTGCTGGATCCAGCATGAGAATTGCCATATTCCGCTGCTCATAGTCGTTGAATGCACTAACCAGCCGGCCTCGCTTCTCTTTCAAAAGCTCTTGAGAACATTCTGTCAAATCCGACTCGCAAAAATATGCGATTCAGGTGATAGATCCTTTGATGTAACCGCGCTTGGCCACCAATTCCGCAAGCTCAGTCATGGTGGAAGCCTTAAAAGCAAATGCCGAACGCAAAGTTAGTACGAGAAACGAAATACATGCATGACAAGAAAACTCGTGCAACAGGCGGAGTTTGAAGATTTAGCTTTCCCTTCTTACCTTAAATTAAAGAGACCTTTTTTATTTAGGTACACACACCGTCTTTAAAATATGCAGTAAGCTTAGACGCAGTATGTATGTACAATGTTATTGGCGTAAATAGCCTAAATTATTAATTTTACAATCTTACAAAATAGAACCCTTACAGGACAAAATGGCGATTTTACGAAAACGACAACAATTTTTACAATTATGTACGATTTCCCAATAAAATCAACTTCACGATTTATCAGTGTCCAATGAGAGAACAGACCTTAAATGTCAAACAAACGCACACCGCACTGTGATTGGCCGAAACACCTTGTAGAACACTTTTGTCTACGGCTCGCCCTGCTCCACGCGAGATTACGTTCCGTTTTACGCCTAGGTAGATCTTGTTGTCACACTTGGGGCTTGACTATTGCTGACCTTTTCTTACTCATTGAAATGGATGAAGTTGCTGAATATGCTGTCTCGTTCGCACCTTTCACAGGATCGCTATAAAAGATTTATTTTATGACCTAGGAAGATGGATTTTAGGTTATGACTTCAACTTCTAGGTTTTTTTTTTCGATTAGTCGGAGCTCCACGTAGATGGGTTGTAGATCCAAGCTGAAGTACCGCGTGTGTGAGCTAGCTGCACAAAACGTAAGGGGTAATATTTCTTCAGGGACGATGCCACCAATATGCTATTATAAAGACTCACGACCGCTGCTCCTTCGCAGATATTTCCAGGTTTTATGGTTGTAGGTATCGTAGGTAACGCCTCCTCCGTAATTAGGTATTGGAACACGCTCTTCGAAATACCTATTTTTCAATTTTTTCTTGCTTCGCCGTCAGCTCCGAGTAAAGATGGCGGGCCGTGCAAAAAAGTAAGAAGTTCACCCCGGGAAGGAAGTAATGCAGGAGAATATTATGCACGCTGCACGAAGAAATATACTTCACCCTCACTTCACCGCGAGGCTGATTCACTCTTTAAACTCGAAGGACCATTTTTTATGTGCAAAACACATAAAAAGTAGATTTTTTAGTAGAACTCAATTTATTCACGTTTACACTTGTCTTACATTACATTTTTTTTACTACTAGATGGCGCCACTTGGCCACAGAGCATAAATCTTCTAGAGCTATAATTCTCTACAGATAGAATATTAAATCTATTGTTTGTATTAAACAAATACATAATAATATATTTTATTGTACAACATAAAATCATAATGAATTTTTGAAAACTAAACGCTACTAACTTCTTTTTTACACATTGAAATAAAACTATTTTTAACGGATTCTATCTCGATTTATTTGAAGTTATACAATCTAAACGCAACTAATTCCTTTTTTGAAATCCAAACGCTAGTAAAGAATTTCTTTTTTGAAATCTATACGCTACTAATTTCTTTTTTGAATTCTAAACGCTATTAACTAATTTCTATTTTGAAATCTAAACGCTCCTAACTTATTTCTTTTTTGAAATCTAAACGCCACTAAATAATTTCAGATTGGTGGTTTGCCGGTTTTCTTTTTGTTTCTAACTGATACATTTTGCCGCTACGTAAATCTGCTAATAAATCGGAGTTAATCGGAGTACTTGTTGAGTACACTCTCGTGGTCTGTGTAGTTATTATAGCAGGTTGAGGAAGACACTTCCATCAAAGGATCTTCATCATCATCATCTTCATCATGTCAGCCAAACGACGCCCACTGCTGGGCATAGGCCTCCCCCAAAGATCTCCTCAACGATCTGTCCTGCGCTGCCCGCATCCAGCGCACCGATGACCGCTGGGGCGGAAAGGTTATCGAATGGCGACCGCGTACCGGACGACGTTACGTGGGCAGGCCCCCTACAAGGTGGACCGACGATCTAGTCAAGGAAAGGATCTGCACAACGAAATAATTATCTGTCTGTAACTATAAAACTTATCAAGTGTTACTTTCTTACCAACATTTATCTTTTGAATAAGCAGAAATGAGCGACAGACAGAATAAATAAAACAAAATATTTAATTTTTACATGTACTCATATAATATACGGTTTTCCTCTTATATAATTTATTTAAATACTGTTTATAATTTAGTTAAACTCTTCATTGTCTTTTCGTGTTTCACTTTTTGGAAGAAATATAGCAGCTGCAATTCCACCTAAAAATAAAGTCATTTTAACAAAAAATATTTGTATCCTAATCAAAAAGAGGTGATGAAAGCTTCGGGTATAACCGGGAACAAATTCAAGATGATGATAAAATTTTACTTTGACATTTTTTGTAACTATAATCTACATTAGTGATGTTTAGAATTAGTTAGACTATAGTAAAGTTTCAACACAATGTAAAGTTTGTTAAGAAAGTAAATAAATGAAATGAAAAAATAAATACATAAAATGAAATGAAAAAATAATATATCATAATGAATAAATCATTTCAATTTTATAATAGTATAGTTTGTATGTAAATTAGATTAAGACACTACATAACGACTATACACGACACACAGGCTGAATAATTCATTTTGTGTACGTAGGTACACAAAAATACTTAGGTAGCCACGACATCGTCGTGCGGTGTTCCAGTCGTGCGGTGTTCCACAGGGATCGGTCCTGGGGCCGCTCCTGTGGAACATCGGATACGACTGGGTGCTTCGCGGTGAGCTCGTAGGCGGTGCCGCCGTCACGTGCTACGCGGACGACACGGGCACGCGGCGGCTCGTGACGGCGTGCGGGGCGACGTACCGCGAAGCGACCCTGAAGGCCACGACCGCGGTTGCCCAAGTCGTTGAGCGGATCCGGCGGCTGGGTCTCGAAGTGGCTCTGCATAAAACCAAGGCCCTGTTCTTTCATGGGCCTCGGAGCAAGCCACCCGAGGGATCCAGTCTCATCGTGGGAGGAAATCGCATCGGCATCAAGCCCCAAATGAAATATTTGGGGCTCGTGCTCGACGGCCGATGGGACTTCGGAGAGCACATCCGAAGTCTGGCCCCCAAATTGAAGGGCACAGCTCTCGCTCTGGCTCGGCGGTTGCCCAACATGAGGGGGCCCGATGACTCCTGCAGGAGACTCTACGCGGGGATAGTGCGGTCCATGGCCCTGTATGGGTGCCCAATATGAGCGGAGGCCCTGAGGACCAGAACTGTGCGGATGCTGCGCGCTCCGCAGCGATTTATGGCCATCAGGGTCATCCGCGGGTACCGCACGATCTCCTTCGAGGCGGCGAGTCTCCTTGCCGGAACTCCGCCATGGGACATGGAGGCGAGAGCCCTTTCGCAACTGTACCAGTGGCGAAATGAGGCCCGGGAGCAGGGATGGAATCCCGAGCCTCAAGAAATCGAGGCCGTGCAGTCCCAGCTCCGCCTGGCTATCGTGGTGGAGTGGAAGGAACGACTTGGGCGACCAAGCGCAGGGCACGCCGCAATTGCGGCGGTAAGGCCCATCATGGAGGATTGGCTAGAGAGGCGACACGGAAGCCTCTTGTACCGACTGACGCAGGTGATCTCCGGGAAGGGATGCTTCGGGGACCACCTGCATCGGATCAGGAAGGAGCCAACGCCTGAGTGTCATCACTGCGATGCGAGCGAGGACTCAGGGCTGCACACGCTGGCGGACTGCCCGGCGTGGGAGGCGCCGAGGCGTGTCCTCGTGGCAGTTATCGGGGTGGGAGTCCTCTCGCTCGGCAGCATGATTGCGGCAATGGCGCGGAGCGCGAGCGCGTGGGCCGCCGCCACCTCCTTCTGCGAGCATGTAATGCTCGCGAAGGAGATGGCGGAGCGTGCCCGGGAGAGATTTAGAACTCTCCCGGCCGGCCGAGCCCGCAACTTGCTCGCCGCGCATCGCAGGCCACTCAGGCGCCGGAGGTCGCTTAACGACCTCCGTCCTCCATGAGCGCAGGCCTGGGGGTGAGAGGTGAGGCCACCTGTCACCCCAGCAGAAGCAGGCCGGGACGGTGGGGCGACTAGCGCCCCTCCCCCAAACCGCGGCAAGACGGGGACACCGTGGTTCCCAAACCCGAGGGGGCCACCTCGAAACCGGAGATGGCCCAGGGTCAGCCGGGGTGCGAGGGATATGCTCTATGGGTAACCTTACACCCCGGCGTTTTAAGACCCGAGACGGCGTGCGGTTTTAGTCGGTGCAAGCCCGACACAACCGCCCCCGCTGGCCTGCGAGGGGGTAGGTATCCAAAGGGATTTCCGCACAAAAAAAAAAAAAGGTAGCCACAACATTATATTATTCATTTGTAGATTAGTAATAACTTCTTATTTACGCCAACATGATTTTATAGTTATCGAAGACATGATACCAGTAATCGCAGTTCATTACCTACGTCCTATGGCATAATTATTTGTCAATCATATACCATTAGCCAACATATTGATATCTGGTCAATCTCGAAATATTTAGGAGCAGAAAGATTGGTTGATAGAAAGAGATACAATAATGAAGTGATGAGAGCTCAAAAGAATTTAACATTTTTTTTTACCTTACACCCAAGTAATTTAAAATTAAGCCTCAAGAATCAGACATCTACAATATAATTACCACTATCGTTAATGAAATGAAAGTGTCAAAAAGCGGCCAAGTGCGAGTCGGACTCGCCCATGAAGGGTTCCGTAGCAGCAAGTAACATCATAATGCTTTTTTTTTTTCAAATTTTATATATGACTTGATTGAATGACAGGTAAATTGTGGTTTACGATTTATGACGTATTAAAAAAAACAACTTACTAGATTTCATTCAAACCAATTTTCGGTGGAAATTTACATGGAAATGTACATCATTTTTTTTTTTTAGTTTTATCATTCTCTTAGTTTAGAAGTTATAGGGGGGGGGGGGACATTTTACTACTTTGGAAGTGTCTCTCGCGCAAACTATTCAGTTTAGAGAAAAATTATGTTAGATACCTCAATACTATTTTGGAAAATTTTGAGTTTCAGTTCTAAGTATAAAAGCCCTCAATTTTTTTTCTATTTTTCCGTTTAACTACTTTAACTATTGGGTTCCGTTTTTTGCCATTTGGCAACGGAACCCTAAAAAAGTATAATTGTTAAAAAGCATCTTCTATGATAACATTCATTACATATTTATTATTTTGATAAAGGGCTCTTAGATTAATTGTATTGAATTTGATAACATACATTGTATGATCTAGCTGATAGTAACAAGCCTTGACATGAATGAAAACATCCAATCTAATTGAATGCTGGTTGATACGCAGAACAATAACCAAAGTGTCACTTAAAATAATTAAATTTGAATTTATGAAATTAATTACGTGTATGCGAATACTATCTATACAAATAAACTAGGTCTGCAATTCATTCTGTTTTGATAATTTCTCAATGGCCAGTCCGATTTCGTTTTTCTTTTTAGGGTTCCGTTGCCAAATGCCAAAAAACGGAACCCTTATAGATTCGTCATTTCTGTCTGTCTGTCCGTCCGTGTGTCACAGCCACTTTTTTCCTAAACTATAAGATTTATGCTGTTGAAACTTGGTAAGTAGATGTATTCTGTGAACCGCATTAAGATTTTCATACAAAAATAGAAAAAAAAACCATACATTTTGGGGGTCCGCATACTTAGAACTGATACTCAAATTTTCTTTTTCATTAAACCCAAAACCCATACGTGTGTGGTATTTATGGATAGGTCTTCAAAAATGATATTGAGGTTTCTAATATATTTTTTTTCTAAACTGAATATTTTGCGCGGGTGACACTTTCAAAGTGGTAAAATGTGTCCCCCCCCCCCCTGTAACTTCTAAAATAAGAGAATGATAAAA
This sequence comes from Cybosia mesomella, assembly GCA_946251805.1. NCBI lineage: Eukaryota > Metazoa > Arthropoda > Insecta > Lepidoptera > Erebidae > Cybosia > Cybosia mesomella. The sequence goes on along the minus strand of OX276402.1, from coordinate 29,211,030 downwards.
CTAAAAAAATATATGATGTACATTACTATGTAAACTTCCAACGATAATTGGTTTGAACGAGATCTAGTTAGTAGTTTTTTTTAATACGTCATAAATCGTAAACTGCAATTTACTTTTCATTCAATCAACTCAAATATAAAAATTAAAAAAAAACATTATTATGTTACTTGCTGCTACGGAACCCTTAATGGGCGAGTCCGACTCGCACTTGGCGGTTTTTTTTTGTCTTGTGTATATAAACAAATTACCTACTTAATTTAAAACCAATCGCGTGAATGAGGTTTTTTTGTTCATTGTGAAATCTGATTTGAATTATTTTTTCCGGTGATTATTCCTCCGTGGTACTTTTGATTTTTGATAGTTCTAGGCTGTCCTTCCTGCGTCAGTAACATCGTTGCTTGAGTGAAATTTCATTAGAATATGTGTGAATGGTCTAACGAAATACATGAGTCGTCTAAAAGAAAGCTTCAGTCTTTCAGAGCTTCCCTCAATAAAATAGAAGTGTCTGTTTCTAATATTAAAATAACAGATTTTTAATGATTGCACATGAGTGTATATACGATACTTATTACAAAAATACAATTTTGAAATTTTTGTTTGATGTATATCTGTCTGTTTCAAAGAGGTAGCCTCGTAACGGCTGGGTCGACTTTGACGGAACTTTCACTGGCAGATAGGTAGTGTTACAAAACGTAACACAGGCTACAGGTACATTTGGTTCAACGTCTCCCCTCCACCTAACCTACCACCGACTATAGCGAACTCCCCGGATCCACGTTAGGCGGTCAGATGCCTGGATCGGGTGGCTCTCCTGGAGGCATCCATTGTGCAGGCCAGGATACCGTCTCCGGCCAGGCCTGCCAATGCCGACACAGAGGCCGAATGGTTCAGGAGAGCCATGTCGCATATCTGCGATGCGGCGATGCCTAGGGTTAAGCCCGGCCCGGCAAAGAAACAGGTGTACTGGTGGTCAGCGGAGATCGCACAGCTGCGAGCAGCATGCGTGACCGCTCGCTGCCAGTACACCAGGTTTCGCCGGAGGCATCGCCACCTAAACGATGTGGCAGCCCGAGAGTCGGAGCTATATGAGGCGTACAAGGGGGCCAAGAGGACCCTCCAGGTAGCCATAAAGCAGGCCAAACGGCGGGCCTGCGAAGAGCTCCTGGAGTCTCTGGAGCAGAACCCATGGGGGCGCCCTTACCTTGCGGTCAGGGGCAAAATCCGCCCAAGGGCCCCTACTGACCCAGAGCCTCCAGCCGGAGCGGCTGGAGGGGATCCTAGGCTCCCTGTTTCCAGCGAGAGCGGACGAACATGCTGCTCCGCGTATGGCTCCGCCTCAGGCGCCTGACGCTGATAATAGCGAGAGCGATGTGCCCGAAGTCAGGGAGAGTGAATTAGGGGTAGGAGTGCTCCGGCTTAAAGCTCGGAAATACACTGTCCCGGACCCGACTGCATTCCAGGCCGAGCATGGGTCCTGGCCCTTGAGGAACTAGGGCCTCGACTGGTGGTGCTCTTTAGCGCATGCCTCGAAAGGGGCAAGTTTCCAAAGGCGTGGAATACGGGGAAACTGGTCCTTATCTGGAAGGCGGGGCGGCCGGTGAATCAGCCATCCGGTTACCGGCCGATCATGTTGCTCGTCGAGGTATGCAAGCTCTTCGAGCGGATTATTGCAGAGCGCCTCTTCGAGCATCTCACGAACGTGGGGCCAGACCTGGCGGATAACCAGTTTGGTTTCCACCGGGGGCGCTCCACCGTGGAAGCGATCATGCGCGTTAGGCGGAAGTAGTCTCGCGGGGTAGGTTGGTGGTGGCGGTGTCTCTCGACATCGCTTACGCCTTCAACACCCTACCCTGGAGCTGCGTTAGGGAGGCTCTCGCGTATCACGGAGTGCCTCCTTACCTCCGCCGCATTGTCGGGGATACCTATCCGAGAGTGCCATAATTTACCCGAGCTGGCTAGGGCCAGGGCAGCGAGAAGTATCGTGCGGTGTTCCACAGGGGTCGGTCCTAGGGCCACTCCTGTGGAACATCGGATAAGACTGAGTGCTGCGCGGTCCGTTGCTCGAGCGTGTCAGCATTACTTGTTATGCTGACGACACCCTCGTTATGGCGCGGGGAGCAACATACCGAAGCGTGGCACTAAAGGCTACGGCAGGGGTTGCTCAAGTCGTGGGTCGAATACGACGGCTGGGACTCGAGGTGGCTCTCCACAAATCCGAGGCTATGTCTTTTTGTCTTTTCACGGGCCTCGGAGGGGGCCTTTGGGAACCAGCATAACCGCAGGGGGCGTAAGCAACGGCATCAAGCCGACAATGAAGTACCTTGGGCTTGTAATCGATAGCCGATGGGACTTCGGACCACATCTCCGAAGTCTGGTCCCGAAACTGAGGGGGGCTGCGGCCGCGCTGTCGCGGCTGATGCCCAACGTTAAGGGACCAAACTGGGGGTTAGGAGACTGTACCTTTTTTTTATCGTGCGGAAATCCCTTCGGATACCCCCCCGCGTGCCAGCGGGGGCGGTTATGTCGGGCTTGAACCGACTAAAACCGCACGCCGTCTCGGGTCTACAGACGCCGGGGTGTTTTTTTTTTTTTTACGTGTGGAAATCCCTTCGGATACCCCCCCGCTGGCCAGCGGGGGTGGTTATGTCGTGTCTCGACTAAAACCGCACGGTGTCCTCCCCAAGTGTCCGTTGCCGGGTTACCTCGGGTAAGCCCTCGAAAGGATAACCCCAGGGTTGCCGGCGTAGATGAGTCTGCGGCGTCCTCGCCGCAGACTGCGAAACTCGGGGGGCACAGTCTGCGGCGAGGACGCCGCAGACTCATCTACGCCCGGGACTACCGACCTCCATGATTGGGGCCTGAGGACGGCAGTTGGCCGACTCGCCGTCCTTACAGACCTTACAGGCCGGGGTGTAAGGTTGCCCATAGAGCATATCCCTCGCACCCCGACTGACTCTGGGCCATCTCCGGTTTCGAGATGGCCCCCTTGGGTTTGGGAACCACAGTGTCCCCGTCTTGCCCCGGTTTGGGGGAGGGGCGCTAGTCGCCCCACCGTCCCGGCCTGCTTCTGCTGGGGTGACAGGCGGCCTCACCTATCACCCCCAGGCCTGCGCTCATGGAGGACGGAGGTCGTTAAGCGACCTCCGGCGCCTGAGTCGCCTGCGACGCGCGGCGAGCAAGTTGCGGGCTCGGTGGGCCGGGAGAGAGGAGACTGTACCTGGGGATCGTGCGAAGCATGGCCCTGTACGAGGCCCCCGTATGGGCGGAGACTCTGGCGGCCCGCAACGTGGCTGTTCTAAACAGCCCGTTAAAAGCGATGACCGTCAGAGTCATCAGGGGGGGTATCGCACGATCTCCGTCGAGGCGGCATGTCTCCTAGCTGGGACCCCTCCATGGGACCTGGAAACAAGAGCCCTTGCGCTGCTGTACCAGTGGCGCAAGGAGGCGCTGGAGCGGGGCCATAGGCCGGAGCCCCGAGAAATCAGGGCTCAGCGGTCCCTGCTCCGCCAGGACCTCATGGAGACATGGAGGGTGCGACTTGAGCATCCAAGGTGGGAGGAATCCACCATTGCGGCGGTGACACTGATTATGAAGGAGTGGTTGGAGAGGGACCATGGGGACCTCTCCTACCGAATGTGCAAGATATTTACGGGACACTTGTGTTTCGGTAAGTATCTATGGCGCATCCACCGGGAGACAACGCCGCAGTGCCAGCACTGCGAGGATCCTGGCGAAGACACGGCGCTCCACATGTTGGTGGAGTGCCCTGCGTGGGTGAGTCAACGCCGGGATCTCGTTGCGGTCCTCGGCGTGGACATTCTCTCGTTGGAGACCATGGTGAGGGCCGTGGTCTCCGACGGGAGTAAGAGGCACGCCGCCGCCTCTTTCTGCGAGCAGGTAATGGGAGAAAGAGAAAGAGACGGCGGAGAGGGAGCGGGAGAGAACCCTGCCCCTCGAGTTTCGCAGACGCCCCTCGAGTCAGACTCATCTACGCCCGGGACTACCGACCTCCATGATCGGGCCTGAGGACGGGAGTTGGCCGACTCGCCGTACTTACAGAAGCAGGCCGTGGCGGAGGCGTGTCGTGTGTCCTACACACGCCTGCCAAGTCACCGAGGCGGGATAAAACCCAACCCCACCAGGCGAGGCCGCGGTGGCATCCAAAGTCCGCTGGTAACCCTGGGGTTATCCTCTCGAGGGCTTACCCGGGGTGCCCGGCAATGGACGCTTGGGCAGGACACCGTGCGGTTTTAGTCGATGCACGACGGCGGGGGGGTATCCGAAGGCACGCAAAAAAAACGGCTATTTTAATTTTAGAAAAATAGGTAGGGGTCCGCGCAAAAAAATTAACACCCACAAAATTGAGAATAAAGTCTGATTTATTTTGGAACGACTGGGCCGACTTTAACAGGATTTTCACTGGCAGATTAGTAATATTATAATATTGATAATCGACCATCGCGTGGGACGAGCCGCAGGTATTAGTTAGTCGTTTATAATACTGAATTATAAAAGAAAACTACAAACTACAAGTCGGATACAACACAATTTTCATTAATTTTTTTTTTTATCCTAAATCGGTTGCACTCAGCCGCGCTGAGCGGTCAGAAGCTAAGGAGAAGCCCAGAGGTACCTACCGACCTACATTTTCGAATGCTCTGGATCATAAAATGGTGGCTTCTACCTTGACGGTCTCGGCAAATAATTTTGCACGCCCCGCATAAAGGACACGGGATTCTTAGTCCATTTGAGTTATAGTGTATGAGTTTATTCATTTAATTGGTCTCAGGAATATCAGGAACCACTGGATCGAATTGAAAAATTATTTTTGTGTAGGATAGCCTACTTATCGGGGAAATATTTACGCTATATATCATCAGGCTACTACCCGGGAGCAGAGCAGTAATCATAAATGTCAACAATAAAATACGAGCATGTATGGGTTTAATGGGTGCCATGTTGGCAATGAACTATAATATCACGGGCGGAGCCACGGGCCCAGTTAATGTTTTTAGTAAAATGAATTATTGATACTTTAGCTAATTGTGCCTTAAAGTGGCCCATCACGAATAACTTATTTTTACTTTTCGGGGCGTACATCTCGAAAACGGTCGGGAATTCGGAGAAAAGAAAGAATAGAAAAGTTGTAGATAATTTTGTAGTATGATTGAGTTCATTTAGTAGTGTGATTATTTTTCCACCGTTCCTGAGGTATTAGCAAAAACCCAAAAGTTGTACCTTTGCAACCTCCAAGATCTCAGGATTTTTAGTAATTTCACTTCCTATTCACCCTTGATAAGTTTCCGAATACATCGCTTACGGTCCTGCTCATACACTTTTTAGACAATTCGTTAACTGGACTATCAACGAAAATGGAAACACGTGTTTTAATAAAAATTATACTGTAGTTTATCATTGTACTTGTATCGTTAATGGAAATTGTATCTACTGACCTACTGAGAAGTGTTTATTAAACTTGAACTATTGCGCTAAACATGCTTGTTTGAAGGTTATCAGGAGAGATGGAGAAAACTAAGTTTATACTTACTTAAGAGGAATGCAGTCCAGCAGTAGAACGTGAGCTGACAATAATTGATTATCGTCGTACCAACTATAGCCACACCTGCCAGACTAATGGTACGAGCCACCATCATACCCAAACTGGTTGCAAGACCTCTGATGAAAATACGAGAACTTTTGAGTAATGCGAAATCTGAGACGTAAAAGAAGTTGCTATTTGAAATATGATTTTTGGCTAAAATAAATTGAAATGAAACAATATTTCACTTCATTGAATGAATAAGTGTAGAAAAATAATTACTGTGGGATAGGATATTTGCAATTAAATATATCATTCTTACACAATACGATCTTATAATAATAAAATCTTATAATAAGATAATGTCAACTGCATTAATGAATATTAAAGTAATTATTCTCACCTGTAAGAAGTTGGAAATATGTCAACATAAAATGAATTGACGCTACCAATGGATATTATAGTAAACTGTATCATGCAGAAGAGTACTAAACTAACAGCGGGCTCATAAAACATGTTAACGGTGATGCAACAAAAGCCAGCGATCAGGAAAGAGGTGAAAATCAATGTCCGTCTCCATTCAGCAAGAGCAATAACTCCAATATTGAGAACTGTGGCGACTAGTGTCAAGACCATACCTGAATATATGGTCTTTAGGGAGTTATTTTCTACGCATACATCCTAGAAAAATAAATGCATGGATATTATTTTTGAATGTCTAAGAATTGAATTCGAATCAAATTTACGGTAATAAAGATATTAAATGATAATTTTTAATAAGTGATTAAGGTAATCATGTTTGTACTGACATTGTAATTATTTGGTGTGATATTTGCGACAACTTTTTGGCAGAAGCTTGTGTTTTCATCAACTGAAGTAAAAAATGAGTCCACCATTGTTGGAAACCACATAAGAAATGCATTGTTTCTGAAAATATTAGGATCCTGTATATATTCATATGTCACAAATAGCAAAACAGATTGTTATGTCAATAATTAAACCTTAAATTATACTTTACCAGAGATTTGATATCTATTTTTAAAACGAACCTATATTAGTGGTAACTAATCTGTATACTGCATAAAGCTGAAGACAGGACGCTATGGCGCTCTTTAGGGGAGATCTATGCCCAGCAGTGGACTAGTAGAGGTTGATGATGATGATGATGAATCTGTATACTTACGTACTACAACATATGGAAAGAAGTAGAAACAGTTGCAGTGTCCTCCAAAGTAGTGGTGGTTTGAATATCGGTGTTGTCTTCTTCAGCACGTTATTCCAAAATGATGAAGTTTTAACAATATTTCCGCTTTTTAGCACGGAGTTTATCTGAAAATATTTTTTTTTCTAAAAACGTTAGATAAATTATAGGACCGAGAAAATTTTAGCAAGCTGACCTGTAGTTGTTGTATGGAATAGAAAACAGGTACACTTGTAGAATACTGGTAGGATTTGAATTCGATTGCAAAAGGAATATTAACATTCAAGAGTAATATGGCCAGGATAATGACTGCTTTAACCAGTACCGGTACCTATTACAATTCTTTCTCATTAACTTTTGCAAATAATACATTTTTCATTTAATTCAATTAACTTACAGGATACACCGAGTTACTTCCGTAATTGACTTTGAACATGGCTTTTAGAACTTCCAAAGCTTTATCAGTTTCTCCTTTATTAGCCAAAAACTTAGGGCTTTCTTTTAAGAAACATACCATCACCGCACTTAATCCAAGAGGCAATGACATAACCAAGCTTAAAAGACGCCATGATTTGTAGGTGTTTAAATAAGGCAAAATTATAGCGAAGTTTAATGGTAAAACTAGATATCCCAGAACTGTAACCAACAAGAAAATATGGGTTATTTAATTTTAAAAACATAATTACTACTATTTATACTGTTGATTGATGGCACTTGGTGCCACGCGTTGCTACATGTTTTGAAATAAATTTATGACTTTTACTTTTCCACTATTATATTTACTAAGTTACACCTGACCGGTTGCGCCACGCGGCATTCTCAAATGTTTTTTATATTTATTTACATGTTACAGTCACCAAGTAAAGTTAACCTTGATTGAGGTTCAATATACTTAAACTTAATAATAGTGGTAAAGTACAAGTGATACATTTATTTCAACATAATTACTATTAGAGATATACAGGTTGAAAACATTAAGTGGGTCAAGATAATTATTTCATGTTTTTTTTAAAGAATGTGCTAAACTTGAAACATGATTTGATAAAAGAAATACAAAATATTGTCATTTTTTTATAATTTGAATGCTTGCGGCTCTCACATATTTACTGTAGCGTCCGACCTCGTTCGAGCACTACAGATAGTTTCCTGGCCATCATGTGTCAGAGATTAAAAATAAATTGTTTCAAAATATAAAAAGTAGAATAGAAAAACAATGGGCTTGGCGGACAAGTTGCTGACAGCGGGTGACCGGGGGCTCCGGCCTCGACCCGCCGTACGAAGAGAGTTCCAAGTAAAGTGATTGTAGGCTCAATCCTTGAGCAGAATCCGCGACCCTCTACAGTTACACTTAAAGTATAAATAAACTCGTGTAAAATCCCCTAAAACTCGATATAGGAAGTTTTATGTGAAAAATAAATGCCATTATAAATATAAATACTTATATTTATCATTTCATTAACACGAGGAATTGTGACGCCAGACCCCAGATGTCACATTACTATAGCTAGGTTTGCTCTCTAATTTGATACTGAGATTAAGTCTTCGGAAAATTTTGGATATATTTTTTTTTTATGTATGCGTGAAGTGGAGTCGATTTAGTTATGTGTTGTAAATAAATCGTCTTGACACACTTAACGTTTCCACCCTGAATATAAAAATATAAGACTCGTATTTCATTACGATCTCATATTGTCTGCTATTTTATTTACTCACCAAAGCAAAGAAAATCAGTTCCAGTACTTGAGATGTTAAGTATAAAAATATATCTGTTCCGTTTATGTCTGGACGTACATTCTCCTAGGTATGTAGTTACTAATGTCAGGGATGCTGTTGAACTAATATGCTTATAATCAGATAAAACTCAACCTGTTATAGATGTGAAAAGGTAAATATATGAAAAGTAAATTAATTCTTATACATGTTAGGTAGAAAATAAATGTAATATAATAATAAACTCACAAACAGCTGGCTAAGAACTTGAGAACCAGCATCATGTAGAAGCTATTTGAAAAGCTAGTCATCGCGGAGAAGATAAAACCAGCTGTTACAGACACGAGGATAGTTCTTTTTCTGCCTGTAGTATCTGCGGCGTAACCCCAAGGTAACGCAAGCAAAAACCCTTAAAAATATAACAATGTTCTGAAATCTTATTTTGCATTTAGAATATACTGGTTCTGGGCTGTTTGGCCGTGGTTCATATGAAACTTGTGTTCCAAACGTTTCGTCGATCACTGCGGTCGATTTATATTTATTTTGCATTGTATATCGCTACACGGACAAATAGCTACTGTATAGTAATTAAAAGTGGGAATGAATATATTTAAATGACAACATATCTATTGCCAGTTGATATTTGAATCCATAAGAAAAAAATATTTGTGGAACAATTTGTGGAACAAATTCAAATATCTCCTGACTAAATTGGTCTACTCTTACTGCTTCGAACGGTAGTAGACATAATAAGTAATTATTAGGAGTAAGCAAAACTCTAGCATCCACTCTGTGCATAAGAAAAAAAATCATACCAGAAAAGCTAATTGATTTTAATAGTCCGCCTTGTTCCAATGTTAACTTGAGGTCACAGCTCGCAGCAGGTACTACTAAGCTGTAACCCAGCATATCCATCACAGTGCCAATCATTATTATACAGCAGGTCAGCAGTAAGTATTGATTGTACCGGCCTTGGCCTATTTAGAAAAACAAAAATAAAAAATGTTAGAAATAAATAATAATAAAAGTTTAAATATAGCCGTGTTCGTCAAACAGGTACCCAGGCTAATGACTTATCAGTCGTCATCGACTTCGACAGCCAAATACACACATCAAAGCCGTTATTCATAGTTGTATTCCATATAATGCGTACAGTCGTTGACTTTGTCTATTTAACTCAAAATACGTTCCAAGCACTAAATGAAAAGACACTGTCTATGTTACATTAAGTTACTTGCACTGTCTGAGTTATCCATTCTGTTTTCTGTTATTAAATAATTTTTGTGTTTCCAGATTCTATGCAGTTTTCGAGTATTTTTGACACTGATACAAGCAGTCGTTCTTAGAGCCATACTTTATATCAAGAATTAATAAACTGGCTCGACTAGAGAAGTTTTAACTTCTGACTCAAAATCAAACTTTCGTACGGTCTGCACTTCGTACGATTATTATAATGCCGGGGATATTAACTTCTTTCATTTCATTTTCGTTTCGAAGAGTAACCAGTTATCATGAAATAACTGCTGAGCTTGTTAGCTTGTAGAAAAAAAAATGCACAGAAATACCTATTGATATCTTTATTGTTGGCAAATAATTGTTTATACTGACATTGAAATCGCTGAATGTGTTGCTAAGCGCGAATCTCGAGAGCAGCTGAACTGATTTCGCTAATTCTTTTTTCATAATTATCCCTTGAAGTACGAGGATGCTTATTACGGAGAGATTTTTTTTTTTAAATTGACTGAAATATAACTTTTCTATATTCCCGTACAAAAGATTCACGTAATTTTATCCCAGGAATAGGTGTATGATAAAGTTTCAAGCTTTTCGATTTCAAGCCATAATTTGTATCACATGAGTATAATATTAGTTCCTAACAAACGTCATAATAACGTTATATCAGTACCTAATATTCGTTGAAAATTCCATAAATATTATACATAAGGCGCCTACTATCATGTCTTATTCTTACTCTACTTCCATAGTGTTAATAGGACTCCGACCGTTGTTGTTCGTTAGGATATTAGTGTTCTGTAGTTGTAAATATAGCAAATTGAACAAAATAAATATATTCACCACAGATTATATTGGAAGAGATACTCTTTGTCCCAGTTTGACCACATAACACTAGCTCAGTACACATTAGTGTCCTGATGGACACCGACGTGATGGTCCAATTCACAATATGAAAATGACAAAGTAAGATTGAAAAATATTGCTGACGAGAATAGTATTCTCCCTGTTGCCAATAAGCGTAATATCAGTACGTAATATTTGGTGACTACTCTATAAACTTTACATGCAAGATGTATGCGTATTTCCTCTTAGCATGAATTTAATAATTCATCGTTTGCTCTATTCAGCTGGAACACAAATTCTGCGTAGTTTTTTTTTTATATTTAGGACATGTCAATTTGACCTCACCTCGCCTGATGGTAAGCTGAAGGTAAAGTCTCAGGAAAGAGGGCCACCATTACATACACGTACCATATTAACAATAGTAGCACTCGGCTTGACGGCCTCATTAGATGAGGATTGTCGTCGCAGCACCACGTGACACCCACCGGTCCCACTAGTGCTGCGACCACAATCCCTCTGCCCGGCTATGCACTTGCTGACCCCTGAACGCAATCAAACCGAAATTGGATTACTATGGAGGGTTTTTCGCAATCGCGCACGGTGGTACCCACCCGGCCGAATTATGTGTCATCAAATTTCTACCACCAGAAAGATATCGCGAGCAACGTAATGAATATTTATTGTAACTAAATGGGAATTGATGTCTTGCTTAAGTCAATGACTCGTTAATGCTCAAGTATATTTACCTGAAAAACGATAGGAGTATTCTCATTTACTTAAATTCTGTAGATTTAGAATTATAATGCAAAATATCCCTTGTAATAAATAGAATTGAGCTGTTTAAACTTGTTATTCAAATTATCACGTTTTAAGTTTTGCATATTCATGAAAGCAAATACAGTTCTAGTGAAAAAATATGGTTTTACCGGTATTACTGATATTCCCACTAAACTCAGCTAAATTGCTTGTGTTAAGAATAGGTTTACGTTGGTGTAGCCAGGATTTGAACCTGGGACCTCTCAATATTTCACTTCGGTGTTCGGGGTCCGCTAACTCCTTCTCCTCCTTTTTCGTTTGACTTTTACGGCTTTTATGGGAGAACCCTCAGAGGGGAAACCAGAACCCTGAGAAGAAAGTTTGCGCCAGAGCCTCGTCCGTCAATCAGCAGGTGTACCGGCTTACAGGCAAGGTTGAATTGACCCCAAAGCCTTACCAAACCAACCCAACCAAACCCAAACGTGCTAAACCAAAAAGGTATATATTTAACCAGGGTAACTGGGTAATATCTATGTGTAATTTCAAATAAATATAACATAAGTTCACGCCTGTATCCCCGAAGGGGTAGGCAGAGGTGTATTACACACTCACGATTCGCCAGGTTTGTTTAGGTCCCAATGTAATAGGAGGCGAGCCTATTACCATCTACCGGGCACATTAATAAGCGAGCGATAATTAACATTTTTAATACACACATAACTACGAAAAGTCAGAGCTGGGACTGGGGATCGACCTCAACTTACTGGTGGTAGAAATTTGATGACACAAATTTGTCACAAAATTCGGCCAGGTAGGTACCACCGTGCACGATTGCGAAAAACCCTCCATTGTAATCCAATTTCGGTTTGATTGCGTTCAGGGGTCAGCAAGTGCATAGCCGAGCAGGGGGATTGTGGTCGCAGCACTAGTGGGACCGGTGGGTGTCACGCGGTGCTGCGACAACAATCCTCTTCTTATGAGGCCGTCAAGCTGAGTGCCACCATTGTTAACATGGTACGTGTATGTAATGGTGACCCTCTTTCCTGAGACTTTACCTTCAGCTTACCATCAGGCGAGGTGAAGTCAAATTGACGTGTCCTTAATATAAGAATAAAAAAAAAAATATATTTCAAATATATTTTTATTTCCTCGCAATATATCATAATATAATCGTATATGTGAAGTCATTTATATTAAGTGTGATTAGAGTCAAAGAAGTCTTGCAAAACTAGCCAGTTCGCTATTTTTATAGAGCTCCTACATAATTTACATCTTTATAAATTCATGAAGGCATAAACTTGGAGCCTCAAATACCAAAGTGAATAATATCACATCAAAAGATGTAACTTTCAGTATACTGTTTCTCTAATGATGTTCTCATAACATTATGTTGATCCTATTTCAAGTTTTGTCATGAATAAAATGCAAGTTTCAAAACTATGCAAAACTACAAATTCGATTGGAAATTCAAAGTTCAATTTTTTTTTTGCTTATTCTACATTCGTTTTGCCTCGAAAACATCATTCCTTCTCCAATTTCGCATGGATAGGGCTGCACCAAGGCCTCTGAGGACAAGTCAACTTCACGTGCAAGCCGATAAACCTTCTGATTGACGGACGAGATTCTAGCGACGACTTTCCACTCGGGGTGGGAGTGTGGCTGATTTTGGTTAGAAATGAATGAACACATGCAACAGCGTTTTTCAAAATTTTACCCCTAAGAGGATGAAATAAGGGTTGTAAGTTTATATGCGAAGTTCGTCATTTTTTAAGACAGAAGCATGACAATTCATATACCTACTTTTGGTTAGGAATAAATGAATACGTGTATTAGCTTGTTTCAAAATCTTGCTACTACGGGGTTAAATAGGTAATGAATGATTATATGGAAAGTTCGTCAGTTTCAAACTAAAAAGCATGAAATTCAAATTCAGCCTCTTATAGCTATCTTATATTTACTATTGGAGCGAATACTATGAAATGGCATTCTAATAATACACTATTTTCTTTTTTTTTAATTTCACATAATTGTTTTATATTTAAGATACCTATGTGTACCCCTTTTTTTTTTTTTGTTTATGTCGTGTATCGCGTCATGTACCCCTTATATATATATATATATTATACTAAATAATAAAACTCGTTTTCGATTAATAAGGGATACACATAGGTATCCTCAATACATAACCATTAGGTATATGAAATTTTAAAAATTTGAGAATAATGTGAAATTGGTGAAAGTGGTGAAAGTTTAGGCACTAATCTTCACCACATTAGTGCCGAAACAAATGACTGACTCAATAAGTACTTACATCGTGAAATATGCACAAATTTATAACCCAGAGGCCAAGTCTCGTAATAAAAATATATTCAAAATTCAGCCTCAATCTAGTCTCGATCTCCCTAATGTCAAAAACGGTGTTCACGTAACAAAATTTTGTTTAAAATATTGAAAATTTTGTTATAAGATCACCTTGGGAGATCGAGATCTTTTTATTACGAGAATTGGCCGTCTGTTCAAAGTTTTCAACTGGTTCAAATCGACTTACCGGCCACATCGATAGCTGTTTCGATATCTATATTGTCTTTTTTCACAAACGACACTTCCTCTTCTGTCACACTTTTTTGCACCATCGTAAACGTCTGTTCCATAGACACGTACTGTCGTAAATAAGCTCTTATAGGTTTGTAGCTAACGTGAACAGACACAGCCAAGGCTAGAAAGTAACTGCTTTTGTGCGAGTCAATAGTGTTGATACTCGTAACACTCGTACGTGAGTAAGCTATCGATAACGATAAATTGTGTTTTTAATATAAGATACCCGATTATCAAGTTTCAGACTATAAATATACCGCGGTAGCCTAGTGGTATGGGTAATGGACTGCTGAGACGAGGTCTCGGGTTCGATCCCAGGTTTTATCATGGCACACACCAATGACTTTTCGATGCTTTTCGAAGTTATGTGTGTATTTATCGCAGGTTTATAAGTGCCCGGTTAATGGCAATAGGCTCGCCACCTATTACATTGGGACCTAAACATAAACGGGCGAAATGTGGGTGCTAGCACCTCTGCCTACCCCTTCGGGGATATAGGCGTGAGTTTATGTATGTAAAATATTATTCGGAACTTTATTGAACTTTAGTGAACTACTGACAGTAATAGATAAAGCATTACATTTTTTAATTTTATTTACTAGTGGTCGATTGGACAGGACAGTCGAAATTTGATCGTAATTCGTATAATAATTTACTTTGAATGTTATTCAGTCTGTTTCAGACTATCAAAGAGTTATTTTAAGTTTTTTACAATTACAGCGTACAATTACGTCATTATGTGTTTGACATTGATTGTATATATATAAACCACTAGCGGCCCGGTACGTGCTTCGCTACGTCAAAATGATCCGCCATGTATTGAATTCAAGGGCTTACCCGGGGTGTCCGGCAACGGACACTTGGGGAGGATCAATCCCTTCGGATACCCCCCACCGGCCAGCGGGGGTGGTTTTGTCGTGTATCGACTAAAACCGTACGGTGTGCGCACGAAAAAAAAATTCTGAGAGATTTTCTTAATATTTTTTTCCGTAAGAACCTTGTACAGAGTATTAGAAAACTACAAAAAAAAAAAACAGCCAAATCGGTCAAGCCGTTTTCATGATATGTCGTGACAACGGAAAACGGGTTTCATTTTTATATATATAGATTTAGAATGAAAGAGAAAAACAAATTTATTAAAAACAAGATTAACTATGTAAACTAACATATTTACATCTTAAAAAAGGGTAGGGAGAACCTATGCAAAAGCAAAAAGTTTAGACGTCGATGAATTTCTCCCCATC
The DNA here is from genome assembly GCA_946251805.1 of Cybosia mesomella. Lineage (NCBI taxonomy): Eukaryota > Metazoa > Arthropoda > Insecta > Lepidoptera > Erebidae > Cybosia > Cybosia mesomella. The sequence continues at coordinate 29,195,906 of OX276402.1, read as the reverse complement.
GATGTCAACTGGTAACATACGCAAAAGGCAACGTTGCCATATAAAAAATGAATGCTTTGCTATCTAAATTTCTAGATCTAACGTTTAAGCGTCACGTATTTATATTATCTTTTCTTTCGTAAATTAATTTCTTTAATTGTATATTAGATGCCCGCGCGGGTCTACTTAACCAACCGTAAACCGCAGTTTATTTTTCATTTAATCAACTCAAATATAAAAAAAATCTTGCTGCTACGGAAGCCTTCATGGCGAGTCCGACTCGCACTTGGTCGGTTTTTTAATTCTTGAATTTTCATGATCTGAGCTATGTTCGACCTATCAAGTAACTCGCTCATCGTGAAGTTTTTAAAATTAATTATTGAGCTGAGTGAGACCAGGTGCACTCATACCAGACTTCAGGATTTTCTTTGTCACAGGTCTCCTCCTAAACTACTAATCCAATCAGAACCAAATTTGGCATGATTAGAGAGGTCAATCAGAGGAAGGTTTATGGATATATTTTGAAAAAATTAATGCTACCACAGAGTAATGATTACCGTTAAAAAAATTCCAGATGGAATTACATAATAACCGCTCGAGACACTGTGACCAAACTTTACACGCTTAGAAAGCATGTCCAGAGTTGTGACTTTGAAAAAGAATTTTCAAAATCGGACTTGCCACGGAGGAATGATCACTGTTCATAATTTTCAAAATCTGATTCACGATGTCTCACTCAGCTCAACATTGCAAGCAGCGATTCGCCTTGCAGACCTAGTTATATATTATAGTTATTAGCGATATAATGCTCTTAAAACAGACAAAAGAGCGAGGTAACATGCAAACGAACATCCATCATCATAAAACTCATAATATGTCATTAGAACGGGTCGCGTGTACAATGGAGCAGAGACGACATCGATATCTTCAATATCAGTGTTCTAAATGTAAGGACAACCCTATCTAATCTTTTTTTTCAGAGACTAGAGAGGAAAGATTATCGTATTCCGTTAATTATTGTAGCCTGCACTTTTTTTTTCGTGTTCCGTTGCCAAATGGCAAAAAACGGAACCTTTATAGATTCGTCGTGTCTGTCTGTCTGTCCGTCCGTATGTCACAGCCACTTTTTTCAGAAACTATAAGAACTATGCTCTTGAAACTTGGTAAGTAGATGTATTCTGTAAACCGCATTAAGATTTTCACACAAAAATAAAAAAAAAAGAAATTTTGGTGGCTCCCCATACTTAGAACTGCAACTCAAAATTGTTTTTTTCATCAAACCCATACGTGTGCGGTATTTATGGATAGGTCTTCAAAAATGATATTGAGGTTTCTAAAATCATTTTATTCTAAACTAAATAGTTAGCGCGAGAGACACTTCCAAAGTGGTAAAATGTGTGTCCCCCCCCCTCCCCCTGTACTTCTTAAATAAGAGAATGATAAAACTAAAAAAAAATATATGATGTACATTACCATGTTAACTTCTACTGATAATTGGTTTGAACGGGATCTAGTAAGTAGTTTTTTAATACATCATACATCGTTAACCGCAATTTACCTTTCACTCAATCAACTCAAATATAAATATTTCAAAAAAACATTATTATGTTACTTGCTGCTTCGGAACCCTTCATGGGCGAGTCCGACTCGCACTTGGCCGCTTTTTCCTTTCTTTTTCTCTTTCTATTGTTTTTGTTATTTTTTCTATTTCGAATATGTACCTAATCGAATTATTTGTTTTGTTATCATATTATTCTACTGTTTATTATCAAAAAACCGCGGTAGCCTGGTGGTATGGGTAATGGACTGCTGAGACGAGGTCTCGGGTTCGATCCCAGGTTTTACCATGGCACACACTAATGACTTTTCGATGGTTTTCGAAGTTATGTGTGTATTTATCGCAGGTTTATAAGTGCCCGGTTAATGGCAATAGGCTTGCCACCTATTACATTGGGACCTAAGCATAAAATTGGCGAAATGTGGGTGCTAGCACCTCTGCCTACCCCTTCGGGGATATAGGCGTGCGTTTATGTTGTGTGTTATGTTATGTTATTATCAATCAGCTATTAACTGTGTTATGTATTTGTGAAATCTTTTAATATGCCATTTTCTAACTAGCTTTGTGACTATTCTATATTATTAGCTGCAAGTTTCATCCCATCAGTTTCATTCCATAAATTTGAAATTTAAAAATAAATTAAATGCCATCTCATAGTAATTATGGTTAACGTTTATTGAATAGTATAGTGAAAGTGACATAATCTAAGTACCAATAGTTTTTTTTTTTTTAACGTGCAGAAATCCCTTCGGATACCCCCCCGCCGGCCAGCGGGGGTGGTTATGTCGTGTATCGACTAAAACCGCACGGTGTCCTCCCCAAGTATCCGTTGCCGGGCACCCCGGGTAAGCCCTCGAAAGGATAACCCCAGGGTTGCCGGCGGACTTTGGCCGCTACCGCGGCCTCGCCTGGTGGGGTCGGGTTCTATCCCGCTTCGGTAAGTTGGCAGGGTGTGTAAGGCACACACGACACGCCTCCCGCCACGGCCTGCTTCTGTAAGGACGGCGAGTCGGCCAACTGCCGTCCTCAGGCCCCGATCATGGAGGTCGGTAGTCCCAGGCGTAGATGAGTCTAAGTACCAATAGTAATAATAATCTTTATTGACATATAGATAAATTTAACTTTGTGTAAAAATCCCTGGCTCCCGAGTTAGTTTCGAAAAACTGTATTATGGGAGTTAGTGCTTTCCCCCTATTATATAGGGACAAAGATAATGCCAACAATTAATTAGTAATACAGTCAAATCAAAAAAGAAATCCAACAGAAAATTCAAACAAATTAGGAGAAGTAGTACGTATTACAATAATAATATACCTAATCATTTTAAAACATGCAAAATTATTGTGTTAAAAGGTATTGTGTGTGTCAGCCTCGTATGTGTGTGCGTTTGTACCTGCGCGTGTGTTGTGTTGGTGCCCCTGTCAGTAGCCGTGTAAGTATGTGTGTGTGTATGTGCGTGTGATTACTTCATCATGCCTTTACTTGAGTGTGCGTGGTTGGCGCATCAGAGTTTGGCAGTGTGCTATAGACTATTTTTAATAGGTTTTCAGTACCCCGCGCGTCGCAGGCGACTCAGGCGCCGGACGTCGCTTAACGACCTCCGTCCTCCATGAGCGCAGGCCTGGGGGTAAGAGGTGAGGCCACCTGTCCCCCAGCAGAAGCAGGCTGGGACGGTAGGGCGACTAGCGCCCCTCCCCCAAACCGGGGCAAGACGGGGACACCGTGGTTCCCAAACCCGAGGGGGCCATCTCGTAACCGGAGATGGCCCACGGTCAGTCGGGGTGCGAGGGATATGCTCTATGGGCAACCTTACACCCCGGCGTCTGTAGAGCCGCGACGGTGTGCGGTTTTAGTCGGTTCAAGCCCGACATAACCGCCCCCGCAGGCCGGCGGAGGGGTATCCGAAGGGATTTCCGCACGAAAAAAAAAAAGGTTTTCAGTACCATTATAGTTCAAGCCTTTCAGCCACGCACCCGATGTTTTTAAATTTGGTTTTGTGGATCTTCAACAATGCATTTTAGATTCGTGGAGCCAATACGACCTAATCACAATAATGTGCAAATATGTATATTTGCATTGGTCTGGGTGTTTCTAGGTATAATATGTATTTATTTACAAAAAAAGTATTTAAGTATGTTTATCCGCATTCTAGAACCCATATGACAAGCTCCAATGTGCAAATATGTATATTTGCATTGGTCTGGGTGTTTCTATGTATAATATGTATTTATTTACCCTAAAAAGTATTTAAGTATGTTTATCCGCATTCTAGAACCCATATGACAAGCTCTGCTTAGTTTGGGTCTAGATGGCGATGTGTAATTTGTCCTAGAATATTTATTTAATACATCAATTTTTTTTGTTAACAAGGGCTTTCAGCACTGCACGTTGAGGCCTTTCGGCATCGATCATGTTTGATTTCATCGTTATCGTTATATTATATCCAGTATTATGTTTTTTATATTTTTTTATATTTAGGACAAGTCAAATTGACTTCACCTCGCCTGATGGTAAGCTGAAGGTAAAGTCTCAGGGAAGAGGGTCACCATTACATACACGTACCATGTTACAATCAAATTTTATTTAACCAGCCAATAGCTACCCCAGTGATGGCAGAACGTCACAATAACTTAAAAAACGATGCAACTATTTATTTTATTAATACTACGAACAGCATTGTTAGGTAAATATGATTTATTTACTTCTTTTTCATTGTCAATAGTACACTGCCCTTTACCTTCTCTTTTCGTCACCATCCAACCAAAGGTTGCCAGGCAGACATTTAAAGCCACCCATTGTCACATTGAGTCTAGTAAAATTTTAGTTCACATAGTATAACTTTTATAGTTACAATAAACAATATTATATATAGGACACGCCAATTTGACTTCACCTCGCCTGATGGTAAGCTGAAGGTAAAGTCTCAGGAAAGAGGGACACCATTACATACACGTACCATGTTAACAATAGTGGCACTCAGCTTGACGGCCTCATCAGAAGAGGATTGTTGTCGCAGCACCGCGTGACACCCACCGGTCCCACTAGTGCTGCGACCACAATCCCCCTACCCGCTATGCACTTGCTGACCCCTGAACGCAATCAATCCCAAATTAGATTACTATAGAGGGTTTTTTGCAAACGTGCACGGTGGTACCCACCCGGCCGAATTTTGTGACAAATTTGTGTCATCAAATTTCTACCACCATTTTATCTTATCATTTTATCTTATTATAAATTTTACAGAAATATACTTAAGAATTTAAAAATAAATCACAGTACAAGATTAAGCTCATTATATCATTTAATTTTCTTGTGCGAAACATAAAAAAATACTTTGTTGATAAATATTTATTTCTATTTTGTGTGTTATCACTCTTTAACTTACGTAGTAACTATTTAGTAATCTGTGCTTTAACACGTAAAATACCGAAATATTTTCAACACAGTAATAGGTATAATAACTCAATAACAATGCGGTGACACCATGATGTCAAGTTTAAACGTTTAATGACATTTGTAGTTGTTTGTCAAATATTTTATGTATTGACAAATGTTTCAAAATCGCTAATGCAGCATTAATTTTTCATGTATTTTCTGTAATAATAGGTCTTTACCTATGAAATTGCCGAAATTTTCTTATAAATTCATGAGTTCGTTATTCCTGTAATTTAATAGCTATGTCCAGTATTTATATTTTGTTACTTCGGGCCACCAACCAGGTGGACACCGAAGTCTTAAAATCACGCAACAAAAATCAAAATCTTACACCCACTTTTTATCACTTTTCTCGACGTTTCACATGATTCTAAGTCTAATTAAGCAAAAAAAATTTTTGTGTCGGTCTGTCTGTTGGTCTGGATGTCTGGATGTCTGTTTACGCAATAACTCAAGAACCACTTATCCGATTTAAAAAATTCTTTCGCCAATCATCTTGTTTGGTTAATGGGAAGAACTAATTAGATTTTGGGGTTTGTACGTTCAAGGTTTCGGGTACCTACCATACAAATTGTCCCTAAAAAATTTTTACAAGTGAGTTACTTTCGAGTTATCAGAGTAACACGTATTTGACTTTGACATTTGAGTGATAATGACAATACGTATATTTTATATTTACATAAAACAACCAGACTCTGAAACTCTGAAACTGAAATATAAACGCGTCGAATAATATGCATAAAGCCTAAGGTCTGTAATTTTGAATAAAAATACTGCAACAAAAATATCTAAGTTTGGCCCGAAGTTTGACAATCACTGTGTGATTTCCGTTCCACTAGTTTTGAAAGTTGATTTCAGGATTTTACAACTCTGTATTAAATTTTGTATTTATTGGCCGCTTGATAAATTAATTCGATCTTCAAAAACAGTACTTCCTAAATGCTATCTATTTTGATGATAAATTTCGTATTACATAACAGCTGTCACTTTTCAAAAATGTAATAAAAGTTACTGTTTGTTAGCTTAATGTTGTCTCATTCATACACAAAAAAAACATCAAATTTGGATTTGTCATTCCTAAAAAATTGCATAAATGTTAGTACTGAAAATTGGTTTTCCTCCAATTTCTTCAAGAAAAACGGCAATTTCATATGTAACGACCTAATATTATTTCTTACTAGCTTTTGCCCGCGGCTCCACCCGCGTAGGTGTCGGTTATCGCAACAAAACATGTCCTATGTCCTTTCCCAAGGTCTAATCTACCCCTGTACCAAATTTCAGTAAAATCGGTTCAGTGTTTTAGGCGTGAAAGTGTAACAGACATTTATATATTAAGTAAGGATTTATCAGTCCGAGATGAATTTATATGTCCATATAGCATTGTTTTCGCGGGGTTCAGATGTATTAAAGTATTATAAATTTCACATAGGTTGTTCAAATACAACATTAACACGTCTTTATCTCTATAAGTTTGACAATATCACATTGGTCGTACACATATATTTTATTTATTAAAATTTTGTAGCAATTAGTATTTTCCTATGAATTCAGATCGGAAAAAGAGAAACAATAAATGATGTGACGTCTATTAGGCAAAAACTCCCGTCCTAGATGTTCTCTTTTTCCGATCTAAATCTTTAAAAACTAAAGTGTTATCTTTTATCTGAGCAATTGAAACTTAATAAGTAAATCCCTTCGGATACCCCCCGCCGGCCAGCGGGGGCAGTTATGTCGGGCTTGAACCGACTAAAACCGCACGCCGTCTCGGGTCTTCAGACGCCGGGGTGTAAGGTTGCCCATAGAGCATATCCCTCGCACCCCGATGGATCCTGGGCCATCTCTGGTTTCGAGATGGCCCCCTCGGGTTTGGGAACCACGGTGTCCCCGTCTTGCCCCGGTTTGGGGAGGGGCGCTGGTCACCCCACCGTCCCGGCCTGCTTCTGCTGGGGTGACAGGCGGCCTCACCTGCCACCCCCAGGCCTGCGCTCATGGAGGATGGAAGTCGTTAAGCGACCTCCGGCGCCTGAGTCACCTGCGTATCTAATTGTACCTACATGATTATTTTTTTGAGTTTGGGTCTGCGGGGCTGACACTTTAATTATACCATATTGAAGTGATAGCCTTGATAAGTCAAATTTAATGATTATTAAATTGAATATAACATAATATTTACTTGATTTTGACCATTTTAACTAATAATTTATAATGATTATTTTTTATTTTAATTAATTGAATGCATCTATTAATTTATTTATATTGATTTATGAATTGAATTATAGTCTTTTCCTTTATTGTAAGTACCTTAAGAAAAATTTGGTGAGCCGAGGCCGCGGTGGCGGCTAAAGACCGCCGGTAACCCTGGGGTTATCCTTTCGAGGGCTTACCCGGGGTGCCCGTCAACGGACACTTGGGGAGGACATCGTGCGGTTTTAGTCGGTTCATGCCCGACATAACCACCTCTGTTCGCCGGCGGGGGGGGGGAACCGAAGGGATTTCCGCAGGTAAAAAAAAAAAGATGTATAGAAAATGTATGGATGTTTGTTACTCTTTCAAGCAAAAACGGCTGAACTGATCTGACTAAAATTTGGTACAGAGATAAGTTATAGTCCAGTGTAACACATTCCGTATACCACATGTATGTTTTTATCCCAGGAATAGATTTCCATGGGTTGCGGTAACGGGATCAGAATTCTGATCTCGTACTTTACAAGAGTAAATTTGATATCAAGTTATAAATTTTAGCTGTAAGTGTTATTAAGTTTTATTGAACTTATAAAAGACTAGCTATTGCCCGCGGCTTCGCCTGCAAGAAGTTTTGTTCCTACAACATAGCTTATGTGTTATTTCAGGCTATAATCTATCCCTGTATCAAATTTCAGCCAGATCCGTTCGGTCGTTATTGCATGAAAAAGTAACACACATCCATAAATCCTCACAAACTTTCGCGTTTATAGTATTATTAGGATGTCTGAATGTTTGCTAAGATATCCTATGTAGGCGCTGCCTCTAAAATGATGCAGATTTCTGATAAAGGGCAAAAAGGCGAATCAATGCTTGCAATGTTGAGCTGAGTGAGACATTTGCAAAATTTTGAACAGTGATCATTCCTCCGTGGCAAGTCCGATTTTGAAAATTCTTTTTGAAAGTCACAACTCTGGACATGCTTTCTGAGCGTGTAAAGTTTGGTCACAGTGTCTCGAGCGGTTATTATGTAATTCCGTCTGGATTTTTTTTAACGGTGATCATTCCTCTGTGGTAGCATTAATTTTTTCAAAATATATACATAAACCTTCGTCTGATTGACCTCTTTAATCATGCCAAATTTGGTTCTGATTGGATTAGTAGTTTAGGAGGAGACCTGTGACAAAGAAAATCCTGAAGTCTGGTATGAGGAGCTTTCGCTCGAGTTCGTCTCACTCAGCTCAATAAAACCATAATAGTATTCATGTAATACATAACACACACTCATAATACATAATAGTATTCATGTAATCGTACTAAGTGTCTGAAAATGAACGAGGTGAGTTCGAATGAACAGTCAATGTCAGTTTCATTGTGTATGTTGTCTGGTTGTTGCTTTTGTCGGGCCAACCAAACATTACTCATGTTTCTGTTGTTTCATTTGCTAAAGTAGATTTTGTGTAGATTCATCACAGTGCAACATACATTCAATTTATAAACCACTAGCTATGCCCGCGACTTCGTCCGCGTGGATTAAGATTTTTAGGGTTTTAGTTTTTTTGCGCGGAACCCTAATTATTTTTCTTAAAATTAAAGTAGCCTATGTTACTCCTTGTTAATTTACCTTTCTGTCAGTGAAAGTCCTGTCCAAATCGGTACAGCCATTTCAGAGATTAGCCGGAACAAACAGACAGACAGAGAGACGGACAGACAGACAAAATTGTAAAAAATGTTATTTTGGTGTATGTACCGTATATATATTCAATTGATTTTTTAAGCATTTTGTATGCTTACTTTTTTCTAAAGATTTAGATCGGAAAAGGAGAACATCTAGGACGGGACTTGAACCCGCGACCAGTCCCTTACAGGGGGAATGCACTGACCAACTGAGCCACCTAGACACGTCCTAGATATTCGAAATTCTTCGATATATTAATACGTCTTAAGGCGACGTTGGAGCCATCTACCGTAATTCTTGCGAACTATGGTAACAATGAATAACTTTACAGTCATTTTTAAACATTGTTATTTGATGACTGATGATGGGGTTACAGTTCTAACCTAACCTAACCCACTTTACTTATTTTCGGAATATAAGCCGAGCGAGGCAAGAAGTGCGAAATATCAGTCCATCGATTGATAAATATTCGAAGAATCGTTCAGTCGAAGCAGCGTTTGACGACAAAAAGTCGTTTCGCAATAACACAAAATTTCAAAATATGTTGCTCTGTCCACCACTGGTGGATAGCGGAACATAATTTCATAATTTGTCTCTCTGTCCACCAGTGGTGGCCAAATTGGTGGTGGACACCGGGACTAATCATTTTCTGGTCGGTGAAATAATATATTTTTCTTTCATATCTTCCTACCAGATTCATCCATCTCTGGCCATCTTTTAAGGGCGATCGGAGTTTAAACCGATGATATTATGATAGGAAGCTCTTAGGAACACCACAACCCGTTCTTATTTCAAAAGAAATCAATGTAACTAGCTAATGACACGAAAAACAATAGTGTAATATATATATATATATATATATATATATATATATATATATATATATATATAGCGTAGCGTAGCGAGCGTGCTGCGGCAGCGGCCGGCGAAGCGCTAGAGTTGATTTGTATAATAACAATTAGTAGTTAGTAATCAAATGTGTGGAGGTATTTTTGAAGTTGAATGCTTCTTTTTACCATTCCATCGATAATTTACATAATGGTACAATTGAGAATTCTAATTTGAGTATTCGCAGTAGTTCCATCATTTCATTATGACGTATAAATGGTACCAATGCTAAAGAAAATTCGCAGTAGTCCCATCATGGAACTGAGCAATGGAACTAAGGCGAACGAAAGATAGAACCGCAAGCTGTCTCGGGTCTTCAGACGCATGTAGGCATTCACCTCGCACCCCTGCTGACCCACTGCCATCTCCGGTTTCGAGATGGCCCCCTCGGATTTGGGAACCACGGTGTCCCCGTCTTGCCCTCCCCCCTTGCCACTTCCTCCTCGAGCATCAGTGGCTCGCAGAAGGAGGTGGAAGAAAGAAGCCGAGTGAGAGGTCTCACTTCGAGGGCCACCACGAGCTCCCACGCCAGGCGGTCCATCAGCCTGTGCAGCCATAAGTCCTCGCTTGCATCATAGTGATAACACTCAGACGTTGGCTCCTTCCTAATCTGATAAAGGTGGTCCCCGAAGCACCCCTTCCCCAGAGATCACCTCCGTCAGCCGGTACGAGAGGCTCCCGTGTCGCCTCTCTAGCCAATCCTCCATGATAGGTCTTACCGTAATTCTTACTATACCTAGTTACTTAATATTGTGGAGTCCCGGGGTCGGACTGTAACTAGAGGAACCAATGAGTAAACCAAGATTTGTGAACAAGGTAATTTATTAGAGTGTATGACCGACACGCAGCCCGACAAGCCCGAGACTGGGTCTTCGTTGCAATTCAATCAATATTTGCTTACTTAGCAGGTACAGTACAGCTGTGTCCTCACAGTACGTAAAGCTGTGTCCCCACAGTATTCCCCCCTTTAAAAATTTTTACATTACAAAGGTAAAAATATTATTATTTAGTTAGCTATTTCATAATACACAACAATTATCTTAATTATAAATTTCCTACCAAAATCATGGTCACCCTATTCGGTTATGATACATTTACAATTTGTCCTGAAAAAATTATGGTCACCCTATCATTACATTTATTTTGTAATGCATTGTTCGTTGCACTTTTATACAGTTAGTCAAATGAATGTGCTGATGCTACGCATTTGATGAAATACACAGTCGTATGAACTAAAATAATCTATGTTATATTGTGTACTACTATTGTAGCAAAATGTATGAAAAGAATTTGTTTAAACATTTTTACATATTACAGACATTAATTATTTTTTTACAATATTCACAAAAATAATTAATAAATCAATATAAAATATTCATATATAGAGTTTTATATATTTATAACAAATTATAATAATAATCGTTGTCTATTGACAAGTACAGTCGCAAATCATTCCTAGTACTACAGTTTTACGTCAGAAATCGGACAGGTTGCTTAACGATTCTTCCACAGCGTGTGGTGCGAGCGTTAAGCGATTCGCGATTTGGAACTTCAGTATCTGTTCGAGTATTATTATCTGTATTTTCACTAAAACAATATGCTGGTTTCAATCTGTCAATAGATATGTTAACCTTACGACCTAATACCTGAATTTTGTATACCTTATTTTTTTTTTTTTTTTATCGTGCGGAAATCCCTTCGGATACCCCCCCGCCGGCCAGCGGGGGCGGTTATGTCGGGCTTGCACCGACTAAAACCGCACGCCGTCTCGGGTCTTCAGACGCCGGGGTGTAAGGTTACCCTTAGAGCATATCCCTCGCACCCCGGCTGACCCTGGGCCATCTCACCACTAACAGCATCGCTCATCCTGTCTCCTCTGAAAGCAGAGGAGTACGGAGAGCGATGTGTTCCCGCCACGTTGGGTATTGGCCGACGATCAATGCCAACCCTATGAAGGGGTGAAGGGGAAGCCATTGACCGCCGCCCAGGGTGTACCGGCCGCTCCGATTCCGTTCCCCCCGGACTGCAGCGGGATCGGAATCGGAGCGACACTCGAGGAGGTTACCCAACACACACCCCTGAATTTTGTATACCTTATTTTTTTTATCCAACACACGAAATGGACCGTCGTACGTTGGCTGTAAAGGCTTACGAATCGCGTCATGTCTGACAAATACATATTCACAAGTTTCTAAGTCTGGATGAACAAATATTTTTAAGTTGCTATTATGATTAAACATTGATTTTTGAAAATTCTGTATCGTTTTTCTTAATTGGTCTACGTATTCACAAGCGTCATCAATTTTTGCCTGCTTTACGCTATCATAAAAATCTGCGGGAAGACGTAGAGTAGTTCCGTATGTCATTTCCGCTGCGCTTATACCGTTCTCACTCCTCGCTGCAGTTCTGAGACCTAATAGTACAGTTGGTAACTCTAGTACCCATGAGTGTGCTACTGTATTACATAAGCGAGCGGTTAATGCAGCTTTCAGACATCTATGCCAACGTTCTACTATACCGTTGCTTTGCGGTCTATAAGGAGTAGTCCGTATTTTATCTATCCCTAGTAATTTCATTAAGGATGAAAATAGTTGACTTTCAAATTGGCGTCCTTGATCACTGGTCAGCCTTTTTGGGCAACCAAAACGGGATATCCAACCTTCGTATATGACTTTAGCTACCGTTTCCGCGGTCATGTCTATCGTAGGAAAACATTCAGGCCAACGTGTGCCTCTATCTATCATAGTGACACAATATCTAAACCCTTCTTCCGAAGTCCGTAAAGGTCCAATTATATCGACATGAATTTGTTCAAATCTGTCACATGGTGGAAAAGAGCTTAATGCAGATGTGGTATGCCGGCTAACCTTAGCACGTTGACATTCTATGCATCTCTTTGCCCATTGTCCTACATCGCGATTCATGCTAGGCCAATAAAAACGATCCTGCACTAATTTACGTGAAGTTCTTATACCGGGATGGCTTAAATTATGAATAGAGTTAAAAGCAATGCGTCTAAAACTCTCAGTTAAATACGGTCTAACCTTATCATTAGTAATGTTACAGTATATATATTTTTGACAACCGGGAATCAAGATCTTCTTAAGTCTAACCTTATCATCGTTAGTGTTTGTTAGTCCTAAAATATAAGTATCGACTTCTTGCGCGTGGGCGAGCTCCTCGTAATTAATAACTGTGGGACATTCTACGGTCGCTACGCGGGATAAGGTGTCAGCAACAATGTTATCTTTGCCGTTGATGTGTCTTATGTCGGTTGTGAATTCACTGATATAAACTAATTGACGTGTTCTCCTAGGCGTTTCATTTTCGTTGTTACCTTTTGAGTATGCGAAAGCTAAAGGCTTGTGGTCAGAATATACAATCAATTGCCGTCCTTCTACCATATATTTAAAATGCCGAATTGCTAAATAGATTGCCAATAATTCGCGATCGTACGTGCTGTATTTGCGCTCAGTTTTTGACAAACTTTTGGAAAAATAGCCTAACGGTGTCCACGTGTTGTTTATAAATTGCTGTAATACTGCACCAACATACGTGTCCGAGGCGTCCGTCATTAATGCTATCTCTGCATCCGGTACTGGGTGGGCAAGCGTCGCTGCATTGCGCAAGCTCAACTTACAATTCTCGAAAGCTTGTTCAGCGTTCGAGTCCCAGACTATAGGTGTCTTATCTTTCTTTTTCGAGTTATGTATATAACTATTTAAAATTGACTGTGAAATAGTTGCATTAGGAATATGTGAACGATAAAAGTTTACCATGCCCAAAAATCGTCTTAGTTGCTCGATGGTTTGGGGTTTCGGAAAGTTTACTATCGCTTCCACCTTGTCATCCAAAGGACAAATTCCTTCTGATGTGACATGATACCCTACAAAGTCTATTTCCGGTTTACCGAAAGAGCATTTAGCTATATTAATGGTTATGCCATATTTACTAAATTGCTGAAATAATGCTTCAAGGTGTTTCCGATGACTTATATCGTCTAAACTTGCTATGATTACGTCATCGACGAAACTGAATATGCTGTCCCTACAATCGTCATCTAAGCCTTGCAATATTGTATGTTGCATGAATCTGGAAAAAGTCGCCGATGAATTCCGCAAACCCATGGACATTCGAGGAAATTCCCATAGCCCAAAACTTGTTATTATTGCAGTCTTTTCAACGTCGTCCGGATGCACAGGAATACAAAAATATGCTTTGTTAATATCTATCTTAGAAAACACTTTCTTACCTGCCAGATTGTAGGTGAAATCCGTCATTCGAGGGATTGGGTACCTGTCTGGCTTCGTAACCGCGTTCAACTTCCTGTAGTCACCGCATGGACGTATCTCTCCGTTCTTTTTGGGAACGACGTGCAGAGGACTGGCCCATGGACTTTTGGACGGTCTGCATATGCCGAGTTCCTGCATCATACAAAATTCATCCCTAACCTTCCTATACCTATCCGGTGCTAGTGGTCTAGCCCGAGCATATACTGGAGGTCCAAATGTCTCAATGTGATGAAAAATTCCATGACTTGGTACTTCCTTATAGGATACAAGTTTTGTTAGGTCTTTATATTTACACAATAAATCATGATAAGGATGATTATCATTCACAGATTTCACAGTAGGTTGACATGATTTCACAATAGAGGCTATAGAATTCATCTTAGTTAAACTATCAATTAACTTACGTGAGGCCAAGTCCACTACAATACCGTGATGAGCCAAAAAATCTGCACCTAATATCGGTTGTGTAATGTCCGCTATCACAAATGACCACGTATACGGTCTACATAAATTTATATTCAATTTCAGCGTTTTAAGTCCGAATGTTCGAATTTCTGTACCATTTGCCGCATACAGTTTGTAATCGCTATCACCACAAATATTCCGCTTCACCTTAGATACAGGTATAACCGAGACGTTTGCACCAGTGTCCACCAAAAATCGCATACCACTATTACAGTCAGTAATGCACAGACGGTTTGCAGGTGAAACTGCGCAGACACCCGTCGCTGTCTGCACGAATCCTAGTTTTTTTCTTGTGCCTTAGGTTTGTATGCACACGGTTTCAAACATTTAGTGGCTTTTTCCTTATAGCGAAAATGATAAAAACATTGCCAATTGGGATTGCTCCTCTTCCTAGACTGCGATTTTCCGCCGCGATTTCCGTCATGCGATGATCTCGACCTTGATCTCGACCTTTCCAAATTTTGTAAGCGTTTCGTCAACTGATTGATTTGGTCGCGTAGGTCATTCTTCATGCTTGTACTAGAGTTAGAGACTTCTGCTATTTCGCCAGCCCGCGTGGATTCTATGATCTTATCTGCCATTTCTGCAAGTTTCTCCATATTCACCACCTCACTAGCTGTCAAAATGGCCCGTACTGCTGATGGTAGATGTCCAACCCAGAGCATACGTAATGTTTCCTCGTTGAACTTATTTCTCGCCAGTTCTCGCATTTTTCTAAGAAGCTGGGAAGGCTTTTGGTCACCTAATTCCTGCTCCTTTAGAAGTTTCTGCACCTGACGCATCTCGGATTCTTCATATACAGTTAATAACCTCTCCTTAAGCGTTCTGTATTTGTCAACGGCAGGCGGATCCAACACAATATCGCTCACTTGTCCTATGTTTTCCTTACTCAATTTTGCTATCGTGAGATTGTATTTAGTCTCGTCGGATAATTTTTGATTAGCCAAAACTGCTTCATATTGCACAAACCATAAACGTGGTGCATCTCTCCAAAATTCTGGAATTCTCGACGACACCGTAATTTGAGCCATTGTGTTTCCCTCTTGCTCACTCTTAACGCTTGATGTTCCTTTAGTGGCTGAGTTGTTGAGAGCCATATTTTTCTTATTTCACTTCTTGATAATTACACAGATAATATTACTAGTATACCGGTCCAAAATGTGTTCACTTTGATGGTTCGGGGTCACCAATGTGGAGTCCCGGGGTCGGACTGTAACTAGAGGAACCAATGAGTAAACCAAGATTTGTGAACAAGGTAATTTATTAGAGTGTATGACCGACACGCAGCCCGACAAGCCCGAGACTGGGTCTTCGTTGCAATTCAATCAATATTTGCTTACTTAGCAGGTACAGTACAGCTGTGTCCTCACAGTACGTAAAGCTGTGTCCCCACAATATCATGCCAAAATAAGGTAAAAACATCTAAATTCATGAAACCTCACAACAGCAGACTACGCTGTCTCTGCATGTACCCGTTTTTTCGAGTAGAAATCTCCTCAGGTGGTTATGACTAAAACCGCACACCGTCTCGGGTCTTCAGATATCATGTAAGGTGGTTAATAAGGCTTTTACCTCGCACCCCCAATATTCAATAGGCATGGCCCTAAAACCGATCCTTGGAGAACACCAGACATCTTCCAGTGCTCATCTCGAGTAAATCACAGGAAACCGTTTTGATTGCTCTTTAAAATGGTGAGGAAACATTCACACCAATGCTTCTTAAAATTTAGTGAGGCTTAAAGAAATTCAGGTGAGCACAAAAAAGTTTTGTTTGACCCATACACTGTAAGCGAAAAATAAAAAATAAAAGTTGACCGTCACGGGGCCGGATGTGAACCCCAAAGTAAATGGTAGATTTCTTTATTAATAAAAACTATATAAGAAATATGAAGTGAAATAAATAAATTTATAAGCAACGTATTTTTTTTGCTTATTTATTTAATTATTAATAATTATTTAATAAATTGTTAATTTAAATACTAATGACAGAATGTTAATACAAGTAGAAGTAAATGTTTTGGAGAGACAATTTAAACGCATGACGATCATAGCGTTTGTCATCAGGGCATACAAATCGGGCTTGCTACCAAGACAAGCCATTAGATATTCTAATATCATATTTTTTATTTCACAAAAATTATTGTTTACATCACTCGTAATACAATTTCTTGCCCTGATTTCTAATTTATTATTCATTAAGATAAACTCATATTATTATTTTTAGGGTTCCGTAGCCGAACGGGAAATAAACAAAACCCTTAGGGATTCGTCATGTCTGTCTGTCGGTCTGTCCGTCCTTATGTCACAGCCACTTTTTTCCGAAATTATAAGAACAATGCTGTTGAAACTTGGTAAGTAGATATATTCTATGAACCGCATTAAGATTTTGGGGGTTCCCTATACTCAGAACTGAAACTAAAAATCGGATCCGTTAGAAATCTATGGATAGGTCTTCAAATATGATATTGAGGTTTCTAATATCATTTTTTTCTAAACTGAATAGTTAGCGCGAGAGACACTACCAAAGTGGTAATATGTGTATCCCGAAAAGAGAATGATAAAACAAAAAAAAAATGATGTACCCATGTAATCTTCCACCGAAAATTGGTTTGAACGAGATCTAGTAAGTCGTTTTTTTAGTACGTCATAAATCGTAAACCGCAATTTACCTTTCATTCAATCAACTCAAATATAAAAATTAAAAAAACATTTAATTTCATAAACATAAACAAGTCTTATATGGGCTCACATATAGTTAGATCTAAATTCCATCATTTAGCTACCTAATTATAATGTTTACTTATCAAAAACTTAATTAAAAAAAATACACTTTTATTAAAACATCGATCAAAGTTACAACGAACTAAAAAGAACTTTTATATTATGTTACTTGCTGCTACGGAACCCTTCATAGGCGAGTCCGAATCGCACTTGGCCGGTTTTTTGTTTCTTCTTTTGGAAGGAAAATAGCAGCTACAATTCCACCTAAAAAGAAGAATTTGATAAATAGTAAAACAACACAAACTCCCACTAAGATTGTATCCTTGGATCCTCGACATTAGTTTACGCTTATAGTTTGCGTATCATTGTTGGATCTTTCATGTGTTTCATTCATATATGAGAAAATAATTTTTGGCATTGCATAATAAATAAAAAATAAAAAAAAATTGTACGACAAAGTACACAACGCCATCTAGACCCAAACTAAGCAGAGCTTGTCATATGGGTTCTAGAATGCGGATAAACATACTTAAATACTTTTTTTTTGTAAATAAATACATATTATACATAGAAACACCCAGACCAATGCAAATATACATATTTGCACTGAGCGGGAATCGAACCCGCGACCTTTGGCTTAGCAGTCGAATGCACTACCGCTACGCCACAGAGGTCGTCACAGAGGTCGTAACAAAATGTCGGAAAATATACCAAAAATTAACGAATTTCTTTTGGTCTTCTCCTTTTATATTGCAAGTTTTAGGAACCACAGCACGGCTTAGCACCGAAATGATCTTATGTTATTAAAAACATTTTGTCAGCGGGTGAAGAGTTTGTAAAATCTATACTCACTAAAAATGAATGCTGCCCAGCAGTAGAACGTGAGTAGACATTGGTTGATGACTGTAATACCTACGATAGCCACACCTCCAATGCAGAAGGAACGAGCCACCATCATACCCAAACTAGTTGCAAGAGCTCTGATGACAATAAGAGAATTTATGAATAGTAAGAGGCCTCTATGAAGTTAAAGCAGCGTAGGTAGAATGTATAATTATAAACCTTTGTCAATTTTAAGTAAATAATAATAATGACTGCACCTCATATATAAGCCTCGGTAACCGTGGGTGAAGTTCAAAGGCCATAATTCTAGATAATATCGATTCTGAAATAGTGGCCTTTGTATTGATTTAGATCGGAAAAAGAGAACATCTAGGACACCTGCATCTATCAGATGCAGGGAGCCGCGATATTTATTTGACAAGCTTGGCTGGGTTACTAGCAGAAGGTTGTGTGCCAGAAGGCAGTGCTTCCAGCAACTATCAATACAACAGCATCGATCTGCGTCATTTAGGGGTAGTTTTCGTTATGCAGCTTCCAAAATATGGAACAATCTTCCACCACCGTTACGCTCCATTACAACGAAAACCACGTTTAGGAAACGTTCACGGTTGTTTCTCTTGGAAGCTCAAAGCAGTGGCTGGATAACGTGAACGCAAATATTTCAATAATTTAATTTTATTGATGACACACTATTTGATTATATAATGTTATGTATTAACTGTATCATCATATATATATTTATAATATTACTCGTAACATACTTTATCACACTATGTCATTTACAAACACACCACTACACACGTCATGAAAACACGGCTTCAACGGTGGGGCGTTCGTGTGTCACTAACTAGTTGGGCTCCAGTAGAAAACCAGCGCCAGGTTACTATCTGGCACATGCTGAACTGGGCACCCATTTGGTGCATTTGTGTGCCGTGCCACATTACTATTATTGTGCTCCTGTTATTTTATTTTATGTTAAGCATTCTCGAATTTCATGCAATGTTATGTACTTAGTTTGTGGCCTCTTTGCACTAATAAATGTTTCTTTCTTTCTTTCTTTCTTTCCTTCTAGGACGGGACTTGAATCCGTGACAAGTTCCTAACAGGGGGAATACTCTGACCAACTGAGCTACCTAGACACGTCCCAGATATTCGAAATTCTCCGATATATTATAATATGTCTGAGGGCGAGGCTGGAGTCATCTACCGCAATTCTTATGAACTACGGAAACAATTAATGACTTTACCATGATTTTTAAAGATTTTTTAATAGTAATTTAAAGGAAAAATAAGCATACTAACTGATTAAAAAAACAAAAATTTAGTGGCCTTTATATTCGAAAGCCTCAATAGACGCTTTTTCACTCACCAATTAAAAATTCTGGGACTGTAGGAAAAAGGAAAAGCGAAAGATAATAGAGAAAAAATGAAAACTTTCCTATACTGCACTCGAAGCTTAAAGCTTAGACTCGTTTACCTAAAAATAAATAAACTGAATGAAACTAACCTGCATGAAGTTGGGTATACATCAATATAATAGGAATACACGCTGCCGATGGGTAGTAAAGTTAACTGTATCATGCAGAAGACCACCATACTGGCAATGGAGTTAGAGATGATATTTACTGTGACGCAACAAATGCCAGCGACCAGTAAGGTGGTGAAAATCATTGTTCGCCTGTAGTTAGCGAGAACCAATGCACCGATATTAAGACATGTGAACAGTAGTGTAAACAACATCCCAGAGTATATTGTGCTCATGGAGTTATTATCTACGCATACATCCTAGAAAAAATAAACAAATGAATATTAGTAAGTACAGTAAACGGTGTTTTGGTTGGCACATCGTGAAGCAGGAAGTGTGTTCAGCGAAGATCGACGTACTTATGTTTGTAGTGCGTTTTTTCTACTGCACGTCAGACTGACAGTTTCGTTATAAAGTTGTAGGCCGAATAAATATAGAGACAGGGTCAGATACAATGCGAATATTAATGATTGATTACTTGAAAAAATCAAATTGTTAATTTAAAAAATCGACAATGACCAATCTTAACCGCACAGTGGTTCTGGTCACATCTGCCTGTGTAGGTAGGTAACCAAGTACGCACTAGAGAGAATCTCCCTGAGACCCTGACCGCTCGTCACATCTGTCTGTGTAGGTAGGGAACCAGTGGGCCTACCGCCCAAGTGTCGTCGATATCACAGCCGTCGAAATGTTGCGCTGGTCAAGGTCGACGGCCATTTTGTACCGCCCCATTGATAATCGATGCCGGCGCGGCGTAAGAATGAATGAAACGCTGTTTTTGACAGTTAAATAGCTGCCGCCTAAAAAAATTCAAATCGACCGCGTCTCATGAGCTGTCGTTTTGAATATTATTTTCTTTTCCGACGGTTGATTACGATGCCAATTGCACTTTACACTGGGCTACTATGGCTTTTATGGGTGCGACTGCCAACGAGTGGGTTCTGCCGTCCTATTGCACCTAACACTGGGCTACTATGGCTTTTATGGGGGCGACTGCCGACGAGTGGGTTCTGCCCTCCTATTGCACCTAACACTGGGCTACTATGACTTTTATGGGGGCGACTGGGTTCTGCCCTCCTATTGTACCTAACACTGAGCTACTATGACTTTAATGGGGGCGACTGCCGTCGAGTGGATTCTGCCCTCCTATTGTACCTAACACTGGGCTACTATGGCTTTTATGGGGGCGACTGCCGACGATAGACTTTCGTCCTCCAACTCCTTCGCTTATTCCTTCCTTCTGAAACATACGAAAACAACAAACAACACAGCATAAACGTTTAAGTAGGTAAGGTAAAGATTAAAGAGTGTTTTAATTAGTCGCAGGTACAATAGGAGGGCAGAACCCAGTCGCCCCCATAAAAGCCATAGTAGCCCAGTGTTAGGTGCAATAGGAGGGCAGAACTCAGTCACCCCCATAAAAGCCATAGTAGCCCAGTGTTAGGTGCAATAGGAGAGCAGAACCCAGTCGCCCCCATAAAAGCCATAGTAGCCCAGTGTTAGGTGCAATAGGAGAGCAGAACCCAGTCACCCCCATAAAAGTCATAGTAGCCCAGTGTTAGGTGCAATAGGAGGGCAGAACCCAGTCGCCCCCATAAAAGCCATAGTAGCCCAGTGTTAGGTACAATAGGAGGGCAGAACCCAGCCACCCCCATAAAAGCCATAGTAGCCCAGTGTTAGGTACAATAGGAGGGCAGAACCCAGACGCCCCCATAAAAGCCATAGTAGCCCAGTGTTAGGTGCAATAGGAGGGCAGAACCCAGTCGCCCCCATAAAACCCATAGTAGCCCAGTGTTAGGTACAATAGGAGGGCAGAACCCACTCGTCGGCAGTCGCCCCCATAAAAGTCATAGTAGCCCAGTGTTAGGTACAATAGGAGGGCAGAACCCAGTCGCCCCCATAAAAGCCATAGCCCATTGTTAGGTGCAATAGGAGGGCAGAACCCACACGTCGGCAGTCGCCCCCATAAAAGCCATAGTAGCCCAGTGTTAGGTGCAATAGGACGGCAGAATCCACTTGTCGGCAGTCGCACCCATAAAAGCTATAGTAGCCCAGTGTTAGGTGCAATCGGCATCGTAATCAACCTTCGGAAAAGAAAATAATATTCAAAACGACAGCTCATTGTGTGAAGTGTCATTTCATTACGGCAACTCATGAGGTGCCGTAATGAAATGAGACTTCAAAGCGACGCCGTAGATTTGAATTTTTTTAGGCGGCAGCTATTTAACTGTCAAAAACAGCGTTTCATTCATTCTTACGCCGCGCCGGCATCAGTTATCAATGGGGCGGTACAAAATGGCCGTCGACCTTGACCAGCGCAACATTTCGACGGCTGTGATATCGACGACACTTGGGCGGTAGGCCCACAGGTACGCACTAGAGTTTCATACCTAACATGTTAGGTTACAACATTAGGTTAACTATTTCATCGGAATATGTTCAATCATTTATCATGAAGACATAGATGTTTATTATTAAATTAATTATACCCGATTTCCTAATATCTCATCAACTATCTTTTACACGTAGGTGCTCTGTAGTTCAAGATTTCATATTTTATTGCTCATCACCTTTTAGCTTTAGTGCGATGGTCCGAACGTTGACCATGTCCGAGTTCTATCGAACTGCAGAATTACGTAATGATCTGCTTTGTAATTATTTAGAAACGATCAATAATAGATTTGGTCGATTTTACCCTGCTGCTCCTATCACACTTATTATAGCGTGATGATATATAGCGCAGCTAAGAAGAATGTTCATACAAAATTTTCCCTGAATCTGTTTCGCGGTTTTCAAGTTATCCAAGGACATCGATAATAAAAAGCAGATAAACAGACAAACACAAATATTCGAAAAATCACCTTTATGACATCGGTTTCGTTCCTTGATCTCATAACAATATTGTAGAATATATTGCTTCCGGGCTGTTTGGCCGTGGTCCATATGAAACTTGTGTTCCATACGTTTCGTCGATCACTGCGGTTGACATCTTCAGTGGTTCGGGTCCGGGCGGCGACGAGTGTGTAGAGACTGATCAGTCAGTGATCGACGAAACATTTGGAACACAAGTTTAATGTGAACCGCGGCCAAACAGCCCGGAAGCATTACATTCTACATGCAAAGACGGCCGTGAAAGCCTAAAGATTTATATTCACAACAATATTTTTTTCGATGTACAGTTTTCATTTCGTTACGATTTTATTATAATATATGTATAGATATTGTTACAACGATCGTCGATATCTCGGAAACTACTGATCGAATCTTCTAGAAATTAAAACGCATTGTTAATGTCGAAGTACTCTATCGATCCATTTAGAAAAATCCAGAAAAGTCAATACAAAATCACACGCCCTTTTTAATGCCTATACCTACTTTACCTACAAATAGCGATATCAAGGGCATTCACCTCTATCGTCGGCACGACTGTGTAGGTACTTGCTTTCTCGAACGCCCCAGTAAATACCTACTGTTCTCGAACGCTCTAGTGCCTCTAGATGATTCCCGAATATTCTACCCCGCTATAAAAGGACGCCCGGCTATCGACACGAGTCAGTTAATTTTCGAAAGCGAAAGTGAAAACACATCTTACCGAAGTGAACCAAGAGAGTTATACCTGCGACTTAAGCAACGATTGTGGACTACTGTGAACTGCTGAGCGACCTGAACTGTTGAAGAGTACTGTGTGTGCTAGTTATTTAGTTGTCTAGTTTGTGGTGAGCGAATAAACCTCTTTGTTGTGTAAACGGCATTTAATTTGTACCCCGCGCACGTAACAACTGGTGTCAGAAGTGCGATGCCGTTATTACCACGTGAAGACGAAGGGCGTACTCCACGGACCAGACGTCAAGTGGAAATGGATGCTGCACGTCAACGGAGCCTTGAAGAGGAAGGGCGTCAGGCCGATCCTGCTATCTCAGCGGTAACTACGGCAGCACCAGATGGAACCTCGTCCGATATCAACATGATGACGCTATTGGCTTCTATACAGCAGATGATGCAGGCCAACCAAGAGGCTAGTCGACAGACGATGCAAGCCTCCTTGCAAGAAATGCAGGCCAACCAAGATGCTAGTCGACAGACGATGCAAGCCTCCTTGCAAGAAATGCAGGCCAACCAAGATGCTAGTCGACAGACGATGCAGGCCTCCATGCAAGAGATGATACAGGCCAACCAAGAGGCTAGCCGACAGATGATACAGGCCAACCAGGAAGCTGTCATGGGTAAAATCGATGCAGGCATCCATGCACTGGGAGATAAAGTGAAGAACCTCGAAGACGGCTTGCAAATGCTGAGTAAGGAAGTGGCTTCGAAGACTGGGACCATTGACGACTGCTTGCAAATGCTCAGTAAGGAAGTGGCTTTGAAGACTGGGACCATGGACGGCCGCTTACAAGAGCTTGAAAGAGAGATTGTCAGGCTAAAAACCTGCGGACCTGTTGTCGCGACCTCACCATCATCAGCGAAGTTCGACCTACCACACTTCGATGGAACCTCCTCGTGGACAGCCTTCAAGTACCAATTTGAGATATTGGTAAAAACTAAAGCCTGGAGCAACGAGGAGTCTTTTATGGCCTTGAAACTTGCATTACGAGGAGATGCCTTAGTAATACTGGAAAACCTGCCACCTGAAGGAAGGACACTGGAATCTCTGATGGAAGCGTTAGACACACGCTACGGTGACAAGCACCTGGAAAATGTCTACCGAGCGCAGCTACGCGAGAGGAAACAAAAAGCTGGTGAAAGCCTCCAGGAATGGGCTGTAGAGGTTGAAAGACTCGTTCGTCGGGCCTACTCATCGACACCCGTGATGATCGAGACCACCCTACTGGAGGCCTTCCTAAACGGTATACGGGACGCAGAAGTGAAAACTAATGTACAGTTGCGTCACCACCAGACCTTAAAAGAAGCACTGGCTTATGCCCTTGAGGTGGAAACCGTACGGCAGAATGCCGGGATAGGGAAGATCAGGGAGGTCAAGGAGGTAGTTGCAGAGGAGAGGAAGCCGCGGTATGTCCCAACGTGTTATTCTTGTAGAGGCAGGGGCCATATCCAGTCAGAGTGTCCTTCGAGGAAACGGAGGAGGGTCACGGACTCCGGGACCCAAGTGGATCAAGATGTTCCGTTAAACTAAACGTCGCCAGGGCCGCGGGGCGGGCGCTGGCTGGTCGATATGAAGCCCCAACCATCACAATAACTCAAGTTAGCAACGGAAATAGTCTGATCATCGAGGCCACCTTGGACAACCAACCTTGCAATTTAACAGTGGATACTGGAGCTTCACGTACAGTTGTTAGGCCGGAATTGCTGAAACGCACCATAAGGTGGGAAAAACGATTTCCGAGGTGCCAGCTTCAGACTGCTACTGGCCAGCCAGTGACCGTCCTCGGTGAAACAGATGTAGAGGTAAGAATTGGCGACCAAATATTTCACCAGTCAGTATTAATTGCTAATATTACTGATGATTGCATTTTGGGACTGGATTTCTTGAAGAACTACCGATGCGTCTTGGATATACCTAGAGGGGTGCTGAGATTTCCTGATCAGGAGGTTTGTTTACAAGGATCGCACCCGTGCACTCTTTACTGTTTAATGGATACGACACTAGCTCCTAAATCGGAAACATTAGTCAGAGTGAGGTTTCCTGCGAAGACTGAACAAAGAAGATGTCTTATTGTCGAAGATACCGGCAGTCATCAAAACTTAATAACAGCGAGAACCTTACTGATGCCGAACGGAATCGCTAGGGTGAGAATCCTCAACCTCAGTGACGAAATGGTTCTCCTGAAGAAGAATAGTGTGGTCGGAAAATGTGAGGAAGTAAAGTACCTGAGACGGCTGGACAGCACTTCGACTAAACAAGGCGGTACACAAATCCCCGAAGATCACATTCAGCAACTTCTCGAGAATTCCAAGGAAAACTTATCAGCATCAGAATTGCATCAAGCCAGAGACCTCTTGCTACGATTTAGAGACATCTTTGCAACCGGAAATGACTGTGGAAGGACTGGGCTCGTGAAACACCGGATTGACACAGGTAACTCCAGGCCTATAAAACAAAGACCTCGACGTTTACCATGGGCAAGAGAAGAGGAGGTAGCAGTTATGATTAAAGACATGGCCGATAACAAGGTGATTGAACCTTCAACGAGTCCATGGTCATCACCCGTGGTACTAGTGAAAAAGAAGGATGGCAGTACAAGGTTTTGTGTGGATTACCGAATGTTGAATAATGTCACGAAGAAAGACAGTTATCCTTTGCCTAGGATCGACGATACCCTGGACATGCTCAGTGGTATGAAATGGTTTTCAACCGTCGATTTAAAAAGTGGCTACTGGCAGGTGGAGATCAGTCCGGACGATAAAGAGAAGACAGCCTTTAGTACAGGAATTGGAAACGGTTTATGGCATTTTAATGTCATGCCATTTGGTTTATGTAATGCACCGGCCACGTTTGAACGCCTCATGGAAAAATTAATGGTGGGTCTACTCGGAGACGTCTGTCTGGTTTACCTGGACGATGTTATAGTTATGGGACGCAGCTTCAAAGAAAACCTGAAGAACCTGGAAAAGGTTTTTACTCGGATTCGTGAGGCTAACCTTAAACTGAGGCCAAAGAAGTGCGCTCTATTTAAAAGGGAGGTCAGCTATCTTGGACATGTCATCTCAACGGAAGGAGTCAAAACCGACCCCGAGAAGATAAAAGCCGTTCAAGAATGGCCTGTTCCAAAGAACAAAACGGAGGTTCGCTCGTTTCTGGGACTATGCGCATATTACAGACGCTTCATTAAGCATTTCTCGGATATTGCTAAACCACTACACCGACTGACGGAAGATAAACGAGACTTCGTTTGGGACCTGGATTGCGAGCAAGCTTTTAGTACGCTTAAACAACGATTGTGCGAATCCCCTATATTGGGTTATCCTACTAGGGAAGGTAGATTCATTGTGGACACGGACGCCAGTAACACCGGAATAGGTGGAGTGTTGTCACAAGTGCAGGGAGATCGCCATGTTGTAATAGCGTACTTCAGTAAATCGCTATCTAAACCGGAAAGGAATTACTGTGTAACTCGTCGTGAACTTCTCGCTGTGGTGAAGTCTTTACAGCATTTTAATAAGTACCTTATAGGACGAGAGTTTACACTAAGGACAGATCATGCTGCGCTACAATGGTTGCTGCAATTCAAGAATCCGGAAGGCCAAGTAGCAAGATGGATCGAGCAACTACAGGAATTTCCCTTTGTGATAGAACACCGAAGTGGAAAAGGGCACGGCAATGCTGATGCTTTGTCACGAAGGCCGTGTGTCGAAGATTGCAAGCATTGTCAGAGGAACGAAGCCCGAGAAGAGATTAAAGTCATAAAGGTGAATGGACTTGACGACGAATGGAGTGGAAGCAGTATGAAGAAGGCGCAAGAAGATGATGATGATCTACAACCTATACTGCACTGGAGACAACTTGGAAGCAAACCCCGATGGAGTGATGTATCTGCTTACAGTTCAACTACCAAAAGCTATTCGGCCCAGTGGGACAGCTTAGCTCTGGTAGAAGATGTCCTGTATAGGAAATGGGAGTCTAACGATGGTAAGGAAGTAACCATGCAAGTAGTGGTACCACGAAGCAAGGTGGCCCCACTCTTACGGCACATCCACGATGGTGTTTCTGGCGGGCATCTCGGAGTCAAGAAAACCCTGGTTAAAGTGCGACAGCGGTTTTACTGGCTTCGTTGTCGGGAAGATGTCGAGGATTGGTGCCGTAAATGCACTGCATGTGCTTCGGTTAAAGGACCGCCGACAAGAAGCAAAGGAAAATTGAAGCTGTACAACGTTGGAGCACCGTGGGAACGTATCGCCATTGATGTTGCTGGACCTTTTCCAACGACTGATGAGGGTAACAAATACATCGTAGTAGTGCAAGACTACTTCACTAAGTGGCCGGAAGTATTTGCGACACCCAACCAGGAAGCAGTCACTGTAGCCAAGAAACTGGTTCAGGAAGTAGTCAGTCGATACGGCGCACCTATGGAGATCCACTCCGACCAAGGACGGAACTTCGAGTCTGCTCTGTTTCAAGAAATGTGCAAACTCCTCGGTATAAACAAGACCCGTACGACTCCAGCGCACCCGCAGTCAGACGGAATGGTCGAGAGGTTTAACCAGACGTTGGAAAATCACTTGGCTAAAGTTGTCGACGAACACCAAAGAGATTGGGACCAGTACATCCCACTGTTCCTGATGTCCTATCGATCTGCGGTGCATGACAGTACGGGACACACCCCAGCTAAAGTAAATTTTGGTCGAGAGATAAGGCTACCAGTGGATGCAATAACCGGCACGCCACCCGAAAGTCCTAAGCCCGTAACGGATTACGTGAGTGAACTTCAAAACCGGCTGGACGAGGTGCACAGAATGGTACGGGAAAACAATTGATGAATGACAAGAATTGATGAAAACCCGGTACGATAGAAACGCAAACACCAACGGTTTTGAAGAAGGAACCCTGGTATGGTTTCACAATCCGCTACGCAGAAAAGGAATATCTCCAAAACTTCAAGCTCGCTGGGAAGGACCCTATACGGTTGTTACAAAAATCAATGACATCACCTACCGCATTAAGAAGGGGCTTAGGGGAAAACCAAAGGTAGTCCATGTGGATAGGTTGACGCGATATCATGGAACAAATGATGCTCGGGACGAGCATGATTAAGAGGGGGGTAATGTTACAACGATCGTCGATATCTCGGAAACTACTGATCGAATCTTCTAGAAATTAAAACGCATTGTTAATGTCGAAGTACTCTATCGATCCGTTTAGAAAAATCCAGAAAAGTCAATACAAAATCACACGCCCTTTTTAATGCCTATACCTACTTTACCTACAAATAGCGATAACAAGGGCATTCACCTCTATCGTCGGCACGACTGTGTAGGTACTTGCTTTCTCGAACGCCCCAGTAAATACCTACTGTTCTCGAACGCTCTAGTGCCTCTAGATGATTCCCGAATATTCTACCCCGCTATAAAAGGACGCCCGGCTATCGACACGAGTCAGTTAATTTTCGAAAGCGAAAGTGAAAACACATCTTACCGAAGTGAACCAAGAGAGTTATACCTGCGACTTAAGCAACGATTGTGGACTACTGTGAACTGCTGAGCGACCTGGGCCTGTAGACAAAGTCACATTCTACTAGTGGAATCGCTTCGAAGCGAAACTTCAAATGTTCAATATGTATGGGACTGACATTATTTGTTACACGTGACATGTCGACAAATGTTGTCTCTCCTATACATTTCGGTCTTTTGAAGGTTCGCTTCGTTGCGATTCCATTAGTAGAATGTGACTTTGTCTACAGGCCCTGAACTGTTGAAGAGTACTGTGTGTGCTAGTTATTTAGTTGTCTAGTTTGTGGTGAGCGAATAAACCTCTTTGTTGTGTAAACGGCATTTAATTTGTACCCCGCGCACGTAACAATATTATAGATTAAATTCATAGCCTGGCAATAAAAAAACTCTTGTTCTCTTTTTCCGATCTAAATCTTTAGAAAAAAGTAAGCATACAAAATGCTTAAAAATTTAATTGAATTAATTAGCCGGAGTCATCAAAAACAATGTTTAAAATGACTGTAAAGTTATTCATTGTTTCCATAGTTCGCAAGAATTACGGTAGATGGCTCCAACGTCGCCTTAAGACGTATTAATGTATCGGAGAATTTCGAATATCTGGGACGTGTCTAGGTGGCTCAGTTGGTCAGAGCATTCCCCCTGTAAGGGACTGGTCGCGGGTTCAAGTCCCGTCCTAGATGTTCTCTTTTTCCGATCTAAATCTTTAAAAAAACACTTGTCTATGTTTATTGTCAGTCTGATGCGCGACCGAGAGAACGCTCCACAAAACCGAAGTAAGTCGATCTTACCCGGACTCTCTTGTCTACTCTCTGTCTTCTTCCCGAAGTGCCAACCAAAACGTCGTTTAGAAAATGAATTTAATGATTAAGATCTGTTTATTTTATACTGACATTAAGCTTGATTGGTGTGATGTTTGTGGCAATTTTTTGGCAGAAGGAAGTGTTCACATCTTCCGGGGTAAAAAACGAGTTCACCATCGTCGGAAACCACATAAAAAATACGTTGTTTCTGAAAACAATAAATCCAGTTCAGTAATGACTACGCTCTTATCTACGGTATCGTCGAAAAGCTTTTTAACTCACTTGAGAATGAATATTAGTCCTCTATAAATCTTTGTAACTTTCTATTTAAAAAAGAAATTGTATCATTACTCTTATCTTAATTTTTAAATGTGTTACCATTTACTTAAAAATTCTCAATTCTGACACCCATACCGGTGTTTAGACTTTTTTACACTACTGTACCTCTTTTAATTATAATTACGTACCTCGGTCAATATTTGGCAATATTGTTTGTGCTGGCTAATTTTGAAAAGATGATGGGCACAAATGTATAGCCCCTGGTATGGTGATTGATGCCAGCAATCGAAATAAATGATACATCGTTGAAACGGTATAAAGGTTGAAAAAGTATAATTAAAAAGGTAGGTTTAATTTTATCACTTTCTATTAATTTATTGTGCTAATAATTTAGTTTTTTTGCGGCTCCAACACATTTAATGTATACTAATTTAATTGATTAACTAAGGTCTAAGGTGCAAATCACGAAAAAAATTATGATTTTTTTATTGATATTTAATTTTGGAAAAAGTTAAGCAGATTTCATAATCTCACTTAAAAGTTCTACAAATCTTTAAAATTGATGAAATGATCGTCTGGATACATATAGCGTTTACACCCTGTATATAGCTAATCACCTGCATTACTGTAGTGACTGCTTACTAGCACTCAGTGTTATTGGTAATTATAATAAAAATCTTGCTTGAATACAATGTAGCACATAATAATCCCTAGATCTAGATCCCACACTAGGATTCCCTGTGTCGTGGGGTCACATCTGACTTTATAAGATCTTACTGTAGTGTTGTTGTTGTGATTTTACTATTGACTTACTTATTTTAACTTAAAATCGGCGCAAGCATTATCGAAATTGATAAAGTTGCACAAAAGATACGACCTTTAAATTCTAAAAGAATAATATAATAATATTTTTCTATAAGAGCTATCCAACAAAATATGATTCCATCTTGAGTGGACTCGATACCAAAACGCCCATCATCCTTTAACAGTGAAGATAACGTTAATACATAACATACAGTACATACACAATTAAACGTGATAACTAAAAGTCCAAGTGATCTAACTACAGAACTTCGAAATCGGCAATGGGTTGTGAAGGTCAGATGCAGTCGCTTCATGAAAAATATCAAAGTTCAGCCGCTTCATAGTTATATTGAAGAAACCGACCCCAATTGAGTTGTGAATAGACTCGGAGGATGTGAACAGTGAAGATATGAGTTGAATCAATATACTTACGTACTGCAACATATGGATAGAAGTAACATCAGTTGTAGTGACCTCCAAAGCAACGGTGGCTTAAATATCAATTTCATCGCAGTCAAAGAATCCCAAAAAGATATATTTTCAACAGGATTGTCCGTTTTTAGTAATGATTTTACCTGAAAATATCGTTGGACCATTGACAGTCATGTAGAATATACTGCTTCCGGGCTGTTTGGCCGTGGTCCATAAGAAACTTGTGGTCCAAACGCTTCGTCGATCACTGCGGTCGACGGTTTTCATTTTACTCCTAACGGGGCCTTTTCTTATAATGTCCTCGATCCGTTTGACATACCGTGTGCCTAGGTCGCTTAAAGGTAACCATATCAACTGAATTGAAAATAATATGAGACAAAATGGTAGGTCTACCATATGCTTTTTTTTTTGCCCCACCGTCCCGGCCTGCTTCTGCTGGGATGACAGGTGGCCCCACCTGCCACTCCCAGGCCTGTGCTCATGGAGGACGGAGGTCGTTAAGCGATCTCCGGGGCTCGGCGGGCCGGGAGAGTTCTAAATCTCTCCCGGGCGCGCTCCGCCATCTCCTTTGCAAGAAAAAGATGGCGGCGGAACACGCGCACGCCCTCCGCACCAATGCCGCAATCATGCTGCCGAGCGAGAGTACTCCCACCCCGATGGCTGCCACGAGGTCACGCCTCGGCGCCTCCCACGCCAGGCAGTCCGCCAGCGTGTGCAACCCTGAGTCCTCGCTCGCGTCGCAGTGATGGCACTCAGGCGTTGGCTCCTTCCTGATCCGATGCAGGTGGTCCCCGAAGCTCCCCTTACCGGAGATCACCTGCGTCAGTCGGTACTAGAGGCTTCCGTGTCGCCTCCCTAGCCAATCCTCCATGATGGGCCTTACCGCCGCTATTGCGGCGTGCCCTGCGCTTGGTCGCCCAAGTCGATCCTTCCACTCCACCTGGCCTGGCGGAGCTGGGACTGCACGGCCTCGATTCCTCGAGGCTTGGGGTTCCATCCCTGCTCCCGCGCCCCCTTTCGCCACTGGTACAGTTGCGAAAGGGCTCTCGCCTCCAGGTCTCATGGCGGAGTTCCGGCAAGGCGACTCGCTGCCTCGAAGGAGATCGTGCGGTACCCGCGAATGAACCTGATGGCCATCACCCGCTGCGGAGCGCGCAGCATCCGCACACTTCTGGCCTTCAGGGCCTCCGCCCATATTGGGCACCCATACAGGGCCTTGGATCGCACGATCCCTGCGTAAAGTCTCCTGCAGGACTCATCAGGCCCCCTCATGTTGGGCAGCAGCCGCACCAGAGCGAGAGCTGTGCCCTTCAATTTGGGGCCCAGACTTCTGATGTGCTCTCCGAAGTCCCATCGGCCGTCGAGCACGAGCCCCAAATATTTCATTTGGAGCTTGATGTCGATGCGATTGCCTCCCATTATGAGGCTGGATCCCTCAGGAGCCTTGCTCCGAGGCCCATGAAAGAACAGGGCCTCGGTTTTATGCAGAGCCACCTCGAGACCTAGCCGCCGGATCTGCTCCACGTCTTGGGCAACCGCGGTCGTGGCCTTCAGGGTCGCTTCGCGGTACGTCGCCCCGCACGCCGTTATGACCATGACGTCCACGTAGCACGTGACGGCGGCACCGTCTGCGAGCTCACCGCGAAGCACCCAGTCGTATCCGATATTCCACAAGAACGGCCCCAGGACCGATCCCTGCGGAACACCGCACGACATCTCACGCCGACCGAGACCGATCACGGTTGGGTAGAAGACGGCTCTCTCCATCAAATACGCCCCGACTATGCGGCGGAGGTAGAGAGGCATTTCGTGATATACGAGTGACTCCCTAATGCAACTCCAGGGCAAGATTTTGAACGCGTTGGCGATGTCCAGGGACACCGCCAACATCGACCTAATCCGGGCGACTGCATCCTCCGCTAGAGCCCTCACACGCATGATGGCATCCTCGGTGGAGCGCCTTTGACGGAAGCCATATTGGCTATCCGCCTGGTGTGGCCCCACTCGTATCGATGATTCGAACTTGTCTCCTCCCCCAAAACGAAGCGCCAGCCCTGAACACGAGGAGAGGCTCGCGAACGAGATATTCACGATGGAGCTGGCCCTCGAGGTCACAAACGTGTCCACGGCTCCCCGATTTAGGAGGTCTAGGCCGAGTCGTTCGGCCCAGTCCTCCAGTGCCCTGCCTCTTTCCCCTGTCCGGCCCCTATAGTGTCGGGAACCCCAGACTAACGACCAGGCGTTGAAATCCCCGAGCACAAGGACAAGGCGGGGGTGGCAGAGCGAGGAGTTGCTGCTGATGGGCGGAGCCATTGCTCCGCCCATCAGCAACCTTTTGGGCCGCCGCAATAGGGCAGCCAACAACTGCTGCCCCCTGTCCACCGCGGCCGAAGCGTATAGCTCCGGCCTTAACTGTTTTCGGGGAGCAGTCCCTTCTTCTTCTCCGCCGGTTGCACCCGCTGCACCGATTGTGTCAGTAGCGCCGGGCTCGCTATCCCCCGCTTCAGCTCCTCGACGGCTGCAGCTAGTCGAGCCGTCTACCGACAGGATTCGGCCACCTGAGCCGCGAGGTCCTCATTCTTGGAGGCGATGTCGAGCACAATGCGCAACATCGCCTCCTGTTCAGGGTTTGGGGACCCCTGGAACGACGCGGTCACTCTCTGGAGTCTCTGCTTGAGAGACCGTGTCCTCCCGCACGGTTCCGACACCGCCGAGGTGGAAGGCCTCGGCTGGGCGGCCCACCCCTCAGTAATCCTCGCTTCCTTCGGCGGAATGCAGCCACATTAGGCGCCCGCATTGTCGCCTCGTCGCTGCTGGAGGAGGCGGGTCTGGGTTAGGGTGTACTCCTCATCCGACACTAGACCACTCGATGCTTTCTTCGGCACCATTTGCCCTTATGCGCCTTGACGCCTATGCTTTTCGCTCAGTTGGGGGTTTGGGGTTTCATTTTTTACTGAATCTGCCATTTGATTCCCACGAGTTTGAGCCGATATAAATACACTTCCCGGGTGACGCTCATTCCAGGAAGTGGGATACATACTGTGGAGGCCCCCGGTATCCACAGGTTTTTACGACTTCGCTGTCGGGTTCTAAAGACTTTTCCTTGTCGCGGGCCGGCCAATTAAGGTAAGCCCTGCGTCCTCCGAGATCACGAGTTCTCGAATGAGACTACTATTCGGGTCTTTGAATATTACCCGGAGATTACGCGACGCGGGAGGGCAGCCACTTCCCCCAACTACGACGGCAGCGGCGGCACGAATGACCCCTGCGCGAGCAGTAGGCCGAACCCGTCCCCTGATCCACTAGGATCACCACGTCGCCATACCCCGACCCCCTCGTGCAATGGAATCAGCTGGCCCTGAAAAGGGCCGGTCGGGCTCTTGGCCGTTGACGTTGACGTCAGCAACTCCAGAGGAGCAATCAATGATGTGTCATCGCCCACGTTGCCCAGGATGCACCAAACATGGAGGTGATCCAAACAGTCGCACCCCAGGTCTATCTACCAAATACCTATAGGAGTTATTGTGGTGTACGACTTACAGGATATACACAGTCTTTAGAATTCCCATGATTCATTTTGAAAATGTGTGTAAGAACATCCATAGTTTTATCAGTATCTCCCTTATTGATCAAAAACTTTGGAGTTTCTTTTAAGAAGCTTATCATCAGCGCTCCGAATCCAAGAGGTAGAGATATGACTAGAATGAAGAGTCGCCACGATTTATAGTTCTTTATGTAAGGCATAGGAGTTGCGAGGTCTAAAGGTAAAATAAAGTATGCCAAAACTGAAACAAATCAAAACAATTATTGCTTATTTAGAGAGACAGAGAATAAAAATACACACAAAAATAGAATCCACAACATTTTTTGGGGATTCTGGGGACTTTAAGATCCCTAAGAAAGCAAAAAGACCAATTAAAATATTTAAAAAAAGTATCCATTGCAAATTTTCAGAGCGATTATATAATTCAATAACTGGAAGACTGGAACTGGAAGAACTTTGCTTACCAAAATAAATAAAATCGGATCCAGTACTGAAAATGTTTTGAATAAAAACATATCTATTCCGCTGCTTCCTGCACGTACTCTCTCCAAGGTATGTAGTTATTAAAGTCAGCGATGCTGTTGAACTGAAATGAATATGATCAGACATTATGTAAACCTGATAATAATCGAATTAAATTTTTGTCAGATATTGCTGTGGTACCGTGAACAATTCCGTGAAAAAAAAACATAGTGAAGTAGTTTGCTACACATAAAATCACACCAAAAGCGAACTATACAACACGTAACTTTTTAACAGTATTTTCATTTATTAGATCTTGTATAATAATGTGCCCGGTAGATGGCAATACGCTCGCCCCCTATTACATTGGGACCTTAACATAACTTGCGAATCGTGGGTGTGTAATACACCTCTGCCTACCCCTTCGGGGATACAGGCGTGAAGTTATGTTATGTTTATGTTATATTAGATCTTGTATTTTTTTAAATATTTGGCTTATTGAAGTGAAAAATTATTCAGGCATGTTGAACACTTTCTATATTCGTACTTTTTAGGTGAACAAAAATCATGAAACTCGCGTCATCGTCGCTGTGACGCTTACCATTTTTTTGAAGTAAAAACATCTTTAGGCGCGTTGAGCACTTTTAATATTCAAAAATGGATAGATGAATGGATGGATGATCGGATCGGATCGAAAAGCGTGAAACTTACGTCATCGTCACCGCACGCTTCCTTCCAGTTTTCACTTCTATCGGCAAACCCCAAACACTGCATCATTTTTTTTAATATCTTTGGCTTATATTGCACAAATGCACAGCATTGCAAATCAAAGATTGTCAATATACGGGTTGGAGTAAACCAATTGCAGTAGCGAAGAAATATACATTCAAGGGACCATTAATGAATGGTAGCTTTAAAAATCGTTATACCAACAGTTAAGTTATTATAATAGCAAAACTTACAAACAGCTAGCTAAGAACTTCAGTACTAGCATCATGTAAAAGTTGATCGAAAAGCTAGTCAGTGCAGAGAAGATAAAACCTGCTGCGACAGACACGAAGATTGTTCTTTTTCTGCCTATGGTATCTGCAGTGTAGCCCCAAGGTATAGCGAGTAAAAATCCTAGAAATAATTAAACATCTTCATTAGAAGCATATAAATATAAACTTATATTGATTTTTTGCATAATTATCATTCATAGTGAGTTAAAAACAAACACACTATCATTTTGTAAGTGCCGTTTTAATGGTCTATACAGAATAAATTAATTTTGAATTTGAATATAATATCTGGAACTCATTAAATATACGTTAGTAGTTATTCAATATTGTGTCATAGTTTTGTTTAACTTCAGCTTTTATACCTGCTTGCCGTGGTCTTCAAGAAGGAGTTGGAGCTCGCCCGTACTCCATATTAGTCAATACCTGCGTGAACTTATCAGATGTTCCGCATGTTGATTAATTAGCTACAGTATAGTTGATATCTAAACAGAGCTCCCGTACGGGTATCCCATACGTGATCATTCCAACCAGTAACTCAACATACACATCTCAAGCTGGTGGTACAAATTAGGATGTTTAGGAAGGAAGGATGTTAGGACATCCTAATTTTAATAGAGAAGATGGTTGGAATGTACCACCAGCTTGGGACCCAGTCATTCACTTAGTTAATTCCAAGAAAAATCAAAATACAACAAGACTTCATGACACTGTGAGCTCATTCTGCGTAAATAGTATCACTAACAATTCAACATAGTTCGGGTACTTTGAGATAACTTTCACTTCTAACTACAAGACAACAACCATCTTTACTCTCCCCGTGACCATGGCTGCTGAAAAGCAACTGAAACGTCGGGATCAATGTAAAATATAAAATAACATCAAATAAACCGCGATAGAATGCGTTAAAAATAGTTTTATTTCAATGTGTAACATTCGCGTAAACTTCCGACAATATCATGTAAAACTGTATCAGATTATGGAATGCAATAAAGGTATTGAGAATTGATTCTGTTCTTAATTCTTTATTGTACACACATAAAATAGTACAGTAACAGGCATAATTATATTTTGATGTACAAAGGCGAGCTTAACTCAGTATTGAGTTTTCTCCCAGCAAACCTTTGGGGGATAAAGGAGAAACAGCAACAAAAGGGTAGTAAGTGCAAGTGTACAATTGCAGAGAACATACATAATAATAGAATACAAAAGAACTAAGAACATACATACCATACAGACAAATTTATATATATAAATATATGTATACATAAATACACTACATAAATTCATAAATATACAATAAATTATGGAAATTACATAAATAAATAATACACAGTTATCTGGTTTGAGCAAGGAACAGTTCTTTTACTTTGATCTTGAATACGTTCAAAGAAGTGCTATCGCGTACAGAGTGAGGCTGTCTGTTCATTAGCTTCTGACAAATACCAACAATATTTTACAAATATTATGTATGTAACTGTGTTTTATTTCTCTAACAATTCATTAGTAATCTTTTTTTTTTTTTTTAATAAAGGGCTTTGTCGCTTTGCGACCACATCGCCCCGTGATGACATACAATCATGGTATACAAATCAGCTTAAATAATACAATCTAGTCCAAACCTAATTCTGCTAATTTGTACAATTTCTGGGCTTCAACCGACGCAGGGTTGGCCAGGAGACTATTACAAATGTCAATATTCATATCTCTCGCGACTCCAAAATGCATAACTCGGTAAGCTCTGTTGCGTACACACTCGCAAAGAATGTGTAAAACGTCTTCAAGGACGCCACAGTCCTCGCAGTTAGGAGATAAGACTTTGCCCATTAAACATGTAAATTTCTTTGAGGCTACATGACCTGTTCGTAGCCTAAGGGCTGTCACCAACGATCCTCTACTTAATCCTATCTTCTCTATCCATGGATATTCTGATATTTGCGGCTGTATAGTACGGTACTAAATACCTTTCACCCTCGATCTCTCGTCAAAATATTCCTGCCAACACATCCTACACTCTTCCTTTACCCGTCTAATATGGTCAGAAAATAAAGGTAGAACATGTAATGGGCTGCCATCCGAACAGGCTTCCTTTGCTAGATGGTCAACAATATCATTCTCTTCAATATTAATATGTGAAGGAATCCATTGGAGTACAACTTTTTTAGCATCTATCTGAAAATCTAGAATAGACTCTAATATTTTATAGGCTATCGGATTACCTCGCCCGTGCGAGGTACATCGAGCCAAATGTTGCAACGAACTTTTAGAGTCAGTCAGAATTACGAACTTATCATAATTAATCGATTTAACATATGATAGGGCTTCTGCTATAGCAATTAACTCAATGTGCATAATGGAAATATTAGAATCAATTCGTAATTTGACGCTACAGTTATGTCATTAGTAATCATGTGATTGGGTAGTGTTAATCACAAACCAAACAGTATTGACTTTACTGGAGCTACCTTCATCACTTCAGCTCAGAATAAAAGTCTAAATGAGTAGTCATACCGGCAAAACTGATAGATTTCAGGATCCCGCCTTGTTCCAGGGTTAAGTTCAGGTCACAGCTGGCAGCTGGTACTACTAAGCTGTAGCCCAACATGTCTATCACGGCACCAACAGTGATTACGCAGGAGGTGATCAGTACCATCAGATTGTAGCGTCCATGACCTATAAATTTGAATATTTGTATTTAGATTTCTTTGAAGAGACTAGGCGGTCAGTCAGTTTGTCGGGTGTATGAATCATTGTAGCCCAAGCTAACTTCGCCTGTTAGCCGGTACACTAAATAAATAAAAAAATAAAAAAATATTCTAGGACAAATTACACAACGCCATCTAGACTCAAGCTAAGCAGAGCTTGTCATATGGGTTCTAGAATGCGGATAAACATACCTAAATACATTTATTTTTGTAAACACATTCATATTATACATAGAAACACATAGACCAATGCAAATATACATATTTGCACTGAGCGGGAATCGAACCCGCGATCTCTGATTTACAGGCGAACGCACTACCGCTATGCCACAGAGGTCGTCGCCACAGAGGAGGTCATCGACACTGGTTAACAGACGAGAGGCTATGGTGCAAGCGAGGATTTGGGGCTGCACACGCTGGTGGAATGCCCGGCGTGTAAGGTGCCGAGGCGGGCCCTCATGACAACCCTCGGAGTGAGAGTCCTCTCGCGAGCACGTGGGCCGCCGCCGCCTCCTTCTGCGAGCAAGTAATGCTCGAGAAGGAAGCGGCGAAGGGGGTCTCTCCCGATCCGCGGAGCCAACAAGGCGCAGAGGCGACCTGCGTCCTCCATGAGCACAGGCCTTGGGGTGACAGGTGGAGCTGCCTGTCACCCTAGCAGAAACACCCGCCGGGGCGGCGGCGCATAGCACGATCCCTGGGACACCGTGGTTCCCAAACCCGAGGAGGCTATCTCGAAACCAGAGATAGCCCTGGATCAGCCAGGGTTTGAGGGAAATACCTTATGGGGGCCACCTTACACCCCCCGGCGTCTGAAGACCCGACACGACGTGCGGTTTTAACCGGTTCGAATCTGACATAACCAGGCCCGCCGACTAGCAGGGGGCTATCAGGGGGATATACACAGGAAAAAAATTATTAATAAAAAAATCAAATAACCGGACTGTCCTAAAAAGAGCCAAACAAGTTTGATAACAGGCGGGACCCATTAATTTTCTTTCGGTTTATGATTTGCATCTGGGTCCCGCCTGCTTTCAAACTTGTTTCGGTCTTTTTAGGGCAGTCGGGTTATTTGATTTTTTTATTAATACTTTTATTGTATACTTTTAGTTATGATATATATATTTTTGAAATTCCCTTTTAAAGTTCTTCATTTTGATACCCTACTCGATAAGTTGGAGTGAAAATATTTTTGGAATAACATACATTTTAACGCCAAAAACCCAACATTTCGTTTTTTATTATTTTGATATACCCAGTGTCACTCTCACAGTAAATACGAATCTAACGACACCTCTCAAGCTATAATCCATCGAGCCGTTCAGGCTGCAGAGCGTGCCAAACAATTATACATACATACATACATACTCTCGAAAAACATAACCCTCCTTCTGGCGCAGTCGGGTAAAAAACGGCTATAGCGCAGGTTTTCCTCGGTGTTTGAGGGGTTCGGACGGTAATCGCTCCCATAAAAGACAAGCCAAATCAAGAGAAAGAGTAGAAGAGCGGACTTAGGGTTCTAAGGTACGACCATTTTGTTAGCTACGTTATGGAATACTTCGCAAACATTGAGAAACATCTCATAGGAAACAGAGAAGAGGTTACAGAGAGCAACAGTCATTTTGGCCGTTGCATGAATGGGCCGATTCGACCAGGGAAGCACCACCCTCTCACAGAATATCGACGCCAAGTAACAGTATTTCAACTGTTGCGTTCCGTTTGGTGAGTGAGAGTGCCGGAGCCCAAACTCTTTTCCCATCCCCTCCCAAACACCTTTCCCATCCCTTCCCAAACTCCTTTCCCATCCCCTTTCCTTTACAGGGTCGGCAGCGCGAGTGTGACGCCACTAGTGTTGCACACATCCATAGGTCGCGGTAACCGCTTCCCAACAGGTGGGCCGTGTGCTTGTCTGCCACCTTAGTGGTATAAAAAATAAAAATAAAAATGATGTTCCTATTTTTACTCATCTTGCTAATCTCTGTTTGTGTGGAACCAGGAACCAGGAGGTACCTTTTTTTTTGTGCGGAAATCCCTTCGGATACCCCCCCGCCGGCCAGCGGGGTGTAAGGTTACCCGTAGAGCATATCCCTCGCACTCCGACTGACCCTGGGCCATTCGCAGTGTCCCCTCTGATAATAGCAGAGGGGTAACTGGAGCGACCACGCCCCCCAGCGGGCCTTGCAGGCCCGCCATACCCCGACCCCCTCGTGCAATGGGGTCAGCTGGCCCTGAAAAGGGCCGGTTGGTCAGACTCTTGGCCTTGACGTTGACGTCAGCTACTCCAGAGGAGCATTCAATGATGCGTCATCACCCACGTTGCCCAGGGTGCACCAAACTTGGAAGTGATCCAACCAGTCGCACCCCAACCCGGCTGTTCATTTCTGGTTCCACTGAAGAAAGCTATAATTACACTTGTTTACAAGAATGGAGATAGAGATGAGGTTGGCAGCTGCAGGTTGTAATGTGTATTTTTCAAAAGCAAATCGTGCTCCAGTGGACTTCAGAGTCGGTTTAGTAGATCTCCGATAAATTGCGAAAACCCGTGCTTTTCGTGTGAAATTTTGAAAATCTATGACGTCCATTTTAATTATTATGAAGAGTTGAAACTTGGACATGTTGTAGTTTTTGTAGACCTTGAAGTTTCCTATAAGTTTTAGTAAAATCGATTCATAACTTTTCGTGTAACATAACATAACATAACTTCACGCCTGTATCCCCGAAGGGGTAGGCGAGGTGTATTACACACCCACGATTCGCCTATTATGTTTAGGTCCCAATGTAATAGGGGGCGAGCCTATTGCCATCTACCGGGCACATTACTAAGCGAGCGATAATCAACATTTTTAATACACACATACTTAACTACGAAAAGTCAGAAAATTATCTTTTGTAAAATGCCTAAAAAATAACCTAAATCACCCTAGGTTATTTAGGTTTAGTTAGTTTGTTGTTAGTTATATTTGTGAAGAGATTATCTATATAATCGTTTTCGTTGACCCATCACAAGTATTGAAAACATTTAAAAAATAGGCGAAAAGGCCCATTCACCTTTTTTTTTTTTTTTTTTTTTATCGTGCGGAAATCCCTTCCAGCGGGGGCGGTTATGTCGGGCTTGAACCGACTAAAACCGCACGCCGTCTCGGGTCTACAGACGCCGGGGTGTAAGGTTGCCCATAGAGCATATCCCTCGCACCCCGACTGACCCTGGGCCATCTCCGGTTTCGAGATGGCCCCCTCGGGTTTGGGAACCACGGTGTCCCCGTCTTTCCCCGGTTTGGGGGAGGGGCGCTAGTCGCCCCACCGTCCCGGCCTGCTTCTGCTGGGGTGGCAGGTGGCCTCACCCGCCACCCCCAGGCCTGCGCTCATGGAGGACGGAGGTCGTTAAGCGACCTCCGGCGCCTGAGTTGCCTGCGACGCGCGGCGAGCAAGTTGCGGGCTCGGCGGACCGGGAGAGTTCTAAGTCTCTCCCGGGCGCGCTCTGCCACCTCCTTCGCGAGCATTATATGCTCGCAGAATGAGGCGGCGGCGGCCCACGCGCTCGCGCTCCGCACCATTGCCGCAATCATGCTGCCGAGCGAGAGGACTCCCACCCCGATGGCTGCCACGAGGTCACGCCTCGGCGCCTCCCACGCCGGGCAGTCCGCCAGCGTGTGCAGCCCTGAGTCCTCGCTCGCGTCGCAGTGATGACACTCAGGCGTTGGCTCCTTCCTGATCCGATGCAGGTGGTCCCCGAAGCACCCCTTCCCTGAGATCACCTGCGTCAGTCGGTAGGAGAGGCTTCCGTGTCGCCTCTCCAGCCAATCCTCCATGATGGGCCTTACCG
The DNA here is from genome assembly GCA_946251805.1 of Cybosia mesomella. NCBI lineage: Eukaryota > Metazoa > Arthropoda > Insecta > Lepidoptera > Erebidae > Cybosia > Cybosia mesomella. The sequence goes on along the minus strand of OX276402.1, from coordinate 29,153,371 downwards.
CCGCTATTGCGGCGTGCCCTGCGCTTGGTTGCCCAAGTCGTTCCTTCCACTCCACCACGATGGCCTGGCGGAGCTGGGACTGCACGGCCTCGATTTCTCGAGGCTCGGGGTTCCATCCCTGCTCCCGCGCCTCCTTTCGCCACTGGTACAGTTGCGAAAGGGCTCTCGCTTCCAGGTCCCATTCACCTGGCGGCTAGATGTGTTTTGTAGTTATTTGGGGTCTCAGGAATAGGAATCAAAATAATAGGAAATAGGTCACAGTTGCTGTTCCTCGGATTTTGCAAACACAGACTGTGCCTGCTCTAATATAATAATTAAATCTATTTATCTTCCAAGGGATGTTTTTCATTATTGTATTTATTTTTATATATCAAACTTCGGTATCTTAGTGGTTAAGGAGTCGTCCATATCATCAAGATTTCCCGGGGTCAAATCCTGGCCATTACACTACCGACGTGAACCCACTCCTAACAGAAGCAATATAGCTTAGATGGAGGGAGTAGGGGGAAATACTGGTAATTTCGGTTACTAATATTCTTTACAAAATAAAAACGATTCAGTTTTATTGCGATGAACGTAGTCAAGAAGTTGTTTTATTGTGATGAACGTAGTCAAGTAGTTGTTTTATTGCGATGAACGAAGTCAAGTGGTTGTTTTATTGCGATGAACGTAGTCAAGTAGTTGTTTTCAATGTATTCATTATTATTTATTTGTAATTCATATATCTACAACCGTGATTAAATTTATATTTTTTATAATCATTTTTATTACAACTAATACTGGATTATTTGAACTACGCTAAGATTGATAATGATGACATACAACCTCGGGCTGATTATTGTTTGTAGGCATGTCAAGTACAAGTACCTACTGTGACGGTCCCACCCATCGAGATTGCATTGGCGGTCAGAGGATGGGGGCTTGCTGTTCAGAACGGCTTCAGATGTTGCAGATTAACATTAAAATACCCTTCTCACTACTCGTACATTGTCGGTCTAAAAGTAGAATAAAAGTAAAGGACATGTTCTCTGGGTTCAATATGTAAACTGTAAAAGACTGTAGAAGAGAACAAGGATTGAACTCGCACATTTTTCTAGGCGTAATTGATTAATAATTGATTTAATACGATATAAAAGCGAAAAGCAAACATAGTCGAAAGAAAATAAATAATGAAATAAAATTAGTACATATTAGTAATGAATATAAATAAACTATTTGCAAAACAATTGATTTAATGTGAGGCTACTTTTAACATAGAATCGAATAAATTATGGTTGAAGTGGATTTATTCGTTTAGGCTGATAGTTCCGTTATTAATTTCAAATAGTCGATAGTTGGTAGTAGTTTTGAAACGGATTGTTTTATGGCAACTCGGAAGAGATGACGTGTAGTGGCGTGATTATCGGTGGGGCGAACGAAAATTTGGAAAGGAGGGGGTAGTAGGAGGAAATAAAAGGGGCGTACCGGAGAATATCAGGGAGTTTTTATCGAGAATTCATCGCGAATTAGAACCTAGCAGAAGCTCTGCCCGTGCAGGCTTGTGACAGTCTTCAAGAATTCATCGGGAACGAGGAACAAGCGGTGGCCCTGCCTGAGCAGCCTTCGAGCCTGGTAGCTGCGTGTAAGTCTGGTGGTGAGTTATCTTAGTTTTGTTCTTCTTATTCTTAATATGTTGTCTGTATTTGGATTTCATGATTGTTTCCATGATAATTTACTTTTGTGGGTAGAAAATAAAACGAAACGTGAATTTTTTTGTGAGATATATTCATACATGTAGGGTATAAGATGTAACAACTTTACGAAAATCAAGACACCTTTCATTAAGCGTAGTAGCACGCTAAATACAAGCGTACTATTACTGCTTTGGATCGTTGAGTCTGGCGACCCATTCGTAAAGTTGTTTAGCGTAGGAAGTGTAGGGCCTTTACGAAAATCAAGACTCCTTTCATTAGGCGTTTTAGAACGCTAAATATAAGCGTACTATTACTGTCTTGGGTCGAAGAGTCTGGCGACCCATTCGTAAAGTCATTGCTGTCGTTTATCGTCTCTTAAGTTAGAAGTTGAGGGTAGCGCTGCGGCGGAGGTTTAGCTAGTTTTCCCGTAGGAAACCCAAGCAATGTGCCTGGTTATGGAGGGATACCTAACGGTGCCAACCAACTCCATATTCCTCTGAATTACAGCTAGGGAACGATAACATTTGAAGCAGGCGGCATTCCGATTTACATGCGGAAAGTATGTTCTGTGTGTTCTTTCATAATCCTTAAAGTTTAGGTCACATGAATAGATTACAAAACAGTTTTATCGCCGTTAACCTATATGTACCTACCTAAGCAATTTGCTACTAACGCTTTCTTTTGATGCTACCTACTTTATTTAAACCTAGATGGCTAGTTTCTATAAGCTTGGGATGTCTATTGTAGACCCTTAACCTACATCTGTGACGGCATTTAATGTGCAAAGTGTGATTAATGGGCCTTATGATTTAACTTATAAAACATTACGTTATACCTACGCTCTTCGTTATACTCAGCCTGCATACTATACAATACCCTTGTGTATACGGAATAAGTGGTTCTAGGCACGCTCAAGGAGCCTCCCAAGCTCTTCAGTTTGCTTAGGATGAGATTAAGGTTTGATAAATTGAGCTACCTTAATTACGATGGTTATACTGAAATGTAGCCATCTGCTGGATTATCGTTCCTATCAATTAGACCTCACTTTCATTGTAAAGATGAGAAGCTCAAAAGGTACGGAAATTACTTGGGTGAATGATTGTTATCTTATAAAGTAGCTTCATTTAACTCTTGACAATTCCTTGTCCCTATCCATTCCTTGTGAGTGCCTGATTTAATTCGGATATTAAAAACAAATTGTCTACAGGATCGATGTTCAATTTGATCTATGTATCCTGTTTGACGGATGTGTGCTCATTTCATTGTAAGCATTGTATTGGGCTAAGCCTTCACAATACATGCCATCATACTTACCTATGTATTATTATGTCCTCTCGGTGATATGCGTGTGTCTTGAAAGCGTTTGGTCGCGGTATCGCTTGACCCTGAAACGTGGACAGTTGCCACATGATCACACAGCCTCGAACACCCACTGGTCACTGTTTGACTCGTCCACTGTGACGATTAGGTTCGACCCTGAGTGGTGACGGTTGGCGTCTTGGTCCTATGATCCGGGAGGGCCTAATCATATATATTACCATGTCTGTTTACAGCTGGTACCCATAACAGCAATGATTTGAGCTATGCATTCGTTAGACTGGATATATTTCCATCTAACCTACTTGTCGAAATTGGGCACTCATTCCCAATTCGGTACTATTTAATTTGTAAAGCACCAAGGTTGTGCATAACTTAGAACTAGTATGCCTTCAGTTTGGAGAGGATTGGTTGCTCGTTGGGGGCCTGGGGTTGGTGGATGCGGCCTCCCCGGTTCCAGAAATGGAACCGGTCATAGGGTTCCTAATTACCTATCAAAATACCCCATCCTAGCAGTCTCCATATATCAACAGAAGCTTCATTTCATTTGTCCGGCTACTCTGAGATAATCTATTATGTAGGTTATCTCACGGTACCTGATTGTTAACCACATATGTATTTAATCACACATTTTATTCACTTGACCACCATTATTTACTATATCTTTGTCTAAATAACTCAAATTGTATATAAGAAGACTATGTAGGTACATTTCCTTTGAAAGGTCCAGTATAGTGAGGCCACTCTATATTGAGTGTGTTATACCTTCACTTCCATCTAAACTACATGCTTATACTTATATCATACTGTGGAATTAAACTTGCTTGCATGTAAGAAAGCCTTAGAAACTTATCATGTTAATCAGTAAAGGATTAGACGGTATTAAGTGCATATAATGTTCCTACTATTAATTATCTAGAACAATTACTCGCAGACATCTTAAGGTGAAACTTAGTTTTACAAGTAGTTAAGCATTGTTTCACTATTTTATGACTGCCAACAAGTGTTACCAATTATATTCTAACTTGCATATAAGATATTCATATCCATTCCTTTAATTATTCAGTTATTTTTAGGATATTTCTAAATTGATTATATATTTTACCCTTGTTAATACTTATTTCTGTAACTTAGAACAGTCAATAACTATTTATTACCTTTAGCCATGATCTAGCTTCATGCAGGAAAGTCTCAGGCATTCTGTACAATTATCAATGTAGGTCAAGCACATAGGTAATCTTAACTCTAATTTTAATTTCAATTCTCTATATTTACTGAAAACTATTACCTTTTGAATTGAACTGTCTATACCTAGGATCACTTAGGAATGAACTTAATATTCAGAATTTGATATCACTAAGTATCACTGAGGCTAGGTAGCTCCTAAATTCAAAATCTTAATTCATATTAGGTTCAGGGATTCAATGTAGTTGTATAGGAACATTATTTAACTTTATTGCTAGACAGAAAATCGTTATAGGAATTAGATTGTAATCAGTGTTCTCAATACCATGTACTCTGCCTTGTCTCAATGTACCAAATAAAGGACTATGAGTTGCTACAATGCTTAAACACAACGTATAAAGGGTCCCATACTTAGACGATCACAATAAAGCCAAATGTCAATGGTCTCTTCCTAAACTTGGAGGATATAATAGTAACGGATACTTCAGTGCCTTCAGCACTGTAGGCAGTTGCTGCACTCAGGTCCAACGTCTCATCAGTGGGCGATTCAAGTTCACATAAAGGATTATATTGGGGGGAACGTTACAATTTGGTGCCGTGATGACCAAGATTGTTTGGTTTTGCAAATTGTTGAGGATAAGCGAGTACCTTGGGAACACTATGTCTTTTAATATCGAAGGTGAGAAGTATTTTATATCTAAAATGGGACTAATAATGCTATAGGTAGAGTAGTGTAACCATTTAAAGTATTTAGGGGCGTGCATAACCATATTGCTGTGTAGGAACAATAATACAACACAAACAACACATTATGTATGTCATAAAAGTACATAAATTTACAAGCAAGAGCCTAGGCACAAGTAAATACACAGATACTGATACATACAAATACACATAAGGTCAATTAAAACTTTGAGGAAGAAAACACAATATATAGTAGCTTACTTTTTACACAGTTTATCAAATATATAGATTAATAATAAAATGCCTTAAGCAGAAACCTAAGCCAGAATATATTATTACAAGCTAAATAACTTGTTTTAAACATTCTAAGAATGATGCTATGAATAATAGACTGTTACCATAATTTCAGTGCAGTTTCATTGTTTGGGCATAGTCAGAGTAAGTAAATTTTGGGTTGAAAGTAATATTAAGTAGATGCCTAATATTTAAATTTGCATTAATTTACTAAGTGATGAGTTATAAATAGGTAAACCATAGCCATATATACTGCCTTATGTAATAGTAGTGATATAATAGATTAATTTATTTTACATGTAAGTACATGTACATATGAAATGAAGTCAAATACTAATACATTTGCCCATAGCAGACAAATGTCACATAGTTGCCTGTCAGTATCACAAAATAAACAATCTGTTTTAGGTTGCATCAATCAGTAGAAAATCATAAAATTCATATACACTAGTTTACATTAGATTTGTAATGTATAATGTTAGCGGCAAAAAGTAGATTATTTTGAGTATTTCTAGGGAACTTTCAATGGAAAACTTACTGTACTGTATTCTATTGTGTACCTACTTCCAAGTACAAGTTGTATCTAATTTGAGTTTTGTACCATTCAAATTTTAGTTCACAGCTGTATAAGTTCATTGACTTCTAGTGTTATCCAAATTCTTCTTTGCACATGGAACCTGTCATTTATATTAAAGTGTCCGGTTGTGTGAGAATAATAGATTCCTCTTTTAGAGTCAAGGATAGATTCTTTCAAACGCTGAAACAAAGAAAGATATGATTACTATACTTTAAATTTATAGGAATTTAAACATCTTAAATATGGTTGGTTTATGCATTTATACTGTCCTTTATGAAAGGGTTTACAGTAATTTATATAAGCTAAAACCTGAAATTGAGGTTAGGTACATTATTCACTGGAATCAAAGAGTAGTTCTACTTATATAAGGAATAGGTACATGGTTACAAATATGAATACCTAATAACATAGATACTTACATCTAAACATTTAGTGTTACAAGTACCTTGTGGTTGCATGAACTAATATGGTACAAAAGATGGTGCAAATTATAAAAGTAGGTAGTGAAATAGATAAAAACTTAAATGCATTGCTTACAATATACATAAGTTAATGGTTCGCATACTAAGATGTATTCACTGAACTGACATTGTGATGAGATAGGTTAGGCAGCCGATCAAAATAATACCTCATTCATGGTGCTTGATAGTCGTTGTAATGTTAAACTTTATTCTAATTATAAATTTTATTTTAGTATTTAGGTGTGAGCACTGCTGCCATAGGTTGATGCTTTACATTGTTGCTATACACAATAGTACTAAATAGAATTAACAATAGGTTATGGGATTAAAAGGTTTCATTTAGATAATATTGCTCGTCAAAGAACTTACTTGTTGAAGAAGTTTAGAAGTACCTAGTTGTAACGGCGTTCGCGGACGATAAATTCTTATTGAAGTATTCAGGGTGATTTCATAATGAAAAAACGATATTGGCTTTGTAAAATTAGCTGATAAAATCAAAAGTCGATAAAATTTATTTATATGATTGTGTGAACTGAGTGTTTTGCAAAACAATGCATACAACGGAATATCAAGATAAAATTAAAGTCTTTTAAAATCCCATGAAATATTTAAATAATAGATACATGTAAAATGAAATGTTATTATTATGTAATTAGCGATTTAGGAATTTCTTATAGATTTTGTAGGGATGGTTTAGTTTAAATGTTAACGTAAATAATAAATGATACGAAAACATTGCACAGCAGCGCGTCAGCGGAAGTGCTATGTCGCGATTGTTGAATTGCTATTTATTTAGAAGATGATTCCATATTTAAGAACAAAGTTCTTTCGTAGAAGTAATATACGGAAATAAATTCTGTAATATTTTGGATTCCCCTTTGCCTCGAGAACATAAAATATAGGCAACAAAACTATGTACCTACGATTGGGGAATTGATAGTGACACCATAACAGCTATTAGACAAATCAAAATAATGTGTTTTATATAATTTCAGTAGATATTTGTAAAGCGGCGATATTATAAATAATAATAATATTAATAATAGTATAAAAAGTATATTAGAAGCGTTTATTTAGTGTGTCAAGACTTTAAACATTTACATGATTTGCCATGTAGGAAGTAAACCTAAATTTTAGAAAAATTAGCAGGGTCTGAGATGGTCTATTGGATTGCCCTAAGTAACTAACACACAGGTGGTCAGGGTTCGATCCTCAAAAGGGGAAGCTCTTTTTGTCATTTTAATTATATTTTATTACTATATTCTGCTATGGAGTAGTGGTTAGAATGCCTAGCTATGTCAAATGATCGTAAGTTCAATTCCCAGTAAATCTTTTGTCATTTGATGGTTATTTTGTTCCTGAATTGTATTAATTTCAGCTTGAGCCCATGTCCTTTATTCAAATTTAGTATTTTATCTACTTAAATGTTTATAGTATTTTTACAGTGTAGACTTAAAGGTAGTTCGGGGTATTGTCGCTAGGCGGAACTTGGGTTGCTTACATGACTGAAATTTTTCAGAATGTAACGAGAATCGACTGTCAATAAGATTTCGCTATAATTGATTTAATGCTTGAACTTTTAATAAGTTCACCTGGAACAAACCTTAGTTAATTATTTTGGGACAGTTACATAATATGGTAAATTTACATTTAAATAGACATAGTTTTACAAACTTTACGCAAAAACTGGATCTTTAAAGAAGTTATTATGTGATAATTCTCTTCGACATTATAGTTGGATGCGGTGGGACACTAGATGGCAGGTTATGAGCTCTAATTATCATTAGATATGGTAGTTAAATCTGAAATTTTTGCATCGTATGTATAGAATGTGCTTTTAGTTATTTGTATAAAACGTATAGTTAAATTTTATTAGGTTGGATTCGATAACTGAGATGTATAATTTTAATATTGTAGCTGGATTGGAACCTACTAGCGCCATCTAGCGAAATAACCTAGGGGCGATCAATCCCCGTCAGTTGTTAGTTCATTGAAAGTTGAATAGAGGGCGTGGTTTTATACTCTTATTTTAATTCTAATAGACCTACTAAGTAGATATAAAAAATAAATAAATAGATAATTGGACATATTATGAAGTACTTTGTTTTATTAGTTCTTGGATTTAAAATCGAAACTTACAATCAGGGTCTCGTGCGTTATCAGCTAATCTTGTATGTGATCATGGAAGTAGATTATATCGCGAAGTGTTTTTGTTAAAGTTGAAATATTATTATTAGATCGTAAGCAGATACTTCATGACATAGGGAAGAAACAACAGTAACTAGTTCTTAGCTATAATTTCGTAGGCAGTTCTAGGGAAAACAAGGTACAAATGCCTATTCATAACATTAAATATATAGATGTTTTTTTAAGTAAATAACTAAGATTGACTACATAGTTGTATACTTACATATTATCATTGTACCCATTATTGCACACTCATTGCATTGGTACTTTGGATGCAGTTGCTCCATTCATAGCAGTACATTAATTATCAATATGATAGGAATACTTTAGCAGACTATATAAGCTAGGGGGCGGGAACTTAATAAATAATTAGATGGACTTTATGTTAGATTGACTGCAGTATACTTTGATTTTTTTGAATTTTTTAAATTACTTTAAAGACAGGAAGGTGGAGGTAGCGGTTTTGGTTTGAGTACCTAGTGATAATTCCCTACGCAATACAAAATTAAATAACTTAAATTAGTAGCTTGTTTTCAATTAATTTTAAAATAGTTAGTTTAATTATATAGACTAGACTTTAGAATTTAGTGAGGTGTCCCTTCCAATCCTTCCAATGATACTTTTATTTTAGTCACATATTGAACTAAAACTTAGTTGATGATATGGTTTCAAGATGTAGCGATGCACTTATATATTTAAATAATAAGGTTTAATAGTTGGGATAGCGATACACATATAAGCATTTAGAATTTTAATAGGTTTTGGCCATCATTAGTGATTTGAAATGTAAAGAATAAATTTTATTAAATCAAGTTTAGTTTAATTATAACAGATAAACAAAATTAGTTTTGAGAAACAACTTGAATGGAGCCAGTGAAAATTCAAACTTAATAGTGATATAGATAGTAAATGGAAATTGAAGTATATAGGTTGATTGGAAGATTTTTTTTGGATTGCTTAAATGAAATTAGTGGGTGATTAAATTAACTAGTGTGGAGTCCTACTGTTATTGATAGGGTTATCGTTGTTTGACATTAGTAAAAGATAGTATTGATAAGTTGAATTTAACCTTGAAAGAAAGTGGTCCTTGGTGCAAACAATGTGTGATGACTTATGTGAACTGTTTTAAAATTTTAAAACTTTAGAAATCTCAAATTGGATTATCCGAACTTTGATTAAAGTTCTAAATTTAAAATGTTCCAATAACTGACTTTTCCCCTTATTTACATATTAAACCATCCTGGGATTCAAGAAGTAGCGAATACACTTTTAGAGAAATTAATAGATAAATGGTTTCTTTAGGGGCTCGGAAAATTAAATCTGGCTTTAAAAGATTTGAAAGTCGATGGTTGAATTGAAAATTTAATTAAATATTTAATTATCGCCCATTGTGCATTAAACTGTATGCATGATACCTACCTTTCTGTAAATTTATTGGTGTACAGTAAGGAATTGTCTATCTATCTATCTATCTATCTGAAGTTTCTTTAGAGGTTAAGGTTGTGTGAGTGTGGAGTAGTAGCTGGACTGCTTCAATTAAGGTTGAGATACTTAGTGCATATGGGGTCATTGTCTAGACCTTAATGATTCTTTCTACTATTCTTATATGATGCTGCTTTCATTAAAAACTGAATTGAATTATTTAGAGGTCGATTCAAAACGTAAACAGCGGATGCATATAACAAATAAATAATTACTATAGATAGCCAATCAATAATAGGTCGGGACTTAGGGAGTAGTACTAGGAAGACTTTATTTTAGGTCGTCCAGCGTATTTAACATTTTATCGCGACGTAAGATTTTAATCTTACAGGTTAAACCGAGCGGTAACTCGGCGGGTGGATACGATAAATCAACGACAATAGACGGGATTGTCTTCGCTAATTAGATTAACATCAAGAATGCCTAAGGCGCGGGCCACGTCAGGAAAAACAAGGGTTAGGAGGCCTATCACTAGGACCCCTGTAGCCTCCACAAATAACCCCGCTCCCGTAGTGAGAACCAATCCTTTACATTTTGTGACTCGAATGGTGCAGCAGGCAATGAGCACCATCAATGAAAAAATGACCAATTTGGAAAATAGAATCACATCTGCAGTTACACCGAGTGGGTCGACCGACACATCTGTACAAGGGGACACGGCTCTCCAGCCTCCGGTGCAAGTTGTACAAAATGTGCCTGGACCATCTACAGTATATTATCCCGTGGCCCAGTTACCTTCAGAGAAGCCCAAGTTCCCTGCTAAGGGCAAGCATCCGGTAACTTTCATCGAGGATTTGACTGCTTACTTAAGAAAAAGTGGGCCAGAGACAAGGGATACTATTGACACTATAATTGATAGCCTGGAAGGTGAAACTAGGAACTGGGCTCGGATATATAAGGATAGATGGACACAATTTGAAGATTTCAAGAGGGATTTTCTAGACACGTATTGGGGGGAAGCGGAACAAAATGAGTTGAGAAGAAGGATTAGTCAGAATTCTTGGGACGGAACTCGGCCAATGCTGGGACATTTTATTACATTATGTGGACAAGCGAAGATGTTGACGTACCCTATTCAGGAAAGGCAACTTATAAGCGAGATAATGAATCATTTCCCGAAGGATGTTCAATATGCCTGGTCCACAAGTAACTATACTTCAATCCTTCAAGCTACGGAGTTCCTACGCAAATTGGACAATATCGACAAGCAAAGCGGCCAGGGCAATAGCATCAGTGCTCCCTCAAGCAATGTTCAGGGACCTAAGGCGCCTACCCATCATCAACAGAATAAGGCCACGCAGGGGCGGAAAAGACAGTTCAACGTTAGGTCAATGAGTCAAGTTACACCAAACAAAAGAGCTAGGACGAATGATGTAAATATTGTAGATAATGCTGATGACATTTCAATAGTTAGCCTAGAACCAACAAATAATTTAAACTATTAGGTGTTGATGTGACAAGCCCCGGTGCATCAACAGTAGGAGGGGCTAACAAAATTCCGGTTGCTCTAAAAATTATGCTTGGACTCGGGTGGGAGCCTGGACAGACATTGGGTAGACATAATAATGGAATAAGGGAACCAATAGCTATTAAAGGACAGTGCGGTAAGGCAGGTTTAGGGTCAGGTGTCAAGAAAATTAACTTGACAAATTTTGAGCTGCAAGTTGTAGAGTGTTTAAAGGTTCCATCTGACTTAAATTCTAGGCCATTAATACAAACTGAAATAGTTTCTTCATTATTTGACGAAGAAGATAATATTACTGCGGACAAATTAGAGATAGTTAAGTCTGAGATTGAGGTAGGAATATTTAGTAAGCGGGTTATATGTCTTGTCGATACGGGTAGCGATATTACGTGTATTTCTGAGTCGTTTTGGGAAACTTTAAAGTTACAAGTTGGAAGTAAGTTAAATATGTTACCGGTTAAACCAATACAAATTCGTGGGGCAGTTGGTCAAAAGAGCGCTAAAATACAACAGATGGTATTATTGCCTGTGAGATTTGGGGTGATTGAATTAGAAATTAGATTCTTTATAGTGCCAAATTTAGTTCATTCAATGATATTAGGGTTTGATTGGCTCATAGCAAATAACACTAATATAAAATTACAAAAGCCAATTGTAGGGCTAACTATTAATCACAAGGGTCAAAGAGTATTGATTCCATTTATTGAATATATATCTGAGGGACAAGGGGTTGCTGAAATTGCGAAGGTAGATAGTAATTTTGACTCACGGAAGTATTTACAGGGAATGAAAATTGGTACGCCTCTTAAAGAAACGCAAGTAAATAAATTAAGACAGGTTTTAAATAAACATTGGGATGTCTTTGTGAAAAGATTAGGTCGAGCAAACTGCTATCAACATGTTATAAAAATGTTAGATCATAGTCCAATTATAAAACGTTCCTATCCAGTTCCGTATGCATATAGGCAGCAAATGGAGGAGAAGTTAGCTGAAATGGTTGATATGGGGGTAATATCTAGGGGTTCCACACCTTATTGTAGTCCATTGACTTTCACCTTAAAACCGGATGGTTCAATTAGGGTCTTATTGGACGCGCGTGAAATTAACAAATACATGGTGGCTGAGGCAGAAGCACCACCAATGCAAATAGATGTGTTAAATTCTTTCCATGGGGTTAATTATATTAGTGTAATAGATCTGAATAATGCTTATTTTCAAATCGCCATTTCAGAAGACAGTAAAAAGTATACTGGATTTACGTTTAATGGAAAGTCTTATATGTATAATGTGTTGCCACAAGGACTTAAGACTTCTGTAGGCAGTTTTAGTAGAGCGATGGATCAAATACTAGGGCCTGAGGTTAGACATTTTTGTGTGAACTACCTTGATGACCTCGCCATCCTAACACAAGGCACTTTAGAAGAACATTTAGAACACATTGACATTATACTAAACAAGTTAAAATTAGCAGGACTTACATGCAATCTTGAAAAATGTAAATTCATTTGTAAAGAAGTCAAGATGTTAGGTCATATTATTTCTACGGAGGGAATTAAAACAGATCCTGAGAAAATAGAATCTATTAAGAATTTTCCAGTTCCAAAGAAAATAAAACATTTAAGGGCGTTTTTAGGTCTCTGTAATTATTATAGGCGGTTCATCCCTGATTATAATAGTGTTATTCAACCTTTATGTCAGTTATTAAAAAAGAGTAAAGGATGGACATGGACTTCGGAAGCACAGGTAGCCTTTGAGAAATTAAAAAATAGTTTTTTAGAGACAATAATGTTACATCACCCGGATATGTCTAGACCTTTTTATCTACAAACGGATAGTTCTGGGGTAGGTTTAGCTGGAGTCCTATTTCAATACGATGAACAAGGGAAAATGAAAATACTAGGGTACTGTAGTAGAGCTTTGAGGGGCGCTGAATTAAGATGGACTGTTACGGAACAGGAATTTTGGGCAATAATTTATTGTTTAAGAAAATTCGAGACCTATTTGAGGGGTGCAAAACTAATAATTAGGACAGATCATAAGGCACTGACGTTTGTTAGATCGTGGAAATTATATAATAGTAGGATAATTAGGTGGATACTTTTCCTTGAACAGTTTGATTATACCATTGAACACGTAAAGGGTAAAGATAATGTCGCAGTCGATGTACTGTCTAGGTTCCCGCCTGATTCACCGATGATACAGGAGGATAGGGTATATTGTCCAGAAATTCATTATATGGAAAATATTAAAAACAAGGCACTGGTATTTAATCTAAAAAACGTATCTGATTTTCAAAGTAAGGATACCGAAGTTCAATTAATTTTGGACATTGTAAATAATGCTAATATTAACCATAGCGGTAGGTTAGGTAGAATTGCTCAACGTTGTTATGTCAAAGATAAAGTACTGTATTTTAAGGTTGATTCAGATAAACATGTAATATACTTACCATCAAGGTTGCGAGAAGAGGTAATTTTTCAAATTCATCACGAAATGGGGCATCAAGGAGTTTATAAAATACTTAAGTACCTAAAAGATAGATTCTATTGGCCAAATATGAATAAAGGGGTAAAAGTTTTGTTAAGAACTTGTCACATTTGCCAATTTTCCAAAAGTGACAACATAAAGTATGTAGGCAAGTGCAAATCTATTGTAACAGAACAAATAGGGGACCTGGTAATGGCCGATTTATATGGGCCACTACCAAAAGGGAGGTTTGGGGCTGCTTATATACTTGTAATACAGGACTCGTTTAGTAAATTTGTTAAATTGTATGATTTGGCGAAGGCTACTTCGCGCGCAGTAATTACTAAATTACGACAGTTTGTCAAAATAATTAAGCCCAAAGTAGTAATGACAGATAATGGCAGTCAATTCTCGTCTGAAAGCTGGAAGCGGGCTTTAGAAGATATGAATATAAAACCTATTTACACTACGGTCCGAAACCCTAGGCCTAATACAACAGAAAGGGTAAACAAAGAATTAGGACGTCTATTTAGGACATATTGCCATAATAACCACAAAGGTTGGGCCACAATACTTGGTAAGATAGAAACTTTGTACAATAATAGTTTTCATGAGAGCACGGGTTTCACTCCTAATGAAATACTGTACGGTACAAGTAACAGCATGTCTTTTGATAATTGTCTACCTCAATTAGAGAAAACTAAAGACATAAATAAAATTAGAACTCAAGTGAGACAAAATTTAAAGGATAACAGTGTTAAACGACAGGTGAAATTCAATAAGTCACATCGTTTAATTGAATTTCAGATAGGGGATTATGTCAAAGTTCGTAAGACTAATAAATCAGAAGCACAGAAGAAGCTTACCAAAAAGTTTCAATTAATGTATGAAGGACCGTATGTAGTTTGTGCAATTCCTTTTGCAAATGTTTACACCTTGATGGACCCTAAGACCAAACAAATTAGAGGTAACTTTAATACAATTCATTTGAGTAAATATTACCAATAGATTAATCACTAATATGATTTAAAATTGAAATATTAGGTCTCATTGAAGGTGTATTTGAAGGTTTTCAGTTATTGGATAGTTAATATTACTACATGAATAATTTAATGTTAATCATAGTTATTAAGATTTAGTCAATGTTAGAACATTATTATTTGTGGTACGAGTGATAGATTTAAGTATGGTTCACTGGTTGATCATTGTAGAATTAGAATGTGTGTAAATTAGGCTATTGAAATTGTGTTGAACAGATACATAATTGAACTAATAAATGTAATTATTCTTTTACGATTTTTTTTTTGTATCATAAGAGGCAATCATTCGAATGAGCACTGAAGCAATGGTGGTGGTATATTAAAATCACGGTGAAACCTGTAGAATCACGAAGAAATGTCATTTGATTTAGATGGTGGTCTATTACCCTGAGGGAGATTCGTGATATGCAGTTATGACTGTAAACCTGGTTGCAGTTTTTTCATATATATATAGTGCGTAAGAAATTAATTCGAACACTATTTTCCTAAATCGGAATTCCAGTTTAACTGACAGTCAATAATAATAATAATAAAAGGGAAATTGTATTTTTGGGATATATTTAAAAATGTAATTTATATGTATTTAAATGAATAAAGGAGATAAAAATAATAATAAATATATGATAATAATCATAAAAAAGGGGAAGAGCAAATAATGAGAATTCTTTTGCTTTATTAGTACTGGTCGGTTGGTAGTGAGCTCGGCAGCGGGAGTTTGCTATGAAAGCGTGTATGATGATTTTTTTGTTGTTATGAGATGTATACTAGTGAATTGTATGAGTGTATGGAATGGGTTCATTAAAATCAGAATGAAGGACCATCCCGATTAGTACTATAATTAAAGCTATGAGATTATGAGACCAGTTGAGATTCAATTGCCTATTCACACCGCGTCACAAATAGATTTTGTGAAGATTATGCAAGGTGTTAGGTTAGAGATGGACTAGAGGTCTAAGCATGCCGTTAATGGGTCTTCACAGAATCTCGACTATACACGTTATGAACATATTGGTTGCACACTCTACATGAATGTTTGAGAACTGGGACGTGTCTTTTGGGTCTGTTTCGGGTGGAGTAAAGGCTATTGGCCCCTTTATTTTCATTGCCCACAAGGTCTGACTATTTTTGGGGAATGGAGTAGTTGGATTATAAGTCGATGTAGAGAACTACAAAATCTTCTATAATCGTCTACTCTGTGCGGCAGCGCTGAATGACTCACAACCATTTTTCCCGCTGAGATTGTCATACTGGCAGGAAATAACGTAGTGTTGTAGTTTTACTTAAGCCTGAACATAGGAGCATGAGATCTGTCCCAGTTCTAAAACACATATATCTACTCACACATATATAGAAATTGAATCTCATTTGGTATTAAACAAACTAGCGTTATGCATACTATAAATAATAAAAAACGAATTTTAACCAACCAGCACTATAGGGAGTAGAATTGCGAGGCATGGTTATAGTCCAGTCATTCTGCATGCACCTCAATCGGATTTATGAAGGATTGCTAAGAGTTAGGATAGTAGACGGGCTCGAGATTGATGAATCCGAGGTCTAAGCATACCGTTAAGGTACCTTCACATTTCCTCGACTACACAGTTAAGTTAAAATGAGCCACACTACACATGCGCCATTTTTGCGGTGAACACTTTTGGGTTTCGAGCCATGTGGGGTGGACCGTTCGCACTTGCTATGTTTGACGGCTGTTAAGGAATGACTTTATTATTGAAGGGCGGGGTAATACCATTACTCTGAGTCGCTAGGACTGAGCTTGCCTCACAACCAGGCTTTCCTTGCTATAGACTGTCATGTCCTGGCTTGAAGAGATAGTGTTGTGTTGCGGGACCGCTATCAAGCTTGGTATCGAGATGGAGAAGTGGTTTGCCTTGATATGGTTAAACTACACACACACTTAAGGTGTGGGACGACTGGATTCTAACTAAGCAAACAAGGAGAAAATAAAAATACTAATTTAGCTACAGTCGACTTTACACATTCTGTGGTATTTTCATAAGTGAGTGTCTATTCAGGAAGTTGATACGGATTTTAGGGAACTCACAACTCTCTTTATGCGTAGGCTTCTATGACGACATTAATTTGTGATTATATTTACTGCAAGCAAATACACTTCCCATGCAGCTGACATATCTTTACGCACACTCTACAAACATAATTGATAAGCATTGTTCTGTGAATCCACAGGACTTTGCAATATCAATACAACTCACCGCATCGAAATTAGTGTGGCTAAATTTGTATTGGAAGATAGTTAGGACCTGCTTTACTTACCTTTACCAACTAACCATTGCCTTCACAATCCATCTCATTTGGTGATCAATAGGAATTACTATCATAATACTTATTTCACTCTAACAAAATTAAGGTATACAATAATTCAATTTTAATATTTTCTTAATAAATTAATTCTTAGGTTTCCATAGTGAATTATTATGGGAAAGATTTACACTACCTTACGATGTATGTAGGCACCCGGCTCTGTCTGATACTAGACTGGTTGTGGTTGTGTTGTATTGTCTGCGGCAATCGTGATGGGTTGTACCCGTTATTATAGGTAAAATATCACTTCGGTGAACTACGTTATATTTTAAGGGGCGATTGTGACGGTCCCACCCATCGAGATTGCATTGGCGGTCAGAGGATGGGGGCTTGCTGTTCAGAACGGCTTCAGATGTTGCAGATTAACATTAAAATACCCTTCTCACTACTCGTACATTGTCGGTCTAAAAGTAGAATAAAAGTAAAGGACATGTTCTCTGGGTTCAATATGTAAACTGTAAAAGACTGTAGAAGAGAACAAGGATTGAACTCGCACATTTTTCTAGGCGTAATTGATTAATAATTGATTTAATACGATATAAAAGCGAAAAGCAAACATAGTCGAAAGAAAATAAATAATGAAATAAAATTAGTACATATTAGTAATGAATATAAATAAACTATTTGCAAAACAATTGATTTAATGTGAGGCTACTTTTAACATAGAATCGAATAAATTATGGTTGAAGTGGATTTATTCGTTTAGGCTGATAGTTCCGTTATTAATTTCAAATAGTCGATAGTTGGTAGTAGTTTTGAAACGGATTGTTTTATGGCAACTCGGAAGAGATGACGTGTAGTGGCGTGATTATCGGTGGGGCGAACGAAAATTTGGAAAGGAGGGGGTAGTAGGAGGAAATAAAAGGGGCGTACCGGAGAATATCAGGGAGTTTTTATCGAGAATTCATCGCGAATTAGAACCTAGCAGAAGCTCTGCCCGTGCAGGCTTGTGACAGTCTTCAAGAATTCATCGGGAACGAGGAACAAGCGGTGGCCCTGCCTGAGCAGCCTTCGAGCCTGGTAGCTGCGTGTAAGTCTGGTGGTGAGTTATCTTAGTTTTGTTCTTCTTATTCTTAATATGTTGTCTGTATTTGGATTTCATGATTGTTTCCATGATAATTTACTTTTGTGGGTAGAAAATAAAACGAAACGTGAATTTTTTTGTGAGATATATTCATACATGTAGGGTATAAGATGTAACAACTTTACGAAAATCAAGACACCTTTCATTAAGCGTAGTAGCACGCTAAATACAAGCGTACTATTACTGCTTTGGATCGTTGAGTCTGGCGACCCATTCGTAAAGTTGTTTAGCGTAGGAAGTGTAGGGCCTTTACGAAAATCAAGACTCCTTTCATTAGGCGTTTTAGAACGCTAAATATAAGCGTACTATTACTGTCTTGGGTCGAAGAGTCTGGCGACCCATTCGTAAAGTCATTGCTGTCGTTTATCGTCTCTTAAGTTAGAAGTTGAGGGTAGCGCTGCGGCGGAGGTTTAGCTAGTTTTCCCGTAGGAAACCCAAGCAATGTGCCTGGTTATGGAGGGATACCTAACGGTGCCAACCAACTCCATATTCCTCTGAATTACAGCTAGGGAACGATAACATTTGAAGCAGGCGGCATTCCGATTTACATGCGGAAAGTATGTTCTGTGTGTTCTTTCATAATCCTTAAAGTTTAGGTCACATGAATAGATTACAAAACAGTTTTATCGCCGTTAACCTATATGTACCTACCTAAGCAATTTGCTACTAACGCTTTCTTTTGATGCTACCTACTTTATTTAAACCTAGATGGCTAGTTTCTATAAGCTTGGGATGTCTATTGTAGACCCTTAACCTACATCTGTGACGGCATTTAATGTGCAAAGTGTGATTAATGGGCCTTATGATTTAACTTATAAAACATTACGTTATACCTACGCTCTTCGTTATACTCAGCCTGCATACTATACAATACCCTTGTGTATACGGAATAAGTGGTTCTAGGCACGCTCAAGGAGCCTCCCAAGCTCTTCAGTTTGCTTAGGATGAGATTAAGGTTTGATAAATTGAGCTACCTTAATTACGATGGTTATACTGAAATGTAGCCATCTGCTGGATTATCGTTCCTATCAATTAGACCTCACTTTCATTGTAAAGATGAGAAGCTCAAAAGGTACGGAAATTACTTGGGTGAATGATTGTTATCTTATAAAGTAGCTTCATTTAACTCTTGACAATTCCTTGTCCCTATCCATTCCTTGTGAGTGCCTGATTTAATTCGGATATTAAAAACAAATTGTCTACAGGATCGATGTTCAATTTGATCTATGTATCCTGTTTGACGGATGTGTGCTCATTTCATTGTAAGCATTGTATTGGGCTAAGCCTTCACAATACATGCCATCATACTTACCTATGTATTATTATGTCCTCTCGGTGATATGCGTGTGTCTTGAAAGCGTTTGGTCGCGGTATCGCTTGACCCTGAAACGTGGACAGTTGCCACATGATCACACAGCCTCGAACACCCACTGGTCACTGTTTGACTCGTCCACTGTGACGATTAGGTTCGACCCTGAGTGGTGACGGTTGGCGTCTTGGTCCTATGATCCGGGAGGGCCTAATCATATATATTACCATGTCTGTTTACAGCTGGTACCCATAACAGCAATGATTTGAGCTATGCATTCGTTAGACTGGATATATTTCCATCTAACCTACTTGTCGAAATTGGGCACTCATTCCCAATTCGGTACTATTTAATTTGTAAAGCACCAAGGTTGTGCATAACTTAGAACTAGTATGCCTTCAGTTTGGAGAGGATTGGTTGCTCGTTGGGGGCCTGGGGTTGGTGGATGCGGCCTCCCCGGTTCCAGAAATGGAACCGGTCATAGGGTTCCTAATTACCTATCAAAATACCCCATCCTAGCAGTCTCCATATATCAACAGAAGCTTCATTTCATTTGTCCGGCTACTCTGAGATAATCTATTATGTAGGTTATCTCACGGTACCTGATTGTTAACCACATATGTATTTAATCACACATTTTATTCACTTGACCACCATTATTTACTATATCTTTGTCTAAATAACTCAAATTGTATATAAGAAGACTATGTAGGTACATTTCCTTTGAAAGGTCCAGTATAGTGAGGCCACTCTATATTGAGTGTGTTATACCTTCACTTCCATCTAAACTACATGCTTATACTTATATCATACTGTGGAATTAAACTTGCTTGCATGTAAGAAAGCCTTAGAAACTTATCATGTTAATCAGTAAAGGATTAGACGGTATTAAGTGCATATAATGTTCCTACTATTAATTATCTAGAACAATTACTCGCAGACATCTTAAGGTGAAACTTAGTTTTACAAGTAGTTAAGCATTGTTTCACTATTTTATGACTGCCAACAAGTGTTACCAATTATATTCTAACTTGCATATAAGATATTCATATCCATTCCTTTAATTATTCAGTTATTTTTAGGATATTTCTAAATTGATTATATATTTTACCCTTGTTAATACTTATTTCTGTAACTTAGAACAGTCAATAACTATTTATTACCTTTAGCCATGATCTAGCTTCATGCAGGAAAGTCTCAGGCATTCTGTACAATTATCAATGTAGGTCAAGCACATAGGTAATCTTAACTCTAATTTTAATTTCAATTCTCTATATTTACTGAAAACTATTACCTTTTGAATTGAACTGTCTATACCTAGGATCACTTAGGAATGAACTTAATATTCAGAATTTGATATCACTAAGTATCACTGAGGCTAGGTAGCTCCTAAATTCAAAATCTTAATTCATATTAGGTTCAGGGATTCAATGTAGTTGTATAGGAACATTATTTAACTTTATTGCTAGACAGAAAATCGTTATAGGAATTAGATTGTAATCAGTGTTCTCAATACCATGTACTCTGCCTTGTCTCAATGTACCAAATAAAGGACTATGAGTTGCTACAATGCTTAAACACAACGTATAAAGGGTCCCATACTTAGACGATCACAATAAAGCCAAATGTCAATGGTATCTTCCTAAACTTGGAGGATATAATAGTAACGGATACTTCAGTGCCTTCAGCACTGTAGGCAGTTGCTGCACTCAGGTCCAACGTCTCATCAGTGGGCGATTCAAGTTCACATAAAGGATTATATTGGGGGGAACGTTACACTACCTACATAGTTATTAACATTCTTTTTATCATTTTTAGGGTTTCATAACCAAAGGGTAAAACGGGACCCTATTACTAAGACTCCGCTGCTGTCCGTCCGTCTGTCGCCAGGCTGTATCTCATGAACTGTAATACTTAGACAGTTGCAATTTTCACTGATGATGTATTTCTGTTGCCGGTTTAACAAATACAAAAAAAAAACAGAATAAAATACATATTTAAGGGAGCAAAAACGAGCAAAAACCATCGCGTTTGTTGTATTCAATCACAAACGTGATTTTTTATTTAAATATTGATAACATTAATATTGATAATGGCAACAGGTAGACGCTTGAAATATTCAAAGAATATTTAGTTATATGCCCATTTTAAAAATATATAATTAACATATTTAAGGGTTATACAACAAACGTGTTTTTTTTTTCTTTTTATAGATAAGAATACCTCGCGCGCCTCTCTGTAGGGGATTTGATACCTAAAAACATGTCAAAGTCGTCAAAGTTTGCGGCCAAGGCCGGTCGAGGTCTCAGGGATATCCTCTTTACTTTTATACTCAATTCCCTGGCCACGATGGCAAATATTGCAAAACACCGCCTGGTTATAATCAGTTTGGTTCCGACATAAGCACCTCACCGTTAGCTGCGGTGAGGTAAAGCCCGAAGGGTTTCCGCACGTGGTAGAAAAAGGTATTCACGCTTCATTGATGAATGTGAATACGTTTCAGGTACGCGAATGATCCGAGGGGGCCATCTCGAAACCGGAGATGGCCCAGGGACAGTCAGGGTGCGAGGGAAATACCTTATTGGCAACCTTACACCCTGGCGTCTGAAGACCCGAGACGGCGTACGATTTTAGTCGGTTCAAGCAAGCTGACCGGCGGCAGGGGGGAGGGGGTATCCGAGGGGATTTCCGCAAGGAAAAAATAAAAAAAATCCGTTCCCGCAGGGGGAACGCACAGGTAGATTTCGTGAAGCAATTAATATTATTTTATATAAAAATATAAAAATATTTCATTATAAAAAATAACCTATCGGTTAGAAATATTTTTTGCCCCTTTATGACCTATGCTATATGCTATATATATGCTTCTTCTATGACCCACGCCGAGCGCATTTTTAACATGTTTAATTTTTTTTTCTCGAAAATGGTAACTTTTAGCGAAAAACTTTTCAGACATTTATTTTAGACTTATAAATGGCCTATCGATTAAAAATGTTTCCGAAGGCAAGAATGTTCACCGGTTAGAAGCTATGATTTTTTTCCCGAAAAAATTTGGTTTTTCCCCCCTCCACTTTTAGTTAAAGTTTTAATCTTATAGGTTTATGAATAAAAGTTGTTGGTATTCATGTATACTATGGGATAAAATTAGAACGGTTCGAATATCTTTCATGGAACGTGAAATTTTGAGGAAAAATTGATTTCACAAAAAGTGAGGCTCTACCGTCCCCTTAGGCCGGATTCCACCCGTTCACGAACTTAAACTAAGTTTACACCCAAGCAATTTTTGACCACAGTTTGAAAGCGATCGGGGCAAAAATGCGACCGAGAGTGTGCCGCAAATTTTGGGAAGTGGAACCATACATACATATCGCACCCCTAGATGAAGACTCCGGTAACTCAAAAAAACAGTTTTTTCAGAAATTGAGAAAAACTCATTTCTAAATATTTATGAAAGATATAAAAAAACTAACAATACATATTCAAAGGTAATATTTTTGTGGAGCGTGTTGAATTACCTTATTTCTTTATTGTCTGCCAAAAACCTGAAAATATCGATTTTTTGAGTTACTCTAGTTTTGTAGTGAAAGTAATCAACTTTTTAAATCACTAACAAGAATTAGTCTACTTTATTAGAAGTAAAAATGACATACGTTACTTTTCACCCCAAAAATAGGATAAGTTTTTTGAGGATTTTTGAGTTATGGTTTTAGTTTTGATTTAACCAAATAAAAATGCATGTTATTAGAACGAGAATTAAATGTTTAATTTATAAATCAAAGAAAAAATGGCACGTGGGAACATAGTGTTAGAAAATAATATTATTACATATTGTTAATTAGTTTTTAGTAATATTGAGATCTTTATAGCTTATTACTATTCTAACTTTTCTGTAATCACAGCACTAATAAAACTTTATAAACAGCCTTTATCTCTTATAACTAGTTATAAAATTTGAATATTCTTATAATAAAATTATAAAATTCACCAAAATAAATTTAAGAAAAGAACAGTAACATAACTAACAATAATAAAATTAAGTACTGTAATGTTTTTATAAAAATCTAAGGCATTTTTTGGTAGCATTTAATGCTATTAGTGTTACTTAGCTATACCTACCTAATTAATAATAACAGTCTTAGGTTAGCAAATCACAGTTTGATTATTAGTCTCATAAAAGTATCCCTTCAATCAATAATATTTAGTCTACTAAATACTTTAAAAAAATAAAAAATAAAGTTCTAAAACTAGTCTGCACATCAACATCGAAAATAACTAACTAATCACAAAACATTTTTATAAAAACTATCATAGTATGGCTTTGGAATCACATTTTTGTCGACAAGTTCTTTAATGTCTTTCTTTTTTGCTTCTGTCAAACATAGTTTTTCTGTGTATGTTCTATTCAAATTCATAGTAATATTATCAAGCGTAGATTCTGCTGTACGCCTAGTCTTCCTCTTGTTCACCCAGCATCTTTTAAATTCAGCCTGTGCAAAAGATGTTTTATATAAAAAGGACATGGGACTGTTCTTTTCAACTTTCAGGACTTTTATATCGTGCCACTTGACTTGATTGTTATCTTCATCTATATTGAAGTTCGTACCCCAACTTTCTTGCAACGTTTTTAAATCATAAAAGCGGTCATGTGTCATTTCATGCACTTTGTATGCTGGTCCAGTTTTTTTGGCAGTCCGAATTAGTGTTATATACTGCTGTGGTGTGTAAATAGGGCCTGATTTTATATGCCTTTTCACTTGCTTCTCTATAACACTGTGCACATTGTCTCCTTCATTTTGAGAGTGGCCTCTAATCAAAAACTTATGTGTTATAGACTTAACTCTCATATTAGACACAGCGTAGGCATAAGCAGACAATAAATACTTATTTTTCTGTTGCCCACAACAGTTATCTGAATAAAATATCAAATCTATATCTGCATTAGGATGGTTATTTAGCTGCATTTCTATGAAAGCTAAAACACATGTACCAATTTCTATTGCACCACGCTTCCCTTCAGTCTCATCCCAAAAAAAGCAGTCTACGTTCTTTGCATGCAAATCACTGATGGTAAAATTAAAACAATTGATTCTAGATTTGTAAAAGAACAAAGACACTTGCCCCTTGGGAAGTTGCATAACTGCTTGGAGATCATAAACTACTACTATGGCATCTGATTCTTTCTTGTCCTTTTCTTTTTCACTTCGAGCTAAGTCTTTCTCAAGGAGATGTTGTTCATAGGCTTCTTGTAATTTTAATTTGTTTTCAGGATCTGCATTCTTATAACTCTCGCACAAGTCACACAAGTCTTTCTTTGGGCTAAATAAACCAATGTTAAATTGAAAATTAAATATACGTTGAAAGGTCGATTCAGAAGCAAAAGGCAAGTTATCAGCTAGGCGTAAAGCTGTGTAATCCCGATAAATATCTGCTAATGACCTTTCGCTTTGAATGTATTCACGTGTAGTTTGAGCTCGAAGATAGTGTGAATCTACCCGCGGAATGGAATTAATAAATTGAACCACGCTTTCCTTAATTGCAGGATCGACCGTAGGATGATTTTTATGTTTTCCTCTTTGCTCACCCTCTATAATTCCAGCCTCTGACTTTTTATTTAAAGCTGTTTTAATTACTTGATCCCCTAAGTCAAGCGTGGCCTTAAAAAAACTTTTGCAAACACGAATGCGCGAGTTGTTGTTTTCAAAATAGAAGGCTGTATTGAGAGCCCGATAGTTTTGTGTGCTTGAATATCGGTACTTGGGTTTTATTTCGTGGGTATGACGCACAATGAACTCTCTCTGTCGCTGAAGATCGCCAAGCCCCCAAAATGCATCAAAAATCTTTTGACGAGTTATTAAGTTGAGATTGGTAGTACATTTCAATCGGCACTTTTCTCCACAAGGTGGTTGTAATTTGCGAGCAGGTATTTCTTTTCCTAATTTGCCCCGGGACTTATACGCCTTTCCTGAATTTTTTAATGTCTTAGCTAAATTCGCCTTCCATGTCTCTGGTTTCCTTAATTTTTTCTTACCCTGAACTATTTCTTCGTGCGCTGAACTGTTTTCACTTGGATAAATATTTTGATTTGGATTATTCTCATGCGTTATCATCACGTCATCATTAGGATCAATAGCGTTCCGTTCATTATTTAAGCGACTATTACTTGAACTGCTGCTAGAACTCGAACTGCTGCTAGAACTCGAACTGCTGCTAGAACTCGAACTGCTGGATGAAGAAGAAAGGGAACGAGTTCGTGGCATTTTTGATGGAGTAGACGAGATAGGCAAAGGAGAGAAAATTATTTTTCTTTTACGTGTAGGGTCTACGTAGTGCGGATCTGCATCGGAATCATCAAACTCGCTTTCGCTGCCATGATGGGTTGGAGATGAGACAATATACTGACGTTCTCGTACTCTTCGTAGTCTGTCAGGGGTAGGTTGTTCAGGTTCAGGCCGCTGATCAAGATTTGACGAAGATTCTAAAACACCGAGCCGTGATGAATTTATTTCTATACCCGGGGATAAACTTCTTACCGTCTCCTCCAATGCTGCTGGCGGGTACGGATCCTCTTGTCGAGGGTTCAACATCTCTAAAATTAATTTTCCTCGGCCTTTCATCGTTCTGAAACAAAAATAATGTTCATTAAGTCAAAACTCAAGTAAAGTCAACCAACTAAAAAAACACAAAAATATCACAAATTAGCGTTCGAATATCTGTAACAAATAATGAACCGTATTGCAAATGTTATAAAAACCTATTTTCTTTTTAAAAGTATGTTGCATTTAACTAAATAAGCAAAAAATTGCAAAGTTAAATTTTCATTCAATAAAACTAACGTAAATCGAAATTTTCTTTTACTTTCATGTAAATGCCAGTAATTCAAAATGGCAAAATAAAAATTGTAATATAATATCATCAAAACCCCCGCATATCAAAATGAACAAACAGTAATATCAATTAAATTTCAGCAAAACCTAATCAACTCGAAATAATAAATAAAACTTACCTTTTAAATTTCACGTAAACTCCAGCAATTCAAAATCTGCAACTATTCACACGTCATTCACTTACATCGCTCGGAAGATAACTAAAGATGGTGGACTACTTTACGCGCGGTTCGGGATACGTTCATTCAAGTAAAGTCATGTTTCGCGCCATGTTTTTAAACGGTTGGCAGTATTGTTACACGAGTTATATCGCCGTGTAGGTATTCGATACGGGAACTTGATAAGGTCATTAACTCCAAATTAGATTTTTTTGAGTTACCGGAGTCTTCATCTAGGGGTGCGATATATACATACATATATACATTCATATATACATACATATATATATATATATATATATATAAACTTTTTGACCAGTGGTCATTTCGGACTCAGGGGGTCATAACTAGACCTCCTATGAATTTTTTTTAAAAATTCGACAGTAGTCAAGAAACCAATAGGTAGATCGATTTCATCGAAATCTACCTAAAAGGTATGCGAATGAAGAAGAGAGCCTGGTTTCTGAAGCACTTAAAATCACACGATGGTGTTGGAGCAAGACAGTCGTCTGTAAGTTCTTCAACTATTGCCACGGATAGAGTTGACCCTCATATATCCCAAGGTGAGCCAGAGTGTGACACAAACCAGGAGCCCATAAACATCCGGGCCCGTCTTAGCATTCCCTCTTTAAAGTCGACCACCTGGAAAGCCCACGACCAAAACTTAGCCATCCTGTTAGAGCATCCCGGAACAAAGCAGGATTTAAACAATCAGGTAGAATCTTTCCAGGTTAGCATTTACTCATATCTACATGAGCATTACCCACCATCATTACCATACGCGCGAAAAAACCGAGAAAACGCGTTCAAAATTAAAATGAGAAAGAAAAAGCGGGACCTTATCAAACGACTACGGTTTGCTAAAGCTATGGGCGATAATCAACTTAGTCATCAACTGGCCAGAGCTTTAAGGTCCATACTGAAATTAATTCAAGGAATTTCTGTTCAAATAATAAATGAAAACAATAATTTTAATAGAGCAAAACATGAAGTAGAGTTCGATAAGGACCCGTTTAAGTACTCGAGGAATATTGTTAGCGACAGAAAGCAAGATAGGCTACTGCTAAGTAACGATCAGATCCATAGCTACTATAAAAGTAATTATGAGGTGCCTAAATACGAAAAACAATACAGTAAACCAAACGCGCAAAAACCATTAGGCCCTCATTTCACATTTGACTGTAATCCACCTAGCTTAGACGAAATAGAACACCAAATCAAAAAGAAAATGGCATACCTTACATTATCTATAAAAAATGCCCATCGGTACGTAAACATGTTCTAAGCATATTCAATAGGATTTGGTCGAGTAAAGAAGTCCCAGCGGCCTTCGGCAAGGCTAATTTTGTGCTCATTCCAAAGAAAGAAATAGTAACTAGTCCAAAAGACGCTAGACCAATAGCATTAACCAATACAATTTCTAAAATTTTCTTCTCATGGCTTCAATTTAAAATGACAAATTTCATGATCAATAATAACTATTTCAGACCAAACCACCAAAAAGGGTTCCTACCCGGAATTTCAGGATGTCTGGAACACAATTCTTTACTGGCGGAAAGTTTAAAAGATGCCAGATCAAATGAAAAGCAAATAACAGTTTGTTGGATAGACCTAGAAAACGCTTTTGGCTCAGTACAACACGAGCTTATGTTGTTTGCATTAAAATGGTATCACTTTCCGTCCATCATTTGGGAAATAATATCCTCTTATTATGGTAAATTAAAGTTTGTGATTAATACCAAAGATGGATACACGCAACCTTTAAATTATAATGTGGGTTTGTTCCAAGGTTGCTGTTTATCACCTATAGTTTTCAATATAGTAATAAATATTTTAATAGACAACATTTCCACACACGACAAGAAGTGGGGCTATCGGTTTAAGCTAAACGGTAAATATACGGAGTCTATCCTCGCTTTCGCGGACGATTTGGCAATACTGACTCGTAACCCAAAGCAGTGCCAGGACCTACTGCGTAGAGTAGACGATTTCTGTACATGGACAGATGGAATGAGAGCAAAACCTAGCAAATGCTACTGTCTATGTCTGGGTAGGCGGGGTACCAGGTATACTTCATATATTATGACCCAGGGCTTAGTATAGGCGGGGAAAACGTTTCAACTATATCTGAAACCGTGCCTTTTAAATTCCTCGGAAGAAAGATTGACAACAGAGGTTGCACTCCAGCTTTGGACGAATTAATTGATAGTTTCATTAACGATTTAAAAAAGGTAGACCAACAACCAATAAGTAATGTTAAAAAAGCTTGGATCTATGACAATTATTTAACCTCGCGTCTTAACTGGCTGTTTCTTATATATGATATAAACCAGAGCCTCCTCAAAAAACTAGATGCGAGTGTCACGAAGACACTGAAGTCGTGGCTAGGGCTAGCTCAGTCGGCCGACCCGTCGGCACTATATAGATCCGCGAATAATTTTGGAATGACGCTTAAGAAGCCATCAGAACTCTATAAACACCTAAGAGTAACTAAAATGCACGTCTTATCGGAATCTAAAGACGAAATAGTAAAAGTCCTTCCAAAAGATAAAAATGCATCGGAGCTCGAATCACGCCTCCAGTTCCATAAAAGGTTCATGATAGGCTCGCAGACTGGTAGAGTAGGTCTAGGTAATATTCAGAGACAAACAGATAAAGAAATAACAAAATCTTTTCTTCAAGCAGACGAAAACAACACCTATAAGGTGCACGCAATGAACCTAGAAATGCAAAACGAATGGTTGACTCTAGGTGAATTTTGTATTCCCATAGCCTTAAAATGGCGTACCATAATATACGACTGGTCACCGGCCTTACTTAAATTTTACCTGAATGCATTCCAGTTGACCCTCCCCGACCAAAGCAATCTGGTCAGATGGGGAAAAGCCACAGATAAAACATGTAACTCATGTGGTGAAGCAACTGGTACGGCTAGGCACCTACTAGTGGGTTGTAAAACGCTATTAGACCGGGGTCATTACTCGCGCCGTCATGATAAGGTATTAGAAATCATACGTGAGGCTGTAAGTTTGGCGGTAGCTAGAGCGAAAAAAGGATTAACCACAAACCAAAGAAATGACATTGCGTTTGTAAAGGAAGGCTGCTCAAAGAAATCACTTCAAAAGCCTTATTCAATTTTGATAGCTGCCGTTGACTGGACAATACTCGTAGACACGTATGAGAAGCACTATAGGATACCGGAGGATGTCTGTGCCTCATCATCCAGACCCGACATATTCCTTTTTTCACGATCGCATAAGCGTGCAGTGCTTGTAGAACTCACAGTACCGTGGGAAACTAATATACCTAAAGACCACGCTATAAAGACAAACAAATACTTTGATTTGACTAACGAGTTAACCAAAAACGGCTACGTGGTTAAACTCTATGCCGTAGAAGTAGGAGCAAGGGGAATTCCAGCTAAATCCCTGTACAACTTACTTAAAGACCTCGGATTGCCAAGAGCTTCAGTAAGCTCTTTATTAAAACGTATATCAAAAGCGGCATTGTTAGGATCTTACCAAATTTGGATAGGTAGGGGGGGGAACACTACTGACGGTGGAGGTGAGCGCTGATGCATCACAAGGTGGCCACCCTAAACCTACATCTGGGTCGCAAGTCCCAGTCGCCGTCATGGTGTTCCTCTCTGTACCACGCTATGGACCCGGCGACCGCACGGTGAATCCATGGAGTGCTGAGAATCGGATCTCTCAGCCGTTCCTATTATTTAATTCGAACGAGTGAAAAATATTCTTTGAATTCTAAATTTATTATTTTTACTAGTACAATAGTCAGGCTTTTTATGTGGGACTATTAATTTATTCGAAGATACCTCATTTCAGCAAAAAATACGCGGTGTATGTATTTATTTTACAAAAAAACATTGTATTCTTCGGTCATTAAATTAATTAACTGTATGCGAAAAAAAATAAGTTGAGTTTAAGACGAAATATTACATTAATTACATTGCGGACAATGGTTGATGTCGTTTTATTTTCTGGTAACTAAAATGAATTTTCCAAAGTTATATTGTGATGAGCTAACATTAGTTAGTTAATGAAAAACTGCTTTTAATAATGTGATACCAACCAAGCATACCTAATATAATATGATTCATCCCTTTGAGTTATTACTAGTCATTGCAAACGATTTCTGCCATTTGAAAGATAAAGAAATAAATAAAATATTCTACGACTTTCTACACTGCGCTTTCTAGACTCAAAGTAAGCATAGTTTAACTAGCTTGTGTTATGACTTCCATAATGCGGATAAACATACTCATATACTTTTTTTTTTTTTGTAAATTCGTACATATTAACAATACATAGAAACACCCAGACCAATGCATAAAGACATATTCATGCATACAAATATTTGCACTGAGCGGGAATCGAACCCGCGCCCCCTGTCGTAGCAGTCAGTCGAATGCACTACCGCTACGCCACAGAGGTCGTCGACAGGTACATCGTAGGCTTCCTCAAAATATGCGTTACTTGGAAAATTAAGCTGATGGCGGTGGTCGCAGCAGTCAAAATATTGTTTAAATTTCTTATTAATAGGAACAGTTACGCTGTCCTCAAATTGAATACGTCACGTTTTTTAAAGATATTCTATAGACATATTCATTAATAAAGAACAAGGATACATAATGAATATATTTAAAGAAAAGGTCAAGTGCGAGTCGGCCTCGCGCATTGAGGGTTCCGTACAAAAGTGGATTCACGTAGAAGTTTAATTTTTTCACAGCTTCAATGGGTTGCGCATTCCTGAGAAATAGGTCTCGACGACCATAGTTTAGATGTGGGTAACTATATATTTACTGTTATCAGACTTCTGCCTTTATTTGTGCTATAAGATTGTACTTTCTGCAAAATTTCAAGATTCTAACTCAACGGGAAGTTGACCCTTTAGGTTTTGGTTACCTTGCAATCGTCTGAATATACTGCATGAATGGCAATACCTTTTGATTGCGTTCATGTAGAAGTTTGATTTATTCACAGCTTCAAGACTTTATAAGACCTGAGTACTTAGTATGAATTTCAACTTGACACCTCCACCTGTACCTGAGAACAAGGTCTTAACACATAGACATACAGATTTTACTTGTGATGTGGGTAACTACATATTCACGATTTTCGGTCTTTTCCCTTCACGTGTGCTATAAGAGCTTGCTTTTTGAAAAAAAAACAGGGTCTAACTCAACAGGTAGTTTGATTGCTTCACAGCTTCAAGTCGTTGAAGACCTTGAGTATTTGGTATAAATTTCAATTTGAGAAAAAGGTCTTGACAGACAAACGGATAACGAAGTAAATTTGTAAGGGTTCCGTTATGTCCTTTTTAGGTACGGAACCCTAAAAATAATAAAAAGTAGCTGTTTGGTGGGATTTCAAGGTCAATTTAAATATGGAATATATATACTACTCTGTCCAAAAAGTAACGGGGAACTATCAATAAAACATAAAATATGTACCTATTATCCATTTAAATTTATTGAGTCACCTTCAATAGAGGTTCCCTATCACAATAATTCTTATACGCTAATGAACAAATCAATCATCAAAACCATTTTAAACGGGTTTTTGGAATCGCCTTCAATACTCGCCGAGAATTTTGATGACATCTATAAAAATGACATCTATCGACAGAAAACAGGTGCCTCGGGTAACCGAGGGGATTTCCGCACGAAAAAAAAAAAAAAAAAGGTGCCTCGAAGTAGTAATTTGGGTTTAGGAAAAAAATATGTTTTTTTTTTTCAGTGAAATATGGTGAGATTGCTTTTGGCTAGAAATTTCTTCAGTTGTCAGATGGTGCGTAATCGCGGAGCAAAATTAATGCATTTTCTTTTCACAAGTCTGGTCGATGAATTAGCTGCCGATTAATGCTCAGATAATATTTTTTATTTATTGTCTCACCTTCTAACAGAAATTCCGAGTGCACGACAACGCACCTGCATCGCAGAAATCGAATCTCCTTCAGTTGAAGATGATGATGACTGACTAGAGTTAGGCAAATCTTCCACAACATCTCGTTCCTTTTTAAATAAGAATCCATACATGGGCAGGTCTTTTGGATGAAATTGATTCACCCTAAGTCTGAAGTATCATTTTCAGCGCTTTGAAACAAAAATTTCATTTGCAATGCAAAATTTTAGAAGGATGCAATGTTGGAAATTTTCTACTATTGTGAAAATCGCAAATCACACTTCAGATGAACTTACTAAATGGCGCACACTAAACAAACAAAATGATCAGTGACGCTCTAACACAGGAGAGTTGTGCTCACTTAGCGAAAAAAAGATCTTCTACAATCCCTTCAAGCGGCGTTCCTAAATGTTCAATCCCCAGAATACTGGGCGGTGGGACGCCCCCAGCCAGATGGACTGACGACATGAAAAAAGTAGGACTTTCGAGCGTGATTCTTGAGGGCTCACTTATCTTATGATGAGAGGGAAGTCTTGCCCATAAGTGCCGCTACTAACCCGGAGTCCCTAGTCGAAGCTACTTCAAGGAGACGTACGCGCAATTTTTTTTGCATGTCACACCCACTCGGGCTTATGCCGTGGGTGAGTCGGACTCGAACCGAATAAAACCGAACGGTGTTTCGTCACATCAGCCTATGTGGCCGGGGAAACTGGTGTGCCTTAGAATGGATAGCCCAGAGAACCCCACCCACTTGGCCAAAAACATAGGCGACCCCGACGTGTAGTTGGGGATCTAGATCCTTCCTCCCATATAGAGAGTTCACCGCCCATACTAGGGTCCTATAAAATGCCATGAACCGCACGATCCCGGCGTAGAATATCCTGCAAGGGGCGTCTGACCCCTTCAAATTGGGCAGAAGCTGCGCGAGCGCAACAAGCACCCCTTTGAGATTGGGAAACCGACTTCGAAATTATATCCCAAGTCCCACCTGTCATCGACCCCAAGTACCTTATCAAGGGCTTGATGGCGAATACCACAGGACTATATCCCTCAGGTGGCTAATTTTGATTTCGGGGCTTCGCCACGCGGCACCCAGTCGTAACACTCGTAACCGATGTTCCACAAGAGCGGCCCCAACAACGAGCCCTGTGGAACACAGGTGGTGGTGCTGGCAGTGTCTCTTGAAATTGCCAACGCGCTCAACACCTTGCCCTGAAACTGCATCAGAGAGGCATTCGTTTATCACGGGGTGTCTTTATCTTCACTGCATTGTCGGGGTTTAAGTATCGGAGAGAGCTGCATACCGCACCCCGGCGGATAATATGCTTAAGACGGCCCCTGTCACCATTTCACTTGCTTTGCTTGCATCAGTCATGGCCATAGAGGTCCCTTTTTTTTTCGCGCAGAAATCCCTTCGGATACCCCCCCGCCGGCCAGTGGGGGCGGTTATGTCGGGCTTGAACCGACTAAAACCGTACGCCGTCTCGGGTCTACAGACGCCGGGGTGTTAGGTTGCCCATAGAGCATATCCCTCGCACCCCGACTGACCTGGGTCATCTCCGGTTTCGAGATGGCCCCTCGGGTTTGGGAACCACGGTGTCCCCCTCTTGCCCCAGTTTGGGGGAGGGGCGCTAGTAGCCCCACCGTCCCGGCCTGCTTCTGCTGGTGCCATAGAGGTCCCTAAGATTGTAGTCGTCTTCTGTTTCGAAATGTATAAACTAATACAAATAATAGTGTCTCTAAAATGTGTTTATCTTTTTTTTTATACCACTAAGGTGGCAGACAAGCACACGGCCCACCTGATGGGAAGCGGTTACCGCGGCCTATGGACGTGTGCAACACTAGTAGCGTCACACTCGCGCTGGCGACCCTGTAAAGGAAAGGGGATGGGAAAGGAGTTTGGGAGGGGATGGGAAAGGAGTTTGGGCTCCGGCACTCTCACTCACCAAACGGAACGCAACAGTTCAAATACTGTTACTTGGCGTCGATATTCTGTGAGAGGGTGGTGCTTCCCCGGTCGAGTCGGCCCATTCATGCAACGGCCAAAATTACTATTGCTTGACTCTACCACCTGCAAGTATTCCCTCTTGGAAATATAAAAATATATATACCCATATGTGTGATGTATCTAAAAACATGCGTTAGATGACGTATTCATAAATTTTCATCTTTCGAAATAACGAAACTCATCTCGATAAAATGCAAGAAATCAAGCAAGGAGCACTCCTTAGTCCTATTTCTGGGTTGCAAGTTCAAGACACTGTCACTGTAACTGTAAGTAAGTGTTGCACCCGCTGGTTAATCCATGGAAAGCTAAGAAAGAGCTAGCTTATAGAAAAAAAAATTGAAATAATCGATCTAAATTATTATTACACACTCACCTGCTTCATCGATAGCTTCCTCAATATCCACATGTTCTTTAATCAAATCAGAATTCGTAACCACCATTATAAATGTCTTTTTTATGCACAATATTCTATAACATCAATCAGATTATTATTTTGAACAATTTATTAAAAACATATTGTAAACAAAACGGGCAGTCATTCCAATAAAGTTTATAGAATGAAAAACTATAGTATAGTAGTATCGTCTATACTACGCAAGCATCTCATTGAATACATTATTTGGGTACACTTAAAAACAAAACGTTTCTGCTTTATTAAAACTAGCAACTGATCCCGTGAGAATATTGGGATAAAAAGCAGCCTATATATGTTACTTAGAGCTAATGTAGCAGAATTTTTGAAATGGGTTCAGTAGTTTTTCAGAGTTTATCGATTACAAACGACAACATATTTCCTCTTAATAATAAAATACATAGATAGATTAGCTGTTGTCCGCGAATGCGCCCCCGTGAATGACTGATCCTGTTTGCGTCGCCCACAGTAACTTTTCCAGAGATTTTAAATCCCCGGAAAAAGTTATAATCTATCCTTGGGCCAAATTTAATACATATTGAGTAACAAAAATCCACCTAAACTTTCGAATTTATAATAATTATAATATAATATAAATATTCTACGACATTCTACACAACGCTTTCTAGACCCAAAGTAAGCATAGTTGAACTAGATTGTGTTATGGATTCCAGAATGCGGATAAACATACTTATATACTTTTTTTAATACAAACATATTATACATAGAAACATCCAGACCAATGCAAATAGACATATTCATGCATACAAATATTTGCACTGAGCGGGAATCGAATAAGTGTAAAATATTTTAATGCAGAACTAAAATTTCTTCTTAAAACTTGTTTCTGTTTCTGTACTCACGTTAATTTATCATGTGTCAAGGTTTTTCTAACTCAATCCGGATTTCTATCCTATATCAATCTACTTTTTTTTCATATATTTAGGACACGTCAATTTGACTTCACCTCGCCTGATGGTAAGCTGAAGGTAAAGTCTCAGGAAAGAGGGTCACCATTACATACACGTACCACGTTAACAATGGTGGCACTTAGCTTGACGGCCTCATCAGAAGAGGATTGTTGTCGAAGTACCGCGTGACACGCACCGGTCCCACTAGTACTGCGACCACAACCCCCCTGCCCGGCTATGCACCTGCTGACCCCTGAACGCAATCAAACCGAAATTGGATTACTCTGGAGGGTTTTTCGCAATCGTGCACGGTGGTACCTACCCGGCCGAATTTTGTGATAAATTTGTGTCATCAAATTTCTACCACCAGTGTGATCACCAAATATCCTATTATTATAACATCAATACGTGAACGTGTGTATAGGGGGCCACTAGCACTACCAGTTTTTTTTTAATTCATTTTATTTCATAGCTATTATAACTGTACTTCAGATATTAACTGTATGCTTGCAGCGTGTTACTCGTATAATACGTCTTATAAAAAATAGTATGAGAGCGTTGTTCCAAGTTTATTTGTATGACTAAATTTTCATTTGAAATCATTTTGTGATATATTTAACGTTGTCTTTGTTCTGTCTGGTAAATTGTTACGAATGAATGCTGATACGCATATATCATACCATTCTTTCTTAATAAAAATTTACCAGACTTTCGCAACTCCATTTTAATATTCGTCTTTACTTATATATGTTTGTACAGTTTGTTTGTATATTTGTAAATAAGTTAGCAATAAACATTGTTATAAATGAAGCGTATCTGACCAAAACCAATATCTCCGTTCTAATTAATTTTACAGAAATAAACAATTGATAAAATATCAATGACAGTATTAAATGATTGAATTCTGATGTGAATTATATTTTGAAGGGGTTTTTGTATGTGATACTTTTTGAAACGACCTGAATGAAGTATTTAACAAATTGAGGTTCAACTTTTTTTTGCCGCACCATCTTTACTTGGAATTACCAGCACACGTGATTCCTTCTTCCTGCAGACCCAGGTCGTTTAAGCGGGGCGTTAAAAAGGTATATGATGGCATATGATTTACCTTTATCTTGACAACAGGCCAGGTAAAGTAATATTGATGCCACCATTATAAAAAATATCGTCAAGATATTATATAATATATACATCGTATATAATATAGATTTTAGAATATCTGGGACGTGTCTAGGTGGCTCAGTTGGTCAGAGCATTCCCTTACAGGGAAGGGACTGGTCGCGGCTTCAAGTCCCGTCCTAGATGTTCTCTTTTTCCGATTTAAAACTATCTTCAAGATAATAATAAAAATGTTTTTTTTTTAGAACATGGTAAATTATTTATTTTTGATCAGATGCTCCTAAAAATTCTTCATTAAAATATAAGTGAACTTGAAAAGGAATAACATTATCATTATGAATGAGAGAAGCTGTTAACTCGAACAGTAGGAGAATAACCATTTTAACAGATAGTAGGAGTGGTCTGCAATGTATAGCTCGATGCTTACAATGTCGAGAAACCCTTGAGATTGCAATGGGGTATCCATTCTCATGTTGGGCATCATGGTAACAAGCAGACAACCTTAGCTAAATTAGCAGTTGTGGAAGGTAGTAATTATGAC
This sequence comes from Cybosia mesomella, assembly GCA_946251805.1. Classification (NCBI taxonomy): domain Eukaryota; kingdom Metazoa; phylum Arthropoda; class Insecta; order Lepidoptera; family Erebidae; genus Cybosia; species Cybosia mesomella. Next base: position 29,115,853 of record OX276402.1, on the reverse strand, counting down.
ATTGATTTGTGTTTTCGTATATTCTTGAGATAAGTAGAGAAAAAGGCATATGGTTTTGACCATAAAACATCGGCCTTCTCAGAATATGGAATGGAATGAAAGAATATGGTTCCGATGCACCTGTGCACTTTTAGTAATTCGATCATATTAAAAATGTTCTTTACTACCGCCCACCATATATGCCAATATATATGCTTGCAAGAACTGCTTCAGGTAGTCTTGCGACCACCACCTCCAGAAATTCTGTGTCATTCTCTGGTGAAGTTGCCATCTTGGTAAGTAAGGTAAGAATACTACATTTTTCATAATTTGAATCTAGAACTACTAGAGTCGACGGTAGGCCGAGATACCGTGTGCACGCGCATTTTACTGTAATAATGGCATCTGATGTAGTGAAGTGTAATACATGCAATATCGTGATTAACGAAGTACTAGCATTCATACAAAATAAGATGGATGTGATGGATAACTTAAGCCTAATCAGGATTTGCACTAGTGCTTTTTCAGAGGAGGACATTGTAACGGCGAAAGACCTTCTGTTTCACTCAGTGAGAACTGACAAGAGAAAAATACAGAGGAAAAAAGGTGGTAAATCCCAACGTGATGTCGAAGATATAATTGGACTCATGAATGAAATAAGTCAGGATGAAATTCCAATTTTTGTCGCGCGGAATTTAACAAAATTACCGCCTGTAACATTCGATCATGTCGACGTAACAAGACTGTTGAAGGACATTGTGTTGTTAAAGCAAGAATTAACCACTATCAAGGAGACATACGTAAAAGTGGAACAATTAGAAGTAATAAGGAAAGAATTGAAGAAATCTACAAGAACTTCTGAACAAGATGTGATTGATAATGTATCCGAGGGTAGCTCGCTGAATGTTCCTACATGCAACTTTGAACAAATAAACTCACAAAAGTGCCTTTCAAATTCATCAACGCATGTAAATAAAAATAGTATTATGAATAAACAGACGAGCGAAATGAATACAATGATACATATAGAAAAAACAACTTTGGAATGCGAGCCGGAGCAGGTAACTGATAAGCAAGTACAAAACATAGTCACCCAGCCGCCGACAAAATCTTTCGCTGATGTAACTCGCGAGGAAGGTGAATGGAAAAAACAGAAGATGGATGAAATGTGGCATTTAGTTCAAAGAAGGAAGCTAAGGAATAAATTTTATAGTGAAAAGGGAGAGGCAGTTATTGAAATAGATGGAAACTTTAAGGCAGCAGATATCAAAATACCGTTATTTATAAATAATGTATCCAAAACTACAACTGCAGAAGACATTGCGAGTTATATAATGAAAAAGACAAAAGTACAGATCATTTTAGAAAAAATTGAAATGAAAAAAGAAAAAGAATACGATGCCTATAAAATATTTGTACCGAAAAGCAAATTAAATATTTTTATGGATGCGAGACTATGGCCCGATGGAATATCGTTTAGACGCTTTGTTTACTTTGCAAAGCGAAATGGTGTTATATAGTAATAGTCAATGAATACAACTTTAGTTTCTTTTAATTGTAAGTCGCTCAAGAGGAGTATAGACGGAGTTCGAGCATTATGTGGCTCAGCAGACATTGTGGCCCTGCAGGAGACCTGGCTTATGCCTTACGAGATTCCTTTATTAGGCACCATTGACCATAACTTCAGCTATACGGGAACATCGGCAGTGAATACCTCCACAGGTCTTATTCGTGGCAGACCCTATGGTGGGATTGCCCTGCTCTGGAGAACGAGTGTATTTCAAACTGTCTCAGTGATTAACTGTAGCTGTGAGCGGTTGGCCGCTATAAAAATCGTGTCTTCACACAAGTCAACCTTGGTCTTCAGTGTATATATGCCTACTGACTGTGCTGATAACTTAAGTGAGTTCACCGAGTGTTTAAGCCGAATCAACGCCATAATCGTGGAACAACAGGTAGAAGCTTGCATTATTCTAGGTGATTTTAATTCTCACCCAAACGAATTATTTTGTAACGAGCTACAGCTGTTTTGTTCAGACCAAAACTGGCAATGTGCCGACATAAAACTGCTAGGTCTGAATTCTGATACATTTACTTTTATAAGCGATGCACATCACTGTAAAAGATGGCTTGACCACTGTGTGGTAACTGAGGCTGCCTGGAGTACCATTGTCAGTGTGAATGTAAAATATGACGTGCAGTGGTCTGACCATTTCCCCCTGTTTATTAATTGTAATTTAAATATTATTAAACCTAAACTAGTTTTAAATGATAATGTGAATCATAACAGAATCTTATGGGGTACCAGATGTGTGGAACAAGAGATGAACTATAGCAATTTATGTAATGAGAAATTAAAATTTATTCATTTCCCCGAACAATTCCGTTTATGTGCTGATAACAAGTGTGATAGTGTGGAACACCGTTGTATCATTGATAGTATGTACCGGGATATAATAGCCATATTGAGGGATGCGGCTACTCTAAGCTGTGAAAACCCCAAGTGTAAAAGGAAAGGTGGTTATATTAGGGGTTGGAACAGGCACGTTAGTGAAGCACATAAGGAAGCTAGGCGTGGTTTCCAGATGTGGTTTGAGGCCGGTAAACCGCAAGGCGGTCAGCTACATAGTGATATGATAGTTACAAGAAAGGTATTTAAGTCGCTTTTAAAGTGGTGTCAGGAAAACCAAGAACAGATAGTCATGGATAGAATAGCGTGCTTACATAATAATAAGAAATTTAAGGAGTTCTGGAAAAGTACAAATAACCTGAACTCTAAGCCCGGGGTCCCTATTAGTGTCGATGGACTCACCAACAGAATGGAAATTTCAAACATGTTTAAAGATTATTTTATGGTTAAGTCTCAATTAGGCCCGTCGTCAGTTGAAAATCTAAAAATTCAAAATCATTCCGAATCACTGACAGTCCGTTTCACAGCTAAAGAAATTAAAAGTGTGATAGCTCATATGCGACGCGGTAAATCCCCGGGGCATGACGGGCTGAGTGTAGAACACCTTAGGCACGCCGGTGTACATCTGCCTCGAGTGTTAGCGCTATTGTTCAACTCTTGTAATGTAAACTGATGAAAACGATCATAGTTCCCATTGTAAAAAACAAAACGAGTGACATATCGGATAGGACCAATTACAGGCCAATCTCTTTAGCCACGACTGTGGCTAAAGTCTTTGATAGTTTGTTGAGCAACTACCTGACAAATAACATTACATTACAGGATGCTCAACATGGTTTTAGGAGGGGTCTATCTACGGAAACAGCAATTTTATGTTTAAAAAAAACTGTAGCATATTATACAGACAACAGAACACCTGTGTTTGCATGTTTCTTAGATATGTCCAAGGCTTTCGAGATGGTCTCATATGATAAGTTATGGTCTAAACTTTCTGATGCTAACATCCCTACTGAGTTAATTTGCATTTTCAAATATTGGTATAAACATCAAGTAAACTGTGTAAAATGGGTAAATACTTATTCTGATGAATATGTCATGGAATGTGGTGTTAGACAGGGTGGGTTATCCTCACCCATGTTGTTTAATATTTATATAAATAGCCTGATTGCCGAGCTCAGCAGTGTGCATGCTGGCTGCTATATGGACGGAGTAGCATTTAATAATATTAGCTACGCCGATGACATGGCACTGCTGAGCCCGTCAATGGCGGGACTTAAGAAATTGATCAACATATGTGAACGTTACGCTGAGGAGCACGGCTTAGGGTACAACTCAAAAAAAAGTCAATTGATGATTTTTACAGCGGGTACAAAGGTCTCGGATAACTACCCTAGTGTAACTTTGTGTGGTGTTTCCCTGAGTCGTGTTCATCAGTTCAAATACTTAGGACATGTGGTAACGGACACTATGAAGGACGATCTAGATATAGAGAGGGAACGAAGAGCGTTGGCAGTCAGATGTAACATGGTGGTTCGAAGGTTTGCACGCTGTACTGGTCCAGTTAAAATAACTCTGTTTAAATCTTACTGTCAAACATTTTACACGTGTAGCCTTTGGACCAACTGTACTCAGAGGGCCATCAATGCTCTTCGCGTTCAGTACAACAATGCGTTCAGGATGCTGCTGGGGTTGCCGCACTTCTGTAGCGCGTCCGGCATGTTCGCGGACGCACGCACAGACGGTTTCGCGGCGATCAGACGCAAGCGAGCTGCGTCTCTGCTGCAAAGAGTACGCGCCAGCACCAACAGCCTCCTGAACGTTATTGCTAATAAACTAGATTGTCCTATTATAAAATACCTGAGTCAATTACATGTGCACTAACATAGCTATAAGTTACTTATTGTTACTAACAAAATATGGATGAATATCTGAAATAAATAAATTATTATTATTATTATTACGAGTGGCTCTAAGATCAGAAAATGACCCGGGATTAAGATCGTTAATTTATCTTGATCTTCCACATAGGATAACAGTTTAGAGTTAAGGTACGCCTCAATTTGTGCCAACCCGGTAGCCATCTCCTCAAATGTCAGCGTAGAATTTCCAATCACCCTCTTAAGGTGGAATTTAGTCGACTTTATCCCTGCCTCCCAAAGTCCCCCGAAACGGGCGTATGACGAGCAATAAAGCTCCACTGAGTGCCGTTATTTGAGAGATATTCAGTTAGCTCCTCATTAAGACCAGATTTCTCCTGATTGCATAAATAAAGAAGATTTCGTGCCGCGCCTACGAAATTGGTGTCGTTGTCACTGTACAACTCAGTCACCCGACCTCGCCTTGCTACAAACCGCTTAAAAGCTGCCAAGAATCCCCTGGTACTTAAGTCACTCACTGTTTGTGCAGCACCACCCGAGTGGACATGCATATGAACAGTGCAATATATCCCTTAAATGGCTTATTACCATGACACTTTGACATTCTTATATTTATGGGGCCAGCATAATCTACACCGCTGCATAAAAATGGCTTATTCGGCGTAACATACGCAGACGGTAATTGCCCCATAAGCTGCGTTCTGGTCAAAGCCTCTCACGTATCTTTTAGCCAAACACTTGACCTCTATGACCCAGTACTTCAAATGTAAATAGGTGACCATCAATAAAATTGTGGACACCATTTATCATGTGAGTACGCAACCAAAAGATTCATTAGAAAGGACTCTTTCGGAATCAGAATCGGAATGAACACGATCATAACCGAGTTGTGACATCTCCAATCTGCCTCCAACTCTAATAATTTCAATAGAATATAAATCTTAAGGCTTTCACGGTCGGTGTTGCATGAAGAATATACTGCTTCCGGGCTGTTTGGCCGTGGTCCATCGGAAACTTCGGAAACATCGGAAAAATGGCAGATAACAAAACAAGAGCTACTTGGAGAATTATAAACCGAGCAAAAGAAAATTATCCTAAGGATGACATAACCAAAATAAAAGTAAACAATACCATTCTAGATCACCCTGAAGAAATAGCGTCGGCTTTGACAATTATTTTGTCAGTCAAAATAGTATAAGTAACAATTCCTTGACAAGGTATCCTATAGACAGTAATATTAATTCGTTGTTTTTAAAATTAGTCAGTGTAGCTGATATTTTAAAAATTATATAATCACTTAAAAATAAGCGTAGCGTTGGGATTGATGACAATCCTCTTCTGACGAGGCCGTCAAGCTGATTGCCACCATTGTTAACATGGTAGTGTATGTAATGGTGACCCTCTTTCCTGAGACTTTACCTTCAGTTTACCATCAGGCGAGGTGAAGTCAAATTGACGTGTCCTAAATATATAAAAAAAAGTTATTCATTATCAAATTGTGCGTGTCCTGAATTAAATGTTATTCTTTAACTTTTTCTTCTTATTTTTCTAGAGAGAATACTCTAATTAATTGAACTACCTGGATCCGAATGCGGTAGCAGTACAATTGTACATGACGTCTTGTGTTCGACTTTGACTCACCAAAGAGAAAAGTAGCCCAGCAATAGAAGGTGATTCTGCAATAGTTGATGACAATGGTTGTAGACGAGAGGTGCGGGGTTCTAATGAACTATGAAGTAAGCAGCAAAACAGCAGACACACTTTTATCAATATATTTGAATTGCACACAAACTAGAGCTATGATATAATACAAACTAGGAACATGAGTACAATGGTTACACAATTACCACGTGCTGTTAAGACTGCCTATGCGTGGCAACTGCGTAACCTACTTGGTCAAGAGTTTGTGCAGGACTGCCGAGGAGCGGGTCACACGCCAACACCAGCACAACCCCCCGCCGCACCGCGCGCGGGCCCTTCCTTCATTACGGTGCGCTGGCGCTGACCACATCTGTTAATACAATGGACCCATCCCTCGGCCACTAACAATAGGAACTTACCTAGGCCCGAGGAGCGGGTCTCCAGCCAACACTAAAACGGCCCCGACGCACAGCGTTTACGACCTTTTCCTTAATTACGGTGCGTTTGCGTTGGCCACATCTGGTAGTACAATGGAGACCCATCCCTCGGTTACAACAATGGAATCTTACCTACTTAACTTACTATTACACAAAATATTCTTAAATACTACGTAGGTACATTTCTTAAAATACCACGATTAGTCGTGCTCCTTAACACCACCCCCCAGTTGGAGGCTTCAACCGATAACTGAACCGGTAGTAGGTAGCACGGCTACTCGAGTTATGGGACGACAGGCAGCATCCCTGTACTTGTTTTTATGTCAACTACACGCACATGTCCGCCACTTCCCGGATACACTTTGTCTATTACGCCGCGGGGCCACACATTACGCGGTTGTTTACCGTCACATATAAACACTATATCACCCACTTTCACTGAGTTGCTTGCCGTAGTCCACTGCTTGCGTCTGCATGCACTGATAAAGAGAAGGACGCGCGCAGTAACACGCAAAACTCGCGTCCACGTAGAATAGCGCGTCACGTCGATCAGGGGTTGGGTGTTGTCACCCATTGCCAGTACTCTCTCGATGCGCTCTGTATCATCAGCGGGTAACTCCTCACAGCTGTAGCTCGGCCACGGTACCTGGGGATCACAGAGAAACGGAGGACCCGAAAGCCACATGCCTTTATTATTAGGCCAGTCCATCCTGGTTGCTTCGTCAGCAGGGTTGGACTCGGAAGGCACCCAGTGCCAGTTGCTCCTCTTGCTTAAACTGTCGATTTCGGCTAACCTATGAGAGACGTATTTTTGATAGTCTCGCGCGTCAGAGTTAATCCACATAAGAACTGTTTTTGAATCAGTCCAGAGGTAGAGGTTCTCTATATTGAGATCAATTTCACATTTTACTGTCACTGCCAGTCTGCATGCTAAAACTGCTGCCTGCAACTCGAGACGTGGGATGGATACTACTTTAACAGGTGCAACGCGCGCTTTTCCGGCTACCATCGAACATACTCTATTGCCCTCAATATCGGTACCCACTAGAAAGGCTACAGCGGCGTAAGCTTTCTCACTAGCGTCCCCAAAAACATGCAGATCCACCGCTGTCCGTTCCAAACCGTGCCAGCGAGGTACAGCCACATTTGATAAGGCTTTTAATTTGGAAAGCCACTGGAACCAAATAGCGGCCTCGGAGTCCTTGATGCACTCATCCCACAATATGCCCGACTGCCAAATACGTTGCATAAGGACTCGAGATTGTATAATGCACGGGTACACGAACCCGAGCGGATCAAAAATGCTCATTATGAACCTGAGAAACTCGCGCTTGGTAGGCTTAATCTGACCTTCTACTAATTCCGTTGAAAGACGCTTAAATGAGAGATCGAATCTCATACAGTCACTTGACGGGCACCATATCATTCCTAAAGTGCGTGCGCTGTCAGATTTATCTAGCTTGACTCGGCCTGGAACAACATCTGGTAACATTTCACGTAATTCGGGTGAATTCGTCACCCACCCCCTGATATCAAAACCACCGGCTCGGTGTATGTGGGTGACGTCCGCGATCAGCTGTTGTGCCGTGTCAATAGAGTCTACACTGTCTATATAATCGTCTACATAGTGCCTTTTCCGTATGGCTTCAACCGCGGCGGGATGTGAATCTTTGTATTGATCTGCATTTTTATTCAACACGTAAATGGCTGAAGTGGGAGAGGAAGCCGCGCCGAAGATCATCGAGGTCATGACATAAATTGAAGGTTCTTCAATTCTGTCTTGACCGCGCCACAGAAACAATTGAGCCCCCTGATCTGCTTTCCGGATTTTCACTCGCAGAAACATATCCTCTATGTCGGCAGTGAAGGCTATACGGCCGGTCCGGAATCTAATAAGAATTCCTAACAAGGAATTCATCAAATCTGGCCCACTAAGTAAATTACAGTTCAGCGATGCGCCTTTATACGTAGCGGCTGCATCAAAGACTAGCCGCAGTTTACCTGGCTTGTTGGGGTTTGAGACTCCAAAGTGAGGTAAATACCATACCGGACTTACCCTAATGCCTTCAACTTTGCGTGCGTACCCCGAAGTCAACAATCGGGCTACCTGTTTTGCATAAGCATCCCCAAATTCAGGATCACGATCCATCTTTCTCTCTATCCCAGTGAGGCGTTTGCGCGCATATTCGTAATTGTCGGGCATTTCGACGTTATTACGGGACCACAACAAGCCTACTTCCCACTGCTGGACGTTATCGGGGGAGCGGCGACACGTTGTATTTAGTGTTTCCAACGCACGTTCCGAATTACAATCTTTGCGAAGTACATGCGAAATGCCTATTGCCTCTAACTCAAACTGACTTTTCACTAACGCATGTAAATCTTCATGAGGTACGGACATGCAGTTGGCAGAATGGAACTCGCTGCTATTAACCCTTCCACCTAGCGGGCCATGGACGACCCAACCTAACCTGGTAAGTGAAGCAACTGGACGACCAGATTTACCTTGACGAATCTCCTCTCCAACGATGAGCTTCCAGTTGTCCTGTCCCAACAATAGCATAGGCTTCGCGTCCTTCATCTCGCTGCAATCCAGACCCCGTAGGTGAGCGTTGTCTCTGATCACTCGCGCTGGTAACGTCTGAGACGGCAAGTTCACGTTACGTAGAGTACGCACTACAATTTTATGGTTCGCTCCGTTCGGTCCGCGCACTATAACCTTAACACTACGTGAGTTGTTGTCGGTCACACAATGACCGCGGGCCGTCATCAACTTAAGAGGCACTATTGGTCCGTCTACATCACTTGTAAATTTGTCATCTAAAATGGATACGGATGCGCCGTCGTCCAATAATGCGTACGTTGATTGTTCGACCCCATAATTAGTCACAATAGTTACCGGTAACACTTTTAACAAGGCCCGCGCACGACTCTCACCAACATTTGTCAGAGTTTCATATCTAACCTGCGGGGGTGAGGTCTCAAGCGGCGATGTTGCATCAGGCGGCGGCGGTACGTTAGACGGTGGCTCCACTTCGGACGGCGGTGCCACGTTGCGATCTTTATGCAGTAACTCATGGTGTGGCCCATTACACTTACTGCAACGTTGCGCGCGACAATATCTTCTTGCGTGACACTTAACAATACACTTACCGCATATTCTATTTTGTACGAGCAAGTCCCAACGTTCATTTACAGAAATATTCTTAAAGTCTCTACATTCACTTAAATTATGGTTCCCTTTACACTTAACACAAGTAACCTTATTTTTACTGGTCTCAGTCCTCGTAAATGCGGCGATTGACTCTACCTGCGTATGCACGCGATGATTTGCTCCACTGGTTCGCACTGGCGCTAAACCCTTATCTCTGTCGCGGCGGGCGGCCGCCAACGATCCGAATGCCGGGTCGCCGCGGGCGCCGAATTTTCTATTCGCGTCGGTGTAACTTGCGTCGTTTAAGCTCATCGGAACATGATATGAGGACGCACGAGTTAATTCACTGAGGAAGTCCACTAAAATATTTAAGTTTGGAGACACTCTTAGATCAATGCCACTGTTATTATCCAAACGCATCGCAAATTGTCCGTACTGAGAGCGTTGGTATGGTGTTAACTTGTTTAATAGTTCAGTCACTAATTGTGGATTATTTATATATCCGTCCGCACGTATACTTCTTAGCACTGCTACACAATTTCGAACCGTACTCGTGAATTTACGAAGTTCATGTCCATTTTCGGAAACTTTCGGTAAATCCCGCACTTTCTTTATAGCACACTCTAACAATCGAATAGGGTGTCCGAACTCGTCTTGAAGGGCCGCAAGCACTTCTTCAGGATCTGATGATGTTCTCAGTAGGTCCCGAACTGCAGCTTTCGCCTCACCGACGAGCGCCACCCTTAGGCGCGCCATATTCTCCAGCGGTCGAAAATCATGCATCATACTGGTGCTACGATATGCTTGCTGAAAACTCAGCCAATCTGCGGCATTACCATCGAATTGTGGTATCTCGTACACTTGTCGCGGTACATTTCGCCCCTGCCCTAGCTTGCTGATAGCCTCTGCTAGCCGATCAATATCTGTTAGAGCCTGGTTCTTCGGCGGCATATGCGACGCTTCGGATGGCGGATGTAATGGAGAGGGCGCACGTGTCGTGGTTGGAGGCACCACGTGCATCGTAGAGACAGGCGCGTGGGTGGCAGCATATGCCACGTGTGTCGAAGCGTCGGGTGCGTGAGGGGCAAGTGGCGCCAAGTGTATCGAAGCGTCGTGTACGTGGGCGGCAGAAGACGCCACGCGCATTGGAGTGTTGGTCGCATGGGCGGCCGCGGATGCCACGTGCATCGTAGCGTCGGTTGCGTGAGGGGCAGCGGACACCACGTGCATTGAAGCGTCGGTCACGTGGGGGGCAGCGGATGTCACATACCTTGAAGCATCGTTTCCAGGCGCGGAACGCTCGTTCATGCGGGGGCCGGCGGATGCGTCGTCTAGCCAGCGCGTCGCGCGTTCCGATATCTCATCGCTTGCCACGCTTCTCGGTGCTCCATTTCGCTCCATGAGGTCTTCTTGTGCTGCTATTTCCGCCATATCGAGTGCGAGTTTCTTTTTTGCCAGACCTTCTTGTATCCGCGCAAACTTCAGCTCCGCTTCATATTCAGCGCGCATTCGTAGCGCGTCGCGGCCTGCCTGGCTCATCCTTGACGATGCGTGGCTGACGCTATACGGCGCACGAACTGTGCGTACTGAAGCCGGTGTTAGCTCCGATGGCAGTAATTCCCTATGGTCACTTAGACCACCTACCACGGAGCTCCTAGCGGGCTGCTGCGGCGCTCTTACCTGAAGATCCGGGGGTGATGTAGCTCGTAATCCCGATTCTGAGCCTGTTAAATTATTCATTGCTTTTGTTGCACTCCGTGTCTGTCGCTTTCCACTGTAACTCATGGTTACTTACTTCAATCCGGCTCGAAGGACCAGTTATGTAGACGAGAGGTGCGGGGTTCTAATGAACTATGAAGTAAGCAGCAAAACAGCAGACACACTTTTATCAATATATTTGAATTGCACACAAACTAGAGCTATGATATAATACAAACTAGGAACATGAGTACAATGGTTACACAATTACCACGTGCTGTTAAGACTGCCTATGCGTGGCAACTGCGTTACCTACTTGGTCAAGAGTTTGTGCAGGACTGCCGAGGAGCGGGTCACACGCCAACACCAGCACAACCCCCCGCCGCACCGCGCGCGGGCCCTTCCTTCATTACGGTGCGCTGGCGCTGACCACATCTGTTAATACAATGGACCCATCCCTCGGCCACTAACAATAGGAACTTACCTAGGCCCGAGGAGCGGGTCTCCAGCCAACACTAAAACGGCCCCGACGCACAGCGTTTACGACCTTTTCCTTAATTACGGTGCGTTTGCGTTGGCCACATCTGGTAGTACAATGGAGACCCATCCCTCGGTTACAACAATGGAATCTTACCTACTTAACTTACTATTACACAAAATATTCTTAAATACTACGTAGGTACATTTCTTAAAATACCACGATTAGTCGTGCTCCTTAACAATGGTACCTACAAGGTCCACACCTCCAAGACAAATGAATCGATCCACCATGAAACCTATGCTCGTAGCTAGACCCCTGAAGATAAGCAAGAGATTACGAAACAATGATTAACGATAAAATATGAATACATGGTATTTCATGATGCTAGTGTATAAATTCAAAGTAAATAACTTTGTTTCATTTTTTTTTGCCACGCCATACAGACTTGGAATTCTTAACAAACACATGTGTTTCATTCCTCCCAGAATCCCGGATTCTTTAGTGGTGACGTGAAAAAACACACACGAATATTGATCAGTAAGATTTTGAATGTTATGCTTCTTCCTTCAAACGTGACAAGCTTTCTATAAAACTTACAATTCTTAATTAACCCTAAAAATGCCGATATACGTGTTTTCTCATACATCATTTAATTACTATTACTTTCCCCTCACCTATGCTCACCTATACACGACCCTTATCAAATAAAAAGTAACCGATCAAGGTAGTTTGCCACGCCAATATTAGAGATTGATTTATAGATAACTGTTTTAAAAAGGTATGCCAGGGTTAATATGGAACCTAAATTAGTATTAGGAATTGAACATAATGATCCGAAAGAGTAATGGCAATCATAAATAAATTACATTACACTTCGTTAAACACATACATATTGTTACGTGCGCGGGGTACAAATTAAATGCCGTTTACACAACAAAGAGGTTTATTCGCTCACCACAAACTAGACAACTAAATAACTAGCACACACAGTACTCTTCAACAGTTCAAGTCGCTCAGCAGTTCACAGTAGTCCACAATCGTTGCTTAAGTCGCAGGTATAACTCTCTTGGTTCACTTCGGTAAGATGTGTTCACTTTCGCTTTCGAAAATTAACTGCCTCGTGTCGATAGCCGGGCGTCCTTTTATAGCTCTTAATAAGCGGGGTAGAATATTCCGGAAGGCACTAGAGCGTTCGAGAATAGTAGGTATTTACTGGGGCGTTCGAGAAAATAAGTACCTACACAGTCGTGCCGACGATAGAGGTGAATGCCCTTTTTATCGCGATTTGTAGGTAAAGTTGGTATAGGTAGACAAAAGGGCGTGTGATTTTGTATTGACTTTCTGGATTTTTCTAAACGGATCGATAGAGTACTTCGACATTAACAATGCGTTTTAATTTCTAGAAGATTCGATCAGTAGTTTCCGAGATATCGATGATCGTTGTAACATTACCCCCCTCTTAATCATGCTCGTCCCGAGCATCATTTGTTCCATGATATCGCGTCAACATGGACTACCTTTGGTTTTCCCCTAAGCCCCTTCTTAATGCGGTAGGTGATGTCATTGATTCTTGTGACAACCGTATAGGGTCCTTCCCAGCGAGCTTGAAGTTTTGGAGATTTCCCTTTTCTGCGTAGCGGGTTGTGAAACCATACCAGTGTTCCTTCTTCAAAACCGTTGGTGTTTGCATTTCTATCGTACCGGGTTTTCATCCTTATACCTGTCTTCAAATTGTTTTCCCGTACCATTCTGTGCACCTCGTTCAGCCGGTTTTGAAGTTCACTCACGTAGTCCGTTACGGGCTTAGGACTTTCGGGTGGCGTGCCGGTTATTGCATCCACTGGTAGCCTTATCTCTCGACCAAAATTTACTTTAGCTGGAGTGTGTCCCGTACTGTCATGCACCGCAGATCGATAGGACATCAGGAACAGTGGGATGTACTGGTCCTAATCTTTTTGGTGTTCGTCGACAACTTTAGCCAAGTGATTTTCCAACGTCTGGTTAAACCTCTCGACCATTCCGTCTGACTGTGGGTGCGCTGGAGTCGTACGGGTCTTGTTTATACCGAGGAGTTTGCACATTTCTTGAAACAGAGCAGACTCGAAGTTCCGTCCTTGGTCGGAGTGGATCTCCATAGGTGCGCCATATCGACTGACCACTTCCTGAACTAGTTTCTTGGCTACAGTGACTGCTTCCTGGTTGGGTGTCGCAAATACTTCCGGCCACTTAGTGAAGTAGTCTTGCACTACTATGATGATATTTGTTACCCTCATCAGTCGTTGGAAAAGGTCCAGCAACATCAATGGCGATACGTTCCCACGGTGCCCCAACGTTGTACAGCTTCAATTTTCCTTTGCTTCTTGTCTGCGGTCCTTTAACCGAAGCACATGCAGTGCATTTACGGCACCAATCCTCGACATCTTCCCGACAACGAAGCCAGTAAAACCGCTGTCGCACTTTAACCAGGGTTTTCTTGACTCCGAGATGCCCGCCAGAAACACCATCGTGGATGTGCCGTAAGAGTGGGGCCACCTTGCTTCTTGGTACCACTACTTGCATGGTTACTTCCTTACCATCGTTAGACTCCCATTTCCTATATAGGACATCGTCTACCAGTGCTAAGCTGTCCCACTGGGCCCAATAGCTTTTGGTCGTCGAACTGTAAGCAGATACGTCACTCCATTGGGGTTTGCTGCCAAGCTGTTTCCAGTGCAGTATAGGTTTCAGATCATCATCATCCTCTTGCGCCTTCTTCATACTGCTTCCAGTCCATTCGTCGTCAAGTCCATTCACCCTTATGACTTTAATCTCTTCTCGGGCTTCGTTTCTTTGACAATGCTTGCAATCTTCGACACACGGCCTTCGTGACAAAGCATCAGCATTGCCGTGCCCTTTTCCACTTCGGTGTTCTATCACAAAGGGAAATTCCTGTAGTTGCTCGATCCATCTTGCTACTTGGCCTTCCGGGTTCTTGAATTGCAGCAACCACTGTAGCGCACCATGATCTGTCCTTAGTGTAAACTCTCGTCCTATAAGATACTTGTTAAAATGCTGTAAAGACTTCACCACAGCGAGAAGTTCACGACGAGTAACACAGTAATTCCTTTCCGGTTTAGATAGCGATTTACTGAAGTATGCTATTACAACATGGCGATCTCCCTGCACTTGTGACAACACTCCACCTATTCCGCTGTTACTGGCGTCCGTGTCCACAATGAATCTACCTTCCCTAGTAGGATAACCCAATATAGGGGCTTCGCACAATCGTTGTTTAAGCGTACTAAAAGCTTGCTCGCAATCCAGGTCCCAAACGAAGTCTCGTTTATCTTCCGTCAGTCGATGTAGTGGTTTTGCAATATCCGAGAAATGCTTAATGAAGCGTCTGTAATACGCGCATAGTCCCAGAAACGCACGAACCTCCGTTTTGTTCTTTGGAACAGGCCATTCTTGAACAGCTTTAATCTTCTCGGGGTCGGTTTTAACTCCTTCCGTTGAGATCACATGTCCAAGATAGCTGACCTCCTTTTTAAATAGAGCGCACTTCTTTGGACTCAGTTTAAGGTTAGCCTCACGAACCCGAGTAAAAACTTTTTCCAGGTTCTTCAGGTTTTCTTTGAAGCTGCGTCCCATAACTATAACATCGTCCAGGTAAACCAGACAGACGTCTCCAAGTAGACCCACCATTACTCTTTCCATGAGGCGTTCAAACGTGGCTGGTGCATTACATAAACCAAATGGCATGACATTAAAATGCCATAAACCGTTTCCAATTCCTGTACTAAAGGCTGTCTTCTCTTTATCGTCTGGACTGATCTCCACCTGCCAATAGCCACTTTTTAAATCGATGGTTGAAAACCATTTCATACCACTAAGCATGTCCAGGGTATCGTCGATCCTAGGCAAAGGATAACTGTCTTTCTTCGTGACATTATTCAACATTCGGTAATCCACACAAAACCTTGTACTGCCATCCTTCTTTTTCACTAGTACCACAGGTGATGACCATGGACTCGTTGAAGGTTCAATCACCTTGTTATCGGCCATGTCTTTAATCATAACTGCTACCTCCTCTTCTCTTGCCCATGGTAAACGTCGAGGTCTTTGTTTTATAGGCCTGGAGTCACCTGTGTCAATCCGGTGTTTCACGAGCCCAGTCCTTCCACAGTCATTTCCGGTTGCAAAGATGTCTTTAAATCGTAGCAAGAGGTCTCTGGCTTGATGCAATTCTGATGCCGATAAGTTTTCCTTTGAATTCTCGAGAAGTTGCTGGATGTGATCTTCGGAGATTTGTGTACCGCCTTGTTTAGTCGTAGTGCTGTTCAGCCGTCTCAGGTACTTTACTTCTTCACATTTTCCAACCACACTATTCTTCTTCAGGAGAACTATTTCGTCACTGAGGTTGAGGATTCTCACCCTAGCGATTCCGTTCGGCATCAGTAAGGTTCTCGCTGTTATTAAGTTTTCATGACTGCCGGTATCTTCC
The DNA here is from genome assembly GCA_946251805.1 of Cybosia mesomella. Taxonomy (NCBI): domain Eukaryota; kingdom Metazoa; phylum Arthropoda; class Insecta; order Lepidoptera; family Erebidae; genus Cybosia; species Cybosia mesomella. The sequence continues at coordinate 29,099,693 of OX276402.1, read as the reverse complement.
ACAATAAGACATCTTCTTTGTTCAGTCTTCGCAGGAAACCTCACTCTGACTAATGTTTCCGATTTAGGAGCTAACGTCGTATCCGTTAAACAGTAAAGAGTGCACGGGTGCGATCCTTGTAAACAAACTTCCTGATCAGGAAATCTCAGCACTCCTCTAGGTATATCCAAGACACATCGGTGATTCCTCAAGAAATCCAGTCCCAAAATGCAATCATCAGTAATATTAGCAATTAATACTGACTGGTGGTATATTTGGTCGCCAATTCTTACCTCCACATCTGTTTCACCGAGGACGGTCACTGGCTGGCCAGTAGCTGTCTGAAGCTGGCACCTCGGAGATCGTTTTTTCCACCTTATGGTGCGTTTCAGCAATTCCGGCCTTACAACTGTACGTGAAGCTCCAGTATCCACTGTTAAACTGCAAGGTTGATTGTCTAAGATGGCCTCGACGATCAGACTATTTCCATTGACAACTTGAGTTATTGTGATGGTTGGGGCCTCATGTCGACCAGCCAGCGCCCGCCCCGCGGCCCTGGCGACATTTAGTTTAACGGAACATCTTGATCGACTTGGGTCCCGGAGTCCGTGACCCTCCTCCGTTTCCTCGAAGGACACTCTGACTGGATATGGCCCCTTCCTCTACAGGAATAACACGTTGGGACATACCGTGGCTTCCTCTCCTCCTCAACTACCTCCTTGATCTCCCTGACCTTACTTATCCCGGCATTCTGCCGTACGGTTTCCACCTCAAGGGCATAAGCCAGTGCTTCTTTTAAGGTCTGGTGGTGACGCAACTGTACACTAGTTTTCACTTCTGCGTCCCGTATACCGTTTAGGAAGGCCTCCAGTAGAGTGGTCTCGATCATCACGGGTGTCGATGAGTAGGCCCGACGAACGAGCCTTTCAACCTCTACAGCCCATTCCTGGAGGCTTTCACCAGCTTTTTGTTTCCTCTCGCGTAGCTGCGCTCGGTAGACATTCTCCAGGTGCTTGTCACTGTAGCGTGTGTCTAATGCTTCCATCAGGGACTCCAGTGTCCTTCCTTCAGGTGGCAGGTTTTCCAGTATTACTAAGGCATCTCCTCGTAATGCAAGTGTCAAGGCCATAAAAGACTCCTCGTTGCTCCAGGCTTTAGTTTTTACCAATATCTCAAATTGGTATTTGAAGGCTGTCCACAAGGAAGTTCCATCGAAGTGTGGTAGGTCGAACTTCGCTGATGAGGGTGAGGTCGCGGCAACAGGTCCGCAGGTTTTTAGCCTGACGATCTCTTTTTCAAGCTCTTGAAAGCGGTCGTCGATGGTTCCTGTCTTCAAAGCCACTTCCTTACTCAGCATTTGCAAGTCGTCTTCGAGGTTCTTCACTTTATCTCCCAGTGCATGGATGCCTGCATCGATTTTACCCATGACAGCTTCCTGGTTGGCCTGTATCATCTCTTGCATGGAGGTCTGCATCGTCTGTTGACTAGCCTCTATGGAGGCTTGCATCGTCTGTCGACTAGCCTCTTGGTTGGCCTGCATTTCTTGCAAGGAGGCTTGCATCGTCTGTCGACTAGCCTCTTGGTTGGCCTGTATCATCTGTTGACTGGCCTCTTGTTTGGCCTGTATTTCTTGCAAGGAGGCCTGCATCATCTGCTGCATAGAAGCCAGCAGCGTCATCATGTTGGTATCTGACGAGGTTCCATCTTGTGCTGCCGTAGTTCCCGCTGAGATAGCAGAATCGGCCTGATTCCCTTCCTCTTCAAGGCTCCGTTGACGTGCAGCATCCATTTCCACTTGACGTCTGGTCCGTGGAGAACGCCCTTCGTCTTCACGTGGTAATAACGGCATCGCACTTCTGACACCAGTTGTTACGTGCGCGGGGTACAAATTAAATGCCGTTTACACAACAAAGAGGTTTATTCGCTCACCACAAACTAGACAACTAAATAACTAGCACACACAGTACTCTTCAACAGTTCAAGTCGCTCAGCAGTTCACAGTAGTCCACAATCGTTGCTTAAGTCGCAGGTATAACTCTCTTGGTTCACTTCGGTAAGATGTGTTCACTTTCGCTTTCGAAAATTAACTGCCTCGTGTCGATAGCCGGGCGTCCTTTTATAGCTCTTAATAAGCGGGGTAGAATATTCCGGAAGGCACTAGAGCATTCGAGAATAGTAGGTATTTACTGGGGCGTTCGAGAAAATAAGTACCTACACAGTCGTGCCGACGATAGAGGTGAATGCCCTTTTTATCGCGATTTGTAGGTAAAGTTGGTATAGGTAGACAAAAGGGCGTGTGATTTTGTATTGACTTTTCTGGATTTTTCTAAACGGATCGATAGAGTACTTCGACATTAACAATGCGTTTTAATTTCTAGAAGATTCGATCAGTAGTTTCTGAGATATCGACGATCGTTGTAACAATATGTACGTTTATACATAAACGGTTTATATACATCATGCACACCGAAATAATACATCTAAGATATAGGCGTATCTATTTGGTCATCTATGTACACTTTATATTTCATGTAATTAATCATTATATACATTCATACACTCACGCCTCTTTCTCTTGGTGTAGGCAGAGACAACTAATCACCATCTGCTTCTCTCCTTAAATACTTCACGAGCTTCCTCTACTGTCATTAAACCCTACATGAATGCGCCGGTTTCGAGAGCTTTTGAACTGCCCTTTTTTCAATGCCTCATTAATTTGATCAGTGTATGTTCTGCGAGGTCGACTCCGACTTGCCAGCCCATGTTATATATGCCTTACATACTTCGTGTGTCATTCGCTCGGTATTCATCCGTTTTAAGTGTCCAAACTACCTTAGTATACCCTTTTTAGGGTTCCGTTGTGTTGATCACAACACTACATTATGGATGGCGCCGGGTGCGGGGAGCGGGGCGAGACGCCGCGCGTCGTGTGCGCTGGCGAGACGAACCCGCCGGCCACTTTCTAGGCGTCAGCCGCACGTCATATACGCGGGCACGCGCTGCTTCGGAAATTACATTAGATATTAACAATCTTGTATCTTGTATTGTACTTAATACATTATAATTTTATTACACATGTAACTACAGTCCACTTTTCGTTTAATTTAAATTCAGTAACATGACCAAACATTGGTCCTTCTACCGTTCACGTTGACCAGAAGCCAGAAAATACCTATTCGGTAAATGGCGTCGAAGATGTCAAGCAAATCATCGCTGCGTCGTTCAAGACCTCTTATAAGTCTTCAAGCATTCTCAAGAAAACACATATAGGCCGAACTACGGAGCAGGAACATCTACAACGGCAGCAAATCCAGGGCTTCAAGATGCCGTCATGTCCTGAAGACCATTCAAGAGTCTCCACGTCGCAGTCATCACCAGTGGTTTGCAACTAAAAACCGTAAGAACGTTCCAATTTCTTACTCCTTCACATAACTTCTTTACCTACTTCAATCCGTGTTGTAGCTATTCTTACGTTAAATACCTAATTACATACGGCTAACGCACAAAAGACTTACAATCAGTGCAAATTCCTTATTTTTGCACACTTAACTTCGCATACAAGGGCGTGGTTCTAACATTGAAATCATCCCATAAGCATAATTATCATTCTTCCGAGCTACTACTTAGCTTTAAATACCTAATTATATACCTACGGCTTACACACAAAAGACTAACAATCAGTGCAAATTCCTTATTTTTGCAATCTTGTCTTCGCATTAAAGGGCGTGGTTCTAACATTGAAATCATCCTTTATACATAATTATTATACCTACGAGCTGAACCACACATGAAAATTAACAAATTAGTCAAATTTGCTTAAAAAGGGCGTGGTCGATACCTTTTTTTTTTTTTTTTTTTATCGTGCGGAAATCCCTTCGGATACCCCCCCGCCGGCCAGCGGGGGCGGTTATGTCGGGCTTGCACCGACTAAAACCGCACGCCGTCTCGGGTCTTCAGACGCCGGGGTGTAAGGTTACCCATAGAGCATATCCCTCGCACCCCGGCTGACCCTGGGCCATCTCACCACTAACAGCATCGCTCATCCTGTCTCCTCTGAAAGCAGAGGAGTACGGAGAGCGATGTGTTCCCGCCACGTTGGGTATTGGCCGACGATCAATGCCAACCCTATGAAGGGGTGAAGGGGAAGCCATTGACCGCCGCCCAGGGTGTACCGGCCGCTCCGATTCCGTTCCCCCCGGACTGCAGCGGGATCGGAATCGGAGCGACACTCGAGGAGGTTACCCAACACACACCCCGGCGTGGTCGATACCTAAATTCAAAATTGCATACGGGCATCCATGTTGCTTTTTTATTTTTTCGCCTCACCGCTTTGATGGGCGTGGCAGTTACCTACATCTTATTAATATATGACTAACATTATCTGCTGTTTTAACATTATTGTCTACAAATCGCAAGCGTTAAAGTTGGTGCATAACATTCTCTTTTTTTCTCATCTAACATACATAGTGTACATCTCTACTCCTTTTACTTACCTACTGTGCTTAACAATGGCAGACGCCGACGCTAAGAGCCTAACTAAGAAAAGGGCGTCTATCAAGGGAAAGCTTACGCAATTCGCAAATTACTTAAATTTCTCTAAGTCCCACGAAAGCTTAAGTGATGTGCAAGTAATCGAAATCCAATACCGTCTCAACATGTTCGAAAACTTATACGAAAAATACGACGATTTGCAGACCGAGTTAGAGGCGCTGGCAGACGACCCCGACGAGCAACTAACCGAGCGGGAAAATTTCGAAAAGCAGTACTACAGCCTGATTGCTACCGCCCGCCAGCTGGTCGCCAACGAGCGTGCAGAACATGCGAAGGAGTCCGAGTCTAAGGTGGTATCTCTCACTAATCACACACACACACAGAATTCTATTCGCCTACCCAAAATTGATATACCTAAATTTTCAGGCAGTTATCATGATTGGTTGGAGTTCAGAGACACCTTCACTTCTATTATACACAACAACACCAACATTGATCGTATTAACAAACTGCACTATCTTCGTGCATCCCTAAAACATAGTGCAGCCTTAGTTATAGATAACCTTGACTTCAGAGCAGAAAATTATGACGCTGCCTGGAGGTTACTTCATGAAAGATATGACAACAAAAGGCTACTTGTGAACAATCATGTGCAGACATTGTTCAGTGTGAACCATATTAACAAAGAGTCTAGTAAATCATTGCGTCACATCATTGATATTACAAATAAAAATCTTAGGGCCCTATCAACACTTGATCAACCCGTTCAATACTGGGACACACTAATAATTCATATAATGACCAACAAACTGGATCAGGTGACAAATCGGGAGTGGGCGGAACATAGGACATCACTATCCGAACTACCTACACTACACATTTTCATCACCTTTCTCAGCAACAGAGCTGACTTATTAGAGACATTAGAAGAATCAAGCTCTTCAAAACTTAATAATAATATTCAATATCATAGTAAATCAAATAAGACCTCTCCAATGTCTACTGAGAAACCTAAAGCCTCATTATGCCCCATGTGTAATCAAAACCACTTTGTATTTAATTGTAAGAAGTTTAGGTCTCTTCCGGTACAGGCTCGTGTTAAAAAGGCACCCACATTTAATATATGCCTCAACTGTCTTCGACCAGGTCATGAAGCAACGAAGTGCAGGTTGGGCCACTGTAAATACTGTAGTGAAAAGCATAATACCTTACTACATATAGACAGTGATATTAGAAGCTCAAACATGCAAAACATTGCATTGTCAGCTAATCATGTAAATACTTCTTGAGTCATTTTACTTTCCACAGCGGTCGTGCAGGTAGTGGACTGCCAGGGCAACGAGTGTTCTGCTCGAATCCTGCTCGACAATGGAAGTACAGCGAACTTCATAACAGAGAACTTTGTTGACAAGGCTCACATTTCTACCCACAGTGCCAGATCTAAAGTAGCAGATATCAATCAGTTATATTCAAATTGTACCAAAGGTTGTTCGCTGTCTTTAAGGTCACTTAACAGTGAATACAATGTCAAAATTGAATGTTTTGTGCTGCCAAAACTCTCGTCACATATACCCAATGCCCATGTCGACATTACTAGCATCAGTATACCAGCAAACATTCGTCTGGCCGACCCTCAATACCACATTCCGTCTCATATCGACATCCTACTCGGTGCGGAACACTTTTGGGATATAATGGGAACTAATCGAATCGCTTTAGGTAAAAATAAACCTACTTTAGTTGAATCAAAGTTGGGTTGGCTTATTTCAGGTGGACTTTGTCAATCAAACTTGTATCCTCAGTTATGCATGCATGCTGATAGAAGAGCGGGCTTGTGAGCAACTGTTCGTAGACACTACTAGTCGCAACTCTGAGGGTCGATTTGTAGTAAATATACCTCTCAAAGAGTCGCCTGATGTGTTAGGTGATTCATATACAATGGCTAAATGTAGATTTCTATCTCTTGAACGTCGTTTAGATAGAGACACGCATTTCAAAGGAATGTATGTAGACTTCATGACCGAGTACATACAGTTAGGACATATGTCTGAGAGTAGTCAGTTAGTGCATGAATCTCAATCATATTATTTACCTCATCATGGTGTCTTAAAGGAATCAAGCTCTACTACGAAACTTCGTGTGGTCTTTGATGCTTCGGCCACCACCACCTCCGGGAAATCATTTAATGACATACAAATGATAGGGCCGACCTTACAAGATGATTTATTGTCACTATTATTAAGATTCCGTCAGCATAAAATTGCAGTAAGCGCGGACATCGAGAAAATGTACAGACAGACTCTTGTCACAGATATTCATCGCCCTTTACAGCAAGTAATATGGAGAGCTGACAAGACAGAACCGATAAAAACCTACAATTTAAATAGGCTAACATATGGAACTGCTTCAGCAGCATTTTTAGCAACTAGATGCCTAATTCAGCTTTCTAAAGAGTGTTCTGACCCTGTTATAGGATATTCAATAGCTCATGATTTCTATGTTGATGATTATTTGTCAGGAGGTTCTTCAATTTCAGAAACAGTAAACAAATGTCGTGAAGTTGTTGCTGTCTTGCAATCTGCAAAATTGAACCTACGAAAATAGCAATCTAACTCGCGTGAAGTCTTGCAAGCTCTTTCCAGCGATTACAATAATGCAGAATTCATAGATTTTTTTAGTCATAAAGATGTGTCTAGAACATTGGGTCTTAACTGGAAGTGTTTTACAGATACATTCACATTTGCTATACATTTAACCTTTTTTTTTTTTTATATATTTAGGACACGTCAATTTGACTTCACCTCGCCTGATGGTAAGCTGAAGGTAAAGTCTCAGGAAAGAGGGTCACCATTCCATACACGTACCATGTTGACAATGGTGGCACTCAGCTTGACGGCCTCGTCAGAAGAGGATTGCCGTCGCAGCACCGCGTGATACCCACGGGTCCCACTAGTGCTGCGACCACAATCCCCCTGCCCGGCTATGCACTTGCTGACCCCTGAACGCAATCAAACCGAAATTGGATTACTATGGAGGGTTTTTCGCAATCGTGCACGGTGGTACCTACCCGGCCGAATTTTGTGACAAATTTGTGTCAACAAATTTCTACCACCAGTATAACCTACACTGAAAAGGCAACAAAACGCCAAGTTTTGTCTGCTATAGCACAGATCTTTGATCCCATTGGTCTTGTTGTACCCTGCATAGTAGAGGCCAAAATAATAATGCAGCAGCTTTGGCTTACTAAATGCTCTTGGGATGAGCCTATTCCTGATGAGCTTCAACATCTTTGGAGGGCATTTCAAACTACTCTACCTCTTCTTAATGATTTAGAATACCAAGGTGGATATCATGTGATTCACCAACTTCTATACAATTGCACATATTCACTGACGCATCTGAGAAAGCTTATGGTGCTTGTATTTATGTCCGAAGCATATCTGCATCTGGGGATACAAGTGTTCATCTTCTCACTGCTAAGAGCAAGGTGGCCCCTATCAAACCAGTAACTATACCCCGACTTGAACTTTGTGCTGCACTACTGGGCACTCGCCTTTATCTTAAGGTACGCCAATCACTTGCTTTGTGTTTTGATCAGTCTTCGTTTTGGTGTGACTCTACCATCATTTTGGGTTGGTTGTCTACGTCTCCAATACAATTAAAAACCTTTGTTCGTCATCATGTGTCAGAAATTCAAGAGTCTACAGGAGAGTGTCAGTGGCGCTATGTTCCTTCTCTTGAAAACCCCGCGAAAGCGAGGTCCGCTTCGCGTGGACTTGGAGCTGACAAATTATCATCCTCTTCATTATGGTGGTCAGGCCCACAATTCCTACACAAGGAAGCATCCTCATGGCCTGTCTTTCCTCAGTCACATTTAGGAGATACATCATGCCTGCCAGAGACCCTAACTTCTCACCATCTTAACACTGTAGATGTCATGGAGAACTCATTAATATTGTTAAGCAAAAAATATTCTAGTTTTAGTAAATTGCAACGTATAGTGGCATTTGTCAACCGATTTATAAACAAATGTAGGAAACACTATTGAGTGTGGTCCACTCACAAATATAGAATTGGCTGACTCATTACACATTCTACTTAGATTAAGCCAACAGGAGTCCTTCCCTGAAGGATATAACTTATTAATTTCTAACAAACCACTACCAAACAAAAATAAGCTCTTGTCACTATCTCCATTTTTAGACACATCATCTAATCTAATTCGCGTAGGTGGCAGATTAAGCAATTCATTTTATGATTTTGACGTAAAACATCCTATACTATTATCTAGTTCTCAGACTATATGTATTCTTTTATTTAATATGTTTCATTTGCGTCTCTTACATGCTGGTCCTCAGCTTCTTCTCAACACAATTCGACATCGCTACTACCCCTTACGTGGTAGAAATTTAGCCCAGAAAATTGTTCACCAATGCGTCAAGTGTTGTAGAATTAAGGCTAGCACTATTCAGCCTGTCATGGGTAACCTCCCAGAGCAGCGTTTACATTTAGAATTTCCCTTTTTGGACACAGGGGTGGATTACGCTGGACCTATCGTGATAGCTGACCGTAAAGGTAGAGGCTGCAGGCTAATCAAATGGTTCCCCATACTAAGAACTGAAAGACAAAAAATATTTTTTCATCAAACCCATACGGAATGGATCTTGGAATGAGTTGTAGAACTACACCTCATTCCTGTTCACCTTACTATTCGCCTTTTCCAAGTCTACAAATGCGCAAATGACTTTATGGTTTTTGGCCAGGTATTTTCCATAACATTTTATGTTGTTTTGAAAACTTGCGCTGTCCCCCTCTCAAGCATCTCCATTTTCTTTCCTTCTACGCATTCTTTTATCATTTCTCTTTCACACTTTGATGTTTTTGTCTTTTTTTTTCTTTTATATTATCTTTCCTCATCCCTCCACGTACTTTATCAATAGCTACCATCGCTAATATTTCATGTCAAGCTTTCTTCATTTCTTCTACCAGTATTCTCGATTATTCTGTTTTTTCTTAACATTGCATACAGACATACATTTACTTTTAACACATTCTATACTGCCTCTACACTCTTCTTATTCACGACACTCCAATTTTGGTCTAGCTTGTCATTCAATTTTCTTTTGTATATTTCTTTCATGTCTTTCAATCGTTTAACTTTTGTACGTTCTCGCTCAGTGGTTGATACTTTAGCCCTTTGACTTCAGTATCTAAATAGACTATTTACTCGACTGGCTATTAAGTAGAGATCTGTGTTGATTATACGTCCACGGTAAGCTTCAGTATCCACTACTTTAATCATCATTCTTTCTTTCACTGTCACTAAGTCAATCATGCTCTTTTTCAATAAACTCCCGTCCCTTGTCCGGAAAATATACATATGGATCAGCTTATGCTTAAACCATGTGTTCATTACAGCCATTCCCATCTCTACAAATATCTCTAACTGACTCACACAATTTTCATTCACTATTTTATCCCTAAACGCTCCCAGCACATTCTCGTACCCATCAAATTTTACTTCCTTCAACTCTAGCATTAAAATCTCCAAACATGGCAATTCGTTCATGCGGTTTACACATTAACAGAATCTCTCTCAGTTGCTCCTAAAAAAAATCTCTGTCTACCTTGTTATGGCTTATATTTGGGGCAAAGACATCTACAAGAAATCTAGGTGTTAACCTCACTTTCGGCCGGATCCAGAAACGACGAATAATAACCCATTCAAACATTCTGTCAGTCGCTGCCATGTTCACTGTTGGACACACCCGATCGAACGGTGAACGGCCCGCGTACTTGTATTTACTTTCCCTTCCGCTTCGTCTCAATTTCGTAATTAATCATTCTCATTAAAAAAATTAAAAAAAAAAATCAAAAGGTATATTTCATTGTCCAAATGTCTTTCATATCGTATAAATTTAGACATAAATCGTTTAGTATTGTACTCTTATCCGTTATATTATTTTGACTTGATAAATATATTGTACATGAAAAAGTCTACAAAAGTAATTACCTCGATCAATAGGTGACGTCTTGAAAAACGGGAAGCACCCAAAACCGGTGGGCTTGCATGAAAGTTTAATGACTGTAGATGAAGCTCGTGAAGTGTGTAGGGATGGAAACATATAGCAGAATAACCATATCCATTCCTTAAAAAAATATATAAGGATCTGTGCTCAGAAATTGTGGGTTCTGAGCACAGATCCTAATATATTTACGTTTACACGATAAATACATTACTAAAGTTACCTATGTGAAGTCGGGAACACGCTTATATAATAAGAATTAATGCTACTAAAGGCAAGGCCAGGGAGCTGTAGCATGACGTAAAGAATTGTGTTGCCAGCAGAGTCATTCACCATATCCACCACAAAGCAGCTAATGCCAGCGAGGAAGAAGGATGTAATGGTGAAAGATTTTCGCCAATTTGAAAAGAATAAAATAGCGGCAAAGAGAACAGCGATATCAAAGAGACTGAATAATAGGGCCAAGACCATTCCAGAAGATATTATATTTATGAATCTGCTGTTTAGACATACAATCTGAAAAAGGATTAAATACCTATTAGTATTCTAAAAATAAGAATCATCTTTCAGAAATATGTTGCAAATAATGAATAACTAGAAGTTAATTTTACTAACGTCATGCTTAAATGATGTAACGTCAGTAGTAATCTTCTGGCAGAAGCTAATATCTTCAGATACAGCAGTTAAGAAAGAATTAACCATTGTTGAAAACCATAAGAAGAAAATATTATTTCTGAAAAAAGTGTTTGTTTTTAATCTATTGAATTGTGTGAAATATTCAATTGTATTATAAATTGAAGAATATATACAGATATTGAATCTCCTAGAAGCCAAATTCTGGCTGATATGAAATATCTACTTACGTAAAAGAGCATATAGATAGAAGAAAAGTCAGCTGTAATGTCCTCCAAAGTAGTGGTGGCCTAAATATTAGCACTGTGCGTTTCGCTAGGGACTCTCAGAATGATTTGGTTTCAAGAAGCATGTCTGTCTTCATCAGCGATTTCACCTATAATAAAGTGTTTATTATTTTTGTAACTAATAAGCTTTCCTTTATACAAAACTTATACTTTCAACTTCAATAAGAATTTTACGTATTCATATTCTTTTCTGTATTTTTATTTATTATTGCATTTATTTCCATACCTCGCATTTTAAAAGCCTCATTCATGCTGTTCACATTTTTTCTGCATCTCCTCCGCTGATACTACACAGGTACAATTTATTCATTGGCATAATATAAGAAGAATTTAACATGTGTGATTAATGGGTATGGAGAAGGAGTGGCCATGTTCCACCAATTTCAATTGTAAATGATAATATAGAAAAACAGATTTTTTGTTGTTTATATTTGCTAGTTGTTGAACTGAAAATACGCAGAATTTCAACAATAGTGTAACGAAACTATAGTAGTTTTTGTTTAATGGTGAACTAAATAATATACACAATATGTGTAGTGCAAGCGACAGTTCTATCCTTATAGTAATTTTAATTATATATTTTTTCAAGATTATTATACATACTTACAGGATACATACCACCAACTGCATAATTGGTGTCATAAATGATCCTCAAAACCTTGATTGCCTTATTGCTCTCTCCTTTATTAGCCAAAAACATTGGGCTTTCTTGTAGGAAGTACAACATTATGGCGCCGATTCCGAAAGGCAGACTCAAGACTAAACTGAGCAGACGCCAGGAATTATAAGTGACCAGAAACGGAACAGCAATCTCAAAATCCAAAGACAATATTAAATAGGCCAGAACTGTAGTAAAAAAAACAAATTCCCATTCCCTTTTAATTCCTTTTTGAATAAATTTGTATATTGTACTTGTGCAGGGTATAAGAGGTAAACACCAAGATCTGCAGCTCAAGCTAACATCACCTGCAAGCCGGTTGCGCAGGTTTTGCCTCTCAGGGTTGGGAGGTCGGACGGCCTTGAACCGGTAAAACTCAAACCAAGAGGAGGAGAAGTAGTAAGCGGATCGCGGGCTCCGAACAGAAAGCCTTGAAGCAACCGGGGACAATTCTAAGATGATGATGATGATTGTATATTATGTTAGTCTAATCTTAGACCATTTAACCACTGTATAGTATCGTATCATAAATCTGTTAACTATGCAATTCCAAAACTAATAAACAAAATTCCAATTTCAAAAACATTGTCACTGCTTGAATTACATTAAGGTGAAGTGATATTGTAAATTTCTACCGGTTATAAGAAAGTCATCGAGATAATACATTGTACTTACTGAAACAAAAAACTTCACCTGTAACTGAAGAAATGTTTAGAATAAAGAGATACATGCCACGTTGCATTCGGCATGTGCTCTCTCCAAGATAAGTAGGTGTCAATGTCATTGCTGCTGTGGAACTAAAATCAGAATTAGCGTGTAGACGTAAGCTGTTCAAGAACCTTTTTGGAGAATGATGTGAATTAATTCGAAACTTTGAAATGCTATACTTGCTATGCTATTTTATTGAAATTTTTGATCTTATAGGAAACAGGATCAATTGATTTCTTTATTTTTGAATAATCATGCTTCCAAGTATACACCATCAAAATATTCATTCATTTATGTAATTTTTTTTATCAAATGACAAAGTACGTTGAAATAGAATCATGCAATTTGGCATGAAGCCAAGACCTTGCTGCTGTAGTAACAAGAAACATTCGAAAACGGTTACAGACCGATATTCTTAGCAATCCATGGATTCTCCGTGCGTGTGCCGGGTCCATCGCGTTGCTGAGTTGGGAACTCGGGACAGTGCCTGGGACTTGCGACCCAAGTGAAGATTTAGAAGGGGCCCCTTTTGTTGATGTACATCAACACTCACCTTCACTACCCAAGTTCCCCTCCCTGCCTAACCAAATTTGATACGAACCTACTAGCGCCGCTTTAGACATTCGTCCTAGTAATGAGCTTATTGTAGCTCTAGATAGGCCTAGATCTTTAAGTAGGTTATAGAGAGATTTTGCTGGTATACCTCTCGCTTCCACTTCCACTACATACAAATTAACCACGTAACCGTTTTTGATTAATTCGTTTGTGAGAGTATTTATTTTTCTTTATTGTGTGGTCCTTCGGTATATTTGTTTCCCACGGTACAGTAAGTTCCACAAGAACCACATGTTTTAACCTCTTAGAATAAAGGAATATGTCAGGTCTAGATGACGAAACCCCAACATCATCCGGAATTTTATAGTGCTTTTAGTGTCGATTATTATAGAATTATAGCATCACATATTTTTTGTATTATAATCTTATATTTGCAGTTGCAGTTCTTTTTTAATTGAAAAGGTTAGTTAAATCATCAATTTGGTTTGTTTTCCGTTTTTTACTTATTTTAAACTTAGCTTCATTCCAAAACAAAAAAACGATTGTATTCAAATGTGCCAATAATAAAAATGAAGTCATGTGTGTTGAACACTCGCTCGTTTGTGTGTAAAATACTTTAGGAAAACAAAAAAATTAAGCATTTGAAGTTCATCTTACAAGCTACTAGCGAGGAATTTAATCGCCAGCATTATGTAGTAACTGTTAGAGAAACTGGCCATTATTGAGAATACAAAACCAACTGCAGCTGACACTAATATAACTAGTCTTCTGCCTCTCGTATCTGCTATATAGCCTCAAGGCACAGCGAATATAAAACCTGAAAGAACAGACATATATATGTTATTTGTATTGTTTACTGAAAATTACCACGGCGGGCAAGGGTGTAAACTCCACAAATACCCGGATCTTGCAGGTTTCATTAGACAAAAAGAATCTTGCCGTGCAATTGCAGGGCCCCATCCCAGTTGTTGTCGCATTTGCTCTCTTACGCAATGGCGCAACCTGTAATATCGAGGTCCTCTGTAGAGTAACGGATAACGCTGTGGCTATCTCCAAGTATTGGAGCGATCAAATTTAGGAAGGAGCCAGAATATTATCAGCTATTGACGTGATAAAGAAGACTGTATATTAATATTTTAATTAATCGGCAAATTGAAAGTAGAGTAACATACCAGCAAAATTAATCGATTTCAAGATCTTGGCTTGGCCTAAAGTTAATTTCAAATCACAACTGGCCGCTGGTACTACAAGACCGTAGCCCAACATCTCCATTACGCTGCCGATTTGAATAACGCAGCAAGCTACCAATAGCAAATAGCTGTACCGATAATGACCAAAAATTAAAGTAGACAAATGAAAAGAAAACAAAGATAACGGATAGAACGTATTTCATGATTTCGCATATCTTTTTTTCTTTTGTTGCAAAAAAAATTAACAACTACATAATATTTGCATTATTTCAGGAATAGTATTCTAAGATTTTAATTTTCAGTGACATTGGAACTCTCTTTGAATCCTTTTATTACAATTTGTGGAGGCTGCTCCCGCTATGGGAGTTGAAAAACAAATATGGTGGGATTGCATTCCTTAGTTTTTATGTAAATTTAAATTCAGATTCAGTTAGTAGGTTCACAGATTTTGAGAACTCTTGAAATCAGGGTGTACAGGACCAACCAACCGCTTTGAAGCAGACGCCAACCCCACCTATTAGACAGCGCACCTGCTAAATAACGGACGTTACTCTTACGCAGGCTTTCCTCTCGGGGTTGGGAAGTCAGAAGACATTCGCTCCTGGAAAAGCCGACATGCCACTAAAAAAAAATAAGCGGACCCCGGGCTCCTAAGTGGCACCTTTGGACACAACTGGGAAATCGCTATGAGGATGACGACGATGATCAGATGAGCAAAGTATTCCACACAGTGACGAACTAATGGCTTATACAAAAGACATTGTTATGGCGGTCTGAACAACCGTCCAACTTTGTAAAATCATTTTGATGACGTTCTCTGTACAGTTTTCATTGTTCAGTTTGCAGCGAACATCCATAGCGAGTGTGTTGAGATATTCCTGATGTGATAGTCGTATATTTCGACTATTTTCTCACAAGTATACTTACGTATCGACCCTTCTAGGATGAAACGTAGTAAAAGCCAAAAGGACATTTTTACAGTACGGCCTAAAAATAAAAACGGTAATGTTTGTTTCATGTTTATTTTTTGATTCGTTGAATTTATAATAAATCACTATAACTCATTAAACTTAGGTTTTCGGGTTGTTTACTAAATAGAAACTCAGAATAACCTACATTCATTAGTTCCAGAGATGGCATTGGCTTTTACTACAAAAAAAAAGTTGTAAATGGCTTCTACGATATTTTTCTTCTGCTTGTCAACTGTAACCTTTTTTTTATTAAGTTGTATAAGACTTCATAAATTGTTTTATCGAAGGGATTTTTGAATTAAAAGACAATTGTAATTTTAAGAAGTGTAATTTAGTGTAGTAGATGCAGTACACATTAATTATCAAAATCATATTATTTTAAGGTTTTTCATTATTTAAAAGTAATATTGTACTTTTTCTGACAAAGTCTAATAAAATTATGAAATTAAAGTGAACACAGCTTCTAAACAATGCAAAAATAAGTAAGAATTGAACAATAATCTTTTAAAAAAATCTGTTTTTGTTATGTATGGCTAGGTAATTAGAATTTTTGAGGAAAATTGCGTAAGTACATTTTCCAAAACTTATATCAAACTATTTTAGTTTTTTAAACTGAAGTAAAAATTGCAGGAACTTTTTATCTTTGGAAATGATTATAAATTGCACATTAGTTTGTACTAAGAAACGTAGTTTTATATGTACGTATAAGAAACAACATACGTAACATGTTATTCAATCACGTCTTCATCTTCTTCATCTGTCTCGATTAAAGTATCTTCAGTTTCTCCACGAAGTGGCGAGAGTCCTTGATGTATGACGAGGACGATCCGACGTGTTGTTGAAGCAGTCCGGTGAGATACTTAGAGACTGGATGAGTGGGTGAGCCGATAGCGCTCACGATGGGCCGTAGCGGTCCTGAAGGTTTATGGATCTTTGGTAACCCATACAGCCTAGGTGGAAGAGCTTCAGACTTCTTGATAATACGCTGCGTTTCTTCTGGAATAGACGAACCCTTGATCAGGTTGTTTACCTCCATTGTTGTTGTTAATCTCAAGATTCTTGCCGTTGGGTCCTTTGGAATCTCCTTGTAGGTGGCCGGATCGAGAAGATCCTTGATCTTAGTCTCATAATCCTTGGTGTTGAGAACCGCTGTGGCATTACCCTTGTCAGCTTTTAGGATAACAATATCCTTATTAGCCCTTAGGTTCTTTAAAGATTTCCGCTCTTTCCCCGTGATATTGCGCCTCGGTGGCTTGGCCGTCTAAATCTTCTCAAACGAACCAGGATGAGGAGAAACCTGCCCCTCTAGGGAAGGCCTTTTTGCCATACATTCATGGTACAACGGATCGTATCGGGAGACTGCTAGAAGCTTACAACAATAAGCCTATTTTCAAGCCCATGTCGCAGTTACGTAATCTTCACCGTTCGGTCAAGGACCCTCGTGACCCACTATCTTCAGCTGGAGTTTACCGAATCCCCTGCCCGGCTCTGTATACGTAGGCACTCCTCAAAGAAGCATCAAGACCCACCTTTTGGAACATGAACGAAATTGCCGCCACATCCACTTCGACAAGTCAGCGGTTGCAGAACACACCCAGGAGGATGGTAATCATACCATCAAATTTCAGAACACGAAGGATCTAGCCACCAGTTCACATATGTTATAATGTAAGACTGCAAGTGAAATACAAATATTTTCATTCTAATGGCGTCTAATACACAGATAAAGGTACTAAAAATAAAGTGTGACATTACCCATCTGTCTAGTCAATACAAAATAGGAAGGTATTATATATGATTAAGACCCATTATTAAGAAATTTCAATTAAGGTAGGCACTTCACTTATACCTTGAATTCCATAGATGGCTTCCGTCTCAAGAATAGCCAACACTTTTTCTTCTAAGACTGTCAGCGGTACTCCAGGGTTTGAACCTTCACCAGTACCATTAATACCTCTCTTATTTTATGTAGCTTTCTTGTTTGTGTTAGAATTCAGATGCCTCCAAGTCTAAAATAATGATAAAAATGTTTATTTATAACATAAACTTTTAATTTAAATTAACAGAATTCATGTTTTCAAAGTTATGTGGTTTGTACCTTTTCTATGAGAGTCAAATTTTGATGGGGCTATTACGCCCCATCAAAATAATAATCAAAAAATGAGTATAATTTAAAAAACAACAGGTAGATGCTTTGTAAGTGATACTTATTCGCAGAGAGTTTAATATATTAAGAAATTACTAGTGCTACTATAACAGAAAGTTGAGGGTTATCACAGATAATTTGTTTAAGAAAACGATTATTGCGTGAAGGTTCAGGTTTAACATTTCTACGGACGTAATCGTTCCACCCATCGCGTTTTGGCGTTCTGTTATGCCGAGCCACAGCTTTTCTGCAGTACTCCGTCCTTGCACATTGTCAAGTTTATTTACTATCACCCCCTTGGTATGTTGGAAATAATCTACAAGGGCAGCGAGTTGCAAGAAAGAAGCATAATTATGTCTTGGGCTCCATTTTTCTAAAATAAAATAAATATTTTACAGAAGATATAGCGATAAAATAAAATTGCTCCAATGCATTAAAATGACAAATTTTAGAAATCACTTACATCATAATGTAAAAAACGACTCACCAAAATAATTTTTCAATTTCAAGCGATTACAAAACCTGCGGCTAACCATTCGTGAATTGATATCGATGATTTGAGGCGTAAAATCATATGTTTTGTTTTGACATAACATAGTGAATACCAAAGTTTTACGTTTTTGTGTTTTTATTAAAATTTCAACGCCACGTTATCCAAAAATCACGCCTTTTGGATAACGTGGCGTTATTGAATTCGGCTCCAAGCTGTTTGTGAGTCTGATGTAGTTTTTAAACGTCACAAACACGTAGTTTTATTTTGACAGATCGTGCTGAATACCAAAGTTTTACGTTTCCCTTTTTAATCGAATTTTAATCACGCGTATAGGAAACGTGGCTTTACTGAATCGGGGTCTCTGGGATATCCTTCCCAGGACACATCAGATTCCTCGTAGCACATGGCTGACGCAAGAGAGACACCGTGCGGTTTTAGTCGGTTCAAGTTCGACATACTCATCTTATCGTTAGCTCCGGTGGGGTGAAGCCTGTGGAGGTTTCCGCACATAAAAAAAGGCCTGTAGATATTGGTTTAATAGGTGCCACGGGGATCGAAGTATGCCACAGGCGAAGGAGATGGCGGAGCACGCCCGGGAGAGATTTATAACTGGTCCCGGCCCGCCGTGCCCTCAACATGCTCAACGCGCGTCGCAGGTGACTCAGGCGCCGGAGGTCGCTTAACGACCTCCGTCCTCCATGAGCGCAGGCCTGGGGGTGGCAGGTGAGGCTGCCTGTCACCCTAGCAGAAGCAGGCCGGGACGGTGGGGCGACTAGCGCCCCTCCTCCAAACCGGGGCAAGACGGGGACACCGCGGTTCCCAAACCCGAGGGGCCATCTCGAAACCGGTGGCCCAGGATCGTTCGGGGTGCGAGGGATATGTTCTATGGGCAACCTTACACCCCGGCGTTTTAAGACCCGGGTTTGGGAACCACGGTATCCCCTTTCCCCCCCCCCCCAACCGTTTTGCCGCCTCCTTCTCGAGCATTACTGTTCAGACGCCGAGTAAGAGTTCTCGCTTGCATCAAAGTGATGACACTCAGACGTTGGCTCCTTCCCAATCTTCTTCTTTCTTCCCAGAGATCACCTCCGTCAGTCGGTCCGAGAGGCGCCCAGGTAGGCTCTCTAGCCAGTCCTCCATGATGGCTCTTACCGTGATTCTTACTATACCTAGTTACTTCATATTATGTCAAATAATGACCACACCAAAATAATATAAAATCATCGAAATTCATGAAACCTCACAACAGCAGAGTACGCTGTCTCTGCACGTAGCCTTTTTCGTGTAGAAATCTCCTCTGGTGGTTATAACTAAAACCGCACACCATCTCGGGTCTTTAGATATCATGTAAGGTGGTTCATAAGGCATTTGCCTCGCACCCCGGCTCTGCATGTACCCAATAATCATCAGGAATGGCCCTAAAACCGATCCTTGTGAAACACCAGTCATCTTCCTGTGATCATCACAGGACATCGTGATTAGTTCTCTTTAAAATGGGCAGGAAACATTCACACCAATGCTTCTTAATGAATATTAAGAAGCAGAATAGTGAGGCTTAAAGAAATTCAGGTGGCACAATTAAGTTTTGTTGATTGATGGGGTAAGCGAAAAATAAAAAATTAAAGTTGACCGTCATGGGGCCGGATGTGAACCCCAAAGTTGATGGTAGATTTCTTTATTAATAAAAACTATATAGGAAATATGAACCGAAATAAATAAATTTAAAAACATCGTAATCTTTTTTGCTGAATAGTTCTAACTTATTTATTTTCTTATTAATAATTATTTAATGAATTGCTAATTTAAATACTAATAACAGAATGTTAATACAAATAGAAGCAAATATTTTGGAGAGACAATATAAACGCATGACGATCATAGCGTTTCTCACCACGGCATACAAATCGGGCCTACTACCAAGACAAGCCAGTAGATATTCGAATATCATCTTTTTTGTATCACAACAATTATTTACATCAATCATAATACAATTTCTTACCCTTATTTCTAATTTCTCATCCATTAAGATATACTTGTATTATTCTTTTGTGTTTCTTCTTTTGGAAGGAATATAGCAGCTACAATTCCACCTAGAAAGGAAAAAGTTTGATAAATAATAAAACATCACATAAACTCTAACTATGACTCTATCCTTGGATCTTCGACATTTGTTTACGTTTTTATTTTACGTACCACTGTGTCTTGGGTTTCATGCATATATATATAAGATAATAATTTTTGGCATTTCATAATGGTATCAAAAAGTCGAAAAATATAATAATAATGTTTATTGCAAAAAAGATTACACAGCTATACAATTAATATACATCATTGCATGAATTTTATAAAATGTTTAGGACATTGCAAAATACTATGCTCGATACATTAGAAACTCTGCCTCTTAAGCTAGGGATAGCCCTGTACCTTAAGAGACAGTTTTCCTCCAGGCATTTATATTAGGAACGATGACAGGTGTTGGCTGATCTTGGCATTGTACTGACCATTAATTAAGTCAAGGACGTAATATGTGTGTGTGAGTGCGTGACTGAGGGTGTATTGGTGGGTGTGAGGGTGTGTGGTGAATGTGTGTATATACGTGCGTGGGTAGATGTATGGGTTTTTGGCAATACATAATATTTGATTATTAATGTGAGGGAGTTTTGTACGAACTAGTTAATCTTATTTAATTTTATGTGATGTAAGTAAGTAAGGACTCTGTGCTGAAGTAGTCTTGACTTAGTAACCATTCTGTCACTTTGAACTTAACTGTGTGTTTATTTAAGTGAATTATCTTGAGTTCTTTGTGATTATTTTTGTAGATGTGCGAACTTAACACATGGTAGTGGTGTTCTGCAAAAGAAGTCCTGTGTTGAATACCCAAAGGTGGTATTCTTCTTTTATTATTATTTTGTGGGGGGTTCTAGGCCTCTTCAGCGTACATTGCAGCACAAACAGTTGCCGAACCGTAAGAACTTTGCAATCTGCGTAAAGCTTGTGCGTTGGGTACCTATATGGCTTCCTCATCATAACCTTTAGTATTGATCTTTGTGCTTTCTCGATTCTCAGGAAAGAAGTTTTGTAAGCACCACCCCATGCTACAATACAATATCCTATTATTGATTGACACAGGGTATAATATACCATCCTCAGGGTATCAAGATTTGTTGACTCGCGTAATGCCTTGAACGTGCCAATGAGACGCATGGTTCTCTGCGTTACTGTATGGACTTTTTCGTCCCATTTTAGTCCATCATCCAATTGCACTCCTAGATATTTCACCACCTCCACTCTAGTTAGTGGGAGACAAGAGCATGGTATTGATGGAATAGAGCCGTTAGGGTGAAACTATTTGATGGCTTTGTTATATGCCTTAAACCGAAAGGAATGTATACAGTTTTGGATAGATTTCGGGTCAACAAGTTACAATTCAGCCATGTCATGACAACCCTTAAAGCTGATTCTGCCTTTCCTTTGATATTTTCCCAAGTAGGTCCGCTGATAAGAATAGCAGCGTCGTCAACATAGGCACAGATCTCGCTATTTGAGAGTGGTAACCTACAGATATCATTTACATATATTTGGAATAACGTAGGACCTAGGATGCTGCCCTGTGGTATCCCATAGGTCATGAGTTGCTCAAGACTGAGATAAGTCTCAATCTTAACGCGTTGGGTACGGTTGTTCAGGTAAGGGTAAGGTCAGGTAAGGTAAGGGTACACCGAGACGTTCCAACTTGTTGATGAGCTTGCGAACAGAAACCGTGTCAAACGCTTTTGAGAGATCCAAGAAAATACCCAAGCATTTATTTCCTTTGTCCAAGCTCCTAGCCACATAATCCGTCAGACCCAAAACTGCATCCTCAGTGGAGACACCTGATTTAAATCCATATTGATTACTGGCTATGATGTTATATTTGTCTAGGAAAGCTCTCAACTGCTTATTTACGACTTTTTCTAGAATTTTGGACAATGAGGGTAATATAGAGATTGGCCTATAATTATTGATACGGTTTCTGTCCCCGCTCTTGTGGATTGGGTGGACAATTGCCTTCTTAAGACCATCCGGGAACACTCCACTTTGCAGACAAAGGTTGAATATGTACGTTAAAGGTGGTATCAAAGTAGCTCGACACTGTTTTAGTATTATGGATGGTATCCCATCCCAGCCAACAGCACAATTATTACGCAGCTGTAGGATTTGGGATTCAATCTCAGCCTCATCTATTGATAGAAAGACCAGCGAATTGACTGGCGAGGGATAGATTTTGTCCTTAACTCCGGGGGTCTCTGTATAGTTTGGTGATGTTATCTTAGACGCCAAGGATTCCCCTATGTTGGTGAAATATTTGCAGACATCATTTATAGAAGACTGTGGGTTGTCGCATATTTTAATCAAGTCACTTGCACTCTTATTTGTTCTTTGCATGCAAGTTATATCCTTGATATCATTCCATAGGGCCTTAGGGTTATTCTTTGCTTTTTCTATTTCAGTAGTTTCATATATTGTTTTTAGTTTTTTTAGCAAAGCGTTACAAAAATTGCGATATCGAGTATATGAAATTTTGAGAATTAGGTTTTCTGGTGACTTTCTCGTCTCGCTATGCATCCTGTCACGGTTTGCGATACACTTTAGCAGGCCGGGAGTTATCCAGGGTTTTATTGTTCTTTGCTTTTTAGGGATTCTTGTAACTTGATGTTTCAAGATAATAGAAGAGATTTTCGCAGTAAGCTGGTTCATTGCCTCATTAGCATCTACGATTGTGTAAATATAGGAAAAGTCTGTTTCTTCTATTTCTCTGCTGGCAGCATCGTAATTTAATCGGGTAGTGAAGTGATCGGCTTTTCGTGATGGGTTACTATTTGTAATACTTAGTATTAGTGGTTTGTGATCGGTCACGCGAGATTCCAGAAGCAGAGAGGTAGCAGGTAAGTTAGTTTTTAAGAAAATATGATCTAGGCAGTTTTCAATTCTCGGAGGTAGGATATGAGTGGGTAACAGACCGTGGGTTGCATTTAATATTAGGTAATCGAGACTATGTTGGTTGTTATTACCTTTCTTGTTATCAATATTCAGATCTCCTATGAGCGTTATGTTTGAATAAGCAGATAGTTCATCGTACACACAGTGGAGGCTGGTAAAGAAATCGTCATGGTGTTGCTTTGTTTTATAGGATGGAGATCGGTAAACACCTAGTATCGCTAATTTGTGATCAATTTCACAATTAAGACCATTTTTAACCGTTTTTGATCATCGGTTAAGCCCCGGGTAAGCCCTCGAAAGGATAACCCCAGGGTTGCCGGCGGACTTTGGCCGCCACAGCGGCCTCGCCTGGTGGGGTCGGGTTTTATCCCACTTCGGTGAGTTGGCAGGCGTGTGTAGGGCACACACGACACGCCTCCGCCAAGGCCTGCTTCTGTAAGGACGGCGAGTCGGCCAACTGCCGTCCTCAGGCCCCGATCATGGAGGTCGGTAGTCCCGGGCGTAGATGAGTCTGCGGCGTCCTCGCCGTTGTCTCCCGGTGGATGCGCCACAGATACTTACCGAAACACCCGTGTCCGGTAACCATCTGGCACATCCGGTAGGAGAGGTCCCCATGGTCCCTCTCCAACCACTCCTTCATGATCGGATCATCGGTTCCCTAACAGTGAAATTTAAACCCTGCTTTATGTACATTATTACACCTTCGTTTTGGTTACAGGGTTGTCTGGTTTATAAAGACTGGTATCCTTGCATGATAGGTAGATTAGTTACTTTGGATAACCAACATTCAGTCAGCACGATTACATCGAAGTTGATTTTTGTTGAGCTTATCAAAGTCATTACCTTATCGAAGTTTTTGTTTACGTTACATATGTTTGTGTGAAATATGTTTAGGTTAGTATTAGATATTTTTATATGATTGAGACATTCGTTAGGTAAACAGGAAAAAC
Source organism: Cybosia mesomella (assembly GCA_946251805.1). Classification (NCBI taxonomy): domain Eukaryota; kingdom Metazoa; phylum Arthropoda; class Insecta; order Lepidoptera; family Erebidae; genus Cybosia; species Cybosia mesomella. The sequence goes on along the minus strand of OX276402.1, from coordinate 29,075,626 downwards.
ATCTGCTTACACTGAAATTATCCAGTTCGTTGTTTATAATGTTTATGGTAGACATTTGTAGTCGTGTTTATGTGTAAAAAAGGTACAAAAAAGGTAAAGTGTTATATAATATTGATAGTGTGTATATGATTTGTGTGGTATACATTGTGTGGTTGTATATTGGTAATTTAGATAAGATGAAATAGATGTTTGATTTATGTACAGAGATCCGATTCTCAGCACTCCATGGATTCACCGTGCGGTCGCCGGGTCCATAGCGTGGTACAGAGAGGAACACCATGACGGCGACTGGGACTTGCGACCCAGATGTAGGTTTAGGGTGGCCACCTTGTGATGCATCAGCGCTCACCTCCACCGTCAGTAGTGTTCCCCCCCCTACCTATCCGAATTTGGTAAGATCCTAACAATGCCGCTTTTGATATACGTTTTAATAAAGAGCTTACTGAAGCTCTTGGCAATCCGAGGTCTTTAAGTAAGTTGTACAGGGATTTAGCTGGAATTCCCCTTGCTCCTACTTCTACGGCATAGAGTTTAACCACGTAGCCGTTTTTGGTTAACTCGTTAGTCAAATCAAAGTATTTGTTTGTCTTTATAGCGTGGTCTTTAGGTATATTAGTTTCCCACGGTACTGTGAGTTCTACAAGCACTGCACGCTTATGCGATCGTGAAAAAAGGAATATGTCGGGTCTGGATGATGAGGCACAGACATCCTCCGGTATCCTATAGTGCTTCTCATACGTGTCTACGAGTATTGTCCAGTCAACGGCAGCTATCAAAATTGAATAAGGCTTTTGAAGTGATTTCTTTGAGCAGCCTTCCTTTACAAACGCAATGTCATTTCTTTGGTTTGTGGTTAATCCTTTTTTCGCTCTAGCTACCGCCAAACTTACAGCCTCACGTATGATTTCTAATACCTTATCATGACGGCGCGAGTAATGACCCCGGTCTAATAGCGTTTTACAACCCACTAGTAGGTGCCTAGCCGTACCAGTTGCTTCACCACATGAGTTACATGTTTTATCTGTGGCTTTTCCCCATCTGACCAGATTGCTTTGGTCGGGGAGGGTCAACTGGAATGCATTCAGGTAAAATTTAAGTAAGGCCGGTGACCAGTCGTATATTATGGTACGCCATTTTAAGGCTATGGGAATACAAAATTCACCTAGAGTCAACCATTCGTTTTGCATTTCTAGGTTCATTGCGTGCACCTTATAGGTGTTGTTTTCGTCTGCTTGAAGAAAAGATTTTGTTATTTCTTTATCTGTTTGTCTCTGAATATTACCTAGACCTACTCTACCAGTCTGCGAGCCTATCATGAATCTTTTATGGAACTGGAGGCGTGATTCGAGCTCCGATGCATTTTTATCTTTTGGAAGGACTTTTACTATTTCGTCTTTAGATTCCGATAAGACGTGCATTTTAGTTACTCTTAGGTGTTTATAGAGTTCTGATGGCTTCTTAAGCGTCATTCCAAAATTATTCGCGGATCTATATAGTGCCGACGGGTCGGCCGACTGAGCTAGCCCTAGCCACGACTTCAGTGTCTTCGTGACACTCGCATCTAGTTTTTTGAGGAGGCTCTGGTTTATATAATATAATGAATTGATTTACCATGTTTTGTGTACAATTTTATATTGTTGTTTTTTGTGTGTGATGTAATAAATGGATTTGTGGAAGACATACGTATCATATACTCTGTGGTAGCATTAATTTTTTCAAAATATATCCATAAACCTTCCTCTGATTGACCTCTTTAATCATGCCAAATTTGGTTCTGATTGGATTAGTCGACTTCGTCTCACTCAGCTCAAAAAACATTTGTTAGTGGGTGAAGAGTTTGTAAAATCTATACTCACTGAAAATGAATGCAGTCAGGCAGTAGAACGTGAGTAGACAATGGTTGGCGACTGTAATACCTACGATAGCCACACCTCCGATGCAGAAGGAACGAGCCACCATCATACCCAAACTAGTTGCAAGAGCTCTGATGAGAATAAGAGAATTTATGAATAGTAAGAGGCCTCTATGAAGTTAAAGCAGCTTAGGTAGAATGTCTAATTATAAACCAATTTTAAGTAAATGAAATATTCTATATTCAGTTCGTTAGTTTGACTGCACCTCTTCTATAAACCTCGGTAACCTTAGGTGAAGTTCAAAAAACTTTATACAGATTTAGATCGGAAAAAGAGAACGTCTAGGACGGGACTTGAACCCGCGACCAGCCCGTTACAGGGGGAATGCTCTGACCAACTGAGGTACCTAGACACGTCCGAGACATTCGAAATCCTCCAATATATTATATATGTCCCGGGGTGACGCTGGAGCCATCTACCTTAGTTTTTATGAAGTACGTTAACAACGAATGACGTTACAATCACTTTTAAAGTTTTTTTTTTGAATAGGGATCTATGGAAAAAGTAAGCATACTGATTTAAGTATGCTTACTTTTCCCATAGATCCCTATTTAAAAAAAAATATTTTTTTTATCGTTATCTTTTTTTTTTTTTTGTTTTGAACAAAAATTCAGTGGCCTTTATATTAAACAGCCTCAATAGAAGAAGGGAACGCGGCAGATAATAAAGAAAAAAATATATAAAATATCATTTAAGTTTGATGAACTTTCCTATACTGCACTCGAAACTTAAAGCTTATAGACTCGTTTAACTAAATAAATAAACTGAATGAAACTAACCTGCATGAAGTTGGGTATACATCAATATAATAGGAATAAACGCTGCCGATAGTTATTCCAGTTAACTGTATCATGCAGAAGACCACCATACTGGCAATGCGGTTAGAGATAATATTTACTGTGACGCAACACATGCCAGCGACTAGTAAGGTGGTGAAAATCATTGTTCGCCTATAGTTAGCGAGAACCAATGCGCCGATATTAAGACATGTGAGCAGTAGTGTAAACAACATCCCAGAGTATATTGTGTTCATGGAGTTATTATCTACGCATACATCCTAGAAAAAATAAACAAATTAATGTTAGTAAGTACAGTAAACGGTGTTTTGGTTGGCACATTGTGAAGCTCGTCGATCTTAGCTGGACACTCTCTGTGAGTATCCAGCTAAGATCGACGTGCTTTGGTTTTATAGTGCGTTTTCTTTATCGCAAATCAGACTGACAGTTTCATTATAAAGTTGTAGACCATATAAATATAGACATGATACCAACATAAAATACTGACACATACCATTATACTAGAACAGCATGTACTAGTTCAGTAGGTGACGGCTGTTTTTAATGAATTGTCTTAAATTATGCTGATAATCATGTAGCTTGATTGCCGAATGTTCCAAAGTTCCCACATATCCTTTTAAAAATATACTGCTATGAAATTAAATAGTGTAAACGCAGTGCGTATAAATTTTACAGTAACATATATATGTAACTAGCTGTCCCCCGCGGCTTCGCCCGTGGCATACTTCGCCCCGTGGCACCTATTTATCCCAAACTTGCCCGTAATTTTTTTATGCAATTTTTTAAACTTTTATCTCCGTAAAAACAATCCTTGGATTTCAACGAACATTTAAAAAAAATCCGTTCCCGCAGGGGGAACGCACAGGTAGATTTCGTGAAGCAATTAATATTATTTTATATAGATAACTACGGACTTTAAACAATATTTTTAACATGTTTAATTTTTTTTTCTCGTAATAACTTTTAGCGACTTTTATTTTACACTTAAAAATGGCCTATCGATTAAAAATGTTTCCGACACCAAGAATGTTCACCGGTCAGAAGTTATGATTTTTTTCCCGAAAAATTTTGGTTTTTCCCCCCTCCACTTTTAGTTAAAGTTTTAATCTTATAGGTTTATAATTAAAAGTTGTTGTTGGTACTCATGTATACTATGGGATAAAATTAGAACGGTTCGAATATCTTTCATGGAACGTGAAATTTTGAGGAAAAACTGATTTCACAAAAAGTGAGGCCGGATTCCACCCGTTCACGAACTTAAACTAAGTTTACACTCAAGCAATTTTTGACCGCAGTTTGAAAGCGATCGGGGCAAAAATGCGACCGTGAGAGTGCCGCAAATTTTGGGAAATGGAACCATACATACATATATATATATATATATATATATATATAAACTTTTTGACCAGTGGTCATTTCGGACTCAGGGGGTCATAACTAGACCTCCTATGAAGATTTTTTTTTTAAATTCGACAGTAGTCAAGAAACCAATAGGTAGATCGATTTCTGGGTGCTTGGTTGGGGACCTCCACGGGGGTGCTTGGTTGGGGACCTCCACGCGGTGCACCCTGGGCAACGGAGACGGCAGCGCCTCTATCCTAGGGTGGGAGAGACGCTGCCGCCTACGGCCAACTCCGACCGAGGCGAGGACGGCCCTGTTGAGGGCTGTTCGGAAGCTTTCCACGTGTCCCTCTGATTAGCAGAGGGCACAGTGGAGAGCAAGTAAGGGGGCCATCTCGAAACCGGAGATGGCCCAGGGTCAGTCGGGGTGCGAGGGATATGCTCTATGGGTAACCTTACACCCCGGCGTCTTAAGACCCGAGACGGCGTGCGGTTTTAGTCGGTGCAAGCCCGACATAACCGTCCCCGCTGGAGACCCCCCGCTCTCCAGCGGGGGCGGTATCCGAAGGGATTTCCGCACGAAAAAAAAAAAAGATAGAGGTAGATCGATTTCATCGAAATCTACCTAAAAGAATTGGTCAAATTGGTTAAGGCGTTGTTGAGTTATGCGCTTACCAACACATTTTGCGATTCAGTTTTATTTATATAGATAAAACACCTGAATGTACAATTACTTGTCAATGAGACCGGGTCTGATTCAATGCGAATATTAATGATTGATTACTTGAAAAAATCATATTGTTTAATTTTAAAAATGGATGATGGCCAGTCCTAACCGCACGGTGTTTCTGGTCACATCTGCCTGTGTAGGTAGGGAACCAGGTACGCACTAGGAGAATCTCCCTGACGACGACCTACGATTGAAATGATGTTTTTCTATCTTCCCAGTTGTTGCCCCGGAATAGATCCAGGTATGTTTACTTCTACAGTTTCGAACCTAATACCTATTTCTATATAAATATACCTATTTCATCGTTATATTTTCAATCATTTATCATGAACACATTGGTGTTTATATATCGAAATTAATTATACCCGATTCCCTTAATATAATAACGATTATTATCAAAGATAGATTCTCTAATTAACTATCTTTTACACGTAGGTAACTCTGTAGTCCACAGGGATCGGTCCTGGGGCCGCTCCTGTGGAACATCGGATACGACTGGGTGCTTCGCGGTGAGCTCGTAGGCGGTGCCGCCGTCACGTGCTACGCGGACGACACGCTCGTGACGGCGTGCGGGGCGACGTACCGCGAAGCGACCCGAAAGGCCACGACCGCGGTTGCCCAAGTCGTTAGGCGGATCCGGCGGCTGGGTCTCGAGGTGGCCCTGCATAAAACCGAGGCCCTGTTCTTCCATGGGCCTCGGAGCAAGCCACCCGAGGGATCCAGTCTCATCGTGGGAGGAAATCGCATCGGCATCAAGCCCCAAATGAAATATTTGGGGCTCGTGCTCGACGGCCGATGGGACTTCGGAGAGCACATCCGAAGTCTGGCCCCCAAATTGAAGGGCACAGCTCTTGCTCTGGCTCGGCTGTTGCCCAACATGAGGGGGCCCGATGACTCCTGCAGGAGACTCTACGCGGGGATCGTGCGGTCCATGGCCCTGTATGGGTGCCCAATATGGGCGGAGGCCCTGAGGACCGGAACTGTGCGGATGCTGCGCGCTCCGCAGCGGGTTCTGGCCATCAGGGTCATCCGAGGGTACCGCACGATCTCTTTCGAGGCGGCGAGTCTCCTTGCCGGAACTCCGCCATGGGACCTGGAAGCGAGAGCCCTTTCGCAACTGTACCAGTGGCGAAAGGAGGCGCGGGAGCAGGGATGGAACCCCGAGCCTCGAGAAATCGAGGCCGTGCAGTCCCAGCTCCGCCAGGCCATCGTGGTGGAGTGGAAGGAACGACTTGGGCAACCAAGCGCAGGGCACGCCGCAATAGCGGCGGTAAGGCCCATCATGGAGGATTGGCTGGAGAGGCGACACGGAAGCCTCTCCTACCGACTGACGCAGGTGATCTCAGGGAAGGGGTGCTTCGGGGACCACCTGCATCGGATCAGGAAGGAGCCAACGCCTGAGTGTCATCACTGCGACGCGAGCGAGGACTCAGGGCTGCACACGCTGGCGGACTGCCCGGCGTGGGAGGCGCCGAGGCGTGACCTCGTGGCAGCCATCGGGGTGGGAGTCCTCTCGCTCGGCAGCATGATTGCGGCAATGGTGCGAAGCGCGAGCGCGTGGGCCGCCGCCGCCTCCTTCTGCGAGCATGTAATGCTCGCGAAGGAGGTGGCGGAGCGCGCCCGGGAGAGACTTAGAACTCTCCCGGTCCGCCGAGCCCGCAACTTGCTCGCCGCGCGTCGCAGGCAACTCAGGCGCCGGAGGTCGCTTAACGACCTCCGTCCTCCATGAGCGCAGGCCTGGGGGTGGCGGGTGAGGCCACCTTTCACCCCAGCAGAAGCAGGCCGGGACGGTGGGGCGACTAGCGCCCCTCCCCCAAACCGGGGCAAGACGGGGACACCGTGGTTCCCAAACCCGAGGGGGCCATCTCGAAACCGGAGATGGCCCAGGGTCAGTCGGGGTGCGAGGGATATGCTCTATGGGCAACCTTACACCCCGGCGTCTGTAGACCCGAGACGGCGTGCGGTTTTAGTCGGTTCAAGCCCGACATAACCGCCCCCGCTGGCACGCGGGGGGGTATCCGAAGGGATTTCCGCACGAAAAAAAAAAAAAAAAAAGGTAACTCTGTAGTTTCAAGATTTCATATTTTATTGCTTATCACTTTTAGCTATAGGGTGATCATTTGTAGTCCGGACGTCGACCATGTCCGAGTTCTATCGAACTGCAGAATTACGCGATGATCTGCTTTGTAATTATAAAGAAATGATCAATAATAGATTTGGTCGATTTTACCCTGCTTCTCCTCCACACACTTTTATTAGCGTGATGATATATAGCGCAGCCCAGAATGTTCATGCAAAATTTCACCTGAATATGTTTCGCGGTTTTCAAGTGATCCTTGGACATCGATAATAAAAAGCAGATAAACAGACAAACATTCTAAAAATCATACTTTTAGGTAGATTTTGATGAAATCGATCTCTTGACTACTGTCGAATTTAAAAAATAATTCTTCATAGGAGGTCTATGACCCCCTGAGTCCGAAATGACCACTGGTCAAAAAAATTATATATATGTATTTATATATGTATGTATATGTATGGTTCCACTTCCCAAAATTTGCGGCACTCTCACGGTCCGATCGCTTTCAAACTGCGGTCAAAAATTGCTTGGGTGTAAACTTAGTTTAAGTTCGTGAACGGGTGGAATCCGGCCTAAGGGGACGGCAGGGCCTCACTTTTTGTGAAATCAGTTTTTCCTCAAAATTTCACGTTCCATGAAAGATATTCGAACCGTTCTAATTTTATCCCATAGTATACATGAATACCAACAACTTTTAATTATAAACCTATAAGATTAAAACTTTAACTAAAAGTGGGGGGGAAAACCCAATTTTTTTCGGGAAAAAAATCATAACCGGTGAACATTCTTGCCGTCGGAAACATTTTTAATCGATAGGCCATTTTTAAGTCAAAAATAAATGTCTGAAAAGTTTTTCGCTAAAAGTTACCGTTTTCGAGGAAAAAAAATTAAACAAGTCGAAAATGCGCTCAGCGTGGGTCATAGAAGAAGCATAGGTCATAGAGGGGCAAAAAAATAAAATAATATTAATTGCTTCACGAAATCTAGCTGTGTGTTCCCCCTGCGGGAACGGATTTTTGACATCGGTGTCGTTCCTTGAACTCATAACAATATTGTTGAATATACTACTTCCGGGCTGTTTGACCGAGGTCCATATGAAACTTGTGTTCCAAACGTTTCGTCGATCACTGCGTTTGACATCTTCAGTGGTGCAAGTCCGGGCCGACGAGTGCGTAAAGCTCTCCTCAGCGGCGACTTCACTGTGACTGATCAGTCAGTGATCGACGAAACGCCGTACGTGATTAAGATCTGTTTATTTGATACTTACATTAAGTTTGATTGGTGTGATGTTTGCGGTAATTTTTTGGCAGAAAGAAGTGTTCACATCTTCCGAGGTAAAAAACGAGTTCACCATCGTTGCAAACCACATAAAAAATATATTGTTTCTGAAAACAATAAATCCAGTTCAGAATGACTGCTCTTGTATATTATACGCTTATCTACGGTCTCTTTGTAATTCACTTGAGAATTGAATATTGCTCCTCTATAAAACTTTGGAAAAAAAAATTATGTCATGACTCTTATCTTAAATGCTAAAATTCTTACTTTTTACTTAAAAATCCTCAATTCTGACACCCATACCGGTTTTTTTCTAAACTCCCACGGACTTCACCCCATCGGTGCCAATGATGGGATGGGCGTGTTGGAATCGGACCGACTAAAACCACACGGTGTCCTCCCCAAGTGTCCATTGCCGGGCACCTCGGGTAAGCCCTCGAAAGGATAACCCCAGGGTTACCGGCGGACTGTGGCCACCATCGCAGCGTCACCTACGGGGTCGGGTTTGATCCCGCGACGGTGAGTTGGCAGGCGTGTGTATGACACACCCGACACGCCTCCATCTGGACCTGCTTTTGTAAGGACAGCGATTCGGCCAACTGCCATCCTCAGGCCCCGATCATGGAGGTCGGTAGTCCCGGGCGTAGACATGTCTGCGATGTCCTCACCACAGACTGCGGAACTCATACCTGTGTTAAGACTTTTTTACACTACTGTACCTCTTTTAATAATAAATACTTACCTCGGTCGATATTTGGCAATATTGGTTATGCTGGATAATTTTTAAAAGATGATGGGTACAAATGTATGGTCCCTGGTCAGTCACAGTCAATGAATGATACATCGTTGAAAAGTTTGAAAAAGTATAATAAAAAGGTAGGTTTCCTTTAAGGTAATGATTTTTTATGAGTTTTATCACTCTCTATTAATTTATTGTGTTAAAAATTTTGTACTTTTGCGGCTCCCACTCTTTTAATGTACACTACTTCCTGTACTTCAATTTATTAACTAAGGCAAAAGTACAAATTACGAACAAAATTATGTTTTTTTTTAAATTTAATTTTATAGAAACAGTGATGCAGATTTCAGAGACACACTTAGCGTTTACACTTTGTATATGGCTAATCACCTGCATTACTGAAGTAACTGCTTACTTGCACTCAGTGTTATTAGTAATGATACTGACTTTATATGATCTTACTATTTTAACTTAAGATCTGCACAAGAAATTATCGAAATTGATTAAGTTGCACAAAAGATACGACGTTTAAACCCTATAATACCTAATAATATACTAAATTTTTCTAGAAGAGCTATCCAACGATATGTGACTCCATCTTGATTGGACTCGGTATCAAAACGCGCATCATCCTTTGACAGTGAAGATAACGTTAACATATGTTATAGCATACAGTACATACACAATTAAACGTGATAACTAAAATGTCCAAGTGTTCAACTACAGAACTTCGAAATCGCCAATGGGTTGTGAAGGTCAGATGGCATTCGCGTCATGAAAAATTTCAAAGTTCAGGCGCTTCATAGTTAGATTTAAAAAAAACGATGGGTTGCACTCCGGGAGTGCTGGCAGAAGTGAAATCTTGAATATTAACGCTGTGCATTTTTGATATTTTGGAATGGTTAGGGAATAATTTTGCACGAATAGCTTAATTATCAGTATAAAAGTACTTTCATTTATATGTGGTTACATACAATATTCATTTATTGCACCTATCGTACACAAACATGACAAATTATATAACTTAAAAAATTTAACACTTCAGAACTATTACAATAATTTTACATTAAAAACTTTATCTCTCAGAATAATCAACTTCCATCCATAATTTCAACGACTTTTTCACCATCATTATTACCAGAACCATCATCGCCAGTATATTTATAAAGTACTCACTCATTTTTTTTCGCTATTTCTTCGTTACTTTTTTCATCAATAGATGCACTTTGTTTGATTTCTATTTTATATCAATAGATTTATGGCACAAAATAGAATAAATATTACAAAAAGTTATATGATGACAAAAAGTATTTCTTGGGGCTCGGTCGGAATCGATCTCAGTCTTGACGAAGACTCATTAGACGAACGCGCCACCAAAGTTATTAAGTACAGTGTGAAATTGAAAGAAAAATTGCTTCTATATTTGTCGTGTAATTTTCGAATCAGGAACCGTGACCTGCACGTGTCCTGACGCGAGTTTAACGTTTTTTACCCATTACAAAAAAAAGCACAACACCGCTAAAGAAGTTTTCACTTCAAAAACCGACCCCATCTGAGTTTTGAAAGACTCGGAGGGTGCTGAACGGTGAAGATATGAATTAATCAATATACTTACGTACTGCAACATATGGACAGAAGTAACATCAGTTGTAATGACCTCCAAAGTAACGGTGGCTTAAATATCATATTCATCGCAGTCAAAGAATCCCAGAAAGATATATTTTCAACAGGATTGTCCGTTTTTAGTAATGATTTTACCTGAAAATATCATTGGACCATTGACAGTCACGTTATTAACTCTATTCGTAGTCTTTATTAAAAGGAATAGACATATATACAAACATTTAGTCACGCCTCTTTCTCATTGAAGTAGGCAGATACTACATGTTTTTATTAGAAACAACCTCAACATACACCATTCGCTTTTTCTACTTTCATAATTGTTTTCATTTTACTCCTAACAGGACGTTTTCTCATAATATCCTTGATCCGATTGACATACCGTGTGCTTAGGTCGCTTATGGCCTGGGGGTGGCAGGTGAGGCCGCTTGTCACCCCAGCAGAAGCAGGCCGGGACGGTGGGGCGACTAGCGCTCCTCCCCCAAACCGGGGCAAGACGGGGACACCGTGGTTCCCAAACCCGAGGGGGCCATCTCGAAACCGGAGATGGCCCAGGGTCAGTCGGGGTGCGAGGGATATGCTCTATGGGCAACTTTACACCCCGGCGTCTGTAGACCCGAGACGGCGTGCGGTTTTAAAAAAAAAAAGTATCCAAATCAACGACAAGAACAAGATCAAGTACTAAATTCTATTGAGAGTATGGAGTTTAAATAATGTGACAAAATGGTAGATCTACCAAATACCTATAAGAGTTATTTAGGCGTTTTACTTACAGGGTAATATACACAGGTTTTAGAATTTCCATGATTTATTTTGAAAATGTGTGTAAGAACATCCATAGTTTTATCAGTATCTCCCTTATTGATCAAAAACTTTGGAGTTTCTTTTAAGAAAGTTATCATCAGCGCTCCGAATCCAAGAGGTAGAGACATGACTAGACTGAAGAGTCGCCACGATTTATAGACCTTTATGTAAGGCATAGGAGTTGCGAGGTCTAAAGGTAAAATAAAGTATGCCAAAGCTGAAACAAATCAAAACAATTATTGCTTATTTACAGAGACAGAGAATAAAAATCTACAAAAATAGAATCTCCAACATTTTTTCGCAGGAAAATAATTATTAAGATCCCAAAGAAAGCAAAAAAATTAATTAAAATATTTAATAAAAAAAAATATCCATTGCAAATTTTCAGAGCGGTTACATAATTCAATAACTTGAGGATGCTTTGTTTGCTTACCAAAATTAAGAAAATCGGTTCCAGTACTGAAAATATTTTGAATAAAAACATATCTATTCCGCTGCTTCCTGCACGTACTCTCTCCAAGGTATGTAGTTATTAACGTCAGCGATGCTGTTGAACTGAAATGAATAATTATAATCAGACATTATGCATCCTTAATAATATTCGAATTAAATTTTTGTCAGATATTGTTGGGGTACCGTGAACAATTCCGTAAAAACCGGTCAAGTGCGAGTCGGACTCGCACACCGAGGGTTCCGTAAAATATTTTTAGGTAGATTTCGATGAAATCGATCTACCTATAGGTTTCTTGACTACTGTCGAATTTAAAAAAAAATCTTCATAGGAGGTCTAGTTATGACCCCCTGAGTCCGAAATGACCACTGGTCAAAAAGTTTATATATATATATATATATATATGTATGTATGGTTCCACTTCCCAAAATTTGCGGCACTCTCACGGTCGCATTTTTGCCCCGATCGCTTTCAAACTGCGGTCAAAAATTGCTTGGGTGTAAACTTAGTTTAAGTTCGTGAACGGGTGGAATCCGGCCTAAGGGGACGGTAGGGCCTCACTTTTTGTGAAATGAGTTTTTCCTCAAAATTTCACGTTCCATGAAAGATATTCGAACCGTTCTAATTTTATCCCATAGTATACATGAACACCAACAACTTTTAATTAAAAACCTATAAGATTAAAACTTTAACTAAAAGTGGCGGGGGGAAAAATCAAAATTTTTCGGGAAAAAAATCATAACTTCTAACCGGTGAACATTCTTGGCGTCGGAAACATTTTTAATCGATAGGCCATTCTTAAGTCAAAAATAAATGTCTGAAAAGTTTTTCGCTAAAAGTTACCGTTTTCGAGAAAAAAAATTAAACATGTTAAAAAATAATATTAATTGCTTCACGAAATCTACCTGTGCGTTCCCCCTGCGGGAACGGATTTTTTATTATCTATAACTAAAAATTGAGGGTTTTCGCCATTTTTCCTTTATCTGTACTATAAGACGTTACTTTGTACCAAATTTCAAGATTCTAAGTTCACGGGAAGTACGCCCCTGTAGGTTTGGATTCCCGTGCGAGTTTCGAAAATTTGTGGCATAAACGGCTGTATCTTTTGATTACTTTGGCTTAGAAGTTTGATTTTTTCACAGCTCCAAGGGACAGTAGATCTGAGTGCTCGATATAAATTTCAGTTTGATACGCGTTCCTGAGAAAAACGGTCTTGACAGACGGACGGACGGATGGAACGACGGGTAATGAAGTGATCCTATAAGGGTTCCGTTTCTTCCTTATGAGGTACGGAACCCTAAAAATAACATGGTGAACGAGTATGCCACACATGAAATCACACCAAAATCGAACTATCCAACACGTAACTTTTTAACTGTATTTTCATTTATTCACTTCTCGTATTTTTTACAATCTTTGGGTTATTGAAGTGAACACTTATTTAGGCGCTTTGAGAACTTTCCATATGAGTGCTTTTTACGTGAACAGCAATCATGGAACTCGCGTCATCGTCACTGTGACAGTTACCATATTTTTGAAGTGAGAACATCTTCAGGCGCGTTGATCACTTTTAATATTCAAATAGGGATGGATGAATGGATGGATGATTGGATTGGATCGGATCCAAAAGCGTGAAACTCGCGTCATCGTCACCGCACACTTCCATCCAGTTAACACTTCTATCGGCAGTCCCCAAAGACTGCATGATTATTTGTTTAATTATCTTTACATTGCACAAATGCAAAGCTTGTCACAAAAAAAGCAAATCAAAGTTTGTATAACACGGGTTGGAATAAATCGCAGTAGCGAAGAAATATTTACATTTCAAGGGACAATTAATGATGGTAGCTTAAAAACCGGCAGACCAACAGTTTAATTATTATTATAGCAAAACTTACAAACAGCTAGCTAAGAACTTCAGTACTAGCATCATGTAAAAGTTGATTGAAAAGCTAGTCAGTGCAGAGAAGATAAAACCAGCTGCGACAGACACGAAGATTGTTCTTTTTCTGCCTATGGTATCTGCAGTGTAGCCCCAAGGTATAGCGAGTAAAAAGCCTAGAAATAATAAAACATTTTCATTAGAAACTAAAATAATATAAACTAATATTGTTTTTGGCATAATTATCATCCATAGTGAGTTAATAACAACCATACTATCTATAGAAGATAAAGACCGCAGTGATCGACGAATTATTTGGTACACAAGTTTCCTATGGAAACTCCAAATTATTCTGTATGGACCTTTAAAACGGAACTTACATAACGATAGTATCTTTATAAATCTTAAGGCTTTCACGGCCGGCGTTGCATGTAGAATATACTGCTTCCGGGCTGTTTGGCCGTGGTCCATCGGAAACTTGTATTCCAGACGTTTCGTCGATTACTGCGGTCGACATCTTCAGTGGACACGTCGGGACGCCGTCGAGTGCGGAAAACCTTCCTCGGCGGCGAACTCGGTGCGACCTAACCTAACCCACTTTACTTATTTTTGAAATATATTTTTTTTTTACAAAAAAAGCATTTGCTTAGTGTAAAAATAAGTAAAGTGGGTTACTCGCACCGAGTTCGCCGCCAAGGAAGGTTCTTCACAGTCGACGGCGTCCCGACGTGTACCACTTAAGATGTCGACCGCAGTGATCGACGAAACGTCTGGAATACAAGTTTCCGATGGACCACGGCCAAACAGCCCGGAAGCAGTATTTTCTACAGAAAATAGAATCCGTTAAAAGATAGTTTTATTTCAATCTGTAACATTCGCGTAAACTTCCGACAATATCATTGTCTTTAATGGATCTACCTTCCTCACTTTAGCTCAGAATAAAAGTCTAAAAGAGTAGTCATACCAGCAAAACTGATAGATTTCAGGATCCCGCCTTGTTCTAGTGTTAAGTTCAGGTCACAGCTGGCCGCTGGTACTACTAAGCTGTAGCCCAACATGTCCATCACGGCACCAACACTGATTACCCAAGAGGTGATCAGTACCATCAGATTGTAGCGTCCATGACCTATAAATTCGAATATTTGTATTGATATTTCTTTGAAGAGACTAGGCGGTCAGTCATTTGTCTCGTGTGTGTATCATTGTAGCCTAAGCTAACTTCACCTGTTAGCTGGTACACTGGTTCAGCGTCCTCCATGAGCGCAGGCCTGGGGGTGACACGTGGAGCCGCCTGTCACCCTAGCAGAAGCAGGCCGGGAAGCGGCGCATTGCGTGACCTTTCCCCCCTTTCCATGGGGGGACACCGTGGTTGCCCAGGGCAATCTCGAAACCGGAGATGGCCCTGGGTCAGTCAGGGTGCGAGAGAAATACCTTATGGGCCTTACGGCCTGGCGTCTGAAGATCGAAGATCGATTGAAGATCCTGGGCCATCTCCGGTTTCGAGATGGCCCCCTCGGGTTAACCAGGAGATACCTCAGCTGTACATTCCTGGTTCCACTGAAGCAAGACATAATTGCACTTGTTTACAAGAATGGAGACGGAGACGAGGTTGGCAGCTGCAGGTTTTAATGTGTATTTTTCAAAAGGAAATCGTGCTCCAGTGGACTTCAATCGGTTTGGTAGATCTTCGCTAAATTGCGAAAATCCGTGTTTTTTGTTTGAAATTTTGAAAGTCTATAACGTCTGTTTTAATTATTATGAAGAGTTGAAACTTGGACATGTTGTAGTTTTTTTAGACATTGAAGTTTCCTATAAATTTTGCTTAAATCGATTCATAAATTTTCAAGTAACGCAGGTAAAAGTAAAAAAAATAATCCTTTTTTTATACTTAGATTTCCCGGGTTTGAATCCTGGCAATTACACTATGAACGAAAAGTCTAGTATCAACTCAAATATAAAATTTTAAAAAAGCATTCTTATGTTACTTGCTGCTATGGAACCCTTCATGGGCGAGTCCGACTCGCACTTGGCCGCTTTTTATTTCAACGAATACGTCCAGTATTCGTTGAAATATATATATTTGAACTACGCTAAGATTGAAGATGATGACATACAGCCTCGGGCTGAATATTGTTTGTAAGCGTGTCAAGTACGAGTACCTACCTACTTAGTTATCAGCATTCTTTTTATCATTTTTAGGGTTCCATACCCAGAGGGTAAAACGGGACCCTATTACTAAGACTCCGTTGTCCATCCGTATGTCGCCAGGCTGTATCTCATGAACTGTGATACTTAGACAGTTGAACAACAAATACATAAAAAAAACAGAATAAAATAAATATTTAAGAGAGCAAAAACCAGCGAAAAAAAGTTAAAAAAAAATCATTCAACAATTTATATAATTAATATTGATAACGGCAACAGCTTAGACGCTTGACATATTCACAGAATATTTAGATATATGTTCATTTTAAAAATTAATAATAAAATTAAAACAAATATTTAAGGGTATATATACAACAAACGTATTTTTATAGACAATGGTACGGAACCTTTCGTGCCTGAGTCCGACTCGTTATAAGTATACCTTGCGCGCCTCTCTATAGGAGATTTGATCCCTAACAACACGTCAAGGTCGTCAATGTTTGCGGCCAAGGCCGGTCGAGGTCTCAGGGATATCCTCTTTACTTTTATATTTGATTCCCCAGCCACGAAGGCAAATGTGGCAAAACACTGTGCGCTTATAGTCGGTTCGATTTCGACATAAGCACCTCACCGTTGGCTGCGGTGAAGTAAAGCCCGAAGGGTTTCCGCACGTCGTAAAAAAAGTGGCTGTGACATACGGACGGACAGACATGACTAATCTTCCGAAGGGTTCCGTTTTTTGCCATTTGGCAACGGAACCCGAAAAAGGTATTCACGCTTCATTGATGAATGCGAATACGTGTCAGGTATGCTTTTGAGAATGGTTTGTCAGTCGTTCCTATGACTTAATTCGAACGAGTGAAAAATATAATTTGAATTCTAACTTTATTATTGTTACTAGTACAATAATTAGGCTTTTTATGTGGGACTATTTATTTATTCGAAGATTCTTCATTTCAGCTAAAAATACGCGGTTTATGTATTTATTTTACAAAATACATTGTATTCCTCGGTCATTAAATTAATTAACTGTACGTGAAAAAAATAATTTGAGTTTAAGACGAAATATTACATTAATTACATTGCAAACAATGGTCGATGTCGTTGTATTTTCTGGTAATGAAAATATTTTTTTAAAGTTATCTTGTGATAGGCTAACATTAGTTAGCGTTAATGAAAAACAGCTTTTAATTAAGTAATACCAACCAAGCATACCTTTTTTTTGGTGCGGTAATTCCCTCGGATACCCCCCGCCGGCCAGCGGGGGCGGTTATGTCAGACTTGAACCGACTAAAACCGTACGCCGCCTCGGGTCTTCAGACGCCGGTAATAATATTCAATAATAATGTTCAATAATATCTCCGGTTTCAAGATGGCCACCTCGGGTTTAGGAACCACAGTGTCCCCGTGTTGCCCCGGTTTGGAGGAGGGGCGCTAGTCGCCCCGCCGTCCCGGCCTGCTTCTGCTGAGGCGACAGGCAGCCTCACCTGCCACCCCCAGGCCTGCGCTTATGGAGGACGGAGGTCGTTAAGTGACCTCCGGCACCTGAGTCGCCTGCACGCGAGCATGAACCAAGCATACCTAATTTAATATGAGTCATCCCTTTGAGTTATTAATTGTATGACGATTACGATATTACGATTTCTGAGTTTTGAAAGATATCGATAGGCCCGTAGTGGTTCAAGACCGACATAGCCCCCGCTGGCTGGCGGATGGGTTTCCGAAGGGATTTCCGCACGAAAAAAAAGGCATTCACAAAATATGCGTCACCTGCAAAACTTACCTGATGACGGTGGTGGATGGTTAACTGATGATGACGCAGTAGTCAAAATATTGTTTAAATGTCTTATTAATAGGAACAGTTATGTTGCCTCAAATTGAATACGTCACGTTTTTTAAAGATATTTTATAGTATGCATATTCATTAATAAAGAACACTGAGGGTTCCGTACAAAACAAGATTCACGTAGAAGTTTAATTATTTCACAGCTTAAATAGGAAATAGGTCCGGACATACAGATTTTTTTTTGTGATAAGGAAATGATATGGAATATGTAAATGGAACTATATATTTACGGTTATCAGACTCGTCCCTTTATTTGTGCTATAAGATTGTGCTTTCTGCAAACATACAAGTTTGTAACTCAACGGAAAGTTCCCTTTAGGTTTAGGCCCAGTCAGCGCTTTGACATGATAATTTCATTTGCAATGCAAATTTAAGAAGGATGCAATGTTCGAAATGAGTGTCGATTCAATGTTCGTGAAAGTTGCAAATCACACTTGAGATGCACTTAAATGGCGCACATTAAATAACTAAATGATCAGTGACGCTCAAACACAGCGTGGATATAGAGGAAAGTTGTGCTCACTTTGCGAAAATAAGATCTTCTACAATCCCTTCAAGCGGCGTTCCTAAATATTCAATTCCCAGAATACTGGGAGGTGGGACGTCCCCCAGCCAGATAGACTGACGACCTGAAACAGGTAGCTGGGACTGGATGCGGAGGGCGGAGGATCGGGAGGTATTGCACACATTGGGAGAGGCTTATGTCCAGCAGTGGACTGCGATAGGCTGAAAATTGTGTTTTATTTTTATTGGTCGCACCCTCCGCTAGATTGCCTCAAAGTAGACGTCGTCCAGGGGTTGTTGGAAACTTTCGAGCGTGATTCTTGGGGGCTCACTTATCCTATGATGATAGGGAAGTCACGCCCATAAGCATCTCTACTAACTCGGAGTCCCTAGCCGGAGCTACTTCAAGGAGACGTACGCGCTATTATTTTGCATGTCGCCCCCCCACAGCCTGATGAGGAGTGTGTCGGACTCGAACGTACTAAAACCGCACAGTGTTTCGTCATATCAGCCTATGTGGCCGGGGAAACTGGTGTGCCTTAGAAAAGATATCCCAGAGACCCCGACCGGCCTTGGCTAATAACATAGGCGATCCCGACGTTTTATTGGGGTTACAGATCCTCCCTCCCATATAGAGAGGGATATCCCATACTGGGTTCTTATTAAAGGCCATTAAACGCACGATCCCGACTTAGAACATCCTGTAAGGGGCGTCTGACCCTTTCAAATTGGATAGAAGCTAGGAACCAAGGACCTTATCATGGGCTTGATGGCGACTACCACAGAGATATCCCTCAGGTGGCTAATTTTACCTTCGGGGCTCCGCCACGATCCACCCAGTCATAACACTCGTAGCCGATGTTCCACAAGAGCGGTCCCTGCTGCCAACAACGAACAACGAACCCTGTGGAACACCGCGTAACATGGAGACGGATGCGCCTTGTTCCCTGCGAGGTTGGAAAAGCACACTGACTTCACCATCGATGGCTCTGCCCCAAAAGTCCAACGTATAATAAAACGTGGCTCCCTAAGTGACTTGCAGAGGAGAGGCAATCAGAGCAAGAGAATCGGTGTTACTTCTCAAAGCCAAAACAACGTTTCGGATCCTGACGGCATTCTAGGCCGAGCGTGAATCCTGGCTCTTTAGGCTTTCGAATCCCTGCTCCGAGAAGAGCCGGGTTCCGAAAATATGGAAGACAACTGGTCCTCATCCGCAAAACCGTTCTGCTCTATTTTCTGGGGCGAGGTGGTGCTGGTTATGTCTCTTGACATTGCCAACGCATTCAACACCTCGCCCTGAAAATGCATCAGAGAGGCATTCATTTATCATGCGGTGTCTCTGTCTTCGCCACATTGTCGGGGCTTACTTATCAGAGAAAGCTGCATACTAACCATGTAGGGCAGAGTTAGGTTAAATCTAGCACCCCGGCGCATAATATCTTTAAGGTGGCCTCGCCGAGATTTCACTAGCTTTGCTTGCATCAGTCATGGCCATAGAGGTCAATAAGATTGTAGTCGTCTTCTGTTTCCAAATGTATAAACTAATACAAATAATAGTGTCTCTAAAATTAGTTTATCTGAATTTCAAACTGGATTCTATTTGGCGTCGGATTTAATTTACATTTTAAAGAGATAGCATTAAATGTAAATTATTAGTGATGTGAAGCCTAGTTTAGAAATTTTGTAATGGCAGAATCGGCACCAATACATAACAACGGTTCAAATTTACTCCAAACGAATAAATATCAATTAAATTTAGAAGCAATTAGTATGTTAACTTATCGTATACCCAATTGATACCTTTTTTTTTTCGTGCGGAAATCCCTCCGGATACCCCCCGCCGGCCAGCGGGGGCGTTTATTTCAGGCTTGAACCGACTAAAACCGCACGCCGTCTCGGGTCTTCAGACGCCGGGGTGTAAGGTTGCCCATAGAGTATATCCCTCCCACCCCGACTGACCCTGGGCCCTCTCTGGTTTCGAGATGGCTCCTCGGGTTTGGGAACCACGGTTTGGGGGAGGGGCGCTAGTCGCCCCACCGTCCCGGCCTGCTTCTGCTGGGGTGACAGGCGGCACCCAATTGATACCTCTATGCGATCCTAAAAAAATGGTCTTAACAGATAGACGGACGACGAAGTGATCCTATAAGTATTCCATCTTGTGAATATAAATTATATATCCCCATGTGTGTGATGTGTCTAAAACATGCGCCTGATGATATATTCATAAATGTTCAACTTTCGAAATAATGAAACTCACTCATCTCGATAAAATGCAAGAAATCAAGCAAGGAGCACTCCTTAGTCCTATTTCTGTGTTGCAAGTTCAAGCCACTGTCGCAACTGTAAGTAAGTGTTGCACCCGCTGGTTAATCCATGGAAAGCTAAGAAAGAGCTACTTGCTTCTAGAAAAAGAATTTGTAATATTTGATCTTAATTCTTATTACACACTCACCCGCTTCATCGATTGCTTCCTCAATATCGACACGTTCTTTAATCAAATCAGAATTCTTAACCACCATTGTAAATGTCTTTGTATGCACAATATTCTGTAATATCAATCAGATTATTTTATTACAACAATTTATTAAAAACATATTATGTAAACAAAACGGGCTGTCATTGCAATAAAGTCAGGAATAGAATGATAGAAAGAAAAATTATGAGATGCTAGCGCAGTATACACGATAAACACATTATTTGGGTACGCTTATAAACAAAATGCTTCTGTTTATTTATTTATTTTTATTATTTTTTTTATATTTAGGACACGTCAATTTGACTTCACCTCGCCTGATGGTAAGCTGAATGTAAAGTGTCAGGAAAGAGGGCCACCATTACATACATGTACCATGTTAACAATGGTGGCACTCAGCTTGACGGCCTCATCAGAAGAGGATTGTCGTCGCAGCACCGCGTGACACCCACCGGTCCCACTAGTGCTGCGACCACAATCCACCTGCCCAGCTATGCACTTGCTGACCCCTGAACGCAATCAAACCGAAATTGGATTACTATGGAGGGTTTTTCGCAATCGTGCACGGTGGTACCTTTTTTTTTGCGGAAATCCCCTCGGATACCCCCCCGCCGGCCAGCGGGGGCGGTTATGTCGGGCTTGAACCGACCAAAACCGCACGCCGTCTCGCCCGGCCGAATTTTGTGACAAATTTGTGTCATCAAATTTCTACCACTTAATTTAAAAACTAGCAACGCCACGCGATTTCACCAGCGTAAATCCTGATCCCGTGAAAATATTGGGATAAAAAGCAGCCTATAGATGTTACTCAGGGATAATGCAGCAGAACTTTTAACATGGGTTCAGCAGAGTTTACCGATTACAAATGAACAAATCCTTCCTCCTAAAAATAATAGGTCTTTACCTATGAAATTGCCGAAATTTTCTTACAAATTCATGAGTTCGTTATTCCTGTAATTTAATAGCTATTTCCATTATTTATATTTTGTTTGAAAGTTGATTTCAAGATAGTTGTACACTATGTATTAAATTTTGTTTTTATTGGCCGCTTGATAAATTAATTCGATCTTCAAAAACAATACTTCCTAAATGCTATCCATTTTGATGCTAAATTTCGTTTTACTTAACAGCTGTCACTTTTCAAAAATGTAATAAAAGTTGCTGTTTGTTAGCTTAATGTTGTCTCATTCATACACAAAAAAAAAAACTAAAAATTTGGATTCGTCATTCCTAAAACAAATGCAAAAATGTTAGTACTGAAAATTGGGTTTCCTCCAATTTCTTCAAGAAAAACGGCAATTTCATATGTAACGACATTATAAATAGATAGATTAGCTGTCGTCCGCGCATGCGCCCCCGTGAATGACTGATCCTGTATCCGTCACCCACAGTAACTTATTCCGGGGATTTAAGCTATTCCAGTATATAATCGATCCTTGTTCCAAATTGAATACAAATTGAGTAACAAAAATCTACCCAAACTTTCGAATTTATAATAGTTGTAAAATATTTTAATGTAGATCTAGAATTTATTGTAAAAACTTGTTTCTGTTTCTGTACTCACGACCATGTATTGTTGTATCTTATATGTTTAAAGGTGTTTCCAACTCAAACCGGTTTTCTATCCTATATCTACTATTTCATTATTACGTGACCTCAATACGTGAACGTGTGTACAGGTGGCCCTAAGAGTTTTAGGTTTTTTTGACTTCATTTTATTTTATAGCTAGTATACAGTATTTCAGTTAATAACTGTCTGTATGCAACGTGTTATATACGTCTGAGTATGATTGCGTTGTTCCAAGTATATTTGCATAACACAATTTTTATTTATTGTACTAAAACCAGATTTAAAATTATTTTATGATGTAGCTATTTCCATTATTTATATTTTGTTTAAAAGTTGATTTCAAGATTATACAACTCTGTATTAAATTTTGTTTTTATTGGCCGCTTGATGTATTTTGAATTGTTTTATTGCTATTAAGAATGAATGCTGATATATGCGTATCAGTATTCATTCGTAACAATTTACCAGACATTCGCAACTCCATTTTAATATTCGTAATGTTTGTAAATATCTGATGATATCTGACCTCTGACTGATAGTATCTGACCGAAAGCCAATATTTTCATTCTAATTAGTTTTACAGAAATAAACAATTGATAAAATATCAATGACAGTATTAAATTATTGAATTGTGATGTGAATTATATTTTTGAAGGGGTTTTTGTATAAATATATGTATTACTTTTTGAAACGAACTGAATGAAATATTTATTAAGTTCGGCTTTTCTTTGCCGCGCCACCATGACTTGGAATAACCAGCACTCGGGTTTCCTTCTTTTTACAGACCCGGGTCCTTTAAGTGAGGTGTTTAAAAGGCATATGATGGCATATGATTTACCTTTATCTTGACATCAGGTGAGGTGAAGTCATATTGAAGCCACTATTATAAAAATATCGTATATTGGAATATCTTGGACCGTATCTAAGTGGCTCAGTTGGTCAGAGCGTTCCCCCTGTAAGGGACTGGTCGCGGGTCCCGTCCTAGATGTTCTCTTTTTCATATCTAAATCTATCGTCAAGATAATAAAAAAAAGGTTTTTTGGATAATGGTAAATTTTGGATTTTTGATCAGATGCTTCTTAAACATAAAACATAACTTCTTTTTCAAGAAGTTCTTAAATAATCTTCTTCTTTATATATAAAAATGAATTGCTGTTCGTTAGTCTCGCTAAAACTCGAGAACGGCTGAACCGATTTGCCTAATTTTGGTCTTGAATTATTTGTGGAGGTCCAGAGAAGGTTTCAAAGGTTTGTCATCGATTGAGGCAGTACGAAGTCTGCCGGGTCAGCTAGTCTTTATTAAAATATAAGAGAACTCGAAAAAGAATAACATTATCATTTGACTCACTTTAAAATGAATTAGAGAAGCTGTTAACTCGAACAGTAGGAGTTATTTTAACAGATAGTAGGAGTGGTCTGCAGTATATAGCGCGATGCTGTCGGTCCTCTGGCTTCTCATTTTAAAGCAAATTGACTTTAAACAATGTTAGGAAACCCTTGAGATCGCAATGGATACCTTCTCATGTTGGGCTTCATCGTAACAAGCAGACAACCTTAGCTAAATTAGCGGTTGTGGAAGGTATTAATTATGACATTGATTAGTGTTTTCGAATCTGCTTGATATAAGTAGAGAAAAAGGGATATGGCTTAGAACCATAAAACATCGGCCTTCTCAGAATTCCTGGTTTTTTTCACTACTTTAACCAAAATGAGATTGTAATAGCGTAAGACTTCGCTCAGACCACTATCAGCCGAGAAAGTTTGGACATCTCATGTAATAATTCAAAAATAAAAACTGACTGCAGAGGCTTCGCTTGTTTTAAGCTCCGTAAACGCTTTAATTTAATATTCCTCATGAATACGAAACGGGTTTGTGAGCAAGGTAAATTATACACGGCTACTTGAGCAAACACGTATGTTACCACAAAGGGCATCACAATGTCGAATGCTATTAGAGTTGCAAAGCCCAGTCAATATTCAAAAATATATTAGTTCTTATACTAACCTACAATCTCTCGACCTAAAATCGCGTCAATGCCATCTATCGAGCCAAGTGAAACTAAAATACGGTTTCGTTGCACCTGTACACTTTTATTAGTTTGAACATACCGCCCACCAAGGACATCTTAAAAATGTTCTTAACTATCGCCCACCATGCAACTATCATATCAAAAATGTCGAATAAAAGCTAACAAATAATGTCGTTGGTGAGGGTATCCCATACAATCTTCACAGCTGCATCACAACAGTAAAATTTTAAACTTATGATAACATTGGTTTAAACACAATAACAATTTCACACAATATAAAAATATAATTTTAAGGTTAAATGTTAAAAGCGTCGGTAGCTTAGTGGTTAAGGAATCGACCTCACGATCGAGAGGTACCGGGTTCGAATCCTGGCCATTACACTACCGACGTGAACCCACTCCTAACACAAGCAATTTAGCTTAGCTGGAGGGGTTAGGGGGAATATTAGTAATTTCGGTTACTAATATTCTATAAAAAAAAAAAAATATGTTTCATTGAACGACCGGTAACATACAAAATGTAGAGTTAGGTTGCTTTATTAGGGAATTTTGCGTACGCAGTGTAACGACCCGAGTGATTTCATCAGGACCTGGATGCTTCTGAACAACGCTCCCTAACAACCACCTACCAGTTGCCTAGTCTTCCTCTTTCACAAGCACCACATCATCAACGGTTGGTTCCGGGGTTGGATATGCCTATCTATGCCGCTGGAAGAACTGATTCAGGTAGTCTTGCGACCACCACCTTCAGGAATCCTGCGTCATTCTCTGGTAAACTTGCCATCTCGGCAAGGTAAGAATAATACATTTTTAATAATTTGAATCTGGAAAAATTATGAGTGGCTCTTCGACCAGAAAATTACCCGGGGGACCAGAAAATGACATCGTATGTTTTCCTTGATCTTCCACATAGGACAACGGTCTAGAGTTAAGGCACGCCCCAATTTGTGTCAATGGGGTAGCTATCTCCTCAAATATCAGCGTAGAATTTCCACTCGCCCTCTGAAGGTGGAATTTATCTTTTAGCCAAACACTTGACCCCTATGACCCCGTACTTCAAGCGAATCATCTAGTTCATACTTGACTAGATACCTTGTAGAATGTCTAACTGATCCCTTCCTGCCGCGATTTAGAAATCTATGACAGTATGCTATCATTTGAACCTAGACAAAGACGAAAACCGATTCCAAGACCCATGATCAATCGTGAGTGTATGCACCTTAACTTCTTCCAAATTTGTGCTATTCCTTTTAGCTTTTAAATATTCAATCACTTGCTGCCTTAACAATTCTGGAATAGCCCACCAAATAGAAGTTGTTTGAGTTCAGCAGGAGAAGCACCACGAGATGCACAGTCAGCTGGATTCTGTTTAGATGGTACGTGAGACCATTAATATATATCCAAGAGGGTTAAAATGTGGGAAACCCTATTGGCGGCGAAGATTTTCCAGCGGCTGAGATGGCTACTAAGTAAAGCCAAAACTACTTCACTATCCGTACACTTGTGCTAGTCAACCTTTGGTACATCCATAACCCTACCTACTTCAGCAATCAGTTTGGTTAAAAGTACCGCACCACAAAGTTCCAATCTCGGGATAGACACCTGTTTAATAAGACCTACCTAGGATTTTGAGGTAACCAAAACAACATGGACATTACCTCTTTAGTCTATTACCCGAAGATAAACAGCCGCTGCATATGCTACCTTAGAGACATCTGAAAACCCGTATAATTCGGTTTTTATATCATCGGAACAATTTATTTGGTTAAACACATTTTTACCAGGAAGGTATCTTCACGTTCATCAAGAAAATCAAATCGGCACGGGAAGTGACCCATTGGTTTAGTAAGTGGCTTGGAATTTCTTGATCCCATGCTTAACCTGCCAGCCATAACCTCTGAATGAACATTTATAAGATAGTTAGAACCTTGGAGGTCAGCCTTTTTAATAGTTTGTATAATTTTATTTTGATTATCATAAAGTGTCGTGCACTGGACTTCTAAGTTCTCTAATCTGGTTTTTATGTATGAAAGCCGTTAACGGTCCCTTAGAAGACTTTTTAAAGTTGCTTTGTGCCTTCTCCTGCTTGCTAAGTCTTCCTGTAGATTCTCTAATGGCCCCATACTTTACAATTACACACAGTGAAAACTTATGAGTAAACGAAACTCTAATCTTTTATATCACTAGAACAAACTTTTTATCAAAGTACCTACGAGCCCACAATTCTGTTATTAAATCTAAGGTAACCATAAAAATGTATAACAGTTTTTCAAATTAACCAGAAAAATTCTAAATGTTTTAGTGTTATTAAGATAGGTCCAAAATTCGGCATAGATTCCCCGTCTGAACCAACTTTCACTTAAAATACTACAAGCCCCAACACCACACAGTAAAGTACACAGAAAAAATGTAATGTCTTTAAACGTTAAAGTTCTATTCTAACTGCTTGATCTCGATTAAGTTTCTAAACGTCGATAAATGATGCTAAGTTGATCTTCTGATAAATAAAGATGTAAATGTACTCACAGTTTTATTTCCGCACTGACACTTTATCACACAATTGAAGGTGACTTCACCACCAGTGGTGCCACCTGCCGGGCGACCGAAACTTCCAAGTCTACTAAGCGCCTCCCGTGCGTTGTTCTTCCGGATATCCGCTCTCAGTTATTGCAAATTCAGGTCAGGTTAAATTTCAGTTCTTGTACTAACAGTGTGAACGAAACCATACCTCGACCTAAAATAACATCACCGCCATCTATCGAGGCAAATGAAACTAAAATATAGTTCCCTCATTCCAAATTACATTGAAACATACAAGTTGGATATGTTTTTGAAATCATATTTTAAAGCTCTTCATTTTGATACCCTACTCGAGAAGTAAAATCTTTTTTTGACAATATACATTTTAGTGCCAAAAACCCACCGTATAGTAGTAGTTCAAAATTTTTGTATAATAATAACTTTATTGAAATACTACATGTGTATCTTAAAAATTATGGCACTGATCTCCACACTAGGATACCCTGTGTTGTGAAGACCCAGTCACATTCTCTGGACACATTAAAAATAAAGATTGACTTTTACAATACTTTTTGTTTTTTTTTCATTTTATTATTACATTACATTATATTAATATTAATATTTAGCATACATGTACATGTACGTGCGTGCCTGTGAGTGTGTATTTGTGAGAGATAGACTGGTGAGGGTGTGTGTGTATGTGGGGAAAGAAAAGGATGTGAGTGTGAGGGAGGAAAGAGGGTGTGTATGTATGTCTATAGGTGAGTACCTACGTATGAGTGTGTCTGTTTAAGTTATAAATAATTTGGTGTGTGTGTCAAGGATGAATTTCTTCAGTTTTTGTGTAATCCAAGGACAAAAGCCAATACTTGATTCTCAACTTGCAGCTATGTCTAGTAATCCCAAGTAGGTTCAATCTTTCATTCATTCTTGAATACAACTTTGGCCCCATCCATTCAAAAGTGTCAATCAATTGTTGATATAAAAAATACAGTACTGACTGCACCGCATAATGCTCGAGAATCGAAGTCAGTAATCATAATTGTTATGTTATGTTCATTGTACGCACATGTCGTCAACCAATAACAAATCAAGAGGAATATTGATACTTTTTTCAATACAGTAGACTCTACTCATTACATGCGAGTTCTTATATTATCACTAGCTGACCCGGCAAACGTTGTTTTGCCATGTATATTATTTCTAGGAAACATTTTTTTAGTTCAATAAAACTAACTATCTACTATAAGTGTGCGGGGATTTACTTATAATCGAAAGCGTTGTAGACAATGAAAGTATGCCGAAAACTGTATAGTGAGTAAGACAGGAGACCGGCTGCGTTCTCATCCCTACTCCGTGATGTTTGCTGGGTGAGAGGTGACAACGGTAGACATCTAGCGGGGATAACTGTTCGATTGATAGTTGATCGGTTATCGACCGGCGAAGGCGGAAGATCAAATTGAATTGAGAAAAAAATCATAACTGAAGGAAATTATAAAAAAAAAAAAATCGCGATGGAAAAATAGGGGTTGATCGTAGAGGGTTGAAAATTCAGGGTAGTATGTATTTTCTAATGTTGTTTCATACAAAAAAAAATTACCTAAAAATTAGGGGTGGACTATCCTTTACATTTAGGGGGATGAAAAATAGATGTTGTCCGATTCTCAGACCTACCCAATATGCACCCAAAATTTCATGAGAATCGGTCAAGCCTTTTCGGAGGAGTTTAACTACAAACACCGCGACACGAGAATTTTATAAATTAGATTTTAATAATATCAATATCTTATTAAATAATATCATTTGAAATCCTATTTCCTACTGATATTATAAATGTGAAAATTTCTAAAGATGTTTGTAAGGTAGAATATTTGTCACTCAATCACGCTCTAACGGCTGAACGAATCTGGCTGAAATTTGGTACATGGGTAGATTATAGTCTGGAATAACACATAAGCTATTTATTCCTGGAATACGTTCTGAACAAAATACCACACGGGTAAAGCCGCTGGCAACAGCTAGTTATAAATGAACAATCTTTTGAATTTTAACTTATAATCATTGTATAACCTGTTTAAGCAATATCTTTAATTTAGTGGAATCCAAATTAAGGGATGGTGATGTAAGTGGAGCATCGAGGTTACTTTTTAGTAACGATGTAGTGGCGCCTTGCTCTCCGGAAACCCTTGCTGGTCTGCGGAGTAAGCATCCAGCGCCGGCGGATAACCTTTCTTTTCCTGAGGCTCCTGACGCCAATCCTGATTGCCTATGCGTAACAGCCAAGGAAGTGTTGGCAGCCGTTATCTCCTTTCGAAATGGATCTGCTGGTGGCCTCGACGCTTTGACACCACAACATCTAAAAGATCTTTTGGGTTCAAGCGCCGGGGAAGCTGGCGAGGCTCTTCTAAAGGAGCTAACGGCGCTTATAAATCTAATGCTCTCCGGCAATGTGGACAATGGCATCATAGATATTTTGTATGGGGCTAATTTGTGTGCCCTGCGCAAAGGAGATGGTGGCATTCGTCCCATTGCCGTGGGATGTACCTACCGACGTATGGCAGCCAAAATTTGCTGTTAATTTTATAAAGAGGAGTTGGCTATGAAATTCCAGCCAGTCCAAATCGGTTTTGGATCGAAGGGAGGTTGTGAGGCTGCCATACATGCTTTGTCAACCTACCTTGGCTCCGGGAAAAACGAGGTGATCCTCAAGGTTGACGTGAAGAATACTTTTAACTCCGTGAACAGGGACACCTTGTTGACACA
The DNA here is from genome assembly GCA_946251805.1 of Cybosia mesomella. Taxonomy (NCBI): domain Eukaryota; kingdom Metazoa; phylum Arthropoda; class Insecta; order Lepidoptera; family Erebidae; genus Cybosia; species Cybosia mesomella. The sequence continues at coordinate 29,046,140 of OX276402.1, read as the reverse complement.
AGCTAAATTACAAATCCCCAAAATTTATAACTTTCTTTGGCAATGTTACAGAAACCCATCCAAATTATTATATAAAGACAACCTTTTAGAATCTGCTGTTGGATGTCAACAAGGTGACCCCCTCGGGCCGGTAATCTTCAGTTTAGCTATTCAACCTATTATTTGGCAGTTAAATTCTAAATTCAATGTATGGTATCTAGACGATGGGACTTTAGGAGGAGATATAGATACCGTTTTACAAGATTTGGCCTTTATTAAAAATGAATTTAAATTAATAGGTTTAGAACTCAATGCAAATAAATGTGAACTTTTTTTAAATGATGATTCGGACAAAATTTCAACAATTTCAAAATTTAATTCATTAGCACCGAATATTAAAATTATTGAAAAAGATGCACTACGCCTCCTTGGGTCCCCAATTTTAGAAGATGCCTATAACTCCTTTATAGAGGAGAAAATTCAAATTTTTGTGATATTTCAGATCGCCTACTCAAAATTAATATCCATTCTGCGTTTACTATTCTTCGGTATTGCCTTTTTGTTCCAAAATTCACCCATGCCCTCAGATCTTCCCATTTTTTCAAACATTTAACACTTTTAGAGAAAATGGACAAAATCATACAAAGCACCCTCACAAAAATCTTAAATGTGGCCTTGAATGACCGAGCTTCACTACAAGCGTTTCTACCGATTCGCTTGGGTGGGCTCGGTGTTCGCAAAATTTCGGATATAAGCTTACCAGCGTTCCTGTCCTCGGTCCACAGTACGGAAGAATTAACCAGGAAAATCCTCGCACCTACACTGGTTAACTCTGAAGTATTGTGTAAAACTGATGCAGTAAATGCTGGGAAAACTGCATGCCCGAACACCGATTTCCCAAAGAACCTTTTCTCTCAGCGACAGAGGGACGGGCCGCTTTGCAGCTTAGTAAGACAACATTTAATAAATACATGTTCTAATGCTGCAGAGCATGCCCGTTCGCTGGCGGTAGGAGTGTGGGAGTCGGGTCTTTGGTTACAAGCTCTTCCGTCATCTAACGTAGGAACTATGTTAGATGACACTACCTTCCGCATTGCAACATGCCTTCGTTTAGGTGCACCGTGTGTTTCTCCGCATCGATGTCGCTGTGGAGAAGCCGTCGACAGGTTCGGACACCATGGCTTGTCGTGCTGCAGGAACGCTGGGCGAATACCACGGCACGCCAGCCTCAATGACATAATCCGACGTGCTCTTGTCACTGCCGGTGTGCCAGCTGTACTTGAAAGAAATGGTTTGGCACGCGACGATGGCAAGAGACCGGACGGTATGTCATTAATGCCATGGAAAATGGGTAGGACTCTGGTTTGGGACGCAACATGCGTCGACACCATTGCTTCTACTCATATAGCCAGCACAGCTGGCTGTGCCGGTGCTGCTGCTGCTTCTGCGAGACTCTCAAACGGCGCAAATACTCAAACTTAATTGGAGATTATGAATTTGTGCCGTTTGGAGTCGAAACGTTAGGGGCATGGGGTCCGAGTGCTCGCAGTCTCTTCAGGGAGATTGCAACACGTATGATCGACGCTTCTCGTGACCTGAAGGCTGGCTTCTTTTTAGCACAGAGAATAAGTATTGCCATACGACGTGGCAATGCTGCCAGTCTTCTGGGAACGTTACCACAGGAGGCATGCGATGCGGAGGAATTCCACGATGCATTTTAGGTTTAAGTTTCTTTTAATTATTTATTTTAGTTTTATTTAGTTTAGTTAGATATAAAATTTGTAACCACATTTGTACATTTACTTATTGTAATTTAAAATAAAAATTCCAAACCTGTTGCTACAAAATACGAATTATAAGCAGGATATGCATAGCTAACTTTATAAAGCGAAGTTATCGAGTTTGCTCTGTCTGACCATACGGATCAGTTATCTCCCTGATCTCCTTTAGATCAAACTATATTTCCTGTGTAGGAGAGTCCATACGCTGCTCCTTAGGCTGCTAGTCCATTGAAATGTTACATTTTTTAGGCCTAACCTTGCGTTTTTTAGAGGACGCAATTTTGTTATTTTGATGTTTAGGGGGGGTCAGTGTAAAGCTAAAACCAAGTTTGTGGGGTCGCCACCCTTGTCGAACGGCCGCCATCTTGAGTATAGGGATTGAAATCGTTTTTACGATATTTCTCTTAAACTATTTATCTGATAAAAAAAAAATTGTTAACATTTTTTGTTGCAAATTAAATTCTCTACAACTTTGGTACAGTAACTTTTAGGTAGATTTCGATGAAATCGATCTACCTATTGGTTTCTTGACAACTGTCGAATTTTAAAAAAAATTCTTCATAGGAGGTCTAGTTATGACCCCCTGAGTCCGAAATGACCACTGGTCAAAAAGTTTAAATATATATATATATATATATATGTAGGTATGTATGGTTCCACTTCCCAAAATTTGCGGCACTCTCACGGTCGCATTTTTGCCCCGCTCGCTTTCAAACTGCGGTCAAAAATTGCTTGGGTGTAAGTGTAAAGTAAAATAAATGTCTGAAAAGTTTTTCACTAAAAGTTACCGTTTTCGAGAAAAAAAAATTAAATATTAATTACTTCACGAAATATTTTTTAAAGTCCGTAGTTCTCTATATAAAATAATATTAATTGCTTCACGAAATCTACCTGTGCGTTCCCCCTGCAGGAACGGATTTTTTTTACGTGGCATCGCCAATAGGCATAATCCACGGTAATTTTCTAAATTTGAACTACTTCCTCCTCAGTCTTTTCGATGAACCATGCTGCGGCTCAGCATCTGATCGGCTTTCTGAATTAACAATCAGTGGGAGAACTGGAGAAGGAAGGGGTTTTAATGTTGGCGGTTCATCATCAAAGTCATTTTCATTTATTAATTCTGAGAGCCCCATTACGTTGCTGCAAGTCTCTCCAGAACAATGGAAGCACATTGAAGAACATTTCAGCACTGCTTTTCGATATCCACACATCGCTCCACAGTTTCCTTTGCATTTGCAAAAGATCAATTTTAGAAGCTCAGGTGTGGAGGTGTGGAGGGTGCTGGAGGTTTGGAGCTCTGCACTGGCGTCAATAATTTTCCACATTTGTTTCCAGCCCCAGTCTTCAGGATCATTATTATTACCAAGCCACGACTGGACCTGATGGTAGACTCGGAAAATATGAAAGCGAGCAGTGTCTTATGTTGAAGGAAGTGAAGATAAGTTAAATGTACTCTTTTGACTGCCTTGGCGAATAGTTTGTATCTTAGGCTGTCAAGAAAATTATCATCTTTATTACCACCGTATAAAGAGATAAAAAAACGTTTCTGAACATTTTCGCTTATAACTATTTATTTATAGTTCTACGACAAAAAGTTACTGGACCCAAGTTGTAGAGAATTTAATTTGCAACAAAAAATGTTAACAATTTTTTTGTTTTTAGATAAATAGTTTAAGAGATATATCGTAAAAACCATTTCAACCCCTATTTTCAAGATGGCGGCCGTGGGACAAGGGCGGCGACCCCACAAACTTGGTTTTAGCTTTACACTGACCCCCCCCCCCCTACACATCATAAAAATAAAATTGCGTCCTCTAAAAAACGCAACCCCAAATGTAACTTTTCAATGGACTATGCGTTCAGACGACACGCGCCCGCTAAGCGCACGCCACGCACGTCAGCACCCGCGTCTAAACGCTTTGAAATTTGTTGCATATAATTTGAGTTTTATGACAAATCAATAGATCTCAAATTGCATTTATCTAAGTCCAACCGCACACGCCATGCGACCGCCACGCGCCCGCCCTGCGCATTATGTAGTATGCAATTAGAACTTTTTTAGCTCAGTCGAATCCATTTTGCGGGATGCATACGCTGATTTTGCGCGTACCAAGCGTGGGTGCAAGGCATACGCAACGCGTGAGCGTGGTCGGTGCGGGTCGTCTGAACACGGCCTTATTGAGTGTATCTCCTCGTTTTCTGAATAAAATTAAACTTATTTTGGTGCTATCTGTTGCCTGTGGCTTCACCCACGTGGAATTCTGATCGCGGTCCCATACCAATGCGACCCTATTCCACCACCACAACCTATATAATATTCACAATTCCACCATACATCATTTTGTTACATCTCAATGTGTTTAGGCAGCGTTTTCGTTGAAAGCTCCCAGACGGCTTATTTTTTTCCAACCTCTCCAACCAATATCATTATATTTTAGCCAATGTATACAAAGACTTGACAAATTATATACTCCTCGAGAACACTTTATCTATTTGTGAAAACGGCATTAAAATCGGTGCAGTTGTTTAGGAGTTTATCGCGAACAGACAGACAGACGCACCGCAGAATTTTTTTTATAATATGTATTGATGTTGATAAAACCTTACTCGAGAATCACTTTGTCCATTAATAGTGATAATAGCATTAAAATCAGTGAGTAGTTCTGGAGTTTATTTATTTATTTGCACATGGAAAACTTACAGCTAATACAGTCAAATAAAAAAGCAGATTAAACATCTGAAAGCCAATTAAAAGTTTTCACTTCTAGTTCTGGTATAATACACATAAGTGAAAGCAAATGCTAGCGAAAATCAAAACACAAAAATAAATTAAATCACACAACACGATAGGTACCTAAGAGAAAATTACTGTGATAATATGATAAATATTGACACATGCTGCACTATACACATTTGAAAAACTTAAGACTTGGAAGTCTTCTTGCTGAGGGCACACTGACTGAAAAGGGATCAATGTCATGCTGTTTACATAATATGTTGAAATTTCTGCTTGCGCGCACCAGATAGCTGTTCTGCCGGTACTTCGTTTTAGCGAAAGGAACGTGAAGGGGGGGATTGAAGCGAAGTGGCTTGGCTGGTACGTTCAGTGATATTTTTCCAAGCAAGTCGGCACAGTCAATTTTATTGCTCAAGATTTTGACAAGGAATGTAAAGTCCGCTATTTCGCGTCGATCTATAAGCGGCAAGAGATGAAACTTCCTACACAATCGGAGATAGTCCTTGGAGTGGTACGGAATTTTTTGATGGTAACATAAATATTTTATAAACCGTTTCTGTATATTCTCGATTAGTTCAATTTTATCAGAATAGCACGGGTTCCATATTTGTGACGCATACTCCAAGTGACTCCTTACATAGGTGCAATATAATATTTTAAGGGTTTTGGCATCAGAAAAAGTTTTGGCTATACGCATTATAAAACCAAGCGATTTTGATGCCTTTTTCACAATGGTGTCAATGTGTAAATCAAAAAGCAACTTGGAATCATGGTGAATTCCTAGATCACTAATATGATTGTTTCTTTGGAGAGTATGACTCCCTAAGTTATAAGAGGTGTGTAGTACATTGAGCTTCCTAGTGTATGTTATAATTGAACATTTAGCAGGGTCAAGAGCTAGTTTATTTAAGCGGCAATACTCCTGCAGCCTGTTCAAATCATCTTGAAGTGCCGACATATCTTCAGATGAAGATACTGGTCTTACAACTTTCATGTCATCCGCGAAGCATAGTAATTCGGATGATTGGAGACACTGGTCGATGTCGTTTACATAGACCACAAACAAGAGAGGTCCAAGCAGGGAGCCCTGAGGCACACCACTGGACACTGAAACCCAATTAGATGTATAATTGTTGATAGTCACAGCCTGAGATCTATTTTAAATGTAGGAGGAAAACCATCGTAGAAGATCTCCACAAATGCCTAGCTTGGCTAACTTCTCAATGAGGATACAATGATCTATTCTATCGAAAGCTTTGCTGTAGTCCGTGTAGACGACATCCACCTGCCTGCCATCATTCATTGATTTAGTGAGAAATTCATTTAGTAAGACCAAATTTGTGGTAGTAGACCGACCCCTTAAAAAGCCATGCTGAAAAGGGCCCAAGGAACTCGAGATTGCAGTATAGAGTTGATTATAGAAAATTCTCTCAAATACCTTAGCTATAATGCAAAGTTTAGAGATTGGCCTATAATTCACAATTTCAGTTTTAGAGCCCTTCTTATGTACAGGCGTAATGAAGGCCGATTTCCATAGTATCGGAACTATGCCTACTGACAAAGATTTCACAAAGAGCAATGAGATTGGGAGAGCAATAGATGGTGCACATCTTACTAGTAATTGGGGTGATATGTTGTCCGGAACTGTACCCTTTGAAACATCCAACTTCTTGAGTAAGTTAATGACAGCCTCAGCTTTTACTTCTACTTGACAGATATCAGCGGCAGCGTTGGATACTGAGGTTCTAGAAAGAGAGGAAATCAGACTCCCAGAGCTAATAGTGCTATGATTGAGAAAATTTGATCCGAAATAAGAGGAAAACGCCTCACAAATGGATTCACCTGTTGATAGTTGATTCTTATCATGATCAAAAAGCGTTCCGGGAATAGCGCGTGAATTATAACGATTTTTAACGTAGGACCAGAAATATTTTGGATTGTTTCTAATCGATGATTCAACATTTTTAATATAGTTAGTATAACATAATGATTCCATTGATTTAGTCCTCTCGCGTAGCAATTTAAAAGTATTTCTGTCAGCCAAATTACCATAAATTCTAAACTTTGTAAAATACTTATGTTTTTCTTTGAGCGCTTGAATAAGTGAAGAATTGTACCATACTGGGTACCTACCCTTACGTTCGAGTTTTTGAGGTACATATTTATTTTGAAGGTTAATTATAGTATTGTTAAAAAACTCAACGGAACTGTCAATTGAACGAGAGGAAAATGCGCAATCCCAATCAATAGCTTCAATTTCGTCACCAATCGACTGAAAGTCACCCTTACTATATAGGTATCTGACTCGAGGCGCGCATTTCAGAACGGGTATAATCGATAGTTTAACATAAATTAATAAAGCTGGATGGTGGGAGTCTGCGGGAACTAAGGGGTCCGAATATTTTTGTACACTAACTAAATCATTCGAGAGAACCAAGTCTAACATTCTACCCAACTCATTAGGAACTCCGTTATACTGACCCAGGCCCATAGTGCATATTTCGTCAGCGTATAAATACTCGTCTGCTGATACAAGATTACCCGGGGCAAGCGGCATATCATTACCTGACGGAGTCCATGAGATATAAGGCAAATTAAAATCACCGATGACGAGAAAACGGTCAGTTGGATTATTTAATATTAAGTTATTCCACTTGACTAGAAAGTTACTAAGTTGAGATGAAAAAGACAAACCATTATTTTGTTTACATAGATAAAGTACGCCAATATATAGATTCGCACTGTCACACGAGTTAGATTTCTTAAGCTGTATTTTAATGCAGAGGTCCTCTGCTGTAGAAAATAAATGTGGCTGTGACGTAACTGGTAAATCCCTACGCGTTGCAACTACTACACCCCCTCCGAGTTTCTGTTTAGTGGATGCATAATCACGGTCTCGACGCCATACAACATACCGGTCATCAAAAATCTCCGATTCCTGAATACCGTCTTTCAACCATGTCTCAGTTATTACAATGATGTCATATGAATTCAATAAAACTTGACGGTGGAAGGAATCAGTTTTTGTTCTTAACCCACGAACATTCTGATAATAAATATTTAAGCAATTCACATTAGGCATCACTAAACGCTTTAACAACGGAATATACACTCATAATAATAATAGAATAACAACAATGATATATAGTAAAACTCAGAAAAATATAATACTTATGAGGCGGGTTAATTATTATCACATTCCAAGGCACAACGTTCATCGCAAAACAGTCAATAACTGAGCAAGTAAGCATACAATAACTAAAATTATGCTCAAAGCAAGCAAGAACTGAGCAAGCAAGCGCACAATAACTAGGTTTGCGCGCTAGTCCCGCAAGCGCAAGCAGGTAAGATATATTTCGAGGCGTAAGGATTAGTATGTAAACAGCGTGACAAGATGTGAAATAGAAGTGGGTAGGTAAATAACGCATATGCGTTCGGCTCGATAGTGCAGCAGAGGTGCTAAACCTTTTACAATGAAACGAAAAATTACGTGTTGTATGCAGGACACAAAGCGTAACGAACATTAAATACTCTATTATAATAAAGAATATATATAAATGACATCCTAGATTATCTTGTTTAAATCAGCTATTTGTCTTATAACGAAGGATTTAGTAGCGTTGTTTTTTCGTACATGAATTTTACCATGTTTCACCCACACATATTCATAACTTTTTTCCTTAGCAATAGTTTTCGTTCTTGTTAATAGTTTCTTGTAATCCACACTAAGATGGTCATTGACATAGACACGCTGACTACCCTGAATGTCGGACAAGTCCTTAGTAGCCCGGGCAGCTGCTATAAAATCTTCCTTAATATAGCGGTTTAGAAAGCTCACAACTATCAATTTCTCCTTAGAATTATATATAGGTACTCTGGAAATATAATTAATTTGGGACTTGGGAGCGATGTACCCAATCCTACGTCCAATGGACTCCAAAATAGCAAAAAGGTTCTCATCCCTACCCAGTGGTACTCCCTTAATCTCAACATTATTCAAGCGCGAGCGCTGTTCATGTACGAACAAATCATATTTAGTTCTAGCGAGATCTTCTTGTATTGAATTAGAAGTTACAAGAAGCCTGTCGAAGTCAGCAGCCTTCGTTTCGAGCTCCATGAGCCTGCCACCGAAATCTTCGAGCTTCTCGTTAGCATGGGCGTAAGCATCTTTCAAGTCAACCAGCTCGGCTTTGATCACTTGAATGTCTTCAATAAGCGCTGGTAAGACTTGAAGTTGGCGTTTCATGGCTCGAATTTCCGCAAGAATTGTATCCAACGTAGCAGGTGACTCCGGATTGGACACCACCGGTGACGACACTCTGCACTTAGGGCATTTCTACTGCGCCCTTCTGTCCACACCCAGCTTCCTCCAACCCGCTTCAGTAATCCCTGCACATCCAAAATCCAGGTCCTTCCGGCAACCGGCACACTGAGCCCCGTCATTAAACTGCACTCCACATGCTGCACACTTTTTCATGTCTGAGTTGTAAGTGTAAGTGGTACGTCCGTAAAGAGTACAAGTAAAATAAAATAATAAAAGAAAAGGTTGACGATCTATTTTTTAGTACAGCTCGGGCAATAGAGGTACCGTAGATTTGTGCGAATGCGGGCTCACACCGTCGTATATCGCGAACAGACAGACAGACGAGGCGAAGAACTTTGTTTTATAATATGTAGTGGTGATTTATTAAGAGCATCCGCAAGACTATCATGAAAACCACTTTAATATGGGTTCCAAGACAGTTTAACTTTCCCGTGAACTTCCTGAGTGTCGATACTCGATGTGTTCATGGGTCACTCCTGTTGATCCTGATGTTCATGAGTTACAGTAGTTGGAATAAGGAGGGGATGACTCTGTCTAAAATAAATCGAGCAAAAGTACAAACACACACGAATGGTAATGAGTGATTGAATGACTGGCAATGATTGATGAAATCTACAAAAAGCTGATACTGAAAAGTGAAAAAAATAATTTAACTCACGAGATTATTGACATGTAGAAAGTAGAAATTTTAGCCTCTAATTTATGATCTTCGATGAGATAAGAAAGTTATTCACAAATTTTATCTCTTTGGAATCTTGACTAATCTTAGTTTTTTTCCCTGCAACCGATGCTAGTATATAATTTATTTCTTGGTATATCAACTTATATTTGATTGATATTTCATATTCCATTTGTGTTTCCGACGAAACGTGCTGTGTGTAAATAATGTCATCAACTAATAATTTTTTCGTGTCACTGTTCAACGATGGATCATGTTTTCTGTAGACAATTTTATAGCCTAAGGGTAATTCGAGGAACCGAACGTGACTCGAACATTACAGAATATTACCTAGACACAAAGTTAACAGAACTAATAAACATATTTACGAGAAGATATATTATATTAATATTAAACAGTCAAGCAGCAATGAGTAGAAGGAGCAAGGTACTGTCTGACGTTTAACTGCCAAGAGAAACAGGTTATTAACATTAAATACAGGCTAGGCAAAATTTCAGGTAATAAATGGTGTCCAGATGTAAATTTGTTCCCAGTAAAAACTATTTTCATAATCTGATCTATACTTTTAAATACCATTAAAACATTACCCTCGCCTGTGCAGTCGGGTTTTTTTTTAATATTCGTTCCGTCAGTTGACTGCACCCCGCTGGATGGTGAGAAGCTAGGTGGTAAGATTATTTTAAAGGAATTCTAGTATCTCGATTTATTACGTGTTGCTTTGTTAACACCGCTCACCGGTTCTCTTTCTCTTCTTCTCTTTTATTTGTATTATTATTTGAGGATCTGTTAAACTCTGTACGTTAAATACTGTTAAATTAATTTTATTGCAATATAATAAGCTAACGTGTTCTTGAGTGGAGACCGCGACTCGGCAAACGTAGTGTAGGACGCCCTCCGGCCAGGTGGGATGACGATCTGCGAAAGACTGCGGGCCAGTGCGGGCAGATACTGGATGCGGCAAGCTGAAGATGTCCAGCAGTGAACTATAATAGGTTGATGATGATGATAATAAGCCTACTTTACCCGCGTGGAATTATGATCCCGTACCCGGAATTCTACTAACCCACCAGTAAAGTAAGCATTTATTTTCGTTATATTTGTTTTCTTTCAATGGTGACCTTATCTCGTTAACTAAGTTCTAATTAAACTGTCGTATCTTCCTTAATTCTTATCATTAAATGTAACAGAAATAAAAATGTGCAATGTTTGTCCACAAAAAAATTCGGTCAGTGAGCCCATAATGTTTAAGTACATTTCATGTAAAATAATTGCTTTAAATATTATCGTACATTAATTACTATTACTGCTAGTTATAAACTTGTCCTTGGTTTATTACCTAGTGCTAGTAGATTTTCTGTCAATTCTTTCCTACCTTAAGATCACCTCTAGGTGCACTGAATTATTTAGGTTCTCATCTTCCGAGGCGGTAACAGTCAGTTCATATTATTAACCCATTATAACTATTGTGATCTGGTTGGTAGTGTTCTACAAGGTACTTAAAAATTCAATTGTCTTTTAACCCAGGCACTTCAATAATTTACATAGCGTTTGAACCCAGATGATCTTTGGTTATACACGTATAAGTGTACATTGAAAAGAACCCTGCGGCGATCAGTTAGGTAAACCATTACGTGAAAGCTCCTAAAGGATTGGTCTGACAGATACAGTTTATCAGCCAATTTATTAGTACACTCATTTTGAGTATCAAATGTTACTGTAGGATCTACACGTATGCTTGGCCGAGCAAATTTGTTGACAATTTCACTTATTTATTGTAACGTATCTGTTATCCTAATAAACTCTAATGTAACATATTTGGGATTAACCTTCAACACTACTATTAGCTAGAGCCCGCGTGGAATTATGATCCCGTACCCGTGGCAGGTAAGCGGCAATAGCCTAGTGGCGTACGAAACGGACTGCCGAGATGAGGTCTCGAGTTCGATCCCCAGTCACCCCGGGCACACACCTCTGACTTTTCGTAGGTATGTGTGCATTAGTAAATGTTAATTATCGCTCGCTTAATAATGTGCCCGGTAGATGGCAATAGGCTCGCCCCCTATTACATTGGGACCTTAACATAACTGGCGAATCGTGGGTGTGTAATACACCTCGGCCTTATATTATCACGCCAGCAAGAAATGGTAAATTGTTGATATTCCGTTTAATAACATTGATTTCAGTTTCAGAGGAAGCATGATTAAGACGCCATGTATACAGCGCCATCTAGTAAAGTCTAAATGAACTTCTACAGTACAGACTTCTAACTTCTACAGATCATCTATAGCGAAATGAAAGTTCTCGCACTGAGTGGCAGCCATGGTCAGTGGATACACTAAGTATTCGAACCCAACATACCTTTCTCACCATAAGGTTCGGTCAGTGAGGTGAATACCGGAATAGATTTGGATATCTCGTTAAGAAATGACCACACTAGCGTGTAATAAATACAAACTTATGCCGTAACACCAATGAAAGAAAGAGGCAGGTATATACAAAAGTAAGTTTCATGTAAAGGTAATAAGATACAATAAAATCTCTTTTAATGTCTTTGTTTCCATCGTCGCAGAATATTAGTTTTAGTGCCTTACTTTTTGACTCATTTTTATACGAAAGTAACTCTGTTACCTCTCACGGCTAGACCACTGAATTTATTTTGTTTATATTTGGTAAAAACATAGCTTATAGCACTTATAAAATGAAGAAGTAAGAAACATTTTTTGGAAGAGGAACATTTTATTACGGAAAATGGCAACTTGCCTACGTTGCTGGAACTACGTGTAGCAGTTAATAAATAAATACCTATCGTGTAGTGATGAAGAACGCAGTTGCAATTAATTTAAATCAGAAAAGTTTATTATTCAGTATGAGACTTTGATCAGTGACAGTTCATTTATTACAGACAGTTATTTACTTTATTTCTTTTCTTTCTCACGCCATAAAGACTTGGAATACTTAACTAACACGTGTGTTTCATTCCTCCCAGAACCCCGGATTCTTTAAGTGCTAAGGTGAAAAGACACACAAGAATATTGATCAGTTAAGATATCACATAACAAGCTATGTATAAAACCTACTATTCTTAATTATGCTGAAAAATGCCGATATACGGGTTTTCTGATACATAATTACTATTACTTTCACCTAATACCCTCACCTAATACACGACCCTTATCATATAAAAAAACCTGTCAAGTTAGTATGCCACGCCAATATTAGAGATTGAATTCTAGAAAACTGTTTTAAAACGGTATGCCTGAGTTAGTATAGAACCTAAATTAGTATTAGGAATTGAACATATCCGAACGAGTAATGGCAATCATAAATAAATTACATTATACACTTCGTTAAACACATACGTATGTAAGTTTATACATAAACGGTTTATATACATCATACACACCGAAATAATACATCTAAGATATAGGCGTATCTATTCGGTCATCTATGTAAACTTATATTTCATGTAATTAATCATTACACACATTCATACACTCACGCCTTTTTCCATTGGTGTAGGCAGATACAAATAATCACCATCTGCTTCTGTCGTTAAATACTTCACAAGCTTCCTCTACTTTCATTAAACCATACATACATGCGCCGCTTTCGAGTGTTTTTTGACCTGCCCTTTTTTCAATACCTCATTAATTTGATCAGTGTATGTTCTGCGAGGTCGACCCCGACTTGCCTACCCATGTTACATATGCCTTACATACTTCGTGTGGTATTCGCGCGGTACTCATTCGTTCTAAGTGCTCAAACCACCTTAGTATACTCTTTTTAATTCTCGTTTCACTTCTTCCGCCATACCCAACCTTCACTTCCATACAACTAGCACGCCGTTATGAACCGTCGGTTGTACCTTTTTTGACACTGACTGACTACTCATAAAGAATTGTAGTGCAACATTCAGTGATTTCTTGCAGTCACTCTCTTTTCAATCTCTCCATCTACCTTCCATCCCTCGTAAACAAACTACCCAAGTATACAAACTCTGACACTTTTTCTAGACATTTACCTTCACTTAATGACTGACATTAATGAATAATGAATGACGAAAATGAATGACATTACATTCTGTCATTTCTTGGCTCCTCTCAAAAAAAAATTACTTTCGTTTTTCTTGCATTTACTTTCATACCTTTCGTATTAAAAGCCTCATTACCGCTGTTCATCATTTTCTGCTACTCCCCGCCGATGATGAAAGTATAACTTGGTCATCAGTATAAAGGACGCACTTAACATGCAGGCCTCCCATATTTATTCCATATTCATTGTCTTTCATATCATACATACAGTTATCCATGAATAGATTGAACAGCCAAGGTGAAGTTACACATCCCTGCCTGACACCTTTTGAGATTTCAAATCAGTCCGTCTAGTTGCCATTAATGTGTTACAGTTCACTCCATACATGAATAGTACGTTCCAGAAATCATCCCGTTCACCTTATCAATACGCCTTTTTCAAGTTTACAAATGCGCAAATTACTTTCTGGTTTTTGGCCAGGTATTTATCAGAACATTTTATGTTGTTCTGGAAACTTGCGTTGTCCCCTCTCAAGCTTCTCCATTGTCTTTCCTTCTACGTATACTTTTACTTTCTCTTTCACACTTTGATATTTTTGTTTCTTTTCTTTTATATTATCTTTCTTCATACCTCTACTTATCTATAGCTACCATCGCTAATACATCACCTTAACTTAACTTTAATAACAAATAATAACTTTAACCTTTGTAAATTTTCTATTTCGTCTTTTCGTAACATTACATACACGCCACTTACATTCATTTTTAACACTTTCCATACTGCCTTTACATCTACAATAATTTAACGGGAATTAACGCCATCATGTTATACATACTTATATACATACGTATAAACATACTTATAAATTGTCTGACGTTTCGTCCAGGTCACACTGGCCGTGGTACAGGCTGACTGTGTGTCTCTACATCCTTCCCATTCATGGCACTTAAATTTTGGTCAAGCCTGCATTTATATCTATACATATATGTGGTTTTAGTCGGTCCGATTCCGACACGCCCACCCCATCGTTGGCCCGATGGGGTGAAGCCCGTGGGAGTTTCCACACGCAAAAAAAAAACCCTGTGATTAAATTTTTTCTTTTGTACATTTCTTTCACGTCAGAATCTTTCAATCGTTCAATTTTTGTATGTTCTAGCTCAGTGGTTGATACTTTAGCCCTATGACATTAGCATCTAAACAGACCATTTACTCGACCAGGTATTAAGTAGTGGTCCGTCCATGTTGATGATAGGCCTACGTTAAGCTCTAGTATCCACTACTTTAATCATCATTCTTTCATCCACTATCACTAAGTCAGTCATGCTCTTTTTCAATAAATTCTCATCCTTTCTCTGGAAAATATACATATAGATATTTTCCGGAGAAAGGATGGAAATCTCAGTCTGCCTTGTTATGACACATATTTGGGGTAAAGACAACTACAATAAATATAGGTGTTAGCCTCACTTCCGGCCGGATCCAGAGGAGACTAAGGATTTAAGGGTACTAAAACATTCAAACTCTCTCATAAATTCTGTCAGTCGCTGCCATGTTCATTGTTGGACAGACCTGACCATATTTCCGTGAACGGTGACGTTCGAATTTCGTAATTAATCATTCTCATTAATAAATAATAATTAATAATAAAAAGGTCTATTTCATTGCCCAAATGTCTTTCATATCGTACCAATTTAGACATAAATCGTTTAGTATTGCACTCTTATTCTTTATATTATTTTGACTTTATAAATCTACTGTATATGAAAAAGTCTACAAAAGTAATTAATTTATCAAATCCTCGATCAAATAGGTGACGTCTTGAAAAATGGAAAGGTCAGAAGCACTCGAAACCGGTGGGCTTACATGAGTGGTTTAATGACTGTAGATGAAGCTCATGAAGTGTGTAACGATGTAAAGTATGGAAAAAAATGGCAGAAAAACTATAACAATTCCTTAAATAATAATCTGATTATTTCTTATGTAAGAATCTGTTCAGAACACACAATTACGTTAATACGATAAATACATTACTAAGCTTACCAATTCGGGAACACGTTTATATAATAAGAATTAATGCTACTAAAGGCAAGTCCAGTGAACTGTAGCATGACGTAAAGAATTGTGTTGCTAGCAGAGTCATTCACCATATCCACCACAATGCCAGCTAATGCCAGCGAGGAAGAAGGAAGTAATGGTGAAAGATCGTTGCCAATTTGTAAAGAATAAAATAGCGGCAATGAGAACAGCGATATCAAAGAGAGTGAATAATAGGGTCAAGACCATACCAGAAAATATTATATTCATGAACCTGCTGTTTAGACATACAATCTGAAAAAAGATTAAATACCTATTGGTATTCTAAAAATAAGAATCATCTTTCAGAAATATGTTGCAAATAATGAATAACTAGATGTTAATTTTACTGACATCATGCTAAAAATGGTGTAACGTTAGTATTAATCTTCTGGCAGAAGCTGATATCTTCAGATACAGCAGTTAAGAAAGAATTCATCATTGTTGGAAACCATATGAAGAAAATATTATTTCTGAAAAAAGTGTTATTTTTTAAGTTATTTTCAGTCATTGTGTGAAATATTCAATCGAATTATAAATTGAAGAATATATACAGATATTGAATATCCTAGATGCCAAATTCTAGCTGAAATAAAATATCTACTTACGTAAAAGAGCATATAGAGAGAAGAAAAGTTAGCTGTAATGTCCTCCAAAGTAGTGGTGTATAAATATTGGTACTGTACGTTTTGCTAGGGATTCCCAGAATGATATGGTTTCAAGAAACACGTCTGTCTTCATCAGCGATTTAACCTATAACAAAGTGTTTATTATCTGTAACTTGTAAAGTCCAGTTGGTCTTTACATGAACTGTGGTTGTAGTAGATGTTGAGTAGTTGAAGTGGTGGAGCACCTAAAAGAAGATTCACTATTGTAATGTTTATTTGTATTAAGTTAAGTTTAGACACAGAGTTCTATTGGCAAATCTTTCCTTGTATAGTGTACTGAGTCACTGTTCGTTACGTACTACTCTAATTCTTGTATAGGAATGATTTATATGACTTATTAATGACAATTGCTGCGCGCAGCTCAATTAGGTTGCCCATTGGGTAAAACATATTAAGCATGTATGTTGAAACCATACATATTGGCAACCCCAAAGAAAAGATAAAATATAGTAAAGCTAAAAACTAAGCGGCTATCAAGAGAAAGAGATGCCAGTACAAAGCAAGAAATTAATTATCAAAATTAAACGCAATGTTATCTTCTGTCTTGTTGCCATTTTGTTGGCGGCGCTCGGTGCATCGCTGCGATGGCGCAGGGGTTGTGGAGGTAGATGGTTTTTGGATTGTTTGATCTAGGCATCGTAGTTCAATATCTTCATAGTGTGGCTCTTTGCGTTGCTCATTATTATTTCTTGTGCAGTTAAATGGCCGATACTTTCTGACGGCCCAGATAATAATAATGACGATGGCAAGTTCGAGCAGTGTGTAAGTAATCGAATACAGATGTATCATGTCATTAGAAGATATCGCTGTGGTAGGAAGCAATTCCCGTTCCTTATGAAAACTTAGTCTATTGTCAATCTCTTGTGTTTCCTCCGCTGCCGTGTCTGGTGGAACTTCCCATGTGACCTTGTGATGGGTTAAGTTGATAATTCTGTTTACTGTAGAGTTTACCAAGGGGATGTTAAAGTTGTACTCCATCTTAATCTTGGTGTTATATTGGTTGCGTGCGTAAATGGTGAAGTCGCTAGATTGTAACAGGCATCTTTGCATCAAAGTTACAATGCTAGAAGTCGTTATGGTATATGATGCTACGTCATTGCCGCATACGGTGCGCAAAGTGCACTTTCCGCAACAGACCGCTAGCCATGTATTTGGCACATGTAACTCGGTCCAGGCATGATCGCATGACGTTTTTCTGACGTCACAGGGTGTACTTGAAGTGTGACTGAGTAATTTTGCCTCACATGGTGTCTTTCCACTTAGCAAGTTGAATACAGGTATGTTTTTGTTGCATACGAAACGATCTTGTTTCAGCATAGTGCATAGCTCCATGTCCCTTGCAGACGGATGTCCTTTGTAAGTATTTTTGTGGAAGTTCATCGCAATGTAATGCGACTGTAATTGTTTGATGCGGTTTTCATAGGCAGTGGGATAGCTTTGTATAAAAGAAAATCTTTATCTGAGGTTAGTGGAACGTGAATCTCGGATAAAAAATAACTGGAAGTTACGCGCGCCTTCATGTATAGTTAGTTTTTAGATATCTTTGACATTTTCTCGGATATTTTCCACTGGCAGGGTTAATGTATTTGGAAGTCTTCCAGATATAGCACTCAGCTGTTCTACCAAGTCCACAGGTGTCAATAAATGTACAACCATATGCCCTTTGTACACATTAGTCAGTGTGTCAAACAGCATTTCCTGCATTTCCCTCAAATTCTTAATCAATAGATAGGTCGCAAGTGATGCTGAGTTAAAATAACTCGTTACCAAGCTGCCGCTACCATAGCTGACTCGACTTTAACTAAGTTAGAATTATAGTGTCGGAAGTTTACGTGAATGTTACACATTGTAATAAAACTATTTTTAACGGATTCTATCGCGGTTTATTTGTAACTCGTACGAGTCCATCAGAAAGGATGAAGCTCTGTAACGCGGCCCATTGCCCACTTTCCGGGAGGTAAATTGTTATCCTTTACCAACACGATGTCGCCCTCTTTGATGTTTTGGGTTGGCTTGTTCCATTTGCTACGGCTCTGTAGCTGGGTCAAGTACTCGTTGTCAAACAGCATTTCCTGCATTTCCCTCAAATTCTTAATCAATAGATAGGTCGCAAGTGATGCTGAGTTAAAATAACTTGTTACCAAGATGATCTCCATAGCTGACTCGACTTTAACTAAGTTAGAATTATATTGTCGGAAGTTTACGTGAATGTTACACATTGTAATAAAACTATTTTTAACGGATTCTATCGCGGTTTATTTGATGTTATTTTATATTTTACGTTGATCCCGACGTTTCGGTTGCTTTTCAGCAGCCATTGTCACGGGGAGACTAAAGGTGATTGTTGTCTTGTAGTTTGAAGTGAAAGTTATCTCAAAGTACCCGAACTATGTTGAATTGTTGGTGTTACTATTTACGCAGAATGAGCTCACAGTGTCATGAAGTCTTGTTGTATTTTGATTTTTCTTGGAATTAATTAAGTGAATGACTGGGTCCCAAGCTGGTGGTACATTCCAACCATCTTCTATATTAAAATTAGGAGAGATTTATTAGTTTCAATAGCTTCGCGGAGCATCCTAGGTAGGAATCGATTTTCTTTGGCGAGTATCTGTGGTTTATCAAATCTTAAGTAATGTTTGGTCCCCTGTTGCACGTGTTCACATACAGCAGACTTTTTTTTCACTTCAAACTAAAAGACAACAACCATCTTTAGTCTCCCCGTGACCATGGCTGCGGATAAGCAACCGAAACGTCGGAATCAATGTAAAATATAAAATAACATGAAATAAACCGCGATAGAATCCGTTAAAAATAGTTTTAGTTCAATAAGTTAGAATTAGTTTCATTCATAAAACGATCAATCAAGTGCAGTTGTCGTTAAATGTTCTCAGTTTTCTTCAGCATCTTATTTTCCAGTTTTACTATATGTACACAACCCAAAGCCAATTCCGTCGATGAGACTTTATCTGCTCTTCAGCACGACTTCGACGCAATGGGTGTGTACTTTGGGGGGTTTGCTGGGATTGTGGATGTCGTCGTGGTGCTGTACTTAAGCGGAACACTTATTATGGGCAGCCTCGAAGAGTACTTGAATTTTCCAGAATTAAAGAGAGATTTTTTCATGTATCTTCATTTATTCCTTGTGAAGAGGAGAGAGCACTTCTCGCTTGATTTTCTAGTTGCCGACTGAGGTGTCGAGTCAAATTACAGCGGTTTTTTATACTCTTAATCCAATTAATTCGATTTTTCTAATTGGCCGATCGAACTTTCGCGGCTCGTTAGTGACACCGCGGCTTAACGGCTTTTCGCGGATATACCCTAATGGTCGATCGGTCAATCTTACAATTATGTGTTTATTTTCTATTTACAATGATTTATATACCGTATTATGTATTCTAATAGGTAGTAGAAATAAGGTGACACGAAATAAGATACAATTTACACTTATAGATCGATAAACAATGACGATTTCTTCGTCGGAAACTTATAACTATTATACACGATTATTCCTATTTTGTTTAATCAGTTTAATTATATACACTATCACTTATGTACTAACAAAATAAGCTTATATACTAGTTGTTCTGCACATTCTCCCCCCGTGAGACGCAGTCACACTTCTTCGCGTGCAGAACTCATGTCTTCGGTCAGCAGGACGATCAGCTTCCTCACCGGCCGGCGCAGCACTCCTCCCTTGGTCTGGATGTCCACGGTGCGTGTCACGTTATCAGGCCCGGGGTACGTTGCGATGACTCGTCCTCGGATCCAGAGGTTGCGGGGTGCGTTGGGGTCCACCAGTAAGACCAAGTCATGTAGGCTTACTGGGGGTCCTCGTCCGTGCGGCATGCGTCGGTGTTGGAACTCCGGCAGATACTCGCGGAGCCACCTGGTCCAGAAGAGGTCGGCCAGGCGCTGTGCTGCTCTCCAGCTGGATCTCGATGCGGCGTCTTTTTCAGTGAAGACGCCCGGCTGCTGTACTCCACCGGGTCCTCCCAGCAGAAAGTGGTTGGGAGTCAGGGCTTCAGGGTCCTCCGGGTTCACTGACACATGCGTCAGTGGGCGACTGTTGACGGTGTACTCTACTTCGGCAAGCAGAGTAGATAGAACTTCCTCGGAGGGCCGTCGCTCGTGCAGTGTGGGGGCGAGTGCTGTCTTCACTGAGCGCACCATCCTCTCCCAGGCTCCCCCCATGAAAGGAGCGCCGGGTGGAATGAAGTGCCACGATATCTTCTTCTTGGCTGCTTCTTGCGATGTTGCTTCGTCGATGGCTCGTCGCAGCTCGCGGTCGGCTCCCTTCAGGTTGGTCCCATTGTCAGACCAGATTTCTTCAGGACATCCTCTTCTTGCCATCATGCGTCGGAGAGCGGAGATAGCGGAGTCGGTGCTTAACGAGTTTGCTATTTCGAGATGTATGGCACGTGTTGTGAGACACGTGAATATCGCGACGTACCTCTTCTGATTGGTACGTCCGACTGTCACTGTGAGTGGGCCGAAGTAGTCAACCCCTGTATGTGTCAAGGGTCGCTTGTGATGAGCCAGGCGACACTCAGGTAGATCACCGGTCCTCGGGTACGGCGGCGCTTGAGTCTGGATGCGGCAATGTAGACACTGTCGTAGTAGTGAGCGTGTTACTGGGCGTAGGCGTACAACCCAGTATTGCTGTTTGCACTCGTTGATAGTGGCTTCAACTCCTGAGTGATGCAACTTCTTGTGGGTGTGTTGAATCCACAGCTTGACCGTAGGGTGATCTCCGTCTAATATCACAGGCGTCTTGATGTCGTCAGATACGTCTCGAACGGCTTGTATGCGGCTTCTCAAGTGTAACACTCCGTTGACAGATACGATGCTCAATTGATGAAGGCGACTTTCTTTCGGGATCACTCTTCCTCGTTGCAGATCTTCAATCTCGCTGCTGAAGGAGTCTTCTTGTGATGCTCGCATGAGGAGGTCTTCGGCTGACCGTAGGAGCTCGGCGGTGATAGGTATGTACTTCCTATCGGCGCTTGAAGTCCTTTTCAGTACGGAAGGTGATGCTGTATTCTTCTGAGGTGCCTTCTTCCAGTCTGGATCTGTCTTAGGGTTTTTCTTAGTCCGTTTGTAATTGACTCGTTCCGATTTTCTTCTGCACAGTTGAATGAACTGTAAGACTCGAGCTGTAGCGTAGCGTAGTCGTTCCCAGTTAGAGAATCGGGTGTCTACCGGCAGGGCTTCAGATAATTTTTCTTTCTTCTTGGTACTTATAGTGTGTACCCTTTCTTCTATATCTTCGGACTTGTCTTGTCGCGATGTATCTCGTGGCCATGATTCTTCTGATGAGTAGAGGAAGTCAGGGCCTCTGTACCAGCGATGCTTCTGGCTGAAGTCCGTAGGTACGTCTCGGGTGGCGTCGTCTGCCACGTTCATCTTCGTGGGGACCCATCGCCACTCGTTCACTGTTGAGCTATCTTCTATTGCAGCTAGTCGGTGAACTACGTAGGGCTTGTATGAACGCGAACCTGTCTTGATCCATGTGAGTACCGTTCTGCTATCCGTCCAGAAGGTCTTCGAGTCAGGTTTTCTCTCGTGCTCTTCTATGACGGTCTATGCGAGTCTGGTGCCCATCACGGCGGCTTGAAGCTCCAATCAAGGTATTGATGTGAGCTTCAACGGTGCTACCTTCGCCTTTGCAACGATGAGCGATATGTTGACTGCCCCGTTCATGTCTTCGGTTCTCCAAAACAGTACTGCTGAGTAGGCTAACTCGCTGGCGTCCGTGAAGATGTGAAGCTGGGGGGACTTGCTGTCACTGTAGTGTAGGTATCTTCTAGGTATGGAGATGTTGGCTAGATTCTTCAGGTGTTCTATCCCGTCCTTCCATTTCACTGCTATGTCTTCGTTGACCTCTTCATCCCACTGTGTGCCGTGTCTCCAAATTTCTTGAAGCAGCTGCTTGGCCCGGATGGTGACTGGTGAGGCGAAGCCTAGCGGATCGAATAAAGACATGACGATCCGAAGAGCTTCCCTCTTGGTGGGTGTCTTCTTATCGCAGAGTGCCGTCGGGATGCGAGTGAGATTGAGGTTGAAGGTGAGTTCATCGGTGCCCGGCTTCCAGATCAAGCCTAGTACTCGTTCAGTTTGTTCTTCGTTCTTGTACAGCTCCGTGTCAGTGTCTTCTTGTGTGACACCGAGGGCTTCCAGCAGTTGAGGTGAGTTAGATTTCCATTGTTTTAACTCGAACTTGGCTTCCCGGTGTATGTTTCGGACGTGGGAGGCGATCTTGATGGCGTCTTCCAGCGTCTAGAAGCTATCCAGGTAGTCATCGACGTAGTGTTTCTTCACTATTGCGGAGACTGCTTGTGGGTGCGTGGCGCTATACTTCTCAGCATTGGAGTTCTTCACGTATATTGCCGTAGATGGTGAGCTTGACGCCCAGAAGATGAGTGATGTCATCCTGTATTCTTCTGGGGGTTGGTTGTCACGACGGTCGCCACGCCACAAGTACCTAAGTGCGTCTCGATCTTCTTCTTTGATTTTCACTTGAAGAAACATTTCTGCGATGTCTGCTGTCACTGCTATGGCGTGTTGTCTGAAGCGCATCACTACACCTGGTAACGACTGGAGTAGGTCTGGGCCCTTCAGAAGAGTGTCGTTGAGAGATACTCCTCTCTTCTTGGCAGCGGCTTCGTGCACGACTCGTATTTTTCCCGGCTTCAAAGGGTTGATCACCGCGAAGTGTGGCAGGTACCAGGTTCTATTCTTGTTCTTGCTCGGCGGCGCTAATTCAGCATATCCTTTTGATATTAAGGCTTCCATCTGTTCGTTGTATTTTCCCTTGAAGCTTGGGTCACGATCCAATTTCTTTTCTATGTTGTGAAGTCTCTTCAACGAGTTCTCGTAGTTGTTTGGAAGCGAAGTTTCTTCATGTTTCCATAGCAGGCCAGTCTCGTATCTTCCATCTTCGTTGCGGACTGTATGTTCTTTCAGGATGCGAGATGTCTGCTCATCTGGATCTGTCTTCGGCTTCCGAGGGTTGAGGAGCAGATTGTCAGTCTCGAAGTGTTCTTTCACCAGTTGTTCGAGTCGATCGTCTTCTGAATCTTCAATCGCGTGGGTGACGTACTCGATGCGGTGTCCTAGGGTCCTCGAGTCGCTGCCGTGGAGCACCCAGCCTAAGGGAGTTCGGGATGCTACTGGCTGGTCTGGTTCGCCCGTTCTGGTCTCGGACGTCACCAGCAGGTGCCAGTTATCTTGACCGATGAGGATCTTAGGTCTTGCTTCTTCATAGGTGAGGTCGTTGGTGATATCTTCGAGATGACTGCACCCTCGTAACTGTCTATAGGTGACCCGTTGAGATGACACTTTGAAGTTCTTCACTGTTCTGGCTTGAACTTCTTCTTCAGCTGGATCCTTAATGCCTCGTACTTTCAATGAGACTCTTCTTGATTGTTGATCAGCTGTCTTTGTACTGTAGATGGTCTCGACCCGCAGTGGGTCGATAGGTCCCGTCGCGCGGATCTTTTCTGCTACGGTGTCGTCGAGTAGTGTGACTGTTGACCCGTCGTCTATGAGCGCGAAGGTGTTGACCATCCCTGCTGGCCCCGTCAGTTGGACCGGCAGTATCTTCAGGAAAGTGGTCTTCTTTCCCGTCCACGCCGAGTTGATCGTTTCGGCCGTGTTCGTGCTTTCTTCTTCTGTGGAGTCCCTTTTTCTTCTATAGTGCAGCAGGGTGTTGTGCAGTAGCTTGCAGCCGTCGATGCCGCAGCGTCGCTCTCTGCAGGTGTGTTTCTTCTCCATCTTCTGTAGACATCGGAAACACAGCCTGTGTTCCTTGGCTAAGTCCCATCTTGCGTTGACGTCAGCTGTCTTGAACTGCTCACACTTGTAGATGGGGTGTTGCTCGTTTGCAGATGGTGCACGTCTTGACCTGCTGCTGGGCTTCCATCACCGTGTTGATCCTCTGGGGGCGCTTCTGTTGATGAGTGGTGTGCTGGACTGCTAGGTTTTCAGGTTGAGCGTAGGGTCCGCATAGATCTACTTCTCTTCTCATGAACTTCTCGAACTTCAAGAGGTCCGGTATTTCCCTCGGCTGAGCTGCTGCGAAGTCGTAGTACCTATACTTGAGCACAGGTGTAAGTTTCTCAACCATTGATCTTGAGACTTCTGGGTTGTATAGGAAGTGGATGCAGTTCAGCGTCTTGAGTGTTGCCACGGCGTTGGTGACCCTCGTTGAGAAGATGCATATGTCCCTTGGTGACTCGCTCAGTCTTGGTAGTCCTCGAAGCACTTCCATTTCTGTAGTTGCTATTGCTTCAGGCCTCCCGAATCTTGATTCTAATGTTCTGATGATATCAGTAGGCTGCGAGTTGGTGATGAGGAGACTCTCGACTGCCTCCCTTGCCTTCCCCTTGAGGTTTCTTCGTAGCCTGTTGAGGTTTTCCACGGCGGTGTAGCCATCTTCTGTTTCGGAGTAAGCTGCCTTGAACGGCAGCCATTCCTGGTGACTTCCACTGAAGATTGGTAGCTCGATGAACTTCGGTCGCTGGGCTGCCTTGATCGCTTGAGTGATGGCGGTAGCCAGTTCGCTGAAGTTCTGCTGCTGGGCTGGAGGCGCTGCTGTCGGCGTTGGTTCACCTGGCCCCTGATGTGGTGTATCGGCGATGGCCAACATGGGAGGTGGTGATTCATGACGGCTGAACCACTCGCCGACCTTCTCAGCTGCCGCCGACACTTCTTCTTGATTCAATTCTTCTATTTCTTGATCTTCGTCTTCATCTTCTTCCAGGGCGGCGATCTTCGCTGCTGCCAGTTCTATTCTAAGACGAAGTAATTCTTCTTTTGCTTTTGCGATCTTCGCGGCTTTGCTCTTCGAATGCACAGATGAACCCCCCTTTACCGCTTTCTTGGATGGTTGCGGATGAGGCGGCTGTGACTTGCTATTCTTCCCTATCTTCTCTGTTCCAGGTGCCGTTGCTTTCGGACCTGGCGCTGTAGCTGACGGTGGCTCGATGGTAGTCACCGTCTCGGTGCTCGTAGTTCCCTCCGTTGTGGTATTCTCCGAGGTGGACGT
Organism: Cybosia mesomella; assembly: GCA_946251805.1. Taxonomy (NCBI): domain Eukaryota; kingdom Metazoa; phylum Arthropoda; class Insecta; order Lepidoptera; family Erebidae; genus Cybosia; species Cybosia mesomella. The sequence goes on along the minus strand of OX276402.1, from coordinate 29,020,821 downwards.
TTCCGTGGTTGTCCCGGATTCGGCGGTCCCCTCGGTGTCTGATGAACCCTGAACGGAGGCGGCTTTACGGCTTCTTTCTTCTGACCTCGTAGTCGGCATCTTCAATTTTTCAATATCTTCACAGCGGAAAATTCAGGCACGCACTCTTCGAGACCACCCTCGTGTTCCACTTAAGGTTTTCTTCAAAGTTGACTCCAAATCCGGCTCCGATAGGACCAAAAATGTACACAACCCAAAGCCAATTCCGTCGATGAGCTCTTCAGCACGACTTCGCCGCAATGGGTGTGTATTTTGGGGGGTGAGCTGGTATGTGGATGTCGGCGCGGTGCTGGTCTTAAGCGGAACACTTATTATGGGCAGCCTCGAAGAGTACTTGAATTTTCCAGAATTAAAGAGAGATTTTTTCATGTATCTTCATTTATTCCTTGTGAAGAGGAGAGAGCACTTCTCGCTTGACTTTCTACTTGTCGACTGAGGTGTTGAGTCAAATTACAGCGGTTTTTTATACTCTTAATCCAATTAATTCGATTTTTCTAATTGGCCGATCGAACTTTCGCGGCTCGTTACTGACACCTTGGCTTAACGACTTTTCGCGGATATACCCTAATGGTCGATCGGTCAATATTACAATTATGTGTTTATTTTCTATTTACAATGATTTATATACCGTATTATGTATTCTAATAGGTAGTAGAAATAAGGTGACACAAAATAAGATACAATTTACACTTATAGATCGGTAAACAATGACGATTTCTTCGTCGCAAACTTATAACTATTATACACGATTATTCCTATAGTTTTTGTTAAATCAGTTTAATTATATACACTATCACTTATGTACTAACAAAATAAGCTTATATACTAGTTGTTCTGCACACTATAGAAGTTTGATTTTTCATTAATTCAAGTAAGTAATTCTCATTCTTTTGTATCGCTTGTATAGCATTTTGGTATTTTTCTGCAAACTATTGGTTAAGTATATCGAACAAGCTATTTGCAACATAACCAATGCCGTTAACTAATCCTCTTCTTTTTCGATTGGAGAGGTGCGTATGAGGAGCTAGTAAGATGCTGTTATAATGATGAAGTACTTGCATCTCATGAGATAATTGTTCTAGTGTCATTACACAGTATCTCGGGTCTGTTTTGTGAGAGAGAGCATTCAAGTGATGAAGATAGTTTCCGACACGTTATATCCCTATCCAGTAGTCAGTTAAATTATAAAACATAAGTAGTGTCCATTCGTCATGAGTCATTTGCATTTTGCCAAGCGCATCATAATAGATCGGTCGGTCCAGCTCAAAACTTGTAATATGAGCGCTTCACGACACACCTGTGTCGGTGCACACGTCGGTGCCTCCCGTTGATAATGTAAACATGTAATTAAAGTTATAAACAATGTTGGTTTTCTTTGCAGCTTTCTTTGTTTTTGTGGTGAGCGGTACAGGGGTTAAATGTTCAGACTTCAGTTTGGCGGTCGACGTCATATGCATGTCTTTTACAGTTTCAGTTTGTATAGGAAGTGGTGACAGCCAAAGTCAAAAGTCAAAATCAACGGCGGGACGTTTGATTATGCCAGTTTGCGTCTTGACAGTAGTAACTCGTACGAGTCCATCAGAAAGGATGAAGCTCTGTAACGCGGCCCATTGCCCACTTTCCGGGAGGTAAATTGTTATCCTTTACCAACACGATGTCGCCCTCTTTGATGTTTTGGGTTGGCTTGTTCCATTTGCTACGGCTCTGTAGCTGGGTCAAGTGCTCGTTGGACCAGCTCTTCCAAAATTGTTGCAGCATGTTTTCAGTTAAGTGCCATCGTCGCCGTAAGTCAACATTTCTCAAATCACGATAGTTGGAGAGGGGTAGTGAGAGTGCCGGAGCCCAAAATCCTTTCCCATCCCATCCCAAACTCCTTTTGCATCCCCTCCCAAACTCCTTTCCCATCCCCTTTCCTTTACAGGTTCGGCAGCGCGAGTGTGACGCCACTTGTGTTGCACACGTCCATAGGCCGCGGTAACCGGTTCCCATCAGGTGGGCCGTGGGCTTGTCTGCCACCTTAGTGGTATAAAAAAAAAATAACACAGGACCGACAGTGAGAAAGTGTCCTGGAGTTAAAAAGTTATATAATTCTTCTGGATCCTCGGTAAGTGGGCACAAAGGTCGCGAGTTCAAGCAGGCTTCAATCTTCGTAAGTAGAGTGACCAATTCTTCATATTTGAGTCTCTGTTCACCCAGTACACGTTATAAATAGTGTTTTAGTGATTTCACTTCTGCTTCCCAGAGGCCACCTGCACTTGGCCACGCAGGAGCGTTTAAGTGCCACTCAACTTCCAGTTTTCCGACTTCAGCAAAGAATTCCGGAGACAGAATATCTGTAAATAGTTTAAATTCTTTGCGTAACATCTTGCTATTATTATATCTTGTTTTCATGTTGGTATATTTAGCTTCTATGTCGCTAAACATGTCTTTGTAACTTTCGTTCAATCCTTTCAACAAAGCTTGCAACTCCCAGTGAGTACCATCTATGGCTGCCCACCTTGCCTTCAAAATCGACAGATGGTCTTCGATTTGGAATTTGTTTACCAAGACTTCCAGGTTGATCTTAGCTAAGTCTTGATTGATCGTTGTAAAGTTGCAGTCTTGTTTGGTAAGAAGGGTTGTTATGCGTTCATCAGTACTCTGCTCCATTATGCCGCTTAAATCGAAGTGTGCGATATCCGGCCGCGTATTTGAAGCAGTAGGTAGTCCATATCTTGCTTAGTGTGCAGATATAGCTGGTTAGTTTTTCCGAAAACATCATCAGTAAAATACTTCAGACTCTTATCTTCGACAGTTTTGACGAGCGTTGCATGTCTTTGCTCAAAGTCTTTCCATTGACGTTCGAGTGACTGGAGCCGTGAAGTTAGATAGTCTTCAGTTTTTCTGGACTTACTATCTTTTCCATAGTTAGTACACAGAGCCTTGATGTTCTTAAAGTACTCTTCTTGCTCAACTAGTAGATCCATTGCAGTTATGTTGTTGTAAAAATAGTAAAATGTTCAAGTAGTTAAATAGTAAAGTTTCGCTCTAACTCTGGCTAGTAGTTGACGGTGACCGAAGTGTAGAGAAGCGTTGGTTCGCGATCCGAAGACTACGGAGTTGCCGCAGTCTTCTTCCGGCGCCGATTCCGAGAGGCATACTCAAGACTAAGCTGTGAAGGCGCCAGGAATTATAAGTGACCAGAAATGGAACAGCAATCTCAAAACCCAAAGACAAAATTAAATAGGCTAGAACTGTAATAAAAAAAAACAAATTCCCTTTTAATTCCTTTTTGACTAGATTACTCGTGCAGGGTATAAGAGATAAATACCAAGATCTGCAGCTCAAGCTAACGTCACCTGCAACCTGGTTGCGCATGTTTTGCCTCTCAGGGCTGGGAGGTCGGACGGCTTTGACCTGGTAAAAGTCAATCCAAGAGGAGGAAAAATAGGCGGATCGTGAGCTCCGAACAGAAAGCCTTGAAGCAACCGGAGACAATTCTAAGATGATGATGATAATTGTATATATTATGTTAGTCTAATCTCAGACCATTTAACCACTGTATAGTATCGTTTCACAAACCTGTTAACTATCAATTCCATAACTAATAAACAAAATTCCAATTTCAATAAATAATAGTTTAAAAAAACTAAAAAACACACTTTTTATAGAAACCAAACTAAAAAAATAGATAAAAGTTTCAATGAATATGAATTAATGATAGCGTAAATAAAAAAAATGTATTTCATTTTTAAAAAAGCGAGGGTGCGTTTTATAATTTTATCAAAATGATAATCATTCTACTCATGTCTGTCAATAAAATATTTATATCTATTGACTCATGCACCCCACGCTTTATTTAAAATGAAATACATTTCTTTTATTTACACTATTATTAATTTATATTCTTTGTAACTTATTTTCTATTTTTTTAGTTCGGTTTTCTATAAGAAGCGTGTTTTTTAGTCTTTTTAAACTGTTATTTCTTTCCTACATTTTTGTTTTGTTTATTCATAAATAAATTAACACGCTGCTATTGCCACCTGTTTCAGCGTTTATAATGTGAAATTATTCGCTACTACGTGATACAAAGTTGACGGGATAGATGGCGCTGTTATCAAATATTTACAGAGCTGTCAGTAAATATTTCGCGAATTCATTTTGAATATTGAATCATAAAGGAAACAGGATCATTTGATTTGTTTATTTTTAACCCCCGACGCAAAAGCGGTGTTATAAGTTTAACGTGTCTGTCTGTCTGTTTGTCTGTTTGTCTGTCTGCCTGTCTATGGCTTCGTAGCTCGCGGACGGATGAAGCGATTTCAATTTAGTTTTTTTTTGTTTAAATGGTGAGTTACGGGCGAGTGTTTTTAGACATAGTATTTACTGGTGGTAGAAATTTGATGACACAAAGTTGTCACAAAATTCGGCCGGGTGGGTACCTCCGTGCACGATTGCGAAAAACCCTCCATAGTAATCCAATTTCGGTTTGATTGCGTTCAGGGGTCAGCAAGTGCATAGCCGGGCAGGGGGATTGTGGTCGCAGCACTAGTGGCACCGGTGAGTGTCACGCGGTGCTGCGACGACAATCCTCTTCTGATGATAACCGCCCCCGCTGGCCGGCGGGAGGGTATCCGAAGGGATTTCCGCTTGTTATAAAAAAAAAAAGAGAAGGTCAAGCTGAGTGCCACCATTGATAACATGGTACGTGTATGTAATGGTGACTCTCTTTCCTGAGACTTTACCTTCAGCTTACCATCAGGCGAGGTGAAGTCAAATTGACGTGCCTTAACATATAAAAAGTACTACCGTTAACCGCGCATCTGTTCTAGACTCCATACCATTTCTGTAAATTTCCATACAGAAGCACCCTGTAACTCATTGCCCGGTCAAGGAATCCAACCCCGGACATCATTTACAGCAACTCTCTCCCAACGCAATGCACAATTATTTTTTTTAATAATAGAACAATATTGAAATAAAACTATTTTAACGAATTCTATCGCGATTTATTTGCTGTTATTATATTTTTTACATTGAACCCGACGTTTCGGTTGCTTTTCAGCAGCCATGGTCACGGGGAGTCCGTTCGCGTAAACTTCCGACAATATCAAATAGAATAATATTTCAAGAAGTTTTAGACATAAATCAAAAGTGCCTAAGCAGGTAACTTGTAACTGATAACATAATTGCGGTCGTTCCTTTAAAATAATATTATCAAACAGTTATTTGGAAACTTACGAGTATTTAAGAAAGTTAGAAATATTTAATAGATAACCACCTTTTGAAAATAATACTTTTTGACCTCCCCAGGATAAAAAGGGCAAGAATCTCGCAGCGAAATCTCTTTTAAAATATACCTACTAAGGTACGATTCAGACAGTACTTGACCTGCTCACATCGGACCGGGCTGGCACGAATGCGTACGCAAGCTGGGGATGCCGCTCGCGTCCGTCGTAGCCGTCAGTCAATCAGCAGGTTTACTGGCTTGCAGGTGATATTGGCTTGCCCCGAAAGCCTTTGTGGGGCCCCATACACCTGTCCAATAGTGATGATGATAAATACGCTAGGACCCAAACCAATTATAACTTAAACAATATTATAAAAAGCGGCCAAGTATTAGGAACATTTCTACCTAATAGCTATGTTAGTAATTATATTCTACACAGGGTGTCGTCATTTTTATGGTTCCTTTGCCAAATGCTAAATGAGAGTTGCAGAGTTTGTTGGGCAGACTGAACTTTGCCAACCAAGCGGTCCCTCAGGGACGCCTGCACATTCGCAGGGCATAACTCTTTAAAAAAAAGTTTCTTCAGAGAAACGGAAAAAGAGAACTGTGTCCCGGAGTGCGAGAGGACTTAGAGTAGTGGTTGGAGGCAGTCCAACCCCACTTCAGAGGAAAAAGGTCACTCATTTCCTAACCACAGACGCAGCGAATGCGGGCTGTGGTGCCGTGCTAAACAATCAATGCCGATCAGGCAATTGGGGTCGAAACCAAAGAGCTTGGCATTCCAATATGAAGGAAATGTTTGCGGTGTTTGCTGTGATCAGGTCTCAAGGCGTCCTGTTACGAAATGCTCACATTTTAGTACAAACGGACAATAGGACTCTGGTAGCTTATATCCAGAACCCGGGAGGCACCCGCTCTCGGAATCTTCTAGGGCTAACTACCAGGTTACTGGACTTTTTTTTTTTTACTAACATCTCTGGCATAGCCAAAGCCTATTCTCTTAATTAATATGTAAGCTAGTCTGCTAATGCTTTTAGTAAGAACCCGAGCAGGGTTTACTTCTTATTTATCGATTCTTACTTTCTATATATGATCACGCTTTCATTCTTGTCCTCTTGTACCATACCAGTTCTCGCTTTTATTCTTCTCGTACTTTCATTCCGTTCCTTGCATACTAATGGGATATGGGTTAGGGTAAGGGGACTATATTTTTGTTCTTTACTTTATTTACTCTTTTTATCTTATCAAGTAATTTCTTCTTTATTTATTTTTGTTACTATTATCTTGTAAATAATATCATCTTTAACAATAATAATACGTTGGTTTTCTTATAATTAAATACAAATGGTTGCTAATTCTAATTACATTACACACAGCTTTAATTTCTTCATATATATACAACATTTTTTAACCTTCTGGCTAGGTATACAATTATACCTGCCAGAGGTTATTATAGACTATTTTTCTTATTGACTTTACGTACAATATTTTCTGCGAATTCTAGAAATTCCTCCCTGTGCCTTTGCATTATTTCGGGAAAATTAGCCACTTTTATTTGTTTCCTTAGTTGACTTTCGATGTTGTGTCTGTCCCTCGCATAGATTGGGCAGTCCACGAGCAAATGTGCGACTGTCTCCTCGATGCCAGGCTCGCAGGCGCATGATGGGTCTTCCTTACACTTGAACCGGGTCAAGTATTCGGAAAACCCACCATGCCCCGTCAACAACTGGGTTGTAGTGCCGGCGACCTCCATCTTGCGGACGGTTCTGTATGCCGCCACCGCGCATGGGAAGAAGAGCTTGGTGCCAGAAGCTGTTTCACCCATCCTGTACCTTTCGTTCCATTCGTCAAGCGTGATCTGCCGCAGGCCACGCTTGACGAATGAAACTGGGCACAGGCTGTAGTGTGGAGCCCTCTTCGACCTCAGAGCCGCCTCCTTAGCCAGTTGATCGGCTCGTTCATTGCCCTCCAACCCTGCGTGGGCCTTGACCCAGAATAAGGAAATTTCCTTGCCCTGGGTCAAGCCCCGTTTGATGTTACACCTGGCTTCAACGGCCAGAGGGTGGAGGGCGTGACGGTTTATGACCGTCAGGAGAGCGGCTCTACTGTCGCTGAGGATGCCGAACGTGGCCGCACCTCGCCTGAGGACCTCACTGGTCGCTTTGCATATGACCAGGAGCTCGGCCTGGTAGACGGTACAGTGCGGTGAGAGAGCAAGTTTGAGGGTCCCGGTTTCGGCCCCGTTATTCCAGATGGATAACGCGGCGCCGCCGCGACCCACAATCTTGCTCCCGTCCGGAAATATGCACGTCTCGATCGTGTTCGTGTGTTGATATTGATCCTCGTCTACCAGGCTTAAGAACTCCAGGTTCATATGCTCCGCGGAGTGAGGCTCCTCTTTAGCTGGAGCCATCCGTTCAATCTCCCTGTCTCCCAACCATGACTGGAACACTCTTCTCTTGGCTTCATACAACGAGGCCACCTCACGAACTCTGAGGTCCAGAGGGAGCATGCCAGCCAGGATCAGCCTTGAGTTCAGGGAGACTGTCCGGTAACTCTTGGTCAGCTTCTGGGCGAATCCGCGCTGCACCACGTTCAGCTGCTTTCTGACACCAAGCTTGTCCACCGCCGCGCACCAACTGCTAGCTGCATACAGAATCGTCGGCTCCACAGCCGCGTTATAGATGGTCCGGATCACCTCCGGATGTAATCCCCAGATGATCCGGGCCATTCTCGCCAGCTTATGGTAGATGCCGATCGCCTTACTGCATACATTTGTGACATGTGTGTTAAATGTGAGGTTGTGGTCGATAGTGAGCCCTAGGATTTTGATGTGGTCGGACAGTCCAATGTCTATCCGGTCCATGCTGAGGCGTGGGACATCGTACTTTAGCCTCCGCGTGATTACCATCGCACAGGTTTTGTGCGGTGCGAATTTTAGCTTCATTCCGATGCCCCGCTCCCGCACATGCTCGAGAGAGGCATTGGCCTGTCTCTCAATCTCTAGAGCACTATTCCCATCGAACACCAACACCACATCGTCCGCAAAAGCCTGAACGTGAACCGCCCTACTCTCTAGCTCATGAAGCAGTGGATCCAGTAGCAGGTTCCACAGCAAAGGTCCGCCGATTGAACCCTGAACGCATCCTTTCTCCGTGGGGCGTCTGCACTCCTCGCCCGCATACCTTACCCTTACCTCCCTGTCGCTAAGGTAACTACTGATTACTCGTCTCAAGTTTGCCGGACACTTCTCCTCCGCTAGCCGTACTTTTATAGCGGGCCACCAGGCGCTATCGAAGGCGCCCTCTATGTCCAGGGACACCATAAGGACTATTCTCTTCTCATTGAGACGAGCCCTTATGTGCCCCATGAGGTCATAGAGGGCGTCCTCGGTGCTCCTTTGGGGCATGAAGCCGTACTGGCGAGGACTAATCCTCGGCAAAAGGTAAAACTTGAGACGAGCAACCAGCATTCTCTCGTACACCTTCCCCAAAACGGGCAGTAGACCAATAGGTCTGTACAATTTGGGGACGGTGTACGAGTCCTTTCCTGGCTTTCTCAGTGCAACCACCACGGCTACCTTCCATATCTTAGGAAAGTAGCCGTGGTGGAGGCACCGATTCAGCAGCTTCAGGAAGAGTAAGGGGTCAGCCCTTATGGCGTGGGTGCAGATGTCGGCCGTAAAGCCATCCGCCCCCGGATCTTTTTTCGGATTGAACCTTTGAAGGGCATTGAAGAGTTCGCTCATCGTAAAGGGTGGGTCATCCTCACAATGACCCCTTTCGTTGTCCACCTCTTTGGATTTTTCACGCAACCTTCGATGCCCCTCACCGTCCTCCTCTTCCCGGTCGGTCGGGTAGAAGGTTCGGGCAAGTAACTCAACCGAACCCTTGGCGTCCAGGTATGATCCATCAACGGCAAGCGGAGTGTCCTCCTCCCTTGCTGTGGCCCGGAAAATAACCCTGTAAATTCCCTCCCAGATGCCCTCCCTGTCCTGCTTTCCGCAGAAGTTCTTCCAACTTTCGACCTGTGCCTTTCTTACTTCAAATTCATACATCTCCTTTTGTTCCAGATACAACGCTACCACCATCTCCCTTCGGTCCGGCGCTGCATTCCTGATGCGATGCAGGCTACTGGACTTAACTCACAGTTACAGCATAACAATGACAGCCTGCCACTTGCCAGAGAACCTCAATGGTATTGTAGATTGCCTGTCAAGGGAAAAGCCAGTGCCAGAGTGGCCCTGGCTGAGAGGGGTTCTGGTGGATGGGACAACGGGACTGAATCCCCCTCAGGTGGACAAAATAAACCTTCAAGTGTGAAAAGTTAGGGGTGGGAAGATCACATTACCAACTGGGATAAAGAGGAGCAGCTACTGTTAAGGCAGAGTTGGCGTCCTTCCACTTTAAATACGTATAAGGCCCCTATAAGAAGGTAGTGGCGATGGTGTAAACTGCATAAGATAGGAGATAAGAGCCCGGAGGGCAAAGACGTAGCTAGATTTTTGGCTAGCCTATACCTGCAGGATAAGTTCACTTATAACACTATTTTATAACATAAGTCAGCAGTTTCCACATATTGCGCAGCAACAGTAGTAACCTATCTAACAACTTTTTTATCCATCAGGTATTGAAAGCCATTTCCCATTCTAAACCAACACCTATCAAACTACCCATATGGGACATAAGCACATTATTTGATTGGCTAAAATCATCTGTCTGTTCAGGTTCCCATTTTGATCAAAGTAGACGTACTGCCTTGATTCTGCTACTTGTGTCTGGTCGAAGGCTGCAAGACCTGACCCTTTTAGAAGTCAGTAGCCAAGGGTTTACGGAGTCTGCCGACTCTGTAACATTCTGGCCCGAGTTTGGGACAAAAACGGACACGGCTTCGCATAGACAGTCAGGTTGGCTCCTATTACGACATCAGGACCCTAGGATCTGTCCAGTAGTGCATGTTAAGGAGTTACTCAGATTATCGGAAACCAGGCGTCAGGAAGGCTAGGTTAAATACCTGTTTATCTCCGTGACAGGGATAGTTAGGCCAGCATCCAAGACGATGATTGCAGGTTGGGTGCGGTCGGCGTTTAAATTAGCAGAGATCGATGCCTCCCCTGGCAGCATTAGATCAGCAGTGGCTTCTCGAGGGTGGTTATACAATAGGCCAGTACAGGAAATTTTAGATAGGGGAAATAGGAGATGTGTGGATACGTACACTAGATTCTATTGCATAGAGGTAAATAGACCTTTGAACGAGGGGACAGTAAGTTACTCCCTATATGAAAATTTCCAGGCAGTATAGGGCAATACGGTGCACCGTATTGCCCTATACTGCCTGGAAATTTTTATTGAATTGTTGATTGAATTATTGAATTCTCTACCCCTCCGATAAGGAGAGTCTTGAGTTTACTGGTACAGAGAAGATTCAGAAGAGCTAGATTCGGATATAAGAAGATACCCAAAGATTTTATTGTATCCATTATTATTGATACTTATTCATATTGCATTCTTGTGTGTGAAGTGCTTTTTCTCTGTTCACCAGCAGATATAAAACAGGTCTTCTATTACCTTGCTGTGTTTTCGAAGGCATATAATATGACATATGACGTTTTGCATTAAGACAAAAAAAGTATTACATGTTGGAAAAACACAGCAAGGAGCCCAGGTGCTTGCTGATGAAGACTGCAATGACGTTTCGACGCTGATATGGCGCGAACACTCGTGTAAGCGCCCTCTGGTGAACAACATAGGAAGGTATTCTCGGTTTCTCTATGATTTATCGATGGTTTTCTTGTATTTTGACAGATTCATACGAATGACATCTTCTATTACTTTGCTGTGTTTTCTCGAACATATAATACCTGTTTTGTCTTATTGCAAAACAGTCATATTTTAGAAGTTACAGGGTCGGGGGGGGGGGGGGACACATTTTATCACTTTGGAAGTCTCTCGCGCAAACTTTTCGGTTTAGAAAAAAATGATATTAGAAACCTCAATATCATTTTTGAAGACCTATTCATAGATACCATACACGTATAGGTATGGCGAAAAAAATTATTTTGAGTTTCAGTTCTAAGTATGGGGAACCCCCGAAAATTAATTGTTTTTTTCTATTTTTGAGTGAAAATATAAATGCCGTTTACAGAATACATCTACTTACCAAGTTTCAACAGCATAGTTCTTATAGTTTCAGAAAAAAGTGACTGTTATATACGGACGGACAGACAGACAGACATGACGAATCTATAAGAGTTCCGTTTGTTGCCATTTGGCAACGGAACCCTAAAAAGACGTATCCGTATTTACGCCTTTGTTGCTCTGGGTGTGCGATATTATTCCAGACTATACCTAATCTATTTCTGTACCAAACTTAAGCTAGATTCGTTCAGCCGTTAGAGCTTGATTGCAAAACAAACATCCAGAAATATTATCACAAACTTTTACATTCATAATATTAGTACGATAATATTGGTTATAGAATATGGATGAACATAGCTAGACAATTTTTTTGTAAATACGTGTAATTTACATAGAAACGTCCAGACCTATACAAATATGAGCAGGTATCAAAGCTGATCTAAGATAAATTTACATCGCTAACTTTGGGACCTCCTAATTTATATTTAGTAACAAGTTAACTGACTTAGGTTTTACTGTAAACTATAAATTCAAAAGAGGTTTAGTCTGTACCATGTGAAACTGGACAGCTATGAAAGTTTTAAACGAAGCTCTTTGATGTAATATATCTTTCAAGTAATTTAATGTATAGCTGTTTCCTTTCGGTGTTGTGTGTATTAGGTAGATTTCGATGAAATCGATCTACCTATTGGTTTTACTGTCGAATTTAAAAAAAAAATATTCATAGGTCTAGTTATGACCCCCTGAGTCCGAAATGACCACTGGTCAAAAAGTTTATATATATATGTATATATATGTATGTATAGTTCCACTTCCCAAAATTTGCGGCACTCTCACGGTCGATTTTTGCCCCGATCGCTTTCAAACTGCTGTCAAAAATTGCTTGGGTGTAAACTTAGTTTAAGTTCGTGAACGGGTGGAATCCGGCCAAAGGGGACGGTAGAGCCTCACTTTTTGTGAAATCAGTTTTTCCTCAAAATTTCACGTTCCATGAAAGATATTCGAACCGTTCTAATTTTATCCCATAGTATATATGAATACCAACAACTTTTAATTATAAACCTATAAGATTAAAACTTTAACTAAAAGTGGAGGGGGGAAAAACCAACATTTTTCGGGAAAAAAATCATAACTTCTAACCGGTGAACATTCTTGGGGTCGGAAACATTTTTAGATCGATCGATCGATTCTTAAATCGATTTTTAAATCGATAGGCCATTTTTAAGTCTAAAATAAATATCTGGAAAGTTTTTCGCCAAAAGTTACCGTTTTCGAGAAAAAAAATTAAACATGTTAAAAATAATATTAATTGCTTCACGAAATCTGCCTGTGCGTTCCCCCTGCAGGAACGGATTTTTTTTTAATTCCAGACGGTGTTTTCATAGGCTATTCAAAAGTACTTGGCAATAGCCTTTAAATAATCTATACCTATATATATATTTATATATATATATATATACAATAATCTATATCTGTACATACACACTACATAATGTCCAAATAAATAAAATTTAAATGTCTCTTTGTAATATTAAAATACCAGTTTCTTAATCAATACATATGAGTGTATGTACGATGCTCATAATATAAATTTCTCTGTCTAATGCCCATAGCGGCTGGACTGTTTTCGATGGAATTTTCACTGACAGATAATAGCAATATTTTTTTAAATTTGAGTTCAATTTTTCTGTCGAATTTCCAAATATTTCTTTTTTATAAACCTTGTGCTGACAAATTACGACATATGAGGTTCCCAAATCCACAAAACCATTCTTTATTTATTGATAACATAATATACAGATTGAATGGTTAACTAGAATTGTTATACAAAGCCGAAGTCACCAAGTGTGGTTTCATTCAAATATCAGCTGTACAAGGAAACCCTCAAAGAAGTTTGGTATTTTACACAAAAACTTTATAGATACCTTTTATTGCTAATATCCTCAGGGTACTCTTTAGTTATTCCCAAGAGACAGATTGCGTGATAGCCAGTTTTGTCCCTTTCGTACAAAATCTCTGGATTCAACGATTTAAGATTTAAATTTGGGAATTACGGAAATATATGCGTAGGACCTGATTGTAGACACACTTAAGATAAAACTTTTTAAGGGTTATAAGTCAAGCTTAAATTTGGTATATAAATAGATTATAGTCTAGAATCATATATAGGCTTTTTTATCCCTGAAATAAGATCCCATGGAAAGTGTGCACGACACAAATAGACTATGGACACATGTGCCAGTGACATGTAGATTAGTAAGCGTGAATATAATGAATGAATTATGAAAATATTAGGTTTACGTAAATTAAAAACGTAATTATGTAATTACTGTGATAATAAGCTAAGATAAATAGCTTACTACTGTTATGAGTTAGTTTTCTGAGTAACTAAGTATGTTAGAGCCAAATTTAATGAAGAAAGTACACTCCCTGAAAAACATAAGTAGCAAAATATAATTACGACAATGCATTACTCAGAATCTAACATAACTTCGTATAAATAGGAAATACGACTTTGTATACTAGTATGTAAGCTTAATTACGCCCCGCGACTGCCTACCACGAAGTAAGAAGCGAATATGCGCTCCCCCGGCTGGTGCCATTTTATTATATAGTAGCTCGCGGGAGGCAGGGGCCATATATAAGTCTGAGGGGTCATTCCGCCCGTCATTCAGTAGCCCGACCTCGCGCGGTACAGGCGTAAATACCTATTATCGTGCAACTCTTATTGCTACCAATATACATATATGGTATATGATTAATATGTATAACATAAGTTTTGTGAATAAATGGAAATGCGGAGGTGAGGTACTTTGGATCGCAGGCCAGCACTTCCAAAAACTATAAAAGCAGGGACCATTTGTTACAAAATTACTCTCTCTCAGTACGCGGTCAAGAACAAGGAAGCTCAACAGGAAGTAGTACATCAAGGGTAGTGCTGGGCCAAGACCATCCAATGCCTCGCTGACGTCATTCAAGCCACCCATCCAAAGTGTTTCATTCTTCGACTCAACATCTCAACATACCCACTGAAGTCGACCAAGTAGTGGTAGTCTATTCGGAACCGTATTAGGGGTAGGCTGTCACGAACAACGGTCCTTAACAGAAAGCATAAACGGGATCAGAATTCCAACAACTAGTAAGTTATATAATAATTCATTTATTTCTTCAGATAAATAATAGTAGTTTATGCAACTGTCATACATATAAGAAGGGGTATTAAAACACGAGAGTCTGTTTATCGATTAATAACAGGTTAGGATAATAGGTTGACTCGAGTGTTTTAATACCTAAGTTATAGCAGTTTCATACACTACTTTGTCTTCACTCATAGGAAAAATTTAAATTAAACAAAGTAGGTAGGTTAAGGAAGTAATTTAGCGTGCGCCATTTTTTCACAGTTCGAACTGCGCATGCGTGCGCCAATTTTTTTTTCATTTTCAGCCTAAAACCTTAGACTAGTTTAATCAATAAAAAAAGATAGCGGTGCTATAATGAGTTTTATCTACACCCATGCTTTAAATCCTCTATAAAAGATTCTGAAACAGTTAGCTTATTGCCAACATTAATACATCCAATGTCCCAATAACCATAATATCATTCGAACGGGTGTTATAATGTTGTATGAAATTTCATAATAACACTCCTTTCGCTTTATCAATCTCTTCCGCGCAAAGGGTTACTCATCAGACAGCCAAATTCTTACCGCTCGATGCGTGGAATCTGTATGAGTTTCAAAAAAAGAACTGTCATTCACGCGCGTTGCATTGCACTACCACAGCGGCGTGGCGGCGCGCCGTAAAAAAAAATAAAGCTTATTCGTTCGAATTCGAATTCCCGCTATTTTTATTCGCTATTATTTCTGCAAATTGTTTTGTTTACTTACGAAAATGAGCGATTCAAGTTTTGATAACACACCTCCAGACATTTCGAATGCAGCAAAGGACATTTCTAACAAATTACTACCGGAAAAATCTAGAAAACAGTATAAAAAGGCGTACCAAGATTTCATGAATTGGAAAATATCAAAGGGCAGTACATCATTCTCTGAAGATGTATTATTAGTTTATCATGGGTGTAGATAAAGTCTTGTATGCAACTGTATAATTAGGTATTAAAACACTCATGTGATACTATTATCACACTCAGCTTCGCTTCGTGTGATAAACCCACATTCATGTTTTAATACCCCTCATTATACCACAGTTGCATAAATAACTATTATGATACAGTTGGCGGGGCGGTACTATAATAAGTTTTATTTTTAATTTTATGTATATGCGTTTATAAAGTGCGTATGTATAGAATCGTCTTTGAATTAGTAATTCGAATTTTTCGATTTGATTGTAGATAAAATTCATTTTGTAAGTAACATTTTTTACCTAATAGCTATGTTAGTAATTATATTCTACACAGGGTTGCGTCATTTTTTAGTATTTAAGTTATAATTAAATAAATTAATTCATAAAAACATTTTTTGTAAATATGTATGTTACATATAATACATAGAAACACCCAGACCACTGCAAAAATACATATTTGCACTGAGCGGAATCGAACCCGCGACCTCTGATTTAGCAGTCGAACGCACTACCGCTATGCCATTGGTTTTGGTCCTAGTGTATTTATCATCATCTCTATTGGACAGGTAAGCCAATATCACCTGCAAGCCAGTAAACCTACTGATTGACGGACGGCTATGACGGACGCGAGCGGCATCCGCGGCTTGCGTACGCAATCGTGCCAGCCCGATCGGATGTAAGCCGGTCTAGGTTTTTTTTCGTGCGGAACTCCCCTCGGATATTCCCCCGCCGGCCAGCGAGGGTGATTATGTCGGCCTTGAACCGACTAAAACCGCACGCCGTCCCGGGTCTTCAGAAGCCGGGGTGTAAGGAGTAAGGCATTTCACTCGCACCCCGACTGACGCTGGACCATCTCCGGTTTCGAGATGGCCCCCCTCGGGTTGGGGAACCACGGTGTCCCCATCTTGCCCCGGAAAGGGGCCCTTTTCATGCTGGAGAGGTTAAAAGGTATTATTTTGAAAAGGTATTTATGTTTTAAACTTTCTTGAATGAGTTTAAATAAAATAAATAAATAAATATTCTACGACATTCTAGACCCAAAGTAAGCATAGGTTAACTAGCTTGTGTTATGGGTTCCAGACTGCGGATAAACATACTTATATACTTTTTTCGTAAATACATACATATTATACATAGAAACACCCAGTGAAATGGTATTATTTATATCACCACGATGGCGAAACAACGCTGAGAATTTTTACCTCACATCTGTTAATAATACAAATACCATTCATACAACATAAAAAAATGATTCGTCTTCACGACGTATTTGAAATAAAGGAATATTGACACGTGTTAATTATTGCAAAATGAACTCTATGGACGTCTACATTATCTCATTGGTTAATGCGTATTAAAATAATTTATAAAGGGTTTTAAGAACCAAATAAGATGTAATTTGATTTCTTTGTCAAGCTTTGATACGAGACTGTTGGTTAGTAAACGTACGCGTTTACCAAATTTTGCACGATTGAATGTCGCTATGCTTTGTCTGACAATGAGTTTGTATTACGTAGATTGAGAGTTAAGTGTTAAGCGTGGCATGTTGCATGGAAGGATGGTAATTTAAGGTTAATGGTGTGTATATAATTAAAATATGCTTAATTTGAACTAGTTAAGATGTTTGTTTTAAAATAATATTGGTACGCTATTTTAAATACAAAAAGTTATAATGTTTGGCTAAAGATCCAATGCGTGGGTCATTTCTCATAAAAAAATACTACCTGATACCCAAGTGACGAAGCGGCGTGTGACGTCATTTGGATGCAGCAAGCGGGGAGTCAGTGGAATATAAAAACTGATTTCAAACGGGGACACGAGAGTTTTTTTTGTAGCTGGTTGAAGTGCATACGCTCTGTTAAAATAGTTGGTAATTTCGTTGGCTGTGTTATGCTAATATAATTGGTGATTCTTTTGACGAGTTGTGCATACTAGACAGTGACAAATGATAACGCTCTTTGGATTGAATATCTAAAGATTCCTATATTTTATAAATACCTTTCTCTATATAAACCCAATCTCCTGAAACGTGGCAAAAAAAGAACTGGTAGGTAACATAGCCTTAAATTCTGGGATTGAGTCTGATTTCGGAAGCGTTTCAAACACCTATTTCCTATAATCTAGGATCCGTGGAATAGTTTTAGGGGTTTTCGCAAGCTATTCCATTCCTTATCCTTAGTTTAGTTCGCATTGTTATTCCCTTTCACACAATTCGCATAAATTCACACATATCAATTCATACACACCTATTGTCTTTGGTAAGGGACAATAGACCGAGGTAAACATTAGGGTCATTTGAGTCTAGAATTATTTAGGTTAATCTGTCGAGGCGGATTAATAGGATTCGTAGGTAACATCATACTAAATACGTTTATTTAAGTGATAACTAACCGAAGTGAAGTGTTACGTAAATTATATCGCGTTAAGTCTTTGTTTACAAGATAATTATCATAAATAACTTAATCAATCCAACGGCAAATCCATTGTGTTTTAATTAAAGTAACCGTGAATTTTATAGTAAAGTTGTGGATAAATACGTTATTCAATAATTAAAAATAGATGTATTGAAAATAGTTCCAGAACATTGTCTGAATAAATCGTGATAGTTTGTTATATAACTTTAAATATATTACTAAATAATATAATTGAAGGTTTCTGGTAAATTTCTACTATTTTATAGTATATTGGTTTGAATAGCAAGATAAAGAACTGTGGTCTGAATTTATATGAAATTACGTTTGAAAGTGATTTAAATGATTACGTGAAATATCATTATCATTATAACATTTTATCTAGGCACTGTAATCAAATAATTAAGTGCATTTTAACACGGCTGAATACATCATTCGAGAATTAGAGCAAGTATAAATAATTATTCCGTTATCAGATACAGAACATTGATTTGAATGGTCAGAAGTTGACGAGTAATATATTAGAGTAAATTATCTAAGTGGCTGATTATTCATCTAACATTTGCAATATATCGAGTAACACAAGGAAATAGTATCAGTAATACACAGAGATGGTCGTTGGTGAACTCAATTAATATTCGACTTGTAAAGTGCAAAGAACACATAAGAGACGACGTGTGGTTTTAGTAGGTTCATTCAGAGACATCTGAAATATCATTATTTGCACACAGTTTTCTAACGAGAGGGAGTATTTTAGTCGAATACAGCAATAAATAAATATATGTGTTACAATCAGCTCACTTAATAGATAATTTAAATACAATTTTAGCTCCTGGAACCATTTGGGTTTTCAGTTTGAGCAAGTTATCAGTGTGTAGCATATCTGGGGTCTGCCTGAAATTCATAAATTATATTTACAAGCTAAAACAGATGAACTCATGTCAAATCAGTATTTATACCAGTCTCGAACGAAACCTACATTGGAATGCAGGCAAACCTAGATATGTGAGGCGATTTACGACGGGTCGGTTAAACTTGTAATGGTATTAATTAGTGAATACTAATATAAAAAAAGAGAAGAATACTATTATACGTTTAGCGTTAGTGGAGGTACTGATAACAGAATTAAATTACTCTTGAAAGAGAGGAGGAGAAAATATGTTGATTAAATATCAACCAAAAAAAATATATATATGAGCTCACGACAAAACATATGAAATATAAAAAATACAGGCCATTATCATATAATCTGGATCCAGAAAACCTCAGTTACCTGGTAGATACAATCTACGACCGTAAATGATAACTTGACATTTAAATCAATATCGTATATAGAAACTAGATTTTATGCAGATAGAGTTCATTTTATTTCAACAAAACTCAAAAGATTAGAACATTAGTTAATATATAATATAAACCGAAGGTTAAATTAATTCAGTGAGGAGAATAATCACGGTGTACATTATTTAAAATAAATCGGTTAGGAATTTAATTTCACAGTTTAGTTTTATGTTTAGTTAGGTTTAGACGATTACAGCCAAGCTAGTGACGAAGATAGCCTTAAGGGCGATTTCCCGTTACAGTTTTTGATGCCCGGTGACCAGAATTCTTGTCTAGTATTAAATTTTAATACAACGAGAAAAGAACCAACTTATAAATTACTACAAAACATACCACGCAGAATATCAAATTTTTATTTATTACGTCCGACACTCACAGAAATAGACTTTTAAAAGAGTACAAAACGCGTATTCATTGTTTAAAATCTATTATTTATTTATTGTTTAAAAAAAAAAATATTACACAACGTAGGCAATTACTAAAATAGTAAGACTTTCTAAAAAGGGTCCAATACACAATACACCGAAAATTATTACGGATATCATAAACATAGGCAAAACTTGGGTCAGTCTTTGTCTATATTTAAGCAAACTAAAACTTTGTTGACGCACGTGTAAACTCGTAACAATATTTTTTGCCTTACGATTCTCATAGACATAGTTAACAAAACGAAAAAAAATACAATAACTCGATACATTTGGACATTTCAAGGGGTCTTATAATAGGACCGTTTATCACGTACGAAACTGACATTCGTAAAAACTTAAAAACGCACTTGTGAAAACAAGACACTTAGCAATATTAGAAGTTTGAAAATCATTAATTTCAAAAAGGTTTGACAGTTTATTAGGATAAGATAATAAACGAACTCAAAAAGGTTAGGCGCACTTAACACACTTGGTGTTATTTAATCTTAAGAATATTCTTTGAACACTCGAAAAATATTCAAAACGATAAATTTCAAATACTTAACTTCTACTCGAAAAATATATTCGGATAACGTATCTAAGTGAATACTTAAGAGCAATTCTAACAACAAATAACCAATTCAAAATTGAGAGTATTTATTTTCACGTGGGAAATAATATATTTTAATAACAAACCATGAGCGGAAAGAACATGCGTAATAGTCGTAGAGGGACTAGCGGTAATAACAACATGAATAGTGCAAATCAGACTAATCAATTGTTATCTGAAATATTAAATAGACTTACGAGATTGGAAAACGAGCGAATTGAAAGTGATAGTGGTCATAGTTCAGGTTCTCCAATAGTACCATTGACTAGCTCGGAAACGAACAATATTAGTAGTGAGACAACACGTCAAACGGTAATTGTACAGGTAAAGCAAAAATTACCTACATTCGATGGCAATAGGATGCACAATCCAATGAGTTTCTTGAGGGATCTTAAAGATTATTTTTCTATGACGGGACAAGACCTAAATACAGAACGAACATTAAGTTTAGCAATAGAATCATTATCAGGGGAAGCTAAAATTCGTATGAATATTTATAGAGATTATTGGAAGTCGTTTAGTGATTTTGAATCGGATTTCCAGAATGTATTTTGGAGCCAGGCAGAACAGGAAGTAGTAAAGTCTAGATTTATGACTTCAAAATATAATAAACAGAACGGGAGTATGGAGAAATATTTCGCGGAGCAGTTGGATAAAGTTTATGCTTTATCATTGCCTTTTACGGATGCAGAAAAGATAAATACCATTTTTAGGCAGTATCCTGAACATATACAAGTAGCATACTTTAGTAGACAACAACCTATGACAATCAGAGAAGCAGTTGAATTTTTAAGACATCTGGAAAGAAATATAAATGTAGATAGGCTCGGTAGTTCACAATCACAGAGTTCCACAGTAAATAGATATGAAAGACCACGCGGTGCAAACGTCAACACGAGGTACAGTTCGGTGCGAGTAAATACAATACGGTTTAATTCCACGAATCGCGGAAGAGGCAGTAATACACGGGGTTATCCTTATAGGAATTATAACAGGCTGGGTCGAGGTGTAGCATACGGTAGATACTCTAATATACGGGGAGGCGTTAAACCAATTGAATTTAGACCGGAAACGAAAGATCAAAACACAAATAATAGCGAGAATAATACGGAAACTAATTCTAGTACTAAGTAAAAAAGGTAGTCATTAAGTTAAGGTGGAACATGTGGGCTCCTAAGTTCAAAATTTCGTTTTTGTTAAAACATTTATTCATAAAAAAAAAAACAAATAGTTCCAATAAGACCAGCTGTAGGAGTAAAGGAGTTTGTCCGATTAATGACTTATAAGGCAGGAACGTTCGATATGTTTATCGAGATCAAATGACAATAATTATGTTATGCAAAATAATAAATCATGCAAACATTATTAAAAGATGCTGACATTTTAGACTGCGAAAAGAACTCACATAGATATTTAAAATTGCAAGAAAAAAAAAAAAGCGACAGTTTAGGAGGCGTGAATTTAACAGGTCTATTAGATGCAGGTAGATCTTGTTATAAATACATATATTCTATGCAGGATACCTATGGTAAAGTTAAACGATTATATACATTGCGGAATCTTACAGAACGAGTTACATAACATCCATTAATTGTTATACTCTCCTGGAACCCAAAACTAATAAAATAAAAGGAACTCACAACACTATTCGTTTAGCGTGATATTATATAAAGAGTAAAGAGATAGAGTCGAAGGAATGCATCTGGGAACTAATCCTAGAAGCAGATCTTCAAAAGAAGTCTGTTTCTACGCGAATCAACTTAATTTGAAGTCTGAGGAGGCGACTGAAATGGTATTATTTATATCACCACGATGGCGAAACAACGCTGAGAATTTTTACCTCACATCTGTTAATAATACAAATACCATTCATACAACATAAAAAAATGATTCGTCTTCACGACGTATTTGAAATAAAGGAATATTGACACGTGTTAATTATTGCAAAATGAACTCTATGGACGTCTACATTATCTCATTGGTTAATGCGTATTAAAATAATTTATAAAGGGTTTTAAGAACCAAATAAGATGTAATTTGATTTCTTTGTCAAGCTTTGATACGAGACTGTTGGTTAGTAAACGTACGCGTTTACCAAATTTTTCACGATTGAATGTCGCTATGCTTTGTCTGACAATGAGTTTGTATTACGTAGATTGAGAGTTAAGTGTTAAGCGTGGCATGTTGCATGGAAGGATGGTAATTTAAGGTTAATGGTGTGTATATAATTAAAATATGCTTAATTTGAACTAGTTAAGATGTTTGTTTTAAAATAATATTGGTACGCTATTTTAAATACAAAAAGTTATAATGTTTGGCTAAAGATCCAATGCGTGGGTCATTTCTCATAAAAAAATACTACCTGATACCCAAGTGACGAAGCGGCGTGTGACGTCATTTGGATGCAGCAAGCGGGGAGTCAGTGGAATATAAAAACTGATTTCAAACGGGGACACGAGAGTTTTTTTTGTAGCTGGTTGAAGTGCATACGCTCTGTTAAAATAGTTGGTAATTTCGTTGGCTGTGTTATGCTAATATAATTGGTGATTCTTTTGACGAGTTGTGCATACTAGACAGTGACAAATGATAACGCTCTTTGGATTGAATATCTAAAGATTCCTATATTTTATAAATACCTTTCTCTATATAAACCCAATCTCCTGAAACGTGGCAAAAAAAGAACTGGTAGGTAACATAGCCTTAAATTCTGGGATTGAGTCTGATTTCGGAAGCGTTTCAAACACCTATTTCCTATAATCTAGGATCCGTGGAATAGTTTTAGGGGTTTTCGCAAGCTATTCCATTCCTTATCCTTAGTTTAGTTCGCATTGTTATTCCCTTTCACACAATTCGCATAAATTCACACATATCAATTCATACACACCTATTGTCTTTGGTAAGGGACAATAGACCGAGGTAAACATTAGGGTCATTTGAGTCTAGAATTATTTAGGTTAATCTGTCGAGGCGGATTAATAGGATTCGTAGGTAACATCATACTAAATACGTTTATTTAAGTGATAACTAACCGAAGTGAAGTGTTACGTAAATTATATCGCGTTAAGTCTTTGTTTACAAGATAATTATCATAAATAACTTAATCAATCCAACGGCAAATCCATTGTGTTTTAATTAAAGTAACCGTGAATTTTATAGTAAAGTTGTGGATAAATACGTTATTCAATAATTAAAAATAGATGTATTGAAAATAGTTCCAGAACATTGTCTGAATAAATCGTGATAGTTTGTTATATAACTTTAAATATATTACTAAATAATATAATTGAAGGTTTCTGGTAAATTTCTACTATTTTATAGTATATTGGTTTGAATAGCAAGATAAAGAACTGTGGTCTGAATTTATATGAAATTACGTTTGAAAGTGATTTAAATGATTACGTGAAATATCATTATCATTATAACATTTTATCTAGGCACTGTAATCAAATAATTAAGTGCATTTTAACACGGCTGAATACATCATTCGAGAATTAGAGCAAGTATAAATAATTATTCCGTTATCAGATACAGAACATTGATTTGAATGGTCAGAAGTTGACGAGTAATATATTAGAGTAAATTATCTAAGTGGCTGATTATTCATCTAACATTTGCAATATATCGAGTAACACAAGGAAATAGTATCAGTAATACACAGAGATGGTCGTTGGTGAACTCAATTAATATTCGACTTGTAAAGTGCAAAGAACACATAAGAGACGACGTGTGGTTTTAGTAGGTTCATTCAGAGACATCTGAAATATCATTATTTGCACACAGTTTTCTAACGAGAGGAAGTATTTTAGTCGAATACAGCAATAAATAAATATATGTGTTACAATCAGCTCACTTAATAGATAATTTAAATACAATTTTAGCTCCTGGAACCATTTGGGTTTTCAGTTTGAGCAAGTTATCAGTGTGTAGCATATCTGGGGTCTGCCTGAAATTCATAAATTATATTTACAAGCTAAAACAGATGAACTCATGTCAAATCAGTATTTATACCAGTCTCGAACGAAACCTACATTGGAATGCAGGCAAACCTAGATATGTGAGGCGATTTACGACGGGTCGGGTAAACTTGTAATGGTATTAATTAGTGAATACTAATATAAAAAAAGAGAAGAATACTATTATACGTTTAGCGTTAGTGGAGGTACTGATAACAGAATTAAATTACTCTTGAAAGAGAGGAGGAGAAAATATGTTGATTAAATATCAACCAAAAAAAATATATATATGAGCTCACGACAAAACATATGAAATATAAAAAATACAGGCCATTATCATATAATCTGGATCCAGAAAACCTCAGTTACCTGGTAGATACAATCTACGACCGTAAATGATAACTTGACATTTAAATCAATATCGTATATAGAAACTAGATTTTATGCAGATAGAGTTCATTTTATTTCAACAAAACTCAAAAGATTAGAACATTAGTTAATATATAATATAAACCGAAGGTTAAATTAATTCAGTGAGGAGAATAATCACGGTGTACATTATTTAAAATAAATCGGTTAGGAATTTAATTTCACAGTTTAGTTTTATGTTTAGTTAGGTTTAGACGATTACAGCCAAGCTAGTGACGAAGATAGCCTTAAGGGCGATTTCCCGTTACACCAGTTTGCATATAACTGTTTGATAATATTATTTTAAAGTAACGACCGCAATTATGTTATCAGTTACAAGTTCCCTGCTAAGACACTTTCGATTTATGTTTTTTTTTTTTTATATTTGTTCCGTCAATTGACTGCACCCCGCTGGATGGTGAGAAGCTAGGGTGAAGTCCAGAAGATATGGGCCACCATATCTTCTGGACCCAGGTCAGCATCCCAGATGCTGACGATCCTAAAATGGTAGCCCCCTACCTTGACGGCCTCAAAAGATGCTGTTTCACGCCCCACTTGAAGAACCCGGGATTGTAAGAAGAAGGAAACACGTGCGCGGGCAGAGCATTATCGTGCGACAAAGAAAGGAAGCACCGAACCGCTGAGTTCGGGACTGTATGGTTTCCACCGTGTGCGGATGGCATCGCAGTCCAGCACGTGTTGTTCTGGATCGAAATGTGGAAGAGAAAATGTCGAAGTGTGCAGAAGGTGGGATCAGTTGAAAGAGCTCCTCAGAACACTCACCGTGGTAGAGGCGGTAAAATACAGCCAGAGAGGCAATGTCTCTACGCAGCTGCAGAGGTTCTAGGCTATTGGTAATCTCAGGACTCCCAATGATACGGATGGCACACCGCTGCAATCTGTCGAGAGCGTCTAATAAGTACTTTGCGGAGCCATCCCAGAGATGAGAGCAGTATTCCACGCAGGGGCGAATTTGTGTCTTGTACAAAAGACACCGCTGCTCTGGCGTGAAAAACCGTCTCACCCTGTTCAGAACTCCGAGGTTAACCAGCATGTCTGCTTGCTCTTGCGGCTCGTGAGCCAGTGAACCATCAGGATACCGTAGTGGCGGCAGCGAGGGCTGGCAGAAGTTGGATTGCACGGCTTTGGCCAGTCGCCAGTAGCCGCGGCTGCCTGCGGGATGCGACATGAGTTCTTGACCAAGCCGTGCTATGCGCTGAGCATCCGCTCTAATGTATGCCCTCTTGCAGTCCTTTGTGGCTCTGTTATACGCCGCCTGGAGGTGACCTGTTTTATGTTCCAGGTTGTACTTGTCCTGTGAAAATATGGGGCAGTCCGCGATAAGGTGTGCGACCGTCTCTTCGACGCCCGACTCGCACCTCCTTACACTTGAAGCGGGTCAAGTATGCGGAGAACCCACCATGTCCTGTTAGGAGCTGGGTCGTAGTGCCAGCGATCGGCATCTTGCGGACGATGCTGTATGCAGCCAACGCGCATGGGAAGAAAAGCTTTGTTACAGAAGTGGTTTCGCCCAGCCTGTACCTTTCATTCTATTCGTCAAGCGAGATCTGACGCAGACCTCGCTTCACGAATGAAACGGGGCACAGACTGTAATGCGGTGCTATCTTCGACCTCAGAGCCGCCTCCTTGGCGAGCTGGTTGGCCCGCTCGTTACCCTCCTAGCCCTGCGTGAGCCTTGACCCAGAATAGGGATATTTCCTTACCCTGGGTCAAGCCCCGCTTAATGTTGACTCTAGCCTCAATTGCTAGAGGGTGGAGGGCGCGACGGTTTATTACCGTCATGAGTGCGGCTCTGCTATCGCTGAAAATGCCGAACGTGGCCGCACCTCGCCTGAGGGCCTCACTGGTCGCTTTGCATATGGCCAGGAGCTTGGCCTGGTAGACGGTGCAATGAGGTGAGAGAGCAAGTTTGAGGGTCCTGGTTTCGGCCCCGTTATTCCAAATGGATAACGCGGCGTCGTCTACCAGGCTTGTAAACTCCAGGTTCATATGCTCCGCGGGGTGAGATGCCTCAATAGCTGGAGCCATCCGTTCGATCTCTCTGTCTCCCAACCATGACTGGGATACTCCTCTCTTTTCCTCGTATAACGAGGCCACCTCGCGAACTCTGAGGTCTAGAGGGAGCATTCCAGCCAAGATCAGTCCCGAGTGCAGAGAGACCGTGCGGTAGCTTTTACACAGCTTTTGGGCGAATCCGCGCTGCACCACGTTCAGCTGCCTCTGAATCCCAAGCTTCTCCACCGCAGCGCACCAACTTCTGACCGCATACAGCACCGTCGGCTCCATAGCCGCGTTGTACATGGTCCGGATCACTTCGGGATGAAGTCCCCAACTGATCCGGGCCATCCTCGCTAGCTTGTGGTAGATGCCGATCGCCTTTTTGCAAACGTTAGTGACGTGTGTGTTAAAAGTGAGTTGGTGATCTATTGTGAGCCCTAGGACTTTGATGTGTTTTGACAGTCCAATGTCTATCCCGCCCATGATGAGGCGTGGGACATCGTACTGAAGCCTCCGCGTGATTACCATCGCACAAGTTACTGGGGTCTTCTGGAGGGAAATTCACAGAAATAGTACAGAGTCTAGAATAGATGCGCAGTTATCGGGAATACGTTACCTTTATGTGGGTTAAAAACAGCAAAATGTCTTTCGAGCCTAGTCGGGATGGGATATACGACTACAGCAGGAAAATCTGAACACATTCGCTATGGATGGTTCTCTGCAAACTGAACATTGAAAACTGTACGGAGAACGTCGTCAAAATGATCTTACGTGAACTCGGAGTTTTGAACCAAGTTGGACGGTTGTTCACACCGCAATAACAATGTCTTTTGTATAAGCCAATAGTTCGTCACTGTGTGGAATACTTTGCTCATCTGATCATCGTCATCCTCATAGCGATTACCCTGTTTCGTCTAAAGCTTACACTTTGGAGCCCAGGGTAGGCATATTGGTTTTTAATGGTATGTTGGCTGTTCCAGGATCTACTGTCATCTGACTTCTTAGCCCTGAGAGGAAAGCCTGTGTCAGAGCCACGTCCATTATTCAAGAGGTGCACCGTCTAGTACGTAGGGTTGACTTGCGCTTCAAAGATGTTGTTTGGTCCTGTACACCCTAATTCCAAGGTTGATCTCTTACTGAAACAACGGATACTCATATCCTTTTTATTACTTCTAATAAAATGCTAAAAGCCCATTCTCTCATTTCATGTACTTGTAGGTTTCACTTACAATTTAATCTTACAATACCATTACTAAATATATTCTATTCTAAGTTTCTAGCATAATTAAGATAATAGACAAAGAATGGAAACAGTATCCATGTTTCGTATTTATCAAAGAGTTGGTTTCTTTGAAGTCGTACTTGAATAACTAAATTTTGAAATAGTTGTTAAGTTATCACAAAATGTATATTTAAACCTTTATACATACATATACATACAGTTAAAATTATAATTTCGTAACTAACTAGCTATGTTCGGTATCCTTACGATAAAGTCTTAAAACTCTTTATTCTTTGTTATTTGGTCTTTGCAAACTTATCAGCTAACGAGTGACATGAAGTTAGTTCAAGTCAAAAGAATTTATTTCGCCACGCACTGACTTTAATTAGTCCTTTGCCTCTTAAGATCTTTGTACCTTTCAGTGTTTTGGAGGTAAATATTATTCGGAAGATTTGATGCAAGATTGGTTTTGATATATCTTATTTTGTGAGTTTTTAAAACATCATGTTTGTGAGTTAAAATATCTGTAGTTATTAGGAAAAATATAAAATAATTAGAAACTGCATAATTTGTATGCACTCAATTTACTGCTGCATACTTGGCTGTATTTTTACTTGAGTGCTGTTAAAAAAAACTGAAACTAGTTTACATTTTATAATTAGACATGTCAAAGTAGTTAACTGTGTTCAAAAAAAATAGTACGTCGTTTTAAAAGGTGAACATGGTAAAGAAAAGTTTTAATATCAACACTAATGGGAATAGTTTGGATAATGTGGGTATTGAAGATGCAATGGATGAAACAGGTGAGTTGATGGTGATTTATGTGCTTAATGAAATCTTCAGAAGTTTACGCGAATGTCACACATTGAAATACAACTATTTTTTAACGGATTCTATCGCAATTTATTTGATGTTATTTTATAATTTATATTGAAACTGACGTTTCGGTTGCTTATCAGCAGCCATGGTCGCGAGGAGGCAATGTAAATTATGAAATAACATAACATAACTTCACGCCTGTATCCCCGAAGGGGTAGGCAGAGGTGTATTACGCACCCACGATTCGCCTGTTATGTTATGAAATAACATCAAATAAATCGCGATAGAATCCGTTGAAAATAGTTTTATTTCAATTATGTGCTTAAACTAGACCATCGACGATTTTTGTAAAGTACAAAAATCTTCGTACCTAATAACTGGTTCCGAATTTAAATTTTCATAAAAACTAAGGAGCAATCCAGCATATTAATTTTTCAACTCCCATAGTAGGAACAGCCTCCACAAATTGTGATAAATGGACTCAAATAGAGCTTCAATATTGTCTCTGAAAATTAAAATCTTAGAATACTACTCCTGAAATAATGCAACAATTATGTATCTGCGTTAGTTTTTTTTGCAACAAAAGAAATACGGATATGCAAGATCATGAAATACATTCTATCCGTTTTCTTTATTTTCTTTTCATTTGTCTACTTTTACTTTTCGTGACGGCCTCTGTGGCGTAGCGGTAGTGTATTCGACTGCTACGACAGGGGACGCGGGTTCGATTCCCGCTCAGTGCAAATATTTGTATGCATGATTATGTCTATTTACATTGGTCTGGGTGTTTCTATGTATAATATGTATGTATTTACAAAAAAAAAGTATATAAGTATGTTTATCCGCATTCTGGAACCCATAACGCAAGCTAGTTAAATTAGGCTTACTTTGGGTCTAGAAAGCGCTGTGTAGAATGTCGTAGAATATTTATTTATTTACTTTTAGGTCATTATCGGTACAGCTATTTGCTATTGGTAGCTTGCTGCGTTATTCAAATCGGCAGCGTAATGGAGATGTTGGGCTACGGCCTTGTAGTACCAGCGGCCAGCTGTGATTTGAAACTAACTTCAGGCCAAGCCAAGATCTTGAAATCGATTAATTTTGCTGGTATGTTATTCTACTCTCAATTTGCTGATTAATTAAAATATTAATATTCAGTCTTCTTTATCGCGTCAATGGCTGATAATATTCTGGCTTCTTCCTAAATTTAATTAGCCCAATACTTGGCCATAGTCACAGCGTTGTCCGTTACTCTACACAGGTCCTCGGTATCACCGGTGGAGGGACAAAGTGGGTAAGAGAGCAAATGCGACAAAAACTGGGATGGAGCTCTGCCATATTTTCCTTGCCACAGGCGATTTAATGACTTTCAAGTTGGCCAATGGAAACGATGTCCAGGCAGGCAGGATTCTTTTTGACTGATGAAACCTGCCGAAACCGGGTGTTTGTCACGTTTACTATCTTGCCCACCGTGGAAATTCTTAGTAAACAATACAAATAACATATTATGTATACTCTTTCAGGTTTCATATTCGCTGTGCCTTGGGGCTATATAGCAGATACGAGAGGCAGAAGACTAGTTATATTGGTGTCAGCTGCAGTTGGTTTTGTGTTCTCAATAATGGCCAGTTTTTCCAACAGTTACTACATAATGCTGGCAATCAAATTCCTCGCTAGTAGCTTGTAAGATGAACTTTAAATGTTTGTTGAATGAGCAAACGTTCAACGCTTTTTTTTTTACGTGCCGAAATCCCTTCGGATACCGGGGTGGTTATGTCGTGTCTTGACTAAAACCGCACGGTGTCCTCACATAACTTCATTTTTATTTTGTGGACATTTGAAAAACAATCGTTTTGAAATTGGAATGGAGCTGAGTTAAAAATAAGTAAATAACGGAAAGCAAACCGAATTGATGATTAAACTTACCTTTTCAATTAAAAAAATAACTGTAACTGCAAATATAAGTTTATGATACAAAAAAAAAATGTAAATAAATATGTGATATAACCGTTTTTATTTGAGCAGCTTACAACTACA
Organism: Cybosia mesomella; assembly: GCA_946251805.1. Lineage (NCBI taxonomy): Eukaryota > Metazoa > Arthropoda > Insecta > Lepidoptera > Erebidae > Cybosia > Cybosia mesomella. The sequence goes on along the minus strand of OX276402.1, from coordinate 28,990,127 downwards.
CGTTAATACTGATTTTAGTTCAACAGCAGCAATGACTTTGACACCTACTTACCTTGGAGAGAGCATATGCCGAAAGCAACGTGGCATGTATCTCTTTATTCTAATCATTTCTTCAGTTACAGCTGAAGTTTTTTGTTTCAGTAAGTACAAATTAATTAAATTAGTGTACTATTTCGATGACTTTCTTATAACCGGTAGACATTTACAATATCACTCCATCTTAAACTAATTCAAGCACACAGAAAATGTTTTTGAAATTAGACTTAGATTAGACAGATTTATGAAACGATACTATACGGTGATTAAATGGTCTAAGATTCGACGACAACAATATACAATCATCATCATCATCTTAGAATTGTCCCCGGTTGCTTCAAGGCTTTCTGTTCGGAGCCCGGGATACGGTTACTACTTTTTTCTCTTTTGTTGAGGTTAGCTTGAGCCGCAGGTCTTGGTAGAACCCCTTATACCCTGCATGATCACAATATACAAATTTAGTCACAAAGTCGCATTTTTTTTTCCTATTACAGTTCTGGCCTATTTAATTTTATCTCTGGATTTTGAGATTGCTATTCCGTTTCTGGTCACTTATAATTCCTGGCGTCTCCTCAGCTTAGTCTTGAGTGTGCCTCTTGGAATCGGCGCCATAATGTTGTACTTTCTACAGGAAAGCCCAATGTTTTTGGCAAATAAAGGAGAGACCAATAAGGCAATCGAGGTTTTGAGGATCATTTATGACACCAATTATGGAGATGGTGGTATGTATCCTGTAAGTAATATAAAGGAATAAATAATATTAAATAACCTTAAAAAAAAATCATAAATTACTATTAAGATAGAGCTGTCGCTGGCAACACATAATATGTTGTGTTGCGTTCATATTATTTATTTCATAAATTTACATATTTTTACAAAAACTACAATAATTTCGTAATACTATAATTGTAATACTTCCACTACTACTTATACTTTCAATTAAAAACATAAAAAAATGTGTTTTTCTATATTATCATTTACTGCCAGATTTGGAACGCGATTGGCGGAACATAGTCAGTCCTTCTCCATACCCATTAATTACACATGTTAAATTCTTCTTATATTATGCCAATTAATAAATTGTACCTGTGCAGTGTCAGCGAATGGTGGTAGAAATATGATGACACAAATTTGTCACAAAATTCGGCCGGGCGGACCACCGTGCACGATTGCGAAAAACCCTCCATAGTAATCCAATTTCGGTTTGATTGCGTTCAGGGGTCAGCAAGTGCATAGCTGGGCAGGGTTGTGGTCGCAGCACTAGTGGGACCGGTGGGTGTCACACGGTGCTGCGACGACAATCCTCTTCGGATGAGGCCGTCAAGCTGAGTGCCACCATTGTTAACATGGTATGTGTATGTAATGGTGACCCTCTTTCCTGAGACTTTACCTTCAGCTTACCATCAGGCGAGGTGAAGTCAATTTGACGTGTCCTAAATATATATAAAAAGCGAAAGAGACGCACAAAAAAATGCGAACAGTATGAATGAGGTTTTTAAAATGAAAGATATGGAAGTAAATGCAATGAAGATAAAAAATACAAAAAATAATATGATTACGTAAAATTATAGTTGAAGTTGAAAGTATAACGAGTATAAGCTGTGTATAAAAGAAAGCTTATTAGTTACAAATAATAAACACTAATTTGTTATAGATTCAATCGCTGATGAAGACCAACATGCTTCTTGAAACCAAATCATTCTGGGACTCCATAGCGAAACGTACAGTGCCAATATTTAGGCCACCGCTACTTTGGAGGACCTTACAGCTGACTTTTCTTCTCTGTATATGCTCTTTTACGTAAGTAGTTATTTCATATCAGCTGGAATTTGGCTTCTAGGAGATTCAGTATCTGTATATATTCTTAAATTTCTAATTCGATTGAATATTTCACACAATGCAATAGATTTTTAAAAAAAGTCCCTTTTTTCCAGAAATAATATTTTTTTCGTATGGTTTCCAACAATGGTGAATTCTTTCGTAACTGTTGCATCTGAAGATATCAGCTTCTGCCAGAAGATTACTACTGACGTTACGCCATTTAAGCATGACGTTAGTAAAATGAACTTCTAGTTATTAATTATTTGACACATATTTCTGAAAGATGATTTTTATTTTTAGAATACTAATAGATATTTAATCCTTTTTCAGATTGTATGTATAAACAGCAGGTTCATGAATATGATATTTTCTGGAATGGTCTTAACCCTATTATTCACTCTCTTTGATATCGCTGTTCTCGTTGCCGCTGTTTTATTCTTTACAAATTGGCGACGATCTTTCACCATTACATCCTTCTTCCTCGCTGGCATTAGCTGCATTGTGGTGGATATGGTGAATGACTCTGCTGGCAACACAATTCTTTACGTCATAGTACAACTCACTGGACTTGCCTTTAGTAGCATTAATTCTTATTATTTAAGCGTGTTCCCGACTTCGCATAGGTAAGTTTAGTGATGCATTTATCGTATAAACGTAATTGTGTGTTCTGCGCACAGATCCTTACATAATAAATAATCAGATGTTTTTTTAAGGAATTGATATAGTTATTCTGTCATTTGTTTCGATCCTTACACACTTTACGAGCTTCATCTACAGCCAATAAACCTATTTTGCAAGCCCACCGGTTTCGGTTTCTTCTGACCTTCCCACGTTCGACGTCACCTATTTGATCAAGGTTTTAATAAATAAATAAATAATATTTTTTATTTCTCAAAAAATTGTTACATGTTTAAGTACATAATGATTTACTGCTATTTTTTAGATAGCGTACATAGGTTTGGTGCTCGGAATTCCCAACTAGGTAAAGACCTGTATTTTCGGATTCAGTGATTTACTGAGAACTGTGGTACTGACAACAATATTATAGTACTTAGGATTATTATAGTTGCACATTATAAATTTTAAAGATAATAAAATGATATGAGACTAGAACTTACAAAGGCTGAACGATTGAAAGATTCTGACATGAAAAAAAATGTACAAAAGAAAATTGAGTGACATGCTAGACCATAATTGTAGTGCCATTAGTGGGAAGGATGTAGAGAAAGTATGGAAAGTGTTAAAAATGAATGTAATAGAGAGTTTAATTTAGTTGTAATAGAGATTTTTGTAATGTTACGAAAAGACAGAATTGAGATGGGATGATGCAACGAGCATTGGTAGAAGAACTGGTAGATGAAAGCTTGACATGATGTATTAGCTATGGTAGCTATTGATAGAGTAAGTGCAGGTATGGATAAAGATAATATAAAAGAAAAGAAACAAAACTATCAAAGTGTGGAAGAGATAGTAAAAGAATGCGTAGGAGGAAAGAAATTGGAGAGGCTTGAGAAGAGGACAACGCAAGGTTCCAAAACAACAAATACCTGGCCAAAAATTAGAAAGTTGTAGTTTTTGAGAGGAACCAAGAAATGACTAAATGTAATGTTATGATTAAAGGTGAATGTCTAGAACAAGTGTCAGAGTTTGTATACTTGTGTAGTTTGTTCACGGGGATAGAAGGTAATGGAAATATTGGAAAGAGAGTAACTGCGGGATATCACGTGAATGGTGCTCTACAATCCTTTATGAGTAGTCAGTCAGTGTCAAAAATGGTACAACTGACGGTTCTTAACGGCGTGCTAGTTCTCACATTGTATGGAAGTGAAATTTAGGTAAGGCGGATAAACCATGAAAGTAGAGTGAATGCAGTTGAGATGCAGTCATTGCACAGTATGTGTGGAGAAAAGTTAGCTGATAGAAGAGGAACACAGATATACGATAATGGTGTGGCCTGTAGGAGAATGTCGTAACGAGAATTAAAAAGGGTATACTAAGGTGGTTTGAGCACACAGAACGAATGAGTACTCAGCGAATGACACACGGAGTATGTAAGCACATTTAAGTGGGCAGGCAAGTCGGGGTCGCCCTCGCAGAACATACACTGATTAAATTAATGAGAGATTGAAAAAAAGGGCAGTTTAAAAGCAGTCGAATCCGGCACATGCATGTAGGGTTTAATGCCAATAGACGAAAGCTTGTGAAGTATGTAAGGACAGAAGCAGATGGTGGTTAGTTGTCTCTGCCTACCTCAAGAGAAAAAGGTGTGAGTCTATGAATGTATGTAATGATTAATTACATGAAATATAAAGTGTACCTACATAGATGACCGATTAGATACGCCTATATTGTCGGGGTGCGAGGGATATGCTCTATGGGCAACCTTACACCCCGGCGTTTTAAGACCCGAGAAGGCGTGCGTTTTTAGTCGGTTCAAACGCCCCCGCTGCCCGGCGGTGGGATATCCGAAGGGATTTACGCACGAAAAAAAAAAGATACGCCTACATCTTAGATGTAGTGTTTTGGTGTGTATGATGTATATAAACCATTATGTATAAACGTACATACGTATGTGTTTAATAAAGTGTATTTTTTTTTACGGGCGGAAATCCCTTCGGATACCCTACCAAGTGTATAATGTAATTTATTTATTATTGCGATTAACTCTCTCGGATCATTATGTTCAATTCTTATTACTAATTTAGGGATGGCTTACCTTTCTAAAACAGTTATCTATAAATCAATCTCTAATATTGGCGTGGCATACTAACTTTACAGGTTATTTTTTATTTGGTTACGTTCGTGTATTAGGTGAGGGAAAAGTAATAGTAATTATGTATCAGAAAATACGTATATCGGCATTTTTCAGGTTAATTAAGAATTGTAATTTTTATAGATAGCTTGTCACTTTTGAAGGAAGAAGCATAAATTTCAATATCTTAGCTGATCAATATTTGTGTGTGTTTTTTCACCTCAGCACTTAAAGAACCCAGGATTCTGGGAGGAATGAAACACATGGTGTTGTAAGAATTTCAAGTCTTTATGGTGTGGCAAAGAAAATAAATAAAGTTATTTCCACTGAATTTATACATTAGTATCATAAAATACTATGTATTGATATTTTATCGTTAATCGTTGTTTTGTAATTTCTTGCTTGTCTTCAGGGGTTTAGCTACGAGCATAGGTATCATGATGGCCCGTTTCATTTGTCTTGGAGGTGTGGACCTTGTAGGTACCATTGTCATCAACTATTGCAGAATCACCTTCTATTGCTGGGCTACTTTTCTCTTTGGTGAGTCAAAGTCGAACCCAAGACGTCATGTACAATTGTACAGCTACCGCATTCGGATCCAGGTAGTTCAATTGGTATTCTCTCTAGAAAAATAAGAAGAAAATTTAAGAATAATATTTAATGCAGGACACGCACAAGTTGACAAAGAATAACTCACTATTTAATCTTATATCTTACTATTTAATGTTATATTATACAAACAATGAAAACTGTGCAAATCCTTAATGTATAAGAAACTGTCACTGATCTAAGTCTCATCCTGGATGCTAACTTTTGAAGTGAAAACTTCTTTAGCGGCGTTGCGCCCTTTTTTGTAATGGGTGAAAAAGGTTAAACTCGCGTCAGTAAACACGGGACCTGAACGTAAGACAACCAATATAGAAGTGCTAATTTCACACTGTACTTAACAACCTTGGTGGCGCATTCGTCTAATGAGTGATTGTTAACTTCGTCAACACTGAGATCGATTCTGACCGAGGCCCTAGAAACACTTTTTGTCATCATCTAACTTTTTGTAATATTTATTCTATTTTGTGCCATAAATCTATTGACATAAAATGGAAATTAAACAAAGTGCATCTATTGATGAAAAAAGTGACGAAGAAATAGCGAAAGAAAATGAATGAGTAGTTTAAAAATATCAAATCAAATCAAATTCAAATCAAATTTATTTATTTCATGAAGCATAGGTTACACAAAGATGTTATAATCATAATAATAGTTCAAGCTATGTTCCGCCAAAGGCATACGAAATATTGAGTTAGGTGAATCATAATTCATACAAAATAGATAAACATGTCCATGCAGAATTCAAATACATAAGTTAATTAGGTCAGAACGTAAAGTAAAAGCAATTAATGTCAGAATAATCAAGTCAAATGCAAAAATGTCAAAATATTAAGAAGGTATGTCAAATGTTATATTTAGGGTCATTTTATAAATTTCATTGATTAAAGTTTATTTTATGAAGAGCTAGAGTTTATCATTTAGGTACTCACTTACAGAGTAATACGCTTTGGTGCATAATAATTTGACAAGTTTAGTCCTAAATTCAGGAACATTCTTACAAATCTTCATGTCATCTGGTAACTTGTTATAAAGTATTGTTAAAAATTGTTATAAAATATATTGGCGATGATGGTTCTGGTAATAATGATGGTGAAAAAGTCGTTGAAATTGTGGATGGAAGTTGATTTTTCTGAGAGATAAACTTATTATTGTAAAATAATTGTAATAGTTTTGAAATGTTACATTTTTAATGTAATATAAATTATTATGTTTGTGTACGATAGCGCAATAAATGAATATTGTATGTTACCACATAAATTATAGTACTTTTATACTGATAATTTAAGCAATTCGTGCAAAATGATTCCCTAACCATTCCAAAATATCAAAAATGCACAACGTTAATATTCAAGTTTTCACTCTCGGAGTGCAACGCGTCGTTTTTTTTCAATCTTAATTTATTGCAACCGCGTTCTTTATCACTACACCAATAAGTTATTTATTTATTAGTTGCTAACCGTATCTCCACCAACGCAGAAATCCGCGGCAAGTTGCTATTTTCCGTGATAAAAGTATTCTATGTTCCTCTTCCAATAAATGTCTCTTACGTCTTCATTTTATAACTCCTATAAGCTATCTCTTTGCCAAATTTAAACAAAATAAATTCAGTGGTCGAGCCGGGAGAGGTATGATTCAAATGATTAATATCATATGAGTTTATATCATCATATGAGTCAAAAAGTAAGGCACTTAAACTAATACTCCGCAACGATACAAACAAAGACATTAAAAGAGATTTTATTGTCTCTTATTGTCTTCACATTGAACCTACTTTTGTTTATACCTGCCTCTATGTTTCATTGGTGCTAAGGCATAATTTTGGATTCATATTAGCGTGTGGTAATTTTTTAACGTACGGGATACCCAAATCTATTCCGGTATTCACCTCACTGACCGAACCTAATGGTGAGGAAGGTATGTCGGTCTCGAATACACTAAAACCTACCGACCATGGCTGCCACTCAGTGCGAGAACTTTCATTTCGCTATTAAATAGATGATCTGTAGAAGTTAGGAGTCTGTTCTGTAGAAGTTCATCTACACTTTGCTAGATGGCGCTGTATACATGGGATCATTGTCATGCTTCCTCTGAAATCAATGACATTAAACGGAATACCAACAATTTATCATTTCTTGCTAGCATATATAATGGTGACCTTCATTGTTTAAATTTCATTTACATCTTTTTACCATCTAACGGTGTGTCATGGTGTGTCATGTGTCATGTAGGTTACGTGACTATATAAAATAAATTAAATAAGTGATATTTGCTGCAATTTGCTGAGACTTATTGTGTAGAATAAATGGTAATAAGAAGCAGTAAATATTGAATTTTCTTCTGTTTAGGTGGAATTGTGGCTGCAATATTTCTACCTGGAGACACCAAAAAAGCTACGTCTGTCGAAGAATAGAAGCACAGTATTACGTGATCATAAAGCTCAGTCAATAAGAATAAAAGCTTTAATGAACTATCCTTTTCAGCTCAATTTTTTAACGATATAATAAGCATATTCTGGGATATGCTAAACAGCACCAAGCTTATGCTTTTTGTAAAATCTAAACTAAGCACAGTTAATTATATCGGTTCTAAGATGCAGCTAAAATACTTATATTATATTCTGATATTACATCTGCATAAATTAAAAACAACCCCGAAATAAAAAACGTGCTGATTAGCCCTTTAACAATAACATACCTAGATATTCGGCACCGATGGGGTGAATGCCACAAGTATAAAAAAAAATGATACAAGCGTCGCGTCGTCGTGTCGTAGGACTTCAAACTGGTAGAGCACTCTGACATATTATCAGAGCGCTAAGAGGTTGTTTTACATCTCCATCTGACGTCATTTGTTTTTATTTCTATTTTATTGATAATTATTAATTAAAATTCAATCATTCAATTTTATTTTATTGTTACTTTTGAACTTTAATTTTAATTATTTCTTTGTTAATTTTATTCACGCTATCAAATTTCCATTTTTATTGTAATGATACTTATGATTTTAATTGTAATTTTCATTCTTATAGTTATTTTTTAATTTTTTTTTACATATTTATTAGGTCTACCAACAATGTTTTACTTCAAAGCATACAATAACAGTAATTAAAGCTAACTTATTACAATGCAAACATCACTTAAAGGTAAATACGGCATACAAAGAATGACAAAGAGAAACTTATACTAAGCTAAAATAATATAATAGAGACTTAAAACTAAACAACTTTACATAAAAATATATTAAAAAAAAAACAAGCTTACGTGCACTAAACTAAGAGACAAACTAAATATCTATATATCTAACTAAATAACACTAATAATACTTAAAATACGTTTTTGTTTAGCCTGGGTATCAAAGTGAAAGTCAATCCTGTCACTGAGACTGTTCACAACTCTAGACAGTCTCGCGCATGGAGAATTGGAACCTAAAACTGTCCTTCTTAGAGGTGGACAGAGTGGTGTGACTGGTTTGCGAGGGATCCTAGATGGAACATTGAATCTTAGCAAAGCCAGCAACCTTGGAGAATCAATTTTGTGTTGGAGGATCTTGGAGGCAAACTTTACCTCATTAATTTTTGTGCGTTGTTCCAAAGTTTTCATATTAAAACGCTACAAGCGGCAGTTGTAAGAACGTATTTTTTTAGTAATACCATTTAAAAATGCTAAGTGCCAGACAAACCGTTTTTGACATCGTTCGAGGCGCAGAGCGTGGGTTGCATAATGGGGACGCCAAACAACGCTACAATATTCAAAAATACTCCGTACCAGACTGTTGTATAATAGTATTTTAGTGCGATTATCGCGAAAACATTTACTATTTTCAAGCATGAATCCGAGCATTTTGGATGATCTTTAAATTACACTATCCAAGTGTGGTACGAATGTCATTTTTTTATCGAATGTTACACCGAGATCTCTTACATTTTCTACTTGAGATATTTTATCAGAATTGATGTAATAGTCATGACTTAGGGCTTGCGTTTTTCTCGTAAATTTTACGTGGTATTGTATTATTTTATTGCATTTAGCAGCATTCCGTTGTTCTTACACCACAAAATTAACCCATTAAGATCATTTTGTCGATTCCTGGCATCCCGATCCGATTCAACTATTTTCACAAACTTAAGATCGTCAGCATACATAAAAACTTCAGAAAATTTAAAACATTCTGGAATATCATTTATGAAAAAGTTAAACAGGATCGGGCCCAGATGTGACCCTTGGGGAACACCGGAAGAAATTGGTTGCAAACTCGATTGATACCCATTAACTACTACAGAATAAACTCTAAACATCAAATAGGATGATATCCAATCAAGCAAGGATTTATAATGATTTCATTTTATAATTTGTTTCATTAAGGTGTATTTATTAATACTAACTATACTAGTAAGTTAAAATTGTTGCTAACCCTAATATGAGTCAAAGCTGTTCGAGTTAAAAAGATATTACTATTATTATTATTTATCCTGACGCGTAAATAGATATTCAGAAAATTCAGAGCTATGTCCTTGTCCTGGTGATAGCAATTTGATGACACAAATTTGTCATAAAATTCAGCCGGGTAGGTACCACCGTGCACGATTGCGAAAAACCCTCCATAGTAATCCAACTTCGGTTTGATTGCGTTCAGGGGTCAGCAAGTGCATAGCCGGGCAGGGGGATTGTGGTCGCAGCACTAGTGGGACCGTTGGGTGTCACGCGGTGCTGCGACGACAATCCTCTTTTGATGCGGCCGTCAAGCTGAGTGCCATCATTGTTAACATGGTACGTGTATGTAATGGTGACCCTCTTTCCTGAGACTTTACCTTCAGTTTACCATCAGGCGAGGTGAAGTCAAATTGACGTGTCCTAAATATATAAAAAAAATCCTTTTTGGTAAAGTTGGTGACCTTAAGACTCTAGCTAATAGTAGGGTTATAAATATTTGCACGGCCAGCCACTTATCTCCATCTTTACAAATCACTGGTGCGACCTCAAATGGAATTTGCAGTGTCTATATGGGACCCTTACTATGGTAAATATAAGCAGGATTTAGAGTCTGTCCAGAAGAAGTTCATGCGATCTATGCAATACAGATGTTACCGTAACTACTTAACCTACGAACAACTACTTGAAGAATACAATATCCCTACGCTTGAAAATAGACGTATATTGCTTCAAACAATGTTGTTATATGATATTTGTAATAATAGATATGATTGTACAGCCTTAATTAATAAAATTGCATATAGAATACCTATTAGGACGCATTGCCGGAATCCTTGCCAACTTTTTGCAACATATCGCTGCCGGACTAACGCAGGAGCACGTTCCCCGATGCATCGCTTAGTCAACTTATATAACGGTAATTTTAACGATATAGATATTGCGGCAACGCGTCCTAGTACCTTTAGAGTTAAGATAATTGAAACTTTCAAATAGCCCTACCATTCTCTTATATTTATTTAGTGTTTTTTATGTATTCGCTTTCTTTTTTACTACTATCTTACCAAGCTGTGGTAAATGTCGTTGGTAACACGATTATAACACATGTAAAAAACTCTTCCTCAGGCAAATATTGTATTGTGTTACTGTTTGTTTACCCAAATAAAAAAAAAAAAAAAAAAAAAAAAAAAAAAATAAATATTCTACAACATTCTACACAGCGCTTTCTAGACCCAAAGTAAGCATAGTTTAACTAGCTTGTGTTATGGGTTCCAGAATGCGGATAAACATACTTATATACTTTTTTTTTGTAAATATATACATATTATACATAGAAACACCCGGACCAATGCAAATAGACATATTCATGCATACAAATATTTGCACTGAGCGGGAATCGAACCCGCGCCCCCTGACGTAGCAGTCGAATGCACTACCGCTACGCCACAGAGGCCGTCAAACCTAAAACCAAATATTTTAAATTAGAGTTTATCAGGATAACAGATACGTCACAATAAATATGCGAAATTGTCAACAAATTTGCTCGGCCAAGCATACGTGGAGACTCTACAGTAACATTTGATACTCAAAATGAGTGTACTGATAAATTGGCTGATATTAATCCTCTAGGAGAATTCACGTAATGGTTTACCTAACTGATCGCAGCAGGGTTGTTTTTAATGTACACTTGCCAGGGTGTATAAGCAAAGATCATCTGGGTACAAACGCCATGCACGTTATTGAAGTGCATGGGTCAAAAGACAATTGAATTTTTAAGAACCTTGTAGAATACCAGCAGCCGGATCAATAGTTATAAGTGGTTAATAATATGAACTGATGGTTACCGCCTCGGAAGATGAGACCCCATATAATTCAGTGCATCTGAATGTGATCTTAAGGTAGGATAGAATTGCCAGAAAATTTATTAAATAATAAACCAAAGACAAGAACATAACTAGTAGTAATGCACGATAATATTTAAATCAATTGTTCTATATAAAATGTAAATATTATGAGGTCACTGACCGAGTTTTTATTGTAGACAAACATTGCACATTTTTAAATTCTGTTACATTTAACGATAAGAATTGTGGAAAATACGACAAAAAAACTTAGTTAACGAGATACGGTTATCATTACAAGAAAATAAATATAACGAAAATAAATGGTTACTGTACTGGTGATATTGAGGGCTCCAGTTGTATTTTTAATATTAAATAATTCAAAGAATAAAACTGCGATACTGTACGTTCAGTTCAGATATATTATATTTTAAGAAAAAACAAATTGTGAGGTTTAAGTAAAATTAATAAAACGCCTGCATTTGGCTGGTGTTAACCCGGTCATCAGTAAGGGTGCTCTTACAAATTATCCAGGCATTTTGCCTGAACATACCCCAGGATATTGAAAGCCTGCCTTTCAACCAAAATTTACTGGCTCCAGCAATTCCGGAAGTGGACAAATCTTGCTGAACGATCTACGGACTAGACCGCTAGATGTCTTGACGTCAGCCACTCTTATAACACCATCAGCTCCTGGATACACTGCTACAACTCGTCCCATTTTCCAATTTAGAGGCGGCAAGTTGTCCTCCTTCAAGATTACCAGCGAATTCAGCTTTAATTGGCTAATTGGCAGCTTTAACAGCTTTAGTAGTAGAATTGCGGGTACAGAATCATAACTCCACGCGGGTGAAGCCTAGGTTGGCTAGCTTATTATATTGAAATATAATTAATTTTAACAGATCCTCAAAGAACAATTTAATTTAAACTTTACCTTAAGACAAAATTTCAGGCTTCCGGTGACTATATCAGCTGCAAAAGCAACGGATGTATAGCTAACTATATCTTGATTTATTATGTGTTGCTTTGTTAGCAAAGACCAGAAAAACTAGAATTCTTTTAAATTAATCTTACTGGGCGACGATCTTTTTACTAAGAAGTAAAGTATATACTGGCATCGGTTGTAGGGAAAAAAAAAAAGATTAGTCAAAATTTCAAACAGATACATTTGAGAATAAGTTTCTTATCTAATCAAAGATTATTAATTGGAGGCTAAAATATCTACTTTCCAGAAGTAAAGAATCCCGTGACTTAATTTTTTTCCACTATTCATTATCAGCTTCTTGTAGATTTGTGATTTCAACAATCATTCAAAACGAGGAGATACACTCAATAAGGATCAGCGTACGGACTCTCCTAAACAGGAAATATTGTCTGATCTAAGGGAGATCAGGGAGATATTAATAACTGATCCATACGGATCAGAGCAAACTTAATTAAGTTAACTTAGATGCATATCCTGCTTACCTTTAATTCGTATTTGCATCAATTTATACACTCTTAGTTGTTACTAACCTGTTGGTTATATAAAGATTTTAAGACGGACATTTTAAACTAGCTGTTGCTCGCGACTTCACCCGCGTGGTATTCTGTTCCTGTTCCCGCAACCCATGGAAACCTATTCCAGGAATAAATAGCTTATGAGTTATTCCAGATTACAATCTACCCGCGTATCAAATTTCAGCCAGATCCGTTTAGCCGTTAGAGCGTGATTAACAAATATTCTACCTTACAAACATCTTTAGAAATGTTCACATTTATAATATTAGTAGGAAGAAGAATTTAAAATGATATTATTTAATAAGAAATTGATATCATTAAAATAATAATATAAGAACTCGCATATAATATATTTCATCTTTGGATTGTCATTAACTGAGTAAAGTACTACTGTATTGAAATCCTCTAGATTTGTTATTGGTTGACGACATGTGCGTACAATTACTTCGATATTTTTTTTTTAAAGATTTTTTTTTTTAATTTATTTATTGAGGCGCACAAAACACATTACAATCAATTAAAAACAATAACAATAAAACACAGATCCGTTCTGGATTGTAAAACGTGCACACAGAAAAAACAGTATAATAAGAATAGGAAACGCTCTAAATTGGTCAAAGTCAAATAGTGACGTGTTTAAATGTCTTTCAAGGCCAGACTGCTACAGAGGATGTCTTTCAGTATTTTATTAAATCTGTTAAAGTTGGACTCAAATATGTCAAGGGGTTCGTTGCTCTTTGCCACCTCGTTATATTGGCGGGCCATCCTTGTTAAAGGGTTAAAGAAGGAAATATTATTCTTATAAATCTGAAGGGAAAATAAATTTATTTCATTAGACCTACGTGCGCTAAATTTAATATTAAAAGTAATATGATTTAGTAATCTTGGGGAATCTATAATATAATGTATAATTTTGTACAAATAAACTAGATCAAATATATGTGCGCCGAATTTCTAATTGTTGTACTTTGAATTTGCAAAGTCTACCTTGATAGTCAATGCCTGACCGCCCAGGGCTTTGACGATAACTAAGAATTCTAAGTGCTTTCTTCTGAATACGCTCAATCGCTTCAATATGTACCCTGTAGTTTGGCGACCATACGGGACTGCCATATTCTAATATACTCCTCACCAGAGCATAGTACAGGTACAAACCACTAAGATGCTTTCTAAATTCTTTGGTGGATCGTAAAACAAACCCTAGAAGTTGGTTGGCTCTGGATATGATATAACTATAATGAGCACGAAATGAGAGCTTATCATCAAATATAATACCCAGATCCTTGGCAACTCCCGATCGATTAAGCATTTGGCCATCAATCTAATCTAATCTAAATACTATAGTGCCACGTAATCTTATTATACTTGTTGGTGAATGATATAACAAAACATTTCCCAGTATTTAAGTACATGTAATTAGTTTGACACCACTGTGACAAAGTACTAATGTCCTGTTGAAGGGCTAGACAGTTCTCAGGCTCAGAGATCAATGCAAAAATCTTTAAATCATCTGCATATAACAAGCAATTACACGATAGTTGCTGAATGAGGTCGTTAATAAAAACAACGAAGAATAAGGGCCCTAAATGAGAACCCTGAGGGACGCCAGAAGTTATCACAACAGGTGAAGAGACAAAACCCCTTAATGCGACCAACTGAGTTCTACTATCAAGGTATGAACATAACCAACGAAACAAACTGCCATGAATTCCATATGATGCCAGTTTTTGACAAAGCAGATGATGACTGACTTTATCGAAGGCCTTAGAAAAGTCGGTATACACAGAGTCAACCTGTCCGCCAACAGAAAACGCCTGACAGAGATAATTCTTATACTCGAGCAGATTAGTAACAGTTGATCTATTCTTAACAAAACCATGTTGTTGCTCCGATAAAATGGGTTTAAAATAACTGTATAGATGAATATAAACCACGGATTTAAATATTTTGGCGAAGCAAGATAGGATACTAATGGGCCGATAATTTTCACAGTTGGATTTATCTCCACTTTTATATATGGGGATGATGTGAGCGGTCTTCCAACGTTTAGGAAAGATGCCAGTAGTCAGTGATTTATTAAAAATAATACATAACGGAGTGGCTAACTCTTTCCCACAACACCTAATAAAAGAGGGAGGCAGAAGATCAGGACCGGCACCTTTATCGACATCAAGCTTTTTTATTTTATTTAATATATCACTTTCTTCGACTGGGATCTGAGACAGCGTGTCCAGAAAGCATTCACTAGAAGACAGGCTACAATCGGCTGAACCAGTGCCCAAATTGGGATGCTCCTCAAAGACTGACCCAAAATAATCAGAAAAGAGATCACAAATCTCTTGACTCTGGTATTTTCAAATGTCATAGTATCAGGCACTGAAACTTGACCTTTTCGATTATTGACAAATCTCCAAAAAGACTTAATGTTCACCTTCAAAGAGTCCTCAGTAGCTGAAATATATTTTTTATAACAAATTTTAGTAAGAGTTTTACATCTCTCCCGAAGCAATGAGAAAACATCATAATTGCGAAGATTACCGTATTTTTTGTACATAGTGTGGTATTTTTTTTTCCTGATTACATTTGATCAATTATTTGCTATACCAGAATGGATATGAAGAAGGTTTGAAAGTAGTGGTTGGTGTATGTTTTTTTATTACTTGAAATAAACTGTTGTAAAAAATATCCGTGCACAAGTCAACATCAGGTGATAGTAAAATTTCGTGCCATTTTATTGTATTTAATTCAGATTTAATTTTCTCAAAGTTACATTTAGCAAAATTAAGCCGTTTTGAAGTGCTTCTTTGAAGCCCTTTAGATTTGCATGGAGTGAGTAAGGTAATAGCAATAGCAGGGTGGTGTTTATCATTTCGACACAGCTCCTGTGCATCACAAACAGTTATATAATTAGTATTCGAGAGTACCAGATCCAATAAGCGGTCATTACTATTTGTGACATTGTTCCATTGTTTTAAATTACAAAGTGAGAGTAACTCGTTCAATAATTGAAGCTTCCCACTCTGAACGAAAGGTACAGAAAATGCAGCCAAAGGAGAATTATAGGTGGCAGTGTAGTAATCATAGTAATCAGGGGTATTAAAATCTCCAATAAACAGAAAACTATCAGACGGTGAGATGTTAAGCATCAAATGTTGGCAGTGGCAATAGAAAGCATCCAAGTCATGATGGGCTATATCGGGGGGCAAATAGCAAACGTATATATTGAGGAGTGGAGAATCGCGTTCATTGGGAACAATAGTTATCCAGACATCCTCCAAATGACTTTCCCATGATACCTGACGGATAACCTGGTATTTTTTTAGAATAGCTATCAAAACCCCACCTCCTTCCTCTTTAGTAGAGGAGGAATCTTCACGATCCCTTCTGAAAACATTGTACCGACCATCAACAATTTCGCCATCAAACACACCCTTCTTAAGGTTAGTTTCCGTGAGGCATATGATGTCATAGTTGGCATTGAACAGGTTTAAGCCAAATTGAGATAACTTACTTCGCATTCTGTTTACATTTTGATAGCATATACTAACCATTGTTAAATCTAATTTATACGTAACATATACAGACAAAATTTATTATAGATGAGAGGGATACAAAACAAATATATAACCAATTACAGAAGCTTTCTAAGCGTATTAGTATTTCTGACTAAAATGGCAGGGCTTGTTTCATCCCTACGTATATAGATTTGACCATAGCGTACCCAAACAAATTTATAATTCATTTCTTTACAAAATTTTCGCGCTTCACTGTGTAATTCTTTTGTTTCGGGCGATAAATGTTCAGACAAAAATATCCTACAGCTTGAGCCACCAAGACCAATATGTGTAGTACAAAGTTTGTTATCGGAGTGAGACTTATTAAAGCGCGTCACCGCAGACAGAACAACGTCACGAATGCGCTGCGAAGAAAGGGTAACGAGAATATTCCGTGGTCTCTTAGAGCTTGAGTTCATCTTCGCAACTCGACGACAAGCCCTGATATCACTTCAGCAACCTCAACCTGTAGACACACGCAAAGTTTTCCAAATAACACCATTAAGTTCTCAGACTTGCTCTCAGGTACCTCGTGAATTTCGAGGTTTAAATCACGTGATATCTTTTCCGTTATCGATAGACGGCTTTGGAGTTTCGTCAAAGCTTGTTGTGTTTTAGAAAGCTCTAACTCAAGCTGTTCAATCCGGTCACCTTTCTTAATAATATCTAACCGAATATCTTTTTGTTCCGCAGCGATAAAATCCGTTGTGGTAAAATCAGCCTTTAACGACTCGATAGCTCGGTCTACCTCCACAGCGACCATATCCTTCATGTCCTTCATGAGTGTGGAATGTAGGTTAGACATAAATGTTGAATCCGGGGAAAGCTTCTGATCCATAAGCTTACCAATACTTTCTAGAGTGACTGGCTCATCCTTCAGGTTGACTCCTACAGAATTGTTCATAGCAACATGTGGAACGGCCGAAACTTGAGAAAATGATACATTTAACGAGGCGTTTGGTGAATGGTGTTTCTTAGACCGACGAATGGGAGTATTGTCATCGTTGTTTTTGCGTCTTGTTACATTTTGACAACACGGACAACTCAATGACGCCAGTTGTTTAGTACTAAGCTGTTCACTCGACTCAGCGGTAACGTTTAGGCATTCATAGCAAAATTTAGAGGCACAATTATTGCACCTTAAAAAGTTATTTGCATTTGGAGTATTATTACAACCGTGACAATTATTCATAATTTGCCAGATGTGTGCACAAGAACCAAATAAAAATTATATGTATACAAGTTGATCTTTTGTGGATGTGGAGGTTAAATTCACTGCGGCGACGGATGTCACGCTAGCTGAGCGGCGCAAGGCGCCCGCACCAAAACGAACCGCCCGCCCAAGCCTCGGGTTCGAGCCTCACCGAGTACACCACCTTCTTTGTGAAATTGTTGCATCAATTTCAGACAATCACAATCACCATGCACAAGTTCAAATTAAACACACTCACACTTCGTGGTCCCGACAGCGCACAGACAGACCCGACAGATGAGACGTCCGACACTTGCCAAGATGGCCGCCAGGTCTTACGGTAACTGTCCCAAGCAGAAACGAGAGGGACCGATAATTCCAAACTTCCGAACCGAACCCCTCCAGCTAAGCTAAATTGCTTGTGTTAGGAGTGGGTTCACGTCGGTAGTGTAATGGCCAGGATTCGAACCCGGGACCTCTCGATCGTAGGGTCGACTCCTTAACCACTAAGCTACCGACGTAATTTCTTTAATAATTTTTAGGATTCTCGAGCATTATACGGTAGTCAGTAGGTACTATATGTTTTACATCAACAATTGATCGACACTTTTGAATGGATGGAACCAAAGTTGTACTCAAGAATAAATGAAAGCTAGGTCCTAGTTCGAATTACTAGACATAGCTGCAAAATAATAATTAACGATTGGCTTTTGGGCTAGAATTACACAAAAACTGAAGAAATTCTTTCTCGACACACATAAAATAACTTATGGTTTAGACCCTTTCAAATGGTCAACGCAACCTAAATAGTTAACTTTCTTTGCGAACGTTAACAAGTAGGCGTTTCTAATGAATGCACTTTCGCCTACCTGTTTCTTAATATTTGTTATATTTTGTATGTATACATTTTTTCGTCATTTAATTTTTTACTTCTCATCAGGGAAACTGCATTTTTATTCCAATCCTGAATATATACTTCTACATTAGTTAATTAAAAATACATGGTAAATATACCGTTAACTCTAATGAGTTAACGGTATATTTACCATGTATTTTTAAGAGTGTCCGATATTTTGGCACTGTTGCCAAGCGCCATGATAAATAAATTTAAATTAAATATTCTACGACATTCTACACAGCGCTTTCTAGACCCAAAGTAAGCATAGTTTAACTAGCTTGTGTTATGGGTTCCAGACTGCGGATAAACATACTTATATCCTTTTTTTTTTTGTAAATACATACATATTATACATAGAAACACCCAGACCAATGCAAATAGACATATTCATGCATACAAATATTTGCACTGAGCGGGAATCGAACCCGCGCCCCATGTCGTAGCAGTCACATGCACTACCGCTACGCCACAGAGGCCGTCATGGAGGAACTGAAGATGGCGGTTAACGGTGAACGAGTTTAAGAGTAAATATATCGATCTACCCTCTTTCGTACTCGTCTCTGACGCGCAACACCACTACCACTGGTCTCACTACACACTCCAACTCGATCATGATTGCGACACACGACACTTACCGTATCTACTCGCGAATTTGTTTTGGCTTGTTCTCGGTTATTTTTGCACAGACTGGATGCCAGACGTTCGGCAATTGAAACCCATCCTCACGATTGAAATTTCTGTGCATTTTAATTTCTATCGCTTCCCTAACCAATCTTGGTATGTAGTGGCGTTCTGTCGAGAGCATCTGAGGGTTATGTTACTCGATCGAGGCAGTTCTTATATAGGACAAAACAAAAGAACGGTCACGTGCCGAATCAAAGAACACATCAGGGCAGCCAAAAACTACTACCAATCTTTATTTTTATTGTGTCCAGTGAAAGTGACTAGTCTTCACAACGCAGGGTATCCTAGTGTAGAGAACAGTGCCATGATTTTTGAGATACACATGTAGTATTTCAATAAAGTTATTATTATTATTATATAGAATACTGGTGTGACATTCTTTATATAAATATTTTTGGCAATCAGAAGGGAAAAACAAATAAAAAAGAAACAATTTTACACAAACTAAACTTAATTTACTTCAAAGTACGCTTAATTTTAACAATAATTCAATTAATAATCCAAATTCGAGCAATCACAAACAACCGTCAATGTTCAAAACAAAAAGAATTCCAACAAAACAAAAAACCACTACAAATAGCTATTTGAAACGAACTTACTGCCAAGTAGCTTAGGTACAGACACCCTTACCGTTCGACGGCTGAGCAACAAATGACCCGCACTCGATTGAGCGTTCGCTTTTATAAGGTTTGGTGAGTACCGCCACTACCAACAATAAGTTTTGCTTATACGGCCTCTCCTGATCTTGCGCCGTCCTCAGCTGTACCAGGGACTCCTTCTTCGGTAGGTACGGCGAAAGTTTTGATCGCCGTCTTCATCTCAATTGGTCCCATCTGCACTCGAAGCACCAGGAGAACCAGCAGGAGCACCTAAAGGCTCACCAGCATCGTCAGGGTTGTCGTCATCAGAATCTGTATGAGGAACAAGTGGTTAGTTATACGTGACGACAATACACCTTTGCCTATTCTGTCATTCATCACGCATACAAGGCTCTCATACAAATACACTTTCAATCAAATTAAATCACTTCGCTTTCAAAAGTATGCATACATCTTCACACATTATATCTCACTCATACTCATACTTGAACCTGTACGTACAAGTTCACACGTTAGAAACGTGTCAACCAGGACTGCGCCTGCCAGGATAACACCTGATGCGTGTTCAGCGAACACGGCTTCCGGGACAACGCCCGATGCGCATACACAGTAGGTACGCGACTTCCGGGACAACACCCGATGCGCATACACTTGTACACGGCTTCCAAAACCAGGCACTCCAGGACATCAGCCTCAGGAGCGCGCTGCACCTGGGCTGCACCAGCCACCCGTTTCAACCAACAAGGCAGACATGCCTCACGCTCGCGCGCTCTCATATACAAGGCACGTGCTACTTGAACATAAAAAAAAAAATTGAAGGTTCGGTTGAAACTTACTTTCGAAAAATGCAGCACAGCTCTCAGGACACCACTCGCCTTTCCAGGGTACCATGTACTGAGCTGCGGCCTGAGTTGTCTTGCCTCTAGCTCCGCTTAGCAATTTCAGCTCGTAACGATCACTTGGTAACACTCTAGTCACGCGGTATGGACCCCTCATGCCAGGGTCTAGCTTACCAACGGACTGAGAATACTTTATAACGAACACTTGATCGTTGGAAAACTCTTGGCTCTTTCACGATTTACCCTAACGTTTTGGCTATCTTGATTTTTGTCAAGAGATTCTTTCGCGGAGCTCCTGCTGAGTTCCCTCATGGCTTCTCGATTTGGGCTGGAGTTCTCGACGGCAACGTCACGGATCAGCGTGCGAATCACAGGAGTGGTTGCGTTAGTGCCGATTAACAGATACAAAGCTGAATACTGTGTGGTTTTTTGCTTTGTAATATTTAAAACTAATTGAATTTTACATAAATTATCAGACCTGGTGGGGTTTTTATTATTACTCTCGACACGAATCATATTAAGGACGGTCCTTACATAACGCTCGACTTGCCCATTGGAATGATGCATTTCGGGCGTTACATAATGGATTTCACAATCCATTTCAGACACCCAGCTGGTAAAAGCTGATGCCTCAAACATACGACCGCGGTCACAAACTATTAGTTTGGGTGTCCCAAATAAGGATATAGCGCTATTGAAAACTCGCTTCAATTCGCTTGCATCTTGTCTGTACAAAGGATAGAGTAAACAAAATTTGGTAAAAGAGTCGACCAGAACGAGTACAAACTTATATCAGTTGGACTCGGGTAAAGGGCCTAATGCATCAACATGGACTGTGTCGAAGGGAATGTCTGACTTTTCCCATGATGTAATGGGCTGGCGTACTTGTTTGACGTTAGTGGGTATAGGTGCGTTAACTAGTGCCTCGATTTTGTGAGGGCTTGGCCTAACCTGACCGTGGCTAATAACGCGACCCAGGTACTCTACTTTGGCGGTAAGAAAGAAACACTTAATTGAGAACCCAGCCTCAGTCAAAGTCCTCAAGACATCACATAACAGGGTGATGCCATCATCGACTGTTAAACTCAGGATCAGCACATCATCAATATAAACCAGAACACTTCCTGCTTCTATAAATTTACGCAAGGTATTATTGATGATGGGGTGTGTGTTGGGTAACCTCCTCGAGTGTTGATTCCTGTTGAACTGGACGATTCTTGTTGAATGCTAGCATTCAACAAGAATCGTCCAGCAATGGACAAATTTTGGAGAAAGCTCGTCGAACGACGCCGGTCGCAGTCCTGACGTCAGCAACTCGAGCAATGTTATCTTGACCTTCATGCAAAGCAACAATCCGACCCAGCTTCCATCTTAATGGCGGCAAGTTGTCATCCTTAAGAACGACGAGAGTGTTTAGTTTCAATGAGTCCGTACAGGCTCGCCATTTTACACGAAGCTGGAGTTCAGAGACATATTCCTTGTTCCATCTCTCCCAAAAATGCTGTCGCAACTGCTCGATCCTCTGATGACGGGCTAAGTGAAGGTGAGAGTGTTCTCGAAGATCCTTGACAGGAAGGGAAGTAAGTGGTCTTCCTATTAAAAAGTGACCCGGAGTGAGAGGTAAAAGGTCTTCGGGATTCGACGATAATGGAGTGAGTGGCCGAGAATTGAGTATCGCCTCGATTTGAATAATCGTTGAATTTAATTCTTCATATGTCAGGTTACAATTTCCCAGCACCCTGACCAAGTGGTATTTGGTCGATTTAACTCCCGCTTCCCAGAGACCGCCAAAATGTGGAGCGTAAGCAGGAATAAAATGAAATGTGATACCCTCATGAGCCAAACTATCTGAAAATGAATCACAAGTACTCTTTAAAAAGCTAGAAATCTCATAGTATGCACCTACGAATGAGGTTCCATTATCGGAGTAGATATTAAGTGGCTTGCCTCTTCGTGACATGAATCTTTTTAACGCTTGTAAATACGTATTGCTCGTTAAATCGCCCACGAGCTCTAAATGCATAGCTTTAGTCGTAAAGCAAACAAATACAACGATGTAGACTTTAACTAGTCTGCATCCACGACCCTGACGACTGACTGCATTTATAGGACCTGCGTAGTCAACCCCCACATTTTGGAAAGGATAATCTGCCGGTGAGAATCTACTTAGCGGTAAATTACCCATTTTCGGTACAACCGACTGTGCCTTTAGGCGCTGGCATCGCACGCATTGATGACAGCAAGACCTAGCTAGGTTGCGACCACCTAAAGGCCAGTACGTTTCCCTAATGGTTGCTAGGAGTAATTGAGGCCCAGCATGCATTAATTTTACGTGTTCGTATCGAAATAATAATTTAACAAAGTGGTGAGTGGACTGTAATAAGATTGGGTACTTTTTCTCGAAACAGTATTCAGTGTTGTGTAGTCTACCGCCTACTCGTATAATTTTATCTTCGTCGAGAAATACGCTCAGTTTTAACAAATGATTCTTTGTAGGTAATTGTTTATTATTATTTAATATTTCATATTCAGGAAACGATTCCATTTGTGATTGTGTAACCAATAAGTTAAAAGCATGCTGCAACTCATCCTTAGAAAATGTGGAAGAATAAGTGGTTCGTGGTTTGCAACAATTAATAAACCTAACAACATAACAGATAGTATGCACTAATCTTAAGTAGCTAGAAAAGCGATTGAATTAAACTCATGTTATTGTGAACAACATGCAATGAAACGTTATTCACGGTTTTTATTTTTGGCAAGATAGTGTTATTATTAAACGAGTCACTTGTTGCAAAAAGGCTGGACCATGCCACCATAACTCCAATGATTGCATGGCTGCAGGCTCAACTCCTCGCGATATCAAATCTGCGGGGTTATCATGAGTCGATACATGGCGCCACTGAGAAGAGCCAGTGGTTTCCAAAATCTCAGCTACTC
Organism: Cybosia mesomella; assembly: GCA_946251805.1. Classification (NCBI taxonomy): domain Eukaryota; kingdom Metazoa; phylum Arthropoda; class Insecta; order Lepidoptera; family Erebidae; genus Cybosia; species Cybosia mesomella. The sequence goes on along the minus strand of OX276402.1, from coordinate 28,966,435 downwards.
GATTGCACACAAAGGTATTCAATTTAATAGGTAACATTTTCAACCACCCGAGTACAATCATGGAGTCGGTCCAAAAGGTAATGCTATTAGGGTTCGTACGAAGAGAAGTGGAAACCTTTTGATATAACCGAGCTCCGACAACGGCATCACAAAGCTCCAATCGAGGTAAAGTTGTGGGCTTGATAGGAGCAACACGACTTTTTGCCATCAACAAACGTACAGTCACGTCTCCTCGCTCATTTATACTGCGCACATACAAACAAGCTCCGTAGGCTCGTTCTGACGCATCAGTAAATATATGAAACTCGAGCTGCACATACAAATCGCAAACGACACGGCGAGGAACCCGAACATCATTGATGGCTGGTAAGGTTATGATTAAGCTAGCCCACGTTGATGCTACCTCTACAGGTAACTGATCATCCCACCTCAATCCTTCAAGCCATAGCCTTTGAAGTATCATCTTCATACGAATTATATATGGTGATAAGATTCCGAGTGGATCAAAAATACGAGCGATTAAAATTAGCATGTTCCGCTTAGTATTCTCCATTTTATGGGGAATACTGATGGGGAGTCTTAAATCTCCCAACTGAGACCTAGGGTTTTGTTCAGCGCATCACCTTCCTTGCAAAAAATGAAGGGAGACTGGTCAGCTGGTTCCGAGAGTAATGATGGCTCATTCGACTTCCACTTTCTCAAGGGCATGCACGCGGATGCAAGGGCAGTGGTTACTTTGTGCCGTATCTCAAGAGCCTCATCAAACTGGTCCGAACCTGTTAGCAGGTCATCAACGTAAAAGTCATGCATGATGACTTCGGCAATGTTTGGGTCATCACACTCAAGGCCCACCTGCCGGAGACACCTTGTCGCGAGATATGGGGCACTTGCCGTGCCATATGTGACCCTATTTAGTTTATATAACTTTAATGGACTTGACAGATTGTCGCGCCAGATGACTTGTTGCAAATGCCTGTCAGATGGATGCACAGCCACTTGCCTGTACATTTTTTCCACATCTGCAGAGAGTACGTATTTAGGCATTCTAAACCGCAATAATATCGAAGTCAAGTCATCTTGAACTGTGGGCCCTACCATCTGTATTTGATTAAAGGAAACCCCCGAAGTGCTAGGTGCACTGGCGTTAAAAACTACACGAAGTTTCGTAGTCAAACTACTTTCACGTAATACTCCATGATGAGGAATAAAGTACGACTGCCTAGTTGCGTCATCGACACACTGTGACATATGCCCTAAAGATATATACTCAGACATAAATTATTTGTACATTTTGTCAAGTGTGGGTTGATTCATGTTTATACGCTCAATAGATAGAAAGCATCGTTTAGCACGATTAAATGTCCTAAATTGTCTGAAGATTCCTTCAATGGTATCTTTACGCAAAATCGACCGTCTGATAAACGTGAAGTATTTTTTATGAAATGTTCCTCACATAATTTCTCTTCAGGAGAATACGGAGATGACTCATGGCAGACTTCTTCCAACTGCCAAAACCGCGTTAGTAGGTTTTGAATGTCATCTGTATCATTATTATGTGAAGATTTACAATTTAAGTTACTCGCAATTTGAGTAAAATTACATTTAATATTCGAAAATTGATGAGTGTTTACCGCTTCACTAATCGGGCCACTTATAACCCAACCGAGTCTGGTTTGGTACAACGTTGGCATTCTATCGCCTAACATAATTTTTGTGACCCTAACAATGACCAAAAAACGTCAGCTCCGATAATTATATCTATCGAAGCGGGCGTATGAAAATATGCATCCGCTAACTGTATATTTGATGGTACGTCCAATACTACCTATCTACAAGGCACGTTATCAGTTATAGTGGGTAACACAAAACATAACAATTCATTGGAATATGATTCGCTTAATGATTGAATATGAACACGACACATCTTGTTAACGAATGATAAAGAATTATTAATGCCTTGAATTGATTTATTAGTGTTCAAATAAGGTAAATTTAACTTATTATATAAGCTCTGAGTTATTATGCATGATGAGCTGCCAGAATCAAATCAATAAAAAAAATATTATTAATGACCTTGTCGACAATTCTTTTTACATAACCGATTAGAAATTTTACCTGAATGTAAGAGAGATGTTGGGTTAATTTTAATAAACATAATGATACTCAAATGACGTTTTCTTTAAAGTCCAAGCCGAGCTCACTTTTTCACACCAGGTAGGTACGTTACAATTTTGGACATCACCTAGTGTACCTCATTATTATTATTATTACTTAATTATCTTACAAACCGCTGCACGAATTTCGATGATTGAGGTCTGAGGAATGAAAAGGATTCATCTTCCGAGTCATGGGGTACAAAAATTATGAACTAATACTATACGGTGAACTTATGCACTAAAACGTATATTGTCAAAAAATATATTCTCTCAAACTTCTCGAGTAGGTATCAAAATGAAGAGCTTTAAAATATAATTTCAAAAATATGTCCAACTTTTTTTTATACCACTAAGGTGGCAGACAAGCACACGGCCCTCCTGATGGGAAGTGGTTACCGCGGCCTATGGACGTGTGCAACACCAGTGGCGTCACACTAAAGTAAAGGGGATGGGAAAGGAGTTTGGGAGGGGATGGGAAAGGAGTTTGGGCTCCGGCACTCTCACTCAAAAAACGGAACGCAACAGTTCGAATACTGTTACTTGGCGTCGATATTCTGTGAGAGGGTGGTGCTTCCCCGGTCGAGTCGGCCCATTCATGCAACGGACAAAATGACTGTTGGTTGACTCTACCACTTCTAAAATAATATATGCTTCAATGTAATTTGGAATGAGGCGTTCGAACTAATAAAAGTGCACAGGTGCAACGGAACCATATTTTAGTTTCACTTGGCTCAATAGATGGCGTTGACGCGATTGTAGGTCATGGTATAGTTTCGTTCAGTTAGTGTAAGAACTGAAATATTTTTGAATATAGACAGGGCTTTGCAACTCTTATAGCATTCGACATTGTGGTGCCCTTTGTCGTAATATACGTGTTTGCACAAGTAGCCGTCTATAATTAAGCCCGGCAGGTGGCTGGTGGTAAAGTCACTTCGAATTGTGTGGAAAAGTGTCAGTGCGGAAATAAAACTGTGAGTACATTTACATCTTTATTAATCAGAAGAGTTGCTCTTCTTCTTAGCATCATAAATCAACGTTTAGAAATTTAATCAAGACCAAGCAGTTACAATAGAACATTAACGTTTAAAGACTGCATTATTTCTGCGTACTTTATCGTATGGTGTTGGGACTTGTAGTATTTTAAGTGAAAGTTGGTTGAGACGGGGAAATTATGCTGGATTTTGGACCCAACTAAATTACACATATTAACCAGAAACATTTTAATGTTTCTGGTTAATATGAAACAGTTGTACATTTTTATGGTTGAAACTTTAAATTTAATAACAGAATTGTGTGCTCGTAGGTACTTTGTTAAAAAGTTTGTTCTAGTGAAATAAAAGATTAGAGTTTCGTTTACTCATAAGTTTTCACTGTTTATAATTGTAAAGTATGGGGCCATTAGAGAATCTACAAGAACACTTAGCAAGCAAAATGGAATAGGCACAAAGCAACTTTAAAGTCTTTTAAGGGACGGTTAACGGCTGTCATACATAAAAACCAGAATAGAGAACTTGGAAGTACAGTGGACGACATTTTATGATAATCACAATAAAATTATACAAACTATTAAAAAGGCTGACCTCCAAGGTTCCAACTATCTTAAAAATGTTCATTCAGAGGTTATGTTTGGCAGGTTTAGAATAGGATCAAAAAATTGCAAGCAATTTACTAAACGAATGATTCACTTCCCGTGCTGATTTGATTTCCTTGGTGAACGTGAAGATACCACGCTGGTTAAACACATGCTCCAAAAATATAAAAACCGAATTACACAGGTATTTCAGATGCCTCTAAGGTAGCATATGCAGCGTTTGTTTATCTTCGAGTAATAGACGAAAGAGGTAGTGTCCATGTTGTTTTGGTTACCTCAAAAACCAAGGTGGCTAATATTAAACAGGTGTCTATCCCAAGATTGGAAGTTTGTGGTGTGGTACTTTTGACCACACTGATTGCTGAAGTAGGTAGGGTTATGGATGTACCAAAGGTTGACTGGCACACGTGGATGGATAGTGAAGTGGTTTTGGCTTGGCTTAGTAGACATTCCAGTCGCTGGAAAACCTTTGTCGCCAATTGGGTTTCCCACATTTTAACCCTCTTGGATACACATCAATGGTCTTACGTACCATCTAAACGGATCCCAGCTGACTGTGCATCTCGTGGTGTTTCACCTGCTGAACTTCAATCAACGTCTATTTGGAGGGATGGTTCAGAATTCTTAATGCAGCAATTTATTGAATATAAAAAAGCTAAAACCAACAGCACAAATTTGGAAGAAGTTAAGTTGCGTGCAGTCACTATTGATCATGGGTTTTGGAATCAGTTCTCGTCATTATCTAGGTTGGTTTGAGTGATAGCCTACTGTCGTAGATTTCTAATTCACGGCAGGAAGGGATTAGTTAGACATTCTACAAGGTAAGCCAAGCATAAACTAGATGATGCGTTACAGATTTGCGTTACAAGATGTCTAGAACAAGCTTTTGTCGGTGAACTTGAGGTATTAAAGGAGAACAAAGTTTTAGAACACAAATCAGTAACCTAAAGTCATTGAATCTATTTCTAGTTTGTAGAGTAATTGTTAGAGTTGGAGGTAGATTGGAGATGTCACTACTCTGTTATGATCGTGTTAATCCGATTCTGATGCCGAAAGAGTCCTTTCTGACGAATCTTTTGTTCGCGGGCTCACATGATATATCCCTGCAAGGTGGTCCACAATTGATGGTCACCTATTTACGCTCGAATGACGGGGAATGATAGGGGTCAAGTGTTTGGCTTAAAAATACGTGAGGGGTTGTGTTAAATGCATTCGCTATGCGGCTTTGACCAGAACGCAGCTTATGGGACAATTACCGTCTGCGCGTGTTACGCCGAATAAGCCATTTTTATGCAGTGGCGTAGATTATGCTGGCCCCATAAATATAAGAATGTCTAAGGGTTGTGGTAATAAGTCATTTGAGAGAAATATTGCATTGTTCATATGCATGCAAATATTGCATGTCTACTAGTTCGGTGCACTTAGAAGCAGTGAGTGACTTAAATACCAGGAGATTCTTGGCAGTTTTAAAGCGGTTCGTAGCAAGGCGGCTCGGGGGGCTGAGTTGTACAGTGAAAACGGCACCAATTTCCTAGTTGCGGCACGAGAGCTTCTTTATTTATATAATGAGGAGAAATTTGGTCTTATTGAGGAGCTTTATTCCTCCTCATACGCCCAATTTCGGGGGACTTTGGTAGGCAGGGAAAAAGTTGACTAAATTCTACCTTAAGAGGCTGATTGGAAATTCTACGCTGCTATTTGAGGAGATGGCTATTGTGTTGGCATAATTTTTTTTGGTCGAAGAGCCACTCGTAATTTTTCCAGATTCAAATTATGAAAAATGTAATATTCTTACCTTGCCTAGATGACAACTTCACCAGAGAATAACGCAGGATTTCTGGAGGTGGTGGTCACAAGACTACCTGAATCAGTTCTTACAGCGGCATAAAGGGGCATACCGAACTCCGGAACCAACCGTTGGTGGTGTGGTGCTCGTGAAAGTTTCTGATCAAAAATCAATAATTCACCATTTTCTAAAATATACTTTTTTTTATTTTCTTGACGATATTTTTTATAATGGTGGTCTATAGGAAGAAGGAAACACGTGTGCTGGTTATTACAAGGCATGATGGTGCGGCAAAAAAGGCGAACCGAAATTTGTTAAATACTTCATTCTGTTCGTCTCTAAAAGTAAACATACCTATATCTATACGAAAACCCCTTCAAAACTATAATTTCACATCACAATTCAATAATTTAATACTGTCATTGATATTTTATCAATTGATTATTTCAGTAAAACTAATTCGAATGGAATTATATACATACTTCTTATTTATAACAATGTTTATTGTTAACTTATTTACAAATATACAAACAAACTGTACAAACATAAGTAACAAAGTAAAGGTGAATATAAAAATGGAGTTGCAAATGTCTGGTAAATTGTTATTAAGAACGAATGGTATGATATATGCGTATCAGCATTCATTCGTAACAATTTACCAGACAAAACAATAAGACAACGTTAAATCTGGTTTTAGTACTTTAAATGAAAATTGTGTTATGCAAATATACTTGGAACAACGCAATCATACTCAGACGTATATAACACGCTGCATCCATACAGTTAATAACTGAAATATAGTTATAATAGCTATGAAATAAAATTAATATAAAAAAACTGGTAGTATTCCTAAAACTCTTAGGCCCCCCTATACACACGTTCACGTATTGATGTACTAACTAGGACGGTTGCCAGCTTGGCAATTAACCCAAACTTAAGCGTAGCGAGATTTGCCTAACCAACAATAGGTCAACGTGACCGGTCGACTTTTCCATTGATTTGGTTTTTCGGTGATTTTTCCTCGATGGTAAGACCGATCTGGACATTCGACGCCTTACAACACTCAGTAATGTCTACTTGATCACCGTGGCAAATTTGGTCGAGATCGGTCAAACGGTCTCGGAGGAGTATCATTTGTTTGAAATGCAACTTTGAAACCAAAGACGCTTCGCTCGCCTTCGGCTCGCTACGCTTAATAATAGAATAGGCAGATATAGGATAGAAAACCGGATTGAATTGGAAACACCTTGAAACATATAAGATACAATAATACATGTTCGTGAGTACAGAAACAAAAACAAGTTTTAACAAGAAATTCTAGATATACATTAAAATATTTTACAATTATTATAAATTCGAAAGTTTGGGTGGATTTTTGTTACTCAATTGGTATTAAATTTGGCCCAAGGATAGACTATATTATATTTTAGATATAGTTTTAGAATATATTATATATAGTCTGGAATAGCATAAAGGCTACTTTAAATCCCCGGAAAAAGTTACTGTGAGTGACGGATACAGGATCAGTAATTCACGGGGGCGCATGCGTGGACAACAGTTTTTTTTTACGTGCGGAAATCCCTTCGGAATGTATCTATCTATACTAATAGTATAGAGAGGAAAGATTTGTATCTAAGTATGTTTGTAACGAATTGGCTCAAAAAGTACTGGAGCGAGTTCAAAAATTCTTTCACCATTAGAGTGCTACATGATCCCTGAGTAACATGGGCTACTTTTTATCTCGATATTCCCACGGGATCATGACTTACGCGGGTGAAACCGCGTGGCGATGCTAGTCTATAATATTATTAAGAGGAAAGGTTTGTTCGTTTGTAATTGATAAACTCTGAAAAAACTACTGAACTCATTTTAAAAATTCTGCTACATTATCCCTGAGTAACATCTATAGGCTGCTTTTTATCCGAATATACTCACAGGATCAGGATTTACGCTGGTGAAATCGCGTTGCGTTGCTAGTTTTCAAATAAAGCAGAAGCATTTTGTTTTTAAGTGTACCCAAATAATGTATTCATCGTTTATACTGCGCTAGCATCTCACAATTTTTCTTTCTATCATTCGATTCCTAACTTTATCGTAATGACAGCCCGTTTTGTTTACAATATGTTTTTAATAAATTGTTGTAAATAATAATCTGATTGATCTTACAGAACATTGTGCATAAAACAGACATTTACAATGGTGGTTAAGAATAGTGATTTGATTAAAGAACGTGTGGATATTGAGGAAGCAATCGACGAAGCGGGTGAGTGTGTAATAAGAATTTAGATCGATTATTACAAATACTTCTTTCTATAAACAATTAGCTCTTTCTTAGCTTTCCATGGATTAACCAGCAGGTGCAACACTTACAGTTGCGACTGTGGCTTGAACTTGAACAGAAATAGGACTAAGGAGTGCTCCATGCTTGATTTCATGCATTTTATCGAGATGAGTTTCGTTATTTCGAAAGTTGAACATCTATGAATATGTCATCAGGTGCATGTTTTTGAAACATCACACACATGGGGATATAATTTATATTCCCAAGACATAAAAATTATAGGATCACTGCTTTGTCCGTCTATCTGTTAAGACCTTTTTCTTAGGAACGCATAGAGGTATCAATTGGGTATAGGCATCAGCATACTAATTGCTTTTTAATTACATTGATATTTCTGTTTGGAAATTTGAAACGTAGTTATGCATTGGTGCCGATTCTACTGTTACAAAATGTCTGAACTAGACTAAATATCACTAATAATTTACATTTAATGATATCTTCTTAAAGGTTAAATTAAATCCGACGCCAAATAGAATCAAGTTTGAAATTCAGATAAACACAATTTAGAGACACTATTATTTGTATCAGTTTATACACTTCGAGACATGAGACGACTACAATCTTAGGGACATCTATGGCTATGACTGATGCAAGCAAAGCAAGTGAAATGTCGGCGGGGCCGTCTTAGGCATATCATGCGCCGGGGTGCGAGATTCATCTAGACTCTCAGCAGACTCTCAGCTCTCTCTGATAATTAAGCGCCGACAATGCGACAAAGATAGAGACACCCCGTGATAAACTAATGCCTCTCTAATGCAGTTTCAAGGCAATGTGTTGAACGCATTGGCAATGTCAAGAGACACTGCCAGCACCACTTCGCCCCGGGAAATGGCCCGGGAGGAAGTAATGACTTCTTCCACCTGGATCCTCACGCGTAAGTTTACATCCACTTTAACCGAATGATTGTCTGCCAAATTCGAGCCCACTTCTGTAAGGCGCTCGACGAGGCGATATGCTATTATCCATTCAAAGAAGTTGCACAGCACACTTCATCGAGCTACACAATGAGGCGGAAGGTGGACGGTGTGTCCGCAGGGTGCGCCTTTTTGCGGATGAGGACCAGTAGTCTTCCATATTTTCGGAAACCAGCTCTTCTCGAAGCAGGGATTCGAAATCCTATAGAGCCAGGACCCACGTTCGACCTAGAATACCGTCAGGATCCGAAACGGTATTTTGGCTTTCAGACGTAACAGCGCTTCTCTTGCTCTGCTCGCCTCTGCTCTGCAAGTTACTCAGGTAGCGACGTTATATTATATGTCGGGCTTTTGAGGAAGAGCCATCGATGGTGAAGTCAGTGTGCTTTTCCACCCACGGAGGGAACGAGGCGCGTATGTCTCCATGTTGCGCAGTGCTCCACAGGGCTCGTTGTTGGGGCCGCTCTTGTGGAACATCGGTTACGAGTGTTACGACTAGGTGCCTCGGCGGAGCCCCGAAGTTAAAATTAGATAAAAATTATATAGTCCTGTGGTAGTCGCCATCAAGCCCTTGATAAGGTACTTGGGGCTCGATGGATGGTGGGACTTCGGATACAATTTCGAAGTCGGTTTTACAAGCTCAAAGGGGCGGTGGTTGCGCTCGCGCAAGCCTATCGCAGTCCACAGCTGAATATAAGCCTCTCCCAATGTGCGCATGGAATGCATGGGAGGCATGGGAATTGAACATTTAGGAACGCCGCTTGATCCCTTCAAGCGGCGTTCCGAAATGTTCAATTCCCAATCACAGATTCACAATCCCTTGTAGAAGTTCTTTTTTTCGCTAGTTGAGCACAACTGTCCTCTATATCCACGCTGTGTTTGAGCGTCACCGATCATTTAGTTTGTTTAGTGTGCGCCATTTAGTAAGTTCATCTCAAGTGTGATTTGCATTTTTCACAATGGTAGAAAATTTCGAACACTGCATCCTTCTTAAATATTGCATAACAAATGAAATTTTTGTGTTAAAGCGATGAAAATGATACATAAGACTTAGGGTGAATGATTTAATCAAAAACACGTGCCTAGGTGTGGGTTCATATTTAAAAATGAATGAGATGTTGTGGAAGATTTGCCTCACTCTAGTCAGTCATCATCATCTTCAACTGAAGTAGATTCGATTTCTGCGATACAGGTGCGTTGTCGTACACTTGAAAATTTTGTCAGAAGGTGAGACAGTAAATAAAAATTGACTAAGGACTAACTGGCGACTAATTCATCGTAAAAGGCCAGACTTGTGAAAAGAATGCATTAATTTTGCTCCGCGATAATGCACCTTCTCACCAGACTTAACTGACAAAAAAAACATTTTTATTTTTCCTATACCCAAGTTACTACTTCGAGGCACCTGTTTTCAGTCGATAGATGTCATCAAAATTGAGGGCAAGTATTAAAGTTGATTCCAAACAACACGTTGAAAAATGGTTTTGATGATTGAGTTGTTCATCGGCGTATGAAAATAACCTGTATGGTGGCTCAGCTAAATACCACCTGGAAGCGCTTGAGACAATAGAGAGACGGGCCAAGAGGCTCACCAATAACGAAGCACTCGTCGACAAAAGGCTTCAGAGCCTTGAACATCGACGCAAAGTTGCAGGCCTATCGGTTTTTTACCGGATGCATTTCGGAGAGTGTGCGCTGGAATTGCACAACTTGATACCTCCAAGCCCTTTCCACCAACGAACGATCAGACGCACAGCCACGCGCCACCGCTACATGGTGGATATTCCACTCATACGCACGAAACGTTTCGGCGACACATTTATTATGCGTACAGCTAAGGAGTGGAATTGCCTGCCTGAGTCTGTGTTTCCGGAAAGCTATAACCTCGGAATCTCCAAGTCTCGAGTGAATAGGTTCCTTCTAGGCAAACGTGATCCATCGTAGACAACATCGTCACTTACGATCAGGTGAGATAGAGGTCAAACGTGAGCCTATCACCCTACAATAAAAAAAAAATCGGTTTACCTCTGCTGAAGGTGATTCAATAAATTTAAATGGATAATAACTAACTATTTTAAGTTTGATTTACTAATTCCCGGTACTATTTGGAGAGAGTAGTAAATTCTATAATCAAATTACCCTTGAAGTCCCACCAAACAACAATTTTTATTATTTTTTGGGTTACGTACCTCAAAGGACAAAACGGAACCCTTATTAAATTACTTCATTGTGCGTTTGGCTGTCAAGACCTTTTCTCAAATTGAAATTTATACCAAATACTCAAGGTCTGCAATGACTTGAAGCTGTGAAGCAATCAAACTTCCTGTTGAGTTAGAACCTAATTTTTTCTCGAAAAGCAAGCTCTTACAAGTGAAGGGAAATGTCCGAAAACCATGAATATGTAGTCCTTTTTTTTTTTTTTGTTATCAATACAGTAGTTACTTTTTATTTCGTTCAGTTATTAAAATACTAGTATTCGTTACCAATTTAATACATCAATTTATAATTTTAATAAAAATATATTCAAAGAGGCGGAGACGAATTGGCGCGCTTTCCGGCCTCAACGGTAGTTTGTAGGTAACTTAGCACTAACACTAGTACTACGATATTAGGTTCGATCGTCGAACTATTGAGAACTTTTTTCTCATAAGTTTGACCGTCGAACTACTGAGACTTTCAACGCGCACCCTGACACGGATATATATAGGTTAGAATGGTTATTGCCTAACCCTTCGTGTTAGGTCACTTGTGATAATGCGATTAACTAATAATCGAACACTCTTTTGTTCCATCTAATATCGTAGAACTAGTGAGAATATCTAGTAACATAATATATGATTTATTGGTGATCTCTTTAAATTAGTTTGCTTAAATACTTATTAGGACAAACCTATTATAATACAAACAAAAACATTTATTTGGTACCTAAAATCTGCATGATTTTAGGTGATTTATTGTGGAATTGATTTTATATTATTTGGTGACTACATTTTGGTGACAAATATATTATTTTACGGGCAAACCCTATTATTTAAGAAACACAAAACTAATTAAATTGGCGATAGCTTAAATGATACCCTTTATTAATGAATATGTATACTTTTTTTTCTTTTTTTTTAAGGTGTGGAAGCCACGGGCTTCACCACATTAGTGCTAACAATGGAGTGGGCGTAAAGGATAGAAACGTGACATATTAAATTTGAGGATAACATAACTGTTCCCATTAATAAGAAATTTAAACAATATTTTGACTGCTGCGAGGTTAGTTTTTACGGGTTCAGGTTAGTTCAGGTTAGCTTAGTTGTTAGTCAGTATCAGGTTAGTTTTACAGGTGACGATATTTTGAGGAAAGGCATCTTACTTTTACGGATCTATCGAAATCTTTCAAATGGCAGAAATCATTTGCAATGACTAGTAATATCTCAAAGGGGTACATCATATTATAACAAAAAAAAGGTTTGTTTGATTGGCATCACTTAATTAAAAGCTGTTTTCCATTAACGCTAACTAACGTTAGCCTATCATAAGATAACTTTGAAAAATATATTTTCGTTACCAGAAAATAAAACGACATCAACCATTGTTTACAATGTAATTAATGTAATATTTCGCTTAAACTCAAGTTATTTTTTTGTACAGACGTACACGTATAGTTAATTAATTTAATGACCGACGAATACAATGTTTTTTGTAAAATAAACATTATACAGTACACCGCTTATTTTTAGCCGTAATGAGGAATCTTAGAATTAATAAATTTTCCCACATAAAAAGCCTGACTATTGTTTTTCACTCGTTCGAATTAAGTAATAGGAACGACTGATACATCATAAAGCATACCTGACACGTATTCGCATTCATCAATGAAGCGTGAATACCTTTTTTTACCACGTGTGTAAACCCTTCGGGCTTTACCCCACCGCAACTAACGGTGAGGTGATTATATCGGAATCGAACCGACTACAACCGCACAGTGTTTTGCCACATTTGCCTTCGTGGCCAGGGAATCAAGTATAAAAGTATACAGGATATCCCTGAGACCTCGACCGGCCTTGGCCGCAAACATTGACGACCTCGACGTGTTGTTAGGGGTCAAACTCTTTATAGACACGCAAGCGAGGTATTCTTATAACGAGTCGGACTCGCGCGCGAATGGTTCCGTACCATTATCTATAGAAGCACGTTTGTTATATTTTATTTTAATTATTTATTTTCTAAAACGAACATATAACTAAATATTCTGTGAATATTTCAAGCGGCTACTTGTTGCCGTTATCAATATTAATTTTTTAAATTGTTAAATAAAAAATCACGTTTGTTGTATGGGATACAACAAACGTCATATTTTTGCTCGTTTTTGCTCCCTCAAATATTTATTTTAAAATGTTTTGTTTTGTATTTGTTGTTAAAGCTGCAACAGAAATACATCATCTGTGAATATTTCAACTGTCTAAGTATCACAGTTCATGAGATACTAAGTAGAAATAAGTCTGGCGATAGCCGGACGGACAGAGGAGTCTTAGTAATAGGGTCCTTTGGGAATGGAACCCTAAAAATTATAAAAAGATTGCTGATGACTAAGTAGGTAGGTCCTCGTACTTGACACGCTTACAAACAATGTTCAGCCCGAGGTTGTATACCATCATCATCATCTGAGCGTAGTTCAAATAGTCCGTATTCGATGTAATGAAAATAATTATAAAACATATTAATTTAATTACAATTATTTTACAAATATTATTAAATAAAATTTAGGTGGTAGAGTCAAGCAACAATCATTTTGGCCGATGCAGGAATGGGCCGACTTGACCGGGGAAGCACCACCCTCTCACAGAATATCGACGCCAAGTAACAGTATTTAAACTGTTGCGTTCCGTTTGGTGAGTGGGAGTGCCGGAGCCCAAACTCCTTTCCCATCCCCTCCCAAACTCCTTTCCCATCCCCTCCCAAACTCCTTTCCTATCCCCTTTCCTTTACAGGGTCGGCAGCGCGAGTGTGACGCCACTGATGTTGCACACGTCCATAGGCCGCGGTAACCGCTTCCCATCAGGTGGGCCGTGCGCTTGTCTGCCAGTAGTGGTATAAAAAAAAAGTTAATAAGAAATAATGAGTATATTGAAAGCAACTACTTGACTACGTTCATCGTAATTAAACTGAAACGTTTTAATTTTTTAAAGAATATTAGTAACCGAATTACCAGTATTCCCCCTACTCCCTCCAGCTAAGCTATATTGCTTGTGTTAGGAGTGGGTTCATGTCGGTAGTGTGATTGCTAGGATTCGAACCCGGGAACTCTTGATTTTAAAGACGACTCCTTAACCACTAAGCTATATAAAATGTTTGATATATAAAAATAAATACTATAATGTAAAACATGACTTAAAAGATAAATACATTTAAATATTATTTTAGAGCACGCGCTATGGTCTATGTGTTTGGAAAATCCGAGAAACAGCAACTGTGACCGAATTCTTATTTCTGAGATCCCAAATAACTACATAACACATCTTGCCGCCAGGCAAGGTCCCTTTTCGCCTAATTTTTTAATTTTTTTCAATACTTGCGATTGGTCGATGAAAATGTTTAAATAGATAATATCTTCACAAATATGAAACCGTTTAAAAAAATCACAGTAGGTTATTTAGGTTATTATTTGGCTATTTTACAAAAGTTATTTTCATTACATTTCTTTTTACCTGCATTACGCGAAAAGATATGAATCGATTTTACTAAAACTTATAGGAAACTTCAAGGTCTACAAAAACTACAACATGTTCAAGTTTCAACTCTTCATAATAATTAAAACGGACGTTATAGACTTTCAAAAATGCACACGAAAAGCACGGATTTTCGCAATTTACCGGAGATCTACTAAACCGATTGAAATCCACTGGAGCACGATTTCCTTTTTAAAAATACACATTACAACCTGCAGCTGCCAACCTCGTCTCTGTCTCCATTCTTGTAAACAAGTGCAATGATAGCTTGCTCCTGGTTCCGAGCTCCACCTGTCACCCCCAGGCCAGCACTCATGGAGGACGCAGTTCGTACAGTGACCTCCGACGCCTGAGTTGCCTCTGTGCCTCGCGGGCTGGACGGATCGCTCGCACTCTGCACCATTGCTGTGTGACGTCGAGCCAGAGAACTCCCACTCCAGGCTGCCACGAGGGCCCACCTCGGCACCTCCTACGCCGGATATTCCGCCAGCTTGCCTGATAGCCTCGTTTGGTAACCAGTGTACGGCTAATAAGTAAGTTAGCTTGGGCTACAATGATACATACACCCGACAAACTGACTGACCACCTAGTCTCTTCAAAGAAATCTAATACATACAAATATTCGAATTTATAGGTCATGGACGCTACAATCTGATGGTACTGATCACCTCTTGCGTAATCACTGTTGGTGCCGTGATGGACATGTTGGGCTACAGCTTAGTAGTACCAGCTGCCAGCTGTGACCTGAACTTAACCCTGGAACAAGGCGGGATCCTGAAATCTATCAGTTTCGCCGGTATGACTACTCTTTTAGACTTTTATTCTGAGCTGAATTGAGTAAGGAGCTCCTTTAGAGTCAATACTGTCTGGCTTGTAATTAACACTACCTAGTCACATGATTACATTCGAATTGTTAGAGAGATAAAACACACTTCCAGCCATGATATTTGTAAAATATTGTTGGTATTTTGTAAAAAACTAATGTACAGAATCAAGTAATACGTGGGCTTTTTTTTACATGTGGAAACCCCCCGGGCTTCATCCCATCGGTGCCAACGATGGGGTGGGCGTGTCGGAATCGGACCGACTAAATTCACACGGTGTCCTCCCTAAGTGTCCATTGCCGGACACCCCGGGTAAGCCCTCGAAAGGATAACCCCAGGGTTACCAGCAGGACTGTGGCCACCACCGCGGCCTCGCCAGGTGGGGTCGGGTTTTATCCCACGTCGGTGAGTTGGCAGGCGTGTGTCGGGCGAGTCGGCCGACTGCCATCCTCAGGCCCCGATCATAGAGGTCGATAGTCCTGGGCGTAGACGAGTCCTGCGGCGACTGCGGAACTCTGGAGGCAGGGTTCTCTGCCGCTCCCTCTCCGCCGCCTCTTTCGCCCGCATTACCTGCTCGCAGAAAGAGGTGGCGGCGTGCCACTTGCTCCCCTCAGAGACCACGGCTCTCACCATGGTCTCCAGCGAGAGAACGTCCACGCCCAGGATCGCAACGAGATCCCGGCGTTGACTCCCCTACGCAGGACACTCCACCAACGTGTGGAGCGCCGTGTCTTCACCAGGATCCTCGCAGTGCTGGCACTGCGGCGTTGTATCCTGGTAGATGCGCCACAGATACTTACCGAAGCACCCGTGTCGGGTTACTATCTGGCACATCGGGTAGGAGAGGTCACCGTGGTCCCTCTACAACCACTCCTTCATGATCGGCCTCACCGCCGCAATGGTGGAGCTGGGACCCCTGAGCCCTGATTTCTCGGGGCTCTGGCCTAGGGCCCCGCTCCAGCACCTCCTTTTGCCAATGGTACAACAAGGCTCTCACTTCCAGGTCCCATGGAGGGGTCCCGGCTAGGAGACATGCCACCTCGACGGAGATCGTGCGATACCCCCTGATGACTCTGACGGCCATCGCTTTTAACGGGCTGTTTAGAACAGCCAAGTTGCGGGCCGCCAGAGTCTCCACCCATACGGGGGCCCCGTACAGGGCCATGCTTCACACGATCCCCAGGTACAGTCTCCTAGGGGCGTTGGGTCCCTTAACGTTGGGCATCAGCCGCGATAGCGCGGCCGCAGCTTCCCTCAGGCAGGAAGGTATAACAGCCATAGTTAAACAAAACTATCACCCAATATTGAATAACTACTACGAGGGTCAAACTGAAAGTTCTTAGAACTGGCCACTTATAAACAATATAATAAAAAAATAATTCTAAAATTTGAAAATAGAACTCTTTGCCAATATTACTGAGTATATATTTCATTCATTTATCATTTGTTTTACGATTTGGCGGCAAATTGAAAATTGTCTGTGTCACGTTAACATGAATTTAACACGAGAAAATTTTCGTGCAATGATTTTTTATGACTTTCGATGTCATTTAAGTCAACAAGAAAGTTATGATAGACTACGATTGGCCTTTCACGATGAAGCCCCATCTCGTGCGACTGTTTACAACTGGTTTAATGAGTTTAAACGTGGTCGCACTAATCTCACTGATGATTTACGTGAGGGACGGCCTTCTACGGCGACGACTGAAAATAACATCTGTGTTGTGCGGCGTATGATAGAGACTGACAAAAGAGTGACCTATCAGCAGATTCGGACAAGCTTAGGCATCGGTATGAGTCAAGTGCACAAAATCCTCCACGAACATTTAGCGGTCAGGAAGCTTTGCGCCCGGTGGATACCTCATAATTTGACTGAGGCTCAAAAACTCCATCGTGTGGATTGGTGCCGTAAAATGATTGAAAGATTTCACGGAGGTGACTCTAATGCTGTGTTCGACATACTAACAGGTGACGAAAGCTGGATTTACTGTTATGATCCTGAAACCAAAAGACAATCTGCTCAGTGGGTGTTTCCTTTCGAGGAGTTGCCAACTAAAGTGAAGAGAGATCGAAGTGCGGGAAAAAAAATGGTGGCCTCGTTCTTTGGAAGGATAGGTCATTTCGTAACAATTGTGTTAGAGGATCAAAAAACAGTTTCTGCAGAATGGTACACTACCAATTGTTTGCCACTTGTCTTGGAAAAAGTTCGAGAGAATCGACCTCGCAGTAGGATCCTCCTTCACCACGACAACGCCTCGTCGCACACCGCCAAGCGAACGATCGACTATTTGGCGACATCAAACGTTGAATTACTGGGTCACCCGCCGTATAGCCCCGACCTCGCGCCTTGTGATTTTTATTTATTTCCAAAAATTAAAGAAAAACTTAAAGGAAAGCAGTTTATGAATGCTGAAGAAGCGGTGGCTGCGTATCGCGATGCCATTGAAGAGACCCCTAAGGACGAGTGGGCAAAGTGCTTTTCCCAGTGGTTCCATCGCATGCAGCGGTGTATTGACGTGAATGGACAATATTTTGAAAAGATATAATAAAACTAATAACTGGCTAATGTAATCAGTTTTTGATTTTCTAAGAACTTTCAGTTTGACCCTCGTAACATTATATTTAATAAGTTCCAGATATTAAATAGTCAAATGCAAAATTCATTTATTCTGTAAAGACTATTAAAACGGACTTACAAAATGATAGTACGTTTGTTATTAACCCAATATGGATGATAATTATGAACAAATCAATATTAGTTTGTAATATTTCTGTTTCTAATGATGATGTTTTGTTATTTCCAGGATTTTTACTCGCTATACCTTGGGGCTACACTGCAGATACCATAGGCAGAAAAAGAACAATCTTCGTGTCTGTCGCAGCTGGTTTTATCTTCTCTGCACTGACTAGCTTTTCAATCAACTTTTACATGATGCTAGTACTGAAGTTCTTAGCTAGCTGTTTGTAAGTTTTGCTATTATAATAACTAAACTGTTGGTCTACCGGTTTTTAAGCTACCAATTAGTTTTCTCTTCGTATTCAGAAACTACAAATATTTGTTTAAGTGCCTACTTAAATTATTTTATTTAATGACTGTACTCTGTCCAGTTGCTAATCCGTCCACCTGAGAATCTGTCCAGCTGAGAATCTGTCTAGCTGAGAATCTGTCCAGTTGCGAATCTGTCTACTTGCTACGGAGGGGCTTCCATTAACTGTCCCTTGAAATATATATATATTTCTTCACTACTGCAATTGATGTATTCCAACTTTATTTGGTTTTTTCGTGACCAGCTGTGCATTTTGGCAATGTAAAGATGGTAAAATAAAAAAGATGCAGTCTTTGGGGACTACCGAAAGAAGTGAAAACTCAAGAACAACAACAAAAGAAGTTTCACGCTATTCGATCCGATCCGATCCAATCATCCACCCATTCATCCATACATTTTTATGATTCCGTAGCCAAATGGCAAAAAACGGAACTCTTATAGATTCGTCATGTCTATCTGTCTGTCCGTCCGTATATCACAGCCACTTTTTTCCGAAACAATAAGAACTATGCTGTTGAAACTTCGTAAGTAGATGTATTCTGTGAACCGCATTAAGATTTTCACACAAAATAGAAAAAAGAACAATAAATTTTGGGGGTTCCCCATTCTTAGAACTGAAACTCAAAAAATTTTTTTTCATCAAATCCTTACGTGGTAAAAATGATATTGAGGATTCTAATATCATTTTTTTCTAAACTGAATAGTTTGCGCGAGAGACACTTCAAAAGTGGTAAAATGTGTGTCCCTCCCCCCTGTAACTTCTAAAATAAGAGAATGATAAAACTAAAAAAAAATTATGATATAAATTACCATGTAAACTTCCACAGAAAATTGGTTTGAACGAGATCTAGTAAGTAGCTTTTTTAAATACGTCATAAATCGCAAACCGCAATTTACCTTTCATTCAATAAACACAAATATATAAAAAAAAACTACATTATGTTACTTGCTGCTACGGAACCCTTTATGGGCGAGGCCGACTCGCACTTGGCCGCTTTATGAATATTAAAAGTGCTCAACGCGCCTAAAGAAGTTTTTACTTCAAAAATATCGTAAGCGTCACAGTGACGATGACGCGAGTTCTATGATTTTTGTCTACCTAAAAAGTAGGTACTCATATGGAAAGTGCTCAAAGCGCCTAAATAAGTTTTCACTTTAATAAGCCAAAGATTGTAAGAAAATACGAGAAGTTAATAAATGAAAATAAAGTTAAAAAGTTACATGTTGAATAGTTCGATTTTGGTGTGATTTTATGTGTGGCATACTGCTTCACTATGTTTTTTTTCATGGAATTGTTCACGGTACCCCAACAATATCTGACAAAAATTTAATTCGAATATTATTAGGGATAAATGTCTGATTATATTCATTTCAGTTCAACAGCATCGCTGACGTTAATAACTATATACCTTGGAGAGAGTACGTGCAGGAAGCAGCGGAATAGATATCTTTTTATTCAAAACATTTTCAGTACTGGAACCGATTTTATTTATTTTGGTAAGCAAACGAAGCATCTTCAAGTTATTAAATGATATTGTGGATGCGTGTAGGTATTTTAAGAGACGACGTGTGATGATGTTATCGATATTTATTACTTACAAAGAGTATATACAATAAAGATACAATATTACAAGCTGAGATTACAGGGCAAGAAGAATATTTAAAGACATTCTTGTTATCTGGTTGCTAAGTCACGGCGCTGCGCATCGCGCAGGCGCGCGGACTTAGCCGTTGGCCACATGTTCCCCCTGGCGAGACCGTAGCTACGGTCGAAATCGGCAGGGAAACCTTACTATTCTTCCGCTCTTCGTCCGTATCACTTTATCAGTGTCGCTGCCATCAGCGTCAGGTGGCTTAAGTATTTCTTCTCGCATGATGTACGCAGGTTTCAGTCTATCGACGGTCACGTTATTCAGCTATCCTTTGATGTCAATGGAGTAGAATTTTGGCTGTCGTTTGATGACTCTGTAGGGGCCTTCATAGGGTGGCTCTAGTGAGCTGCGGACACGGTCGATGCGTAGGAAAACATGTGAGCAGGTTTCTAATCCTCGTGGTATGTAAAATGGTGAAGATGGAATGTGGCATGATGCTGGTCTTGGAGCAAGCTTTGCCATTTGCGAGCGTAAGCGTGTGGCGTACTCCGTAACATCTGCCACTTTGCAGTCAGGTAGCGGTGACAGAAATTGACCAGGTAAACGAAGCGTTTCGCCATAGACGAGCTCTGCAGGGGTAGTTTGTAAGTCTTCCTTAACTGCGCTTCGAATACCCAGAAGAATTAAGGGAAGAGATTCAGTCCACGTAGATGATGAGGAATGGCACAAGCTGGCGATGTAATCTTTCAATCATGCCGTTGGCAGTAGGATGGTAAGCAGTGGTGCGGAAGTGACTCGCTCCAACCATCGTGGTCAGAGTCTTGAAGAGCTGACTCTCGAACTGACGACCACGATCAGTAGTAACACGCAGTGGACATCCGAATCTGGCAAACCAGCCAGACACGAGGGCAGAAGCACAGGATTCTGCAGTGATGTCTCTAAGTGGAAACACCTCAGGCCATCGCGTGAATCTGTCGATGACGGTGAGGCAGAATCTGTAACCAGAAGAAGAAATGAGGGGCCCTACGAGGTCGAGATGAATATGAGCGAACCTCGAGGATGGAGTGGTGAAAGTCGAAAGTGGTGAAATGGTATGACGAGTGACTTTACTTTGTTGGCATTTCAAGCATTGCCTAGCCCACTCTCTACGATCGCGGCGAATCCCTGGCCAAACAAATCGTTCGGACACCAGTCGCGCGGTAGCTGAGCATCCTGGATGATGAAGTTGGTGTAGCTGATTGAAGACTTGTTGCCGAAACTCTGGTGTGATGTAAGGACGGGGTTGTCCAGTAGAAGTATCACAGAAGACGGGTAGAGAACTGGTTAGTGTGGGCATCTTTTTCTATTTGAGTGATGTGTCGTTGAGAATCAGATCTTGCAGCTCTGGATCAGTTTCCTGAGATCGTGCAAGGGACTGGTAGTCGATAGGGGAGGCTAATTCCTCGACGCGTGATAAGGCGTCGGCGACAATATTGAGATTTCCAGGTAAGTATCTTAGATCAGTTGTAAATTGCGAGATAAAGTCTAGGTATCGAAATTGTCTTGGTGACTATTTATCTCGGTTAGTGGAAAAAGCGAAGGTAAGTGGTTTGTGATCTGTATACACAATGAAATCTCTGGCTTCAACCATGTGCCTAAAGTACTTAATGGCTTCGTACACAGCCAGAAGTTCTCTGTCGTACGGGCTATACTTCTTTTGTTGAGTAGTAAGCTTGTGTGTATAGAAAGCCAATGGTTGCCAGGTATCATCAATGAGCTGTTGAAGAACTGCACCTATAGAAGTGTCAGAAGCATCAGTAAAGATTGCAAGCTGTGCAGAAGGATCCGGGTGAGCTAAAAGTGTTGCTCTAGACAATGAGAACTTGCAGTTTTCGAAAGCCTGTAGCAATTCAGGAGTCATGTTCACTGGATGCGATCCTTTAACTTTGGGTCCTGACAGGATTGAGTGAAGTGGTGCTTGAAGTTGTGCAGCATTGGGTACGAAACGACGATAGAAATTGATTATACCCAAGAATCGTCTGAGTTCTTTGACAGTTTTCGGAACGACATAATCTTGAATTGCCTGCACTTTAGATTCTAAGGGCTTGGTACCTGAAGCTGTAACGTGATAACCAAGAAAAGTGACTTCAGATTGGCCGAACAAGCACTTGAAGAAGTTGATCCATACGCCGTACTGTGTCAAACGCTCGAACAACTGACGAAGATGACTTTTGTGCTGCTTTAAAGACGATGAAAACACCAAAATATCATCTAAATAACCGTAGCAGAAGTCAAGACCGAACAGAACTTCGTCTATGAACCTCTGGAACGTCTGCGCGGCGTTCCGGAGTCCAAATGTCATAAAAAGGAACTCAAATAGAGCAAATGGGGTTATTATTGACGTTTTGGGAATGTCATCAGGGTTGACAGCTATCTGGTTGTAAGCTTTGACTAAGTCGATGGTTGAAAAAATTGTGCAACCTGATAGTTGGTGAGAAAAGTCGTGAATATGACGTATGGGATATCGATCAGGGATCGTTCTGGCGTTCAGAGCTCTATAATCACCACAAGGTCTCCAGGTGGCATCCTTTTTCTTCACGAGGTGAAGTGCACTAGCCTATGGGCTTTCTGAACGGCGAGCTATACCGGATGCTAGCATATCCTCGAATTCTTTCCTAGCAGCTTGCATGCGCACAAGATCCAGACGGCGAGGTTTGCAGGATACTGGCGGTCCAGGTTTGGTCTTGATGAAGTGCAAGGTATGGTGTTTTGATGGGGAGTGTCTTCCTGGAGGTCTGGTTATAGAAGGATATTCACGTAAGATGTCATGGAATTCCCGATAACTGCTTTAACTGAAGCTATATTTTCGGCTGGTTCGTACTGTACAGCAGCGACAACGTAGTGGTGTTATCCAGTAGCCGTTGATTTTTGCAGTCAACTAGTAGGTTGTAGTGCGCGAGAAAATCGACTCCTATTATGGGTCTTGACACATCGGCAATAGTGAAATTCCACGAAAATGATCTTCGTAGACCCAAGTTGAGTGTAAGCTGTATTGGTCCGTAGGTATGAATGACTGTATTGTTAGCTGCTACAAGGTCGAACTTTGATTGAGGGCATGGCGTCTTGACAGCTGACCGGGGGAAAACACATAGGTCGAAACCTGTATCAACTAGGTACCTTGTTTTCGAAGACCAATCAGTAACAAAAAGACGGCCAGATGCAGAGGGACAGTCGTTGGCCACTACTTCCGACTGCCCACGGAGTTTTCCGAACCGAAAGTACAGGGTTGGTTGCACTTGCGAGCTTTGTGTCTGTAGTTAAAGTGGTAAAAACAGTGAGGATGGCTAGGCGGCGGCTGCGGCATCCTAGTTTTTGAGCGACTGTACCTCCTTGATGTTGAGAGAGGTAAGCGCGAGCGTACACGTTCTCGTGTAACATGAGTGGTTAGAAGAGCAACTTGCCTAGTTAACTCACTTAATTGCCGAGTCATCTCCTCAGCAGGCGAAGCAGGCACGTAGGCGGCGCAGGATGTTGAAGCGGTTGGTTGTGTAGCGGCAACTTGTGGAGCACGAGGGTTTGGAGGAGCTAGTTCATACACCTTATCTGCTAAATCGGCCAGTCGATCTAGTGGTTGCTCCGACTGCGAGGCAATTATGGTTTGTACGTTGTGAGGCAGACGGTCACTCCAAATCGTTCTAATAAGGTCCGAGGTGGCCACGGGGCCGGTCAGGTTTTGTAGATGACGTAGGAACTGCGACGGACTGCGGTCGCCGAGCTCCTCTTACGAGTAGTTGACGCGTCCGTTTGTCTTGCGACGCGGAGAGACGTCTTATCAGTTCGGTCTTAATTTTTATATATTTGTTGCTGGCGGGAGGGTTAGTAATAATGTCTTTAACTTCGAGAGCGTATCGTGACTCCAGCTGACCAGCGACGTAGTAAAATTTAGTGTCATCTACTATAATTTTCGACAACTGGAACTGAGCCTCAATCTGGGCGAACCACAATGCGGGCTCGTCCGCGTTAAATGGGGGCACACGCACGCCAACTTTACATACCTGTAGATCGGTAGCCGCATCCTGGAAGTGTAGGTTTTCTTCAAACATGTTTTTCGTATTTTTTTCGGAAATTTCAATAGGTATTCTTTTTGTCGTGGGTCACTAATGTGGATGCGTGTAAGTATTTTAAGAGACGACGCGTGATGATGTTATCGATATTTATTACTTACAAAGAGTATATACAATAAAGATACAATATTACAAGCTGAGATTACAGGGCAAGAAGAATATATAAAGACCAGTGACATTCTTGTTATCTGGTTGCTAAGTCACGGCGCTGCGCATCGCGCAGGCGCGCCGACTTAGCCGTTGGCAGTCGAGTAGGCCGCCACAATATAAACGCTCTGAAAATTTACAATGGATACATTTTATTTAAAATATTTTATTTGATCTTTTTGCTTTCTTTAGGATCTTAATAATTATTTTCCCGCGAAAAATGTTGTGGATTCAATTTTTGTGGATTTTGATTCTCTGTCTCTGTAAATAAGCAATAATTGTTTTGATTTGTTTCAGTTTTGGCATACTTTATATTACCTTTAGATCTCGCAACTCCTATGCCTTACATAAAGGTCTATAAATCGTGGCGACTCTTCAGTCTAGTCATGTCTCTACCTCTTGGATTCGGAGCGCTGATGATAATTTTCTTAAAAGAAACTCCAAAGTTTTTGATCAATAAGGGAGATACTGATAAAACTATGGATGTTCTTACACACATTTTCAAAATGAATCATGGGAATTCTAAAACCTGTGTATATCCTGTAAGTAACACACCGAAATAACACTTATAGGTATTTGGTAGATTTACCATTTTGTCATATTATTTTCACTATGGAATTCAGTGATTTGATCTTGGTCTTATCGTTGATTTGGATACCTATAAGCGACCTAGGCACACGGTACGTCAATCGGATCGAGAGACATTAAGAGAAAAGGTCCCGTTAGGAGTAAAATGAAAACAATTATGAAACTAGAAGAAGCGAATGGTGTATGTTGAGCTTGTTGCTAGTGAAAACATGTAGTATCTGCCTACCCCAATGAGAAAGAGGCGTGACTAAATGTTTGTATGTATGTCTATTCCTTTTAATAAAGACTAGGAATATAAATAATAACGTGACTGTCAATACGGCCTCTGTGGCGTAGCGTTAGTGCATTCGACTGCTACGACATGGAACGCGGGTTCGATTCCCGCTCAGTGTAATATCTATTTGCATTGATCTGTGTGTATCTATGTATAATATGTATGTATTAATAAAAAAAAGTATGTTTATCCGCATTCTGGAACCCATAACACAAGCTAGTTAAACTATTCTTACTTTGGGTCTAGAAAGCGCTGTGTGGAATGTGGTAGAATATTTATTTTTATATTATTTGTTAATAGTCCAACGATATTTTCAGGTAAAATCATTACTAAAAACGGACAATCCTGTTGAAAATATATCTTTCTGGGATTCTTTGACTGCAATGAAATTAATATTTAAGCCACCGTTGCTTTGGAGGTCATTACAACTGATGTTACTTCTGTCCATATGTTGCAGTACGTAAGTATATTGATTAATTCATATCTTCACTGATCACATCCTCCGCGTCCTTCCACAACTCAGTTGGGGTCGGTTTTTTCAATACAACTATGAAGCGGCTGAACTTTGATATTTTCATGAAGCGACTGCATCTGACCTTCACAACCCATTGCCGATATCGAAGTTCTGTAGTTAGATCCCTTGGACTTTTAGTTATCACGTTTAATTGTGTATGTACTGTATGTTATGTATTAACGTTATCTTCACTGTTAAAGGATGATGGGCGTTTTGGTACCGATTCCAATCAAGATCGAGTCATATATCGTTGGATAACATATTATAAAATTTAAAGGTCATATCTTTTGAGCAACCTAATCGATTTCGATAATTCTTACGCAGTTTCTAAGTTAAAATAATAGTATGTTAATAGTGAAATCAAAACAACAACACTACAGTATGATCTTATAAAGTCAGATGTGATACATTATATTTAAGCGAGATTTTTATTATTATTACTAATAACACTGAGTGCACATAAGCAGTCACTACAGTTTTGTAGGTGATTAGCTATATACAGGGTGTAAACGTGTGTCTCTGAAATCTACATCACTTTCTATAAAATTAAATAACAATAAAAAAATGTGTGGAAGCCGCAAAGCTAAAAAATTGTGAACACAATTTTGAGTCAGATTTAGACTGAAAAATCTGATAAAAAATACATTACCTTAAAGGTTACCTACCTTTTTTATTATCGTTTTTCAAAATGCATACCTTTTCAACGATGTATCATTCATTTCGATTGGTGCCAGTACCAGGGACCATACATTTGTGCCCATCATCTTTTCAAAATTAACCAGCATAAACAATATTGCCAAACATTGACCGAGGTAAGTAATTAATATTAAAAGAGGTACAGCAGTTAACAAAAGTCTAGACACCGGTATGGGTCCCAGAGTACCGTAGTCTGCGGCGAGGACATCGCAGACTTGTCTACGCCCGGGACTACCGACCTCCATGATCGGGGCCTGAAGACGGCAGTTGGCCGACTCGCTGGCCTTACAGAAGCAGGCCCAGACGGAGGCGAGTCGTGTGGTCCTACACACACCTGCCAACTCACCGTCGCGGGATCAAACCCGACCCCGAGGCCCGAATGGCGACCAAAGTCCCCGGGAAACCCTTGGGTTATCCTCTCGAGGGCTTACCCGGGGTGCCCGGCCGTGGACACTTGGGGAGCACACCGTGTGGTTTTAGCCAGTCCGATTCCGATACGCCTATCCCATCGATGGCACCGATGGGGTGAAGACCGGGGGGATTCCACACGTGAAAAAAATAAAATAACCGCTATTGTTAGCGACTAATATAAAATAACAAAATAAATTACTATTTCTTTTAATCATAAAAGAGTAGGTACTTAATAGTTATAAATGCATCCTTGATTATGTTCTTTTATATTTCCAATAAATATCATTCAAATATATAAATGAGAAGTGAGAAGCGCAGGTGGCTATTGGTAAAATGTCATCGGACCGAGCAGTCACTTTTATGTTTCGATCCAAGAAAAAAGATTGTATCTCTAGACAATTAAGCAAAGCAAGGTGTTGTAATAAAATAATATTTCAAGGTGAGCTGTGGTGTATTATTTAGTAGCTTGTCAACACTATGGGTGTCAGAATTGAGGATTTTTAAGTAAATGGTAACAATTTTAGCATTTAAGATAAGAGTCATGACATATTATTTTTTTCCAAAGTTTTATAGAGGAGCAATATTCATTCTCAAGTGAATTAAAAAGCTTTTCTATGAGACCATAGATAATAGCGTATAATATCGAAGAGTAGCCATACTGAACTGGATTTATTATTTTCAGAAACAACGTATTTTTTATGTGGTTTCCAACGATGGTGAACTCGTTTTTTACCTCGGAAGATGTGAACACTTCTTTCTGCCAAAAAATTTCCGCAAACATCTCACCAATCAAACTTAATGTCAGTATAAAATAAACAGATCTTAATCATTAAATTCATTTTCCTAACGGCGTTTTGGTTGGCACTTCGGGAAGAAGACAGAGACTCCGGATAAGATCGACTTACTTCGATTTTGTATCAGGTCGGGTCGGGTCGGGCATCAGGCTGACAATAAACATAGACAGGATAGTTTTTTAAATTGCCAGGCTACGTATTTATTCTATAATATAATCGTAACGAGATGAAAACTGTACATTGAATATTTTTTCAAAAACAATATTGCTATGAATATAAATCTTAAGGCTTTCACGGCGGGCGTTGCATGTAGAATGTAATGCTTATGGGTTGTTTGGCCGTGGTCCACATAAAACTTGTGTTCCAAACGTTTCGTCGATCACTGACTGACTGACTGGTCGCACAGAAATCGCCACCGAGGAGAGCTCTACGCACTCGTCGCCGCCCGGACCTGTACCGCTGAAGATATCAACCGCAGTGATTGACGAAACGTTTGGAAAACAAGTTTCATATGGACTACGGCCAAATAGCCCGGAAACAGTATATTCTACAATATTGTTATGAGTTCAAGGAACGACACTGATGTCAAAATGTGATTTTTAGAATGTCTGTCTATTTGTCTCTTTACCTGCTTCTTATTATCGACGTCCGAGAATCACTTGAAAACCGCGAAACAGATTCAGCTGTAATTTTGCTTAACATTCTTCTGGGCTGCGCGATATATCATCACGCTATTATAAGTGTAGTAGGAGCAGCAGGATAAAATCGACCAAATCTAGTATTGATAATTTCTTTATAATTACAAAGCAGAACATCGCGTAATTCTGCAGTTCGATAGAACTCCGATATGGTCAACGTTCGGACTATAAATCATCATGCAATAGCTAAAAGGTGATGAGGAAATCTATGTCTTCATGATAAATGATTGAAAATATAACTATGAACTAGGTAACCTAATACATGTTGGGTTCGAAGCTGCAGAAGTAAACATACCTTGATCTATTCCGAATTTAACGCGAATGAAGTCGCGGGCAACAGCTTGAAGGTAATAAAACTTCATTTCAATCGTAATTTATGAGGCGGTCGGGGTCTCAGGGAAATTCTCTCTAGTGCGTACCACTATAAAATATAAAGAATATGATTTTTTCAAGTAATCAATCATTATTATTAACTTCTATATACTATTAACTACTAGAATGAAAAATACTGTGTTTGTATACACGTATTAATGTAGTGCAATCAAAATGAAGCATCTACCAGCTCCTTGGCTTACCGATGCCATTAAGACCATTATGGCGAAAAAAGCTGCAGCCAAATACAAATATAAATGCCGACCAACCTCCAATAATTTGGAAAAATATGTCGCAATACGAAATCACTGCAATACGGTGTGTAGGGATGCACAACGCCAATATATCCATGTCTCCGTCGAAAACGGTGATCCATCTAAAGTATGGAAGTTTTTGAGAACCTATGGTTCTCAAAAACGAGTTGGAAAGTCAAGCGAAGATACTCCTCAAAACGTTGACCTCGAAGCACTTAACCAGCATTTCTCATCTTCGTCCAATTTTGGAGGGACTGCTAAAGTAAATACGCTTAACCATCTTTCGTCACTTCCAGCTTCTAACTATTATCCCTTCGTCTTTGATCAATTCACTGATTGTGATGTTAAGAAGAGCGTAATGTCAATAACATCAAATGCTGTTGGCAATGACTGTATTAGCCGTAAAATGATTCTACCCATTCTAGACCAGATCCTTCCTATTATGACTAACATTTTAAACTTTTCTATTTCTAGTGGCTTCTTTCCGTCTGCATGGAAAGAAGCACAGATTGTCCCCTTGCCTAAGAAACGTAATCCGTCTTCCTTTTCCCTGTACCATTCGATATCTATATTGCCTTTCCTCTCCAAAGTTCTTGAGCGTCTTGTACACACTCAGCTTAATGCTTTTCTCTTTAAAAATTCACTTCTAAATATCTTTCAATCTGGTTTCCGCCCTGGACATAGTACCATTACAGCCTTGGTGAATGTTACGTATGACATAAGATTAGGCATGGAGAAAGGAAATCTAACAGTACTTACTCTATTGGATTTCAGTAATGCTTTTAACACAGTGGACTTTCAAATCCTACTAGGCATTCTGCACTCGATTAACATATCTCCAACAGTGATTGATTGGTTTCACAGTTATCTTTCTGGCCGCCGGCAACGTACGCGCATAGATGATTCCTTTTCTTCATGGTGCGATATAACAGTCGGTGTGCCGCAGGGTTTCGTTCTATCTCCATTACTTTTCGCCGTTTTTATAAATTCCATTTCAAAACAATTACTTTCATCCTACCACCTTTATGCAGATGACCTTCAAATATATACGCAGGCGCCTTTGAGTCAGCTGTCAGAAGCATTTGCTATAATAAATATGGACTTAGAACGCATATGTGAATGGAGCAACTACTATGGGTTTCAGGTAAACCCTGCAAAGACGCAAGTCATTGTCGTTGGAAGCCCCGGATGATGTCACGCATTGACTATACACAGCTGCCCCAAGTTATTTTCAATAGTTCTCCTATAGAAATTAGTGATAATGTAAAGAACTTAGGTATTTATATTGATAACACTTTGTCCTGGCGTCATCAATTACAGGAAGTAAACCGCAAGTTGTTTGCAGCAGCAGGGTCCTTGCGTAGATTGCGAAACTTGCTTCCAACTGCTACCAAAACTGCGCTTGCACAAACTCTCTTACTCCCACTTCTTGATTATGCCGACGTCAGCTATCTAGATCTCACCGAGGAGCAACTTGATAAGCTTGAGTATCTTCAGAATTCCTGTATTAGATTTATATTTGGTTTACGTAAATATGATCCCGTATCCGGATTTCGTAACAAACTCAAGTGGCTCCCAATTCGCCTTCATCGGAATACTCATATACTTCCTTTATTATACAGCATATTGTTTAATCCTTGTACCGTACCGTGTAACGGTTCAAGTTCCTTCGTGACACACATTCAAGATTTCTGAGGTCATCCGAAAATTTGAGACTGGAAATGCCAGTGCATTCTTCAAGATTCTTTGATCAATCTTTTACTATTCAGGCAGTTCGCCTGTGGGATGAACTGCCACTACATATAAAGAGAGCACAGTCATTGGTGTCTTTTAAAAATATGTTAAAAGATCACTATTTGTCCATCTTCCGTTAGGTGACTATATACTTGGTATAGGTACTGTAGCGTCCGGGGGTTGGACGCCACAATACCTCGTGTTGATGAAAAGACAAACACAAGGGTTAATCAGTAATATGGATATTTATTTATACAACTAAGCTTCCTATATCGAGTTTAGGGAGGTTTTTACGCGAATATATTTATATTTAAACGAACTGTAGAGAATCGCGGACTCCGCTCAGGGACTGAGCCTACATTCAGTACACTTGTATCTTCTCTTCGGACCGCGGGCGAGGGCGCAGCCCCCAAGTCGCCCGCTGTCAGCCGAATCAGTCCGCCAATATTATATTTATTTTTATGCTCTGACACATGATGGCCAGGTTAATGAACTGTAGTGATCGAACGAGGTCGGAGCACTACAGTACCTACCTATTTGTAAATATTTTTTGTATTATATATATTGGTATACACTTATAATGTAATATATTGTGTATATATGCTTAAAATACGACTGATTTATATGTAATTTTGTTTATTTATCTAATATACATATGTATAATTTCTTTTTCTTCTTTTTCATTGTTAATTGTACACTGCTCTTATCCATCTCTTTTGATTTCTATCTATCCAAAGGTTGCCTGGAAGAGATCGCTGTTAGCGATAAGGCCACCCATTGTACATTTATTAACTTAAGTCGAATATTATTTATTTATTACGACTTTTATGGTGTACAATAAAGAATATTTTATCTTTTATCTTTATCTTTATTATTCACATTCAATCTGACCCTGCCTCATTTGCAAGTAATTGTACATTCAGATGTTTTATTACGTAAATATATATTACTGTAAAATTTATACGCACTGCTTTTACACTATTAAATTTCATAGATGTATATTTCAAAAAGAAAATGTGGGAACTTTGTAACACTCGGTAATCAAGCTATATGATTATCACAATAATTTTAGACAACCCATTAAAAACAGCCGTCATCTACTGAACTAGTGCATACTGTTCTAGTCTAATAGTATGTGTTAGTTTTTTTTGTTAGTATCATGTCTATATTTATTCGGTCTTCAGCTTTATAATGAAACTGTCTTGAGGACAGAGCGCACTACAAAACCAAAGCACATCGATCTTAGCTGGACACTCTCTGCTTCACGATGTGCCAACCAAAACACCGTTTACAGAACTTACTAACATTAATTTGTTTAAATTTCTAGGATATATGCGTAGATAATAACTCCATGAACACAATATACTCTGGGATATTGTTTACACTACTGTTCACATGTCTTAATATCGGCGCTTTGGTTCTCGCTAACTATAGGCGAACAATGATTTTCACCACCTTACTAGTCGCTGGCATGTGTTGCATCACAGTAAATATTATCTCTAACCCCATTGCCAGTATGGTGGTCTTCTGCATGATACAGTTAACTGTACTACCCATCGGCAGCGTTTATTCCTATTATATTGATGTATACCCAACTTCATGCAGGTGAGTTTCATTCAGCTTATTTATTTTTAGGTAAACGAGTCTATAAGCTTTAAGCTTCGAGTGGAGTATAGGAAAGTTCATTAAACTTAAATGATATTTAATATATTTTTTCTTTATTGTCTACCGCGTTTCCTTCTTCCTACACTCACAGGATTTTTAATTGGCGAGTGAAAAGGCGTCCATGAGGCTGTCTAATATAAAGACCACTATTTCAGAATCGATATTATCTAGAAAAACAGCCTTAATTTTTTGAACTTCACCCAAGATTACCGAGGCTTATAGATGAGGTGTAGTCAAACTAACGAACTAAATATAGAATATTTTATTTACTTAAAATTGACCAGCGGTTTATAACTAGACATTCTACCTAAGCTACTTTAACTTCATAGAGGCCTCTTACTATTAATACTTTCTCTTATTGTCATCAGAGCTCTTGCAACTAGTTTGGGTATGATGGTGGCTCGTTGCTTCTGCATTGGAGGTGTAGCTATCGTAGGTATTACAGTCATCAACAATTGTCTACTCACGTTCTACTGCTGGACTGCATTCATTTTTAGTGAGTATAAATTTTACAAACTCTTCACCCGCTGACAAATGTTTTTAATAACATAAGATCCTTTCGGTGCTAAGCCTTGCTGTGATTCCTAAAACTTGCAATATAAAAGGAGAAGAGCAAAAGAAATTCGTTAATTTTTGGCAAATTTTCCGACATTTTGTTACCATTATGAAATGCCAAAAATTATTTTCTCATATATGAATGAAACACATGAAAGATCCAACAATGATACGCAAAATATAAGCGTAAACTAATGTCGAGGATCCAAGGATACAATCATAGTTGGAGTATGTGTTGTTTTAGTATTTATCAAATTCTTCCTTTTTAGGTGGAATTGTAGCTGCTATTTTCCTTCCAAAAGAAGAAACAAAAAACCGGCCAAGTACGATTTGGACTCGCCTATGAAGGATTCCTTAGCAGCAAGTAACATAATATAAAAGTTCTTGTAGTA
This sequence comes from Cybosia mesomella, assembly GCA_946251805.1. Classification (NCBI taxonomy): domain Eukaryota; kingdom Metazoa; phylum Arthropoda; class Insecta; order Lepidoptera; family Erebidae; genus Cybosia; species Cybosia mesomella. Next base: position 28,933,270 of record OX276402.1, on the reverse strand, counting down.
CGTTGTAACTTTGAACGATGTTTTAATAATAGTGTATTTTTTTTAAACACATTCGCTGCCAATTACTTGGATCCGAGGGTATTGATTTGCGTCTATGATTTGCATTTAAGTACCATTAAAAATTCATCTCGGTGCCAAGCTATGTTATTTACTGATTAACTTATTTATACACTATTATAACTTTATTTGTGTAAATTTCACATCTTATTATCATTTTAATGAAAAAAACCAACACGGATCCGAGTAGTCGGCACACAGGGTACTGTGTGCCGACTACTTGGATCCGAGCATAGAGTTTGACTATTGTTTATACTAATTTTATTGGAAAAAGACTAATTCTCTGATTATGAAATGAATCAATTAAATGCCTTGCCCAATCGTGGAAGGTTATTGTAAGGGGCGCGACTTAAGTGGTTCCTGTTTGGTTGCTATGGGATTAAAGTTAAACACTTGAAAGACTTTAACGGTGTTTATTGCTATTACAGTGAAAACTATAAATAGCTATGCTAGGTATGCTAAAAGGATGGAATGAGTGCACTCGGTTTGCTGTCGGAATATGCACTGAGGCCGCGGCAAATGCGGCGCGGCCGTGTTAGGTTGCTAGATCAGCAAAACGTGTTTGATGGATATTATTACATCGAACATGCTCCCGAGGGGAGAGATGAGATAATGAGAAAAGCTTATATAAAATAAAATGTTACGTGAGTGTGAGTTTAAATTGTAAAGAAGGTTAGGACAATATTAGATGTGAAATGATTGACAAGGTGATAGAACAATCATCACTATTATAATGAACTTAGCTATAAGTGTGCTCAAACGGTTGAGTTCTCACTGGAAAATGCGCATTGTCGTTTAGGTAGAGGAGACGTCGACATGTCTCGCCTCTTTAAACGTAAACTAGACCACCGTTTCGATACGCGTGCACTTTCACTGACACTAGACCCCTGCTCGGACAAGGGTTGATTTCGCGCACTTACACTGGAGCATTGCTCTTGCTCAGGTTGGGTTATACACACACTCACACTCGCTGGTACGCTCTCGATACGCCCTTGCACGGGCGCACCGCCGGCTCGCTGACACCTCCTCCTCAGCAGGACCCACAGGACTGCTACGATAGCTGCTGCTAATAAGCTATACGACAACGCATACTGATGTACGTCATGTGTCGTTAGGATCTCCGTCTGCTGAGCTGATTCTTTCATTGATTTAATTTGTTCACCGAGATGCCTTAAAGAATCGTTGATAGGAGATGTGGCGTAGTCAACTTCTACGTCTTGGAAATTTTGGATAGGTAGCGTAAGATTACCGACTAAGCGATTTATCGGAGTTAATTTTGTCTCGAGTATATTTGGCTTAAGATTGAGCGTATTCTCTAATTGCTGATACGAATAAAGTGTTACATCACGACCCTTTACAATGCATTGCTTAGTAAGTTGAATAAGTCCAGCCTTGCTGACTTCGCGCGCTTGTAGGTCGTCGTCGCATATAACTCTCAAAGAGTATGAGTCGCAACAGAAATACAAGTAGGTAGAAAAGTCATGTAACGGAATCCATTTGTTTTCACAGCTAGATTTTGTGATCCTGCAAGTAGATAGCGTATCCTTTTCACAAAATTTTTCATCAGGACTTAAGCTATGGACAGGCCCTGGCAGGCGACAAAGGTAAGTTTCCGCTTGATATTCACAACTTTGAAGATCGTTGGCGCTTGCTGATAAATATGCATCTCTTCTCAGATTGATCGCGACGTATTCTGATGCTGGCTTGATGCTGATCATACTTTTATTCATTTGAACCGGTACTGGTATCAATTTATATAGCTGGAACGTATCTCTGCTGATTAAAGGTAAGGTAATTTCAAATATGAAATATTCTTCAGTCATCCTCGCTTTGACTTTTAACAATTTGTAGATCTCGTACAAATGGAACTGAATATCATCTACGGGTAACGCTAGCTCTTTAGATATCTGACTAGATACAATCTGTATCTCTCCACGGAGCTGCTGTGGTGTTAAGAGATGCAGATTGATCTGACCGTGATAGATTTCAGTCATTGTATCCAGAAAAGTATCCTGAATTCGCTTTAAATTCTGAATCATATTGACTGTCGCTAATGCTGCTAATGTAAAATCTTGCTGAATAGACATTACGTCAATCTCCTTCTGCAATGTATTTGTGATGCTGTCTAAATAATTCAAATGCTTATTAACTATCTTATGCTGTTTCTCAATAGTCTCTTCTGTTCTCTTTAATATATTATACTCCGCTTCTATGACCGATGTCTGATTCCTGTACAGCTGACTTAGGTGATTTATGTTGCGATGTACGAGGTCAATGTCACGCTTATATTTTTCTGCGAATTCCTGGTCGAGTACTCCGAACAGTGAGTTCGCAATGGAGCCGACCGCGTTGATAAGCCCGCGTCTAGTACGCGAGCGTGCTCCAAAATGCTGATTGAGCAACAGCTGGTTATAATATTGTAGTTCATTGTACTCATGTTGTATTTGTAGCATAATGATTCGACAATGACTCTGCTCTTGAATTTTAGCACACGTTTGCTCGAGATATTTCGAAGACTGTGTGATCGCTATATCTCCTTGCCAGTAAGGAGACATATTATAATAAGTGACGATTTTCCACTCATCACGAATAAGATGCATTTGTCCCCGAGGATCCAAATACAAAGTTTGATTGTTGTCAAATTTTGTAAGCTTATATAATGCTTCACTGGATATTATAAGGCTCATAAAAAATAACAATGATAATGCTACGCTATAGATTTTTGGACACTTGCTAGAACGCTTGCTCAGCTGCTTCTCCGCTTTTGCTTCATTGCTTTGTTGCTTTACTTCTTCGCTCTCTTCTTGCTTTTGATTAATTGCTTCTTTTTCCGTGGGTATAGGTAAAATAGATAGCTTAATTATCGGACGCTTTATGTAACCATTTTTTGTTTTTAGAGTGACTACTCTGACAAATCCATCCTTTCCCGGATGGACCTCCACCACCCTACCAACAGGCCATTTTCCTGTGGGTAAGTTGTCGTCCTGTATAGTTACCATGTCTCCTATTTCTATATTCTTCTGTGCTTTAAACCATTTGCTACGCACCGATAACTGACTAAGATATTCTGCTTTCCACCGCTTCCATATATCTTGGAATGTTTTATTCACTAAATACCATCTTGTCCTCGCATCTTGTGCCGTCTCTATGACCGTGAGCCCATCACGAGTAGTTAGAAAATGTGCTGGTGTTAGAAAATCAATGTCGTCGATATCCTCAGACATTGCACACAATGGTCTAGAGTTAAGGCTCGCTTCGATTCGAGACAAGAGTGTGCTATATTCTTCAAATGTCAGAGCTTGATCCCCTATTACTCTTTTCAGATGCTGCTTTAGACTCCTGATTGAGCGCTCCCAGATCCCTCCAGCACTAGGCCAAGAAGGACAGTTCCAATGCCATTCTATGCTCATCTCAGTTATTTCTTTATAAAAGGAATCGCCAAATATACGCTCAAACTCTTGCTGTTCCTCCTGAAGGATCTTGTTGGCCCCGACAAAGTTAGTTCCGTTATCTGAATATATGTGTTTTGGGGCTCCTCGTCGTGCCGCCATACGATGTAATGCTGCTAAGAATGACGAACTGCTAAGTTCGGAGACCAATTCTATATGCACCGCTTTTGTAACCATACAAATAAACAAGGCGATGTATCCCTTAGTTGTTTTGATACCTTTGCCCTTGTTTGCTTTCACTCGAATAAACCCCGTATAGTCTATTCCAGTATGATAAAATGGTGGTGCTGGATTAGATCGAAAATCAGGCAGGTCACCCATTATTTGTTGTAGTTTTCTGGGCTCTTGTTTTTTGCAGGTCACACAATTACGAAGTTGTTTTTTGGTAGCTTGATATCCTTTAATAATCCAATATTGTTGTCTCAACAAAGACAACGTTAGTCGAGCTCCACCATGGAAGGTATACTCATGTGCTTGCTGGATTAAAAGCTCAGTTAACCTCCCGCTATAGGGGATGATTATAGGATATTTCATATCGGCACTAATTTTTGCATTTTTAAGCCGTCCCCCGACTCTTAAGATGCCATTATCATCTAAAAATGGGTTCAGATTTAATAACCTGCTATCTGAACTAAGCTTGCTATGCGATAAATTCTCGATATCCGACAGAAATTCATTGCGCTGTATGTATTTAATTATGATTAATTTTGCTTTCCTTAGCTCTTGTAATGTGAGATACGACGGCCTTTGTTTCCTATCCGGTGCAAGCGCACGTAATAACCATGCTACAATGCGATTTATTTTTACGAATGAGCTGTGTCGATTTAATAAATCTTCAATTATGTTATTTTTAGGAGCGGTATTTTGAACTGTTGTAACTTGCTTCCGGATCTCGTCTTGCGTCGTATACTCTGCTTGCTCTTGCTGTGGTTTAAAGCTGGGTATCAACAACCAGGTTGGACCCTGCCACCACAACGTATGCTCTATTAACTGTGTAATCGATAGTCCTCTGCTTGCTGAATCAGCTGGATTATCTTTAGTTGACACGTAATGCCAAGATTCAGGTGATATTATAGTAATGATTCGCTTTACTCTGTTTGCTATAAAAGGCTTCCATCTATCTGGATTGCCTTGGATCCAGCTAAGGGTGACTTTGGAGTCACTCCAAGCATAGATTTGGTGATCTATGCTACCTATGCTAGTGATGACTTTGGATAAAAGTCTAGACAATAGTTCCGCTGCACAAAGTTCCAACCTTGGCAGTGATACTGTCTTCTTGTTTGGTACCAGTCTTGTCTTTGCTGCGATTAGTACCACGGATGCCTTATCTTTTGATGCGATTTTGGCATATACGACACACGCGTATGCTTTGAGAGATGCATCACAAAACCCATGTAATTGGATAACGTCTTCTCGCTTGCTTTTTAGCCATCTAGGAACTTTAAATTCGCTAATACGTCCCATATCTTCGGTTAATTTTATCCACTCATTTTTAATCTCAACTGAAACTTCATCGCTCCATTGAATTTCATCTAACCAAACCTTTTGAAATAATAGTTTGAATTTTGTAGTTAGCGGTGCTAGCCAACCTAAGGGGTCAAATAACCTAGATATTTCGGAAAGAAGCAATCGTTTTGTTAGCTTTGTAGTATCTGCTGATGATGTGTATTGGAAAGTGAATTCATCTGTGATTGGATCCCATCTCAATCCTAAAGTTTTAGCTGTATTCTCAGTTCTAAAAATAAACGATGGCGTTTGATTATTCTGCTGAGATAAATTTATATTTTCCAATAGCTTCTTGTCATTTGCTGACCACTTTCTTAACAAAAATCCGCCGCTGCTTAGGCATGAATTTAATTCTGCTATGCTGCTTTTACCTTCGTCTATAGTATGGGCCCCCGATGCTAAATCATCCATATAGAAATTTTCTTGTAATATTTTTGCTGCTGTAGGAAAGTTATGCTGCTCGTCGGACGCTAGTTTTCGAAGGGTCATCATCGCCAAAAAGGGCGCAGAGTTCATGCCGTATGTAACCGTAGTTAGTTGATATGCTCTAATAGGTACATCTGCTTGAGCTCGCCAAAATATTTGCTGTAATTTTTGATCTGATTCGTTTACCAATATCTGCCGATACATTTTTTCAATATCAGCAGTGAATACGTATTGATATTGTCTCCACTTGAGTAACAGTGTCTGCAGGTCTTGTTGCAAGTTAGGCCCTGTATACATGACATCGTTGAGACTAAATCCCGAGGAAGTCTTTGCGGACGCATTAAACACGACACGTAACTTCGTTGTGGAGGACTCTGCTCGCTGTACCCCATGGTGAGGTAAGTAACATTCTATTCCATTGCTGTTACTAGTTGCTGGCTTCATATGCCCCAACCCTTCATATTCGCTTAGAAATTGCTTATATTGCCTTGCTAAATATTCTTGCTTGCTAAACCTTTTCTCTAGATTTCTAAATTGCGCTAATGCCATCTCCTTTGATGATCCTAGCTTTTCACTAGCTTGCTGCTTTATCGGTACCCTAACTTCATAACGACCACTTTCCAGACGTTTCGTCGTTGAAAGGTAATACTCGACACATTGTTGATCTTCTGCTGACATCTCATTTTGCTCGTGAATATCTTCAATTTTCCAAAATTGATGAATATCCGCTGTATTATTTAAGATGACGTTACAATGAAACTGTGACTTTACGGTTCCACATATTAGCCATCCTAGCTGGGTTTGCTGAGCTAGAAGCGAAGACGACTCAGGGCTCCTTATCATGTTTTAAATAGCTATGCTAGGTATGCTAAAAGGATGGAATGAGTGCACTCGGTTTGCTGTCGGAATATGCACTGAGGCCGCGGCAAATGCGGCGCGGCCGTGTTAGGTTGCTAGATCAGCAAAACGTGTTTGATGGATATTATTACATCGAACAGTTATACAGGCTTTATAAAACGACATACATAAGTAAATTATAGAAAAAGCTTTATATTTATGTTGTACTAGCTTTCCGCCCGCGAATTACGCGGGTGACCGCGTAGTTCCCGTAGGAATATGGGGATAAAATATAGTCTATGTTACTCAGAGTGAATGTAGCTTTCCAATGGTGAAAGAATTTTTGAAATCAGCACAGTAGTTTTTGAGTTTATTCATTACGACATTTACCACTAATATTATAAACGCGAAAGTTTGTGCGTATGTTTGTTACTCTTTCACGCAAAAACTACTGAACAGCTTTTAATGAAACTTTGCAGTGATATAGTTTATACATCAGAATAACACGCATACTATATTTTATCCCGATATTCCAACGGGAACGGGAGCTACGCTGGTGAAACCGCGGGCGGAAAGCTAGTACTTAATACATATTAGTCAAGATTTAAGGGTAAAATAAAATATGGAATATTTTTATAACACTTTATTAAGAAAAGTTACACTTAAGTAATCTAGATAAGTTATTTATTAAAGTCTCAATTAGTAATAATATCATTAGTAATCAACTAAAATACCCTCTTTTTATTTTTTCTGCATGTAGCACATTCCTTTCTAACGATTTCAGTTATCTCAACCACTTTATTTCCTACTTTTTTCTGTCGTTTCCTTATTGCATCTATTTTCGGAATTTTTGAATATTACAACCAATGATTTATAATGATTCTTTTTAATTTTAATTAATTAAATACTTCTATTAATTTATTATTTTATTTATATTGATTTATGGATTGAATTATAGTCGGGTGGGTGCGGAGAAGGTTATTCCTTTATTGTAAGTACCTTAAGTAACTTTAGGTGCGAATGTTGGGTGCAGTGGTGGGTGGACTGTGGTTAAATGTATACAGTTGATATGTGTGAGAAGATATAAAGGTATATCTATTTGCTCGGTAGTGCTCTTTATCAGAATGCCTATTATTATTATTATATATTTCACCCTTAGCTACAACATCAAGACACACTATTTATATATTCTATTTATTTATTCTTTACCTTTGCGTTTTTTTTGTAGCAATCGTTCGATGTATAGTATAGGTTGATGGCATCCGTGAGTTGCATTAGGGCCCAGTTGAAAACCAGCGTCAGGTCCTTGTGGCCTGGCAGATGCTGAACTGGGTTCCTGTTACTGCAACCGTGGGACACGTGCCTTCCTTGCATTGTGACAACTGTTTTCGACTGTTTTAATCTGTACCTAACCTCATAATAACTAAAACATTATTTAACTTAAATTTAAATAATATCTCTCTGCTTCTGTTCACCTGTTACTGTGTCTCGCGGAATTTGCAGTAATAAATGAGTCTTTCTTTCTTTCTTTCTTTCTTTCATTATCAATATACCTTTTTTTTTTTTTTTTTTTTTTTTTTTTTTTTATCGTGCGGAAATCCCTTCGGATACCCCCCCGCCGGTCAGCGGGGGCGGTTATGTCGGGCTTGCACCGACTAAAACCGCACGCCGTCTCGGGTCTTCAGACGCCGGGGTGTAAGGTTACCCATAGAGCATATCCCTCGCACCCCGGCTGACCCTGGGCCATCTCACCACTAACAGCATCGCTCATCCTGTCTCCTCTGAAAGCAGAGGAGTACGGAGAACGATGTGTTCCCGCCACGTTGGGTATTGGCCGACGATCAATGCCAACCCTATGAAGGGGTGAAGGGGAAGCCATTGACCGCCGCCCAGGGTGTACCGGCCGCTCCGATTCCGTTCCCCCCGGACTGCAGCGGGATCGGAATCGGAGCGACACTCGAGGAGGTTACCCAACACACACCCCAATATACCTGTTTCATTAAATGTGTGTGTAGTATTTTAATTTCCTCACATAGTCGAAATTTAAAGTAGAGTGTTTACCTCGGGTGAATGTCACCATTTCACCCTCGAACTATTGGCGCTCTCGCTTCGTTCGAGCGCCAGAAATATCTCGGGTGAAATGGCTGACTTTCAACCCTTGTGTAACAATCTACTATTTCATTACTCATAGTCTGAAAGTAGGTCTGAAGTTACCTGAGGAGCGCGATGAAAGTAATACTTTTCATCCCTAGGGAGAATCGCTTTCAACTGACAGCTGTCAAATTATTAAAAAAAAACTAATTCTATTTTCACATTTTTAATGTACCATGTAACAACTTTCTATACAGCCACTCAATTACAGCGCGATGTAAAATTGAAATAAAATAAAGTTAAGTATTGATTAAAGAATATATATTTTTTAAATAACTTTACTTTAGTTTAGTTTCAACAATTTCCTTAAAATAACATAGATTTGGGCAAAATATTTACCATTTTTTCAATGATGAAAATGAAAAATAATGGCTGAATAGCTGGCCAGCCACAGAAAAAAAACAAACAAAATAGGCGGAAAAGCGGAAATTCGATCTTCATTTCATAGATTATTATATATATACTAGAAACTTCATTTGTTTTTCGATTTGAAGGTTTTACTCATTTTTTCTTTAGCTAATTCATGTTTTTATTTTTACTTTCCTTGTATTCGTAATGAAAAGCACAGTGTTTACCTCGGGTTAAAGATTTATTTAGTCCCTCGAACTATTGGCCAAACCTCGTCTCGGGACTATATAAGTTACTTTCACCCCTAGGGTAACAATGTACTATTACCCAGTGAATGAATTTATGGGGTGTTGTAATAATAATAAATGAAACAATTTCCTTTAATTAGAATCATTCATAGTGCATAATTTATTATTAATATTGACATTAACTACTTCAAAATTATTTTTTCTTTCTTTTCTTTTATATTGACTTAAGATTCCATTTATTATTATTATTTCCTTTATTTAATTTCTATACATATAAATACATTTTTAAATAAATATATTAAAAAAATACAAATATATTTAAAAATATAAAAATAGTGCTCCACCGGTATCGGGTACAGGGACCAAGCTGCCGGTGGTTACGGCTCCAGGGAGAGGAACTTCCTCACTATGCGTGCCGTGCCTAGTATTATTATTATTCCCTTTATTAACTTTAAAATACATATAAATTACATTTTTAAAAACATTCTATATAAAAAACGAGATATATTTAAAAATATAAAAAATAGTGGCCCACCGGCAACGGGTACAAGGACCAAGCTACCGGTGGTTAGGTTATTATTATCATTGATTAATTTACTGACATAGGTACCAATATTATTCTACGACCTCCGTCCTCCATGAGCGCAGGCCTGGGGGTGGCAGGTGAGGCCGCCTGTCACCCTAGCAGAAGCAAGCCTGGACGGTGGGGCGACTAGCGCCCCTCCCCCAAACCGGGGCAAGACGGGGACACCGTGGTTCCCAAACCTGAGGGGCCATCTCGAAATCGGGAATGCCCAGGGTCAGTCGGGGTGCGAGGGATATGCTCTATGGGCAACCTTACACCCCAGCGACTGTAGACCCGAGACGGCGTGCGGTTTTAGTCGCTTCAAGCCCGACATAACCGCCCCCGCTGGCCAGCGGGGGGGTATCTGAAGGGATTTCCGCACGAAAAAAAAAACAGGTACCAATATTATTCTGAACGCTGACATTATTGTAATAATAATATTATTTTAGTTTAATAGTAATGTGGGGAGCATTACGTATTAAGGTGCTGAATTGCAGCAATGACTAATGTAAGTAGGTTGCAAGCGGGGTCGGGCAGTCACTCGCCGTCCGCCGTTTCGTGCGTACAATATATACAGATAATCATCATCTCCGTGATTTCATTTACCATTCCCCATAGACAGTACCTAAACTGGTGACCCCGACGAACTATAAACTGTAGTGAACGTGAGAAACTTTGTGACATTTTTTTTCTGGTACTGTTGGGAAGTTATTAGCGTAAATTCTATTATACAAGTTAGAGACAGTGTACGTGGCGGCGAGCGACTCAGCGTGTCCGAGTATAAACGTTTTGCATATTGCGTCATATATTTGAAGTTTCCTAAGACAAAAATGTACAACCCGGCACCACCATCGGCACCACAACCAGGACAGGCAGCATCCAGCGGGAAAATAGAGCAAGCAGAACCTACCGTCCCAATGCTAGCGGCTATTACAGTGTCATCAAAATTACCTGAGTTTTGGGTGGAGATGCCCCGCCTCTGGTTCGCCCAATTTGAGGCAGCGATGCCTCCCCAAAAGCAGGGCGACGAAAGCAAATTTAATTTGGTCATAGCTAAGTTAGGGAGAGATTCAATACAACAGGTCAGTGACCTTCTGACGTCACCACCAGCCGAAAATAGGTACACCGCCCTCAAAACAGATTGTTGCAAGTATACGAGGAGAGTGCGGAGCGGCAATGCCAAAAACCTTTATCGGAATTGGAACTGGGTACGCAAAAGTCCACACAACTCTTGCGCCGGATGAGGGAATTAGGGCGCACTACAGAGGTATCGGAGCAAACGTTGAAAAATGTATGGTTATCCAGGATGCCGTCCGCGATCAGAGCCGTAATCACTGTGTGTCAAGACCAGGCGTTGGACAGTTTGGCGGAAATCGCGGATAAAATTGTAGAAAACATCAGGGCGGGGGAAATAGCAGCAATCCACTGATGTAGAATTACCTTTAAGGAAGTCACGTAGTGGTAGAATTATTAAAAACCCCGTTAGGTTCAATATCTAGGTTAGTGCAATCTTGACAAAATTTATACAAAATTATATTGTTACTTAATGGCACGTACATACTATAATATAACAGTAATGCTGGATTATTCCTTAGTATTTTGCGAGGCAAATTAGTCCAGATACTATAAAATGGGTTCATCGCAATCCAATAATAAGAAGGAGGAGGTCATCATCACCCAAAACGGGGCAAACCAAGCATCGGCAGCCCATGCAGAATACAAGTTGGAGGTATTGGGCATAATGGTCACCGTTATGCGTATTCTGCTTTTCATCGCGTGTTTAATGACCATGCACAAAGTGTGTGCAAATAAAATAAAGCGTTTATTGCGCCGCGAATTGAGTGCGTCGCAAAATACTAATAATGTGATAGGTGTAGTGCCACAGCCAAGTCAAAGACCTCAAACTCAAAAGTATAGTGTTTGATTATAGAATTTTTAAGCAAATTGTTTTTTTATCAGTGTATCACTCGTAATTTTATAAATGTGATTGGAAATGTTCATGGGCATTGTTAAACAGTGTTAAACATTCAGTAGTGCAAACTAAGTATGTAATATAAATTTTTATTAACGTGAACAGAGCCTTAGCTTCGTGACAAATGTAAACATAGAGCGAGCGGCCCGTCGTATCATAACAAGAATGCAAGTATGAGGTATGTTTTGCAGTGATGGATGGAAGAAGTTGCAGGCGCTGTCGTGATGGACGCTGAGGGTCCTAAGGGATGTCATTAATTATAGCAGAGCGGGCCATCGCGACAGCCACCAATTAGTCAGGCATGAATGGATTAAATAGGATTAAATTAAGTAGCAATAAGTTATGTTAAGTTACTGCTAACACCAGTAGAGCGAGCCATTGTTTTATACTGTACTAGTATATTTTTTTGTTTCAATGTTTCATTTTTTTTAAGAGGGGGGTGTATGTGGGAGCATTACGTATTAAGGTGCTAAATTGCAGCAATGACTAATGTAAGTAGGTTGCAAGCTGGGACGGGCAGTCGCTCGCCGTCCGCCGTTTCGTGCGTACAATATAAACAGATAATCATCATCTCCGTGATTACATTTCCTATTCCCCATAGACAGTACCTTTTTTTTTATTATTTTTTTTATCGTGCGGAAATCCCTTCGGATTTATCGTGCCAGCGGGTTATGTCGGGCTTGAACCGACTAAAACCGCACGCCGTCTCGGGTCTACAGACGCCGGGGTGTAAGGTTGCCCATAGAGCATATCCCTCGCACCCCGCCTGACCCTGGGCCATCTCCGGTTTCGAGATGGCCCAGGGTTCCGTGGTTCCCAAACCCGAGGTTTGGGAACCACGGTGTCCCCGTCTTGCCCCGGTTTGGGGGAGGGGCGCTAGTCGCCCCACCAAAGTAATAATTATATAAATAAAAGTAAAAGACATCGTTGCATCAGTCTATATCTTAACTGTCTACTTAATATTGTGTAAAATCAATGCATGTATTTTTTTTTTAAAGAATAATAGTAACCGAAATTACTAATATTCCCCCTAACCCCTCCAGCTAAGCTAAATTGCTTGTGTTAGGAGTGGGTTCACGTCGGTAGTGTAATGGCCATGATTCGAACCTGGGACCTCTCGATCGTAAGGTTGTCTCCTTAACCACTAAGCTACCGACGCTTATAAATATTTTTCTGTTTTATTTAATTGTTGTATTTGTATTTAATTTTACATTTGCATGCTGGTAAAACGGCGAAACGTGCTGGACAATAATTTAACTGTATCTAAAATCTTTGTACTTAACCATGTTTCTGCAATAAATCAATAAATAAATAAATTCAGACGAGGCTCTCCTCTCGAGGTCCTACCCCCGAGGTCCTACATTAAGAGAAAGAGTAGGTGGACACTAGGTTCTGAAGTGAAAGGCACCGATGCAACTGGGTCGGTAGCTTAGTTGGCTATGGAGTCGACCTTACGATCGAGAGATCCCGGGTTTGAATCCTGGCCATTACACTACTGACGTGAACCCACTCCTAACACAAGCAATTTAGCTTAGCTGGAGGGGTTAGGGGGAATATTAGTAATTTCGGTTACTAATTTTTTTTTTTTTTAAAGAATTATATGAAGATGACCTGGTATTTCAGGGAAACCTGCGATCTCAAGATGACTCATCGGACACCGCATTTATGAAATCTGAAAAATTCGGTTATGTTTTGGATATATAGCGATTCTATGTATCTACAAACATCTACACTTGGATAAGTCTCCGTGAACTAAACTCCTTTTTTTTTTACGTGCGGAAATCCCTTCGGATACCCCCTCCCGCTCTCCAGCGGGGGTGGTTATGTCGTGTTTCGACTAAAACCGCACGGTGTCCACCCCAAGTGTCCGTTGCCGGGCACCCCGGGTAAGCCCTCGAAAGGATAAAGCATAAATTTGACAAACAAGCAATTGTATCAAACTTTTCAGGGCAATTTCATAAGAGGAACTTAACAAACGTTTAAATTAGACCGTAATTTTGATAATCGAATTGTAGACTGAGAGAAACTTTGTTGTTTCAACATTAATTTACACATCTCAAAGCTTGTAATCATTTCGGTTTAACTCGTTATTAAAATGTATCATAATTTGACTGCCGTAATATCTTTTTGATGTTCACTTCACAGTAAAGACGGTATTCCAGTAACAATTTGTTCGGTCAATATTATTTAAATCTGTTTCTTAGATACAACTCAAAAAATATTTTATATTATTATAAATAATAAATAATAAATATTGTACGACAAAGTACACAACGCCATCTAGACCCAAACTAAGCAGAGCTTGTCATATGGGTTCTAGAATGCGGATAAACATACTTAAATACTTTTTTTTTTGTAAATAAATACATATTATACATAGAAACACCCAGACCAATGCAAATATACATGTTTGCACTGAGCGGGAATCGAACCCGCGACCTTTGGCTTAGCAGTCGAATGCACTACCGCTACGCCACAGAGGTCGTATTATAAAAAATGTAATCTTCATATATGTCTTCTTACATTCCCGGGTTCTTTAAGCGGGTCATGAAAAAGCATGTTCTGATGCTGTCAAGATGGGGTATTCCCTTCTTACCCTCCAGCGCGGTGCAGTACTGATTCTAAAAAGCGTGGCATTTAGGCTTTATCAATATGGCCAAAATCAAGTAAAACACGGACGGTTTAGATACTTTGTTCCAGTGTTAACTTTTTTTTTTTTTTCGTGCGGAAATCCCTTCGGATACCCCCCCGCCGGCCAGCGGGGGCGGTTATGTCGGGCTTGAACCGACTAAAACCGCACGCCGTCTCGGTTCTGCAGACGCCGGGGTGTAAGGTTGCCCATAGAGCATATACGATCACCCCGACTGACCCTGGGCCATCTCCGGTTTCGAGATGGCCCCCTCGGGTTTGGGAACCACGGTGTCCCCGTCTTGCCCCGGTTTGGGGGAGGGGCGCTAGTCACCCCACCGTCCCGGCTTGCTTCTGCTGGGGTGACAGGCGGCCTCACCTGCCACCCCCAGGCCTGCGCTCATGGAGGACGGAGGTCGTTGAGCGACCTCCGGCGCCTGAGTCGCCTGCGACGCGCGGCGAGCATGTTGCGGGCTCGGCGGGCCGGGAGAGTTCTGAACCTCTCCCGGGCGCGCTCCGCCATCACATGCTCGCAGAAGGAGGTGGCGGCGGCCCACGCGCTCGCGATCCGCACCATTGCCGCAATCATGCTGCCGAGCTAGAGGACTCCCACCCCGATGGCTGCCACGAGGTCACGCCTCGGCGCCTCCCACGCCGGGCAGTTCGCCAGCGTGTGCAGCCCTGAGTCCTCGCTCGCGTCACAGTGATGACACTCAGGCGTTGGCTCTTTCCTGATCCGATGCAGGTGGTCCCCGAAGCACCCCTTCCCGGAGATCACCTGCGTCAGTCGGTACGAGAGGCTTCCGTGTCGCCTCTCTAGCCAATCCTCCATGATGGGCCTCCGCCCATATTGGGCACCCATACAGGGCCATGGACCGCACGATCCCCGCGTAGAGTCTCCTGCAGGAGTCATCGGGCCCCTTCATGTTGGGCAGCAGCCGCGCCAGAGCGAGAGCTGTGTCCTTCAGTTTGGGGGCCAGACTTCGGATGTGTTCTCCGAAGTCCCATCGACCGTCGAGCACGAACCCCAAATATTTCATTTGGGGCTTGATGCCGATGCGATTACCTCCCACACAGTGTTCACCCTTCAGTGTTCACCTTTGCAACAAAGTATCAATATAATTATAGTTTTAAGTATAGTAAATAAATAAATAAATACAAATAACAATCTAATGCGTGTAAACCCACCAACCAGACATTCTTTTAGTAGTTATATTATAGCACTAGTATCTTCTATAGCTGAGGCCTCGCTTAGCTTCTCGTACAGCACTAAAGTTACAACTTTGCTCAACAACATGTTCTTTAGAAAACTGGAAGCCATTTGAATTACTCTTAATTATATTATGAAAGCTGTTTTAGCTAGGGAATGAGGTCGATTACATAAGGCGTGAATTACACAGAAGAGGCAAGAGGCAGAAAGCAAAATCAAATCCAAATGTTGCTCTGCTATCGCGCTCGCCTTAAGCTCTCCTCTTCTGTATAAAATTCATGCCTTACGACAGCGTCACGCCTTGTCACAATGAGTAATTTGTCTACAACAAGGGTGTGTGTGGCATTAACATCTTTAGGGTCTAATTCAACTTCATCATCATCATCACCTATGCTAGTCCACTGCATACGCACGCTGGAAATAGGTCCCCCCTAATGAGCGCCATAGCGCCCTACCTTCAGCTTACCGCATCCAGCATCTGCACGCAGTCTTTCGCAGATCGTCATCCCACCTAGCCGGAAGGCGTCCTACACTACGTTTGCCGAGTCGCGGTCTCCACTCAAGAACACGTTTACCCCAGCGGTTGTCGGTTCTTCGCGAGATATAGCCGGCCCACTGCCACTTCAGCTTGCTAATTCTTTGAGCTATGTCGATAATCTTTATCTTACATATGCAAAAATACGTACATTAAATTATCACTGAATGGCAATCGAACTGCGACCTCTGGAGTAGTAATCGAACACTTCACGGCCACACAGATACTTTTTGTGAAAGTAAAAGCGTCGTTCAATTCAATTTCTATCCACATTATGATGTAATGATTAAATAAGTTTATCTAAGGTTCTGTTATAATTCTGATCCGAATTAAACTATAACTTTGACGGAGATGAAAGAGAATGCTTGATCCTTTTTTGATCTTAAATTCACAAGGACTACTACGAAATTATGATTAGCTAGAGTCCACGAGTCCCTTTGAACCATCGTAGTTGAATTAATATTCTTGGTTACTCTATCACTCCCTAGATTCACAGTTTTCAACTTCATAGTTAAGGAATCGGCTTTATGCTCGAGAGGTCCCGAGTTCAAATTCCACTACACTACTGACGTAAACCCAGTCCTTACACTAGCAATCTAGCTTTTCAGGAGAGATCAATGTGAATATTAAAAATTTCGTTTACTCACTAAAATTCTTAAAACCAAAAATTTCTTATTCGCAGAGTTGCTCAAAATTTGACCTTAATGTCATCATTACAAGGTACTCATCATTACAGTGGTCTCAGTTGCATAAATTCTTGCATTTTGGAGGTCATATCGGTCATCTAGGTCCGCTCTTTTTATGGAAGTGACTCCCGTCTGATCTGCCAACCCCAAGAGGAAAGCATATGCTAAAGTATCTTCCGTTAATCGGGCCCCAGGACAGTTCCAGGTAGGTACAAAAGTGATTGCGCGAGCGCGTGGGCCGCCGCCACCTCCTTCTGCGAGCATGTGATGCTCGCGAAGGAGATGGCGGAACGCACCCGGGAGGGGTTCAGTACTCTCCCGGCCCGCCGAGCCCGCAACATGCTCGCCGCGCATCGCAGGCGACTCAGGCGCCGGAGGTCGCTCAACGACCTCCGTCCTCCATGAGCGCAGGCCTGGGGGTGGCAGGTGAGGCCGCCTGTCACCCCAGCAGAAGCAGGCCGGGACGGTGGGGCGACTAGCGCTCCTCCCCCAAACCGGGGCAAGACGGGGACACCGTGGTTCCCAAACCCGAGGGGGCCATCTCGAAACCGGAGATGGCCCAGGGTCAGTCGGCGTGCGAGGGATATGCTCTATGGGCAACCTTACACCCCGGCGCCTGTAGACCCGAGACGGCGTGCGGTTTTAGTCGCTTCAAGCCCGACATAACCGCCCCCGCTGGCCGGCGGGGGGGTATCCGAAGGGATTTCCGCACGATAAAAAAAAAAAAAAATAGGTACAAAAGTGATAATCTCCTCCTTTTTTAAGTCGGTTAAAAAGTAGTCGCTTTTGAAGCAGACATTGTTGTTTCGCCACTTTTCAATCCTAATGACAAAGTTACATGATAGAGTTTAGTGCCTAACAGCGGCGTAAAGTTGCCAACAATGTTAGTTTTATTAAACTCAATATTAGTTTAATGTCCGACTGAAGTTGCGACATTGTAACTTCGCAGTCTTAATGAGAATCACTTACTTAACATGAAGCATGAGTTATAATAGTGAGGTGAGTTTTTTCGTGTGTTAAGCTCCCAATAAGATACCCCTCCGCCAGCCAGTGGGGGTGGTTATGTCGAGCTGGAACGGACTAAAACTGCACGCGGTCTCAGATCTTCAGACGCCAGGGTATAAGGTGGCCCAAAAGGCATTTCCCTCGCACCTCGACTGACCCAGGCCATCTCCGGTTTCGAGATGGCCTGGAACGGCTGAGTCGCCTCCGCGCCTCGCGGGCTCTGCGGACCGGAGAGACCTGAGTCTCTCCCGCAATCACTCCGCTGCATCCTTCTCAAGCATTACTTGCTCGCAAAAGGAGGCAGCGGCAGTCCACGCGCTCGCGCTCCGCACCATCGCCGTGAACTCTGTCTCTTAAACGAAGTAAAACTTGTATCTTAAGAGACTGTGTATGATAATTTAGTAAGAAATGTTAATGATTGTTTTATTTTTATTTATTTATTTGCACATGGAAAACTTACAGCTAATACAGTCAAATAAAAAAGCAGATTAAACATCTGAAAGCCAATTAAAAGTTTTCACTTCTAGTTCTGGTATAATACACATAAGTGAAAGCAAATGCTAGCGAAAATCAAAACACAAAAATAAATTAAATCACACAACACGATAGGTACCTAAGAGCCGAAAATTACTGTGATAATATGATAAATATTGACACATGCTGCACTATACACATTTGAAAAACTTAAGACTTAGAAGTCTTCTTGCTGAGGGCACACTGACTGAAAAGGGATCAATGTCATGCTGTTTACATAATATGTTGAAATTTCTGCTTGCGCGCACCAGATAGCTGTTCTGCCGGTACTTCGTTTTAGCGAAAGGAACGTGAAGGGGGGGATTGAAGCGAAGTGGCTTGGCTGGTACGTTCAGTGATATTTTTCCAAGCAAGTCGGCACAGTCAATTTTATTGCTCAAGATTTTGACAAGGAATGTAAAGTCCGCTATTTCGCGTCGATCTATAAGCGGCAAGAGATGAAACTTCCTACACAATCGGAGATAGTCCTTGGAGTGGTACGGAATTTTTTGATGGTAACATAAATATTTTATAAACCGTTTCTGTATATTCTCGATTCGTTCAATTTTATCAGAATAGCACGGGTTCCATATTTGTGACGCATACTCCAAGTGACTCCTTACATAGGTGCAATATAATATTTTAAGGGTTTTGGCATCAGAAAAAGTTTTGCCTATACGCATTATAAAACCAAGCGATTTCGATGCCTTTTTCACAATGGTGTCAATGTGTAAATCAAAAAGCAACTTGGAATCATGGTGAATTCCTAGATCACTAATATGATTGTTTCTTTGGAGAGTATGACTCCCTAAGTTATAAGAGGTGTGTAGTACATTGAGCTTCCTAGTGTATGTTATAATTGAACATTTAGCAGGGTTAAGAGCTAGTTTATTTAAGCGGCAATACTCCTGCAGCCTGTTCAAATCATCTTGAAGTGCCGACATATCTTCAGATGAAGATACTGGTCTTACAACTTTCATGTCATCCGCGAAGCATAGTAATTCGGATGATTGGAGACACTGGTCGATGTCGTTTACATAGACCACAAACAAGAGAGGTCCAAGCAGGGAGCCCTGAGGCACACCACTGGACACTGAAACCCAATTAGATGTATAATTGTTGATAGTCACAGCCTGAGATCTATTTTGAATGTAGGAGGAAAACCATCGTAGAAGATCTCCACGAATGCCTAGCTTGGCTAACTTCTCAATGAGGATACAATGATCTATTCTATCGAAAGCTTTGCTGTAGTCCGTGTAGACGACATCCACCTGCCTGCCATCATTCATTGATTTAGTGAGAAATTCGTTTAGTAAGACCAGATTTGTGGTAGTAGACCGACCCCTTAAAAAGCCATGCTGAAAAGGGCCCAAGGAACTCGAGATTGCAATATAGAGTTGATTATAGACAATTCTCTCAAATACCTTAGCTATAATGCAAAGTTTAGAGATTGGCCTATAATTCACAATTTCAGTTTTAGAGCCCTTCTTATGTACAGGCGTAATGAAGGCCGATTTCCATAGTATCGGAACTATGCCTACTGACAAAGATTTCACAAAGAGCAATGAGATTGGGAGAGCGATAGATGGTGCACATCTTACTAGTAATTGGGGTGATATGTTGTCCGGCCCTGTACCCTTTGAAACATCCAACTTCTTGAGTAAGTTAATGACAGCCTCAGCTTTTACTTCTACTTGACAGATATCAGCGGCAGCGTTGGATACTGAGGTTCTAGAAAGAGAGGAAATCAGACTCCCAGAGCTAATAGTGCTATGATTGAGAAAATTTGATCCGAAATAAGAGGAAAACGCCTCACAAATGGATTCACCTGTTGATAGTTGATTCTTATCATGATCAAAAAGCGTTCCGGGAATAGCGCGTGAATTATAACGATTTTTAACGTAGGACCAGAAATATTTTGGATTGTTTCTAATCGATGATTCAACATTTTTAATATAGTTAGTATAACATAATGATTCCATTGATTTAGTCCTCTCGCGTAGTAATTTAAAAGTATTTCTGTCAGCCAAATTACCATAAATTCTAAACTTTGTAAAATACTTATGTTTTTCTTTGAGCGCTTGAATAAGTGAAGAATTGTACCATACTGGGTACTTACCCTTACGTTCGAGTTTTTGAGGTACATATTTATTTTGAAGGTTAATTATAGTATTGTTAAAAAACTCAACGGAACTGTCAATTGAACGAGAGGAAAATGCGCAATCCCAATCAATAGCTTCAATTTCGTCACCAATCGACTGAAAGTCACCCTTACTATATAGGTATCTGACTCGAGGCGCGCATTTCAGAACGGGTATAATCGAAAGTTTAACATAAATGAATAAAGCTGGATGGTGGGAGTCTGCGGGAACTAAGGGGTCCGAATATTTATGTACACTAACTAAATCATTCGAGAGAACCAAGTCTAACATTCTACCCAACTCATTAGGAACTCCGTTATACTGACCCAGGCCCATAGTGCATATTTCGTCAGCGAATAAATACTCGTCTGCTGATACAAGATTACCCGGGGCAAGCGGCATATCATTACCTGACGGAGTCCATGAGATATAAGGCAAATTAAAATCACCGATGACGAGAAAACGGTCAGTTGGATTATTTAATATTAAGTTATTCCACTTGACTAGAAAGTTACTAAGTTGAGATGAAAAAGACAAACCATTATTTTGTTTACATAGATAAAGTACGCCAATATATAGATTCGCACAGTCACACGAGTTAGATTTCTTAAGCTGTATTTTAATGCAGAGGTCCTCTGCTGTAGAAAATAAATGTGGCTGTGACGTAACTGGTAAATCCCTACGCGTTGCAACTACTACACCCCCTCCGAGTTTCTGTTTAGTGGATGCATAATCACGGTCTCGACGCCAAACAACATACCGGTCATCAAAAATCTCCGATTCCTGAATACCGTCTTTCAACCATGTCTCAGTTATTACAATGATGTCATATGAATTCAATAAAACTTGACGGTGGAAGGAATCAGTTTTTGTTCTTAACCCACGAACATTCTGATAATAAATATTTAAGCAATTCACATTAGCCATCACTAAACGCTTTAACAACGGAATATACACTCATAATAATAATAGAATAACAACAATGATATATAGTAAAACTCAGAAAAATATAATACTTATGAGGCGGGTTAATTATTATCACATTCCAAGGCACAACGTTCATCGCAAAACAGTCAATAACTGAGCAAGTAAGCACACAATAACTAAAATTATGCTCAAAGCAAGCAAGAACTGAGCAAGCAAGCGCACAATAACTAGGTTTGCGCGCTAGTCCCGCAAGCGCAAGCAGGTAAGATATATTTCGAGGCGTAAGGATTAGTATGTAAACAGCGTGACAAGATGTGAAATAGAAGTGGGTAGGTAAATAACGCATATGCGTTCGGCTCGATAGTGCAGCAGAGGTGCTAAACCTTTTACAATGAAACGAAAAATTACGTGTTGTATGCAGGACACAAAGCGTAACGAACATTAAATACTCTATTATAATAAAGAATATATATAAATGACATCCTAGATTATCTTGTTTAAATCAGCTATTTGTCTTATAACGAAGGATTTAGTAGTGTTGTTTTTTCGTACATGAATTTTACCATGTTTCACCCACACATATTCATAACTTTTTTCCTTAGCAATAGTTTTCGTTCTTGTTAATAGTTTCTTGTAATCCACACTAAGATGGTCATTGACATAGATACGCTGACTACCCTGAATGTCGGACAAGTCCTTAGTAGCCCGGGCAGCCGCTATAAAATCTTCCTTAATATAGCGGTTTAGAAAGCTCACAACTATCAATTTCTCCTTAGAATTATATATAGGTACTCTGGAAATATAATTAATTTGGGACTTGGGAGCGATGTACCCAATCCTACGTCCAATGGACTCCAAAATAGCAAAAAGGTTCTCATCCCTACCCAGTGGTACTCCCTTAATCTCAACATTATTCAAGCGCGAGCGCTGTTCATGTACGAACAAATCATATTTAGTTCTAGCGAGATCTTCTTGTATTGAATTAGAAGTTACCAGAAGCCTGTCGAAGTCAGCAGCCTTCGTTTCGAGCTCCATGAGCCTGCCGCCGAAATCTTCGAGCTTCTCGTTAGCATGGGCGTAAGCATCTTTCAAGTCAACCAGCTCGGCTTTGATCACTTGAATGTCTTCAATAAGCGCTGGTAAGACTTGAAGTTGGCGTTTCATGGCTCGAATTTCCGCAAGAATTGTATCCAACGTAGCAGGTGACTCCGGATTGGACACCACCGGTGACGACACTCTGCACTTAGGGCATTTCCACTGCGCCCTTCTGTCCACACCCAGCTTCCTCCAACCCGCTTCAGTAATCCCTGCACATCCAAAATCCAGGTCCTTCCGGCAACCGGCACACTGAGCCCCGTCATTAAACTGCACTCCACATGCTGCACACTTTTTCATGTCTGAGTTGTAAGTGTAAGTGGTACGTCCGTAAAGAGTACAAGTAAAATAAAATAATAAAAGAAAAGGTTGACGATCTATTTTTTAGTACAGCTCGGGCAATAGAGGTACCGTAGATTTGTGCGAATGCGGGCTCATACCGTCGTATACCCAAGATACAATCCTATAAAACAAGCCTTATTGCAAAGTTTAGTATTCGTGAAAACTTCCGCAAGTATTTACTGCAGTTGCTGTATGGAACACATAAAAATGCAAAGTATCGATAAATTGAATTTTTCCGGGCGCTGGTACCTTTTTTTTTTTTTTTTTCGTGCGGAAATCCCCTCGGATACCCCTACCTGATTCTGAAAGTGCTGCCGTCACTCTGGTATTATTTAAATCATAGACGCGTGCTATTTTGGTGATGAGGAAACGTTATTGCCTGGTACAATTTTTTTGTATTCCTACGCCTCTGTATTGTATTCTCACATCTCTAAGTTTCGTTGACTGTATGTTTTATATATATTGTATTATTATTTATATTGTATTATTTGATGACATAAATTTGTCACAAAATTCGGCCGGGTGGGTACCACCGTGCACGATTGCGAAAAACCGTCCATAGTAATCCAATTTCGGTTTGATTGCGTTCAGGGGTCAGCAAGTGCATAGCCGGGCATGGGGATTGTGGTCGCAGTACTAGTGAGACCGGTGGGTGTCACGCGGTGCTGCGACGACAATCCTCTTCTGATGAGGCCGTCAAGCTGAGTGCACCATTGTTAACATGGTACGTGTATGTAATGGTGACCCTCTTTCCTGAGATTTTACCTTCAGTTTACCATCAGGCGAGGTGAAGTCAAATTGACGTGTCTTAAATATAAAAAAAAAGCTACTTACTAGATCTCGTTCAAACCAATTTTCGGTGCAAGTTTACATAAATAAATATAAATATTCTACGACATTCTACACAGCGCATTCTAGACCCAAAGTAAGCATAGTTTAACTAGCTTGTGTTATGGGTTCCAGACTGCGGATAAACATACTTAAATACTTTTTTTTTGTAAATACATACATATTATACATAGAAACTTGGTAAACATGGTAATGTACATCATATAATATTTTTAGTTTTATCATTCTCTTATTTTAGAAGTTACAGGAGTTACATTTTACCACTTTGGAAGTATCTCTCGCGCAAAATATTCAGTTTAGAAAAAAAAATATATTAGAAACCTCAATATCATTTTTGAAGACCTCTATCCATAGTATGGGTTTGATGAAAAAAAAAATTTTGAGTTTTAGTTCTAAGTATGAGGAAACCCCCAAAATTTATTATATTTTTCCGTTTTTGTGTGAAAATCTTAATGCGGTTCACAGAATACATCTACTTACAAAGTTTCAATAGCATAACTCTTATAGTTTCGGAAAAAAGTGGCTGTGACATACGGACGGACAGACAGACATGGTAAAACCTGGGATCGAACCCGAGACCTCCTCTCAGCAGTCCATTACCCATACCACTAGGCTACCGCGGCTTCCACTAAACTGAACTAAATATTGTAAAATAAAATAAATAATTATTAAACCGGCCAAGTGCGAGTCGGACTCGCGCACGAGGGGTTCCGTACCAGAAAATAAGAAAGAGAATATAAAAATACACAGGACTTCACTAAAAAGTATAAACTAAAGATTTTAGATCGCAAAAAGAGAACATCTAGAACGGGACTTGAACCCGCGACCAGTCCCTTACAGGGGGAATGCTCTGAGCCGCACTCCGGTTAAACTCCTAGGTCACCCTCCTTACAGCCCTGACCTTGCACCGTGCGACTTCTTTTTATTCCCGAAAATAAAAAATCAGCTCAAAGGGATACAATTTTCGTCGCCGGAAGATGCGCTGTCAACGTTTGAGCAGGCTGTAAACGAGGTATCTGCGGCGGATTGGAAAAAGTGTTTTGAAAACTGGTTCAAACGCATGAAACTTTGTATAGAGGCTGGTGGAGAGTACTTTGAAAAGATTTAATAAAAAAATATTTACCTATAGAACACTTTTTTTTATTTTCGCAAAACTTTCTGAGTGTTCCACGTATGTACGAGTATACCAAAACAAGTTTTATAACTCAGGCGCCGGAGGTCGCTTAACGACCTCCGTCCTCCATGAGCGCAGGCCTGGGGGTGACAGGTGAGGCCGCCTGTCACCCCAGCAGAAGCAGGCCGGGACGGTGGGGCGACTAGCGCCCCTCCCCCAAACCGGGGCAAGACGGGGACACCGTGGTTCCCAAACCCGAGGGGGCCATCTCGAAACCGGAGATGGCCCAGAGTCATTCGGGGTGCGAGGGATATGCTCTATGGGCAACCTTACACCCCGGCGTCTGTAGACCCGAGACGGCGTGCGGTTTTAGTCGGTTCAAGCCCGACATAACCGCCCCCGCTGGTACGCGGGGGGATTTCCGCAGGAAAAAAAAAAAAAAAAAAAAGGTGGGAATCGTTAATCTTCTTTCAGTTTATTATTTGCAAATGGGTGCTGGGATGAAATTTTTTAAATTATTCATTTCATTACTTTGACTTATTCTCCTGCATTTCTAGTGTTGCAAGCGCTAATAATTAGCGTTTCGTTTCTTATTACATTACCTTTGAACCCTCTCCCTTTGCATACAAAGGCAGAACAACGCGAGTGTCAAGCCCCTGGTGTTGCACACGTCCATAGGCGGTAACCGCTTCCCATCAGGTGGGCCGTGAGCTTGTCTGCCACCTGAGTGGCATAAAAAATAACATATTACAGCAATTTGCTGACAGACATGTCTGTGGTATTATTTAAATTAAATGACAGTAAATACTTAATTAAATGCCGTATCTCGTAGCGACGTATCTTTTGCAAAGTATACACGGAATGTATTTTTAAGAACGCAGTGTTGTTACAGAATTATTCTGTTTCACTTGTAGTCTAGTAGTATAATATATTTTATACATTTTGTTGGTTTTTTTTTATACCGCTAAGGTGGCAGACAAGCACACGGCCCACCTGATGGGAAGCGGTTACCGCGGCCTATGGACGTGTGCAACACCAGTGGCGTCACACTCGCGCTGCCGACCCTGTAAAGGATAGGGGATTTAGTTTGAGAGTGACTTGTTTTAACATAAAATAGCAGAATCTAGGCCTTACTTAAACGCGCTAATACGAATTTAAAAAATATTAGACTATATATATCTTTACGCTAATACCCAGGAGAGCGGAGCAGTAAACATATATGTCAACAAATCGGGTAAATTTCCGTACATTATTATGAAATTAATAAATTACGGGCATTTACGGGTTTAATGGGGTCACAGTGGATTGAAGTATGTCACGGAGTAAACCGCGGGGTACACCTAGTTTTAAACTTATTTTTAGTAGCATTACCTTTAATTTACTCAAAATGAATGTAAGCCAATCTTGGAAGTCAAGTCAAATTTTAACTTATACGTACCTTTTTTTTCGTGCGGAAACCCCTTCGTATACCTCCTCCGCCGGTCAGCGGGGGTGGTTATGTCGGGCTTGAACCGACTAAAACTGCACGCCGTCTGGGGTCTACAGACGCGGGTGTAAGGTTAGAAGCAACTGCCATCTGACCTCGATTCTCGTCATGAGGAATGGTGATATCAATAATTATTGAACGGCGCTCTGATCAATCTATCACCACTATGTCAGGTTTATTGGCTACAATAGTCCTGTCAGTGTTGATAGACAGTACAACAACAAGTTTCGGTAACTTACTCGGGCACATACCTGTAGTACGGCACCTCTGATTCCACAAGGTTGTACTTTATAGCAAGCTGTTGATAAACGATCCTGGCTACTTGTTTATGTCTATTATTCTTGCCCCCTATTTAGTGGGTTATTTACACTATCTATACAAAAAGTACTTTTAATAAAACATGAAAAATCAAACGGGCCGAAAAATTAATAAAATAACATGAATAATATTATACAAGCGGCGATAGCCCAGTGGCGTACGTAACGGACTGCTAAGACGAGGTCTCGAGTTCGATCCCCAGTCGCCCCGGGCACACACCTCTGACTTTTCGTAGTTATGTGTGCATTAATAGATGTTAATTATCGCTCGCTTAATAATGTGCCCGGTAGATGGCAATAGGCTCGCCCCCTATTACATTGGGACCTTAACATAACTGGCGAATCGTGGGTGTGTAATACACCTCTGCCTACCCCTTCGGGGATACAGGCGTGAAGTTATGTTATGTATGTAAAATAATAAATACACAAACATAACTGCACGCCTGTATCGCCGAATAGGTAGGCAGAGATGTATTTCACACCCACGATTCGCCAGTTATGTTTTTTAGGTCCCAATGTAATGGGGCGAGCCTATTGCCATCTGTCAGGCACGTTACTAAGCGAGCGATAATTAACATTTTTAATACAAACATAACTGCGAAAAGTCAGAGGTGTGTGCCCGGAGCGATTAGGATCGAACTGGAGACCTCGTCTCTATCTGGGCTGGGCTATCGCCGCTCAAATAATAAATACGAGTAGATCATTAACATTATTTTTAACGGTAGAGAATGAGCGAATGGTAGGAAAATGTGGGGCGAGTAAACAGTATTGTATTCGAAGCGAAACTCTTAAGGTGAACGCGGTATATCAAAAAACATATCAAAAACATAGTTCCTGATGGGGTTTACCGGCAAGAATACATATACATTTTAGTTTATACACACTAAAATGTATATGTATTCTTGCCGGTAAACCCCTGCATTTTACATACGTAAATCACATAAAATATTACTCTTCGTTACTAACCCAGGCAGTGCAAAGCTATCAGCTGTCCACTTTACAAAAAACATATATTTATATGAAAACTAAATATGTACCTAACCGGGTTCCGCTGGAATATTTTGATATATGAGTTCCATATTTTTCTGTTATTTTTTATGAATGTGATCCTAATAAATCTTTTGCGGAATTTATTGTGTAGTCCGACAAAGTTGAATGTGATATAATCATGATTTGATTTACTACCTTTTTGGTCCCTGTCATAAGTTTGTGGGTGTTTTCGTGCGATAGTGTATTCTCGGATTTGGGACCGGATTTTTTTACAACACATCACTTTAAAAATATATAGCTATATTTTTACAATACTACACTTTAAAATATATAGTAATATTTTTAGGACATTCTACCCAGTGCTATCTAGGCCCAAAGTAAGTATAGTACACTAGCCTGAAATGTGGGTTCTAGAACTTAGATAAACATACTTAGATTCGTGAAATAATATTTTAAACGAATTCTATCCCGATTTATTTGGTGTTATTTTATAATTATTACACTAATCCCGAAGTTTCGTTTGTTTTTCAGCAATCATGGTCACGAGGAGAATATATGGGTACGTATACTAGGGCACGCCGCAATAGCGGCGGTAAGGCCCATCATGGAAGCCTCTGACGTACACGGTACGGTACGGTACGGTACCGACTGACGCAGGTGATCTCCGGGAAGGGGTGCTTCGGGGACCACCTGCATCGGATCAGGAAGGAGCCAACGCCTGAGTGTCATCACTGCGACGCGAGCGAGGACTCAGGGCTGCACACGCTGGCGGACTGCCCGGTGTGGGAGGCGCCGAGGCGTGTCCTCGTGGCAGCCATCGGGGTGGGAGTCCTCTCGCTCGGCAGCATGATTGCGGCAATGGTGCGGAGCGCGAGCGCGTGGGCCGCCGCCACCTCCTTTTGCGAGCATGTGATGCTCGCGAAGGAGATGGCGGAGCGCAACCGGGAGAGGTTCAGAACTCTCCCGGCCCGCCGAGCCCGCAACATGCTCGCCGCGCGTCGCAAGCGACTCAGGCGCCGGAGTTCGCTCAACGACCTCCGTCCTCCATGAGCGCAGGCCTGGGAGTGGCAGGTGAGGCCGCCTGTCACCACAGCAGAAGCAGGCCGGGACGGTGGGGCGACTAGCGCCCCTCCCCCAAACCGGGGCAAGACGGGGACACCGTGGTTCACAAACCCGAGGAGGCCATCTCGATACCGGAGATGGCCCAGGGTCAGTCGGGGTGCGAGGGATATGCTCTATGGGCAACCTTACACCCCGGCGTCTTAAGACCCGAGACGGCTTGCGGTTTTAGTCGGTTCAAGCCCGACATAACCACCCCCGCTGGCCGCCGGGGGTTATCCGAAGGGATTTCCGCACGAATAAAAAAAATAGGTATTCACAGTATTATGAATAACAGTCTTGTGCTGTATCTGACAGAGGACTTGCCAGGATACTATTGCATCTTCCAATTGCCGTCAGTAGAACCTCTCAATTTTGTTGGTAATAAACGTAATGAAATTGAAATAAAAAATATAATTATCATAATTTCAACTGGTATTTGCGTGTTCTGCTAACATTTGTCAAACATTAATACTTTGTAAATCGTACTTAGTACAAGGTTAACTCAACCGTAACACACCGGCATCATGTTGAATATAAAGTTACTTTAATTAACACGAAATTACAACAGCGTGAGGAGGTAGTGATGTAATCTATATCTTCTATACATATAAATAAAATTGGAGTGTCTGTTTGTAATATTGAAATAACCGTTTCTATATATGAACATATATACGGTACATACACCAAAATAACATTTTTTACAATTTTTGTCGGTCTGTCCGTCTGTCTGTCTGTCTGTTTGTTCCGGCAAATCTATGAAATGGCTGGACCGATTTTGACGGGACTTTCACTGGCAGATAGGTAATATAACAAGGAGTAACATAGGCTACTTTAATTTTAGGAAAAATAATTAGGGTTCCGCGCATAAAAAAACTAAAACCCTAAAAATCTTAATCCACGCGGACGAAGTCGCGGGCACAGCTAGTTTAAAAATAAATTCTCATGTTGTGACCAGTCATTTTATTTTCGACCACGAAATGTGAAACTAAGAGGCACCTTTAAATTAATAACATAACACATAACATAACTTCACGCTTGTATCCCCGAAGGGGTGGGCAGAGATGTATTACACACTCACGATTCGCTAGTTATGTCCAGGTCCCAATGTAACTAGGTCTGCAAGGCGAATCGCTGCTTGCAATGTTGAGCTGAGTGAGACATCGTGAATCAGATTTTGAAAATTTTGAACAGTGATCATTCCTCCGTGGCAAGTCCGATTTTGAAAATTCTTTTTGAAAGTCACAACTCTGGACATGCTTTCTGAGCGTGTAAAGTTTGGTCACAGTGTTTCGAGCGGTTATTAATTATGTAATTCCATCTGGATTTTTTTTAACGGTGATCATTCCTCTGTGGTAGCATTAATTTTTTCAAAATATATCCATAAACCTTCCTCTGATTGACCTCTTTAATCATGCCAAATTTGGTTCTGATTGGATTAGTAGTTTAGGAGGAGACCTGTGACAAAGAAAATCCTGAAGTCTGGTATGAGGAGCTTTCGCTCGACTTCGTCTCACTCAGCTCAATAAAGAGCCTATTGCCATCTAGGCACACTACTAAGCGAGCGATATTCAACATTTTTAATACACACATAATTACGAAAAGTCAGAGGTGTGTGCCCGGGGCGACTGGGGATCGAACTCGAGACCTCGTCTGGGCAGTCCGTTACGTACGCCACCGGGCTATCACCGCTAATATCACTAAACTATCACATATTACAGTCAATCTCGTCGCACTAAACATTGATGTCATTGGTTTCAGTAGAGGGAACTAGCCCGAGGGGGCTATTTCAAAACCGTAGATGGCAAAGGTTCAGCCGGGGTGCGAGGGAATTGCCTTATTGCGCCACCTTACACCCCAGCATTAGAGACCTGAGACGGCGTGCGGTTTTAGTCGGTTGGAGTTCGACATAACCACCCACACTGGCCGGCGGGGGGGGGGGGATCCGTGGGGAATTCCACACAAAAACAAGGGAACAAGCCTAAAAGTAAATATTAGTAAAATAGCTAAGAGGACCGGGGCTCCGAGATTAAAGCCTTGGATGGAAACACCCTTATGAAATGATGATGATGATGAGTGTTAGTAGTTCATCGTTTTGCGATTATGTTGAACATTTTCAGAGTATTGTCGTACACAAGTGATAGCTATGGAGTTATATAGTCGCAAGACTGTACACGCGTTGTTAACAAATTAAAAGTAAACTCTGCCAAAAAGGCTATTATAAAATTCAAGACTATTTAGATGACAAACAAGCTTGAATATGAACTGTTTGCTCTCTCTCTATGCTACTCTAATGAAATATTGTAATTAGGTTAAGTAAACATGTTTGTAAATAGACCAAAAAACAACAGCTCGCTGAGTTTCTTGCCGGAGTCTTCTTAGGACAGGGCCGCGTTTCGAACCAGTGGTACATTTGCCAAACATTAACTTAATTTTTTTTTTGACGTTTTGTAAGTTCCGTATTAATGGTCTATACAGAATAAATGATTTTTGACTTTTGACTTTTGAGCACCTCAGACTGAACCGGTATCGCACGTCATTTTTACCCGACATCAATAAGTAGGAGGTTCTTTTTGATATTGCCGCGAAGTTTACGCGAATGTCACACATTGAAATAAAATTATTTTTAACGGATTCTATCGCGATTTATTTCATGTTATTTTACTATTTACATTGAACCCGACGTTTCAGTTGCTTTTCAGCAGCCATGGTCACGGGGAGATAATGGAGTTCAATGTAAATAATAAAATAACATATAATAAATCGCGATAGAATCCGTTACAAATTGATTCATTTCAAGGAGGTTCTATGTTCGGCTGTATCTATTTTTTATGTATGTTCATCGATATTGCCATTGTTTAGGAACAGATTTAAAAAATATTTTTGCATTGGCTTTAGTTTAGCTATGCCTTTGGTTATCGTTAGCTTAAACACAATAAACATTTAAACTAAGTGACAACGTAAACAACCTTTGTAATAATACACACTATCATGGAAAACCCGGACAAGACAAGACCATCCTTAATACATTGTGAGCCCTTACTGCTTCGGAGAGCACGAAAAACCGTCGCGCGTCGGCGTCGTTCCAATTATTACGTGTAGTTGGAACCCTAAAAAGTTCAACAATGTGGTTGTTTTACGAACATCTGTGGCAATTATTACGTGTAGTTAGAACCCTAAAAAGTTCAACAATGTGGTTGTTTTACGAACATCTGTGGCAATTATTACGTGTAGTTAGAACCCTAAAAAGTTCAACAATGTGGTTGTTTTACGAACATCTGTGGCAATTATTACGTGTAGTTAGAACCCTAAAAAGTTCAACAATGTGGTTGTTTTACGAACATCTGTGGCAATTATTACGTGTAGTTAGAACCCTAAAAAGTTCAACAATCTGGTCTGTAGTTAACAGAACTTGGATATCGCCAGTGGCTTGTGGAGATGGGATGATAGTCGCTTCATGGAAAACATAGTTCAGCCGTTTCGTAGTTAGACTGTAAGCCGATCCCAAGTTAGTTAAGAAAAGACTCGGAAGATGTCGACACTATCAAGGCAAGATTAGCGACTTTTTTTTACTTTATCAACTGTTACTGTACAATATATAACATTTTTCTTCAACTTTCGGCTCTATTTCCTTTTGATCTCCACGGAACTACAACTACAATCAAAATCTTCAACTGGATTAAATGTATAACGGTAACTTTCTAGTACAGTCAACGACAAAAGTGGCTGAACACTAAAATATTGACAAACTTTTTTAGGGTTCCGTTTTTAGCCATTGGCTACGGAACCCTAAAAAAGTATTTTTATGGAATCGTGATGTCTGTCCGTCTGTATGTCACAGCCACTTTTTTTTCGAATTAATATATTACTGTATTCTGTGAACCGCATTTTCACACAAAAATAGAAAAAGAATTATAAATTCTGGGGGTTCCCCATGCGTAAAAATGAAACTCAACATTTATTTATTCATCAAATCCATACGTGTATGTACTATCTATGGATAGGTCTTCAAGAATGATACTGAGGTTTCTATTATCATTTTTTTCTAAACTGAATTGTTTGCGCGAGAGACACTTCCAAAGTGGTAAAATGCATGTCATGTAACTTCTAAAATAAGAGAATGATAAAACTAAAAAAAAAATATGATGTACATTACCATGTAAACTTCCACCGAAAACTGGTTTGAACGAGATCTAGTAAGTAATTTCTTTTAAATACGTCATAAATCGTAAACCGCAATTTACCTTTCATTCAATCAACTCACATATAAAAATTTTGCTTGCTGCTACGGAATCCTTCATGAGGGAGTCCGACTCGCACTTGACCAGTTTTTTAACATTGGAATACACGGCTCAATAACTGATCTATAAGTAGTTTTATAATCTCCAGCGGACGAAGTTAATATATTTGATGTTTACTTTATTATTTTATGAAAGGTTTAAGAGCTAAAGGGATCCATATATTAGAATGTGTTAAGCTACATTTATCGTTGACTGTACAGGAGTCATTCTTACTAACTTAATACTAAATATTCTAGCTAAATACTCTACGACATTCTACACAGCGCTTTCTACACCCAAAGTAAGCATAGTTTAACTAGCTTGTGTTATGCAACAAAACGCATATAAAAGTAAGTGACAGACTATTTCATCTATGTGACGAAACATGTAAATAGATATGTATGCCTTTATAATGGGGTGTGTTCAGAAGAATTGTCTGATATGACGCCCGCGGCCACATTCTATCATCGCACCGCTCGCCACAGACAGCGAATTCATTCTTACACGTTGCGACCGGAAACGATGAGTACAGTTAGGTATGAAAGGCACTTTATTCCGCGCACCCTCAGGCTGTGGAATGATCTCCCTGCTGTGGTTTTCCCAAGCGACTACAATATGTGGTTCTTTAAGAAGGGCATTAGAAGGGTTTTACAGGGTCGGCAGCGCGAGTATGACGCCCCTGGTGTTGCACACCTCCATAGGCCGCGGTAATCGCTTCCCATAAGGTGGGCCGTGAGTTTATCTGCCACCTAAGTGGTATACAAAAAAAATGTATCACATTTAATAAAAATAAGTTGTGTTTTAATACAAAATTAAGACTTAGCACCAGTTCCACAAGTTCTATACTTGACTGGCATTAAATACTTCAAATTTGAATTGCTTGAAGCGATCATTACAAATCTTACATCTATATATATATAGATATATATAACAAAGTCTGTACGAAACAGATTCGTGAACGGGTGGACCGATTTTCATGATTTTTCATTGTATAGATTTGTCTCCGCCTATACTGACTAGAGTGGGAGTAGTTATGTCGGACTCAAACCGACCACAACTGCATGCCATCCCGGGTCATGTCTCTGGGGTGTCCAAATAATGCAATTTCCTAACACCCCGACTGATTCTGGGCTATCTATCTACGGCTTTTAGATGGCCCCCTCAATAGACTCTGCCTATACTAGCAATTAGGATAATTCAAAATATGAGACATTCACGAATATCAGCTGATTGCCATGCCAACATAACTTGATTCTAAGGCGTAACGAAGTTTGCCAGGTCTGCTAGTTTAGTATAAATCTCGTTCACAGTGTGTGACAACTACTTCCAAGAATGCGCTCGAACTTCTTACAACTTGAAAGCGTGCAATCTCAAGTAGAGCAGGTACACTCAAATTACTTTTGGAACAAATATTTATGACTCGACGTTTACCCCTGTTCTTAAAAACTACATGCAAACAACAATACATAGGTACATGATTAATTGGGGTGCGACTGGTTGGATCACCTCCAAGTTTGGTGCACCCTGGGCAACGTGGGCGATGACGCATCATTGATTGCTCCTCTGGAGTAGCTGGCGTCAACGTCAACGGCCAAGAGTCTGACCAATCGGCCCTTTTCAGGGCCAGCCAACCCCATTGCACGAGGGGGTCGGGGCATGGCGGGCCTGCCAGGCCCGCGGGTGTGGGGGCCGCTCCAGGTCTCTGCTGTTATAAGAGACACTGCGAATGGCCCAGGGTCAGTCGGAGTGCGAGGGATATGCTCTATGGGTAACCTTACACTCCAGCGTCTGTAGACCCGAGACGGCATGCGGTTTTAGTCGGTTCAAGCCCGACATAACCGCCCCCTCTGGTTGGCGGGGGGGTATCCGAAGGGATTTCCGCACAAAAAAAAAGGTACATGATTAATTTCCTTTCAGTAAGCAACTTTGTAACGTCGCTACGATAGACGATTTACGACATGATGATCAAATCTGAAAATTGTTTCGACCCGTCAAAAGGTTTTCACACCCGTTTTTGATTCAATTTGTCAATTACTAATTAAGTTAGTTTCGTTTCGTCAAATCATGTAAAGGTTCTAATTGGACAAGTCTATGGAAAGAACTAACTCGTCAAGTCTGTTGGTAGTAATTATAATTGATCAAATGTTAGTATGTTCTGATTCGTCAAATCCAAGTTATTAAAGCAATTGAAAAACTAATTTGCAATTGTAATGAGTAATGTGATGTATTGGGTAATGGGGTCTTGATGATGTTGTGTAATTTGCCCCAAAAGCTTTAGCCCGCGCCTTCGCCCGCGTAGAGTTCTGATCCCGTTAGGAAGGGGTCAGAATATAGTGACTGAAGATGATGAGAAGAAATCTGATGATGAACAGTAGCAGGCCCATGGTGATGGCGCATCGTGTGTAAGCGCGCTTCTCTTAGGGGGAAGGGGGGTTAGATCGACCGCAGCCGGTTGGAGTCTCTGAGATATCCTTCCTAGGGCACACCAGATTTCCCGTACCACAAGGCTGACGCAAGAGAGACACCGTGCGGTTTTAGTCGGTTCAAGTCCGACATACCCATCTTACCGTTAGCTCCGGTGGAGTAAAGCTCGTGGAGGTTTCCGCGCGTAAACTTAAACTCTGTGTGACACCAAAGATTATTTGACTTTTTTCGTTTGAATTGCATTGAAATGAAGTCTTTTGAAAACGAGATGTTACTTAATCAAGTACCAGGTTAGAAATAAACCCTTAAAACACTACACTTTGTCCATCCATTTATTTTAACTTCAGCTATGCTATTTAACATCAGCTACAGAATGTAACTTTTGCCTTATTCGACACAAGTAAACTTGGAAATGCGCGGTATTTACTTGGTATTTACACTATTTATAACCAATTCTTAACACTAAAATGCTTTAAATGTCTCGGTTGAATTAAACATAACATAACATAACTTGGCAGTGGGCAGGGCACATAGCTCGGAGAACCAATGTCCGATGGGGCAGAAAGGTTCTTGAGTAGAGACCACGTGACTGCAAGCGCAGCGTAGGAAGGCCTCCTGTAAGGTGGACAGCACCTTGGTAAAGAGCGCTGGGACTCGGTGGATGCAGGCCGCTACAGACCGGTCGAAATGGCAGTCAATGAATTAGGCCTATGTTCGGCAGTGGACTTCCTACGGCTGATATGATGATGATGATGATGATAACATAACTTCACGCCTGTATCCCCGAAGGGGTAGGCAGAGGTTAATTACACACCCACGATTCGCCAGTTATGTTAAGGTCCCAATGTAATAGGGGGCAAGCCTATTGCCATCTACCGGACACATTATTAGGCGAGCGATAATTAACATTAATTAATGCACACATAACTACGAAAGGTCAGAAGTGTATGCCCGGGGCGACTGCGGATCGAACACGAGACCTCGTCTCAGTAGTCCGTTACGTACGCCAATGGACTATCGCCGCTTAATTAAAATATACGATAATTCACTCGCTCAACAAAAACAGTAACATTTTTTTTTTTTTTTTAAAGAATATTAGCAACCGAAATTACTAATATTCCCCCTAACCCCTCCAGCTAAGCTAAATTGCTTGTGTTAGGAGTGGGTTCACGCCGGTAGTGTAGTGGCCACGATTCGAACCCGGGACCTCTCGATCGTAAGGTCGACTCCTTAACCACTAAGCTACCGACGTTTATTTTGTTGCATCTAGTGTTGGTATCGATTGTATTCAGTGCAAATTATTGTATAGCAAGTAATCGGTTAACACTTATTTGCATTTACGTCGACTATTCTAGCCTTGCATTTGTAATTATGGATTATTGTATCAACTTTTAATGAAAAACACCAAAATGTTGAAGTTGTGTTGTGTAGGGAATGAAAGTTGAAGTGTTGTAATGTTGAAGTACCTATTTTAATAGTTTTTACACAAGTGAAAACGATTAAAATGGTACTTCAATATTATTTTTATAAATAATCGTCGTTAATTATTATTTTAGCCAATTACAGACCTTAGAATACAAAAAAGAAGTTCATAAAAAATACAAAATATAGGGCAAAAATAAAATATCAATACCTATGTAAAATTAATTGTAACATTTTCAGACATAAAGTCGATTATTGTTTGAAATCGAATAGTTTACGCATTAGTACGTAGTAGTATGATGAAAAATTGAGCTGTCAAAAGTTAAATAAATGGTTCGACAGAGTATAGTAGTTTTGAGTATGCAAAGATATTGATATAAAACTATTACTAAGGCGGAGGATCGGGTGCTATGGCGTAAAATGGGAGAGTCCTATGTCCAGCAGTGGACTGCAATAAGCTAATTGATAGATTGATTGATAGCTTGTATCAGCGGCTGCGCTCGCTCGGATGATGATTTAATCAATATAATTCAAGCACGTCTCCCAGTTGCATCCAAAGTTTGCACCTCGGAGTCTATGGTTCGCTTTGCTACTCCTCCTTACCTGATGGATTGGTATATCTTGACTTTTACGGGAGCCACTACCGTCTGGATACCCAACCCATAGATCGTGTTGGAGCGCCATATACCCGCGAACTACAGGGAGTGATTACATTAATAAAAAAAAACAATATTATTTATATTTCTTTAAAAAAATTAAAAAAATCTTTTAAAATAATATTTTTGATGAGTGTGCAAAATTTCAAATAAATCCCAAGTTTTGAAGTGTTTAATAATCAAGTTCAGAGATTATGCTGCGTAAATATACATAAGAAGCGAATAAAAGCGTGTTAATAAACTTAGGTATATAACTGGTACTCTAATCTCTGCGAGAATTTGCGAGAAATTTCTGCCAAATCTATCTAACCGTTTTACGTGATTGAGTAACAAATGAACATTAATAAGTATTAGTTAGGACTAATTAAGCGTAGCGAGCCGAAGGCGAGCGAAGCGTCTTTGGTTTCAAAGTTGCATTTCAAACAAATGATACTCCTCCGAGACCGTTTGACCGATCTCGACCAAATTTGCCACGGTGATCAAGTAGACATTACTGAGTGTCGTAAGGGGTCGAATGTCCAGATCGGTCTTACCATCGAGGAATAATCACCGAAAAACAAAATCAATGGAAAAAGTCGACCGGTCACGTTGACCTATTGTTGGATAGGCAAATCTCGCTACGCTTAAGTTTGGGTTGATTGCGAAGCTGGTAACCGTCCTAGTTAGTTACAAGACTTGCACTTAAAACAATCACAACTTTCAGTCCCGAGCACATCCAGAAAATAATCTAATTGTTATAAGCTTGAAAATCTATCAAAACAATTGCCAAGCCTGTTAACAAGTACATACAGGTACAGGTACGTTGTACTAACGACCTCCGTCCTCCATGAGCCTGGGACGGCAGGTGAGGCCACCTGTCACCCCAGCAGAAGCAGGACGGGGCGGCGGGGCGACAAGTGTTACAGTCCCTTTTCCGGAGCGAGATGGAGACCCCATGGTTCCCAAACCCGAGGGGGCCATCTCGAAACCGCAGATATCCGGGGGAGATATCGAAACCGGGGTGCGAGAGAAATGCCTTATTGGCCACCTTACACCCCAGTGCGTGAATACCCCAGACGGCATGTGATTTTAGTCGGTTTGAATCCGACGTAACAACGGGACATAACAACGGACAGCGGGGGTCCGGATTTCCGCACGGTAAATAAAAGGTACAATCTAACTTATTAGTTCCATGAATCATTGTTATTACGGTCGACTTGGACTACAGAACCAGATACATGAATTAGCTACGGTAATTTAGATTTACATGACTGGCTTTTTATGCAGACTCTCACCTCTATTATTGACGATGTAGGCAGAGGCAGACTATTATTATTAATAATAATTGTGGTAACCAGTCACATTCGGCCCCTCGTAATAAGGTGTGAGCCTATTGCCGTGATGGGACATATACTTTTTCTTTTTTTTTTTTAACGTGCGGAAATCCCTTCGGATACCCCCCCCCCCCCCCCCGCCGGCCAGCGGGGTGGTTATGTCGTGTCTCGACTAAAACCGCACGGTGTCCTCCCCAAGTATCCGTTGCCGGGCACCCCGGGTAAGCCCTCGAAAGGATAACCCCAGGGTTGCCGGCGGACTTTGGCCGCCACCGCGGCCTCGCCTGGTGGGGTCGGGATTTATCCCGCTTCGGTGAGTTGGCAGGCGTGTGTAGGGGCACACACGACACGCCTCCGCCACGGCCTGCTTCTGTAAGGACGGCGTGTTGGCCAACTGCCGTCCTCAGGCCCCGATCATGGAGGTCGGTAGTCCCGGGCGTAGATGAGTCTGCGGCGTCCTCGCCGCAGACTGCGAAACTCGGGGGGCAGGATTCTCTCCCGCTCCCTCTCCGCCGTCTCTTTTGCGCGCATTGTGGGACATAATTCAGGACCAAAAGTCAGTAAAAACTACTAACTAAAAATATTATTTGATGGAGGCTACCCCACACAGATGGAACCCACAGACCTTAAGTGTTCCTCAGTCGACTTTTACGACTTGCTCTCGATATACAGCTTGAGCATTCTATGTCATATTATAAATATAGGTTGGCTTGGGCCTCGAAAATAATACCTAGACTAATTAAGCATCTTTGTGAATCAATAATATTGGCAGGCTTTTTCTGTGCTGCTTTTCTTGTCTGTTGGCCCTGTGCGGGAGCACAGAGCCAAAGACTGTGTTAGATTTATCATAGTTTGTAATTTTTTTTTGTTTTTATTTTTTGTTGATTTTAAATTTCCTTTATGTACCTTTTTTTTTTTCGTGCGGAAATCCCTTCGGATACCCCCCCGCCAGCCAGCGGGGGTGGTTATGTCGGGCTTGAACCGACTAAAACCGCACACCGTCTCGGGTCTACAGACGCCGGGGTGTAAGGTTGCCCATAGAGCATATCCCTCGCACCCCGACTGACCCTGGGCCATCTCCGGTTTCGAGATGGCCCCCTCGGGTTTGGGAACCACGGTGTCCCCGTCTTGCCCCGGTTTGGGGAGAGGGGCGCTAGTCGCCCCACCGTCCCGGCCTGATTCTGCTGGGGTGACAGGCGGCCTCACCCGCCACCCCCAGGCCTGCGCTCATGGAAGACGGAGGTCGTTAAGCGACCTCCGGCGCCTGAGTCGCCTGCGACGCGCGGCGAGCAAGTTGCGGGCTCGGCGTGCCGGGAGAGTTCTAAATGTCTCCCGGGCGGGCTCCGTCATCTCCTTCGCGAGCATTACATGCTCGCAGAAGAAGGTGGCGGCGGCCCACGCGCTCGCGCTCCGCACCATTGCCTCAATCATGCTGCCGAGCGAGAGGACTCCCACCCCTTCCTTTATGTACCTATTATATAAATATACATTTTTTTATTTGTCATTCTTAACATTTTTTAAAATTATATTTTACGTCGTTTATTTTATTTTTTATTTATTTCATATTAGGACATACAACAGTTATACATTGTATCATACAGTAAAAGGTGAATGTAACAAACTTGGGAAATGTACAACCCACACTTATGTCCGCAGAATAATGTAGTAGGTGGAAAGATTTAAATTGTGCCAATCCTCTGCCTTAATGTATTTGTATTTTCCAATTAGAGAAGTGATGAAATAGCTTGCTTTTTAAATTCATTGTGCGGAAGTGCGAAAATATCCAAATGAACAAAGTGCGTGTTATAGTTATCTAAAAGGCGACGCAGAGGCGCGCGTACCCCTGCATTGGTTCTACACTTTACAGTGTCAAAAAGCCTGGGCACACGCGCCTCTCGCCGGTTTACAGTCCTTGGTACAATATAGCATATATTATTACAAATATTAGAACAGTCAAATCTATTGTTACATATTCCATGCAGCATCATAACTTTCAGAAGACAACGTCTAGACGCCAGGCTGAGCAGCTTATGTTATTTTAGGATTTCAGGGTACGTCAGGGTCCATCAAGCGCGGTAGCATCTGTAATGCATTGAGTTTAGATTTTTTTTCTGTACCGTTTCAAGCCTGTGTTCATAAACTTTGTAGAAAGGAGACCACATTGGAACTGCGAATTCCAGTTGGGATCGTATTAATGTTTGGTATAATAGCAGGTAAGTAGAAGTACGTTTGAAATTACTTGAGGCTCGCATAATGAAACTATACATGCGATATGGTTTATTGATAATGTTATCAACATGCTGATCGAAATGCAACTTTGAATCTAGTGTAATGCCGAGATTTCGAACGTATGCTGCCTTTGTTTCAGGTACTTGAACCAACTGTAAACGTATCGGCACAACGGCTATCGGATCAAGTGCGGGCCATCCAACGTTGTCATTTGTTGGATGAATCTGTACTTGAGAGGCTACGCTCTAACATACGAAGTAGCCCGGGTACCACCCCTTGTTCGCAAATTGTGAGACAACCAGCCACGGAGACCATCTCACAATTCATCTGTAGCGAAGAAGTGATTGATACCAGGGCTATAGATGTAAGTACCGAGTACAACGAACAATTAAGGAGCGCTTTGGAATGTGCTATGCGGGAATATCGACCCATACCTTCTGGTAATAGACCTCGCCTACCACGTTTGCCAACGCATAAAAAGAATGTAGCGCTAGTGTGTGCCCTGGATTCGTTATTATCAGATTATTTTGATAATAGCGAAGATCTCGGTGATACACATTCAATTTTATATTGCGCGGCCGTCGCAGCATGTCGAGTAGCTAATGTTCAATTTCCAAAATGCGACATAGCTACTCGACCGAAATCTGCTGTGCCGGCTTGGCAATTTAGAATTGAGCGACGTATTGCCGAGACTAGGGCACTCATTGGAAAGCTCATTTGTTTCAGGTCGGGCAACACACGCCCAAGAGTGATGCGCTTTGTGAGTCGAGCGTTCTCGGGGACTGACATTAGGCCCCGAGAATTTTTGGCACGGGTCACAGAGCGCATCGACTTCCTGAAACAAAAAGTTTATGCGTGGGCAAACCGGATTCGACGGTATAAAAAAAGAGTGGAACGATATTCTCAGAATCGCACGTTCCAAAGGGACCAAAGGTGGGTCTACAGAAATTGGGAGCGCCCTGATTCGACTGGGACTGACGTGCATCGACCAGGTGATGATATTACTAATACATTCTGGCGTAATATCTGGTCGATGCCCGTCAGTCATACAGAGGGTGATTGGATGCGGGATGTTGAGCGATCGTGTGAGCCTATTAAGATCATGGATCCGATTATTATACTGCAAGAGGATGTAACCGATGCAGTCCGTCTGTTGCCTAACTGGAAGTCAGCGGGACCAGACGGACTGCATAATTTTTGGTTAAAATGGCTTAAAAGCTCACACGGTCGTTTAGCATCTCAATTCCAATCATGTCTTGAATCAGGATTGATTCCCAATTTCATGACCACTGGTGTAACCCACCTTCTTTACAAGTCCGGTAGTGCTTCGGACCCTAAAAATTATAGACCGATTACATGTCTACCTACGGTCTATAAGCTTCTTACATCCATCCTGAGAGTAAAAATATCCTCACACTTAACCGACAATTCTATCATGTCTGTCTCTCAGAATGGATGTAGAAGTGGGGCTCGTGGCACTAAAGAGCTCCTTATAATTGATATGGCCATTAGCCAACAGGCACGCCGTAGTCGTAAGGACCTGGCGACATGTTGGATAGACTATAAAAAGGCCTATGACTCCGTGCCGCATACATGGCTCTTGAGGGTGCTTGAGTTGTATAAAATTGATACAACTCTATGTACCTTCCTGAAGGCATGTATGGGGCAATGGAGTACCGTCCTTTGCTATCCAGGGTGTCGACGGATCTGCGAGAATGGCGGGCTGATAAAGATAGAGCGGGGTATATTCCAGGGTGATAGTCTTAGTCCATTATGGTTTTGCCTGGCACTGAACCCTCTCAGTTATATGCTGGAGAGTTCAGGGTTAGGCTGTCGATTGCGGAGAGATGGTCAGGTTATATCCCACCTCCTTTACATGGATGATCTTAAATTATTCTTTATTAAAATATACCCAACAATTCCCAACTGATAGCGTTATTAAAGATAACTGAAACCTTTAGTAACTCTATCAGGATGGAATTTGGTGTGGACAAATGTGCGGTCATGCATGTAAAAAGAGGTGAGATTGTGGAATCTGACGGGGTTGAGCTTTCAGATTCCACAAAACTCAGGTCTCTCTCTGCAAACGACACCTATAAATACCTGGGTATGTCGCAGGCATTAGGCATTACAGAAGCTAGCATGAAGCAATCGTTACAGGAACGTTTCTTTGGCCGCTTGAAAAAAGTTCTTAAAAGTCTTTTGTCAGGCGGTAATAAGGTGCGCGCCTATAACGGTTGGGTCATGCCGGTTTTAATGTACTCCTTCGGCATACTCAGGTGGACTCAGACTGAATTAGACACCCTGGATCGGAAAGTCCGTACGCTTCTTACTGCATACCGAATGCATCATCCGCGTTCATCTGTGATGAGGTTGTACATACCGCGGAAATTGCGGGGGACGTGGCTTTTTAAATGCCAAATCCCTCCATAACCGTGAGGTGTGCAACCTCAGGGAATACTTCCTACACAATGAAGCTGATATGCATCGTGATGTAGTAGGGGTGGACAACGGACTTACCCCGCTAGCTTTGGCTAAAGAGAACTGGCGCAAACCTGTGGTATTAAGTATTAATGACCGTATGGATGTATGGAAGAGCAAGGAGTTGCATGGACGTTTCTATCGGGCTCTCCATGGGCCTGATATAGACTTACCAGCATCTGTGTCTTGGCTACGCTTCGGTGATCTATTTGGAGAAACCGAAGGTTTTGTTTTTGCAATTATGGACGAAGTTGTGATGACGAATAACTATCGGAAGTATATATTAAGGGATGGTACGGTTGACATATGTCGGGCGTGCCACCGTCCCGGAGAATCCCTTAGACATATAATTTCTGGTTGTTCTCGTCTTGCCAACGGCGAGTATTTGCATAGACATAACCAAGTAGCCAGGATTGTTCATCAACAGCTTGCTCTAAAGTACAACCTTGTGGAATCAGAGGTACCGTACTATAGGTATGTGCCCGACGCAGTTCTCGAAAATGGGCACATCACGTTGTACTGGGATCGATCTATCATCACTGATAGGACTATTGTAGCTAATAAACCTGATATAGTGTTGATAGATCGGTCAGAGCGCCGCGCAATAATTATCGATATCACCATTCCACATGACGAGAATCTTGTGAAAGCCGAAAAAGAAAAACAAATTAAATATTTGGATTTGGCTCACGAGGTTGTCGACATGTGGTGTGTGGATTCGGCGATTATTGTTCCGATAGTTGTATCGGTTCACGGACTGATTTCCAAGAGCCTCGAACAACATCTCCAGAGGCTCGCGTTAGGCAGTTGGGTCAAGGGCTTGATGCAGAAGGCAGTGCTCCTCGACACGGCACGTATTGTGAGGAGATTTGTCTGGAGCCCTAACCACCGGTAGCTTGGTCCCTGTACCCGATGCCGGTGGGTTACTATTTTTTATATTTTTAAATATATTTGTTTTTTTTTATATATATGGAATGTATTTAAAAATATAATTTATATGTGTTTAAAATGTAATAAAGGAAATAATAATAATAATAACGAACGGCGTAATAATTTACCATTCGAACGGCGTATCGTGACAGGATGCTTGCTCTGTTTCAGGTCCTCGATCCAACCATCACAGTGTCCGCCCAACGATTGTCGGATCAAGTGCGAGCTATCCAGCGGTGTAACCTGTTGGATCAATCTGTGCTTGATCGGCTCCGCCTGGAGGCACAACCTACTCGCGCGACTCCTTCCTTGATACGGGACTCACCCACCGCGTCGTCAGCTCCGCTGTCAGGAGTGACACCAGCGACATCGGTGGAGCCCGTGGTCGATGATGGAGATTGTGTGAGTACGACTGTTAGCACCCAGGTAAGTGAGCAATTGGGGAGGGCTTTGGAGGACGCTATTCGCCAGTATAGGTCCGCGCCTGAATCTAGGCCGCGTCTACCACGTCTGCCCACTCATAGGCGAAATCTGGCACTGATGGGAGCCCTGAATGATTTACTATTCCCGTACATGCGGGCTAGTAAAGATTTGTCTGATACCCACTCGATCATGTACTGTGGAGCAATCGCGGTGTGCCGCGTCGCTCGTGTCAAGTTTCCAGAAACTGACCGGGCGCCGCGGCCCGCCGAGGTTGTACCCGCTTGGCAGGTACGGATCG
This sequence comes from Cybosia mesomella, assembly GCA_946251805.1. NCBI lineage: Eukaryota > Metazoa > Arthropoda > Insecta > Lepidoptera > Erebidae > Cybosia > Cybosia mesomella. The sequence goes on along the minus strand of OX276402.1, from coordinate 28,888,319 downwards.
AGCGGCGTATCAGCACATTCAGGACTCTCATTGCGAAGCTGGTCTGCTTCAGTCGGGGGAATAACCGCCCCCGTGTCATGCGTTTCGTGACTCAAGCATTTGCCGGGACCGGTATTCGGCGCCCGGATTTTGAGGCTAACGTCACGGAGCGCATTGACTACCTGAAGCAGAAAGTCTATGCATGGGCAGCCCGTATTCGCCGGTACAGAGAGCGCGTGGATCGGTACTGGCAGAATCGCCTTTTCCAGAGTGACCAAAGGAAGGTGTACCGGAAGTGGGATGGAACCGCCCAATGTGTGGTCGATGAGGGGCTGCCAGGAGCCAGTGCCATGATTAATTTCTGGCGTGGTATCTGGTCAGCGCCCGTCGAACACACAGAGGGCGATTGGATGTGCGTTGTTGAGCGTGAATGTGGGAGCATCGAACCCATGGCGTCTATATCTATAGACCCCGAAGACGTGAGTTGTGCGATCCGTACGGCCCCGAACTGGAAAAGTCCTGGACCAGACGGGTTGCACAACTTCTGGATAAAGTGGATCCGGTGCTCCCATGGCCGCTTAGCGACGCAGTTCCAACAAGCCCTCGAAGTTGGCTCCCTTCCCCGGTTTATGACCACCGGGATCACCTTCTTGCTCCATAAGACCGGTAGTACCGTTGAACCTAAAAACTATAGACCCATCACGTGCTTGCCCACTATGTACAAGCTCCTTACATCCATTCTGACCATCAAAATTAACACACACATTGTTGTGAACAATATTTTGGCCCCCGCTCAGAATGGGTGTAGGGTTGGGTCCCGCGGTACTAAGGAGCTCCTCCTCATAGACATGACTATTAGCCAGCAAGTCCGGCGGAGCCGGGGGGCTCTGTCCGCGGCCTGGATTGACTACAAGAAGGCCTATGATTCGGTGCCTCACTCATGGCTGAGGAGGATCTTAGAGTTGTATAAAATCGATGCAGCTCTGAGATCCTTCCTCAGTGCGTGTATGGGGCAGTGGACCACAGTCCTTCGTCAACCGGGCGGCGGGGAGATCTCCTCTGACCCCCAGGACTTCATAAGGATTGAGCGGGGCATCTTCCAGGGCGATTGTCTGAGCCCGCTTTGGTTTTGCCTAGCACTGAATCCTCTCAGCACTTTGTTGAGAGATTCAGGTCTAGGCTACCGGCTTCAGAGAGAGGGTGAGGTTATTAGTCATCTGCTGTACATGGATGACCTCAAACTTTTCACACCGAAACTTCCTGACCTGGTGGAGCTGCTGAAAATCACGCAGGTTTTCAGCAACGCCATTGGGATGGAATTCGGTGTGGATAAGTGTGCGGTCTTACATGTGCAGCGGGGAAAAGTTGTGAATTCTACGAATTTGCAACTTTCTGAGACTATGACTCTCAGATCTCTCTCTGAAACCGAAACCTATAAGTATCTCGGTATGGCAGAGTCTTTGGGTATCTCAGTAGTGGATATCAAGAAATCGGTGAAGGAACGCTTCTTCTGCCGCTTCACAAAAGTACTCAACAGTCTTTTGTCGGGCGGCAACAAGGTGCGAGCCTTCAACGGTTGGGTGGTGCCTCTACTGACTTACTCCTTTGGCATACTGAGATGGACTCAGACTGAGCTGGACGCCCTGGATAGAAAGGTCCGTCAACTGCTCACTACTCATCGCATGCTACACCCGCGCTCGTCTGTTATGAGACTGTACATCCCGCGGAGGTGGGGGGGTCGAGGCTTTTTAAATGCCAAGAACCTCCACAACCGTGAGGTGTGCAGACTTAGGGATTATTTCCAGAGCAACGAATGCGGGATGCATCGTGATGTGGTGGCAGTAGACAAGGGTCTCACTCCGCTCTCCTTGGCGAACGAGAACTGGCGCAGACCGACGGTATTGAGCGTCACGGACCGCAAGACCGTATGGGAGGGCAAGGAGCTGCACGGGAGGTTCTATCGAGCCTTAACAGGGCCCGATGTGGACCTTCTGGCCTCGGTGAACTGGCTACGCTTCGGGGACCTCTTTGGGGAAACTGAAGGGTTTGCCTGTGCAATTGCTGACGAGGTCATGATGACGAACAACTATCGGAAATATATCCTGAAGGACGGTACGGTCGACATCTGTCGGGCATGCCGTCGTCCCGGAGAGTCACTCAGGCATATTATTTCGGGTTGTTCTCATCTGGCCAACGGCGAGTACTTGCACAGGCATAACCTAGTGGCCAGGATCATCCACCAGCAACTTGCTCTTCGATATGGCCATGTTGAGTCTGAGGTGCCGTACTATCGGTACACACCGGTGTCAGTTCTTGAAAATAGTCATGCATTGCTCTACTGGGACCGCTCTGTTATCACGGACAGGACTATTGCTTGCAATAAGCCTGATATCGTGGTAGTCGACCGGCCCCAGCGCCGGGCAATGATCGTTGACATCACCATCCCGCATGACGAGAACCTCGTGAAGGCTGAGAAGGACAAAATCAGCAAGTATCTTGACTTGGCTCATGAGGTTACCGCCATGTGGGATGTCGATTCAACGATCATTGTCCCGATAGTCATTTCGGCGAACGGGCTGATAGCGAAGAGCCTCGACCAACACCTCAAGAGACTCTCGTTAGATGGTTGGGTCAAAGGTCAGATGCAGAAGGCGGTCATCCTCGACACGGCACGCATTGTCCGGAGGTTTCTCTCTCTGTGACCCCGACCGCCGGTAGCTTGGGCCCTGCCACGCTGCCGGTGGAGCACTATTTTTTATATTTTTAAATAGATGTTTTTTTGTTTTAATATGTATTTAAAAATGTAATTTATAAGTAATTTTAAAGTGAATAAAGAGATAATAATAATATTTGCTTTTATTTTCTCCCACAATAAATTTACATTTACATTTGTTTATATTTTAAAATGTTTTTATATTTCCTAGTACTTATCTTAGAACAACCCAGAGCGGATACCACCAAGGACAAGAACTGAGACCAACTCAAACCTAGCCGCGCCCATCACGCTATACTGAATAAAACGTGAGGACGCACCCAAGTCGAAGCCGAGCCCAGTCATTCCCCGGGCGAAACCCAGTCCGAGTAGTGTTTATTGATTGTGGGAGTCAGGAGCCCAAACTAGGATACCCTGTGCTATGGACTCCTGGCTCCCCCTCTAGAAAAGGTGTTTCATATAGCTAACTGTACAAACAAGAAACAAAGTTGCTGCAAATAATATGAAAATAAAGTAAAAATCTAAGCATGCAAGAGTGGGTATAAAGTTTGTGTGAGTGCTTATGTAACGTATATATGTGGGTGTGTTGGATTTATGCATGTGTGTGCGTGTGCGTGAGGTTTATTTCTATTTATGAGTGAGTATACCAGGGCGTGTAAGTTTGTGTGTGCTCTTTTTATTGATTTGCTAGAAAATCCGCTAGCCTTGGATATTATAGTGAGAAGTTGTTCTGTTTCTTCGTAATCCAGTTCCAAAAGCCACTCAGTGGTTCTTTTTTTACATTCCACTTTCGACAGATTGAGAATTGATAATAGCTTATTTGCCTTATTGTACAGCTTGCTACCCCTAAAATTGAAAAATTTTTGGGCAAAGGATGTTTTTACCGCAGTAGATTCACAGACCTCATAGTGGCGTCTTGTGTCTGCTTTGTTTTTAATTGTCGATGTGTTTAAAGAGTTGTGTTTTTTAATAATAGTTGCTAGTATATAAAGTTTCCTGACCGTCAACACATTTGCTTCTTTGTAAAGGCTGTTTGTTGAGTATAGACGTGGTTTAAAGAGAGCAACTTTAAGAATCAGCCGTTGAGCTCTTTCTATGTTTAGCATATCAGTCTTGTTTAAACCTCCCCAGGCGGTGATGCCATATGATATTATTGACTGGCAGAGGGACTCATACACAGTCTTGATCAGCTTCCAATCTGTCACATATCTAAGTGTTTTAAAAATGTGAGTGAGTTTCCTAATTTTCTGTACAAGTTGTAAAGTATATCTTTGAACGATAGATTGCTATCAATTACTATACCTAAGTATTTTGTTGAATTAGTTTTATTTAGAATAGGGCACGTAGTACAGTTTCTATCGAAAGTCCGATTACAAGTGTGAGCGACGATGTTTAGGTTGTGATGATGTGATTTGAAGTTAAAAATTGAAAAAGTAATATAATTGGTTTTCGACGCATTTAGTGTTAATTTAGCCATCCTTAATATCATTGACATACAGGATAAAGAGGAGAGGGCCGATTATGGACCCCTGAGGAATTCCAGAAGTGGCCGTAACGGCATCCGATTCGATACCGGTCATAACCACTTTTTGGATTCTATTCCAGACATAAGCCATGAACCACCGCAACAAGTTTCCACGAATGCCATTGTAGGCTATTTTATCCACAAGTAATTAATAATTGGTGAAAAACGTTGAAATTGTGAATAACGTTGTGAATAAAGAAAAGTTGTATCCGTGTACGTGACGTCACGACGAGTGGCCCTATCTGAAAACCAGCGCTGCGCATATCACACGGTATGCGTAGCATTTATATTGAGATGGCGGCCATATTTGGGATCGCACAGTGTGCCTAAATAGGTATTCTAGGAATACCTTTTTTTTTTTCTTCGTGCGGAAATCCCCTCGGATACCCCCCCCCCCCCCGCCAAGCTGCGGGGGCGGTTATGTCGGGCTTGAACCGACTAAAACCGCACGCCGTCTCGGGTCTGCAGACACCGGGGTGTAAGGTTGCCCATAGAGCATATCCCTCGCACCCAGACTGACCCTGGGCCATCTCCGGTTTCGAGATGGCCCCCTCGGGTTTGGGAACCACGGTGTCCCCGTCTTGCCCCGGTTTGGGGGAGGGGCGATAGTCGCCCCACCGTCCCGGCCTGCTTCTGCTGGGGTGACAGGCGGCCTCACCCGTCACCCCCAGGCCTGCGCTCATGGAGGACGGAGGTCGTTAAGCTCTGATGGACTGAGTGAGGAACAGCGTGATCCCTTAATGTTGTGGTATGGCAGAATATGTAGTGACCAAGATAGAGAAAGGGATGCTTAGATGGTTCGGTCATGTAGAGAGGATGGATAAAAGGAGATTAACGAAACAGATTCATGAGGCGAGGGCTACTGGGCAACCCGGTAAAGGTCGACCTAGGCGTACGTATGCCAATCAGATCGACGACGTTTTGAAGAAGGGCCAGGTCAGAAGTACCCGTAACAAGCGTGCATGTATGAAAACAATTATGAAAGTGGAAGAAGCGAAATTCGTATGCCAAGATCGTAGCAAGTGGGAAGATGTTGTCTCTGCCTATGGGAAAAAGGCATGACTATATGTATGTATGTATGAATGTATGTTCTTTTCTTTCTTTCCCAAAGTGATATTATTAAGGAAACTATAAACAAAAACATATATAACGCAAGTATGAAATATTATACGATATAGCTTTGATTTCTCCGGGGATCAAATCCCGGATATAAGCCGGCAGGGTCTAACGAGACACGTTATTAATTATTTCCATAGTATCATTTTACATTGAGTGTGGTTATCTATGACGAAACATATTTCTAGTGTAAGTTGAAAGACTTTTTAGCGTTTAGTTTAACAAGACATCAGAAAATCTAAAAGTTGGAACGGGTAGGTTTCGTCGCCATGAGTAGCTCTAAGACTTTACAATACATTTGAATAATGATAATAAAAACATTAATTTAAAAAAATATTAAAACTTCATAACATAACATAACTTCATAACATAACATAACTTCACGCCTGTATCCCCGAAAGGGTAGGCAAAGGTGTATTACACACCCACGATTCGCCAGTTATGTTAAGGTCCCAATGTAATAGGGGACGACCCTATTGCCATCTACCGGGCACATTATTAAGCGAGCGATAATTAACATTTATTAATGCACACATAACTATGAAAAGTCAGAGGTGTGTGCCCGGGGCGACTGGGGATCGAACTCGAGACCTCGTTCAGCAGTTCGTTACGTACGCCACTGGGCTATCAATGCCTAATAAAACTACGACACAAATTTATGTATAAAAGACAAAAATACATATTTATGTATAGCTAAGAATCTCGATCATATCGTGTTTCGAACAAAAAAATCCGCTTCAAAATCTGTTCATCCGTGCAGGAGCTACGGTGCCACAGACAGACGCACACAGAGACAAGCTTATAACACCCCGTCGTTTCTGCGTCGGGGGTTAATAAAATAAAATAATAAAATAAAAAGACAAAAAAACATATTTATGTATAGCTAAGAATCTCGATCATATCGTGTTTCGAACAAAAAAATCCGCTTCAAAATCTGTTCATCCGTGCAGGAGCTACGATGCCACAGACAGACGCACATAGAGACAAGCTTATAACGTTTCTGCGTCGTGGGTTAAGAAAATAAAATATAATAATGTTAAGATTGACCTTAATTTCAATATAAAGATAGTTTGTAAACTTGTTAGTGTTCAGCAATTTCTGAGGGCGACTGTACCACCATGTGAGAGTGCATGCAGAGTAATGCAATCTCGCGATTTAAAGATATATAAAAATACTATTTTGATATCGTAAATACGAACTTTTGAAAGTTGAATAACTGGTGATACACAGTATTACGCTCACAATATCAATAAATTTGAACGTATTAATAAAAGTAACACATCAATAACAGGATTTAAACTGGCTTTCACTTTACTTTTTTTATTTTTATACTTTGTACAAGCTTAATCCCAATCCAATCATAACACTGCCAATACTCAAGATAAGCTGTTTAAATTCACACTAAACTATGTGAATTCAATGACGCTAATACTTTCAATCTGATAACTTACTTTTGTATTTGGCAGTTTGTACAGTCGCACTCAGAAGGTGGTGTACACCGACAGATTTACAAACGACCGCTCTCGATGTAACGATCTTAATTTTTTTATCTACACCCATGCTTTAAATCCTCTATAAAAGATTCTGAAACAGTTAGCTTATTGCCAACATTAATACATCCAATGTCCTAATAACCATAATATCATCCGAACGGGTGTTATTATGTTGTATGAAATTTCATAGTAACTCTCCTTTCGCTTTTACAATCTCTTCCGCGCAAAGGGTTACTCATCAGACAGCCAAATTCTTACCGCTCGATGCGTGGAATCTGTATGAGTTTCAAAAAAAGAACTGTCATTCACGCGCGTTGCATTGCACTACCAGCGCGCCGTAAAAAAATATTTAAAGCTTATTCGTTCGAATTCGAATTCCCGCCATTTTTCTTCGCTATTATTTTCGCAAATTGTTTTGTTTACTTATGAAAATTAGCGATTCAAGTTTTGATAACACACCTCCAGACATTTCGAATGCAGCAAAGGACATTTCTAACAAACATAATATATAGTCTGTAATTAAACTTTTCATGAATTTTAACTTCTTAGATCGCGTCATGGTTTCAGAATATTTTATAGAGGACACATCATGGGTGTAGATAAAGTCTTGTATGCAACTGTATAATTAGGTATTAAAACACTCATGTGATACTATTATCACACTCAGCTTCGCTTCGTGTGATAAACCCACATTCATGTTTTAATACCCCTCATTATACCACAGTTGCATAAATAACTAATAATCTTCAGAGGATAAAAACATTATTCAATTTTTTTCTTTTACTTTATGTAAAGTTTTAAAGCTAAGGTAACTAATAAATTTACTGTATATATGTGAAATACTAAGAATAATTACACGACCAACCACTTACCTCTATCTTTACAAATCACTGGTGCGACCTCATATGGAATATGCAAAAATTACGATACCAAAGATTAGCAAGATTTACAGTCTGTCCAGTAGAAGTTCATGCGATCTATGCAATACAGATGTTACCATAACTACTTAATCTACGACCAGCTACTTGAAGAATATAATATCTTTACGCTTAAAAATAGACGTATATTGCTTTAATCTATGTTGTTATATGATATTTGTAATAACAGACATGATTGTGTAGCCTTAATTAATAAACTTGCATACAGAATACCTTTTTTTTTTCGTGCGCAAATCCCTTCGGATACCCCCCGCCAGCCAGCGGGGGCGGTTATGTCGGGCTTGAATGGGCTAAAACCGCACGCCGTCTCGGGTCTTAAAACGCCGGGGTGTAAGGTTGCCCATAGAGCATATCCTCGCACCCCGACTGACCCTGGGCCATCTCCGGTTTCGAGATGGCCCCCTCAATTAGACCGCATTGCCGGAATCCCTGCCAAGCATCGAACGTGCAGGAGCACGTTCCTCGATGCATCACTTAGTCAACTTATATTGTAGCAAGTTTATCGATATAGATATTACAGCCACGCGTCCTTGTGCCTATAGAAATAAAATAATTGAAACTTAAATAGCCCTACCATTCTCTTATATTTATTGTAATTTATTCGCTTTCTTTTCTTCACTACTATTTTACCAAGCTGTGGTAAATGTCGTTGGTAACGCATTAATAGCCCATGTAAAAACTTTTCCGTAAGCAAATATTGCACTGTGTTGATGTTTGTTTAACGAAATAAATAGAAAAAAATATGTATTAAACAGGCGGGCTTGCATGAAAGGTTTAATGACAGTGGAGGAAGCTCGTGATGTATGTAAGGACAGAAGCAGATGGCGTGCTGTTGTCTCTGCCTACCCTGGAGGGTAAAAGGCGCGAATATATGTATGTATGTATGTATTAAGCAGTAGCGGTATAAGCCGATGATGTCGACTGTACTACCAAACAGATTTGAATCGATGCTATAGGACCAAAGCCAGTTCACCTGCTGATGGATGGACAAGACTCTGGTGCAGACTTTTTTTTCGTGTAGAAACCCCCACGGACTTCACCCCACAGGTGCCATGAGGTGGGTATGTCAGAATCGAACCGAGTAAAACCACTCGTGTCCTTCCCAAGCGCCCATTGCCAGGCAGCCCCGGGCAGGATTTCGTCTTGGAGTTAGGAGTTCAGACGGGATGGAGTTATATGGGGTGTTTGCGGAGGATAAGTATGCGTAGCAATGAAACACGTCCAAAGAACATAGTATTGGGTGCGCACTGAGCGCGGTCGCCGACACACGGCTATATATGCATACGTAGGTATACATATACATCAATAGCTCCATCTCTCTTTCTCGCTCGGAACACGGACGTTTTAAGCCATCATAGTAAGTCCTTTTTACTAGACAAAAATTAGAGATAACGTATAGTTTATGCAGGCATCTCTAAGTAATTTTCATATCTCCAGTACATCTGTAATCATGGCACTTCTAACAGTGACGCAATATCGGATACTTAAAAAAAAAACATTTTTATAATAGTAATTCATATCTTATTTTACTGACTTTTACTCTCATCATAAACTAGGTGATGTCTGTGACTCCACCCGCGTGGAATTCTGATCCGGTTTCCACAACCCATGAGAACCTATTCCCGGGATAAAAAGTAAAAAGCCTATGTGCTATTCCAAACTATAATATCTCCCTGTACCATATTCTACGACATTATACACTTCGCTTTCTATACCCAAATTAAGCATAGTTTAACTAGCTTGTGTTATGGGTTCCATAATGCGTATAAACATACTTATATACTTTTGTTTTCAATGCATACATTTATTGTACATAGAAACACCCAGACCAGTGCAAATAGACATATTCATGCACACAAATATTTGCAATGAGCGAGAATTGAACCCGCGCCCCCTGTCGTAGCATCGAATGCACTGCCGCTACGCCACAGAGGTCAGTAGGTAGTAGGATAAACGTAGATGTTAGAAAATTTCTACAAAATCCTGAAATTTTATTTCTTTTTCTTTAAAGCGACTAACAACGTTTTATTAACATTGTTTAGTTCAATTAAATAGGATAAATCTGCACAATAATTTACTCCCAAAGGTCGTTGAAAACTCTTCACAACTTGAATAATAGTGTGTAATTTCGAGTTTTACTCTATCACGGGAGTAACTTGCAATACTCTCGTATCCTCTAACTTCAACGACCTCTGTAACGTGACGGAAAAGCATCGAGTGCCACGTCGTAAGTGGCAGGTTCGAGTCCCGCTCTGTGTAAATATTTATATGCATGAATGAATATGTCTATTTACTTTAGGCTGCGTGTAAAATATATATTATTTTCCTTTCTTTTTAGGGTTCAAAAGGAAAAAACGGAACCCTTATAGGATCACTTCGTTGTCCGTCTGTCAAGACCGTTTTTCTCAGGAACGCGTGGAGGCATCAAACTGAAACTTATATCTAATACTCAGGTCTATTGTCCCTTGGAGCTGTGAAAAAATCAAACTTATAAGCCAAAGCAATCAAAAGATACAGCCGTTTATGCCGCAAATTTTCGAAACTCGCACGGGAATCAAAACCTACAGGGTACTTCCCGTGAACTTAGAATCTTGAAATTTGGTACGAAGTAACGTCTTATAGTACAGATAAAGGAAAAATTGCGAAAACCGTAAATTTTAAGTTACATCATAAAATAAAAAATATTTTTGAAAATTTTAAAGTTATTACTACCATAACTATGACTCGATTGTCGTGATGGGTGAACTTTTACTTATGTACCTACAGGTTTGTACGGAACCCTCGGTGTGCGAGTCCGACTCGTATTTGGCCCGTTTTTTTTAAATTGATCACGTCAATATGACTTTACCTTGCCTGATGGTAAGCTAAAGGTAAAGTCTCAGGAATGAGGGTCACTATTACAGACACGGATAATGTTACAAAGGTGGCTCTCAGCTTGACGGCCTCATCAGATGCTTTTTCACGCCCGCTTAAAGGACCCGGGACTGTAGGAAGAAGGAAACACGTGTGCTGGTAAAGAATTCCAAGTGCTTGATGGAAAATGGACCGTGTGAGGGTGATACCTCAGCCTTGTACGTGTTGTCCTGTATAGGAAAGAAGAGGGTGGAACTAATTGGAAGAGCTCATCGGAACACTCACTGTGGTAGAGGTTGTAAAATACTGTCAAGGAGGCAATATCTCTACGCAACTGCAAGGGCTCAAGAGTGTTTCGTCACATTACTGTCCATCCTAATGTTGCCTGGAAGAAATCGCTTTCAATGATTAGGCCGCCTGCGTACCACTATCTAGAGTTATCTATATGTACTATATTGAAATAAAACTATTTTAACGAATTCTACATACATATATCCCTCCGGCCGCATACGAAACCGCATGTTCGTAACCAGTTACAATACAAAGAAAAAACTCCTTCGTACGATACCAGTTACGAAGGAATAGATTTTTTTCCCTATACGATACTTGGTTACGTAGTTACGAACAAAACATGATTTCTCTTTGTACGATACCAGTTACGAAGGAATAGATTTTTTTTCCCTATACGATGCTTGGTTACTGGTATAGTCACGCTTCGTATAGTCGGGGTAGGCAGGGACAACATCTTTTCACTTGCTACGATCTTGGACTACTCCTTTCGCTTCTTCCACTTTCATAATTGTTTTCATACATGCACACCGGTTACGGGTACTTCTTACCTGGCCCTTCTTCAAAACGTCCTGGATCTGATTGGCATATGTACGCCTAGGTCGACCTTTACCGGGTTGCCCAGTAGCCCTCGCCTCATAAATCTGTTTCGTTAATCTCCTTTCATCCATTCTCTCTACATGACAGAACCATCAAAGCATCCCTTTCTCTATCTTCGTCACTACATCTTCTGCCGGTATCACTTGGTCCATCAGGGTCACTAAAGCTATACTTCTCAGACTTCTCATTTCAACAGCATTCAGCTTACTTTCATATTCAAAGTCAAAGTGAAAGTCAAAAACCATTTATTCTGTATAGACCATTAGTACGGTACTTACAAAACGTCATAAAAAAATCTAATGTTTGGCAAATGGACCACCGGTTCGAAACGCGGCCCTGTCCTGAGAAGACTCCGGCAAGAAACTCAGCGTGCTGTTTTTTTTTTGGTCTATTTACAAACATATTTACTGAACCTAAGTACAATATTTCATTTGATTAGCATAGAGAGAGAGCAAACAGTTCATATCCAAGCTTGTTTGTCGTCTAAATAGTCTTGAATTTTATAGTACTCGTAGCCTTTTTGGCAGTGTTTACTTTTAATTTGGCTTTTAAATTTATGAAGAGGTAGACTAAGCGGTAGCCTAGTGGTATGGGTAATGGACTGCTGAGACGAGGTCTCGGTTTCGATCCCAGGTTTTACCATGGCACACACCAATGACTTTTCGATGCTTTTCGAAGTTATGTGTGTATTTATCGCAGGTTTATAAGTGCCCGGTTAATGGCAATAGGCTCGCCACCTATTACATTGGGACCTAAACATAAACTGGCGAAATGTGGGTGCTAGCACCTCTGCCTACCCCTTCGGGGATATAGGCGTGAGTTTATAATATAAGTAAGATTCTTCATTTCACTAGGAAGCTTGTTGTAGAAGCGTATACAGTTACCCTGAAAGGAATTACTAATCTTGTGGAGTCGACTATTACAAACCACAAGATTGTTTTTATGGCTAGTATTTACGTTATGTATATCACAAAGCCTTAAAAAATTGGAAATGTTTCTTCTAACATACAAAAGATTTTCAAAAATATATTGGGAAACTACAGTTAGAATGTTTATTTCTTTCATGCCATTCCTTCTGCCACACCCAACATTCACTACCATACATAAGTGTGGGTTTAATATGGTGTTGTTTTATTATTTCCGTTACTAAATAGAATCCACATAATTTTTATATTTCAATATCTAATATTCGCGTCTAGTCTAGGCTAGGCTCCATGCCTTTTTTTTGTTTATATTTAGGACACGTCAATTTGACTTCACCTCGCCTGATGGTAAGCTGAAGGTAAAGTCTCAGGAAAGAGGGTCACCATTGCATACACGTACCAGGTTAACAACGGTGGCACTCAGCTTGACGGCCTCATCAGAAGAGGATTGTCGCCGCAGTACCGCGTGACACTCACCGGTCCCTGCTGAAAAGAAACAGAAAAGTCGGGATTAATGTAAATAATACCAAATAATTCGCGACAGAATCCATTAAAAATAGTTTTATTTCAATGAATAACTGTGATAGCAATTCGCAAGCTTATTGCCGCCAGGTCCATTTCGTGACTGAAATATTTTCATTTATCCCAACATAAAACTCTATATGAAAGAGTCCATTTGTTTGTATTTATGATACAAGAAGATACTGTTTGCGTATTTTATTATCTTAATGTTGCCAGATATTAAATAAAGGTTGAAATAGGGTATTTTATTTACCACTTTTATTCATCAATTTGAGTTTATTAAATAACACAATAAAAGGAACGCTAAATATGTACAACTTATTATAAAGTATATTATACAAAACTATATTAAGCAAAAATAAAAAACAAAAAAACCCGACTGCCGTAAAAAGACCGAAACCAGTTCGATAGCAGGCGGGACCCATTAATTTTATTTTGGTGTATGACTTGTAATTTTTTTTTTGTATTTAGGACATGTCAATTTGACTTCACCTCGCCTGATGGTAAGCTGAAGGTAAAGTCTCAGGAAAGAGGCTCACCATTACATACACGTACCATGTTAACAATGGTGGCACTCAGCTTGACGGCCTCATCAGAAGAGGATTGTCTTCGCAGTACCGCGTGACTCCCACCGGTCCCACTAGTGCTGCGACCACAATCCCCCTGCCCGGCTATGCACTTGCTGACCCCTGAACGCAATCAAACCGAAATTGGATTACTATCGAGGGCTTTTCGCAATCGTGCACGGTGGTACCTACCCGGCCGAATTTTGTGACAAATTTGTGTCATCAAACTTCTACCACCATGGGCCCCGCTTACTATTAAACTTGTTTCGGTCTTTTTAAGGCATTCACGTTTTTTTTTTATTTAATAATTTTATTGTATACTTTTTAGTTATGATATACAAATATTTTTGAAACCACCTTTTAAAGCTCTTCTTTTGCTCACGTTTAATGGTAATACCAAAGCTTTGAGCGATGTTTTTGTTGGAGGTATCGAAAAACATTGTAACATTGATAGATAAATTTGTAAGTTGATAGTTGGTTACAAGTTATTTAGTAAATTATTTAAAGTTATATAAAGGTAGTTAAAGGATTGAATAATAAAATTAAACAAGAAAACAGTTTTACCTTTCATATATTATTTACCAAAAGTATTAATGTATATTAATACAACCCTTGACAGAATGTCATGGCGCAGCAAAATTAGGAGAGCCGACCCCACCTAAAGTGGGAATGTGCAAAGAAGAAGAAGAAGAAGAAGAATACAACAAAAGTGGCCTCAGGGATGAGTACGCTCAGCTAATTGAAATTAAATAGGATACAGTGAAAGTTAGGTGAAGATGAAGAAACGTGAAGGTGAAAGGACGACCCGCGGCAGCCAGGAGTCAGCACTTAGCTTTCCATGTATCCGCCCGGCGTGTCACGCTGGCACCGACCGCAGCTCGACTCGTCTCTACAGATCTGAAAGGAGAAGCAAAGTTTCAGTATGTGATGATATACTGCAAGTGCAGGCATAATGAAGACGTAAGAAAGGTGTCAAGCTTCCCCAGGCACGTGATGCTTATGGTCATTATTGCAAAAGTAGGTAAGTCACAGTCTTTGCAAGCAGCAGGTACAGATGCACAGAAACATAGATAACAAGGAAGGATTGTTCACCATGCGGTCACTGACCGCGTGGCCCGCACAGGTTATTGTCCTTTTGACAAGCGTGAAGAGGGAAAGCATGCCTTGCGTATAAGCTACAAAACAAATAGATACTGCTCACGTAAAAAGCAGCATCCCAATTAGACAACTTTGCCACGACTACAGAGCTGTAGTGTGGCATGAAAACATTCCATATAATTCCAATACATGGATGAATTGTGGCAAGCCTCGTTCACATAAAAAACGAGACTATGCCTGGAGTAGCTTAGCATAGCAGTGGGAACTTGACGTGGCACCATTGGTGAAGATGACAACGAGGCCACGGGGAATATCCCTGGCGGGCCATTGGTACCACGTCACCTTCCCACACTAATGAGCACTTTGTAATAAAACGATTAGCACACATAATGTATAAATTGTTAAATTCTCACCAACGGCTCAGTACCAGGGCTAGCCTGTGCTTGTGGAAGCGATGCAGAAAATTAGGGGTTCGCAAAACCGCCGCACTCACATTTATACCCTTAGCTGACAGCTACTTAGTGAGGGTTCATAGATAATATGCCACAGCCGATAGAGTTGACCACAGCTAACCATAGACACAGTCGATGAAAGAAAACAGATAATATTAGTAGACTACGAATCGATATCAAACGAAAGAATCGACTACACATTCCACCAATATCACTTAATAGAACAATGTGCATTGTTACAAATAAGCTTATTAATTTAGGAGCTTTCAATGAATACGCTGCCTAAACCCTCGGATACTCCTCCCCCCAGCGGGGGTGGTTATGTCGGGCTGGAACCGACTAAAACCGCACTTCATCTTGGATCTTCAGACACCGGGGTATAAGGCCCATAAGGCATTGAGTCTGAGAATGTTGTGGGCTCAGAGGGACCCTTTGAGATACCTTTTTTTTGTTTTCGTGCGGAAATACCTTCGGATACCCCCCCCCCCCCGCCGGCCAGCTGGGGCGGTTATGTCGGGCTTGAACCGACTAAAACCGCACGCCGTCACGCCGGAGTGTAAGGTTGCCCATAGAGCATATCCCTCGCACCCCGACTGACCCTGGGCCATCTCCGGTTTCGAGATAACCTACATGTTTGAAGAAACCGCATTTAGTGATAAAGCCGCCCTTTGTACATTGCAATAACCATATTAATTATAATACATGTGTTAATTATATTGTAAATATGATAATATTATTTAATAAAGTCACTATGTTTTTAAAATTAGAATTATTGTTACTATTTTCATTGTAAACAATATAATGAAAAGATTATCGAATTAAAACTTAATCAACATTTGTTTACACGCGACTTGATCATTTAGTATAATGTTTTCGTGATTTGAACTGAATTATTTCACCATGACCTTGTAAAATTTTTTGTACATTTTAAAGACTTTAAAAACATGCGACATTTTTTATATTAACTTGTATATTAATCTTTAATGAGTGTAGTGAGGTGTGGTTTAAACATTGATTGAACAAGATTCTTTATTGCTTTCAGGACTTTAGTTGGTCGGATAGCAGTTACTCCCGTAAACGCCAAGATAAACCGATAATGTAAGAGTAGGGAGTGAACCCCTATCCCCAAATATGACTGTAGAATTGTTGTCTGCCTACTCCTTCAAGAAAGTAGGCGTGAATATAATATGTTTGTATATATTTTACAGCTTATTTTATTTACAACAAAATTGTCAACTGTTATAATCATAATAGGAACGACAAACGGAATCCTAGTGTGGGGTCTAGGGGTCAATGTTATGTACATGTTCTATGAGACAATAAAAATTATTATTGAGTCTACCCGTGACCATGGCTGCTGAAAAGCAACCAAAACATCGGGATCAATGTAAGATATGAAGTAACATCAAATAAATCGCGATAGAATCCGTTAAAAATAATTTTATTTCAAAAAATATTATTATTATTATTTCCATTATTCCTTAAATATAGGATATAATTATTATTTTTATATTCTACGACATTCTACACAGCGCTTTCTAGACCCAAAGTAAGCATAGTTTAACTAGCTCGTGTTATGGATTCTAGAATACGAATAAACATGCTTAAATACTTTTTTTTTGTAAATACATTCATATTATTCATAGAAACACCCAGACCAATGCAAATAGACATATTCATGCATACAAATATTTGCACTGAGCAGGAATTGAACCCGCGCCCCGTATCGTATATAGCAGTAGAATTCACTACCGTTACGTCACAGAGGAATTATATTTTTAAATATACATAAAAAATACATTTATATTTATATAAAAAATAGTACCCCACCGACATCGGGTACTGGGATCAAGCTACCGGTGGTTAGGGCTCCAGAGAGAGGAATCTCCTCACAATACGTGCCGTGTCGAATAGCACTGCCTTCTGCGTCATCCCTTGACCCAATTGGGTCCACAAACCGATACGATTATCAGAATAATAATTGCTGAATTCACATCCCACATGTCCAAAATTTTATTTGTTTGTCTTATTCGGCTTTCACGAGATTGTCATTATTATTAACTATTTCCATTACAGCAGTAAAATTGTCAATGTAGGCATGAAAATAATCAACACTCTTGAAGCCGTCATAATGACAACCCTCGAAGTTAATACATAATTAATTAATTTTCAGTAAGAGTTTCTAATAATCTTAGATTAGAGTAGCCTAGTGGTAGGGTAATGGACTGCTGAGACGAGGTCTCGGGTTCGATCCCAGGTTTTACCATGGCACGCACCAATGACTTTTCGATGCTTTTCCAAGTTATGTGTGTATTTATCGCAGGTTTATAAGTGCCCGGTTAATGGCAATAGGCTCGCCACCTATTACATTGGGAGCTAAACATAAACTGGCGAAATGTGGGTGCCAGCACCTCTGCCTACCCCTTCGGAGATATAGGCGTGAGTTTATGTCATGTTATGTAAATTAGTTGTGTCTGTAATTTGGAGATATTTAAAAAAATATTAACTAAATGAACGATTCTGAACACAAAAATATATTTTTTGGAATTCTCATCACTTTATCTGTTATTTCGCGATGGACGCAAAAACTACAGAACAGATATTGATGTGGTTTTTTCTCTATTAGAAAGGTCTTGGTTATACTTAGAATCTGCTGTATGTTTGATTGCAATTAGGTAAGTAAAACCAGAGATATAACCAAAAAACTATAACCGGGCTGAGCCGCAGTCATCAGCTAGTTACATATATGGTTAAAAGGTGCATGTCAGGAACACGAGTTCTTAATTATTTAGTCATGACCACACATATGAGTTAATACGAAATCGAGAGTGTTCATGTGAAAGAATTACTAGGAATTGGTCTTGGGGGCCCAAGCCAACCTCGCCTGCAACCTTCACACCTGCAGATTGACCGACGAGGCTCTGCGCAGTCTTCCAATATGGGGATGTTAGATGGCAATCGCTGCCATAACAGGCATATAAGCTAACTCAAAAATAGAGTATCTAAGTGGACCCCGGGCGCTAAGGGAAAAACTAAGGTGGCACGGGGAACAACGCTATGCTAATGATGATTAAAGTGAAAGAATTGCCTTTATCTTGCCTTGTTAGTATGGGTTATGCCTTACAGATTTGGGTTATGGTTTATAGATATGGGTTATGCCTTATAGATATGACACTTAGTATGTGACCGGTTCGGACCTTTCCAATTGAGTCTTATTTTAATTAAGAACTTCCAAATAATATAACAACAACACATTTAGTGGAAATAAGGTTTTCCAGTTTTTTTAACTGCAATCATTAATATTTCGTTCTTTTCTTCATTTACTATATATGCAATAGCCATCATTGGGCCACTCAAATAATAACCCAGGTAGTAACCCAGTCGGGGTGCGAGGGAAATGCTATATGGGCAACCTTACACCCCGGCGTCTGAAGACCCGAGACGGCGTGTGGTTTTAGTCGGTTCAAGCCCAACATAACCACCCCCGCTGGCCGGCGGGGGTGGTTATGTTGGGCGTTATTTCCGCATGAAAAAAAAGGAAGCGTAGTAACCCAAGGTGGCGTTTTTATTATTACTGATTTAGAATGTACTTCAAATGAGATTGTTTCCTATCTAAGTTTCATATATCTACGAACATTTATTACATTCATACGATAGAACTATTTTAACTACCACTTAAAGTAACGATTCATTCATCTGTGTAGCTGTAGCAACCGTCCGCTGCAAGTCACATAAAAAGTAAGTTACATCAGTGATCACTCAATGATTAAAATCCTTAGAATTAAGTTCTTCTTGAAAGTCCATTGTTGATATTCAATCATTTACTTACTCAACTGTGCATTAGTTTCTTACGCTGACATAGAAATTATTTTAACTATCATGTTCATCGTGAAGGCTTTCATTCGAATAATATGTAATATATGTTATAGATAGAAAATGGGAACGTAATGGACATAGATTGATGGCTTCTTTCGATGTATCGATGTAAATAATAAAAGCCTTGCTATACTGGACGTCCACTAATGATGAAAGGTCGTACACCTATAATATTTTACGTTACTATCGATTTTGGAAAGTGTAATTAATACGAATATGTAATAATTGCATCATAATGATATTCGCGTTAATCCCTGGCGCAATTGAGGCTCTCACCTCGAACTTCGGGCGCCCGAAGTTCGTTCTACTATGCTCTGTCTTCCATTACTGATTTAACTTAAGACTTTTATGAGAGTTACTGCTGTATGACTCCTCAACCCTGAAAAAAAAAGACACCGCCAGTGCCTAGTCCGTAAATCAGTAGGTGTGCCAGCTTGCAGATGTACAGGCTAGATAGTTGAGGTTGGTAGGTTGGTATAGGTCTTCGCGCCAAACTAAGAGTAGCAGACTGAATTGAAAAACATGCTATTTAAACATGCTATTTAAGCATGCCATTTGCTTACATTGACCAAAAGCTTTTTCACATACCAAAAATTTTATTTAACTAGCTGACTGAATCGCATTGAAATCCGTTCAGTAGTTTTCGCGCCCATCGTGAACAAACAGGCAAACTGATGAGAATTAAACAAAAATATATTTTCGTGGTTTTAAATATGAAGCGTTTACTAATCAATTATTACCTATACCTTTTATAATCTTAAATTAAAATATTTACATCCTAAAAATGAGTGTATACAAAGTAAAAAGTTTAATGACGATGTCGACTGGTTGAAATGGTATTATTTATATCGCCACGATGGCGAAATAACGCTGAGAATTTTACCTCACATCTGTTAATAATACAAATACCATTCATACAACATAAAAAATTATTCATCTTCACGACGTATTTGAAATAAAGAAATATTGACGTATTAATTATTGCAAAATGAACTCTATGGACGTCTACATTATCTCATTGGTTAATGCGTATTAAAATAATTTATAAAGGGTTTTAAAAACCAAATAAGATGTAATTTGATTTTTAACGGACGCGTTTACCAAATTTTGCTCGATTGAATGTCGCTATGCTTTGGCTGACAATGAGTGTGTATTACGTAGATTGGGAGTTAAATATTGAACGTAGCATGTTGCATGGAATGTTAGTAATTTAAGGTTAATGGTGTGTATATAATTAAAATATGCTTAATTTGAACTAGTTAAGATGTTTGTTTAAAAATAATATTGGCATGCTATTTTAAGTACAAGAAAGATCTAATGCGTAGGTCATTTCTCAAAAAAAATACTACCTGATACCCAAGCGACGAAGAGGCATGTGACGTCACTAGGACGCCAAACGGGGGGTCAGCGGAATATAAAACTGATTTCGAACGGGGACAGGGGGTAGTTTTTCGTTGTAGCTGATTGAAGTGCACATGCTCTGTTAAAATTGTTAATGATTGCGTTGGCTGTGTTATGCTAATATAATTGGTGATTCTTTTGACGAGTTGTGCATACTAGACAGTGACAAATGATAACGCTCTTTGGATTGAATATCTAAAGATTCCTATATCTTATAAATACCTATCTCAATATAAACCCAAACTCCTGAACCGTGGTAAGAAAGAACTGGTAGGTAACATTGCCTTAAATTCTGGAATTGAGTCTGATTTCGGAAGCGTTTCAAACACCTATTTCCTATAATCTAGGATCCGTGGAATAGTTTTAGGGGTTTTCGCAAGCTATTCCATTCCTTTTCCTTAGTTTAGTTCGCATTGTTATTCCCCTTCACACAATTCGCATACACACACATATATCAAATCACACACACCTACTGTCTTTGGTACGGGACAGTAGACCAAAGATAAACACTAGGGCCATTTTAGTCGAGGACTATTTAGGTAAATCTGTCGAGGCGGATTAATAGGAACGTAGGTAACATAATACTAAGTACGTTTATTTAAGTGATAACTAACCGAAGTGAAGTGTTACGTAAATTATATCGCGTTAAGTCTTTGTTTACAAGATAATTATCATAAATAACTTAATCAATCCAACGGCAAATCCATTGTGTTTTAATTAAAGTAAACGTGAATTTTATAGTAAAGTTGTGAGTAAATACGTTATTCAGTAATTAAAAATAGTTATATCGAAGATAGTTCCAGAACATTGTCTGAATAAATCGTGATATTTTGTAATATTACTTTAAATATATTACTACATAATATAATTAAAGGTGTCTGATAAATCTCTACTATTTTATAGTATATTGGTTTGAATAGCAAGATGAAGAACTGTTGTTTGAATTTATATAAAATTACGTTCGGCAGTGATTTAAATGATTACGTGAAATATCATTACCATTATAACATTTTATCTAGGCACTGTAATCAAATAATGAAGTGCATTATAACACGGCTGAATACATCATTCGAGAATTAGAGCAAGTATAAATAATTATTCCGTTATCAGTTATAGAACATTGATTTGAGTGGGCAGAAGTTGACGAGTAATATATTAGAGTAAATTATCTAAGTGGCTGATTATTCAACTAACATTTGCAATATATCGAGTAACACATGAAAATAGTATTAGTAATACAAAGAGATGGTCGTTGGTGAACTCAATTAATATTCGACTTGTAAAGTGCAAAGAACACATAAGAGACGGCGTGCGGTTTTAGTAGGTTCATTCAGAGACATCTGAAATATCATTATATGCACACAGTTTTCTAACGAGAGGGAGTATTTTAGTCGAATACAGCAATAAATAAATATATGTGTTACAATCAGCTCACTTAATAGGTAATTTAAATACAATTTTAGCTCCTGGAACTAGTTGGGTTTTCACTTTGAGCAAGTTATCAGTGTGTAGCATTTCTGGGGTCTGCCTGAAATCCATAAATTATATTTACAAGCTAAAATAGATGAACTCATGTTGAATCAGTATTTATACCAGTCTCGAACGAAACCTACATTGGAATGCAGGCAAACCTAGATATGTGAGGCGATTTACGACGGGTCGGTTAAACTTGTAATGGTATTAATTAGTGAATACTAATATAAAAAAAGAGAAGAATACTATTATACGTTTAGCGTTAGTGGAGGTTCTGATAACAGAATTAAATTACTCTTGAGAGAGAGGAGGAGAAAATATGTTGATTTAATATCACCCAAAAAAAAACAGAGGTCACGACAAAACATATGAAATATAAAAAAATACGGGCCATTATTATATAATCTGGATCCAGAAAACCTCAGTTACCTGGTAGATACAATCTACGACCGTAAATGATAACTTGACATTCAAATCAATATCGTATATAGAAACTAGATTTTATGCAGATAGAGTTCATTTTATTTCAACAAAACTCAAAAGATTAGAACATTAGATAATATATAATATAAACCGTCGGTTAAATTAATTTAGTGAGGAGAATATTCACGGCGTACATTATTTAAAATAAATCGGTTAGTAATATAATTTCACAGTTTAGTTTTACGTTTAGTTAGGTTTAGACGATTACAGCCAAGCTAGTGACGAAGATAGCCATAAGGGCTATTTTCCCGTCACATGGTAACGTACCCAAAAGGCTGGCGGCATTGCCACGTTGGATGGCAATGCTAATTCTTCGTGCAAAGAACAAGCCCGCCTTTTGATTTCCTTGTAAAGCGACCGTGCCCTCGGGCCCCACGAACTAAGAGTTTCGACCCCAAACGGCTCAGTAATATAATAACTGACTAATTTATTATATTTGCGACCCTCAGTTTCCGCAGATGCCGCAGCAGCACAAGCGCAGCCCGTCGTACTTGAAAGATGAGAAGGCGCGAGGGTGTCGACACAAGTTGCGTCCCACACCAAAGGCCTACCCAACTTCCAAGGCACCAAAGACATACCGTCTAGTCTCTTGCCATCGTCGCGAACCAAACCAGCAGGTTCAAGCAAGGCTGGAACACCGGCGGGGACAAGAGCCCGGCGGATAATATCGTTTAGGTGTGCATGACGTGACATGCGTTCTACGCTCCTGCCGCATGACAGGCCCTGATGCCCAAGGCTGTCGACTGCTTCGCCACAGTGACAGCGATGAGGAGAGACACAAGGAGCACTCAAATGAAGACAAGCTGCAATTCTGAATGTCGTGTCGTCCAACATAGTGCCTATGTTGGGCGATGGAAGAGCCTGCAGCCAGACACCAGACTCCCATTCCCCCACAGCCAAAAGGCGAGCGCGCTCTGCAATATTATAAGAAGTATTAATTAAATGTTGCCTTGTCATGTTGCAAAGCGGCATGTCCCATTGTCTCTGGGAGAATTGGTTAGTGGGCAAATCAGTGTTTTGGGCAAGCCATTTTCCAAGCATTTATAGCTTCGATTTTGCCTGTGTGGGTATTAAAATGTTCCTGGTTAGGTCTTCTGTTTTCGTGTTCAAAATTGTTCAGTTAAATTAACCCAAGTATTTTTTTTAATATCTCCTATGTACAGACACAACTAATTTACAATTTTATGATAGTAAAGATCAAAAAATGTCTGCTGTAAACAAATATATAGTAAACACTTGTAAGTATGTGAATATAATAATAATCTTCTGCCACTAAACTATTATAAAAAGATGTAATTAATTAAATAAAAATATACAAAAAAGCGGCGGTAGCCCAGTGGCGTACGTAACATACTGCCGAGACGAGGTCTCGAGTTCGATCCTCAGTCGCCCCGGGCAGACACCTCTGACTTTTCGTAATTTTTAATTATCGCTCGCTTAGAATGTGCCCGGTAGATGGCAATAGGCTCTTACCCCTTATTAACTGGGACCTAAAAACATAACTGGTGAATCGTGGGTGTGTAATACACCTACCCCTACGGGGATACAGGCGTCAACTTATGTTAATATGAAGTTATGTTATGTAATGAATTTATACCAAGTATTTTTCAAACCAAATTGAAACTTTCTCATTTAATTAAGCTTAGTATCTGCTTTCATTTAACAAAACCTTTTCTACGTTCCCAAAAATATTATTAAACCAACTTGCCGTAAACAACTATATAGTATGGGTTGTGCGCGTGTGCGTGTGGAAAGAGCCTCCAGTCGTGGCCAGCGTTCGCGACGGTAGGGCGCGCCGCCCTAGCTCGTCTTGCCCAACGATCGTGTGAGAATAAATGAACAAGTTTGTTTTCGAGTATTGAGTTCGTGTGGTTTTGTGATAGTGATTGTTTGTGTGTCTCTGTGAAGTTCTGAAGGTAAGATTTTGTTATAAAAATAATTGAATGTTTACTTGTTGTTTTGAATTAAGTATTTCAATAGTGCGTAACTTTAAATGGAAACATTTTTTTAATATATGATATTTTATGCTATAGATACAATAAATAGTAGTTCTAAGACGTTGTATTTTAAGGTTTTACAGCTCACAATAGGACAGGCATCCTTCCTGTAGTAAATATATTATACATTAGTTATATAATTAGCTCTAGAAATAAAACTTTATATATGTATTTGAAGACTCAACAATTGAAAATAACACTCACCTTTGCACAAATTTGAATATCGCATATAGTACAAAAAAAAATACGTTTAACTCAAGATTTAAACAAATTTACAATTCACCTAAACTAATTAACAACTAAACCTTTTTTATCTTTTACTCAAGTATAAAATGTTGATGAACTATTTTATTTTTCCTATAGATTTAGAACATTACAGTAGATGGCTTCAGTATCGCCTTAAGACGTATATAATATATCGGAGAATTTCGAATATCTGGGACGTGGCTAGGTGGCTCAGCTTATCAGAACGTTCCCCCTGTAAGGGACTGGACGCGGGTTCAAGTCCCGTCCTAGATGTTCTCTATTTCCGATCTAAAAGGAAAAGTAAGCATACAAATTGCTTAAAAATGGTAATTGAATTATTTTATTTTTCATAATGCTTCATAAAACGGTAAGTAATGATATTTTATTACTATATTAATATGTATGTTTTCTAGACTCCGTGATGCTAATGAGAATTTTATTCTCTAACTTTTTAACATTTTACCCAACTTCAAATTTAACACACAGCCATAAAGACAAGCGTTTAATTTTTTTTGGGACGATTCATTTAATGTCTTATAGATTAATTTTGGTGTGTCCTAAAATATATTTAAACTATGAAACTATAACACAATTATTACGAATAAAATGACGCGATAATTTCGCGGTTTTCGGAGGTTTAAGTGCTCTGTGGCTACAGTTTACTTGTTGCTGCGAGTAAATGGAAAACACATTTTTCAATGTGTTAGTGAAATGATTCTAACGACGAAATTCATAGATTACACTAAAACGCTTAGTAAGGACATGTTTCAAACACATGTGTATATACTTAATAGAGAAATTTTAAGTGCATTCTATGAACTTGTCGATTGTGGGGAAGATTCAGTTATTATTAGACTTTATAATGTTGGCATTCATATGAAACGTTTTTTTTTACGTGTGGAAACCCCCATGGGCTCCACCCCATCGGTGCCAATGATGAGATGGGTGTGTCGGAATCGGACCGACTAAAACCACACGGTGTCCTCCCCAAGTGTCCATTGCCGGGCATTTCAGGTAAGCCCTCGAAAGGATAACCCCAGGGTAACCGGCGGAAGCCATTGACCGCCGCCCAGGGTGTACCGGCCGCTCCGATTCCGTTCCCCCCGGACTGCAGCGGGATCGGAATCGGAGCGACACTCGAGGAGGTTACCCAACACACACCCCACACACACCCTCCTGTCTCCTCTGCTTTCAGAGGAGACAGGATGAGCGATGCTGTTAGTGGTGAGATGGCCCAGGGTCAGCCGGGGTGCGAGGGATATGCTCTATGGGTAACCTTACACCCCGGCGTCTGAAGACCCGAGACAGCGTGCGGTTTTAGTCGGTGCAAGCCCGACATAACCACCCCCGCTGGCCGGCGGGGGGGTATCCGAAAAAAAAAAAAAAAGGGGTAACCGGCGGACATATGACAGTGTACTTGTAGTGTAGATAATATCCTATTGCACTAAGTAAGTTTTTTGGTCCCATCTAATCGAAGCGCTGATTATCATCAGCTGGGAATACATTTTCATGGGCTGTATGTTTACTACAACCGGTAGCTGGGCCTAGGCGGAGTAGAGCCAACGAATGCTGTTTTGATGATATGCATGTCTATGGTCTCACTTTCAAAGGATGCTCAAGTCCGTGCGAAGTGGACAAGCGGTATACACTCACTCATATACACAACGGATGCAGTTACATTCATTTCAGCGTCCACACGCCTCTAACATCTGGGTTCCAGTCGAAAACCAGCGGTTCATTCTGAATCCTGGCATATGCTGAACTGGACACCCATTTGATGCAACCGTTAGGCACACAATTATAAATACTATATTAAATTAATATGTGCTAGTAATAAGTAATTAATGTGACCTACTTGCACCAAATAAAAGCTTCCTTCTTTCTTTCTTTCTTTCAAGTGAAAATTCGGTGAGCCGAGTGAGCCGCGGGTGTGACCGGGACTAACGGGAAGGTGATGATTATGATATGTTCACTACGGCTGGAGATCAGTTGTAACATTTGTCGACTGGTACAACATCAATGGGTGGCCCTTGTTAGGGTTCCGTTGCCAAATGGCAAAAAACATAACCCTTATAGATTCGTCATGTCTGTCTGTCAGTCCTAATGTCACAGCCACTTTTCTCCGAAAGTATAAGTACTATGCTGTTGAAACTTGGTAAGTGTATGTATTCTGTGAACCGCATTAGGATTTTCTCACAAGAATAGAAAAAAAACATTAAATTTTGGGGGTTCCCCATACTTAGAACAGAACCTCAAAAAAAAACTTTTCATCAAATCTATATGTGTGTGGTATCTATGGATAGGTCTTCAAAAATGATATTGAGGTTTCTAATATATTTTTTTTCTAAACTGAATAGTTTGGAAGAGAGACACTTCAAAAGTGGTAAAATGAGTCCCCCCCCCTGTAACTTCTAAAATAAGAGAATGATAAAACAAAAAAAAATATATGATGTACATTACCATGTAATATTTCAAAAAAAAAAAACGCAATTTACCTTTCATTCTACAACTCAAATATAAAATTTTAAAAAAGTATTATTATGTTACTTGCTGCTACGGACACCTTCATGGGCGAGTCCGACTCGCACTTGGCCGCTTTTTGTTATTGTATACTTGTATTGTGTATACAGTTGGTATATTTTGACCCTTCTAATATTAAAAATGCAAAAGTTGGTGAAGTTATTTGGATGTTTCAAAATCTGTTACTCATTCACGCTCAAACGGCTGGATGAATCTGGCTGAAATTTAATACAATGATAAATTATGGTTGGAATAACACATAGGCTTCTTGTTATCTGTGGAATAGGTTCCAATAGGGCATGGGAACGGGATCAAGATTCCACGATTTAATAAACGTTTTTCTACCCTTGATATGCTAAATTGAGTACCTATTTTAAAAGAGTAAAACATAATTATATTTAAATTATTCAGACTTCTAGAGGTAGATGTAAATAAAATTGACACATATTGTGCTGTAATAAATACATTTAGGCCAAGTAAACATTGCGAGGAATAAATTTAACTAGCAATGATCGCTATTACTCTCAATTTGTAACTTCAACACATAAGTTCAAAACACTAATTTATCTTTAAATTAAGCCTGGCCTAGACAAATATTAAACTATTGTGTTGCTCTTCATTATATAGTTCTGTCTCACTAAATGTATGCTGTGAATGCGTGTGGGTAAGTTATTAACTAATAATAAAACGACTTAGTTATCTACAGTCAGCGACAAAATTTTATAACATGTACAGTCAACGACAAAAGATAATTAACACTAAAATATTTACAAAACTTTGTATATTGGAATACATGTAACAATAATAGCAGTATAAATAATTGTAAAATCGCCAGAGGACAACGTTAGTAAATGTCATGTTCTGTTTTATTATTTTATGAAATATTTAATAGCTAATTAGAATTTGTTAAGCTACTTTTGTCGTTGACTGCACAACACTTTTAAACTACGTTTTTAAATTAAATTCTATCCTACTTCCTACTATCATATTATAAACTAGGTTTTGCCCGCGATTTCGCCCGCGTGGAATTCTATTTCGTTCCAACTTCCCATGGGAACCTATTCCAGGGATAAAAATAGCCTATGTGTTATTCCAGACTATATTCTATCCTGTACCAGATTCAGATGCCAGATCCGTGCAGCCGTTTTTGCGTGAAAGAGTAACTAACATTTGTGAGTACGGACCAAGTTTGTGAAGATTTTTGGTTGTTCGGATATTTGTTACTTCATCATCATCATCAACCTATACCAGTCCACTGCTGGTCATAGATCTCCCCTAATGAGCGCCATAGTGCCCTGTCTTCAGCTTGCCGCATCCAGCATCTGCCCGCAGTCTTTCGCAGCTCGTCATCCAACCTGGCCGGAGGGCGTCCTACACTACGTTTGCCGAGTCACGGTCTCCACTCAAGAACACGTTTACCCCAGCGGTTGTCGCTTCTTCGCGAGATATGGCCGGCCCACTGCCACTTCAGCTTGCTAATTCTTTGTTACTTACGCTCTAACGGCTGAACGGATTTGGCTGAGACTATAATCTGGAATAACACAGGCTAATTTTTATTCCTTGAATAGGTCCTATGTGTTGCGGGAATGGGGACAGAATTCCACGCGGACGGAGTCGCAAGCACTGGTTAGAACATTAATAGGTTGAATTAGATTACGTTAGTTTAATTAAAGTGACCAGGTAATGAAAATGACGAGTTAAGTAAAGTGTGATCAGATAGAGAAACTTATTATGTTAATAATTATTAAGCTATTTTGTTTTATTGTCGCTTTTACTCTTTGTTTGGGATAATTTAAAATACTTAGTAATTGTAGTACAATAATCAGCCGTACGCTAACTCAGTTGGAAATACTACATACAACCTCCACGAGACAGGTTATTGTGGGGGGACAGTCCTATTGTGGGGTTGATAATGTGGGCGATAGCCCAGTGGCGTACGAAACGGACTGCTGAAACGAGGTCTCGAGTTCGATCCCCAGTCGCCCCGGGCACACAACTCTGACTTTTCGTAGTAATGTGTGCATTAATAAATGTTAATTATAGCTCGGTTAATAATATGCCCGGCGGTGGATGGCAATAGGCTCGCCCGTTATTCACTGGGACCTTAACATAACTAGCGAATCGTGGGTGTGTAATACACCTCTGCCTACCTCTTCGGGGATACAGGCGTGAAGTTATGTTTATGTTTATAGTTTAACTGTTATGTTTTTCAGTAATAAGTCTCAGTAATGTACCTAAATTAGAACAAAGAGGATGTAAATTGTACATTTTTTTCTTGGTAAATAAACGATTATTATTCCCATTAGAGTACTTCACGCCTCCCCCCTAGTTTGGGAGAGGCGGCAAGATAGCCCGGCGAGGTGGGCAACAGTCGGCCAGGGTGTTAGGGCGATTGGCAGAGGAACCGCCTTACTATTCGGGCAATGTCGAGCAAGATCGCTTTCTGCATCTTGGCCGCCACCGACTTCCCACCGATCACGAGCCTCTCAAGATGGACAGAGAGGCTCCTTGGGATCAAACCATTGTCTGAAATAACAACAAAATAACAACAATAAGAAAGCT
Organism: Cybosia mesomella; assembly: GCA_946251805.1. Classification (NCBI taxonomy): domain Eukaryota; kingdom Metazoa; phylum Arthropoda; class Insecta; order Lepidoptera; family Erebidae; genus Cybosia; species Cybosia mesomella. Next base: position 28,858,695 of record OX276402.1, on the reverse strand, counting down.
GTACTAAACCAAGCTGTTAACTTTGGCAACTTAGCCATAAATCGCGCCAGTTATCACCATTAGCAAGTCATTAAGATTTTTTGAACACTGGCTCAGTTATGTAAGAGTATCAATTTTGACTGTTGCGTATACGATAAATCTTTGAAGGGCTAGGCAGATAGCGTAATAACACCCACTTTTCGCAATTTCGTATCTCTGTCACACAATATTTGAATGTTTATTTATTTATTTATTTATTTATTTACTTTATCCATACATACTCTAACTTTACAGGTTAAACCCAATGCGCTAGTGTACACATTTATACAATACCAAAAAACAGTACAACACAAAACCATACAATACAAGACAATACACGACAAAAACGAGACAAAACAAGAAAAATACAACACATTAACAGACAATACAAGACAGCACAAAACCATCCAGGACAAAATACTTGTTTACTTATAGCAAATTACGAATAAAGCTGTCCTCGTGAATTCACTCAGAGTACAAAAGAATATATCCGTCTCCCTAGCAATGAGGTTAAGAGTGCGGAGTGCGCGCGTCAGTGGCGCCTCACTCCACAGGTTCGTTCGTGCATTCGGCACCACCAGCAGCCACGGTTGTCTCCGCCGCCACACATACTTATCCGGAACACAGAGACCTAGCTGTCCTAAGACATCCATATTATGTATCCTCCCTCTCAGTACTTTGAATAAATACGAAGTGAGTGCGAGATCCCTCCTGACTCCCAGTTCGTTATATCCCACCATACCCAAAACAAATAGAGTAGGATACATAAGCGGATAAAACGGGTATACTCCGTATAACCGTAAGTACAAGTACCTAACAAATTTATTTTGCACTCGCTCCAGCATAAGCCTATATTTAGCCTCATGTGGAGCCCAGATGACTGAGTTACATTCTAACTGAGTTCTCACCAAGGCGTTGTACAACATGATTACCGCATTAATGTTTGTGAAATCCCGTACCAGACGAAGCAGGAAACCCAGATTTCTGTAAGCTTTTTTACAGCAACGTATGATGTGGTCATGGAAATTCACCTTTGTGTTAAAATTCACTCCTAAGTCCCTGACCTGTGTGACCCTGACCATCGGTGATTCATCTATGCGGTAATCATGCAGCACTGGAGAGTGTGCACGACTAAAACTAATTGTCACACATTTTGCCTTATTAAAATGCAAGTTGTTCTCGTGGCTCCATCTGACTACCCTGTCAATGTCCTTTTGCAGTTTAGCACAGTCATCCAAATCTCGAATATGAAGAGACAGTTTGAGGTCGTCGGCGAACAGCAAACACTTGGCGTCCTTCACCATTTGAGGCAGGTCATTTATCATCAGCAGAAACTCCAGTGGTCCTAGGTTACTGCCTTGACTCACCCCTGACCTCGTGAAGTATGGCTTCGACTTATATCCCGCATATTCCACAAACTGTTGCCTATCGGCCATATAGCTTGCAAAAAAGTGTAGCAAGTGTGGGGTAAAACCAACGCCTGCCAGCTTCTTAAGCAACGTGTCATTGTCGACTAAGTCGAATGCTTTTTTGAAATCGAAGTAAGCAGTATCAATTTGTCCCCCACTGTCTACAGCAGGCACAATGTGTACCATGTGGCTGATCAGATTACTCATGGTACTTCTTCCTGGTCGAAATCCGTGCTGTTCGTCTGAGAGCTGTGCGCTCACCTGCAAAAATATACTATTGTGAATAGCCGCTTCAAATATTTTTGCAGGTGTCGACAACACTGCCACGGGCCTGTATCCCTCTACTGATGCCGCGTTTCCTCCCTTTGGGACCGGAACCACCCGAGTCACCTTCCATTTCTCTGGAAATACCGCTGCCTCAAGACATTTATTAAAAATATGCAGAAGTGGTTCGATTAGCACTGCCCGGCAATCCCTAAAGATATAAGGTCCGTCCGGTCCAGCCGACGTTTTAGGCTTCAGTTGCCGAAGCGCACGACATACATCGTCAAACGCCATCTGGTTTAACTGAACCCGCGCTGCCCCACTCTCGCCCCCTGCCTCTATCATAGCCGTGTTCACATTAAGTAGTGGTTTCTCTGTCCTATAGACGGAATAGAAATAATCCGCAAACTCCTCAACACACCGTTGACCCGTCAAAGCTTCCCCATCTTTTAGGATTGCCTGAGGACCTCTCTGACCTCTCCTGGATTTGGCGTAGTTCCAAAAGGATCTCGTATCCATCAACATTTGATTTTGAATACGTTGTTGATACTGTTCCTTTGCTACTACCATATTTTTTTTAACATTATTTCTACACCTGGAAAACGATTCGTAATCTGTTCTCAACCCACTCGCCTTGTATCGTTTATGTAGATAAGCTTTTAATTTAATGTCGCGAATTATTTCACTAGTGTACCACTCGGGGTAAATATACCTCGAGTTTACACTACTTCGCTTTTTTTGGGGAACCCAGTCATCTATTGTAGAATTAATTAAAGTATAAAAATAATCCAAACTACTTTCCACGTCCAACTCGTATAACGAACTCCAATCTATTGCTGCAATTGAGGCATACAAGGACTGGAAGTCCGCTTTATTGAAATTCCACCCCAGTGGTACATGAGTAGCCCCGACGGCCGAGTCGGCTGTGTCGGGCTGCTGACATAAGAACGTGTGTGTACTTACCTCGATCTCAAGCGGCGGGTGCTGCGTGTCCACCTTCACCAGCGGCACCCCTGCCGCGCGCACCCGTACACTCTCCCCCCTCGCCAATGCACTCAACACCAAATCTAACTGCCGACCAATGCAATTACACACATTGTTACTCTGAGTGAACCCACAGAACGCTTGAAAGTATTCATAATAATTAGTAACTTGAACAGGACATGAATACAAGTTAAAATCGCCTATAACTAGTATTTTTTTATACTTGTTACAAAACTGTTCAATAATATGAAACATTAACATGTATTCACTTTCACTGCTCCTTGGTGGAATGTAAACAATACAAAGTAAGAACAAAAAACGGTTACTTAGACACACCTTAGCACAAACCAGTTCAAACACCTGATTATCAATGTTGACGTAATTCGGTAGGGACACGCGCTGCAGTTCGAGACGCGGTGTGGCCACAAGACACACGCCGCCTTGTTTACGACCGTCCGCTCGGTCACAGCGTATTACACTGAAGCCCGGTGGCACTAGTTCCGCATCGTGAATTGACTCGTTGCAACCGGTTTCTGTTATAGCGAATAAATCTGCCTCCACGGTTGCAATGTTTATATAGAAATTTTCCAACTTTGTTCGAAGTCCTCTCGCGTTTTGGTAATATATATCCACACATTTATTTGATTTTGTTGGGTTTGTTGGTTGATCTACGAAACCACACCCATTCCGCAAATTCTATATTTACTGCCCAGTTCTCTGGTTGGCATAACTTTTCGTATTTGCTCTCTGGGACCCCAATTATAAAAGAAGCATAATCCCTTTCAGTTTTGTGCTTTATCTTATCTATTTTAACTGGCACGCCTTCCCCATAAATCTTCCTGACATGCTTTTCCAAGTTCTCTATTGTTGTCTCTTTCTGTAGTCGCCATACATGCAAATATTTTTTCCTTTCCATTCCCTGAATATCGCTGTCGCTGGTACTTCCACCTTTCCTAACTTCATTATTTATGTATTTATTTCTTTTCCGGGTTACGGTGCTCCAATTTTCTTCTCTTTCTGTCCCTTGAACTTCCTTTATATTACTATCCACCTTCCTGTGATTATCTCCATTGGCCTGCATTGGTTGCGCTGCCGCTATATGCACCGATTTCGTGGCCACACTTTCACTTGCAGGTGAACGATTATTATGTACCCTCCTGTGATTATCTTTAACTACACTTGCAAATGATATCGACTGACCTGTACATCCTTGTTCTATCTGATCAAGTAGCATGGTCTGATTATTATCTGTCTTTGAATTTACTTTTAATGTTTCTGTTTTCTTAATCTCTTGCAGCAAATCGGCCTTATCTACTTGTGCTTGTACTACCTTCAATATTTGTTTTATTTCTTTCAACTCAGCTTCACTTTTTTCCAGCTTATCTTGTAATAATCGGAATTCCTTTCTTTGTTCCTCTAATTTTGATTTCATTTCCCCACGCAATTCCCTAATCTCGTCCAACAGTAGACTTTCCGTATCAGTCATTTCACTACTGTTTCTTCTATTACCCCGTTTGCTAATGTTTACATAGCTACTCGGAGTAAAAGTTTTACACGCAGTTGTATTTGCTCGAACCGGAGTATCCACATTTCCCATCTTAGGCATTGTACATGCACATTCTGGACAAATCCACTGATCCCTGTACTCCTGTGTGTATTGCTCAACCACCACACTCGTTAAGCCAAGACACATTACGTGGAATTTCTTCTTACATTTTTCTTGCGAACACTCCATGGAGTCATTGCTAATGACCCCATTACAGGCGTTACATTTATTACTCATTTAAATTAGATACTTAAATGTGTATTTTTTATTTATTGGTACCTATTGACTATCTTAACACGTCCGCTCAAACACGCGGGTAGGCGGTTGATTCAGGGATCGCACAAATTTTGTTGGAATTTTCTTATTAGGAGCATACAGTCAGATAATGTGCGTAGTAAGGAAGAAATGGAGTCAAATTGGAGCCCTGCAGCTTTTATTCACACGGTTGTATAACACTAGCTGTCGTCCGTTGCTCCACCTGTGTTACAAACTAACCTGTTGATAAAAACCTTTTCCCGTGATAAGAAGTAATCTATGTACTATTCCAAACTAAATATATCTCTTTGTCAAATTTCATCCAAATCAATTCAAGCGAGATTGACTAACAAACATGAAATGAAACAAAAATTTACTAACACCACCATTTTTTTTTTTTTTTTACGTGCGGAAATCCCTTCGGATACCCCCCCGCTGGCCAGCGGGGGTGGTTATGTCGTGTCTCGACTAAAACCGCACGGTGTCCTCCCCAAGTGTCCGTTGCCGGGCACCCCGGGTAAGCCCTCGAAAGGATAACCCCAGGGTTGCCGGCGGACTTTGGCCGCCACCGCAGCCTCGCCTGGTGGGGTCGGGTTTTATCCCGCTTCGGTGAGTTGGCAGGCGTGTGTAGGGCACACACGACACGCCTCCGCCACGGCCTGCTTCTGTAAGGACTGCGAGTCGGCCAACTGCCGTCCTCAGGCCCCGATCATGGAGGTCGGTAGTCCCGGGCGTAGATGAGTCTGCGGCGTCCTCGCCGCGGACTGCGAAACTCGGGGGGCAGGGTTCTCTCCCGCTCCCTCTCCGCCGTCTCTTTCGCGTGCATTACCTGCTCGCAGAAAGAGGCGGCGGCGTGCCACTTGCTCCCGTCGGAGACCACAGCCCTCACCATGGTCTCCAACGAGAGAACGTCCACGCCCAGGACCGCAACGAGATCCCGGCGTTGACTCGCCCATGACTAACACCACCATGACTAAAAAAATACATACATACTTTGGCATATGTGTCACTTTGGGGAACGTTTTTTGCCAAACATTAGTAAACTAATCAACTCAAATATACAATTTAAAAAAAATCATGTGTGTACTAACACAACTAATTGACTAATTGTTGTGTTAGTACATAGGAGATATAAAAAAAAAACTTGGGTTATGTTAAATGAACGATTCTGAACACAAAGATATATTTTTTTTGGTATTCTTCTCTGTTTCTCTGTTTATTCGCGATCGACGCGAAAACTGCTGAACGGATTTTGATGCAGTTTTTTCTATTAGAAAGGTCTTGGACAGACTTAAAATCTTTCGTATGTTTCAATGCAATTAGTTAAGTAAAACCGGAAATATGATAACAAAACGATAACCGACCTCCGCGTGGGCGAACCCGCGGTTAATAGCTAGTAATAGTAATAAAACCTGTGTAACACGTAACATAAAATATAAACTCACGCCTATATCCTCGAAGGGGTAGACAGAGGTGCTAGCACCCACATTTCGCCAGTTTATGTTTAGGTCCCAATGTAATAGGTGGCGAGCCTATTGCCATTAACCGGGCACTTATAAACCTGCGATAAATACACACATAACTTCGAAAAGCATCGAAAAGTCATTGGTGTGTGCCATGGTAAAACCTGGGATCGAACCCGAGACCTCGTCTCAGCAGTCCATTACCGAACTAGGTCGACTTAATACACTTAAGAAAGCCTTATTTAGAGAATACGAGAATATATAAATATTCTACGACATTTTACACACCGCTTTCTAGATCCAAAGTAAGCATAGATTAACTAGCTTGTGTTATGGATTCTAGAATACGAATAAATATAACATAACATAACATAAACTCACGCCTATGTCCCCGAAGGGGTAGGCAGAGGTCCCACATTTCGCCAATTTATGTTTAGGTCCCCTAGGCCCGCGCTCGTGGAGGACGGAGATCGCCAAACGCGTTTGAATACGAATAAACATACTTAAATACTTTTTTTTGTAAATACATACATATTATACATAGAAACACCCAGGCCAATACAAATAGACATATTCATGCATACAAATATTTGCACTGAGCGGGAATCGAACCTGCGTCTCTGTCGTAGCAGTCGAATGCACTACCGCTACGTCACAGAGGCCATCAATAATAGTGAGTATTACTTAGCAGAGTTATTGGATCGTGCCTCTCGCCTACCGCTTGTGCTTCACGAGTATTACGAGTACATTATGTCATGTTTGCAATATAATATTCACCTAGGATAAAACTTGCTTATATATTCTCGTTTGTAAGCTACCTGTTCTTTTTTTTTACGTGTGGCAACCCACACGGGTACCACCTCACCGGGGCTAGCGATGACGTGGCTATGTCGGAATCGAACCCAATAAAGCCACATGGTGCTCCGCCGAGGTATCTATTGTAGAGGGGACCTCGAGTATACCCTAAGAAAGGAATTTCCCAGGGACCCTGCCAGGTATTGGCTTCCAATCATGAACAGGCAGTAGATTTAAGATAGTGTGTGTTAAGAATAATTATGTATATATATACAAAATTATGAAATTAGCAGAAGTATGTAATAAGATGTAATAGTCTATACGATAAAATAAAGACACAAGTAGTAATAGATAATAAAGAAAAACAGTACGAGAAAACAGTAGGAGAACATATATACCCTTAACCCTTATCCCAAGTATGAAAGGAATGGAAAGAAAGTGCGAGAGGAATATAAGCGAGAACTGGTATGGTAATAAAGAACAGGAATGAAAGCGCGAACAAATAGAATATAAGATATAGTTAAATCTGCAGCTAACCCTGAGTGGGTTTTCAGTAAAAGTAGACAGCAGATCAGACTAAAAATAATACTGTCTTAGAATAGACTCTGACGCTCCAGTCAAGAGGTGATAGATTAAAAAAAAGAAAATGAACAGGCAGCCTCACTGTGGAATGCAGAGGGCCTTGCCCCCCTCCGTTGTTGAAGACGCGCGTGGAACACTACGCGCCATCGTTTCGGACCTTCTTCTACTAGGGCGACGGGTAGCCCATCCCTTCGTCCTTAGGCCCGCGCTCGGGGAGGACGGAGATCGTTAAACGCTCTCCGATGCCCGGTGCGCCTTCTGCGATACGGGAGAGTGCTGGTTTTCTCCCGTACCATTTCCGCCGCTCAGGTCGTTACCTGACTAATACAGAAACCATCCATTATAATCATAAGTTAGTGTTAAGTATTGTGTTTTTGCAGAACAGTACCTTTCTGCAAACAACTCGAATAATGTCATCCAATAACGAAAAAGGGGTGGAAATAGAAAAAATACACGAGTTTGGCAAAGGGCCATGAAGAGCACAGTTAGTAGTTACAGTGAAACACAAAAGTTACGCTGAAAGCAGTTCTACTTGAGCAAAACTCATATTTCATAGGTACCTTTTTTTTCGTGTGGAAATCCCTTCGGATACCCCCTCGCCGTCAGCGGGGGCGGTTATGTCGGGCTTGAACCGCACGCCGTCAACGGGTCTTAAGACGCCGAGATGTAAGGTGCCCATAGAGCATATCCCTCGTACCCCGACTGACCCTGGGCCATCTCCGGTTTTGAAATGGCCCCCTCGGGTTTGGAAACCACGGTGTCCCCGTCTTGCCCCGGTTTGGGAGAGGGGCGCTAGTCGCCCCACTATCCCGGCCTGCCTCTGCTGGGGTGACAGGCGGCCTCACCTGCCACCCCCAGGCCTGTTCTCATGGAGGACGGAGGTCGTTAAGCGATATCCTATATACCATACCTATAGCACGCCTGTTATCCCGGAGAGGTGAACAGACTCCCACCCAGATGCTCAAAGTCTGTATTGGTGACGCGCGTCACCAATGTTTTTATAAACGTGTTTCTTGCCGTTAAAAGGATACTTTTTCTTGACTCACGCCCTGATGTTGAGCCTGGGTTGTATATAATCATCATCATTAGTTATCTGTTCTCTCCCTCTTGATTTGGCTTTTACGAGAGCGACTGCCATCTAGCTTGGGCTCCGAGAATCTAAGTGGTACCCCAAAAAACACCCACCCCCATCTGGGCTGTCGGATATCAGTATGATACTTGCATTCAAGTTGTCAAGAAAGTTGCTTAGATGGAAGGAGCCAGTGAGGGACGGTGGGAGGGATAGAGTGAGGGAAGTAGGTAGGGAGGGACTGGGTTAAGTAGGGGGTGAGAGGGTGATGGAGGAAGAGATGCAGAGCGGGTAAGAGGGACTGAGTTGGGAAAGGGAGAAGGGATCGATGATGACGATTCAAAAATCCGTTCCTGCAGGGGGAACGCACAGGTAGATTTCGTGAAGCAATTAATATTATTTTATATAAAAATATAAAAATATTTCATTATAAAAAATAACCTATAGGTTAGAAATATTTTTTTGCCCCTCTATGACCCATGCTTCTTCTATGACCCACGCCGAGCGCATTTTTAACATGTTTATTTTTTTTTCTCGAAAATGGTAACTTTTAGCGAAAAACTTTTCAGACATTTATTTAAGACTTAAAAATGGCCTATCGATTAAAAATGTTTCAAAATTTCAAAAATGTTCACCGGTTAGAAGTTATGATTTTTTTCCCGAAAAATTTTGGTTTTTCCCCCCTCCACTTTTAGTTAAAGTTTTAATCTTATAGGTTTTTAATTAAAAGTTGTTGGTATTCATGCATACTATGGGATAAAATTAGAACGGTTCGAATATCTTTCATGGAACGTGAAATTTTGAGGAAAAACTGATTTCACAAAAAGTGAGGCCCTACCAACCCATTAGGCCGGATTCCACCCGTTCACGAACTTAAACTAAGTTTACACCCAAGCAATTTTTGACCGCAGTTTGAAAGCGATCGGGGCAAAATGCGACTGTGAGAGTGCCGCAAATTTTGGGAAGTGGAACCATACATACATATATATATATAAACTTTTTGACCAGTGGTCATTTCGGACTCAGGGGGTCCTATGAAGATTTATTTTTTTAAATTCGACAGTAGTCAAGAAACCAATAGGTAGATCGATTTCATCGAAATCTACCTTTTTTTTTTTTTTTTTATCGTGCGGAAATCCCTTCGGATACCCCCCCGCGTGCCAGCGGGGGCGGTTATGTCGGGCTTGAACCGACTAAAACCGCACGCCGTCTCGGGTCTACAGACGCCGGGGTGTAAGGTTGCCCATAGAGCATATCCCTCGCACCCCGACTGACCCTGGGCCATCTCCGGTTTCGAGATGGCCCCCTACGAAATCTACCTAAAAATAAACGTAATTGTTCAAATGTTCACTTCTATCGGCACTCCTGAAGATCCGCTGCCTTTTTATTATTAAGTACCAATAAGCCCGCTTTTGACAGCTATCTCACCTATTGGTGAGTAATGATATATTTGCAGACCCAAGGCTCCAAGATGAAAACCTCGGATGCTATCGGGAACAACGCTGACTTGTTTGAAAATTTTTCATTATTTTTACGATGTTTTCGCGATAGTCTATAAATCGATTAGATGGTCGGTCGAGAAATGATGTTTCGAGATTTTGATACATCGAACAATGAGCATTCGCGCTGCCGATGATTCGAGCTTATAGTTATTCGAGATTTTGTTGCATCCATCCAGCATGAACTGTCGAGCTCATAATTTATCAATTTCAAGTACTATCGAGTAAACGTTTTCGAGCAAGTGTTATTCGATTTCGCGTCATTCGATTTCAAGTAGGGAACCAACTACATACATACATGTATACGCACGAAAAACATTACCCTCGCTGGCGCAGTCGGGTAAAAAGAAAACAAATTGTTTTATTCATGGTACAACCAATCTCATTATTATTTCTACCCATCCACCTCTGCGACCACCGTCTCACCGCTCCAAAAACATGTCCATCCTAAAGAATAATAACCCAATCAAATTATAATAAATTTGTCATACATTTCAAGAGGCGAAGAAATGCTATTGCTAATTCTTGAAATTCATTCTCCATTATTTTCTATTTCCTGTTTGTCACGAATACTTAACGTAGGTACTTGTTTTGAGGGTACTTCGCAATATTATATTTATTCTCAGTATTCTTTTGATTTAAATAATATTAATGATCTTGAAAGTTCAATGTTTTTTTACCTATTATATATATTTTAGCATATTTTATTGAATATGTAATTAATAATGTATCTACCTATTTTATCTGAATATCAAGAGTAGATATAGACTACTTCCTTATCTTTCCTTATCCTTGAAAAATCCTTTTCGACTGACGCGTGAGGCACCCGAAATAAACAATCGCAAACAATCTATGTACGCATTCCTTACTTTTTTGTTAACATGTTGTAACGTAACGGTATCCTATGAAGGATAGCGTACGCCAGAATAAAAAAAAGAAATACAGGAGGAGAGAAAATGAAGATTTTAAAGGGGTATTAATACATATAATGTCCACAATTCACATATCACAATTCACAAACTTAAATAATATCACTTAAAGTTTATAAACAGTTCACAATAAGATTTCAAATCTTCAAATTATTAAGAGAGATTGCAATCTCATTAATCCAATTGTGGGATAGCCATAGTGAGCCACTCGCCAAATGTGAGGAAACGTGTTAAGAACTGCAGTTGCCTTTTGTTATACAATTGCTAGAACAGAAGAGATATTAGAATGCTCTCCAATAGAGCAATTTATGAAGTCCAAAATGGACACTCATTTGACTTTAAGGTATGATTAAACTGAGGTGTCTTTGTCCATCAGATACACCTTTCTTATCCCATGTTTACTGCTTGATGACTTTCCATTCCATGTCGTCCGAATCTGTTCTTTTAATTTTTAATCTTGTTTGGAATGCCTGTCAATGAATTTAAAATTTATTATATTAAGACTAAAACAGAGACAATGAAGAATACAACAAAAAGGTTATTATTCATATTAACATAGATTAAATATACTACAATTTACCTACCATAAACGCTGTAGAATACTTTTTTTTTTTTATTTGTTTATTTAAATCCATTTAAATCTGAAGAATACATCTGTACTCTTCAGATTATCTTTCTTCTATTCAAAAAATTATCTTTCTTCTATCTAGAAGAAATATATTTTTTTGTATCACAGCATAGCTCTGTGTTTAATACATAATATTACTAGATGTTGCCTGCTGCTCCAGGCACATTCCCGCGACCCACAGGAACTTATCCACTGTTCTATTATACACTATAATTTATATCTGTGCCAATTTTCATCCAGATCCGTTCAGCTGTTATTGCCTGAAAGAGTAACAATCATCTATTTGTCCTCACAAAGTTACACATTTTATTTTATCAGTAGGAAGTAGGATTATGCCACTCTGAAGAGTTAAGTAATCGCCAAAGAGGTCTTCAACCCAAATTCAGGATCCAAATTCAGATAAGCTGATGATGTCAAATAAATATAATTGTGATCAGGATACCAGTTCAATTTCACATCGATACGGAAACCAGAAATTGGTTAAATTCAACTTTCAAGATTCGTTTACATTCATCGTTAGTTGTAATGAACTTATAATATATTATGGCAAAATACGTATTAAAGGAATGAGGGATTTTTTGTAAAATGCTTATGTTAATAGGCTGAAACGTAGTTAGAAACTAAAGTAAACTGTTATTTTATAATTAACTATATTTACGCACTGTAAGTAGTGCCCACTCACGGAATAGCTAGCTAATTGGTTTTAGCAAAAATATTATCTTAAGAAAGGTTGAAAGTGATTTTCAGCTAAGTACTGTACGAAAGATAGTTTTTTATTTCTTCATATTTTCGGGCCTGTATTAACACAAATGTTACGTCAGTTATTTTTAAGTATCATGCAATAGGGGGTGAACCTATTATTGCATTCAATCAGACAGTTTTGAGTGGCTCTAAACTGCATCCAAGAATTTCTTTCATCCAAGAATATTTTTAATGAACCATTCCGGAGCCAATCAAAAATCTACGTGAGAAATTTAAAAGCGCGATGCAATATCAATAGTTTCGAAATAGTTGTTTGACTTGTTTTCGCTAGATGGCGCTGGTCACCACATCTCACCTCTCGAAAGTCGATTAAACTAATAAGTTAAATGGCACCGCTCGTTCGTGAAGCGCTCCAGGTGCCAGTTGAGTGGAGTGCCAATGAATCGGCATTGAACGCCTCTAACTCTATTATACTGCAATTGGATTAGATTCGTACCAGTGAACGATGGAGGATGTAACCTTTTTATTCTTCATATTGCTTTTAGGGCTCCGTAGTAAACACAGTTCTGTTATAGTTTCAGTATGTCTATCCGCAGCTTTTCTTCGAGACCCCTGGTTTTTGAAAGATGTATTTTGACATGAATATACATTTAAGTCACACCGATAAAGTTATAGAATATAATCTTGAAAAATAAAATAAATTATTCAGATTATACACGTAAAGTTGGGATGATTTTTTTTCTCTCCTCAAGTCTACCCTATAGTAAGGGATATCGTTGGATAGGTATTTTAAAAATATTGCGAGTTTGTAATACTTACATTTATTTTTAATAATTATACTATTAGTGAAGTATTAAGCTGATAATTTCTAACTTTCGTTAGCCACGATCACCTTTAATGGATTTATTAATGGATGCATTATTATGAGGCGCAAACTGAATCCACCTTTGTGCGTGGCCCGATAAGCTCTTAACCGGTATTTGCTTTTTTAAATTTATAAATGAAAAGAGTATTAGTAACCGAAATTACTAGTATCCCCCCATAACCCCTCCAGCTAAGCTAAATTGCTTGAGTTAGGAGTGGTTTCACGTTAATAGTGTAACGACCAGGATTCGAACCCGGGACCTCTCGATCGTAAGGCCGACTCCTTAATCACTAAGCTACCGACGCTTCTAAGTTAAGCACGCACTTAAGTTATAACTGTTATTCTTTATACTTATTTTAGTTTTTAATCATACAAAAAAAAAGTTTAATTAAAAAGGTTACAATATTCCAAAATTAGTTTTTGAGTTTGAATAACGTAATTAAATTATTACAAATATTTGAAAGAAGAACGTTCCTTTTTGAACAATTTATATCACAATTCCTGGCTAGAGGAATATCAACCGAACCTCTGTACAAATATGATACTATTTGGTTTATTGTAAGGTATCCTTTCGATTCTAAATGGGAGTTTTATGTTAAATTATCCGTCTACCCGTCACAAATGTATGTTGTGTTTGTGTAGAAAATCAGTCAACCAAATAACTCAAATAAATTTGATGAGTACACAACACTATTAAGCATTATTAGACTGATATATGTAGTGTAGTTTCACTATAATTTATTTAGAATTTGAATATAATATTTGTTGACTATATTTATTCATGTGACCATTGTTATATAATGTAAGGAATAAGATATACTATAAACAAATATAGAAAAAATAATACCGTTAGCTCTGATGAGGCACGAGGGGGTTTCTGCACGAAAAAAAAAGGGTCTTTATTCCTCATTTAGATTAAGTTAGACGAATTAGATGAAATACGAGAATATTTTTCTTTAATATATATAGGACACGTCAATTTGACTTCACCTCGCCTGATGGTAAGCTCAAGGTAAAGTCTCAGGAAAGAGGGTCACCATTACATACACGTACCATGTTAACAATGGTGGCACTCAGCTTGACGGCCTCATCAGAAGAGAATTGTCGTCGCAGCACCGCGTGACACCCACCGGTCCCACTAGTGCTGCGACCACAATCCCCCTGCCCCGCTATGCACTTGCTGATCCCTGGACGCAATCAAACCGAAATTGGATTACTATGGAGGGTTTTTCGCAATCGTGCACGGTGGTACCCACCCGGCCGAATTTTGTGACAAATTTGTGTCATCAAATTTCTACCACCACACATTTTGAACATTGAGTAATGATTAATCTTAATAATTAACAAATGAGTGTCTTATCGAGTAGTAGTCCTAAAGCTTCTAACCCATTTCGAGAATATGTATGTATGTATAATTGTTTGATACGCTCTGCAGCCTGAACGGCTCGATGGATATCGAAATAAAAGTCAAAACAAAATGGCAGATTTTTGGCGCTAAAATTTATGTTTTTAAAAAATGTTTTCAATCAAACTTATTGAGTAGGACATCAAAATGAAGAGCTTCAAAGGGCGATTTCAAATATATTTGAGGTGTCACAAAATTAGGTATCTGAATTTGGTGAGATGTCTTGGTATCGACAAAATATGTATTTGAAAAAAAAAATATCGGGTAAAAAAAAAATATATATAAAAATAAAACATATAAAAATGAAAAAAAAACACCACCAGCGACCAGCGTCACGTGACGCGACGAGCACACGTGACGCTGGTCATTTAGGTATTTCCCACACATCCGCTTGGAGAATACTGCGAGGAGGACTGCATGCCTACCACGTGCGTCACGGGCTCGTCGCGTCACGTGACTCTGGTCGCTGGTGGTGTTTTTTTTTCATTTTTATATGTTTTATTTTTATATATATTTTTTTTTTACCCGATATTTTTTTTTTCAAATACATATTTTGTATTGTCCTATATACACCATTTGGTGAGATGACTTGGTATCGACAAAATATGTATTTGAAACAAAACAAAAATCAAGTAGAAAAAAAATTTTAAAAAAAAAGAATAATAATGAAAAAAAAATACCACCAGCGACCAGCGTCACGTGACGCGACGAGCACACGTGACGCTGGTCATTTAGGTATTTCCCACACATCCGCTTGGAGAATACTGCGAGGAGGACTGCATGCCTACCACGTGCGTCACGGGCTCGTCGCGTCACGTGACTCTGGTCGCTGGTGGTATTTTTTTTTCATTATTATTCTTTTTTTTTTAAATTTTTTTCTACTTGATTTTTGTTTTGTTTCAAATACATATTTTGTCGATACCAAGTCATCTCACCAAATTCAGAGACCTAATTTTGTGACACCTTATATATGTCATAACTAAAAAGTATACTCGTACAATAAAAGTATTATTTAAAAAATAATTAATACCCGACTGCCCTAAAAAGACCGAAACAAGTTTGATAGCAGGCGGGACCCATTTACAAATCAAAACCGAAAGAAAATTAATGAGTCCCGCCTGCTATCAAACTTGTTCTTTTATCATACTGCAACGTACCTACGTACCATGTAAATGGAATGTGCCTACTATGTAACAGTCCCTGAACTGTAAATTATTTGCATAAAACTGTTTATGATGCGAAACTTTCGTCTTTCAGCCTCGTGAGATACGCATGACGGCCTAAGTGGTCTGAGTGCTAAACTTTAAGTATCAATTTATTTGGAAATGAAGTACTTTTTTACTACCTGTGGTGTGTAAGAGCTATGTCACTATGTTATTGATGGAGCAAAATAAAAACGCTCTCAATAATAAAAATCAAAGTCTCTGTTTTTACTTTATATCGTTTATAACTCAGAAACGGGTGGACCATTTTCATGATTTTTAATTTTTATATTTATATCTTCGTGTATAGTGCCTTTTTTTTTACTTGCGGAAATCCCTTCGGATACCCCCCCGCCGGCCAGCGGGGGTGGTTATGTCGTGTATCGACTAAAACTGCACGGTGTCCTCCCCAAGTGTCCGTTGCCGGGCACCCCGGGTAAGCCCTCGAAAGGATAACCCCAGGGTTACCGGCAGACTTTGGCCGCCACCGCGGTCTCGCCTGGAGGGGTCGGGTTTTATCCCGCGTCGGTGAGTTGGCAGGCGTATGTAGGACACACACGACACGCATCCGCCACGGCCTGCTTCTGTAAGGACGGCGAGTCGGCCAACTGCCGTTTTCAGGCCCCGATCATGGAAGAAATCGAACCCTGATGTAGCAGTCGAACGCTCGACCGCTATGCAACAGAGATCGTCGAGGTATGAGGATACAAAATAGTGGCAGGTGAGGCCTCCGGTCACCCCCAAGGTCAGTTGGCGTACGAGGGATATGCTTTATGGGCAACCTTACACCCCAGCAACCAAAGACCCGAGACGGCGTGCGGTTTTAGTCGGTTCAAGCCCGACATAACCGCCCCCGCTGGCCGGCGAGCGGGGGGAGGGGGATACGAGGGGATTTCCGCACGAAAAAAAAGAGGATACAAAATAGTTTTGGCCTTATTGTCAAATAATATAATATGTTTCTTGCGAAATATTCATCGCCATTATAATATAAGTACCTATCATTGTTTCGTTCTTATATGTTAAGGAACGGGAAAACAGCGAGAGAAAACTCGCTTAATAATGTGCCCGGTAGATGGGAATAGTCACGCCCCCCATTACATTGGGACCTTATAGACTGGCGAATAGTGGGGGTGTAATACACCTCTGCTTACAGGCGTGAAGTTATGTTATGTATATTGTTATTATTGATACTAATATCCTTATAAAGTAAGTAAAAGCTAACTAAGTGGTTTTTTATTGATATTATGATTCTGTAATACATTGTCATATTTATATACTACTAGTTGGCCCTCCCCGACATCGCCCGTGGCGTATTTCGAACTCCCGCTGCAAACATAATATAATTTATATGGGAATCTGACGGATTTGTTGACTTTTATCATTACTGCCGCGCTCCCGGAGGTAGTAGCGTGATGATATATAGCCTATGACACTCACGATTAATGTGGCTTTCTCTTGATGAAAGAATTTTGAAAATCGGCTTAGTAGATCCAGAGGTTACCCCCTAAAAACTCACAAAATCACAAACTTTACCTCTTTATTATTACTAGCTACCCATACTAAATATACTACAGAATGTCTTTATATACAACTTTCACAGATTTTTTGTCAACGACGTTCAAATCCAAGCCTGCTAAGTTGAAAGTTTGACCCTGCAATTAATAATTAGAACGGTAAATCAGAGGAATCGGGGAATCAATACATCTTCTCATTGGCACGCGCCGCAACCGCTATGTCCCTGGTCCCTGTATTTTAAATCTGTAATATCTTCGAAAATATTCATTTAAATTACACGCTGTAAAGGGCCGTATTGATTGGGTCCGTAACTAAAATTCGAGAGACATTATGTTAGATTATTGGAATATCGACTGAAAGATTGTGCGAATAGAGTTTATTGCGAAACAACTTTTTTTCGCCAAATGCTGCTTCGACTGAACGATTCTTCGAATAGTTATCAATCGATGGACTGATGTTTCGAATGTTAAATCCAAAACATTGTTTGAAGACATCTCGGTACATAAGAAGCACTGTACACAGAGATCTCTCTTCATAGATAGCACTTCTTGCCATAAACTTTCCGGACTAGTGGATCCGGTTGGGGTTACAGTTCTAACCTAACCTAACCCACTTTACTTATAAGCCGAGTGAGGCAAGAAGTGCGAAACATCAGTCCATCGATTGATAAATATTCGAAGAATCGTTCAATCGAAGCAGCGTTTGGCGACAAAAAGTTGTTTCGCAATAAACTCTTTTCGCACAATCTTTCAGTCGATATTCCAGTAATCTAACATATGTCTCTCGAAATTAAGTTACGGACCTATTTTGATTTATATTAAAAGCACAATATTGTTAAGGTACTTAATTGGACAAGGATTAATGCTGTATTGCTTAAAATCTCTTCGTTAATAAGTCATTATTTCTCGTAAAAATTGAAGAATTAAAAATGGTTATTGTGGGTTATCCCTAAGAGATAGACCCAACGTAAACCCACTCCTAATACAAGGAATTCAGCTTAGCTGGAGGGTTTAGGGGGAATAATAGTAATATTTTGGTTACTTTTATCATCATCATCTTAGCGTGGTTACTCTTTCTCCTCCTTTAAATTAGGCTGCAGCGACTGCCGTCTAACCACTCAAACCCCTAGAGGCAGAAAGAAAGAAATTATTTAATACTATTCTGAAACACGTACAAAACACAAATCACGTACAAAATAAGAGAAAACAAGTTGAATTCCTGAAACGAGCTCAGCCGAATACAAGGGATTTTCGATTTTCCGATTATTTTTTTTTGCGATTTTTTCTTTATCTTGCAATGGTTCACCCCAGCACGAATCTATTACCGAAAACAGCAACTCGATAGCTCATCTCCTTCATACCCAAAACTGTGTCAGAAAATTAGCAACGACGACGTCGACGACAACTCCTTAGCAATAGGGCTTTTCTGAAGAATATCCCTAAAAATACTAAACATAAAAAAACAGAGTTAATTTCAAACAGTGATACTGATAACACAAATAATAATAAAAATAAACAGAAATACTAAGTGTAGATATAAACAGATTGCCGGAAGTTTACGCGAATGTCACACATTGAAATAAAACTATTTTTAACGGATTCTATCGCGATTTATTTGATGTTATTTTATACTTTACATTGATCCCGCCGTTTCGGTTGCTTTTCAGCAGCTATGGTCACGGGGAGACTAAAGATGATTGTTGTCTTTTAGTTTGAAGTGTAAGTTATCTCAAAGTACCCGAACTATGTTGAATTGTGGTGTTGGGTGTACGCAAAATGAGCTCACAGCGCCATGAAATCTTGTTGTATTATGATTTTTCTTGGAATTAATTAAGTGAATGACTGGGTCCCAAGCTGGAGGTATATTCCAACCATCTTCTCCATTAAAATTACGATGTTTTTTAATTTCAATAGCTTCGCGGAGCATCCTAGGTAGGAATCGATTTTCTTTGGCGAGTATCTGAGGTGGCGGTCAATGATAACATCAAATAAATTGCGATAGAATCCGTTAAAATAGTTTTATTTCAATAAACAGATTGTGTGCCGATGTATTGTATCCGCCATATTCGCGCAGAATTCTGCTGCCTCTCAGCTTAATGCTGTCATGCGAGTAACATGCCAGCGCTGGTTTTCAGAGGCACCGATAGGGGTACGATGGCGGCTATACCATGCATATATCAACTGTATTAAATGGGACAACGCTGTACCAGAGCCTCGTCCATCAAACAGCAGGTGTACCAGCTTGTAAATGGGGTTGGACTGGCCCCCACACACAGCGCAAGCTGAATCTAGCCTATTCTAAATCTGTGACAACGCAATTGACAAATAGACAATGCACGATGGGACCAGCTTAATTATAATATCACAATGGACATCCACTAAGTAACGCCTATTCAATTGGTTACCGAAGATCATTGATTTTAGTTAGGTCCCTTTTGTTACGAAAATATGATTAACGCTTCTGACATTAACTAATCTTTACATCCACAAACTTAGTTAATAGATGGAGGAGAATCAAATGTAATAAAAAAAATAGTTATTTGATTAATTTATAAATTTAAATTTGATATAATTTTGTGAAATTTTTAATTTTAATTATTTCCTAATTGACTTAATTTCATTTTGAGTTTAAGTCATAAAGTTTAACTAATATACAATGGCCCTACTTAATTTTCTAATTTTTCAAAATCTAATGTATAATAAACTAATAATTAAATTTTAGTTATATGTGTGGAGGGTAACTTTGCTTCGCTGACATTCCAGGCAGCGCCTAGACAACTCTCTACAGTTTTTGCGAATCCCTGGCCACACAAATCTTTGTGTCACCAGTCGCACGGTAGCGGTACGTCCGGGATGACTCAGACAGTGCAGCGCGTCAAACACTTGTTTACGAAGCCCAGGTGTTACTTAAGGCCTTGGCGACTGCATGGATACGTCGCAGTACAACTGTGTGTCTGAGCCTACCGGAGTAATAGGTCGTAACTTTAGCGACGACCCGTTGGCGAGGAGTGCTTGTAACTCCGGATCTGACTGCTGTAATTTGGCGAGTTCGGCGAAGTCGATAGCTTGAGTAATCTCTTCAACCCGGGATAAACTATCAGCGACGACATTTTCCGTTCCGGATCTTATATCTTATGTCTGTGGTAAATTGTGCTATATAGTCAAAGTACGGGAACTGTCGAGGGGAACAGTTTTCCTTTGGCGACTTATATGCAAAGGTAAGCGGTCGATGGTCGGTAAAGACGACAAAATTCCTAGCTTCTACCATATGCCGAAAATGTTTAATGGCTTCGTATATAGCCAGTAGCTCTCTATCGTAAGGGCTATACTTCTTCTGTGCTCGGTTCTGCTTCTTAGAAAAGAAGGATAGTGGTTCCCACTCCTTACCATTACGTTGCTGCAGTACAGCGCCGATAGACACGTCGGAAGCATCGGTGAGAATGGAGAGATCGGCGTGAAGTTGAGGATGTACGAGAAGAGTTGCGTCAGAAAGGGTTTTCTTACACTCGTAAAATGCTGCTGACTCCTTCTGCGTTATCTGTACTGGGTCTGAACTCTTAGTGGTTGCACCTGCTAGCATAGCGTTCAGTGGTGCTTGCATTTTAGCAGCACCTGGAATAAACCGGCGGTAGAAATTGATCATACCGAGGAATCTCCGTAACTTCTTCACAGTCTTAGGTACTGGGAACTCCTGGATAGCCTGGACTTTGGTGCTCAAAGGCTGAACACCAGAAGCAGAAACTTGATACCCAAGGAAAGTTACCTGAGGCTGTCCCCAGACGCACTTACTTGCGTTAATTAATACGCCATAGTCCGCCAGCCGTGTCAGCAGCTGTCTCAGGTGGTCCTCGTGAAGCCCAGGTGGAGAGAACACCAATATATATATATATATATATATTAATTATAGTATAGGTAACAAAGAAGACTGTCTATGACTGGCCAAATAAATTGGTCATAGTGGCATTGCAGCGTAGATCACAAGTGCTATAGCCAATTATGGTCAGTCCCCCTAATTCTTTAGTCATAAATTTGGTCACAATAACCCTTAACGAGTATATCTAAAAACTAAAATAACAACCACTCAAAAAAACACCTTAAACATTACGAAAAATTCTGAAAAATTAAATAAAAACGATCGCTATTCCTCTCTCGAGCACGCAGATAGACAGTCTATAGTTCATGATCTGTCTATGTTTACTGTTAGTCCGATGTATGACAGAGAGAAAGCTCTATAAAACCGAAGTAAGTCGATCTTAGCTCTCTTTCGTCTTCCCGACGTGCCAACCTAAGTCTATCCTTTCGAGGGCTTACCCGGGGTGCCCGGCAACGGACACTTGGGGAGGACACCGTGCGGTTTTAGTCGAGACACGACATAACCACCCCCGCTGGCCGGCGGGGGGGTATCCGAAGGGATTTCCGCACGTTAAAAAAAAAAAAAACAAAAAAAAAAAAGAAGCGCCGGGACTTGTACGTGTTTAATGCCTTTATTTATGCCCACCCTAAGTAAGGCAATGAAAACATTGATGGTATAGACTTGGTGTTTTTTGACGGTAAAGAAGGGTAATTAATAATTTTATAAATATAGACAGTGTTATATTTGATAGGGTAAAATTTTGACCTACATATTGTATAGATTATATAATAATAATATATGCTCTTTTAGATGTGATCGATATTACACATAGTGACTCGTGATCGTAAATCGAAGTATTATATGATATGACTAACTATTTGTACTTGCTTTCCAATTTTTTTTATTTTTTTTTATTATTAATATTTATATAAAAAATATAAAATTGCTAAAAATATATAATTTCAATATATAAAATTGCTGTACCCAAATTGGGCTTAACTTTAAGATTTTGACTTGACTTTGATCCCTGTCAACTTTGAAAGTAGAGGGCTAACCTGAGATTGCTCGATGCTGGAGGTGACTGACGGAAAATCCTCCGCCTCCAGATTACATCCAGCTCACCGAAAACTTCCCTCTTGGGCATGGGCTACAGTGGAGGACCTTGAAGTCCCTTAATAGATTAAGGTTCCAGGTCGGCTACCGCAGGGCAAACCGGGTAAAATGGGGCTATCTGGATGGGGCTGTGACTGTGGTAACATAACATACATAAACTCACGCCTATATCCCCGAAGGGGTAGGCAGAGGTGCTAGCACCTACGTTTCGCCAGTTTGTGACTGTAGGTGCACCCCTACAAACAATGTACCACCTACTGTCGTGCCCACTATCCCCCAACACCTGCACAATCGAAGACCTGAACAGAGCAAGTGAGGTGGTGGTCAATGTCGACGAGTTTTGGGCTGTGCAGAGCCCATGGAAAACAAAAATTGCCATCTACAAGATGAAAAAGAAGTGTTACAAAATTATTTTAATAATTTCCAAACTTCATATTTGCTGAGACCGATATTCTTAGCAATCCATGGATTCTCCGTGCGGGTGCCGGGTCCATCGCGTTGCTGAGTTGGGAACTCGGGACAGTGCCTGGGACTTGCGACCCAAGTGTAGGTTTAGAAGGGGCCCCTTTTGTTGATGTACATCAACACTCACCTACACTACCCAAGTTCCCCTCCCTGCCTAACCAAATTTGATACGAACCTACTAGTGCCGCTTTAGACATTCGTCCTAGTAATGAGCTTATTGTAGCTCTCGATAGGCCTAGATCTTTAAGTAGGTTATAGAGAGATTTTGCTGGTATACCTCTCGCTCCCACTTCCACTGCATACAAATTAACCACGTAACCGTTTTTGATTAATTCGTTTGTGAGATCATAGTATTTATTTTTCTTTATTGTGTGGTTCTTCAGTATATTTGTTTCCCACGGTACAGTAAGTTCCACAAGAACCACATATTTTAACCTCTTAGAATATAGGAATATGTCAGGTCTAGATAACGAAACCCCAACATCCTCCGGAATTTTATAGTGCTTTTCATACGTGTCGATTAGGAGAGTCCAATATGGGGCAGTATCTAAGATTGAATAAGGTTTGTTCCTGGATATTATGGATGAACCTTCAGACACAAAGTTGATATGACGTCTGTTAGTAGTCAATCCTTTTTTGGCTCTAGCTACTGCCAGACTCATTGCTTCACGTATGATGATAAGCACCTTATCGTGGCGGCGTGAGTAATGGCCTCTATCGAGAAGCACCCTACATCCTACTAATATGTGTCTAGCCGTCCCTATTGCCTCACCACAAGTATAACATTGTTTTTCTGTGGCCATCCCCCACCTTACCAGATTACTCTGGTCTGGGAGGGTCATCTGAAAGGCGTTAAGATAGAATTTTAACAGGGCCGGCGACCAGTCATAGATCAAGGTGCGCCACTTTAAGGCCATCGGTATGCAGAACTCTCCCATTGTCAACCATTCATTTTGGATTTCCAAATTCATCACGTGCACTCGATATTTATCATTTTCGTCTTGTTTTAGAAAGGACTTAAGTATATCCTGGTCCCTTTCTGGCTCTCGTACTCCCAACCCCACTCTGTTCGACTGGGCCCCTATCATAAATCGTTTATGGAATAGGAGTCTAGATTCAAGCTCGGACGCGTTATTATCTTTCGGGAGTGCCCTGATTGTGACATCTTGAGATTTACCTAAGATGTGGGCTTTTCTTCAAATAGATACAGTAATAAAATTAAACACAACCCGTGTAACTTGTGTCATTGTACACTTTTAAATATTTCTAACATTTTTAATTCTATACTGAATATTATAAAACTGAATAGTTTAATTGTTTGTTTAGGTGAACACGCTAATCTCAGGAACTACTGGTTCCAATTGAAAATTTAATTTTGTGTTAGATGCCCATTTATCGAGGAAGGTTGAAGCGTCGGTAGCTTAGTGTCTAAGGAGTCGACCCTATGATCTAGAGGTCCCGGGTTCGAATCCTGGCCATTACACTACCGACGTGAACCCACTCCTAACACAAGCAATTAAGCTTAGCTGGAGGGGTTAGGGGGAATATTAGTAATTTCGATAATTAATATTCTTATTAAAAAAATACCATAAATGTCAAGAAATTGGCCAAATTTCTATACATTATTGTAGAACTAATAAATTACGGGACGAGCATGTCTGGGATAAATGAGTGCCAATGGGGAAAATATGCCATGGGTGAAGCCGCGGGGGATAGCTAGTTATCTGATATTTTTATCGCGTTTAGTTGGTTTTTATTGCAATCATACGAAATCGTTGCACGAGTGCCAACCCTGGTTGCATCCAAAGCTTGCGCTTCAGAGCCCGACGTCCATTCTCCTACCCCCCCTCATATTTGGTTCTTCGCTTTTACGGTAGCGATTGCCGTCGTATGTTTTACACACCGAGAGAAAAACCCACACATAATATACAGCAGGCATAACAGCAGATATAATACAGATAAGGTTGACTTAGGTTCCGAACTCCGTTCCGATTGAAGCGTCAGTAGCTTAGTGGTTAAGGAGTCGACACTACGATGGAGAGGTCCCGGGTTCGAATCCCGGCTATTACACTACCGACGTGAACCCACTTCTAACACAAGCCATTTAGCTTAGCTGGAGGGGTTAGGGGAAATATTAGTAATTTCGGTTACTAATATTTCTTTAAAAAAAAAGGTCTTGTTTCTACCAGGCAATTTTTCTTGACTCAGATTACTGAAGCTGAGTCTGGGCTATATACACCCCGTCGGTTGTAGAGCTATTCACGAGTTTACTGTTGGTAACCAGTGACCTCTGAATATTGGAGGGGCCGTGTATTTACTTTGCCACCTTTAATCCCCCCTTTTTTTTTACGTGCGGAAATCCTTTCGGATACCCCCCATGGCCAGCGGGGGTGGTTAAGTCGTGTCTCGACTAAAACCGCACGGTGTCCTCCCCAAGTGTTCGTTGCCGGGTACCCCGGGTAAGCCCTCGAAAGGATAACCCCCATAACGCCAGGGTTGCCGGCGGACTTTGGCCGCCACCGCGGCCTGACATAAACCCATTCTCACAAGTTCAATAACAATAGGTAAATCATCGCGTTTACGTGACCCAAAGGAACCTATTACCGGGATTAAAAGTAGCCTATGTCGTTCTCCAGACTACAATCCATCTCTGTGCCAAATTTTATTCAGACCTGTTGAGTAGTTTTATCGTGAATACACACATTCACACAGGCATACAAACTTTTGCGGTCATAATATTACTATGATTACCCTCATTGGCTGGCGTACTCATTCCTCAATTGGATAACATGGAGTAGTCCATACACACATATGCCAATAACCTCTTTCCCGGGATAATTTTTCATAAACCACAATAGACAATAGGCTGAATACACATCAATCACTGCTCTCCCCCCCTCCCCCCACTCCTCAGGAAACCCCTTATCCATTGTCGATGACATGACAGACAGTATAGAAGGATGCGCTTCATAAAATCGCTTTGTAAACTTATAGCATCAGGAGTGAAAAGGATTGTGAGTTTGACAAAAGTTATTACGTTTTCTTCGCTGATACTTAAGTGTATCCCCCGAGAGATAAGCCGAGATATATATTAAACCTACATTTCTTCAACTATGAGTTACACTGATACTTATCTTTGTAATGTCTATATTTATATCCCCCACAAAGGGGACAGACAATACTATCGCGAACCAAGCGGTTCGATACTTACTTCATTTGTCGCACGCTAAGGAACTCGAAAGCTGTTAAGGCCGTCAAGGTATCGACCATCATTTTAGGATAGATAGCATCTGGAATGGTGGTCCGTATCTTCTGGACTTCATCCTAGCTTCTTGCCATCCAGCGGGATGCAGGTAATTGATGGACTAAACATAAAACAAGACATAACATAACTTCACGCCTATATTCCCGAAGGGGTAGACAGAGGTGTATTACACACCCACGATTCGCCAGTTATGTTAAGGTCACAATGTAATAGGGGGCGAGCCTATTACCATCTACCGGGCACATAATTAAGCGAGCGATAATTAACATTTATTAACGCCATTACAAAGAGCAAATACCCGATGTCGAGCAGTGCGAGATAGAGGCGGCCCTCAAGCAAAGAACAACAGGTGCCCTGGCGATAGATGGCGATGGCATAAATGGCGAGTACATCTCACATCTTCGGTTCGCCGACGACATCGTCATAGTTGCGGAGTCGCTGGAGCAGCTGGGCGAGATGCTGCACAGCCTAAATGGAGCCTCTCGACGTGTCGGTCTTGGTGTGAGCTTTGACAAAACCAAGGTTATGTTCAACGAACATGTCACGCCGAGACCGATTGCCATCGAAGGGTCGACACTCGAAGTTGTTCAACAGTATGTCTACCTTGGGCAGGTTATCCAGCTCGGTAGAAACAACTTCGAGAAAGAAGTCACCAAAAGGATCCAATTAGGTTGGGCAGCTTTTGGCAAACTGCGTCGGGTTTTCTCCTCCCCTTTACCGCAATGCCTTAAAACAAAGGTGTTCGACCAGTGCGTCCTACCTGTCATGACTTACGGTGCCGAAACGTGGACATTGACAGTGAGGCTAGTCCACGACTTAAAAGTCGCGCAGCGGGCTATGGAGCGAGCTATGCTTGGGGTGTCTTTGAAGGATAAAATTCGAAATGAGGCCATCCGACAAAGAACCAAAGTCACCGACATAGCTCGCAGAATAAGCTAGCTGAAGTGGCAATGGGCTGGCCACATCTGCCGAAGGACCGATGGCCGATGGAGCAAACGAGTCCTAGAGTGGAGACCACGAATCGGTAAACGGAAGGTAGGACGTCCCTCAGCAAGATGGACGGACGACCTGAAAAAGGTAGCTGGGATAGACTGGATGCGCAAGGCGCAGGATCGGGTGCTATGGCGTAAAATGGGAGAGACCTATGTCCAGCAGTGGACTGCAATAGGCTAATTGATTGATTGAATGCACATGTAGCTACGAAAAGTTAGAGGTGTGTGCCCAGTTCGACTGGGGATCGAACTCCAGACCTCGTCTCAGCAGTCCGTTACGTACGCCACTGGGCTATCGCCGCTAGTTTTAAAGGTTTTGAAACTAATTATATATGTCAAAGAGAAAAATTTATATAACATTTCTTATTCAAAATTTTCATTGGGAAGCCTGCCCATCTTTTACGAAAATCGACTCTTAAAGAGATAGGAATATCTCCAGAGTCTGTACCTAAATAATTATATTAATTCCTTCCCTTTGATTATCTGTTAAACTAATTCTAAAGTAGGTCCGACAGAAAAACGTTTTCAAATGGCCAACAAAACAGAATTACTTTGCTCTTTGTTATAAGATATAATTTATTGTCACAACTTTCTTCTTGACGTTAAAAGATTGGTTAAAAATGTAAATGAATGAAATTCGAAGTAAGATGTTGCACAGAGTAGGGAAATAAATTAGATATCAATATTTTTACTCTACGCGGTGAAGTGTAAAACTAGGTCTGCAAGGCGAATCGCTGCTTGCAATGTTGAGCTGAGTGAGACATTGTGATTTGAAGTATTAAGAGCGATTTATTTATCAGGAGTTTTGGACAACTGTTTTGGCGCCAAAACTTGTCCAAAATTTTCAAAATCTGATTCCGCAATAGCGGTCAATGCTATTGCGGAATCAGATTTTGAAAATTTTGAACAGTGATCATTCCTCCGTGGCAAGTCCGATTTTGAAAATTCTTTTTGAAAGTCACAACTCTGGACATGCTTTCTGAGCGTGTAAAGTTTGGTCACAGTGTCTCGAGCGGTTATTATGTAATACCATCTGGAATTTTTTTAATCATTTCTCTGTGGTAGCATTAATTTTTTCAAAATATATCCATAAACCTTTCTGACCTTTCTTGACCTTTTTAATCATGCTAAATTTGGTTCTGATTGGATTAGTAGTTTAGGAGGAGACCTGTAACAAAGAAAATCCTGAAGTCTGGTATGAGGAGCTTTCGCTCGACTTCGACTCACTCAGCTCAATTATTGATTTCTGAGGTATACCTAGACCTTCCCACCCCAAGTCAACCTCGCCTGCTAGCTTCTACACCTGCTGATTAACAAGGTTCTGGTGCAGGTTTTCTTCTCAAAGTTGGAAGCTCATACGACAGTCACTCATGCAAAACCCGAGAAAGCCAAATCAAGAGAAATAAAACTAGGAGAGCCGCACCAGGCTCCAGGGTACAAGGTTTGTCTGCAACCGGGACTAACGATTTTACGATGATGACGCGACTACGTGTGTATGCAGGGAAGTCAAAAAGACTTGCACACACAGGAGGCTTACGTATTTGACTTGTATGTATGTAGGTACAGTCAACGACAAAAGCAGCTTTACAAATTCCAATTTCTTAATCACCTTAGCTCTTACATAACATAAACTCACGCCTATATCCCCGAAGGAGTAGGCAGAGGCGCCAGCACCCACATTTCGCCAGTTTATGTTTAGGTCCCAATGTAATAGGTGGCGAGCCTATTGCCATTAACCGGGCACTTATAAACCTGCGATAAATACACACATAACTTCGAAAAGCATCGAAAAGTCATTGGTGGGTGCCATGGTAAAACCTGGGATCGAACCCGAGACCTCGTCTCAGCAGTCCATTACCCATACCACTAGGCTAGCTCTTAAACCTTTGATAAAGTAATAAACAAAATATGAAATATATTAACGTTGTACTTCGGGGAAAATAAAACTGCATAATATACATAAATAAATATTCTTCGAAATTCTACACAGCACTTTCTAGACCCAAAGTAAGCATAGTTTAACCACAGATTACTAAATAGTTACTACGTGGTTTAACTAGCTAGTGTTATGGGTTCCAGAATACGGATAAACATATTTTTGTGCTTTTTTATTGGAAATAGGTACATGCATATTATACATAGAACCACCCAGACCAATGCAAATAGACTTATTCATTCGTACAAAAATATTTGCACTGAGCGGGAATCGCACCCGCGCCCCCTTTCATAGCAGTCGAATGAAATACCGCTACGCCACAGAGGCCGTCATCAATAGTTGGTACATGTATTCCAATGTAGTAAAGGTTTGTAAATATTTTAGTGTTAATCGACTTTTGTCGGTGACTGTACAGCAACTGGTTTCTTATTTGGGGTAATATTTAGTTTTTTTTTTATTGTAGTAGAACAATACGAGTAGGTATAACTAAATTAAACATAAAGGTCATTAAAGGTGTACCTTTTTTTTTTTTTTTTACGTGCGGTAATCCCTTCGGATACCCCCCCGCCGACCGCGGGGGCGGTTGTGTCGGGCTTGAACCGACTAAAACCATTAAAGGTGTACCTACACCTTCGGGATCCAAGTTCCAACCTCACCAGCTAAACAATGGACCATGCTCTGGTGCAACCTTTCCTCTCGGCATTGAAAGGTCCGACGGCAGGCGCTTTCATAAAAGTCAATATAAATATCTGTTACAAACATACTCGTGACGAGGGAAAGTAGTGACGTCACGATTGAATTACGCATTCCCGTTAATTAGTATTTATTTAGGTTATACAGATTTTATATTATTCTTTTAATTGTTGAATTCTGATTAGGTAGTATTATCAAATAATTATTAGTATTAACAGAAACCAATAAAAGCCAATAACACATAAATTTGGTTTAATCCTCCAAAAATTCCGCACTCGTCCAAAGGAACGTCCGCCCGTCAGCTGTCCGAATGGGCGCCCCAGCGCCATCTCTCCGATGTTTTTTTGAATTGACGGTTATCAATTTAATAATAAACAAATTCGAAAACGTTATTTTTAAGTCTTCTTAAGCAAATAAATAATTTTAAAAATAAATACAGTAATATTGCTAACATTAGGTAGATTTATTTGGCTTCAGTAATAAATCGATTAACGATGTATCGAGTTGTACGCGGTTATAAAACACGATGTTAATTATCGCTCGCTTAACAATGTGCCCGTTAAATGGCAATAGGCTCGCCCCCTATTACATTGGTACCTAAACATAACCGCGAATCGTGGGTGTGTAATATACCTCTGCCTACCCCTTCGGGGATTAAAAATTTATATTTTTGTTATAAGTATAGTGTATACATTCATTTGCAATCATTACAAATCTGTTATTTTAATATTACAAATAGACACAATTTTATTTATTCGTATAGATATCATAATAGTCTAAACAAGTTGAATTCCTGAGACGAGCTCAGCCGAATACAAGGGATTTTCGATTTTGCGATTATTTTTTTTGCGATTTTTTGCGATTATTTTTTATCTTGCAATGGTTCACCCCAGCACGAATCTATTACCGAAAACAGCAACTCGATAGCTTCTTCATCTCCTTCATACCCAAAACCGTAACAGAAAATTGGCAACGACGACGACGCGACGTCAACGACGACGTCGACGACAACTCCTTAGCAATAGGGCTTTTCTAAAGAAAATCCCTAAAAATAATAAACTGGCCCTGAGTTACAAAATCTAAACCTTGAACTCAACAGTAAATTGCTAGAAGAATGATGATCGTGATTCTAAGCCATTAAATACGATCTTAAAATTGAAATTACTATCACAAAATTGGTAACAGAAATAAATATTCTACGACTTTCTACACAGCGCTGTCTAAACCCAAAGTAAGCATAGTTTAACTAGCTTGTGTTATGGGTTCCAGAATGCGGATAATCATACTTTTTTTTCAGTAAATACATACATATCATACACAGAAACACCCAGACCAATGCAAATAGACATATTCATGCATACAAATATTTGCACTGAGCGGGAATCGAACCCCAGCCTCCTGCCATAGCAGTTGAATGCACTACCGCTACGCCACAGAGGCCGCCAACTTTATTCTTGTGTTCTTCAAGAGTAGCAATTATGGCACTACGTAACGTAACACTAACTTCACTAATTTAAGTCTAAGTCCTAATTAGTCTCCTTCTTTGTCGGTAAAGTCTTTGTATATGAGCGTATTGTAATACTAGGAATTAAGTGCAGGGTGCGACTGAAATAAATTGAGCTGAGCGAGCAGGACTCTTACTAGAAAATAAGACATCTTACTACGGTCGCGCGCTTAGCTAAGGCCGCGCGCTCGTGAAACTGTTTTCCGGTGATTATTCCTCAATGGTACATCGGACATGAACCATCTCGCTTCAAAACACTCCTCAGTGTCCAAACTATCACCGTGGTAAATTTGGTCAAGTTCGCGCGAGTGGTTACGGAGGAGTTCAGCCACCAACAAACGGCTATGCCGGGTATAAGAGCTTCGCTCGCTCAGCTCACTAACCTGAACTACAAGGTCCACTCTTAAGTCCCGGTGGATCTCTTCATATCTAATGTACAATCAACTACAAAAGTGGCTGAACACTAATATATTTACAAACATTTTTTACATTGGACTACACGGGCCATTAACTGATCTATAAGTAGTTTTATAATCTCCAGCGGCTCAAGTTAATATTTTTGATGTATAGTTTATTACTTTATGAAAGGTTTAAGAGCTAAGAGGATCCATAAATTAGAATTTGTTAAGCTACATTTGTCGTTGACTATACCAGGGGCGTTTACTATACTCTGAACTACTTTATCTTGAGATATTATAAATGAACCATTAGATTTATTTCTTTCATTCTTTTAACCTTCATAACACTTTCTTTGGTATAAGGCCAAGGCCTTTGGTAGAGACGTGACATGTCCTTTGGGTATAAATATTCCGGTCTTTATTCTTTCTTATCTAATTGTGTTTCTTTATATTTTGATATTTGCCTAAGTGAAGGTATGGTTATTCCGCCGGCAATCCTGGGGTTATCCTTTCGAGGGCTTACCCGGGGTGCCCGGCAACGGACACTTGGGGAGGACACCGTGCGGTTTTAGTCGATACACGATATAACCACCCCCGCTGGCCAGCGGGGGGGGGGGGGGGGTATCCGAAGGGATTTCCGCACGTAAAAAAAGAAAAAAGGGTTTGGTTATGTCCAATGTCTATCACTATCACTAAATATTATAAATCAAAGTACGCCGCGGCGACTGTCTGTCTGTCTATTCGCGATAAACTCAAAAAAAAACTACTGCACCGCTTTTCTACTGTTTTCACTAATGGATAGAGTGGAAAGGTGGTTATTTGTGAAGTTTTAGTATAAAATACGATATTTGTTGGAGGTTTCAGAAAAAAAAATCACCTGGGACCGACGCGGGATCAAACCCGACCCCAAAGGCGAGGCCGCGATGGCC
Organism: Cybosia mesomella; assembly: GCA_946251805.1. Classification (NCBI taxonomy): domain Eukaryota; kingdom Metazoa; phylum Arthropoda; class Insecta; order Lepidoptera; family Erebidae; genus Cybosia; species Cybosia mesomella. The sequence goes on along the minus strand of OX276402.1, from coordinate 28,826,418 downwards.
GAAGTCCGCCGGGAGCCGTGGAGTTACCCTTTCGAGGGCGTACCCGGGATGCTCGTCAATGGACGCTTGGGAAGAACACCGTGTGGTTTTAGTCGGTTCGATTCCGACATACCCACCTCATTGCTGGTAGTGATGGGATGAAGCCCGCGGGGGTTTCCACACGAAAAAATAAAGCCGCCTGGGAGCTTTCAACGAAAACACTGCCTAAACCCTTTGAGACATAACAAAATGTCGTATGGTGGAATTGTGTATTTTAGGTGTGGTGGTTTAATAGGGATAATCAGAATATCAAATCCATCCACGCGGGTGAAGCCACGGGCGATGGCTAGTAAATAATATAATTCTTTTTTTCTTTATATTTCTTTAAAGCTTTTTACTCTACAGTAGTATATTCGTTTCATCGTACAGTCGCCATCAGAAGTAGCTGAACACTAACATTGTTACAAACAATTTCTACATTGAAATAATTCAATAATTGATGTATATTTATATTTTTAATCTTCAGAGAACAATTAAAAAAAAATCATAACATAACTTCACGCCTGTATCCCCGAAGGGGTAGGCAGAGGTGTATTACACACCCACGATTCACCAGTTATGTTAAGGTCCCAATGTAATAGGGGGCGAGCCTAATGTCAACTACCGGGCACATTATTAAGCGAGCGATAATTAACATTTATTAATGCACACATATCTACGAAAAGTTAGAGGTGTGTGCCCGGGGCGACTGGGGATCGAGACCTCGTCTCAGCAGTCCGTCCGTCGCCAAAATAACAATAAAAAATATATTTTTGTGTTCAGAACTATGTTAGAATCGTTGATTTCAGTTTTATTTAGCATCTCCCATGAACAGACACAACTAATTTACAATTTTATATTAGTAGAGAGAGAGAGAAGAGTCACGTCTCTTTCTCATTGGGATAGGTAGATACAACAGCTTCCCCTTACTATGATCCTAACTTACGTCTCTCCTACTATTAAAATTGTTTTCATACATGCGGTCCAGTGACGAGGGGGCCATCTCGAAATCGGAGATGGCCCTGGGTCAGCCGGGGTGCCAGGGAAATGCCTTATGGGGGCCACCTTACACTTATTTAGAACGTAAAAACGTCGGTTCACTCATTGTATGTTTGTTTCTTATTTTAATTATGCTGTTTAATTTGTGGATAGCGCTGTTTTAGGTGTTTTAGGTTTAGGTGTTTGTAATTTAATTGTGTATCTGTTTGTTGTCCTGAAAATAAATAAATAAATACACCCCGGCGTCTGAAGACCCGAGCAGACGTGCGGTTTAGTATGTTCCAATCCGACATAGCCACCCCCGCTACCTGGCGGGGAGGTAACCGGGGGGATTTCCGCACGAAAAATTATAAATTTGGTACACAATATTAATACATTTTGTACAGAATATCGACGCCAAGTAACAGTATTTGAACTGTTGCGTTCCGTTTGGTGAGTGAGAGTGCCGGAGCCCAAACTCCTTTCCAATCCCCTTCCAAACTCCTTTCCCATCCCCTCCCAAACTCCTTTCCCATTCCCTTTCCTTTACAGGGTCAGCAGCGCGACTGTAACGCCACTGGTGTTGCACACGTTCATAGGCCGCGGTAACCGCTACCCATCAGATGGGCCGTGTGTGAAAAATAAAAAAAAAGATGTCATGTCCTGGCTTTATCTGTAGGATCTGATTGACATACGTATGCCTAGGTTGACCTTTACCGGGTTGTCCATTCACCCTTATAAATCTGTTTCGTCAATCTAATTTCGGTCAACGTCTTAGCACGCGATGGAGCCAACACACCCACACGTGAAATTGTAAGCTAAGAAAGAATTATTTTCTCTAGGGAAATTGGAATTATATATTAATACATATGAAAGTGAAGTAATCGTTTAATTGCCTTAGGAGAAAACTTATTTTGTACGAGGTAAACACCCAAATGACAATATTACTTCCTATTTGTACACGTTCATAAAATAAATATAAAATATAATAAATAAATTCTAGGACATTCTACACGGCGCTTCCTAGACCCAAAGTAAGCACAGGTTAACTTTTTTGTGTTATGAGTTCCAATAATTAAATATAATAAATAAATTCTAGGACATTCTACACGGCGCTTCCTAGACCCAAAGTAAGCACAGGTTAACTATTTTGTGTTATGAGTTCCAATAATTAAATATAATAAATAAATTCTAGGACATTCTACACGGCGCTTCCTAGACCCAAAGTAAGCACAGGTTAACTATTTTGTGTTATGAGTTTCAATAAATAAATATAATAAATAAATTCTAGGACATTCTACACGGCGCTTCCTAGACCCAAAGTAAGCATAGGTTAACTTTTTTGTGTTATGAGTTTCAATAAATAAATATAATAAATAAATTCTAGGACATTCTACACAGCGCTTTCTAGACCCAAAGTAAGCATAGGATAACTATTTTGTGTTATGGGTTCCAGAATGCGGATAAGCATTCTAATATGGTTACTTTTTTTTGTAAATTCATACATATTATACGTACAAACACCCAGACCAATGCAAATAGACATATTCATGCATATAAATATTGGCACTGAGCGCAAAAAAAAGCCGCGCCCACCGCTACAACCGCCACAACCGCTACGCCACAGAAGCCGTCATATACACCAAATATACATACAGGTAGCTTAGTGGTTAAGGAGTCAACCCTACGATCGAGAGGTCCCGGGTTCGAATCCTGGCCATTACACTACCGACGTGAACCTACTAAGCGTAATTTCCGGTTTGGCCTCCTTACTCGTTGTAAGGAGGCCAAACCAGGAATTACGCTAGAATTTCGATGATGATAATGACTTAACATGAAACAAAAGCATTGATAGCATACTAAAAGATGGGCACAAACATTTCAAGTAATAATGACGTAAGGTATAGTTGCCATAGTAATGTGCCCGATAGATGGCAATAGGTTAGCCCCAATTACATTGGGACCTAAACATAACTGGCGAATCGTGGGTGTGTAATACACTATGCTAATATTAATATAGTCGCCATCATTACTATTTTCATACATTCCAAGCTACTAACCAACTTAGCTCTGAAACTCTCCATAAGAGTACAAACAAAAATTGCAAAATGTTAAATATGTTCTCTGAAGATTACAAAAATATTTATACATTAATTACTTATTAATGTATTTCAATGTAATGATCGTGTATTTTATTAGTGTTCTGCAACTGCCCAGGGCGACTGTACGTCCTCAGTAAGTGCATGTTAAATTATAAAACTTTTCCTTATAACTTCACCTGATAATAGCATAAATCTCAGAAATCTAGCACACAATATTTAAGAAGCGACCGCCTCCGCACGCTACAACTCATATTTTAACTTAATAAAGTGTTAAAGAAGCACTTCCTTTCAGTGTTAAACCTCCCGTAAATAAAGAGATATTCGCCGTCCGAGTTAAGTGCATCGTGTCTCTAGGTATAGTGATTCTGATCTCTACGAATAGTCTCTCTCTAACTCGAAGGAAATTATGTAACTACTGCTAGTATTGTAAAAAGAAAGAAATAAAATAGGTTTATTCAGGACACGCACACACAGAAGTAAAAAAAAGAAACAAAATATATATATGTGCATGTAACAATATGTGTGTGAGCTTCAGTAGGTCACCATCTCAGGATAAATGCTGTCGATCACATTCTAAAGATATGATGGGCAGCGCTGGCATTCTGATGGCGCCTTTGCAATGACACGACGTCACGCACGTGTTCACAAGTGCACAAAGATACTTTGATTACAACTATCGTTAACATTGTTTACACCAAACATAATACAATTAGAAAAACAAACACAAATTACACTTCTCATCAGAAAAATCGAAACTTCTTGCAAGTTTATGTTTTCTAAGGAACTTTGCTCCACGTGAGGTATGACCAATTTAGGTGCTGACGTGCAAAGTTAAGGCGCGCTCTTCGATGGTCTGCAGTTAATTTCGGCCCATTTGCTGGCTTGTGCGGTACCAGTCCACGTTCCTTCAACCTTCTTCTAATGGTTGAGTCATTTACAGCCACTCTACGTACAACATGAAGCTGCTGCTGCAGTTGAAAAGCGTTAAGGCGTCGATTTTGTAAGGAAGTTGTTATAATAAATCTATCATCTCGCTCAGAAGTGACCCGATTTCTGCCAAATCCTGAACGGCGGGTGAACAAACCTGTCTCCCGATAGCGTTTGTATACTCTATGAACAGAGGACAGACTTGATGCAATCTTTCAGCCTCAACACGCTGACTAAGTCCAGTATCCAGCAATGCCTCTACTTGGGCGGCTTCTGCAGGTGAAGAATCCATATGTTTTAGAAAAAAAAACGTTTTTCAGACATCCCAAAGTCATAGTAAACAAATTAAGAAGAAAAAGTTTCAAGATAAACGCTAATTTTTAGTTTAAAAGGTGACATGTACTCCAACTCTAAAACACATTTTTCTAAAAACAATGATACATTTCTTTTTTAGGATAAACCAATGAAATTCTAATTTAGAATTTAGAATTTTCGCTCACAACTGAATGGCCAAACTGCCAGCTATATAATTATGTGATTTTTTTCATGGAATGAAAAACCTTTTGTGTTAAATTAGGACAGATATCATAAAAACTAATGTGTTTCGATTTTACTGATGAGAAGTGTACTTTAAAACAACAGGTATTATAAATAAGAAAAAGCGACCTAGTGCGAGTCGGACTCGCTCATAAAGGGTTCCGTAGTAGCAAGTAACATAATAATGTTTTTTTTTAATTTTTATATTTGAGTTGATTGAATGAAAGGTAAATTGCAGTTTACGATTTATGACGAATTAAAAAAAAGCTACTTACTAGATCTCGTTCAAACCAATTTTCGGTAATGTACATCATATATTTTTTTTAGTTTTATCCATTCTCTTATTTTAGAAGTTACAGGGGGCGCGGGGACACACATTTTACCACTTTGGAAGTGTTTCTCTCGCAAACTTGAGGTTTCTAATAAATAAACTGAATGTTTAGAGACAAAGAGATATTAGAAACCTCAATATCATTTTTGAAGAACTATCCATAGATACCCTACGTATTGTTGAAAAAAAATTTTTGTTGAGTTTCAGTTCTAAGAATGTGTAAGCCCGTTATGGTGTCAACTCGCCAAGCTGAAAACTCGACCATCGGCGAGTTTACAACTTAAAATTTCTTTGATGGCAATCTCGCCATAATTTTTTTAAATTTCTCGGCTAGATTACCATGCCTCTTAGTGACAAAAGTAATTTCGACCAACATAATGAAAACATTACCCACAGCTTTCATGTAATAAAACGTATATTATTATTTTTTTAAACAATACTTTATTATTTAATAAATAATCATTAACCATGAAAAAAATAACTACTCATGATAACAAAAGTCAAATAACAAATGTCTGCCCCTAAGATTAAAGTGATGTAAGTAATTGTCCAAGATCAAACTCTGTTAAAGATGAAAAAACTGAAATTGATAATGCTTTTCGAAAAAAAACCTAAACTATATTCAATATCAACAAGGTAAATTTTAAACAAGAAAAAACGTTACTTAAAAATCAAAATTAATAGCGTTAATCTGAACACAGAAAAAACGTAATATAAAAATCATAATTAACAATTAATTTAATTTTATCGTGAGTAAGTTCCTAGGTATTTTAAATTTGTGCCAGCTTTTCGATACAATGTCCTAATGAGATCTCTTGATCGACCAATTCCCGTAAAATTATTTCAATTTTTATTTGTGTCAATTTTGCTTGTTCGGTTCTCTTTGTGATGTAACAGTTTTTTTTCCACAGAGTAAAATAATAATCACTGTCTTTTTGAAGAGCGTTGAGAAGCACTGCTATGTTAGGTTTTGCTGTAACTTTTTTGTTCAATCTGGAATTCCAGGCCTCCGTCGCGTTGTTCGTTTTATACTTCACATCGAGAAAGCACCATTTATTTGACAGGGAGGATGTAGCTTTTAACCATGTGCTTTCAAAATAACTGTTGAAGTTCATAACCTTTGTGTTGTTGTTCACCATTTCACCGAGTACGTATAGCCAGCCATCAGATACGAATTCGGTGGGTAGGTAAGAAAGCGCCATGCAACGTCTGACATGGCACTTCCATAATTTTAATTTGTATATCTTATGTTTCTTGGCTTTCCTTAACACAGCTTGCTTGAAACGGAACAGACACCCTTGAGTTTTTGCATTGGGAAAAACAGTATTGACAGCAGACATTGCACTGATTTCAAAGTCAGTTGTTACTTTAATTGGTTCAAATTCTGGTACTTGACTTTTACAAAGCCTAAATAAAGTTTCATAGCTACTTTTTTTCTTATCCGGTAAACTGTAGGTATAATATTTATATCATTATCACTAGTACTGCCTAAGTCTACGTGAATGGTATACAATTGTGTGAAAGGAGGAACAGCACACTTAAAGGTGCCATCACAGTATATGTATTTAGCGTGCCGCAGTACCTCTCGGCCTTCTTTGCTACAAAACACTAATATCCTTGTATATTTTTCCATATAGTCCGCCAACAACAAGTGTTTAAATTTTCCGAGAATACATATGTCTTTTAATTTAAGAAAACGTAATTTGCTTGTACCCAATGACTTGTTTCGGTGTTTATAAAAAGTTTTTTTTATGTTGTTAAACTCTGGCATTTTTTAAAAATGCTAAGTTCAGAAAATTTCATTTCCTCAATAACATCTGAATATATTGTTGGCATAGGTGTAAGTTCATTACATGCCCTTTGTAAACAACTGTTTATTTTTTCTTTCACCACATTTCTGGCCTTGTCAGGTTTACAAGTGTGGAGCTCTTCTTTTATTATAATAGAATTTTCATTCACTACTAACTTTGCCGAGCAACATTTCCTAGACGCACAACGCCATGTTCTATGCCTGTTGTACGTTCCTCTTATGTTATATTTGTAGCCATTGCACAAAAGTATTCGTCCTCCTCTTTGCGAAGTAATTATAGTTAACTTATGACCCTTGCTTGATAAAGGTTCACAGCTAATGACAAAAAAAAACAAAATGATTAAAAGGAATTTTAAATGGTTTCGTTTCACTGAAATGTATTAAGAAAGTAATGATAAAAATATTAATAAACTTCTTACCTAAAAAGTATGTCACAAATACAGAATAGATGTTATGTAGCTATTTTACTCAGATCACGGAAACGTGTATAATAACTACAATCAATAATATAGGTAATTATAACTGTTATCCTCTTTAAACACAATATTATTATATTTGCTATCACTTTAACAACGCATCAACTGAATGCAATGGGATTTGTAATAAAATATTTCATTTTACCCTCAAAAAGAAAATAAATCAAGATAACAAAATTATATTGATACGTTATTTTTTTCATGTTTAATGATTATTTATTAAAACTAACTTTGCCGAGAGACTAACAAAATTATAGAGATAAGTTATTTTTTTCATGGTTAATGATTATTTATTAAATAATAAAGTATTGTTTAAAAAAAATCTAATACACGTTTTATTACATGAAAGCTGTGGGTAATGTTTTCATTATGTTGGTCAAAATTACTTTTGTCACTAAGAGGCATGGTAATCTAGCCGAGAAATTTAAAAAAATTATGGTGAGATTGCCATCAAAGAAATTTTAAGTTGTAAACTCGCCGATGGTCGAGTTTTCAGCTTGGCGATTTGACACATAACCCAAGTATGGGAACCCCCAAAATTTATTGTTTTTTTTTTTCTATTTTTGTGAGAAAATCTTAATGTGGTTTCATAGAATACATCTACTTACCAAGTCTCAACAGCATAGTTCTTATAGTTACGGAAAAAAGTGGCTGTGTCATACGGACGGACAGACAGACATGACGAATCTATAAGGGTTCCGTTTTTAGCCATTTGGCTACGAAACCCTAAAAAGAGCAAATAATAATGCGATTAACAAATAAGCAAAGGGTAGCAAATATATGGTAATTAAATAATACCACAATGTAATATAATTAAACATAAACATAAACATAAAACATAAACTCACGCCTATATCCCCGAAGGGGTAGGCAGAGGTGCTAGCACCCACATTTCGCCAGTTTATGTTTAGGTCCCAATGTAATAGGTGGCGAGCCTATTGCCATTAACCGGGCACTTATAAACCTGCGATAAATACACACATAACTTCGAAAAGCATCGAAAAGTCATTGGTGTGTGCCATGGTAAAACCTGGGATCGAACCCGAGACCTCGTCTCAGCAGTTCATTACCCATACCACTAGGCTACCGCGGTATAATTAGTCCAGTCAATAAAAGAGTTGCAGAGTCCCCCTAAGCGATGTCTTCGGAAACTTGTTAAGGGTGCATAGGAAGTGACGATTCTAAAAGTCTTGACGTCTTGGAGATCAGCCATAGTGAGGAGGGGGGGGGGGTTGCATAGGTACCACTTTTGGGTTATTTGCTAATTCTCCAACACAAAAAAATATTTTTTTAATTCGAACCAGTATTGGCAGTTACACTCAACAATAATGGCTGTAGAATACAATCTGTTTACTGTGGGTACTTTAGCTAATTTTGCCTTAAAGTGGTCCATCACGAATAACTTTTATTTTCACTTTTCGGGGCGTGTTTCGCGAAAATGGTTAGGAATTCGGAGAAAGTACTGCAATAAAAGTTGCAGATAATTTTATGAGCGTTCATTTAATACTACAATATTTTTTTCTACGAAAACTTGAACCTTTGCGAACCGGAGTGAGGGTTCCTCACCTCCGAGACGTCAGGATTTTTAGTATGTTCACTTCCGATGCAAGGAAGAGTGCTTCTCTACGATCTGAGTGGCATAAAAAAAAACGACTGACTGGGAGGCGTCTCGTCTTCATAATTTAATATAGTCTAGATATTTGAATAGATTTTTTATTAATTTCCATACAAAGACCATCACAGAAGCAAAGAGAAATCACTTAAAATTCGACTTGAAGAAAGTTTTCTATACACAAAGCAACATTAATACTCGCCAAGTACATTGTCGAGCAGTAAACGAGCCAATCAAGTTCCATTTCGAAATAATGACATGCTCATGTCGTTATGGTTTAAGAGCCAGTGAACCCCAGAACTGCGCCATAATATAAAGACTGATTTTGTTTTGTAAGTGCACCACAGTAGGTTAGGACATCAGACTTCACTAAAACCTTCGTGGTATAAGACAACAACACCTACAAGTGGAAGACTCGTATGGCGAAGCGGTAGAGCATTCCACTACTATGTTAGAGGTCGCGGGTTCGATTCCCACTCAGTGCAAATATTCATATGCATATATGTGTTTGCATTGGTGTGGGTGTAACTATAACTAATGTATGTGTTTATAACCGCATTCTAGAACCCATATTACAAGATATGCTTAGTTTGGGGTTAGTTGGTCCTGTGCAATAATGTGCTAAAATATAGAAATGAAAAACCGGTACACGTGCTGATCGACGGGCGAGGCTTTGACACAGGTTTTTTACTCATGTTACGTGGTTACTCAGCAGTTGCTCCCGTATTAGTCAAAATAAATTAAATTACGGAAAGAGTGTGCCGACCCTAGACTCCAAAGTGCAAGAGCCATCTGAATCCCAAACCCGGTCACATTCTAGGCGTGCACAACACTTTTTTTATATTTATTCCGTTAATTGATTGGTCCGCTGTATGCTGAGAAGCTAGAGTGAATGCTGAGGATCCTAAACTGGTGGTCCCTACCTTGACGGCCTCAACAGATGCGTTTTCACGCCCTGCTTGAAGAACCTGGGATTGTAAGAAGAAGGCACGCGCATTCCAGCTCTTTATCATGTGACTAAGAAAGGAAGCACCGAACCGCAGAGTTCAGGATGGTAATATTGTTTCTGCTATGTACGGGTTGGCTGCGATCAGTCTAGCACGTGTTCATTAATCCGCAAGTGTACCGGCTTACACGTGAAGTAGGCTTTTCTTTGCCATTGATGGGTAAACAAACTTTCACGGGCCATTTTGGTCGACTGCTATATGGTATGGTTTCGCGAGCTGGTATCCGCAACTCCACGACAAGGCGCGGTTTTTGCGTGAGGGTGGGCATTTCACTCGATCCACCCCAACTCATTGAAGAACGCCAGCAGGCTATTCACGCTGCTGGCAATCTCCCGGAGCGTACCTGTATTTCCGAAGTACTTAACCCTGTATGTGGCGGTTGCAGGGCAGTGTAGGAGCACGTGTGCCGCTGTTTCTTCCTCTCTCATGCAGGCTCTGCAGAGAGGGCTGTCGGTGATTCCTAAAATAAAAAGGTGTTTATTGAAGGAGCCGTGCCCCGTGATGGCAGCTGTGGCCGTGCGCAGTTGCCGTTTGGTCAGTTGTCGAAAACGCCTGGTCAGTCTATTTTCAAGCACGGGGAGTGCTTCCCTCGCCTGTCTGCAAACTTCCAGATTTGTCCAATAGCTGTTGTGTTGATCTCTCGTTCGTTTGTTTACTATAGTTCGTAGGTATGCAAAGGGGATCGGTATTATGGGCTCAGGTCCCATTACCACCATGTCAGATCCTCTCCTGGCAAGCTCATCTGCTGTATCATTGCCGCGCGAGCCGCTGTGGCCCTTAATCCATTGCAACGTTATGTTGTTGGAATGGCCTATTTGGTTCAGTTTACGATGGCACTCCAAAATTAGTCCCGAGTTTATAGTGTGGCTGTTTAAAGCTTGCAGCACGGCCATGCTGTCGGAGAGTATGCGTATTGAGTGGCCTTCCACTCTCCTGGCCATTACCGCTGAAGCTGCCAGGGTAATCCCCATGCATTCAGCTTGAAATACTGTGTTATGGGTCCCCAGCGGTGTTGAAATGGATACATTAAGGTCCTCCGAGAAAACGCCGGCCCCGGTGCCTGTTCCAGTTTTTGATCCATCTGTGAAAATGCGTAATTCCGTTGGGCATAAAGCCTCACAGCGGTGGTCCTCATGAAGTTGGATCTTGTATTTTTTGTCGAAAACGTATTGTTTGGGTACACATTGGGTAACATAACATATAACATAAACTCACGCCTATATCCCCGAAGGGGTAGGCAGAGGTGCTAGCACCCACATTTCGCCAGTTTATGTTTAGGTCCCAATGTAATAGGTGGCGAGCCTATTGCCATTAACCGGGCACTTATAAGCCTGCGATAAATACACACATAACTTCGAAACGCATAGAAAAGTCATTGGTGTGTGCCATGGTAAAACCTGGGATCGAACCCGAGACCTCGTCTCAGCAGTCCATTACCCATACCACTAGGCTACCGCGGCTAATAATCGATAGTATTGTGTAATTATAAACAATAAATGTCAGGCTTTATACTGTAATGTAGGTCTGGTATTCACTGGCTCTTAGACTATAACTTCAATTTGTAATTCTATATACATAAATTATGTTCGTTCACTTGAAGACTCGCATAGACGAATGCCAAATTATGTAGATATAATCCACCATCGTACGGGAGGTGTCATCTCCTGAATTAATTTGTTTGATCAAATTTGTAATCAAAGTTTGTTTGTCTGTTAGTGATTTTGGTATCAGCTCTATTCGCTTACACAATACTTACCTATGTGATTTATGTTGCTTTGAACCGATTTCAAAGAAGAAAAACATCAATGTCCACAACAAGACTTGAACCCACGACAGTTTCTATTGAGAATGCTGTGTTAACTGAGCTTTCTGGACCTGTTCTGCATAGTTAAAATTTTCGTTCATATTCGTCTTAAACCGATATAAGAGGACTTGCATCACTATTTTAATTTCGTGAAATATTAATATTAAAAAAACGTTTAAAATCATTGTAATATCATTCTCCTTATCATGTTGCCTTACTTTAACGTGCGGTTTTAGTCGGTGCAAGCCCGACATAACCGCCCCCGCTGGCCGGCGGGGGGGTATCCGAAGGGATTTCCGCACGATAAAAAAAAAAAAAAAAAAAAAAAAAAAAAAAAGGTATGTCTCGTCCATATTCATCTAAGGCGACGGCCGGCGGCGCCCTGCACCGCAAATATAAGGCTATCTACACACCAAAGCCGGCGGCACAAGCCAGCGGCATTGCGGCTTACGCCCCCGGGCTTGTATTACATTTAATCGTACTGGAACAAAACGCAATACAAGCCCGGCGGCACAAGCCAGCGACAAAGTCCGCCTCCAGGCTTGCGGTTTTGGTGTATAGATACAGCTGTATGCCTTGCCCGGCGGTTTAAGCTAGCGGGCCGGCCGCTTTGGTATGTAGACAGCCTAAAAAGGCATGAAGCATAAGGCATAATTAAAGCCAAATCGCGTCTACACCTTAGCCGTACTACGCGAGTTCTACTCCCGTTCATCGTCTTATGTGTTTTCAGTAAAATTCACGCCTGAGGTGGGGTTACCTGTCACAGATATATTCACGACGTAACCCAACTTGGGCGCCTGCAACGGACGTTCTCGTTGGGTTTTGTTTGGTTTCCGGGCTTTTACGAGAGCGACTATCGTCTGAACTCCTGAGGAGGAAAGCCTGCGTCGGAGCCTCGTCTGTTGTTTAGCAGTTGCATCGGGACTGATGTGCTTTTGAATGCTTTTCATTGAAATAAAACTATTTTTAACGGATTCTATCTCGATTTATTTAATGTCATTTTATATTTTACATTGATCCCGACGTTTCGGTTGCTTTTCAGCAGCCATGGTCAGCGGTTAAAAATATAAAAAATAGTTTTATTTCAATGTGTGACATTCGCGTAAACTTCCGACAATATAATGCTTTTCATTTTAAATAAACAATTATTAGGTACAATATAATTTCCATTCATGTGTCAAGTATAATTTAATGTAAAATAATATTCACAATGCATTCAATTATTGTTTGACGTTCATTATGTGTGAAACAATGGGTGTAAAGCGTTAACTGCATTATTGGTCTGGTACGTTATGAATGTATGATCCATGTGTCAAGCGTAGTGAAATTACGACTTCGAGTTGGTTTAATAAAAATATTAACTAGATTTTTTTTCTGGTGGTCTGGTGATCTGGTGGTAGAAATTTGATGACACAAATTTGTCACAAAATTCGGCGGGGTGGGTACCACTGTGCACGATTGCGAAAAACCCTCCATAGTAATCAAATTTCGGTTTGATTGCGTTCAGGGGTCAGCAAGTGCATAGCCGGGCAGGGGGATTGTGGTCGCAGCACTAGTGGGACCGGTGGGTGTCACGCGGTGCTGCGACGACAATGATCTTTTGATGAGGCCGTCAGGCTGAGTGCCACCATTGTTAATTTATTTTATTTTATTAGGAAAACAAACAGTATCTTACAACTAATTGACGACTGTTAAAACAACTGTAAACCATTTACGTGTTTTCGCATGTGCATATTTAGTGCTTGCTTATAAAAATGTATGTTTTTGAAACATTTAAAAACATTACACAACTTCACGCCTGCATCCCCGAAGGGAATTCGCCAGATGTGTTGAACATTTATACATAAAAAAATAAATAAAAGAATCAATAAAAAAATACAGTCAGAGAACCGATTCGAACCACTTCTTGGAGATAAAGCGACTATAGGAGGATGGACTTGTGTTAAACAGATCTAATTCCGAATGGTTTCCCAATTTATTGGTACAGTCAGCTGCTCTTACAAGAAATGAGCCATTTCGGTAATTAGTGGTACCTCGTGGGACGTGAAGCGGAATTTGTAACCTAACAGATCTTGTAGGACATGGTACGTGTATGTAAAGGTGACCCTCTTTCCAGAGACTTTACCTTCAGCTTACCATCAGGCGAGGTGAAGTCAAATTGACGTGTCCTAAATATAAAAAAAAATAAAAAATAATAATCAATGCACTTTAGGAGACCTACCACATGAGCTTCTATGAAACGTACAACCCAATTCTGGGCCCACACGAAACACGAACGTGAGAAGTACCATTAAGGTAGCGTGAAGTTCCGAGGGGGCCATCTCGAAACCGGTGATTGGTAAGCCGGGGTGCGAAGGAAACGCCTTATGGGCAACCTTACACCCCGGTGTCTGAAGGCGACCCTGAAGCAGGGGGGGGGGTGATTTCGGGGAGATTTCCGCACGAAAAAAAAGGCACCAAGGGGATTTCCGCATGAATTTCATTCGGATTTCATTCTTTCGGTCGGGACAATAAAGTTTGTTCAGTGAACGACGATATCAAGTAGGTTTTCGTTTATAGTATATTTCTATTAAGAAATGAACTATTATAAACCTCTGCCTACCCCTTCGGGGAAACAGTCGTGATGTAATGTTATGTTATGTTTATAAACCAACATATTATAACATACGAATGCGTCTGCGTTAAATTCGGAATAGCTCAAGGAATGTTTACTTCTGCAGTTTCGACCCCAACATGTAACTATTAGGTTACCTAGTTCATTGTTATATTTCAATCATTTATCATGAAGAAATATATGTTTACGTGTAATATCGAAATAAATTCTTCTTATTTCCCTAATATAATAGCATAATAATATTTGTTATAAAAGGTTGAGTTTCAAATCAACTATCATGTACACGTTTTTTTTTTATTTAGTAATCCAATTTCGGTTCAGGGGTCAGCAAGCAAGTACATAGCCGGGCAGGGGGTTTGTGGTCGCAGCACTAGTGGGACCGGTGGGTGTCACGCGGTGCTGCGACGACAATCCTCTTCTGATGAGGCCGTCAAGCTGAGTGCCACCATTGTTAACATGGTACGCGTATGCAATGGTGACCCTCTTTCCTGAGACTTTACCTTCAGCTTACCATCAGGAGAGGTGAAGGCAAATTGAGGTGTCCTAAATATTAAAAAAAGCGGCATGATTTATAGTCCGAACGTTGAGCTTGTCGGAGTTCTATCAAACTGCAGAATGTTGGGATGATCTGCTTTTTAATAATAAAGGAATGATCAATAATAGATTTGGTCGATTTTACCCTGCTGCTCCTATCACGCTTATAATAGCGTGATGATATATAGCGCAGTTTATGACCATAACCTAGAAGAATGTTCATGCAACATTTCAGCTGAACCTGTTCAGCGGTTCTAAAGTAATGCTCGGACATCGATGATAAAACATAGACAAACAGACAAAAATTCTAAAAATCACATTTTTGGCATCGGTATCGTCCTAGATAACATAGCAATTTTTTTTTTAATATTTAAAGTACACTTTTCACTTCGTTACGATTTTTAGGGTTCCGTTGCCAAATGGCAAAAAACGGAACCTTTATAGATTCGTCATGTCTGTCTGTCTGTCCGTCCGTATGTCACAGCCACTTTTTTCCGAAACTATAAGAACTATGCTGTTGAAACTTGGTAAGTAGATGTATTCTGTAAACCGCTTTTAGATTTTTACACAAAAATAGAAAAAAACAATAAATTTTGGGGGTGTTCCAAAGTGGTAAAATGTGTCCCCCCCCTCCCCCTGTCACTTCTAAAATAAGAGAATGATAAAACTAAAAAAAAAAATATTATGTACATTACCATGTAAACTTCCACCGAAAATTGGTTTGAACGACATCTAGTTAGTAGTTTTTTTAATACGTCATAAATCCGCTATTTACATTTCATTGATTCAAGTCAAATATAAAAAAAATATTTGCTGCTACGGAACCCTTCATGGGCGAGTCCGACTCGCACTTGGCCGGTTTTATTATAATATATGTATACGTAGAATCAGATAGATAAACATTAGACCTTTTGAAATTAGTCGTATAGTATCGAGTCTTCATTATCTGTCGGCTGCGGGACTTATAATTATATTTTCTTGTGGGCTTTTTTTTCTTTTTTTTACGTGCGGAAATCCCTTCGGATACCCCCCCGCTAGCCAGCGGGGGTGGTTATGTCGTGTCTCGACTAAAACCGAACGGTGTCCTCCCCAAGTGTCAAGTGTCCGTTGCCGGGCACCCCGGGTAAGCCCTCGGAAGGATAACCCCAGGGTTGCCGGCGGACCTTGGCCGCCACCGCGGCCTCGCCTGGTGGGGTCGGGTTTTATCCCGCTTCGATGAGTTGGCAGGCGTGTGTAGGGCACACACGACACGCCTCCGCACCGGCCTGCTTCTGTAAGGACGGCGAGTCGGCCAACTGCCGTCCTCAGGCCCCGATCATGGAGGTCGGTAGTCTCGGGCGTAGATGAGTCTGCGGCGTCCTAGCCGCAGACTACGAAACACGGGGGGCAGGGTTCTCTCCCGCTCCCTCTCCGCCGTCTCTTTCGCGTGCATTACCTGCTTGCAGAAAGAGGCAGCGGCGTGCCACTTGCTCCCGTCGGAGACCACGGCCCTCACCATGGTCTCCAACGAGAGAACGTCCACGCCCAGGACCGCAACGAGATACCGGCGTTGACTCGCCCACGCAGGGCACTCCACCAACGTGTGGAGCGCCGTGTCTTCACCAGGATCCTCGCAGTGCTGGCACTGCGGCGTTGTCTCCCGGTGGATGCGCCACAGATACACCGAAACACCCGTGTCCGGTAACCATCTGGCACATCCGGTAGGAGAGGTCCCCATGGTCCCTCTCCAACCACTCCTTCATGATTTCATGTGGGCTGTCAAAATTCCGAAATTTGCGGTCTTCGGGTGGTTTCATGGTCGGGTCTAGGCTGAATGATCGGCGGTCCGATATATAATCGAATATAACTGAAAAATTGAAAAAAATACATGGGTGTTTTAAAATGAACGATTCTGAATACAATTTTTTTTGGAATTCTTGTCAATTTGTCTATTTATCTGTTTGGCTGTTCGGTCGTGATAGAAGCAAAAGCAACTGAACGGATTTTAATGCGGTGTTTTCCATTGGAAAGGTGTTGATCAGACTTAAAACCAGCCATGTTAATTGCAATTGGTTAAGTAAAATGAAAATGTCAACCAACCGTGCAGGCAGAGCCGCGGCCAGTAGCTAGTAATGTATATGTACTAGACCGTAAATCCAATTAACTCATTCAACTAAATAATACCCTGGAGAACAACGGCTAATGTGTCGTATTAGAGGCCTTTGAGAAGCAGTGGTGCAAACAGATGAGAAACTTACGATCCCATATAATCAGATTTGTGGTAGGCAGAAACATATATGCCATTTACATTTTTATTCCCATGTTAAAGGGGTTGATCGTAAACCGTCAAACAAGCATTAGTAGTGCTTAGAACTTTTGAATATGAATAGCGCTGAATTTGCTCCGGGAATCAATTGAACGAATCGAGCCACACACAAATATGAAAGCTACGTGTCATAGGAACTGTTATGTGGGTAGCTACGAATAGTTTCTACTTCTCCTTGTAAATAGTTGAGCTGAGTGAGACGAAGTCGAGCGAAAGCTCCTTATACCAGACTTCAGGATTTTCTTTGTCACAGGTCTCCTCCTAAACTACTAATCCAATCAGTACTAAATTTGGCATGATTAAAGAGGTCAATCATAGGAAGGTTTATGGATATATTTTGAAAAATTAATGCTACAACAGAGGAATGATCACCGTTAAAAAAATTCCAGATGCAATTACATAATAACCGCTCGAGACACTGTGACCAAACTTTACACGCTCAGAAAGCATGTCCAGAGTTGTGACTTTCAAAAAGAATTTTCAAAATCGGACTTGCCACGGAGGAATGATCACTGTTCAAAATTTTCAAAATCTGATTCCGCAATAGCGGTCAAATCTCACGATGTCTCACTCAGCTCAACATTGCAAGCAGCGATTCGCCTTGCAGACCTAGTTATAAGTATATCGAAATAAACAGTATGACCGGCAATCTATATGTATCTACATCTATACTATTTTAAGTTTTATTTTTTAATTGTTGGTAGAAATTTGATGAAATTGACACAAATTTGTCACAAAATTCGGCCGGGTGGGTACCACCGTGCACGATTGCGAAAAACCCTCCATAGTAATCCATTTTCGGTTTGATTGCGTTCAGGGGTCAGCACGTGCATAGCCGGGCAGGGGGATTGTGGTCGCAGCACTAGTGGCACCGGCGGGTGTCACGCGGTGCTGCGACGACAATCCTCTTCTAATGAGGCTGTCAAGCTGAGTGCCACCATTGTTAACATGGTGCGTGTATGTAATGGTGACCCTCTTTCCTGAGACTTTACCTTCAGCTTACCATCAGGCGGGGTGAAGTCAAATTGACGTGTCCTAAATATAAAAAAAAAAATTGTAAATTAGTTGTCACTGTACATTAGAGATATTTAAAAAAATACTAGGGTTATGTTGAATGATCGATTATAACACATTTTTTTTTGGCATTCTTGTCTGTTTGTTCGCTATAGACGCAAAAACTACAGAAAAGATTTTGATGCGCTTACAGTTTGTTAGAAAGGTGTCAGTCAGACTTAAAATCTGCTGTATGTTTGATTGTAATTGCTTGAGTAGAATCGGAGATATAACCAAAAAACGATAACTCACCTCCGCGCAGGCGGAGCCGCGGGCATCAGCTAGTGATAAATAAGTCTAGAATAAATGCTATCACGCAAAGTTTGTTTCTATTCACTCCGCACATATACCCTACAAATGTGGCACCACCAAGAAATGGAAAGTGGGATTATGCCACCTTACCAGGTCGTGAGTTATTTGTCTACTTGTCCGCGTACCTCTAGCGTAGCAAAATATCAGAGAGAATGCCCGAGTTCACGTATAAACGAACTACGAGCGCGTGCGCAAAAATATAATGTCGCGGCAATATTGTGTTGTGGATGGCTGCAATAGCCAGAAACTTAAATTTAAATCTAAATGACGGTATGTTTTTTTTTTTAAATAAATATTCTACGACATTCTACACAGCGCTCTCTAGACCCAAAGTAAGCATAGTGTAACTAGCTTGTGTTATGGGTTCCAGAATGCGGATAAACATACTTATAACTTTTTTTTTTTTGTAAATACATACATTATATAGAAACACCCAGTCCAATTCCCGTCCAACTGAGCAGTTCGATTGGGGAAGTACCTCTGCCCTACAGAATACAGCGGGCATAATAACCTCGTGTTGTGTTCCCGGCGGTGAGTAGGGTAGCCAGAGCTCACTTAGAGTTTTTGTGCTGTCAGAGGGAAGAGTCTTCCTACTGACAGCACAAAAACTAAAAAAGAAGGGAGAGGCGGGAGTGGCCTTTGGTCTTCCCGGAAGACTAAAGGCTATTCCTGCTTTGCAATTTCTTTTTTTTTTAGGGTCGGCAGCGCGAGTGTGACGCCCCTGGTGTTGCACACGTCCATAGGCCACGGTGACCGCTTCCCATCAGGTGGGCCGTGAGCTTGTCTGGCACCTGAGTGGTATAAAAAAAAAACTAGTATTGATTTTTTCTTTTAAATTGCCGAAACAGGAAGCAAGGTCAATGTTTTCATTGCTATTTATTTATTTGGTTAATATTTTTATTTGGTTTCAATTGCACAGAATGTTGAACGTTAAATAAGTACCTAGCTAATCTAGTAGGTAAATGGTTTATGTAATTTGGTACTTTTGTCTGCTTAGTATAAGTAGGTACAGTAGGGATTATGCACAACCCTAGCACGTTTGGTCAGTGACGTAAGCAGACAACGCGGTCCGCACAGCATTCTCAACTCTCCGTGTGTGGTGAAAGGTGTATTTTTGCTTGCAGTTAACCCGATGTAAGTTGTATAAGACTGTTTAGGTAATTATCGGGTAGGTATTTTCACTTTGGTTCGAGAGTGATGTATCTGTTACGGTAGTAATGATTATCTTATCTGTGACCTTACCTTCAAGCCGATACACCTGTTGGTTGACGGACGAGGCTCTGGCGCAGGTTTTCCTTTCAGGGTTGAGGGGTCGACGGCAATCGCTCCTGTAAGAGCCAAGATAAAAAACCCAGATTTGTGGCAGCATTGCTTTTCAGTTTTTTTTTATACCACTCAGGTGGCAGACAAGCTCACGGCCCACCTGATGGGAAGCGGTTACCGTAGCCTATGGACGTGCGCAACACCAGGGGCGTCACCTCACGCTGCCGACCTTGTAAAAACCTTCTAATGCCAAACTCTTGAACGTTCTTAAGTCGTTCAGAATTTACCAAAGATTAAGTCCAAAGATAAGAGTCGCCAATGTTTTCACACACAACATTGACGATGTATTAGCACCAGAGCACGCGTGTGGCATCGATAATGTTTGCATTTACATATTTGACTAGCCCGCGACTTCGTCCTCGTGGATTTAGATTTTTGGGGTTTTTAGGTAGATTTCGATGAAATCGATCTACCTATAGGTTTCTTGACTACTGTCGAATTTAAAAAAAAAATCTTCATAGGAGGTCTAGTTATGACCCCCTGAGTCCGAAATTGCCACTGGTCAAAAAGTTTATATATATATATATATGTATGTATGGTTCCACTTCCCAAAATTTGCGGCACCCTCACGGTCGCATTTTTGCCCCGATCGCTTTCCAACTGCGGTCAAAAATTGCTTGGGTGTAAACTTAGTTTAAGTTCGTGAACGGGTGGAATCCGGCCTAAGGGGACGGTAGGGCCTCACTTTTTGTGAAATCAGTTTTTCCTCAAAATTTCACGTTCCATGAAAGATATTCTAACCGTTCTAATTTTATCTCATAGTATACATGAATACCAACAACTTTTAATTATAAACCTATAAGATTAAAACTTTAACTAAAAGTGGAGTGGGGAAAAACCAAAATTGTTCGGGAAAAAAATCATAACTTCTAACCGGTGAACATTCTTGCCGTCGGAAACATTTTTAATCGATAGGCCATTTTTAAGTCTAAAATAAATGTCTAAAAAGTTTTTGGCTAAAAGTTACCGTTTTCGAGAAAAAAAATTAAACATGTTAAAAAATAATATTAATTGCTTCACGAAATCTACCCTGTGCGTTCCCCCTGCGGGAAAAAATTTTTGAACCCAATTATTTTTCTAAAATTAAAGTAACCTATGTTACGATTTGTAACATTACCTATCTGCCAGCGAAAGTCCCGTCAAAATCGGTCCAGCTATTTCAGAGATTAGCCGGAACAAACAGACAGACAGACAGACAAAAATTGTAAAAAACGTTATTTTGGTGTACGTACCGTATATATATTCATCTAAATGTAGTAAAAAACGGTTATTTCAATATTCAATTAGCCTATTGCAGTCCACTGCTGGAATAGGCCTCTCCCATTTTACGCCATAGCACCCGATCCTCCGCCTTGCGCACCCAGTCTATCCCAGCTACCTTTTTCAAGTCGTCCGTCCATCTTGCTGGGGGACGTCCTACCTTCCGTTTACCGATTCGTGGTCTCCACTCTAGGACTCGTTTGGTTGTGGCTTCTTATCATGGGAGGGTTTTAGCCTGCTACTGCCACGCTGGCCAGACAGGTTGTTAGAGGGTTTAGATTCGAGTTTTCCTTCTCTTAGGTCAATTCGAACTTAGCAGAATATCAGCCTGAAGCAGCAACACCTCTCCTTAGGGAAGGAGAGGAGTTGCCGCTTCCGTTGCCCAGGGTGCACCACAGGGAGATTTTCTAGCACACATCACCCCATTACAAACAGACACTCCAATTTTATTTATATGTATAGATGTATAGATGACAGTATTCCTGTTCATTGATATTCTGAACCCATGAATATCGACGCCAAGTAACAGTATTTGAACTGTTGCGTTCCGTTTGGTGAGTGAGAGTGCCGGAGCCCAAACTCCTTTCCCATCCCCTCCCAAGCTCCTTTCCTATCCTTTCCTTTACAGGGTGAGCAGCGCGAGTGTGACGCCATTGGTGTTGCACACGTCCATAGGCCGCAGTAACCGCTTCCCTTCAGGTGGGCCGTGTGCTTGTCTGCCACCTTAGTTGTATAAAAAAAAATGTACGGAATTTAAGTTCCTATTCTGTTTAATGTTAACTTTAGACATGCTACTTAATGACTTGCTAACTATGATTTTAATTAGGTTTACGAGTTAACTCGATTGGAAGTATTTAGTTAAGCATTTTTTGTAGGGTTTGTCACAATGGATCAGGATATTAGACTGATTTTATAAGTGATTAAGACGTGAATTATACAGCAAAGGTAAGCTTTAGGCGACCACCTTCGCCACGCCTTTTCTGTGTAATTTACGAAGTTTCTCTTTAGTACATTTTGTACAGAAATATTTTGAAGCGCAGGCGTCTATGCCACGCCTTAAGCCCGCCTTAATATTATGCCTCTATATACCTCTATATACCTTATCGATTTAATTCAGGCATAAGACAAATCGTAGCATTTAGTAACGAGATCCATTTTTACTTAGAATAATATTATATTAGTGCTGACTGATTATTTAACCCGTTGCTATATAATAAAATAAAAAAACCTCGCGTGACATGTTGCTGAAGAGTAACTAATAATGACAGCTTCGGTGGTGTAGCAGTAGTGCATTCGACTGCTACGACAGGGGGCGCGGGTTCGATTCCTGCTAAGTGCATTTTTTTTATCCATAACTTTGTCTATTTGCGTTGGGCTGGGTGTTTCTATGTATAATATGTATATGTATACACAAAAAAGTATTTTGTAGGTGGTAGAGTCAAGCAACAGTCATTTTGGCCGTTGCATGAATGAGCCGACTCGACCGGGGAAGCATCACCCTCTCACAGAATATCGACGCCAAGTTACAGTATTTGAACTGTTGAGTTCCGTTTGGTGAGTGAGAGTGCCGGAGCCCAAACTCTTTTCTCATCCTCTCCCAAACTCCTTTCCCATCCCCTCCCAAACTCCTTTCCCAACCCTTTCCTTTACAGGGTCGGCAGCGCGAGTGTGACGCCACTGGTGTTGCACACGTCCATAGGCCGCGGTAACCGCTTCCCATCAGGAGGACCGTGCGCTTGTCTGCCACCTTAGTTGTATAAAAAAAAAAAAAAAATCCACATTCTGGAACCCATAACACAAGCTAGTTAAACTATGCTTACTTTTGGACTAGAAAGCGCTGTGTAGAATGTCAAAGAATATATAAAAAAATCGAGATCAGTGGAAATTATAAAATAAATCGCGAAAGAGTCGATTGAAAATGGTTTTACTTCAAAAACTTCACTGGTTTTGAACACGTAATGAATTTCGGTCTATGAAGTACATTTCTTGAAGCAAAACTTATTTTTATAAAACAAGGTACATCTTAATTGGGGTGTGTGTTGGGTAACCTCCTCGAGTGTCGCTCCGATTCCGATCCCGCTGCAGTCCGGGGAGAACGGAATCGGAGCGGCCGGTACACCCTGGGCGGCGGTCAATGGCTTCCCCTTCATAGGGTTGGCATTGATCGTCGGCCAATACCCAACGTGGCGGGAACACATCGCTCTCCGTACTCCTCTGCTTTCAGAGGAGACAGGATGAGCGATGCTGTTAGTGGTGAGATGGCCCAGGGTCAGTCGGGGTGCGAGGGATATGCTCTATGGGTAACCTTACACCCCGGCGTCTGAAGACCCGAGACGGTTTTAGTCGGTGCAGGCCCGACATAACCGGTATCCGAAGGGATTTCCGCACGAAAAAAAAAAAAAAAAAAAAGGTACATCTTAATTTGTTTCTTTCTTCAGAGAGATGTACGAGTATAGTCTACAATTATTTATTTATAATTTATTTATATATTTTGTCTGCTTACAGATATTTGATAAAGTTCTGTTTCTATTTGTCTTAATTCTTTATTGTACACAAAAATAGACATAAATGTAGGTATATATTACATGTAAAATAAATTATTTACAAAGGTGATCTTAACTCTTAGAGCTTTATCTACCAGCAAACCTTTGAGCAGAAAAAATAACAGAGCGAATCATTTGTCATTTATTTTTTAAATGCATTTTAATGTAATTTGGTTATTGGTTTCCGAAATAAAAAAATTAAAGGATTGGTTATGATTTCTGAATATTTCGCTTCTATTGATAATTAATGTTATTTTACTTCGAATATTATATGTATTGCAGTGTATACTTTAGCAGTTTTCATCGATCCAATGTTGCTCTAGTTATTATACTTCTTGTTCCAAATAAAAGTTATTTATTACGATGAGAACGACACAGTAATGTCAAATTATTCTAGTTCTAAATAATAAACCGTGAGTTAAGTTTCCTCTGTAAAGTTTTTGACAAACTAACACAACATTTCTGAACAAGGGCCATCAGACCGAAAATGCACTATCCACTTCACAAGCATTGTTCCATACGCAATAAACACCCGGTATTAGTTCAACGTGCCTTATGAATACACACCTACATGGTCCCACACGGTCCACATTACATTCAGACGAATTCCTCGAAACAGAATGCTTTGAATTTAAAGCTGGCTGAGTCAGTGTAGGCTCAAGGGAATACCATTTCAAGTCTCAGCTGCCAGACTGGTAAATTGACAAAGCTTAATATTACTTATGTTATAAATTAAAGAAGCAGCGATAGCCCAGTGGCGTACGTAACGGACTAACGAGACGAGGTCTCGAGTTCGATCCCCAGTCGCCTCGGGCACATACCTCTGACTTTTCGTAGTTATGTGTGTATTAAAAATGTTAATTATCGCTCGCTTAGTAATGTGCCCGGTGGATGACATAAGGCTCGCCCCCTATTACATTGGGCCCTATACATAACTGGCGAATCGTGGGTGTGTAATACACCGCTGCCAATCCTTTCCGCATATTTCACTTTGTTTACCTAGGTACCTGGTGATTTATTTCCGAGGTGATCAAAGTAGACTAATCAATTCCACTTTGTTCATCTAGGTGATATCACCCAGGTGAACATAGTGGAATAATCCACCCCTTCGGGGATACAGGCGTGAATGTTATGTATGTAATGTTTTTAATAGTCATCATCATCATCTCAGCTTTGTGTCCCGGTCACATCCAAACCTTCATCTCGGAGCCCGGGATCCGTTTCCCGGCTTTACTTCCTCCACTTCACACGATCTTGGTCGTCCCTAGCAGTGAAACCATTGATTTTCTATGTCCCGGTCACATCCAAACCTTCATCTCGGAGCCCGGGATCCGTTTCCCGGTTTTACTTCCTCCACTTCACACGATCTTGGTAGTCCCTTGCACTGAGACCATTATTTTCTAATAGTGAATATTATATGATCGAGTATACTCTAGGAACGCGGTAGCGTATCCAGCCGAGTTCAAAGAAAAAGATACTGGCTACGCAGTAGCCGTGTGCATATTTACACGAACTATTTCGAGCTACTTCTGATTCTACATTACAATATAGACCACAAACTTAGCTGACCGTATTCAACATGTATCAGATTCTGCTTGCAGCATAAATGTGGTCACATATACGAGTATGTAACCACGAACTGCCGACACATAAAGTACATTTTCCATTTTCAATCTAAGTCCATTATTCAAATTACTAAGTACTACAGGTAGATGAAAGGACGTTTCGTTCATGTATTTTAATTTACAATTCCGGTCAAACAAAACCTATTCCTTCGCCATCGGAATATCAGCGCTGCTCATCATATATATATATATATTATATATATTTGTTGTTACCTATTATTATGGTTAGCCGCGGTAGCCTAGTGGTATGGGTAATGGACTGCTGAGACGAGGTCTCGGGTTCGATCCCAGGTTTTACCATGGCACACACCAATGACTTTTCGATGCTTTTCGAAGTTATGTGTGTATTTATCGCAGGCTTATAAGTGCCCGGTTAATGACAATAGGCCTATTACATTGGGACCTAAACATAAACTGGCGAAATGTGGGTGCTAGCACCTCTGCCTACCCCTTCGGGGATATAGGCGTGAGTTAATGTTATGTTATGTTGTTACCTATTTGTGCATGTCCTTAATAAACTAATTTTCTTTCTTTCTTTCTATCTATTAGTTTTAGGCAACACATCATGTTTTAAACGACAATATTTCATAGATTTGAATACGTTTAGACTGCATAGTGTCATAATCATCATCACAGCATCCGAAACTTGTATTTTGGAGCCCGGACTCCATTGGCTTGTCTCAGATCTCCCAAGTTCCAACTCTGACAGGATAACCTGCGCCAAAGCCTCGTTTGTCAGTGAGTAGGTGTACCGGTTTGCAGATGAGGTTAACTTGAGCCTCGAAGATCTTATACCCTCAATTAATAAGTCACAGTTTTATGAAACTCATTCTAGTCACTGGGTTTAATGTTGTAACCTCTAAATTATGGCTATTCGCTTCGCTCGTATATGCGGCATAGCCGTTTGTTGGTGGCTGAACACCTCCGTAACCACTCGCGCGATCTTGACCAAATTTATCACGGTGATAGTGTGGACACTGAGGAGTGTTTTGAAGCGAGATGGTTCATATCCGATGTACCATTGAGGAATAATCACCGAAAAACAGTTTCACGAGTGCGCGGCCTTAGCTAAGCGCGCGACCGTAGTAAAATGTCTTATTTTCAAGTGAGAGTCCTGCTCGCTCAGCTCAATTTATTTCAATCGCACACTGCACTGAATTCCTAGTACTTTTATGCAAAACATTCGTGTGTAAGTTAAATAAAAATATAAATTACGTAAAATACATGCTATTTATGGCAATACTCTGCGGGCTGTAATTATTTTCATATCAACACTGCAGTAGCTTACTACCGAAGGTCAGTTTTGTGAATGTATGGGTAAATAGAAAATAGCACGTAATATTAAATTGTTAATTTACACCGGTTATAATTATTGGTGGACTTAATCCTCATAATGATAATTCACTGAACTTGACGGCCTCGGTGGCGTAGGCGGTAGCACATTCGACTGGAACGACAGGTGTGGGTTTGATTCCCGCTCAGTGCAAATATTTTTATGCATGAATATGTCTATTTGCATTGTTTTTTTTTTAATATTTAGGACACGTCAATTTGACTTCACCTCGCCTGATGGTAAGCTGAAGGTAAAGTCTCAGGAAAGAGGGTCACCATTGCATACACGTACCATGTTAACAATGGTGGCACTCAGCTTGACGGCCTTATCAGAAGAGGATTGTCGTCGCAGCACCGCGTGACACACACCGGTCCCACTAATGCCGCGACCACAATCCCGGCTATGCACTTGCTGACCCCGGAACGCAATCAAACCGAAATTGGATTACTATGGAGGATTTTTCGCAATCGTGCACGGTGGTACCCACCCGGCCGAATTTGGTCTGGGTATTTCTATGTATAATATGTAGCTATTAACAAAAAAAAAATTATATAAGTATGTTTATCCGCATTCTGGAACCCATAACACAAGCTAGTTAAACTATGCTTACTTTGGGTATAGAAAGCGCTGTGTACTATATCGTAGAATATTCATTTATAATTATTATTTATTATTCAGAATCTTATTTTGTAAGATTCCCATCCGAACCACAAGCGATTTCAAACCAATTATGGAGGTCCAAAAACCACTGACTTCAGTATCACCCCTAAAAACAAACAAAGAAAATATACAATGCTTAGCAATTGCAAAACAAGATACAAAAGAAAACTCCAGCGATTATAAGAAATATTTTATTTATCAACAACGACCTCCATACAAATCATGGGCAAGACCATAGATATAGAGTGGACTAGATAAATAAATCTAATAGGACATTCTACACAGCGCTAGCCAGACCCAAAGTAAGCATAGCTTAACTAGCTTGTGTTATGTATTCTATAAAGCGGGTATACATACTTAGATAATTTTTAGGGATTTTCTTTAGAAAAGCCCTATTGCTACCGAGTTGTCGTCGACGTCGTCGTTGAAAATTTTCTGTCACGGTTTTGGGTATGAAGGAAATGAGCTATCGAGTTGCTGTTTTCGGTAATAGATTCGTGCTGGGGTGAACCATTGCAAGATAAAGAAAAAATCGCAAAAAATCGCTAAATCGAAAATCCCTTGTATTCGGCTGAGCTCGTCTCAGGAATTCAACTTGTTTTTGTAAATACTGTAATGTCCGGCCTCGTTCGAACAGTACAGTTAATTCCCTGGCCATCATGCGTCAGCGATTAAAAATAAATTTGTTTTAAATATAAAATGAGAATAGGAAAAACAATTGGTTTGGCGGACAAGTTGGTGACAGCGGGTGACCGGGGGCGTTGGCCTCGACCTGCCGTACGGAGAGAGTTCCAAGCAAAGTGATTGTAGGCTCAATGTCTGAGCAGAATCCGCGGCCCTCTTCAGTTCGCATATTAAAGTTAAACAAACTCGCGTAAAATCCCCTCAAACTCGCTATAGAAGTTTTATGTGAAAAAATAAATGCTATTTAAAATATAATTACTTGTGTTATCATTTAATTAACACGAGGAGTTGTGACGCCAGACCTCAGGCCGGGACGGTGGGGCGACTAGCGCCCCTCCCCCAAACCGGGGCAAGACGGGGACACCGTGGTTCCCAAACCCGAGGGGGCCATCTCGAAACCGGAGATGGCCCAGGGTCAGTCGGAGTGCGAGGGATATGCTCTATGGGTAACCTTACACCCCGGCGTCTGTAGACCCGAGACGGCATGCGGTTTTAGTCGGTTCAAGCCCGACATCACCGCCCCCGCTGGCACGCGGGGGGTATCCGAAGGGATTTCCACACGATAAAAAAAAAAAAAAAAAAGGTACGTATTATACATAGAGACACCCAAACCAATGCAAATAAACATTTTCATGCATGATAATGTCGGAAGTTTACGCGAATAACATTTAATCGATTCTAATGCGATTTATTTGATGTTATTTTATTATTAAAAGCGGCGATAGCCCAGTGATGTACGCAACGACTACCGAGACGAGGTCTCGAGTTCGATCCCCAGGAGCCCCGGGCACACACCTGTGACTTTTCATAGTTATGTGTGTATTAAAACTGTTGATTATCGCTCGCTTAGTAATGTACCCGGTAGATGGCAATAGGCTCGCCTCCTATTACATTGGGACCTAAACATAACAGGCGAATGGTGGGTGTGTAATATACCTCTGCCTACCCCTTCGGGGATACAGGCGTGAAGTTATGTTTTATTTTATTATTCAGTATAAATAATAAATGTGATTCAGTGTAAATCATAAAATAACATCAAATTAATCGCAATAGAACCCGTTAAAGATATTTCAATATTCATGCATACAAATATTTGCTCTGAGCGGGAATCCAACCCTGACGTAGTTAGTCGAATGCTCTACCGCTATACCACAGAGGTCGTATATTTCGCACAATCTATATTATAACTAAAGAACTTCGATATCGCCAGTCGGTTGTAGAGGCCAGATGTCAATCGCTTCACTTCATTTGCTGCCTAGCATTTTGAAGGCCCTCCGTCCTCCATGAGCGCAGGCCTGGGGGTGGCAGGTGAGGCCGCCTGTCACCCCAGTAAAAGCAGGCCAGGACGGCGGGGCGACTAGCGCTCCTCCCCCAAACCGGGGCAAGACGGGGACACCGTGGTTTCCAAACCCGAGGGGCCATCTCGAAAGCAGAGATGGCCCAGGGTCAGTCGGTGTGCTAGGAATATGCTCTGTGGGCAACCTTACACCCCGGCGTCTGAAGACCCGAGACGGCGTGCGGTTTTAGTCGGTTCAAGCCCGACATAACCGCCCCCGCTGGTCGGCGGGGGGGTACCCGAAGGGATTTTAACACGAAAAAAAAAGGTACTCCACCTACGCCCAGGTGCTATGCTTTCTCTGCTTCTATTATTTACTTAGTTAGTTTCAGTTATATTAAACTTTTACGGACTGTCATCTGATCCCTTAAAGTTGAAAGAAAAGCCAGTACTAGAGCATCAATCCTGGGGTTATCCTTTCGAGGGCTTACCTGGGGTGCCCAGCAATAGACACTTGGGGAGGACACACACGTTTTAGTCGGTCCAATTCTGACATGCCCACCCCATCGTCGGCACCGGCGGGCGGTGTGAAGCCGTAGGGGTTTCCACACGTTAAAATAAATAAAAAAGCACGAGCCTCGTCGGTTACTCAGCAGGCAAACTACCTCGCAGATGAAGTTGACTCCGAAGATCATCGTGGGGCATCAGGACAATAATTACACCCAACATTAAAATAAAAATTGACGTTAGCAGAGGACCCGAAAAAATGACGCTCTTGGTATTCATACCATTTAATGCAAATGCTGTATCTATTGTACTCTAAGTCTGTGGCAAACATTGTCAGTTGCAAAAGGAAAATGGAGTCCCAAAGGGTTATTACATTTCTTACTTTGGCCTGACTTGTTACCTTTGAATGAGACCTTAATGTTTGGTTCTCGTAAATCTTGATTACGAGATTACTTTACCAACCAAAGACGCATAAATATCATAATTTATTACTAGCATCGCTACGTGGTTTCACCTGCGTCAGATCTGATCCCGTGGGAATATGGGATAAAAGTAGTACTTGTTACTCAGGGATAATGCTGTATTGTATGATGCCCAGTATGATTTGATGCCCACGGCCACACTCTATCATCGCACCGCTCGCCACAGATAGGGATTTCATCCTCACACGTTGCGACCGGAAACGGTGCGTACAGTTAGGTATAAAAGGCACTTTATTCCGCGCACCCTCAGGCTGTGGAATGATCTCCCTGCTGTGGTTTTCCCAATCGACTACAATATGGGGTTCTTCAAGAAGGTCAAGAAGGCAAACCTTCTAGGTTTGAACAGGGTCGGCAGCGCGAGTGTGATGCCCCTGGTGTTGCACACGTACATAAGCCACGGTAACCGCTTCCCATCAGGTGGGCCGTGAGCTTGAATGCCACCTGCCTGGTATAAAAGAAAAGTATTCTATTGTTGAAAGTATTTCTTAAATCAGTACAGGAGTTTATTGATTACAATCAAACAACAAGACTCAACTGGTATATCGTTATGAAAATGATGAGTTTTAGAGACAGCAGGGTTTATCATAATGTTCAGAACAGCATTTACATGGAAACTTTATTAACGATTTAGTTAGGAGAGCGACTGGCGTCTAACCCTGAACCCTGAAAGGAAAACCTGCGCAAGAGCATCGTCTGTCAATCAGCAGGGGTACCGTCTAGCAAATGAGGTTGACTTGAGCCCCTGAGATACAGTATAATGTCCGATTTGCATTGGATTTAATTAATTTAAAATGATTCATACGTATTTTTTGCAACAATAAATAATGTTCATTGACGTCTAGTTGAAGTATTGTCAGTAGTTTTTTATAGATTGTGCATAAAGCCTCTATTAAAAACTCTTTTGAGAGTAATCAATCAATGCCCAGTTGATTGATGTACCAGCATGAACTGAAACTTTCAGATTTTTAAACTATAGTTAATTTGAAATATCAGTTCAGTTTGTTCGTAGCCGAATTAGCTTTTAGACTGAAGTTTTAAAAAGTCATTAGTTGTGGTTACGAGAAATTATTCGGTGGATTTTGTATCTGTTGTCGTGGGCAATTCAAGTATCCGTGTATATTTATTTTAAGTTAAGCAAAACAGAAGATACTAGACCTAGTATCTTCTGTTTATAAATCTTTAGGCTTACACGACCGGCGTTGCATGTAGAATATACTGCTTCAGAGATTACGCACTCGTCGCCGCCCGGATCTGTACCACTGAAAATGTCGACCGCAGTGATCGACGAAACGTTTGGAACACAAGTTTCCTATAATAATATGTTTGTAAATAGACCAAAAAAAAAACAGCCCGCTGAGTTTCTTGCCGGAGTCTTCTCAGGACAGGGCCGCGTTTTGAACCGGTGGTCCATTTGCCAAACATTAGATTAAATATTTTTTTTGACGTTTTGTAAGTGCCGTATTAATGGTCTATACAGAATAAATGGTTTTTGACTTTGACTTTGACCTATGGACCGCGGCCAAACAGCCCGGAAGCAGTAAATTCTACATATCTTCTGTTTATTACAAGTTCATTACATAAAATCAATGTTTTATTTAAAAAATGCATTCGATTTTAGAACTATAATCGAATGCATTTTTTACGCAATTTTTCTTCAATTTAAGACTTATTTATTTTTCACTTAATTTCTTCTCTCGAAATCATCTCAAAAGCCATATTCAATTTTGATAGCTGCCGTTGACTGGACAATACTCGTAGACACGTATGAGAAGCACTATAGGATACCGGAGGATGTCTGTGCCTCATCATCCAGACCCGACATATTCCTTTTTTCACGATCGCATAAGCGTGCAGTGCTTTAGGTATATTAGTTTTCCACGGTACTGTGAACCGTGGAAAACTAATATACCTAAAGACCACGCTATAAAGACAAACAAATACTTTGATTTGACTAACGAGTTAACCAAAAACGGCTACGTGGTTAAACTCTATGCCGTAGAAGTAGGAGCAAGGGGAATTCCAGCTAAATCCCTGTACAACTTACTTAAAGACCTCGGATTGCCAAGAGCTTCAGTAAGTTCTTTATTAAAACGTATATCAAAAGCGGCATTGTTAGGATCTTACCGCTAACACTACTGACGGTGGAGGTGAGCGCTGATGCATCACAAGGTGGCCACCCTAAACCTACATCTGGGTCGCAAGTCCCAGTCGCCGTCATGGTGTTCCTCTCTGTACCACGCTATGGACCCAGCGACCACACGGTGAATCCATGGAGTGCTGAGAATCGGATCTCTATAATTTAATTTATTAAAAACCTTACAGTTTATTTTCACAAATAATATATATATATATATACCATCAAGCACAGCTGAACACGTGCAGTTAGAATAGGAGCAAGTGTGGCTGTATATATATTATTATATATATTATATATATATATATATATATATATATATATATATATATATATATATATATATATATATATATATATTTGTATTTATATATATATATATATATATAATACATATAAGTGAAGAACATTTAGAAGTTTACACGAATAACTTTTTTTTTATTTATAAAAGAAAAAAGAGAAGAACAGTCGATAAAGTAAAGTATGAAATAGATTCAAGTCTAGTTCACGGCATAATGTGTTGAAAAATCCACTCACCGGTATCAAAAATGAGTAGTCTAGCATAACGCAGCAGTCTTGAGCGTGCTATCCTAGCTCTTCTAGGCATAACATTGTAAACGCTTATCTTAGGATAAACGGTATAGTCCATATTTCCATATTTTTATTCATTGATATTACGAAGTATCAAATATTTATGAACGTTACTTTTATTGCTTCTACTTGAATTCACGAGGCAATAAGTAAATTCAGTGACAATCTGAAACGTAGCAAATATGAAGCATGAAAAGAGTGTGTACCGATATGAAGAAAGGTAGATTTAAGTAGAAAAGGGTTATGTCGTGCATGAACCGACTAAAACCGCACGGTGTCCTGCCCAAGTGTCCATTGCCGGGCACCCCGGGTAAGCCCTCGAAAGGATAACCCCAGGGTTACCGGTGGACCTTGGCCGCCAGCGCGGCCTCGCCTGGTGGGGTCGGGTTTTATCCCGCGGCGATGAGTAGGCAGGCGTGTGAAGGACACACACGACACGCCTCCGCCGCGGCCTGCTTCTGTAAGGACGGCGAATCGGCCAACTGCCGTCCTTAGGCCTCGATCATGGAGGTCGGTAGTCCTGGGCGTAGACGAGTCGCCGCAGACTGCGGAACTCGGGGAGCAGGGTTCTCTCCCGCTCCGTCTCCGCCGTCTCTTTTGCGCGCATTACCTGCTCGCAGAAAGAGGCGGTGGCGTGCCACTTGCTCCCGTCGGAGACGACGGCCCTCACCATGGTCTCCAACGAGAGAACGTCCACGCCCAGGACCGCAACGAGATACCGGCGTTGACTCGCCCACGCAGGGCACTCCACCAACGCGTGGAGCGCCGTGTCTTCGCCAGGATCTTCGCAGTGCTGGCACTGCGGCGTTGTCTCCCGGTGGAATGTGCCGACCCTTGACTTAAGATCCTTTCTTCCTGCGGGGGAGGCAGAGACAATAGCCTGCCATCTGCTTCGACACTTCACGAATGTCCTCCTCTGTCAATATACCTGACATTTTTTCAATACATCAACAATTTGATCCGTGTATTATCTGTGAGGTCGAGTAATATAATCATCTAAGCTTAAAATTACATCTCTAAGCACATGCACTAAGAACATTAATATGGTTTACTAATGTTTGGCAAAAAACATTCCCCAAAGTGTCACATGCCAAAGTATGTTTCCCAAATTTTCATTTGGCAAAAAAAAAACATTTGGCAAAACAACTTTTCGCAATTTTACAGTTAGCAATACTATTTTTGGCAATTTATTGTTTAACAAATAATTACATGGCAAAGTTTCATTTTACTAAGTATTAGGTAGTCAAATAATTATGGTTTGGCATAACATACTTTTCCCTAGCTTGGCTGGCAACATACATGGCAAAAAAATACACTGCTACATGGGTGTTTGTTTAACCTTGGACAAATAATTTACAGGTAAGAACTTCTAATATAAATATATTGCTATTATACGAATCAATTTCGGCGCTTCGCCCGCCGCTGCCGCGGCACGCTCGCTACGCTCGCTCGGCTCGCGCTCTGTTGGGGCCACAGTTCTAACCTAACCTAACCCACTTTTCTGGCAGTTCCGATCTAGCCTATGTAACTTATATGAAATTAATGTATTTTACCTTATTTATAATTAATTTATTAATGAGACATGCTTTTTGAACGAACTTACTTATGGAATATATTTTTTTGCAAAATAAAGCATTTGCTTAATGTATATTTGACTTAATAAAACTTGAGCAAGTAAAAGGTTGCCAAACGAATATTCGACGAAGTGATGAAAATGCGAAATATAAATTTGCTAATGATTCTTTTGGGAAATGAAACTATAAGCACTAGTGGGACCGGTGGGTGTCACGCGGTGCTGCGACGACAATCCTCTTCTGTTGAGGCCGTCAAGCTGAGTGCCACCATTGTTAACATGGTATGTGTATGTAATGGTGACCCTCTTTCTTGGACTTTACCTTCAGCTTACCATCAGGCGACGTGAAGTCAAATTGACGTGTCCTAAATATAAAAAAAAATAAAAAAATGCGATAAGTTTTTTGGGAAGTGAAATTTGATGAAACGTATTTTGCCAAACGGCAGTATCCCTATTAATATTTTAATAGTTCTCAGTTTATGAAACCGATAGCTTAGGATTATCGTCGAAACATTAAACTGAGTGCACTCATGCATTCCCTAAAATACAACAACGACATCTTGTACGTAAATTTCAAATTTATTTACTCAGTCTTAAGGTACAATTTTAAATATATATCTCTCTGTATATGATTCGCATATATCAACCGGTGCACGAAGTTTTTAGAAGTTCTCTGAATTTTGGTAGTTGGGCATTATTAGAGGCAATAAGTTTGGCTATAACGTGTTTTATACAAAGAAATCCCTGAGGGGTTATGTTCTGCTAGTTATGTTTTCGGAGTCAACCTTGTATTTCAAGTCTAACCAGTTCACTGCTCGAGCAGAAATTAATTAGTAGTGATACGGATAGCTATTGCATACCTTTTCTTTTTTTTTTTCGTGCGGAAATTCCTTTCTGATACCCGCTCGCCGGCCAGCAGGGGCGGTTATGTCGGGCTTGAACCGACTAAAACCGCACGCCGTCTCGGGTCTAAAGACGCCGGGGTTTCGAGATGGCCCCCTCGGGTTTGGGAACCACGGTGT
The DNA here is from genome assembly GCA_946251805.1 of Cybosia mesomella. NCBI lineage: Eukaryota > Metazoa > Arthropoda > Insecta > Lepidoptera > Erebidae > Cybosia > Cybosia mesomella. The sequence goes on along the minus strand of OX276402.1, from coordinate 28,790,985 downwards.
CCCCGTCTTGCCCCGGTACCTACTGAGTTACTTTGTGCAAAGTAGATTAGTACGGTATATATAGGAGATATATACATTGAAATTGGTTAGTAATGATACGAATAGCTATTGAAAACCAACCTACTGAGTTATTTTGAAGATATATACATTGACATTGGTTAGTAATGAGTTATTTTGTGCCAAGTACATTAGTACCGTACAGCTAAGAGATATATAAATTGAAATGAAATTTTAACGAATACGGGATCTGACGTTGAGCTCATACTGTGTACAGTCAATTGACGGAACGAATATAAAAAGTAAATAAATAAAAAAAAGCGGCCAAGTGCGAGTCGGACTCGCCCATTAAGGGTTCCGTAGCAGCAAGTAACATAATAATGTTTTTTTTTTAAAATTTTTATATTTGAGTTGATTGAATGAAAGGTAAATTGCAGTTTACGATTTATGGCGTATTAAAAAAAACTACTTACTAGATCTCGTTCAAACCAATTATCGTTGAAAGTTTACATGGTAATGTACATCATATATTTTTTTAGTTTATTCATTCTCTTATTTTAGAAGTTACAGGGGGGGGGGGGACACATTTTACCACTTTGTAAGTGTCTCTCGCGCAAACTATTCAGTTTAGAAAAAAATTATATTAGAAACCTTAATATCGTTTTTGAAGACCTATCCATAGATACCAAACATGTGTGGGTTTGATGAAAAAAAAAATGTAAGTCTCAGTTCTAAGTATGGGGACCCCCAAAATTTTTTTTTCTTTCTATTTTTGTATAAAAATCTTAATGCGGCTCACAGAATACATCTACTTACCAAGTTTCAACAGCATAGTTCTTATAGTTTCGGAAAAAAGTGGCTGTGACATACGGACGGACAGACAGACAGACATGACGAATCTATAAGGTTTCCGTTTTTTGCCATTTTTCAACGGAACCCTAAAAATATAGTGACACCAACAATTCAATATAGTCTTAGAATAGAATTCAATCACTTTGAGATACCTTATACTTTAAACAATGAGACAGCCACCATCTTACTCTCTCCGTAACTCATTATCATCATTATCATCCTCCTGCTCTTATCCCAAAATTTATTTGGGGTCGGCGCAACATGTGTACTTCGTTCTTCCATTCATCTCTGCTTGCGGTCATCTCAACATTCACTGCCTTCCTAACCATATCCTCTTACAATCAGTCCATCCATCTCCTCTTAGGTCTTCCTCTCCCCTTGTAACCGTCTACTTGCATACTTAATGCCTTCCTTACGATATTACTTTCATCCCTACGCATTACATGTCCAAACCAGGACAAGCGATTTCCTCGCAACTTTTCGATTATTGGCGCTACTTTTAAACTTCCTCGAATGTACTCATTCCTACCCATGCAGGACAGCAGGCCGGATCATGGTCTTGTAGATTTTCCTCTTAATGCTAAGGGGGATTCGCGAGTCACACGTTGTTGCCGTAACCTACCGCCATTTCATCCAACCTACGTTAATCTGATGCTTTACGGCTCGATCTAATTCTCCATCACTTTGTAGTAGTGAACCGAGATACCGGAAGTCGGAGCGTGTTTTTTTTATTATTATTATATTTAGGACACGTCACTTTGACTTCACCTCGCCTGATGGTAAGCTGAAGGTAAAGTCTCAGGAAAGAGGGTCACCATTACCATGTTAACAATGGTGGCGCTCAGCTTGACGGCTTCATCAGAAGAGGATTGTCGTCGCAGCACCGCGTGACACCCACCGGTCCCACTAGTGCTCCGACCACAATCCCCCTGCCCGGCTATGCACTTGCTGACCCCTGAACGCAATCAAACCAAAATTGGATTACTCTGGAGGGTTTTTCGCAACCGTGCACGGTGGTACCTACCCGGCCGAATTTTGTGACAAATTTTTTGTCATCAAATTTCTACCACCAGTGTAATAAAATTTGGAAATCAGTGCAGGTATATAATATAAACTAGCTGTTGCCCGTAGCTTTATCCGCGTGGAAATCTGATACCGTTCCCGCTACCCATGGGGTCCTATTCCACCATTACAAGCGTTTCGTTGAAAGCTCGGCTTATTTTTTTCGGATACCTCCAAAAAATAGCATTATATTTTACCCAATCTATATAAAAACTTGACAAACTGTATGCTAAAACCTTCCCTGAGACCCACGAAAATCGGTGCAGGAGTTTTTGAGTTTATCGTGAACAGAGAGACAGACGCGGCGGAGGACTTTGTCTTATAAAATGTAGCGAACAGACAGACAGACAGACAGATGTGGCCTGGGAGTTTGTTTTATAAAATGTAGTCATAATACCAAATAAATCGTAAAGAAATCTGTTTAAAATAGTTTTATTTCAATGTGTAATATTCGCATAAGCGTATATAAGCGCATACGATATTATGAAGGGACATACATATAGTCACGCCTCTTTCCGATTGAAGTAGGCAGAGACAACATCTTCTCACTTGCAGATCCTAACATACGAATCTGCTTATTCTATTCGCGAAATACACATGTGTGCAATACCAGCTACGAGTACTCTTGACCAGAACCTTGCCCTTAAACCGTCATGAACAAAAAAACTATATAAACTTCATATGTACTGTCTTGAATTTGTATATTCATGTAAAGTAAATTAGTTTGTGTGTCCTCTGCAATAAGGCTATATTTACTATAACAGAAGCACTCGTTTACTGAAATCTACTCGATCCGAATGTTGCTATCTAACTAATTTATCTTAAGCTGAGTAAAAATACAGTCTCGGAAATCTATAACATACCTCACAAACCCAATTATCCATGAGGCTTATAAACAGAAACAAGTTCGGAACGAAATCAAATGGACGAAATGAACACAGAGAAAATTATAACTCCCTTCGAGAACTCCACCGTTTCCCTTTAATCGAAACATTAATTTGTGTTCGAGACGTACTACAATATTACGATATATAAAATACTAGCTGTTGCCCTCGGCTGTACCCTTTTTTCTTTTTTTTTCGTGCGGAAATGCTTATTTATTTATTTATTCATTCCGCATACCATTATCATTACAGGTTATTACCTAATGCAATAGTGGTAGACAACAATTAAAATTCAAATACAAGCCATTACAAGAATCACAATACCATAACTCACCCAAATATATAAGCAATAACACAAAAATTTGACCACCAAAATCAACATAAAAAAAATTAAAAAAAAAACAGCAAAAATTATCAAAAGCAAAATTAAAAACTTTCATATCTTAAGACGTCAAAGTCATAATAATCTGATGTCAAATTAATGAAATTACAATTACAATTTAATTCCAAAGTCACAATAATCTAATGTCAAATTACTTAAATTCCAATTACAATTTAATACGAAAGTCAAAATAATCTAATGTCAAATTAATTAAATTCCAATTACAATTTTATGTCAAATTCACAATAATCAATTGAATTATATTATATATATAATATAATTATATATAATTATATATTAATATTGATGGAATTCCAATCCCAACTTATATATATAACAATATGTGTCATAATAATAGTAGTCCCCTCATAGTCCCCTAATAGTAATCCCTTCGAATACCCCCCGCCAGCCAGCGGGGGTGGTTATGTCGGGCTTGAACCGACTAAAACCGCACGCGGTCTCGGGTCTACAGACGCCGGGGTGTAAGGTTGCCCATAGAGCATATATCCCTCGCACCCCGATCCCTCGGTTGTACCCGCGTGGAATTCTAATCCCGTTCCCGCTACTCAGATGTTGTGGTTGTGGAATAGGTTATGGGACCCTATTCCAACACCACAATCTATATAAGATACACAATTCCACCATACATCATTTTGTTATATCTCAAAGGCAGCGTTTTTGTTGAAAGTTCCTAGACGGCTTATTTGTTTCGACACCCCCAAAAAATATCATTACATTTTAACCAATGTATACAAAAACTTGACAAATAATATACTAAAACCTTCCTTCCGAGAACCACTCTATCCATTCGTGGAAACAGTATGAAAATCGGTGCAGTAGTTATTGAGTTTATCACGAACAGACAAACAGACAGAGAGACTCGGCGGAGGATTTTGTTTTATAATATGTTGTTATAGTGATACAAATAACTTGACAAATCATGTGCTAACTCCTTCCTCGAGAACTGTTCCATCCATTGGTGAAAACAGTATGAAAATCGGTGCAGCAGTTTTTAAGTTTATCGCGAACAGACAGACAGACAGAGGCGCAAAAGACTTTGTTTTATAATATGTAGTGATAGTGATTAGGAGAGGTTTCGCAAATCGTAAGAAAATTAAGGAAACAGAATGTTAAACTTATTGTGGTCTAAAGTATTATCATGTATAGCTAGATCATCGGATACTAATATAGGGAATTCACATGACGGCCTCTGTGGCGTAGCGGTAGTGCATTAGACTGCTAAGACTCTCGTTGCGGTCCTGGGCGTGGACGTTCTCTCGTTGGAGACCATGGTGAGGGCCGTGGTCTCCGACGGGAGCAAGTGGCACGCCGCCGCCTCTTTCTGCGAGCAGGTTATGCGCGCGAAAGAGACGGCGGAGAGGGAGCGGGAAAGAACCCTGCCCCCCGAGTTTCGCAGTCTGCGGCGAGGACGCCGCAGACTCATCTACGCCCGGGACTACCGACCTCCATGATCGGGGCCTGAGGACGGCAGTTGGCCGACTCGCCGTCCTTACAGAAGCAGGCCGTGGCGGAGGCGTGTCGCGTGTGCCCTACACACGCCTGCCAACTCACCGAAGCGGGATAAAACCCGACCCCACCAGGCGAGGCGACGGTGGCGGCCAAAGTCCGCCGGCAACCCTGGGGTTATCCTTTCGAGGGCTTACCCGGGGTGCCCGGCAACGGACACTTGGGGAGGACACCGTGCGGTTTTAGTCGAGACACGACATAACCACCCCCGCTGGCCAGCGGGGGGGTATCCGAAGGGATTTCCGCACGTAAAAAAAAAAAAAAAAAAAAGGGGGGGCGCGGGTTGGATCCCACTCAGTGCAAATATTTCTAAATATGAATATGTCTATTTGCATTGGTCTGGGTGTTTCTATGTATAATATGTATGTATTTACAAAAAAAAAACAAATTATAAGTATGTTTATTCGCATTCTCGACCCATAACACAAGCTAGTTAAACTATGCTTACTTTGGGTCTAGAAAGCGCTGTGTAGAATGTCGTAGTTTTTTCTTTATTCAACATCAAATGGTCAGCGCATCCCGTCTCAGCCCAGCTTTGACCTGGACCCCGGGCTCAAAGTTGAAAGCCTTGGATGGGACTTGAATTCCAGGATTTAAATTGAAGTTATTTAGAAATCTGTAGGTATTACATTCTTGAGGTAACCTCCATCCTCCATGAGCGGAGGCCTAGGGGTGGCAGGTGAGGCCGCCTGTTACCCCAGCAGAAGCAGGCCGGGACGGTGGGGCGACTAGCGCCCCTCCCCCCAACCGGGGCAAGACGGGGACACCGTGGTTCCCAAACCCGAGGGGGCAATCTCGAAACCGGAGATGGCCCAGGGTCTGTCGGGGTGCGAGGGATATGCTCTATGGGCAACCTTACACCCCGGCGTTTTAAGACCCGAGACGGCGTGCGGTTTTAGTCGGTTTAAGCCCGACATAACAGCCTCCGCTGGGGGATTTCCGCCCGAAAAAAAAAAAAAAAAAGGTACAGAGGAAGTGAAAAAGCATCTAATGATGACCATTTAACCGAGGACTACCTTTTTAGTTTTATTATGCACTAGCTGTCCCCCGCGGCTTCGTCTGTGGCAAACTTCGCCCCCATGCCATCCATTTATCCTAAACATGTCTGTAATTAAGCGTAGCGAGCCGAAGGCGAGCGAAGCGTCTTTGGTTTCTAAGTTGCATTTCAAATAAATGATACTCCTCCGAGACCGTTTGACCGATCTCAACCAAATTTGTCACGGTGATCAAGTAGACATTACTGAGTGTCGTAAGGGGTCGAATGTCCAGATCGGTCTTACCATCGAGGAATAATCACCGAAAAACCAAATCAATGGAAAAAGTCGACCGGTCACGTTGACCTATTGTTGGATAGGCAAATCTCGCTACGCTAAAGTTTGGGTTGATTGCGAAGCTGGTAACCGTCCTAGTTTATTATTTCTACAATAATGTATGGAAATTTGCCGGATTTGTTGACATTAATGGTTACTACTCCGCTCTCCTGGGTAGTAGCGTAATGATATAAAGCTTATAACGTTCTTCGATAAATGAGCTATCTAACACAAAAATATTTTTTCAATTTGAACTGTTCCTGAGATTAGCGCGTTCAACCAAACAAACAAACTCTTCAGTATGTAGAATATACTGCTTCCGGGCTGTTTGGCCGTGGTCCATAGGAAACTTGTATTCCAGACGTTTCGTCGATCACTGCGGTCGACATCTTCAGTGGTACAGGTCCGGACGCCGTCGAGTCCTCGGCGCAGACTTTAGCTTTAAATATATTATTAGTATAGATATAATGGTGACTGGTGACCCTCAATCCCGAGAGTTCCCATTTAGCTTACCATCAGGGGACGTGTAGTCATATTGACATGTCTAATAGAAAAATAAATATGTAGGCATTCAAGCAAATTCATACAATATATTTGTATTTATTTCTCTTTTTCGCAATAAAATGTTTGATAGGGATATAACGTATATAACTGTTATGATAAGGATATAACGTATATAACTGTTATGATAATTGGATAGTATATGATATTGCCGTGGGTAAGTGGGTTGAGATTTATCAGAGATACAATGTAATAGAATTCTGTTGATATATTATAATGTTCCGGAATTTTATTTATTTCTTAATCGACGGTTATAGAGCAAATAAATTGTCTTATTATATTATATTGTAAGGATTAAAAAAGCGGCCAAGTGCGAGTCGGACTCGCCCATGAAGGGTTCCGTAGCAGCAAGTTACATAATAATGCTTTTAGGTAGATTTCGATGAAATCGATCTACCTTTTTTTTTTTTTTTCTCGTGCGGAAATCCCCTCGGATACCCCCCCGCCGGCCAGCGGGGGCGGTTATGTCGGGCTTGAACCGACTAAAACCGCACGCCGTCTCGGGTCTGCAGACGCCGGGGTGTAAGGTTGCCCATAGAGCATATCCCTCGCACCCCGACTGATCCTGGGCCATCTCCGGTTTCGAGATGGCCCCCTCGGGTTTGGGAACCACGGCGTTCCCGTCTTGCCCCGGTTTGGGGGAGGGGCGCTAGTCGCCCCACCGTCCCGGCCTGCTTCTGCTGGGGTGACAGGCGGCCTCACCTGCCACCCCCAGGCCTGCGCTCATGGAGGACGGAGGTCGTTAAGCGACCTCCGGCGCCTGAGTCGCCTGCGACGCGAGGCGAGCGTGTTGCAGGCTCGGCGGGCCGGGAGGGTTCTGAACCTCTCCCGGGCGCGCTCCGCCATCTCCTTCGCGAGCATCACATGCTCGCAGAAGGAGGTGGCGGCGGCCCACGCGCTCGCGCTCCGCACCATTGCCGCAATCATGCTGCCGAGCGAGAGGACTCCCACCCCGATGGCTGCCACGAGGTCACGCCTCGGCACCTCCCACGCCGGGCAGTCCGCCAGCGTGTGCAGCCCTGAGTCTACCTATTGGTTTCTTGACTACTGTCGAATTTAAAAAAAAAATCTTCATAGGAGGTCTAGTTATGACCCCCTGAGTCCGAAATGACCACTGGTCAAAATTTATATATATATATATATATATATATGTATGGTTTCACTTCCCAAAATTTGCGGCACTCTCACGGTCGCATTTTTGCCCCGATCGCTTTCAAACTGCGGTCAAAAATTGCTTGGGTGTAAACTTAGTTTAAGTTCGTGAACGGGTGGAATCCGGCATAAGGGGACGGTAGGGCCTCAGTTTTTGTGAAATCAGCTTTTCCTCAAAATTTCACGTTCCATGAAAGATATTCGAACCGTTCTAATTTTATCCCATAGTATACATGAATACTAACAACTTTTAATTATAAACCTATAAGATTAAAACTTTAACTAAAAGTGGATGGGAGAAAAACCAAAATTTTTCGGGAAAATAATCATAACTTCTAACCGGTGAACATCCTTGGCGTCGGAAACATTTTTAATCGATAGGCCATTTTTAAGTCTAAAATAAATGTCTGAAAAGTTTTTCGCTAAAAGTTACCGTTTTCGAGAAAAAAAATCAAACATGTTAAAAAATAATATTAATTGCTTCACGAAATCTACCTGTGCGTTCCCCCTGCGGGAACGGTTTTTTTTTTTAATTTTTATATTTGAGTTGGTTGAATGAAAGGTATTTAAAATTTTACGCTGTGAACTTGCCGACCGGAAGGCTTGCTTTTATTGGTCGGCCCACGACAAGGAAAAGTCTATAACACCCGACAGCAAAGTCGTAAAAACCTATGGATACCAGCCGACCTCCATAGTATATAGGCTTATCCAGGTGCAGGGGGCTCCGCCTGGATGGACCACCTTTCCCCCATACTCGTGGGATATGATATGCAGAAATCAAACCTAAAAAATAATAAACTGGACGGATTAAATAACGACGACAAATGCAAGGACAATGGCACTACCGAAAATGATGGAGTGGAGTTAGTGGGGGGCGAAGAGAAGGTGAGGCTGCGGTCTCACTCGCGGTCAATTAGGGCCACCTTCCCCAGACCCGCTACTCCGCTGCCACTAGGCGGGGAAACCGACGCGGACACTGTGTCTGCGGCGTCAACGGCTGGCACCGCCAACGAGAGAAGTAGGGCGAGCAGCCCGGCGGGTCTCGGTCTGAAGCAGACCCGTAAGCGGAGACGGCGCACAAAGGCCCGGCTGGGGGAGAGCGTGTCGGATGAGGACTATACCCTCACCGGGACGACCTCCTCTAGCAGTGACGAGGTGTCAAAGCCGGCGCCCAAAGTGGCTGCTGGCCGCCGAGGGGCGCGAGGTGGAGCGAGGGTTGTGCAGGCCACCCGAGCCCCTTCGGCTCTTGGGAAGGCCGAGGAAATGTCACCGCCGAGGCCTTCCACCTCGGCGGTGTCGGAGCCGTGCGGGAGGACGCGGTCGCTCTTGGAGAGACTCCAGAGGGTGACCGCGTCGTTCCAGGGGTCCCCAAACCCTGAGCAGGAGGCGATGTTGCGCATTGTGCTCGACATCGCCTCCGAGAATGAGGGCCTGGCGGCGCAGCTGGCCGAGTCTCGTCGGGAGACGGCTCGACTAGCTGCAGCCGTCGAGGAGCTCAAGAGGGCGATGGCGAATCCGGCTCAACCGGCGCATCGGGTGCAACCGGTGGAGACGCCGCGCGTGACTCGCTCGTTGGCGAGGCAGTCGGCGCAGCCAGAGCAACCGGTGCAGCAGCCGGCACAGTCGGTGCGGCCGGCGCAGCCAAGGGTACCGCCGGCGGAGTCCTGGCTCCCCTATATGGAGGCGCTGGAGGAGAGGATGATGTGTCGGATGGAGGCCCTAATGGACTCCATCCGCCGTCCGCCTCTGGCGCCACCAGCGGCCGGCTACGCGGCTGTAGCCCGGAGGGGCCCCACCCGCCCCGCTGCGGGTGCGGGTGCGACCCTGCCGGGGCCGGCTCCTCAGCTCCCTCCCGCTCAGGGTAAGGGGAAGGGCAAAGGCAAGGGGAAGGGCAAGGGGAAGACGTCCCCAGCCCTGGCCCCAGCCCCAGTCCCAGCCCCAGCCCCAGCCGTGGTTCCAGCTACCTCCACCCCATTGGAAGGGGGCTGGGAGGTGGCTGGAGCCCATAAAAGCAGGCGGAAGGCCGCCAAGAAGGCCGCCAAAAAGGCCAGGAGGGCCGCGGCCGCCGCGAAGGCAGCGCCGGGGAAGCTCCGTGCCCCTAGAACTACGGCCGTCGTCGTCACTCTGACGGCGGAGGCAGCGTCGAGGGGCATGGGGTATGCCGAGGTGTTGGCCAAAGTAAAGGCCAACGTCGACTTGAAGGCCCTCGAGATCCCGGGTGTCCGGTGCAAGAGCACACGGACGGGAGCCCGGCTACTCGAGGTCCCCGGCACCGCCAGTGGCCCCAAGGCCGATGCCCTAGCGGCTCGGCTAAGGGAGTCGCTGGATGCAGCCGACGTCCGGGTGTCCAGACCCATTAAATGCGCAGAAATGCGCATTACGGGCCTGGACGACTCCGTCACGGCAGAAGAGCTCAGGCTCGCCGTGGCGGAGGCCGGGGACTGCTCCCCGGACACAGTCAAGGCCGGAGCGATACGCTTCGGCCGCGGTGGACAGGGGGCAGCAGTTGTCGGCTGCCCTATCGCGGCGGCCCAAAAGGTCGCTGACGGGCGGAGCCTCCTGGTAGGAGGCTTCCTGAGGGCGCAGGTACGGCTCCTGCAGGCCCGACCGGCCAGGTGCTTCAGGTGCCTGTCGGTGGGCCATGTGGGGGTGCACTGCACGGCGGAAGTGACGGCGGGTGACCGTTGCTTCCGCTGTGGCCAGCCCGGTCACAAAGCCGGCACGTGTGGCGCCCCGCTGCACTGTTTTAGATGTGCAGCGGGAGGCAAGCCGGCGGACCATAGGGTTGGCAGCAAGGCCTGCGCCGGAGGGGAGCCGAAGCCGGGAGGCCGGCCTTCCGCCTCCATTTTACAGCGGGATGCGGAGATGGGGGTTCCATATTGGATCCTCAACTCCGCATCCTGCAGGTGAATGTTGGCCACGGTGCCCATGCTCAGGACCTTCTGCTCCAGAGCATGGCACAGTGGGCCATAAATGTCGCCGCTGTCGCCGACCCATACACCTACCGGTTCCTCGGGCCTGCCTGGGAAACCGCGCTGGATGGGTCGGCGGCACTGGTGCACAACCCTGCCGCCGGCAGCCCCCCTCTTGCCGTCGTTGCAAGGGGACCCGGCTGCGTGGCGGCGGCGGTTGGCGACATAGCGGTCGTGGCTGCTTACTTCACGCCGAGCCGAGACATAGCTGACGACTCGTATGAGCAATGGCTCCGTCAGCTGGCAGTCGTCGTCAATGCCTGCCACCCCCGCCCGGTCCTTGTGCTCGGGGACTTCAACGCCTGGTCGTTGGCGTGGGGTTCCCGTCACGATAGGGGCCCGGCGGGGGATAGAGGCAGGGCACTGGAGGACTGGGCCGAAGGACTCGGCCTAGACCTCCTAAATCGGGGAGCCTTGGACACGTTCGTGACCTCGAGGGCCAGTTCAATCGTGGACATCTCGTTCGCGAGTCCCTCGTAGACGCGACGTGTTCAGGGCTGGCGTGTCGTTTTGGGGGAGGAGACAAGTTCGGATCACCGATATATTCGGTTTGACGTCTCCGCCCCCGCGAGCGATGCGCCGGCCACACCGGCTCCACCCGAGCCACGTTGGGCACTTAAGCGACTAGATCGGGAGCTCCTCCTGGAAGCCGCCATCGTACAGGCCTGGGCCTCTGCGCCGGACAGGCCTGTCAACGTAGACGATGAGGCGGAGTGGTTCCGGGAGGCCATGACCCGTGTCTGCGACGCGGCGATGCCTAGGGCTCCGCCCTATAATCCGAGGGGTCGGGTCTACTGGTGGTCGTCGGAGATCGCGAGGCTCAGACGGGCCTGCGTGATCACGCACCGCCGGTGGGCCCGATTCCGTAGGAGGCGTCGCCGCCCCGCAGATGCGGAGGCCCGAGAGGCGGAGTTGTACCAGGGATACAGGGAGGCCAGAGGTGCCCTCCGAGCAGAGATAAGGCGGGCCAAAAAGGAGGCCCGCTGCGAACTGCTGGAGACGCTGGAGCGGGACCCTTGGGGGCGGCCCTACCTAATGGTAAGGGGAAAACTGCGCCCCAAGGCCCCGCCGTTGACCCAGTGTCTCCAGCCGGAGCTGCTCGGAGGAGTTGTTAGCTCCCTGTTCCCAGCGCGGGCGGTGGAACATGTTCCACCGCAGATGACTCCGCCTCGGTTGCCAATGGTGCCCGACGTGGATGACGACGACGTGCCCGAGGTCACTTGGGTAGAACTAGAGCTGGCGGTGAGAAGGCTGAGAGCCAAACGCACCGCCCCGGGACCCGACGGCATTCCAGGCCGAGCGTGGGTCCTAGCTCTAGTCGACGACGCTCTCGAGCCCCGACTGAGAGGGCTTCTCAGCGCATGTTTGGAGCGGGGCCAGTTTCCGAAATTGTGGAAGACGGGGAAACTGGTCCTCATCCGAAAGGAGGGGCGCCCGGCGGACTCACCGTCCGCCTACCGGCCCATAGTGTTGCTCGACGAGGTGTGCAAGCTCTTTGAAAGAGTAATTGCGAAGCGCCTCGTCGAGCACCTCTCAAGAGTGGGGCCGGACCTGGCGGATGGCCAATATGGCTTCCGCCAGAGGCGCTCCACCGTGGATGCCATCATGCGCGTGAGGGCTCTGGCGGAGGATGCAGTAGCCCGGGGTGAGGTGATGTTGGCGGTGTCCCTGGACATCGCCAACGCGTTCAACACCTTGCCCTGGAGTTGCATTAGGGAGGCGCTCGTGTATCACGAAGTGCCTCTCTACCTCCGCCGCATAGTCGGGGCGTATTTGACGGAGAGAGCCGTCTTCTACCCAACCGTGACCGGTCTCGGCCGGCGTGAGATGTCGTGCGGTGTTCCGCAGGGATCGGTCCTGGGGCCGCTCCTGTGGAACATCGGATACGACTGGGTGCTTCGCGGTGAGCTCGCAGACGGTGCCGCCGTCACGTGTTACGCGGACGACACGCTCGTGACGGCGTGCGGAGCGACATACCGCGAAGCGACCCTGAAGGCCACGACCGCGGTTGCCCAAGTCGTGGAGCGGATCCGGCGGCTGGGTCTCGAGGTGGCTCTGCATAAAACCGAGGCCCTGTTCTTTCATGGGCCTCGGAGCAAGCCACCTGAGGGATCCAGTCTCATCGTGGGAGGTAATCGCATCGGCATCAAGCCCCAAATGAAATATTTGGGGCTCATGCTCGACGGCCGATGGGACTTCGGAGAGCACATCCGAAGTCTGGCCCCCAAACTGAAGGGCACAGCTCTCGCTCTGGCGCGGCTGCTGCCCAACATGAAGGGGCCCGATGACTCCTGCAGGAGACTCTACGCGGGGATCGTGCGGTCCATGGCCTTGTATGGGTGCCCAATATGGGCGGAGGCCCTGAAGGCCGGAAGTGTGCGGATGCTGCGCGCTCCGCAGCGAGTGATGGCCATCAGGGTCATCCGCGGGTACCGCACGATCTCCTTCGAGGCGGCGAGTCTCCTTGCCGGAACTCCGCCATGGGACCTGGAGGCGAGAGCCCTTTCGCAACTGTACCAGTGGCGAAAGGAGGCGCGGGAGCAGGGACTGAACCCCGAGCATCGAGAAATCGAGGCCATGCAGTCCCAGCTCCGCCAGGCCATCGTGGTGGAGTGGAAGGAACGACTTGGGCGACCAAGCGCAGGGCACGCCGCAATAGCGGCGGTAAGGCCCATCATGGAGGATTGGCTAGAGAGGCGACACGGAAGCCTCTCGTACCGACTGACGCAGGTGATCTCCGGTAAGGGGTGCTTCGGGGACCACCTGCATCGGATCAGGAAGGAGCCAACGCCTGAGTGTCATCACTGTGACGCGAGCGAGGACTCAGGGCTGCACACGCTGGCGGACTGCCCGGCGTGGGAGGTGCCGAGGCGTGACCTCGTGGCAGCCATCGGGGTGGGAGTCCTCTCGCTCGGCAGCATGATTGCGGCAATGGTGCGGAGCGCGAGCGCGTGGGCCGCCGCCGCCTCCTTCTGCGAGCATGTGATGCTCGCGAAGGAGATGGCGGAGCGCGCCCGGGAGAGGTTCAGAACCCTCCCGGCCCGCCGAGCCCGCAACACGCTCGCCTCGCGTCGCAGGCGACTCAGGCGCCGGAGGGCGCTTAACGACCTCCGTCCTCCATGAGCGCAGGCCTGGGGGTGGCAGGTGAGGCCGCCTGGCACCCCAGCAGAAGCAGGCCGGGACGGTGGGGCGACTAGCGCCCCTCCCCCAAACCGGGGCAAGACGGGGACACCGTGGTTCCCAAACCCGAGGGGGCCATCTCGAAACCGGAGATGGCCCAGGGTCAGTCGGGGTGCGAGGGATATGCTCTATGGGCAACCTTACACCCCGGCGTCTGCAGACCCAAGACGGCGTGCGGTTTTAGTCGGTTCGAGCCCGACATAACCGCCCCCGCTGGCCGGCGGGGGGGTATCCGAGGGGATTTCCGCACGAAAAAAAAAAAAAAAAAAAAAAAAGGTATTTAAAATTTTTTGTTACTTTCTATTTTTGTGTGAAAATCTTAATGCGGTTCACAGAATACCTCTACTTACCAAGTTTCAACAGCATAGTTTTTATAGTTTCGGAAAAAAGTCGCTGTGACATACGGACGGACAGACAGACAGACATGACGAATCTATAAGGGTTCCGTTTTTTGCCATTTGGCAATGGAAGCCCAAAAAATGACAAAGATGCCGACGAATTGGGAACCTTTCTCCTTTTTGGAAGTCGGTTAAAAACAAAAAGAGCTTTGTTTAACGGTTTTTAACCCCCGATCGAAAAACGAGGGGATGTTATAAGGTTGACGTATCTGTGTGTGTCTGTCGTCGAAAGTTTTACACAAATACTACATAGTAAGCTGTGAAATGAACTTCATTCCGCGCACCAGGCTGTGATATGATCTCCTTGCTGTAATTGGCCACAGCAACTTCAATATGGGGTTATTCAAGAAGGAAATTAGAAGATTTTTTCTGGGTTGGCGGCACGAGTGTAATTCCCCCGGTGTTGCACGCCCTTAGGCCATGGTAACCGCTTCCCATCAGGTGGACTTTGTGCTTGTCTGCCACCTAACTGGAATACAAATAAATGGAAATAAAACTAATTTAAATGGATTCTACGATTTATTCTTTGTTACTATACCTATAACCATGGCACTTGAAAAACCACGGTGTAAATGAAAAAAAAAACAGAGCATTAAAATCCGTTAATATTAGTTTTATTTAAAAAATACTTGATATTGAATATTTCAGATCTTCATATCCCGGGGGAGTCTTCCAAGTCCCACCTCTGTTGGGGTCGGCTTCTTCAGTCTAAGGCCAAACTGCAATATTTTCCTTGAAAGGACTAAAATGCCAGCTTACCTCCACAACCCACTGGTGATATCGAAATTCTGTAACTAACTACAGAACCAAAAAGTCCAACAACTGGTCTAAACCAGTTGTCGGAGTTTTTAAGGCTCCAACTACCCCATCGACTGCCATATATATTCGTATGGCAAATGGGAGCGACAGCTTAACGTGCTCCCAGAAATTATGTTATAAAGAGCGTCGGTAGCTTAGTGGTTAAGGAGTCAACCCAACGATTGAGAGGTCCCGGGTTCGAATCCTGGTCATTACACTAGCGACGTGAACCCACTCCTAACACAAGCAATTTAGCTTAGCTGGGGGGGGGGTTAGGGGGAATATTAGTAATTTCGGTTACTAATATTCTTTAAAAAAAAAAAAAAAGAGTACCTGCAGTCAGCAAGCATCGTAATCATCTTAGAATGGTTCCTGATTGCTGATCCGAGGCTTACACTTTGAAAGCCCGGTGTGGTTATGTTTGTGGTGTGGTTTTACCCCGTATGGTTATGTTATTGATGATAAATAGATAATGTTGTGCACTGTATTACTGGTTTTATTGCGTATAAGTTAAAACAAATTGAGAAACAATGTTGAATCAAGTTGTCGCGTAGCGTTAATATTTGCAAGTGCCTTCGTCAAGCGGCCGCCCGTTCAACCCGCGCGCGACTGCGCGGCCCCCTCTGGTGCCTGTGCAGCGTAGGTGCATAGACATCCTCCCCAGGTTGATAACATCAAGAAACAGGAAGAGGGCAGATGTTGTTGAATGCTCGCAGCATGGTGCCTCTGGAAGTCTTCAGCTCGGCTACTCTCGTGGATCCATCATTGCCAGGCATAACCCTGATGACACGGCCCAATGGCCACAGTAGTGGGGGTTGCCCTTTATCCTTGACAAGAACTAGCGATCCAATGGATAAATGTTGCTCTGTAGAATGGGTTTGCCATTTCGTCTTGCTCTGTAGAAGAGAAACGTAATCAATCTGAAAACGGTTCCAAAAGTGTTGCTTTATAAATTCAATCCTTTGATAGCGCTTCAGCCTCGTGATATCGATGTCCTCAATCTGTGGGTGTGGAACTGACGTTAGTGAGCGTCCAATTAAGAAGTGAGCTGGAGTAAGGACTGTAAAATCTAAAGGATCAGAGGATATAGGAGTTAGAGGTCTTGAATTTAATACTGCTTCTATTTGAGTTAGGCAGGTGGCCATCTCTTCATATGTAAAATATGTAAGTTGAAGTAGCCTTTTTAAGTGATGCTTGGTAGAGCGGACATCAGCCTCAGCTAAACCATTGAAATGGGGAGTATATGGTGGGAAAAATGAAAATTCAGTGCCCTTTGTGTTCTAAGGCACATTTATTGTACTCTTGTGAAACATTTCGTAGCTTGTCAGTTGCACAGCGCATTACTAAAGTCAAAGAATTTGCACTTTGTCTCAACTGTCTACGTCCAAACCATTACGCAAACCGGTGTAAACTTTCACATTGCAAATATTGCAAAAGTAAACACAACACATTATTACACATCGAACAGCTACAAAAATATATATATATATAAAATAAATTGTGTACGTACGTACGTTTTACCCCTTCTCTTGGATTGGCTTATACGGCGTTTATGGGAGCAAGTGCCATCTGAACTAACAACCTTGAGAAAGAAGCCTGCGCCAGAGCCCCATCCGTTAATCAGCTGGTGTACCATCTTGCAGGTGAGGTTGGCTAGGGCCCCGAAGAACTCGGTAGGACCCCAGAAACGCGCAAAGTTCACAACTGGTGCGCGCAAAGGGACTCTAGTCCCTTTTTCCAAAACCAGTCATGCGCGCAAAGGGACTGTAGTCCCTTTTTATGATCCGGTAGTGGGGGTACGCGGGACTCCAGTCCCTATTATTTATCACTTTTTAACCGTTGAAATAATAGCGATATACGCGTTTTAACTCGAATAAATATTAGTTGGAGCTTCCTTAAAAAATATTTCACGGTCCGACAATAGCTGTTTCGATTTAAAAAATATGTTTGAAGTTGATGGTCTATGGGTGGCGTAAACAAGACATTACGCGTGTGGAGTGCTCTACGAATTTAAATGGTTTTTGTGATTTATTATTGTTATTTTGCAATAAAAACTTGTTTTTAGTGTATAATAAAACATAATTGAAGTGTGTGACAAAAGGATTTAACCTAAACGTAAGTATAATTCTGTTTTTGTGTGACTTTATTGTTCATGTCTGTTACGGTTACTGGAAATAGTCAAAATGTCACGTCAATTTATTTAATTGTAGCATTAATTCTGTGTAAAAACTAATCATTGTGGCATCGAATATATAATCCAAAATAGTTTTCAATAAAGATTTTGCAAAATACTACTAAATTGTAGTCAAGATTACAATTTACATTCATGATCGTGTGAAAAAACAGCAAAAAAAATGGCCCCCATGTATGCAATACGCAGTACCCCCCCCCCCCCCCCCCCAGATTTATTCGTTTGTTTATTTTACAATCGCAATTGTAAAAATATACAGAATAATGTACAACAAGTGTGATATATCATTTTAAAGAGCGTTTATTGTAGAAAATAGATACGTATGATTTATTTCCTTTACTCAAACTTTACTGAACAAATAAAAACAAGTAAGGTACCATGTGTTGTTACGAAAGTGGTATTACCTACATTGAATCCCTTATTTTTTTGGAAAAGAAATACCTATCGTAATAATGTTTACGTTTTCTGTTACAATATGAATTAAGCTTTCAGGTAGTAAACATATTTTTATGTTACGTAGGTCGATAAAAATAAAATAAATCATTTAATTTTGCCGAAAAATTGCAATAGGCCATAGGCCATAGGCCTGTAAATAAATATTTTTTTACTATTACATATGCTTTTTTTTATATACTCGTATGTAGTAGGAACCTGTAGACAATTTAAAATTATAAAATACATAGGTTATCGATTTACTTTTTGAAATAAACACACTTAAAGTTCACATAGTAACATTTTCAACTGTCGTCAATTTTACAGTCACATATAATAAATTCTTATAAGAATTCTTATAAGATTCTTATTAGAATTGAAAGAATGACTCATAATCTTAACAAAAAATCTTCAGCGTCTCTTATCACTTGTAAAGCCATAAATTATTTTTTGTTTCGTAACTCGACCCGCGCGGGCGCGGAATGACGTCATCTGATTAAGCACCCGCGCGCAGGAGCGGTGCCCGCACCAAACTTTTATGATAGTAGAAAAAGCAAAAAGCATTTACTAGAATCGTAACAAGTAGAAAGATGCTGTCACTACCACAATGACAAAAAGGCATGAATGTATGAATATTTTTTTTTTTACGGGTTGAAACCCCCGGCCAGCGATGAGGTGGGTATGTCGAAATCGACCAGACCAAAACCACATGGTGTTCTTCCCAAGCGCCCATTGCCAGGCACCCCGGGTACGCCCTATAAAGGATAACCCAAGGGTCTTCAGCGGACTTTGGCCACCGTCACGGCCTCGCCTTTGGGGTATATGAATATTTATAATAACGTGGGTATGTATGTAACTTTGAAAGTCGCAGATTTTAAGTGTAACACGTAATACAAAAAGCAAATATCAGAATCGTAGCAGGTAGAAAGATTCTGTCAGTACATACTCTTTGTTTATGCGGAAATTTCCTCAGATACCCTTTTTTTTCGTGTGGAAATCCCCTCGCCCCCGCTCGTTAGCGGGGGCGGTTATGTCAGGCTTGAACCGACTAAAACCGCACGCCGTCTCGGGTCTTCAGACGCCGGGGTGTAAGGTTGCCCATAAAGCATATCCCTCGCACCCCGACCTCCGCCGGCCAGTGGGGATTGTTATGTCGGGCTTGAACCAACTAAAACCGCCCGCCGTCTCGGGTCTTCACCCGCCGGGGTGTAAGGGCTCATAAGGGATACCCTCGCACCCCGACTGACCCTGGGCCATCTCCGGTTTCGAGATGGCCCCCTCGGTTTCACTATCTACCCAATGGTAAAGAGGCATGACTGTATGAATATGTATAATAATTTAGGTATGTATGTAAGTTTGAAAGTCTCCGGTTTGCAGTCAGTAAGTAAATTTGCCAGCAGTCATTGTGAGTATACAAAGTGAGTACATTTCAGTGGAAGTACATTAACAAACAACTATTAAATAGACTAAGTTTTAGTCTCAAACAAGTTAGTCGCAGCAGTCACGTTGCATATAAGATTTCTACAATTTTCATTCCAGACGGTGATGAAAGGAATTTAGGAAAGTTTATCCTGAGAGAATTAGAAACTTTTTTTAAATGGCTAACACTTATGTGTGAGCATAGTAAAAATAAAAAAAGTTAACATATTAGTATTTTTTTTTTTTAATTTAGAACATGCCAATTTGACTTCACCTCGCCTTATGGTAAGCTGAAGGTAAAGTCTCAGGAAAGAGAGTCACTATTACATACACGTACCATGTTGGCACTCAGCTTGACGGCCTCATCAGAAGAACATTGTCGTCGCAGCAGCGTGACACCCGCCGGTCCCACTAGTGCTGCGACCACAATCCCCCTGCCCGGCTATGCACTTGCTGACCCCTGAACGCAATCAAACCGAAATTGGATTACTATGGAGGGTTTTTCGCAATCGTGCACGGTGGTACCTACCCGGCCGAATTTTGTGATAAATTTGTGTCATCGAATTTCTACCACCAGTAAATATAATATAAATGTACACACACATAGTAAACAATTAACTAATCAGTACAAATATGGCGTAGTGGTAGTGCATTCGACTGTTACGACAGGGGGCGTGGGTTCGATTCCCGCTCAAAGCAAATACTTCTATGTATGAATATGTCTCTTTGCATTGGCCTGGGTGTTTCTATGTATAATATGTATGTATTTACAAAAAAAAGTAAATAAGTATGTTTATCCGCATTCTGGAACCCATAACACAAGCTAGTTAAACTATGCTTACTTTGGGTCTAGAAAGCGCTGTGTAGAATGTCGTAGAATATTTATTATTTATTTAATACGATTGGTGTACAGTCAACGACGAAAGTTGGTTAACGCTAAAATATTTACAAAACTTTTTTACATAGTCATACATCACCAATAGTGGGTGTTTAAGTAGTTTCATAATCCCCAGTGGACAAAGTCAATATTCTGCATGATTTATTTATTATTCTATGAAAGGGTTAAGAGTTAAGGTTGTTAAGCGACTTTTGTCGTTGACTCTACAAAGGCGAGCTTATAGTGTGATTAATCTGATTGTAAACAAAACACTGGGAATCTGGCCCACTAAACTCTGGGTGCCCTCTACAAGTGGAAACAGTTTTCATCACGAAATATTGATATTAGTAAAAAATTTCTGTAAGTACGTATTAACGACCCGTTCCAGCTTCGCAAGGGTGGGCTTACCCGGGGTGCCCGGCAACGGACACTTGGGGAGGACACCGTGCGGTTTTAGTCGAGACACGACATAACCACCCCCGCTGGCAAGCGGGGGGGTATCCGAAGGTACTTCCGCACGTAAAAACAAAAAAAAAATCTAGTGGGGCGGAAATCACACAGTGATTGTCAAACTTCGAGCCAAACTTAGATATTTTTGTTGCAGTATTTTTATTCAAAATTACAGACCTTAGGCTTTATCCATATTATTCGTCGCGAAAATGAAATCAAATCAAACGTCTTCGACGTCAAAAACACAAAAACGGCGCAAATACTCAAACTTAATTGGAGATTATGAATTTGTGCCGTGTGAGTGCTCGCAGTCTCTTCAGGGAGATTGCAATACGTATGATCGACGCTTCTCGTGACCAGAAGGCTGGCTTCTTTTTAGCACAGAAAATAAGTATTGCCATACAACGTGGCAATGCTGCCAGTCTTCTGGGCACGTTACCACAGGAGGCATGCGATGCGGAGGAATTCCACGATGCATTTTAGGTTTAAGTTTTTTTTAATTATTTATTTTATTTTAGTTTTATTTAGTTTAGTTAGATATGAAATTTGTAACCACATTTGTACATTTACTTATTGTAATTTAAAATAAAGTAAAGTAGTATCACAAAAAAAAAAAAAAAACAGTTTCTTTCAGAGTCTGGTTGTTTTATGTAAATATATGGGAATGACGTTAGCTTGGGCCCAAAGATCTTGGTAGGATTCCATACTCTCCACATCCATGACTGCTGAAGATCGCCCGCAGTATAATTTCTTTTTAAAAATGAAGGTATCAAAAGTTTTATACAAATAAATAAAATTGAAGTGTCTGTTTGTAACTGCGTATTAATAACGGCATATAATGTATTGTATACACGGTACTTATAACGTTAATTTCTGTCTGTTTGTTCCAGGTAATCTCCCAAAATGACTGGGGTGAATTTAACGAGATTTTTACTACTGATAGCTGAAGTAGGCAATTTTTATTTTAGAAAATATAGGTATTAGGGTTCGGTGCAAAACAGAAACCCATATCCATACCCGTAGTCCACGCGGACGAAGTCACGGGCACAGCTAGCCCCTAATAAATCCTTACTCAATCTATGCTTTAATTTTTCCACGAAATGCGATCCAATCTTGCAAGCCACTTGAAAATTTAATATATAGTATCGTCGTAAGGAATGTGGCGAAGTTCTTGTTTAACTGACAGCAATCTCAGTCTCAAACCTCAGCGAACCTTGTTAAACATTCTACCGAACCACAGTTTACAAAATGGAAGATTGATTTTGTATATTGAAGAAAGAAATAAGGAAAGAAAGACTCATTTATTACCGCAAATTTCGCGAGACACAAACAGAAGGAGAGAGACATAAATATTATTTAAATAATAATAGCATATTACAAGGTTAGGTACAGATTAAAACAGAGTCGAAAACAGTTGTCACAAAGCAAGGAAGGCACGGGTCCCACGGTTGCAGTAACAGGAACCCAGCATCAGCCAGGCCCCAAGGATCTGACGCTGGTTTTCAACTGGGCGCTTATGCAACTCACGGATGCCATCAACCTGTAACATCGAACGATTGCTACAAAAAAATCGCAAAGGAAAAAAATCATTAAGTCAATTACACGGAGCACTAAAATAAAACTAGGACGGTTACCAGCTTCGCAATCAACCCAAACTTAAGCGTAGCGAGATTTGCCTATCCAACAATAGGTCAACGTGACCGGTCGACTTTTTCCATTGATTTTGTTTTTCGGTGATTATTCCTCGATGGTAAGACCGATCTGGACATTCGACCCCTTACGACACTCAGTAATGTCTACTTGATCACCGTGGCAAATTTGGTCGAGATCTCGGAGGAGTATCATTTGTTTGAAATGCAACTTTGAAACCAAAGACGCTTCGCTCGCCTTCGGTTCGCTACGCTTAATAAATAGAATATATAAATAGTGTGTCTTGATGTTGTAGTTAAGTTAAGGGTGAAATATATAATAATAATAATAGGCATTCTGATAAAGAGCACTACCGAACAAATATATATACATACATATCTTCTCGCACATATCAAGTGAGACTACTAAGTCCTCAATATTGACCGATTGATGTCTTCAACATTACCAGAATAAAGGAATGATTGATAATATATTTACACGAAAAACAGTTCAATTTGGATGACAAATATGTGTATGTATATAATAAATGTGAGAGTTTTTGAAGAGTTAAGATGTTTGGATGTTTATTACTCAATCACGCTCAAACGGCAGAGCGGATCTGACTGAAATTTGGTACAGGGATAGATTGTGGTCTGGAATAACACGTAGGCCATCTATTCCCACTATTTATAATAGGAATAGGATACTTACGGGCGGAGCCGCGGACAGCAGCTAGTTTTAAATATTTGTTCCCGGCTATAGCTGTGATGTCAGCGATACCTCATCTCCGAGATACTTCCTTCTTCCTACAATCCTGGGTCCTTTAAAGCTTCTTTTTTTTTTAATATTTAGGACACGTCAATTTCACTTCACCTCATCTGATGGTAAGCTGAAGGTAAAGTCTCAGGAAAGAGGGTCACCATTACATACACGTACCATGTTAACAATGGTGGCACTCAGCTTGACGGCCTCATCAGAAGATGATTGTCGTCGCAGCACCGCGTGACACCCACCGGTCCCACTAGTAGTGCTGCGACCACAATCCCCCTGCCCGGCTATGCACGTGCTGAGCCCTGAACGCAATCAAACCGAAATTGGATTACTATGGAGGGTTTTTCGCAATCGTGCACGGTGGTACCCACCCGGCCGAATTTTGTGACAAATATGTGTAATCAAATTTCTACCACCAGTAATCTTCTAATGAGATCAGCAAGCTGAGGTATACGCTTTTATAACAAATTGCCTGAATCGGTCCTTGGTATGCCTGACAATACATTTAAAACCTTTGTTAAGACCACCTTATGTAAAAAAGCATACTATAGGACAGATGATTATCTTAAAGACAAAAATGTCTGGTTTGAGCATGGTGCAGGCTCCTCCTAAAATGCTAAGATGTTACAACTACAGCATAGTATTGTAGTAGGCACGCGACCTTTTTACCATATTTTAACTTTTTTCAATTATTTGAACGATTAACTTGGGTTAAATTTTATTATAACGTTTTTTTATTATATACCTTTATTTATCTTGACACGAGACAAAAATGTACATTCGTCCATATTTAGTCTTAAGAAATCACTATTATAAGCTGACGTCTCGAAAATACCGCAGTGGAGTTTGTTGCGCCGTTTCTTCTCCACTAGCGCCTAGGAAGCGGTGGTAAACTTAGTATTAAGCAATTATTGACGTCAAAAAGATGTAATTACGTTGCACTATTTTGAAAAATAAAGACTTTGACTTTGACTTTGAGGGCCAACATTGTATCATGATCGATATCTGTAATGGTGACCCTCATTCATGAGACTCTACCTTAAGCTTACCATCAAACGAGAAAGTGACATTGACGTGGCATTATAGAAAAAGTGCTTCTTCTTAAACTGCCAAGGAGGTTATTCACCTTTCTATTACTAGGAATTCAGTGCTAGGTGCGACTGAAATAAATTGAGCTGAGCGAGCAGGACTCTTACTTGAAAAATAAGGCATCTTACTACGGTCGCGCGCATAGCTAAGGCCGCGCGCTCGTGTAATTGTTTTTCGATGATTATTCCTCAATGGTACATTGTATTTGAACAGTTGACCCCTCTAAACACTCAGCGGTGTCAACACTATCTCCATGGCAAATTTGGTGAAGATCGGTAGTGTGGTTCCGGAGGAGTATAGTATCGACCAAACGCCTTAGCCACGTATAAGAGTTTCGCTTCGCTCAGCTAAATTATATTTTCTTCATTAGTACTACAGTATAAGTTTTACAATGTAACAAGCACTTACGTAAGCTAGATATAAATTTAAGTGCCTTACAAATTGTTGCTTGTCGATCTCGAGCAAGGAAGACGGTACGTTTTCAGTTGTCGTCATTTGAAAGACGTTAAGCACACTATGCAATAGCTCTCCCACACAGTATTATTGGTATCACTTTGTTGCAAGATTATATTCGTCGCACCGGTCGTGAAAGCCTTAAGATTTATATATTTTGATGGTTTAAAATTATAAGTAATAAAAAATACTACAGTTATTCAACATGTGAGATAATATTTAAATTACTTTCGATAATAGAAACTGCAAAATATAGATTTTTTACTGGCTGAATATAAACTCTAAATTAAATCTTAAGAACGGTTAAAAAAACTCTGAAAATTCTGTTGTCATCTTGTTGAACATAAAACGTGCCAGTATAATATGCTACTTTGAAAATCCTTTTTGTTGTGAAACAACCATCACAGGAAAGTCCAACAAATTAAGGATATAAATAAATAAATAAGAATAAATAGTCTAGGACAATTTACACAACGACATCTAGACCCAAACTAAGCAGTGCTTGTCATATGGGTTCTAGAATGCTGATAAACATACTTAGATACTTTTTTTTGTAAATAAATACATATTATACGTAGAAACACCCAGACCAATGCAAATTTACATATTTGCACTGAGCAGGAATCGAACCCTCGACCTCTGACTAAGCAGTCGAACGCAACTTCAAGCTGTGTGGTGTAACGCACCACACAGCTTGAAGTTAAGTGAAGAAGAATTGAACTTGCTTGTCCTGGCAAAAGCATTACTCAACCATATTTCATATTTGAAAAGTCCGTACGACAGTTGACGTTAATAAAAGAGAATATCAAACGAAAAGTACCTTTTTTTTTTCGTGCGGAAATCCCTTCTGATACCCCCCCGCCACGCGCCGGGCAGCGGGGGCGGTTATGTCGGGCTTGAACCGACTAAAACCGCAGTCTTCCGGGTCTTCAGACACCGGGCTGTAAGGTTGCCCATAGAGCATATCCCTCGCACCCCGACTGACCCTGGGCCATCTCCGGTTTCGAGATGGCCCCCTCGCGTTTGGGAACCACGGTGTCCCCGTCTTGCCCCGGTTTGGGGGAGGGGCGCTAGTCGCCCCACCGTCCCGGCCTGCTTCTGCTGGGGTGACAGGCGGCCTCACCCGCCACCCCCAGGCCTGCGTTCATGGAGGACGGAGGTCGTTAAGCGACCTAAACGAAAAGTACCTAAAAACTATCCACATTGTTTATAAACAACGCAATGGACTAATTAACAATGAATCCTCCATTATTTTCGAGTTTATCAAGCGTAGAAAACAATTTCCGTAGCAACTGAAACTTTGTAACAAATGACGATAATTTAAAACTTCGACTAGACTTGCTTAAACTTCGATAGACAACCATTAATTAAAACCAAACACTTGAAAATGAACGTTTTCACCTGAAGATAGAACTGAAGTTTGTTTGACGAACGGTTTTAAGGACGGGTTTCGATTGGGTGGACGAGCAAAGTATGTCTTAAGAACTAAGAGATAGAAAGAGACTAATTTGAATATTGTAAGGAATATTGAAACTAATTTAAATATTGAAAGTATAGAATCCTGCATAACGATATTAAAATTTTCATCAAATTGCCACAAATATTACGTTCAACATCAACTGCGACGCCGTGACCTGTCAGGCATGCTAACCTGCTATAAAGATCCTGCCTTTGGGGTCAGAGGAATGCCATATCACGAGGTATTATATTTCTGTGAACCAAAAGGAGGATCTGTCAAATGTGAAGATATAGTACTAGGCGGCTGGGGGGCCCCGTCAAGATCTTCGAGGTCCAAACCAATCTCACCTGGCAGTGAACCTGCTGATAGACGGGCGAGGCTCTGGTACAGGCTTACTCTCAGGGTCGGAAGCTCCGATGGTGGGAATAAATTATGTCGCACTCCAGGAGTGCCGACAGAATTGAAAAATTGAACAATTACGTGTATATTTTTTTAATCATCATCGTCATCATCATCATCGTCGTCATCATCATCATATCCTAGCCTCCCCCCTCCGTCCATCTATCCATCAATCCAGCTACATCAAAGATGGCATTGTTATAATAGCGTTTCGCGTGACGTAGGCGTCTCAGTGAGGAGTGACGAAGGCGTCCCGGTAACGACAAAATAAAAAAAAAACGCGACTTCCATGATTTTTCTTCACCCAAAAAAGGGCTCATATGGAAAGTGCTCAATGCGCCTAAAGAAGTTTTCACTTCAACAATTTTTTATTTTTTTAAAAGAATATTAGCAGAGTGAGTCAGCAAGCTGAAGTGGTAGTGGGCAGGGCACATAGCGAAGGCCGGTGGGGCAGAAAGGTCCTTGAGTGGAGACCACGTGACGGCAAGCGCAGCGTAGGAAGGCCTACTAAGGTGGACAGACGACCTAGCAAAGAGCGCAGGGACTCGGTGGATTCAGGCTACTACACAGACCGGTCGAAATGGAAGTCGATGCCTATGTTCAGCAGTGCACTTCCTACGGCTGATATGATGATGATGATGAAAGAATATTAGTAACCGAAATTACTAATATTTCCCCTAACCTCTCCAGCTAAGTATATGTGCATATCTTTAGAAGTTTCTACGCATAACATCGACAGTAAAGTGTCAAAAGTTTAATTATTTATTATTTTAATAACTAAATAAAACTTTTGGTAATGATTTGACACTTTACTATATATATTCTGTAGTTCTGATGTAATATAGTGCCTACTAAACATCAGAAGAATCATATTAGTTGTTCGCCAAATCAGTCGTATAAAACTACCAAAGCGTAGAAAAAAAAAGCGGCCAAGTGCGAGTCGAACTCGGCCATGAAGGGTTCTGTAGCAGTAAGTTTTTTTTAATTTTTATGAATTTGAGTTGATTGAATTTAAGGTAAATTGCGGTTTACGATTTATGACGCATTAAAAAAACTACTTACTAGATCTCATTCAAACTAATTTTCATATATTATTTTTAGTTTTATCATTCTCTTATTTTAGAAGTTACAGGGGGGGGGGGACACATATTTTACCACTTTGGAAGTGTATCTCTTGCAAACTATTCAGTTTAGAAAAAAAAAATTATATTAGAAACCTCAATATCATTTTTGAAGACCTATCCGTAGATACCACAAACGTATGGGTTTGATGAAAAAAAAAAATTGAGTTACAGTTGAAAGTATGGGGAGCCCCCAAAATTTAATGTATTGGCATGTTATATATTCATTGCCATTTGGCAACGGAACCCTAAAAAGTAAAAGGTTACTTACATATTTTTTATGAAATTTTCTTATTCAAAAGAATTTCTGCCACCAACAAATCAGTAAGTTAGTTCTACCAAAAGTACATTTTAACGGGTAATTTGACAATATTCGTCTGCTGATTACAAAAATATGTATTTACGATACGACTGTGGGTTGAAAGCTTTCCCATTGACAGCTGACCAAAAGAAATTGAATTGAGAGATACGCAATGGCAACGAGATTTGTTAGTATTTCTGCAGTATTGTGTGAATATTGGCTTTTAGATGAAATGAAATCGTATATCTTGGTATGGACATGTTATGAGAAGAGAGAACAATGGCTAAAAAAGTAATATGGATGAATTTTAATGGATGGAAAGGACAGGGATTTAAAAAAGATGGATGGATTGTGTGAAAGGTAAGTAACCGGGATAAAGTAAAGCTCATAGTGTAGCCGTGGTGTCTTCATGCTATCAATTTGGAAACCCTTTTTTAACTTTGTATAAATAATTAAATATTCTATGACATTCTACTCAGCGCTTTCTAGACCCAAAGTAAGCATAGTTTAACTAGCTTGTGTTATGGCTTCCAGAATGCGTATTAACATACTTATATACTTTGTTTTGTAAATCCTACTAATATTATAAACGCGAAAGTTTTAAGTATGGATGGATGAAAGTTTGTTACCCTTTCATGCAAAAACGGCTGAACGGATCTGACTGAAATTTGGCACAGGGATTATAGTCCAGAAAAACACATAGGCTACTTTTTATTCCGGGAATAGGTTGGGTTAGGTTAGCACCCGCGGGCAACAGCTAGTACATACATATTATACATAAAAGCACCCAGACCAATGCAAATTGACATATTCATGCACACAAATATTCGTACAGAGCGGGAATCGAACTGGCGCATTTGTATGTAATGGCATCTTTGAACTCAATTTTGCGGCACTTCCCAACGTCCGATTGATTAATGACAATATACTAATTAAGAATAAGATTGACGAACGATTAAAAAATAAATAATAGTTTAAAAAACTAACTTAAAACTAACTAGGAGAAGATAGGATTCATAACGAATACATCCGACAGAGAACCAACGTGATCGACATAGCTCAAAGAATTAGCAAGCTGAAGTGGCAGTGGGCCGGCCATATCTCGCGAAGAACCGACAACCGCCGAAGACCGCATAACGTGTTCTTGAGTGGAAACCACGACTCGGCAAACGTAGTGTAGGACGCCCTCCGGCCAGGTGGGATGACGATCTGCGAAAGACTGCGGGCAGATGCTGGATGCGGCAAGCTGAAGACAGGGCGCTATGGCGCTCATCAGAGGAGACCTATGTCCAGCAGTGGACTAGTATAGGTTGATGATGATGATGATGATGAGGTGAAGATCAACTTAAATGTTAAAAATAATTGTGAATAAGCGTGAGGTGCTTACAGAGATCATTATAGAGCACCCCACAATCAATCAATTAGCCTATTGCAGTCCACTGCTGGACATAGGCCTCTCCCATTGTACGCCATAGCACCCGATCCTCCGCCTTGCGCATGCAGTCTATCCCAGCTACCTTTGTCAGGTCGTCCGTCCATCTTGCTGGGGGACGTCCTACCTTCCGTTTATTTTTAACGTATTGGTTGTTCTTCTCTTAAAGCGTGGTTTTTTTAAACTATTTTTTTTTATGTACAAATTTTCAATTAATAAAAGCAACGTGAAAGCTTGAGAGGCTACTGGACTAGGCCTTTGCCCTGAATATGCCCTACGCCTTACGCCTCCTACCTTTTTAATATAATTCACGCCTTAGAATTTTATTAAAGAACGCTTTAAACCGTAGGTACCACAATTTAAAAAAAAAAAATTTTAATTAAATTAAAGTCGAGTGTAGGTTAGGCTATAGGTACACGTCCTACGAACGGCCGCCAAGTATTTCACTCAACTCGGGTCCGTCAGCACTCAGTCTCTGCCAGCTGTTCAGGTGTGGAGTTGGGCCGGTGCTGTTCCGCCGGTACACAGCTACTGCTGCTCTCTTGACCGGAACGGAGCTGAGGTCACTCTTCAGACGGTACGGAAATGGTACGCTATTTCAGCCGGTACGGACTTTCAGCCGGTCTGGAATTCTGGAGAACAAACACACAGTCAGGCACTGGCGTGTGAACCCAATGCAACAGTGACGGGACCCTGAGTATAATTTCCTACATGGGCCCATCCCTGAAGGGGACATCGGCCTTCTGGATTCCTCCAGGGTCAGTAGGCGTAATAAAAAGCTTCGTCAACCACGGTTCAACGGACTACTACATACTAGTACTAGAAAAATAAACTCGTAGTAATCGAAATTACCCCCTAACCCCTCCAGCTAAGCTTAATTGCTTGTGTTAGGAGTGGGTTCACGTCAGTAGTGTAATGGCCAGGATTCGAACCCGGGACCTCTCGATCGTAGGGTCGACTCCTTAACCACTAAGCAACCGACGCTTTATTCTTCCAGCTCAAGTAAAATTTGTGTTCCTTGCAATACCGTTATAATGTCTGCGCTCACTTTTAAATTAAATACCTGCCTACATACACCATTCAGTTCACCATAAATATAATAAACCACACCATGAACTTTTTTAATAGGCATCCAAAACTTATAATTTGTTTTTCTTCAGCTAAGTAGACAACTTGAAAACCATTAGAAAAGTCATAAATCACTACGTTCCCCTTAAAGAATCCCATGAAAACTCAACGTACCTTTTTTTTTATCGTGCGGAAATCCCTTCGGATACCCAACCGCGTGCCAGCGGGGGCGGTTATGTCGGGCTTGAACCGACTAAAACCGCACGCCGTCTCGGGTCTACAGACGCCGGGGTGTAAGGTTGCCCATAGAGCATATCCCTCGCACCCCGACTGACCCTGGGCCATCTCCGGTTTCGAGATGACCCCCTCGGGTTTGGGAACCACGGTGTCCCCGTCTTGCCCCGGTTTGGGGGAGGGGCGCTAGTCGCCCCACCGTCCCGGCTTGCTTCTGATGGGGTGACAGGTGGTCTCACCCGCCACCCCCAGGCCTGCGCTCATGGAGGACGGAGGTCGTTAAGCGACCTCCGGCGCCTGAGTCGCCTGCGACGCGCGGTGAGCAAGTTGCGGACTCAGCGGTCCGGGAGAGTTCTAAATCTCTCCCGGGCGCGCTCCGCCATCTCCTTCGCGAGCATTACATGCTCGCAGAAGGAGATGGCGGTGACCCACGCGCTCGCGCTCCGCACCATTGCCGCAATCATGCTGCCGAGCGACAGGACTCCCACCCCGATGGCTGCCATGAGGTCACGCCTCGGCGCCTCCCACGCCGGGCAGTCCGCTATCGTGTGCAGCCCTGAGTCCTCGCTCGCGTCGCAGTGATGACACTCAGGCGTTGGCTCCTTCCTGATCCGATGCAGGTGGTCCCCGAAGCACCCCTTCCCGGAGATCACTCTGTAAGCACTCGTTGACTTAAGTGCAAAAATAAATTACTACAACGGCAACTAGTATTACTATTATACTTACCAAGTTTAGTTAAACTAAAAATTCGTAAAATCACATTTTTGGCTTTGGTATCGTTCCTAGATCACAGCAATTATTTTTTTTGTAAAAACCCGACCCCACCAGGCGAGGCCGCGATGGCGGCCAAAGTCCGCTGGCAACCCTGGGGTTATCCTTTCGAGGGCAAAAAAAAATGCACTGTTTTCATCTCGTTACGATTTTATTACAGTTTTTATAGATAATTTTTTAAATTAGTATCGAGCTGCACCATTGTGTTACCATAAAAATAATAAACTACCACATAATGTTTTTTTAACTAACATTTAGAACTAATAAATCGTTTTTTTTTTCTACTGTGTCGATAACTTGAAAACCATTACTACAGGATATAAATTACTATATTGCCCATAAAGAATCCCACAAACTGTATTTTACTTGATATGTTATATTTTGTTCTGTGTATTACTTATATCGTGTCTCTGTGCAGAGATTCATTCAATCGACACTTTATATGGAGAACTTATGATTGATCAAATATTTTACTCTGGAGATTTTTTTTCAACAGGGCAAGACGTCAGAGTTCTAAATTTACCTGTAGCAATCTCTATGCTTTTGGATCACCACATTATTTGTCAGTTAAGAGAATGCTCTGTATACATATACATAGTGTTCTTTGAACTTAGACATAATAAGGTGATCCAAAAACTCAATTAAAGACCAATTATTTTTAAGGACGTTTTTTTATATTGGTAATAGGCTCGCGCTTCACCATTATCTCACCTGTGGGTAAGTGATGATGTGGTTGACGGTGGAGCAAGTAACCTGTTCACTCAAGACTTGAAGACTCCCAGGTTATAGCTTTCTGGAAACACACAGATTTTATTCACAAGCCAATCCACCCTTTAGCAGTACGCATTTTTTTAACCTGTTGAAACCCCCACAGGCTTCACCCCATCGTGTCGGAATCGGACCGATTAAAACAACACGGTGTCCTCCCCTAAGTGTCCATTGCCGGGCACCCCGGGTAAGCCCGCGAAAGGATAACCCCAGGGGTACCGGTGGACTTTGACCGCCACCGCGGCCTCACCTGGTGGAGTTTTTTCCCACGTCGGTGAGTTGATGAATGTATTTTCAAACTGTAATTTTGTTAGCACTCATTGAAATTGGTGTTAAAAATAATTGCCGCGTAATGTAGTTAATGATTTTTCGTGATGAAATTACTCGTAAAGAGTATAAATGCTGAAATTTAGTAATTATTGCGGATAACGCGTAAACGGTTTTGTTGGCACAAATTAATTGCATTCAGTTTATTTTCATGTTGTCCTTCATATAGTTTTAGCAACTATCATTGGACTTCTTCTACGTATGTTTATCACAGGACTCCTGCTAAATCGATTTTAATGAAATTTCGAGCTGTGTGTTTGATGGGTTGCTTGATAGTTTATAGTCTTAAATCATGAGTGAACCTGATAGGTTTCGCTGCATTCGGGCTATAGAATATTTCCTTAGTTATTGGCAATAGAAACGTTTGACACTGATCAAATCAATGACGGCCTCTGTGACGTAGCGGTAGTGCATTCGTCTGCTACGAAAGGGGGCGCGGGTACGATTCCCGCAGGGGTGCTTGGTTGGGGACCTCCACGCGGTGCACCCTGGGCAACGGAGACGGCAGCTCCTCTCTCCTAGGGTGGGAGAGACGCTGCTGCCTACGGCCAACTCCGACCGAGGCGAGGACGGCAATGTTGAGGGCTGTTTGGCTGTTTGGAAGCTTTCCACGTGTCCCTCTGATTAGCAGATGGCACAGTGGAGAGTAAGTAAGGGGGCCATCTCGAAACCGGAGATGGCCCAGGGTCAGTCGGGGTGCGAGGGATATGCTCTATGGGTAACCTTACACCTTACACCCGGTCTTAAGACCCGAGACGGCGTGCGGTTTTAGTCGGTGCAAGCCCGACATAACCGCCCCCGCTGGCCGGCGGGGGGGTATCCGAAGGGATTTCCGCAAGAAAAAAACAAAAAAGGGTACGATTCCCGCTCAGTGCAAATATTATGCTATCTGGAACTCATAATACAAGCTAGTTAAACTATGCTTACTTTGGGTCTAGAAAGCGCTGTGTAGAATATTTTTTTGTGTTTTTTTAAATGTATTTATATGTATTATGCAACGATAGCCCAGTGGCGTGCGTAACGGACTGCCGAGACGAGGTCTCGAGTTCGATCCCCAGTCGTCCCGGGCACACACCTTTTTTTTTTTTTTTTTTTTTTTTTTTATCGTGCGGAAATCCCTTCGGATACCCCCCTGCCGGCCAGCGGGGGCGGTTATGTCGGGCTTGCACCGACTAAAACCGCACGCCGTCTCGGGTCTTCAGACGCCGGGGTGTAAGGTTACCCATAGAGCATATCCCTCGCACCCCGGCTGACCCTGGGCCATCTCACCACTAACAGCATCGCTCATCCTGTCTCCTCTGAAAGCAGAGGAGTACGGAGAGCGATGTGTTCCCGCCACGTTGGGTATTGGCCGACGATCAATGCCAACCCTATGAAGGGGCTCTGATGTTTCGTAGTTATGTGTATATAATAAAATTATTAATTAAAAAATCAAATAACCCAAATAATGCATGAAAGAAAATTTTCTTTCGGTTTTTGATTTGCATCTGGGTCCCGCCTGCTATCAAACTTGTTTTGGTCTTTTAAGGGCAGTCGGGTTATTTGATTTTTTAATTAATAATTTTATGGTATACTTTTTAGTTATGATATATATATATATATTTGAAATCCCCTTTTAAAGTTCTTCATTTTGAAACCCTACTCGATAAGTTTGAGTGAAAATATTTTTTGAATAACATACATTTTAGCGCCAAAAATCCACCATTTCGTTTTTTTATTATTTTGATATACCCAGTGTCACTCTCACAGTAAATACGAATCTAAGGACACCTCTCAAGCTAAAATCCATCGAGCCGTTCAGGCTGCAGAGCGTGCCAAACAATTATACATACATACATACTCTCGAAAACCATAACCCTCCTTCTGGCGAAGTCGGTTAAAAAATGAGGATTATCGCTCGCTTAGTAATGTGCCCGGTAGATGACAATAGGCTCGTCCCTTATTACATTGATACTTAAACAAAACTGGCGAATCGTAGGTGTGTAGGTAATACCGCAATAGCGGCGGTAAGGCCCATCATGGAGGATTGGCTAGAGAGGCGACACGGAAGCCTCTCGTACCGACTGACGCAGGTGGTCTCCGGGAAGGGGTGCTTCGGGGACCACCTGCATCGGATCAGGAAGGAGCCAACGCCTGAGTGTCATCACTGTGACGCGAGCGAGGACTCAGGGCTGCACACGCTGGCGGACTGCCCGGCGTGGGAGGTGCCGAGGCGTGACCTCGTGGCAGCCATCGGGGTGGGAGTCCTCTCGCTCGGCAGTATGATTGCGGCAATGGTGCGGAGCGCGAGCTTGTGGGCCGCCGCCACCTCCTTCTGCGAGCATGTGATGCTCGCGAAGGAGATGGCGGAGCGCGCCCGGGAGAGGTTCAGAACCCTCCCGGCCCGCCGAGCCCGCAACATGCTCGCCGCGCGTCGCAGGCGACTCAGGCGCCGAAGGTCGCTTAACGACCTCCGTCCTCCATGAACGCAGGCCTGGGGGTGGCAGGTGAGGCCACCTGTCACCCCAGCAGAAGCAGGCCGGGACGGTGGGGCGACTAGCGCCCCTCCCCCAAACCGGGGCAAGACGGGGACACCGTGGTTCCCAAACCCAAAGGGGGCCATCTCGAAACCGGAGATGGCCCAGGGTCAGTCGGGGTGCGAGGGATATGCTCTATGGGCAACCTTACACCCCGGCGTCTGCAGACCCGAGACGGCGTGAGGTTTTAGGCGGTTCAAGCCCGACATAACCGCCCCCGCTGGCCGGCGGGGGGGTATCCGAGGGGATTTCCGCACGAAAAAAAAAAAAGGTGCGTAGGTAATACACCTCTACCTACCCCTTCGGGAATACAGGTGTGAAGTTGTTATGTTATGTTGTGGAATCCATAACACAAGTTAGTTAAACTATGCCGTATTTGGGTCTAGAAAGCGCTGTGTAGAATGTCGAAGATTTTTTTTCACTTTTCACTTTTTCACTTTCATATTTTTCTGTAGAGCAATAGTCAGTCTTTTTTTTTATTTTTTATACCACTAAGGTGGCAGACAAGCACACGACCCACCTGATGGGAAGCGGTTACCGCGGCCTGTGGACGTGTGCAACACCAGTGGCGTCACACTCGCGCTGCGAATCCTGTAAAGGAAAGGGGATGGGAAAGGAGTTTGGGAGGGGATGGGAAAAGAGTTTGGGCTCCGGCACTCTCACTCACCAAACGGAACGCAACAGTTCAAATACTGTTACTTGGCGTCGATATTCTGAGAGAGGGTGGTACTTCCCCGGTCGAGTCGGCCCATTCATGCAACGGCCAAAATGACTGTTGCTTGACTCTACCACCTACCAAAAAAATGTCAAGCCTGTTTTGCCTCTATTGAGCGCTCAGCCTAAGAGTAGTGTAAGTGATATTGTCGGAAGTTTACGCGAATGTCACACATTGAAATAAAAATATTTTAACGGATTCAATTGCGCTTTATAATTTACATTAAACCCGACGTTTCAGTTGCTTTTTAGCAGCCATGGTCACGGGGAGACCATGGCTGCTAGAATCCGTTAAAAATAGTTTTATTTCAAAGTAGAGTAAGTATAAGAGGAATGAATCTCCATGCGTTAGTTCATCTCACTTGTACACTGAGAGTTTAAATAATGCACTCGCACTACAACTAAATGAGACAGTATTTACAAACAAAGCAATAACAATGTGATGAATTGGAAAACAAAATGAAATAATATTCAGTTATAAAATGTTTGTTATAGGCTCCTTTCTTTTTTTTTTTTATACCACTCAGGTGGCAGACAAGCTTACGGCCCACCTGATGGGAAGCGGTTACCGCGGCCTTTGGACGTGTGCAACACCAGGGGCTCACACTCGCGCTGCCGACCCTGTAAAAACCTTCTAGTGCCCTTCTTGAAGAACCCCATATTGTAGTCGCTTGGGAAAACCACAGCAGGGAGATCATTCCACAGCCTGAGGGTGCGCGGAATGAAGTGCCTTTCATATCAAACTGTACGCACCGTTTCCGGTCGCAACGTGTGAGGATGAATTCCCTGTCTGTAGCGAGCGGTGCGATGATACAATCTCCTGCTTTATTAACCCTGGGGTTATCCTTTCGAGGGCTTACCCAAGGTGCCCGGCAATGGACACTTGGGAAGGACACCGTGTGGTTTTAGTCGGTCCGATTCCGACACGCCCACCCCATCGTCGGCACCGATGGGGTGAAGCTCGTGGGGGTTTCCACACGTAAAAAAAAAGGCTCCTGATTTAAAATGTCACGTGTATATCATGTATTGGTTTAAAATAAGAATGGAAGGCGAGAGTTGTGCTCATAATACTTAACATGTTTTATCCATTAACCTTACTACCCCCGTCAAATAGGGACACACATAATAATATACCCGCGTATTTGATTGGTCTCTCAGACCGAAAATGCTGCTGACGGAGATAGCCAACCATTCGTATTCCGTCCAATATCACCAATGTAAATCCCTATCTAACACAAGCAATTTAGCTTAGCTGGAAGGAAACATCAATTTTTAAGGTTCCGTAGCCAAATGGCAAAAAACGGAACCCTACATACACTTCTGTTAACACCTCAGAAATTCTAGAATGGCGCTACTTTTTCAAGCAAAACTTTTTTAACATTTATAAAGAATATGCTGCTGCATTTATGAATTATATTTTGACGGTCTTGAAAATTAACTGCACGCTAATAACACCTAACTAAGATTAACTTAAGCATTATTTTTGCTAATTATAGTTTAGAAGCGTGTTGGTATGACAGAAAACATCACGCAATACAGGAGTAGTTTATGGAATACTTTATTGTGACCATGACTTGACCTCGGATCTTGACAATTATGTAATGTTTGTGTTATTTAGAGAAACATGTTAGACTTATGCGTGTCAGTTGGAGGTCATTCATTTCTATAGATTTACAATACAATACAATATTCGTATTCTTTATTGTACACCATATACATGACGGCCTCTGTGGCGTAGCGGTAGTGCATTCGACTGCTACGACACGGGGCGCGGGTTCAATTTCCACTCAGTGTAAATATTTGTAATTTGCATTGGTCTGGGTGTTTCTATGTAAAATATGTATATGTATTTACAAGTATATAAGTATGTTTATCCGCATTCTGGAACCCATAACACAAACTAGTTAAACCATGCTTACTATGGGTTCAGAATGCGCTGTTTAAAATGTCGTAGAATATTTATTTAGTGTTATTTATTTTTTATATACAACCAATTTACAAATTGTAAGTTAAAATACAAAAAGTGACAGTATATTTTTGGGACTAATTCCACCCTCATTCCCACTACTGTAACTCCTGTACACCAGTTTCACCAGTAGTTACCCACAAACACACAAAGTAATGACACTCGGGAAGTCCTAGGCAAAGTTAAACTGTCTTGGAACCTGTATCAAATCAAAAGTAAATTGGAGGAATTAGTATAATCGGCGGCGTTACCGCTAGGAGTGATTTCTTCTAGACAACCTTTAAATGGACATGTTTGCAATGGATTCATGTACGGGCAGTTAACGGATGTACAAGTTAGATTTCGACTCTAGCATAACATAACTTCACGCCTGTATCCCCGAAGGGGTAGGCAGAGGTGTATTACACACCCACGATTCGCCAGTTATGTTAAGGTCCCAATGTAATAGGGGGCGAGCCTATTGCCATCTACCGGGCACATTATTAAGCGAGCGATAATTAACATTCATTAATGCACACATAACTATGAAAAGTCTGAGGTGTGTGTCCGGGGCGACTGGGGATCGAACTCTAGACCTCGTTTCAGCAGTCCGTTGCGTACGCCACTGGGCTATCGCCGCTTTTTTTTTCGAGTCTAGATGACGTAAGATCCTCATCATCATTCGAACGCCAATCTTTGTTGCACTTTAGAGCCCGGGTCCTCCTCTCCATATTGTTTTATCTAGACTTTTACAGGAGCGACTGCCGTCTAACCCCCCAATCCCGAGAGGAAAGCCTGTACTAGAGCCTCTTCCATCAATCAGTGGGTCAGTCAGCTGAAGTTAGTTTAGCTATCCCATACCAATAAAAACTACAACAATAGATAGAAAACTAGAAAATATCTTTCTTTCAAATCCATTCAGATTATATAATTACCCGGTTGTCATACGATAATCTATGGCAGTCGTTACAGATGATGATGACACAAATTTGTCACAAAATTCGACCGGCGGTTCAAGCCCGACATAACCGCCCCCGCTGGCCGGCGGGGGGGTATCCGAGGGGATTTCCGCACGAAAATAAAAAAATTAAAAAAAAAAAGGTACCACCGTGCACGATTGCGAAAAACCCTCCATAGTAATCCAATTTCGGTTTGATTGCGTTCAGGGGTCAGCAAGTGCATAGCCGGGCAGGGGGATTGTGGTCGCAGTACTAGTGGGACCGGTGGGTGTCACGCGGTGCTGCGACGACAATCCTCTTCTGATGAGGCCGTCTAGCTGAGTGCCACCATTGTCAACATGGTACGTGTATGTAATGGTGACCCTCATTCCTGAGACTTTACCTTCAGCTTACCATCAGGCGAGGTGAAGTCAAATTGACGTGTCCTAAATATATTAAAAAAAAAAAAAAAAAAAAGATAGTCGGAGCCCTTAAAATTACGACAAAGACCAGTTGCCGGAATTTTAAGAGCTCCAGCTATCCGTAACTACAGAACTCCAATATCGCCAGTGAGTAGTGGAGTCCAGATGGCAATGGCTTCGTGGAAATATCGAAGTTTGACCCCTTCGTTGCCAAAGCTGACCCCAATTGGAGCGTCGGTAGCTTAGTGGTTAAGGAGTCGACCCTACGATCGAAAGGTCCCGGGTTCGAATCCATGTTCATTACACTACCGACGTGAACCCACTCCTAACACAAGCAATTTAGCTTAGCTGGAGGGGTTAGGGGGAATATTAGTAATTTCGTTTACTAATAGTCTTTCAACAAAAAATTGACTAGGGAAAAGGCTTATAGGATGATGAAAGATTACATAATTATACAAAATACTCTTAACACCATACCTCTAAATTTATTGAAGAAATTACGCGAAACCAAAATCCCGAATTAACGCAATAAGTGGGAAGCTAAACCGGCTGTTTACAATCTCATTTGAATCCAACATAACACTTTAAATTATTACAAGCTGTGCTCGGCCTTACCGAACCTGAGTTCCGATATAAATTAAGTAAGGTTACGTAACAAATCTCTACCATTTCCCGAAAACAATCGGTATTTTTTGCAACAAACAACGTCTAATAAAGACTTTTTGATTAACGTTCTTCTTACTGTCTTGAACAGAAGTTTAGTAAGTTCATGTAGGTATGGTTGTAATTTATTCCGCCATAACTTTTAAATGCTTGAACAGATTCGGATGTATTGTTATAATCCCGTCGTATCATACCGAATTTGGAGTGGTGTGAGAGACAGTTTTAATCGACTTTTTAGGGTTCCGTTGCCAAATGGCAAAACGGAACCCTTATAGATTCGTCATGTCTGTCTGTCTGTCCGTCCGTATGTCACAGCCGCTTTTTTCCGAAACTATAAGAACTATGCTGTTGAAACTTGGTAAGTAGATGTATTCTGTGAACCGCATTAAGATTTTCACACAAAAATAGTAACAAAATAATAAATTTTGGGGGCTCCCCATACTTAGAACTGAAACTCAACATTTTTTTTTTCATCAAACCCACACATGTGTGGTATCTATGGGTAGGTCTTCAAAAATGATATTAAGGTTTCTAATATCATTTTTCTATAAACTGAATAGTTTGCGCGAAAGACACTTCCAAAGTGGTAAAATGTGTGCCCCCCCCCCCCCCCTGTAACTTCTAAAATGATGATGATAATGATGATGATCATCTAACTTCCACCGAATATTGGTTTGAACGAGATCTAGTAAGTAGTTTTTTTTTAATACGGCATAAATCGTAAACTGCAATTTACCTTTCATTCAATGATCTCAAATATAAAATTTTAAAAGAAGCATTATTATGTTACTTGCTGCTACGGAACCCTTCATGGGCGAGTCCGACTCGCACTTGGCCGCTTTTTTTTACGAGGCAATCGTTTTCTTTAATTTTTATAGCTCTTGTATACAATACTGTACGCCTACTTAATGGCCTACTAGTAAATATCCCGAATTATGGCACAAATAAACTTACGACTAAGGAATAGGGCTGTTATACATCCGACAGTAACCTCAGGGATGTGAGCCAATAAAACATGCCCGGTACTCTCACCGGGCATGTTTTATTAGTTTTATTTATTAGGTGACCATTCAACTCTGCTTAACCTTTTGGGACAACAGGCGTGAGTATACACATATAGTTAAACATGCAGACTTATGTCACAAGGAATGTGTGATGGCTTCAAATTCAACCGGCTGTAACATAAATATTTAAACCTAAAGTGGGGACAGACACAGCCTTAAGTACATGAATCGTATACTTGACCTCTTCGACACATATTCACTATGGAAAGCCGATAGTGTGTTCGAAATGCGCAGGTTTTATTTATTTCTACCAGTACAGTCAAGATTGGGACGGAGCCAAATAAATAGTGAGCAGGATTTCCGCTCCGGTCAAGTTTTAGCGGGATCAGTGAAACGGTCCAAAGGCAAAACTCAGATAGGCAATGTATTGTATCTGTTACTTAATAAGGTTTCTATGAACTAGGTGTAAAGTTTGCTGAAATGCTGAAATTATTTGTCTATCCAGCTAACTTTATATGGAGTAGTTTTCTAGCGACTAAAGCGATATGTTCCAAATTCACCAAAACTGAGTAGATAAATATTTTGTTGTAAATAAGTATACATTATAAAGATTTAGATCGGAAAAAGAGAACATCTAGGACGGGACTTGAACCCGCGACCAGTCCCTTACAGGGGGAATGCTCTGACCAACTGAGCCACCTAGACACGTCCCAGATATTCGAAATTCTTCGATACTTTAATACGTCTTAAGGCGATCTAAATCTTTAGAAAAAAGTAAGCATACAAAATGCTTAAAAATTTAATTGAAGTATACATTATGTATAAATTTTCAGTTTATAACGGAAATTCATCATAAGTCTCCCGCACCATGTAATGAAATATGTTACCGTAGCCACACAATACATGTGGGTTGATGTCCCCATACATTTGTCACCGACTTCAACAGGAAAGTCTTATGAGCGTTTTTGTATGTTATTTTTGACTTTTTAGTCCCTTCTTGGTTTTTAAAGTCGGTACATTTTTTTATATATTTGTTTTATTTATTACATAAATTGAAAACTAATTGATATAAAGTAAACATACACTAGCTGCTTCGCCCTTGTGAAAGCCCTATATCGCGGAAAAATTGCTGTTTTTCGTGATAAAAGTATCCTATTTCCTTCTTCAGTTTAAATCCGTTCAGTAGTCTAAGCGTATTTGACAGCTTTGTTACTCGACTGCGCCAGAAGGAGGGTTATGTTTTTCGAGAGTATGTTTGCATGTATGTATGTATATATAATTGTTCGGCAAACTCTGCGGCCCGAACGGCTTGATGGATTTTAGCTTGAGTGGGTTTATCAAAATAAAAAATAACAAAATGGCGGATTTTTGGCGCTATAATGTAGGTTGTTTAAAAAATATTTTCACTCAAACTTAACGCAATAACTGGGAAGCTATTTTGTACTCGAAGCTATATGTGTATACTGTGTATAGCCGCAATAAGTAGGGTATTAAAATGAAGAGCTTTGAAAGGCGACTTCAATTTTTTTTTAGTAATTGAATAGCATTCATCCATTTGCAAATTATAACCCAAAAGAAGATGAATGGGTCCCGCCTGCTATCAAAGTTGTTTCGGTATTTTTTAGAGCAGTCGAGTTTTTTTAGCTTTTTTTATTAATAATTTT
The DNA here is from genome assembly GCA_946251805.1 of Cybosia mesomella. Classification (NCBI taxonomy): domain Eukaryota; kingdom Metazoa; phylum Arthropoda; class Insecta; order Lepidoptera; family Erebidae; genus Cybosia; species Cybosia mesomella. The sequence goes on along the minus strand of OX276402.1, from coordinate 28,748,853 downwards.
ATTTAACAGTCATTTTCGAAGTGTGCGCACTTTCATATGTTTCTGTAGAGCAATAGATTGTCATAAGACTGTCTTGTCTCTAATAGACAACAACGCTAAGATGGTAACGATTTCTTTCAACAAAAGTTTTTTTTTTTTTCAAACCTTTTACGAAAAGTATTATCCACTTACTATTTTGAGAACATTCTTCATAATATGAAAGTCTTAAGATTTATATTCTACTTATTCTTAATAAACCCAAAAAACTTTAGCCCAAGTACATATACTAACCATAATTTTACCCCATTTTTATTGCTAATTAGGGTCAATAATGACCTACTTACGCCTTCAACAAAGGTAAGGCAATACAAAAGAATAATTTTTAACATCCATTGTAAGAAGGCTTGGAAAAGCTCCGAGCTTTAAGTGGCAATGTTATTTACCCCTTAAAATATGTGTGAGGTCATCTTTAACTATTAGTGTTAAGTGCTTGGTGAAAATTAAGTACGGGGTATGAATAAGACAGAATTACTTTGGCTGGTTTTTTAAATGTACTTAATTGTACTTTTTACATTGATTCCCAGGAGATACAGTTAGCAAAATTATTAGCTTATCACATTTAAATTCAATATTTACACACAAAAAGTGCGAATCACCACAACATTTTTCTAGAGGTGTCAATTCGCACGTTAATAAATTCAGCACATGCAAAAAGACCACTTAAAATATTAATTTTAAAGGGTTATTTTAATGCGAATTGGCTACTAAGCCGAATCTGAAACTAATCATTAAAACAATAAACAATTCATGAATAATAATAACTTGACGAAAATCGTTTATAGGACCTAGATGCTAAACATCACAGCCGCAATACTTGCCTAAGGACCTAGTACACGTATAAGATGCAAGACTTAGTGTAAAACTCTACTGTGTGTACTAAACTCGGTTTTAGCTGCGTTAGGGTCAGATGCATCTAAGACTTGCACTGAATCCGGGTGTTCACTTTCCTACTCCTCTTGATTACTCTTGGCTTTTACGGGAGCAACTGCCAACAACCCCTCCCCCCAACCCTGGGAAGAAAACCTATGCTAGAGCTTCAACCGTAAATTAGCAGATGTATATGTTTTGGGTTGTTTTGGGCCCTTAAGAAATTATTGAGGCCCATACACTGTTGTCATTTTAACGGGTGCTTCCGCTTGCTCCTACTCGATGCTCCTACCGGTAGGAACAGGAGGACCAATATGTCCTTATGCACCTACCGGTAGGACCACAAGGATAAGCTTATCCTCATGCTACTACTAACAAAGATTGACAGATTTTTTTAACACTAGCTACTAGCTAGCTATCGAAATCCAACTTTCCGGACTAGTGGTTCCGGTTGGGGTCACAGTTCTAACCTAACCTAACCCAGAAGCTATATTGTGAGAAGAGCGTGAGCAACAGGAAATAAAACTAAGTGTTCCTCGTGCTCCTACCAGTAGGAGAACTTAGTAGGAGCAAGCGGAAACGCCTATTTTAACTGAGTTATGAAAATAAAACACTCCAAAGAAAGTCAACAGACTGGTATAGTTAACCACGCCATAGGGGCAGGCTAACGTTCTCGTTTAACACACGATATAGGTCCTCTAAAATGATATTGCGTCGTTGTTGTTATGGAATAAGGATGCCCTTGGCACTTCCCCGCCATCTCATCCTTAAAGCAGAGCGGGTGAGCTAACACATTCATTCAGTTAATGTTATGTTATAAGTATGTGACAGCAACAAAATGAACAGTAGCATTTGCTTGTGAAAATGTAATATGTAGTATTATCTCTCTTTATATCAAGTTATTATTCAACTTGTTTTATGACTTTAATTGTTAGTAAGTAGTTTTTTTTAAAACGTCATGAATCGTAAACCGCAATTTACCTTTCATTCAATCAACTCTTTTTTTCTTTTATATAGGACACGTCAATTTGACTTCACCTCGCCTGATGGTAAGCTGAAGGTAAAGTCTCAGGAAAGAGGGTCACCATTACATACACGAACCAGGGGTATTCCAAAGACACGTCTAGGAAGCGTATCCGTTCTGTTTGTCCGGTGCCTTAGCTAAGCTGTATCGGTTAACGGGAATACTTGTAACTTTACGAGATCGGCAATGGCACACATTGGAGAGGTATGTGTCCAGCAGTGGACAGAAATAGTGGATATAATAAAAAAAACGGGTTAAGGGCTAGTGAGAGTTTCGGCTCCATGTACGGCAATGGACTCGCCCCTTATTACGCGGGACTGGAATACATAGTCGGCAGAATGTGGATGTAAAACAACTTCTCCCTATGATTTTGGAGAAACGAAACGAACGAATAGACGTGAATATAATATATAATATACTTACCTTAACTTTTTTTTTTCTTGCTGAAATCCCTTCGGATACCTCCCCGCCAGCCAGCGGGGGCGGTTGTGTCGGGCTCGAACCGACTAAAACCGCACGCCGTCTCGGGTCTTAAAACGCCGGGTTGTAAGTTTCCCCATAGAGCCGACTGACCCTGGGCCATCTCCGGTTTCGAGATGGCCCCCCTCGGGTTTGGGAACCAAGGTGTACCCGTCTTGCCCCGGTTTGGGGGAGGGGCGCTAGTCGCCCTACCGTCCCGGCCTGCTTCTGCTGGGGTGAATAGATAAGATACTAGGACGGTTGCCAGCTTGGCAATCAACCCAAACTTAAGCGTAGCGAGATTTGCCTATCCAACAATAGGTCAACGTGACCGGGCGACTTTTTCCATTGATTTGGTTTTTCGGTGATTATTCCTCGATGGTAAGACCGATCTGGACATTCGACCCCTTACGACACTCAGTAATGTCTACTTGATCACCGTGGTAAATTTGGTCGAGATCGGTCAAACGGTCTCGGAGGAGTATCATTTGTTTGAAATGCAACTTTGAAACCAAAGACGCTTAAAAATTATTTCGTTAAAAAGAAAGTTCACTGTACAACAATGTACCTACGTATACATAAGTACATAGTAAACATAATTTATAAAATGTACCTACAAAGGCCAGCGTCGTCGTTAAAAGTAATTTCTTAAGGCAGCCTTTGAATGTTAATGTAAGTGAAATGCAAGAAGACACTGAAAAGATGAATGCTTTGTTTGAAAACTGATATGGCGGAGAGAGAAGTGTATTTGTGAGGGTCTCTCGTAGAAGATTCATCTTAGTCCATTGAAATGTTAAATTTTTTAGGCCTAACCTTGCGTTTTTTAGAGGACGCAATTTTATTCTTTTGATGTGTAGGGGGAGTCAGTGTAAAGCTAAAACCAAGTTTGTGGATCGCCACCCTTGTCCCACGGCCGCAATCTTGAAAATAGGGGTAGAAATGGTTTTTACGATATATCTCTTAAACTATTTATCTAATAAAAAAAATTTGTTAACATTGTTTGATGAACCGCCGACATTTACACCCCTTCCTTCTCCAGTTCTCCCACTGATATTTAATTCAGAAAGCCGATCAGATGCTGAGCCGCAGCCTGGTCCATCGAAAAGACGAGGACGGAGTAGTTCAAATTTAGAAAATCACCGTGGATTATGCCTATTGGGGATACCACGTAAAAAACATACGCGCCTCCAGACTCTTCATCGTGGGTGGTGGGAAAAGAGTCAATAATTAATTATTAATAATATTGCAAAATTAATAATTAAAAAAATTATAACTACAAAATAAAAAAGAACAAAAGTTACTGGACCAAAATTGTAGAGAATTTAATTTGCAACAAAAAATGTTAACAATTTTTTTTTGATCAGATAAATAGTTTAAGAGATATATCGTAAAAACCATTTCAACCCCTATTTTCAAGATGGCGGCCGTGGGACAAGGGTGGCCCCACAAACTTGGTTTTAGCTTTAGACTGACAACCCCTGACATCAAGAAAATAAAATTGCGTCCTCTAAAAAACGCAACCCCAAATGTAACTTTTCAATGGACTATCTGGATATACAGACATCTTGTTTCGCTATATACTAACAACCCACCCTCTCTTCACTTCGGTTGGTATGAGTACTTTTTAACTCATGCCACATAATCTAACCTTTATATATAAAAACTACGTGTCACGTTGTTTGTCCGCGATGGACTCCTAAACTAATGAACCGATTTTAAATTTGATTTGCACACCGTGTGCAATTTGATCCAACTTGAAAGATAGGATAGCTTACATCTCAATTTATAGTCGCAATATTTAATAACAAATGTATCAACAAATCGGGCAAATTTCCATATATTATTGCGAAACTAATGTATGTATGGGTTAAATAGGTGCGGGTGATTGAAATATGTCACGGGCGAAGCCGCGAGGGACAGCTAGTTAAATATATAAATTAAGCTCTTATACGCGGCATAGCCGTTTGTTCGTGGCTGAACTCCTCCGTAACCAGTCGCGCGATCTTGACCTAATTTACCACGGTGATAGTGTGGACACTGAGGAGTGTTTTGAAGCGAGATGGTTCATGTCCGATGTACCTTTGAGGAATAATCACCGAAAAACAGTTTTACGAGCTCGCGGCCTTAGCTAAGCGCGCGACCGTAGTAAGATGTCTTATTTTCAAATAAGATACCTGCTCGCTCAGCTCAATTTATTTCAGTCGCACCCTGCACTGAATTCCTAGTTAATCTTAAGTCCTCCGAGGATTACGTACAGTCTGACTCAGGTAATCCAAAGGTATGTATATACCTATACATGATCGCGTTAATTCCCGTTTAATTTTTGTATATCATGGAACGCGAAAGTTTAAAATTAGGAACGTATAGTCAACGACAAAAGTTGATGTACACTAAAATATTTACAAACCTTTTTTACATTATCATACATGTAACAATAACGCATTATCAGTTTTATAATCCCCAGACGACACAAACTTACTTTATTTCATTGTTTAATATTTTATGCAAGGTTTAAGAGCTAAGATGATCAATAAATTAGAATTTGTTAAGCTACTTGTATCGTTGGCTGTACCTTTCAAATGGCGAAAGATTTTTACCAATAGTGCAGTGGATCCAAAGATTACCCCAAACATATAAACAAAATCTAGGGGGGCGGAAATCACACAGTGATTGTCAAACTTCGGGCAAACTTCAAACTTAGATATTTTTGTGGCAGTATTTTTATTCAAAATTACAGACCTTAGGCTTTATGCATATTATTCGACGCGTCTTTATATATTGAGCAATAAATATGAAGAAAATTAAATCAAATCAAACGTCTTCGACGTCAAAAACACAAAAAAATGATTTTATATTTCAGTTTCTTTCAGAGTCTGGTTGTTTTATGTAAATATACAATATACGTATTGTCATTGTCACTCAAATGTCAAAGTCAAATATGCGTTACTCTGATAACTCGAAAGAAACTCACTTGTAAAAGTTTTTTAGGGACAATTTGTATGGTAGGTACCCGAAACCTTAACGTACAAACCCCAAAATCTAATCAGTTCTTCCCATTAACCAAACAAGATGATTGGCGAAAGAATTTTTTAAATCGGATAAGTGGTTCTTGAGTTATTGCGTAAACAAACATCCAGACATCCAGACATCCAGACCAACAGACAGACCGACACAACATTTTTTTTACAATCATGTGAAACGTCGAGAAAAGTGATAAAAAGTGGGTGTAAGATTTTGATATTTTTTTTCGCGTGATTTTAAGACTTCGGTGTCCACCTGGTTGGTGGCCCGAATTAAATCACAAAATTCGACCTCTCACTTTATAATACTACTATCAAAGGTTTTTTTTAAATTTTATTTAATCATTGACTACAAACAGTTACATAGTACAATAATTTTATAGTACACAGGTTATCCTATAGGCAATAATGCAATCCACTACGTTATCTGCAGTTTAAAACACATAATATAGCAGAGGATGTCGCTAAAAGTAGGTATATTAAAAAAAATCAAACAAAATAAATTAATTTTCAAAAACCAAAGATTAAAAAAAACCATTAACCAAAAAGAAAATAAGATAAATATGAGAAATACATCTATTACAATTATAACAATAAATTGATTATTAGTTTAATTACCAATTAATAAAAAAATAACGGCGATAGCCCAGTGGCGTACGTAACGAACTGCTAAGACGACGTCTCGAGTTCGATCCTCAGTCGCCCCGGGCACACACCTCTGACTTTTCGTAGTTATGTGTGTATTAATAAATGTTAATTATCGCTCGCTTAATAATGTGTCCGATAGATGGCAATAGGCTCGCCCCCTATTACATTGGGACCTTAACATAACTGGCGATTCGTGGTGTGTAATACACCTCTGCCTACCCCTTCGGGGATATAGACGTGAAGTTCTGTTATTTACAAAAATAATGTATTTGATTTAAATTCATACTTAGAATATGCAAATACATCGACATTTATAAAATTATTGGCGACTGGGGATCGAACTCGAGACCTCGTCTCGGTAGTCCGTTACGTACGACACTGGGCTATCGCTGCATTATGCGCACAGTATACCAATTTAATTAATTTTCAAACGGAGTGTTATCTTATCACTCACTTTACACAAATGCCGGGCTAATTTTGTGATAACGTCTATAAAAGTTTTCCGCCTGTTCTACTGTCCTGACCTATGAAAAAAGTGGAATTACTTCTCTACAACTCAATTCTATGGAATCCATTCTATAGAATTTCCTAATCGAATCTTCTCTCCTCGGTCGGACTGCAATTGCCTGCACCCGTTACGTCTTCTGCGGCTCATGGGAATGTGATGAACGTCCTTTGTGTCTTTTCCAGCCTCTTTGGCATACATCACTGTCTCGCTAAAGAAGGCGGCAATATCCCATACAGTCTCGTTGCCGACGATGATCAGCACCAGGGTCTACATCATGAGGCTTCCTGGTCTAACGACTGTTAAGAGGATACGATGCCGCTCTATCCACGCTAGGCGTTCTGCCAGTGTGTGAAACAGCGGCGTGTTCACGGAACCGTCTGGGCAGTGAAGACACTAGGGTATTGAATCCCGGCAGCAATGTCCAGTAAGCACCTGCGTCAACTGGTACGGGAAGCTATTATGGTGCCTCCTCATCCATTCTTCCATTTCGGGTTTTACCGACACAATTGCACCATGCCCTCGAATGTTTAGAAAGAAAGAAATCATTTATGCGGAAGCCTTTGATATACAAAATTATGACAAAAAAGTAGTTCCATTATTTTGAAATTTTATTTCAATGGAACTAATGAGACTCTTTTTTCCAAGTAGTTCCATTATTTAGAAATTCTATAGTAATGTATTCTATAGTACTACTGAGACTTTTTATTCCAAGTATAGGTCTAAAAAATTGTCAAAGTATCTCCATATCTAATGTTAATTTTTTTCTCTCGCCATGTTAACCCGAAATGAAATAACGTTTGGGGCCACATCGTTTTACGTACCCTTTCACCTTTTTTGTCTACGAACCATTCGTATCAATCCATACGCCCATAAAATCCCTTTTGTGAAATTCCCTTTTTGAAAATGCATTTCGTGTAGCCACGCATTTTTTCATTTATTTTCATTATGCTGGGTCCAGCAAATCTCGTCAAGGATCCACAAATTTAAATGTGTGTTAATATATTTGTATTTGTTTTATATATATATTTAAAAATTTAATTATATGTATATAAAAGTTAATAAAGAGGAATAATAATATAATACTATAGTTTATTTTCTCCCATATAACATTGCAAACAACAATACTTTTACAGTTGAGAAGGTATTGGGAGACTGGTTTCCAGCTAGGTAAGTACCTGTGATATGGATAACCAGGCTTCCATTCCACAGAAAGTCATACTGAGTCATAGCAAAAAAGTACATACAAGAGTAGGCAAACCAAAATTAAAGATAAAAAAAAACAAAACAGTTAACTAAAGAATGGTTAACTGAAAAAAAAAGAAATATAATAAAAATACGTGGAAATCAAAAATAGGTAAGTAAAGTTAGTATTCTTATTCTTTAGATGTTTGTGCATTTACGTGTGTGTGTGTGCGCGTGTGTGTGTGTATGTGCGTGTGTATGTGTGTATGTGTGTGTGTAAGTCTGTGTGTGTATATAAGTGTGTATGTATCTAAGAGTAAATGTGGAAATTATTTTAATACATTTAGCAGATTTTCCGTTTGGTCATAGTTTAAGGTAAGTAAAAATTTATAAACTATTTGCTTTACACATTTTTTAGTTTTAGGATATATGTTCAGAGTTTTGTTAAGCTTATTATACAAGTAGCCGACCAAAAATAGAACGATTCGTTCAGATAAATAAGTATAGCTTAAAGCATTCGAATTTACAGACCACCTTATCTCTAAAAAAATTATATTATTAATAACAAAATATGAAGTCAGCTGAGGATTACAAAAATAATAATATATCGCTCACGAAAAGATCGTTCGAAAATTTGTAAGTTGCGTTGTTAATTCTCCTCACTGATTGTACAATCAAATGCAAAAGTTGAATACCAAGTTCCTAAAGTACAAAATAATTTTAAACGTAAACCATAATGGGCTCTAATATCCGTCGGATAAAAGGTTATGTTATTCGAGGGTACGTTTGTTCTCCACTCGCATAAATTTAAAACAAAGAAAACCACTTTATAATAAATCTTGAATTCGTTATAAAGTGGTTTTCAGGGTTCAATGAACAGTTGAAATTATGAATACAATATCCGGTGTTGTATGAATCTGAAATTATTAGATGTAACGACTAAGAAAGAGAAAGGGATGCTTAGATGGTTCAGTGACGTAGAGATGATGATTGAAGGAAAATTGAAGAAACAGATTTATGAGGGGAGGGTGAACGAGTAAGCTTGTATGTATGTCAATCAGATCGCGTACATTTTAGGTAAAGGGCAGACCAAGAGTACACGCAAACGGCGAGTATGTATAAAAACAATTATTATATTATAAAAGTAGAAGATGCGAAAGGCGTGTGCCAGAATAGTAGCAAGTGGAAAAATGCTTTCTTTGCCTACCCTTATTTTCGTGAGGACATCGGGGCGATGTCCGGATACCCGCCAGCTTTCGGCGACGGTTATGTCCGATTCAAAACGATTAAAACGGCACGCCGTCTCGGGTCTTCAGACGCCGGGGTATAAGGTGACCCATAATGCATTTCCCTCGCACCCCGGCTGACCCAGGGCCATCTTCGGTTTTGAGATGGCCCTCTCGGGTTTGGGAACCACGATATGGGTCATCGTGGTTCCCAAACCCGAGAGGGCCCCCGAAAACGAGCCTGAAAGCCTTTACCTGGGAAGAGACTGAACTCCACGATACAGGGTATCCTAGTGTGGGGTACAGAGAATCATGGGCTTGTGCATGGCGGCATGCTATATTATTTTCTATGTGTTCTGTATGCATCTAACACCGTTATGTGTATATGCTCATTTGAAAACGATAAATAATAATATATTATTATTATTACTAAATTTATGACTTACGTACGAATGAGTTATCATCAACATTCTTCTATCGATTTTCTAGTTGCATCCCGTTGGGAGAACGCCTTTGGAGCCCTGACCTATTGCTTATAATTTTGATTGGACTTTTTATTCGACCTTTTTTAGAAGCCAATACCGTCTGACCTCGAAAACTTGCACCAAGCCTGGTCCGTTATTTAGAAGGGGCAGTGACCAGCAGGTAACTATAACATTAATAATTATTTTCCAACATTATTCACCTAATGTCTTACTAATTTCCCTTACACGCCTTTTGCCATTAGGGTAGGTAAAGACACTCACAGCGATGGTGCGGAGCGCGTCCGCGTGGGCTGCCGCGGCCTCCTTCTGCGAGCAAGTAATGCTCGAGAAGGAGGCGGCGGAATATTTCCAAGAAAGACTCAGGTCTCTCCCGATCCGCAGAGCCCGCGAGGCGTGGAGGCAACTCAGGCGTCGGAGGTCGCTGAATGATCTTCATCCTCCACGAGCTCAAGCCTGAGGCCTAGCAGAAGCAGACCGGGCCGGTGGCTCGTTTTCGGGGGCCCTCTCGGGTTTGGGAACCACGATGACCCATATCGTGGTTCCCAAACCCGAGAGGGCCATCTCAAAACCGAAGATGGCCCTGGGTCAGCCGGGGTGCGAGGGAAATGCATTATGGGTCACCTTATACCCCGGCGTCTGAAGACCCGAGACGGCGTGCCGTTTTAATCGTTTTGAATCGGACATAACCGTCGCCGAAAGCTGGCGGGTATCCGGACATCGCCCCGATGTCCTCACGAAAATAAGGGTAGGCAAAGAAAGCATTTTTCCACTTGCTACTATTCTGGCACACGCCTTTCGCATCTTCTACTTTTATAATATAATAATTGTTTTTATACATACTCGCCGTTTGCGTGTACTCTTGGTCTGCCCTTTACCTAAAATGTACGCGATCTGATTGACATACATACAAGCTTACTCGTTCACCCTCCCCTCATAAATCTGTTTCTTCAATTTTCCTTCAATCATCATCTCTACGTCACTGACATAGAAACACCCAGACCATTGCAAATATACATATTTGTACTGAGCGGGAATCGAACCCGGACAATACATGATATTTTGCACAATGTCCAATTTTACAGTATTGATCTTTTTATTTATACTACTAAAGTGACAAACTAGTGATATAGGCAAATTTATCTGGGGAAATAGATGAAGTTATCATTATAAATGCTATATAAATACTCTACGACATTCTACACAGCGCTCTCTAGACCCAAAGTAGGCATAGTTCAACTAGCTTGTGTTATTATGGGTTCCAGAATGTGGATAAACATACTTACATACTTTTTTTAAAATACATACATAGTATATATAGAAACACCCAGATCAATGCAAATAGACATATTCATGCATACAAATATTTGCACTGAGCGGGAATCGAACCCGCACCCTCTGTCGTAGCAGTCGAATGCACTACCGCTACGCCACAGAAGCCGTCGAATTTTCAGCATAATCTTGAGTATGACCATCCATCCGTCAAATGAGAGCGTCATTTACGTTTCTAGCTACATAAATCCTACTAATATTATATATGTGACAGTTTGAATGTATGTAGGTTTGTTACTCTTTCACGCAAAAACGGCTGAACGGATCTGGATGATATTTGGCACAGGGATAGTCCGGAATAACACATATACTACTTTTTATGTCAGGAATAGGTTCACATGAGAAGCGGGAATGGCGCCACGGGCAACAGTTGGGTCCACATATACGGGCCTAGCAAGCTAGTCTCTGAGGACAGTCAATGTCAAATTCAAGGTCAATTTGTCAACGAAAATTAGTAGTTCTGTATTTAGGTGCCTACTTATGTATCATTGCATACTACTATCTGCTGCATTGTTATTTCTTCCTAAATACTGTGGTGTGCGACCTCGTTCGACACACCACGGTTCGTTTACCTGGCCATCATGTGTCAGAGTTTAAAAATAATTACATAATTGATTTGAATAGCTTAGGGAAGAAAAAACAATTGCTTGGAGCTGCATTCGGCTGTGCGGCGGACAGCGGGCGACTTGACGCGCCGCCCGGGTCCGCCGGCCGAAGAGAAGATATAAGTGTATTAAATTTAGGCTCAGTCCTTGAGCGGAGATCGCGATTCCCTAGTTCGTTTAAATATAAATATATACGCGTAAAAACCTCCCTAAACCCGATATAGGAAGCTTTGTTGAATTAATAAATGATCATATAACTATTTATCCGTGTGTTTATCTTATTATCAACACGAGGTATTGTGGCGTCCAACCCCCGGACGCTACAATACTAACGTTGTTAATGCCTAAATTGTTACCTAGCTATGGAGGCTTGTTATTAGCAATATTGTTATATATTTGTTGTTACCATATGTTATAATTTGTCATTATTCTGTAAGCCTTCTTCAAAAGTAAATAAATAAATAAATAAAATCCTCAAGGTCATAGTGAGAGGCAGGGTCAAAGTTCAACGGCCTATTGTTAGTGCCTTCGACGTAGGTTAATAACTTAGCTTCTGTTTAACTGTACCTTGTGTAAAACATGTAGGTATAGTAAATAAGTAATTAAATGTTACTATAGCAGCCCCGAGATTTTAATTCCACTAATAGCACTGGCTTTCAAGCGTTGTCAAAGGCACGAAAAATCTATACATCTTTTACATATAATGAAATCGTAACGGGGTGAAAACTGTACATTGAATATTTTGTATTCTAGGAGTTTTGTATTCTAGGATGATAATAATTTGATTGGATAAATTAATTATAAAGATTACAAATGAATAAATTATTATTAAAATATAAATTAATGAATAAATTATTATGAAAATATAAATTAATGAATAAATAAATTAGGATGATGATATGATTTAATTTTACTAACATAGGTTAAGAATTAAATTGTTACTAACAAAATGGATTAATGTTGTGTGATAAATAAATATATTATTATTATTATTATAATAATTTGTATTCTAGGAGGGGTACCGATGCCAAAAATGTGATTTTTAGAATTTTTGTGTCTGTCTACATTTTATTATAGATGTTTGAGCATCACTTAAAAAACCGCTGGACAGATTTTACTAAAATTTAGCATGAACATTCTTCTAGGTTATAGTCATAACTCCGCGATATAATTTGATTGGATAAATTAATTACAATGATTACAAATGAATAAATTATTATTAAAATATAAATTAATGATTAAATTATTATGAAAATATGAATTAATGAATAAATAAATTAGGATGATGATAATAATTTGTATTCTAGGATGTATTCTAGCAGCGATACCGATGCAAAAAATGTGATTTTTTGAATTTTTGTGTTTGTCTACATTTTATTATAGATGTTTCAGCATCACTTGAAAACCGCTGGACAGATTTTACTATTTTACATCAAGCTATTAAATAAACCAAATCTGTTATCGATTATTACTTTTTTATAACATAACAGATCATCACAAAATTTTGTAGGTAGGTAGAATTTGGACATTAATACACCCGGATTATCAATCATCACGCTATAACTAAAAGGGGAGCGATACGTGAGCAGTAAAATATAAAAATATCGAAACTTCACAGTGCTACTTAGGTATAATAGATAGTTGACTAAAGACTCATTAACCTTTCATAATTATTATCATCACGTTAATTTCTATGATAATTAAATCTATATTAAAGAACAGAACAGACTATTTCGATGTTACCTTCACCTAAACTTCCCAATATCTTACAGGTGTTGCAATCGATATCCACTGCAGAAGTAAACAGAAGTAGCTGATCTGTTCCGGACTTAACGCGGACGAAGTCGCGGGCAACAGCTAGTGCCAAATAAAATAGCTAGAACGTACTGAAAAATCTAGTGGGACGGAAATCACACAGTGATTGTCAAACTTCGGACCTAACTTAGATATTTTCTTTGCAGTATTTTTATTCAAAATTACAGACCTTAGGCTTTATGCATATTATTCGACGCGTTTATATTTCAGTTTCTTTCAGAGTCTGGTTGTTTTATGTAAATATATACAATATACGTATTGTCATTGTCACTCAAATGTCAAAGTCAAATACGCGTTACTCTGATCTCTGAACTCGAAAGAAACTCACTTGTAAAAGATTTTTAGGGACAATTTGTATGGTAGGTACCCGAAACCTTGAACGTACAAACCCCAAAATCTAATCAGTTCTTCCCATTAACCAAACAAGATGATTGGCGAAAGAATTTTTTAAATCGGATAAGTGGTTCTTTAGTTATTGCGTAAACAGACATCCAGACATCCAGTCATCCAGACATCCAGACCAACAGACAGACCGACACAAATTTTTTTTTTGCTTAATTAGACTTAGAATTATGTGAAACGTCGAGAAAACTGATAAAAAGTAGGTGTAAGATTTTGATTTATTTTGCGTGATTTTAAGACTTCGGTGTCCACCTGGTTGGTGGCCCGAAGTAACGTTTGTAATAACTATCAGCTGCGTCGATAGTAGACAAGCCAAAGCTAAATTAGATTTCGTTGAAGGAAACTGTGAGCGAATCGTTCCCTATATTTGGGAACTAGCTGTTGCCTACGGCTCCACCTACGTAGAATTCTGATCGCATTCCCGCAACCCATGGAGCCTATTCCCGGGATAAAAAATATCCTATATGTTATTCCGAACTATATTCTATCCCTGTGTCAATTTCAGTCAGATCCGTTCAGCCGTTTTTGCGTGAAAGAGTAACAAACATCCATCCATCCATCCATTGTTACAAACTTTCGCGTTTATAATATTAGTAGGATGTAGCTTAATATCAATCCATAAATATTTTCAAAATAATGTTAAAGAATCATTACCTTTCTCTATTGTAGTCAGACAGCAATTCACATTCTATTTATTTATTTGTGTATGTATCTGTATATTTGAATACTATGTAATTATTATTCATGTGAATAATTCTTCTTTTTTTTTTTTTTTTTTATAAAACTACACCAACACTTACTTATATTATGTACTCCTCATTCCTGTCCATCCTAAGGTTGCCTGGAAGAGATCACTTTTAGTGATAAGGCCGCCCATTGTGCATTTAACTGTAAATGTTCCAAATTTGTATCCGTAGTGATTTTGGTGTACAATTATCTATCTATCTATCTATCTAATATTCTGAATTTGTAAACTATTATTGCAAATATTCGAAAGTAATTTTAAAACATCAATTAATTATAGATGAAAATTTCAGAATTATGTTAATTGCAGTATAAAATCATATTAAATTGTGTACATACATACATATGTACCTCCTTCATATCGCCTCTTTCGTATCAGCGTAGGCAGAAACCACACGTTTTCACATGCAGCGATTCTAAAATACACTTTTCACTTCTTCTACTTTCATAATTAGTGTTTCCATATAATACTGGCCGGTTGCGGGTACTGTTGACCTGGCCTTCCGTCAAATAAATTCCATCTGATTGATATAGAAAGAAAGAAAGAAAGAAAAATGCGTTTATTTTGGCTTACTGCAGCACACAAAACAGTTTAACTTATAATATAACTATTCCATGACATTTTAAATGAAGTAAATTATAATCAAAGATATACAGTGTTACATATATATTTAGCATTTTTTAGACCATCTTTATATTATTTTAATTTCATTTTGTAATTGGCAACACTGACCATCATTCACTCTGCAGCCATTACGTAATCTATGATATAGAATTATGATATCATACCTAATCTATGACTCAACAATGTGATATAATTCTATGATATATTTTGTGACAACAACGAACATATAGAGTGCCAATTGAAAGAGGATATACACGCCTAGGTTGACCTTACCGGGTTACCCATTTGCTTTTGCCTCATAAATATGTTTCATGAATATTCTTTCATCTATCCTCTTTCTTTACGTGTCCCTACCATTCATAATTGTAAAACATCTGCCTAATAACCTTTAAACGATTAATTCTTGAATATGTTTATTATTTGAATCTCGGAAACGGCTCCAACGATTTGATTGAATTTAGAATACACGGTGTTTCGGGGGATATAGATAGGAGCCCAGTCGAACAGAGTGGGGTTGGGAGTACGAGAGCCAGAAAGGGACCTGGATATACTTAAGTCCTTTCTAAAACAAGACGAAAATGATAAATATCGAGTGCACGCGATGAATTTGGAAATCCAAAATGAATGGTTGACAATGAGAGAGTTCTGCATACCGATGGCCTTAAAGTGGCGCAACTTGATCTATGACTGGTCGCCGGCCCTGTTAAAATTCTATCTTAACGCCTTTCAGATGACCCTCCCAGACCAGAGTAATCTAATAAGGTGGGGGAAGGCCACAGACACACAATGTTATACTTGTGGTGAGGCAATAGGGACGGCTAGACACATATTAGTAGGATGTAGGGTGCTGCTCGATAGAGGCCATTACTCACGCCGCCACGATAAGGTGCTTATCATCATACGTGAAGCAATGAGTCTGGCAGTAGCTAGAGCCCAAAAAGGATTGACTACTAACAGACGTCATATCAACTTTGTGTCTGAAGGTTCATCCATAACATCCAGGAACAAACCTTATTCAATCTTAGATACTGCCCCAGATTGGACTCTCCTAATCGACACGTATGAAAAGCACTATAAAATTCCGGAGGATGTTGGGGTTTCGTCATCTAGACCTGACATATTCCTTTATTCTAAGAGGTTAAAACATGTGGTTCTTGTGGAACTTACTGTACCGTGGGAAACAAATATACCGAAGGACCACACAATAAAGAAAAATAAATACTATGATCTCACAAACGAATTAATCAAAAACGGTTACGTGGTTAATTTGTATGCAGTGGAGGTTAGAGAGCGAGAGGTATACCAGCAAAATCTCTCTATAACCTACTTAAAGATTTAGGCCTATCGAGAGCTACGATAAGCTCATTACTAGGACGAATGTCTAAAGCGGCACTAGTAGGTTCGTATCAAATTTGGTTAGGCAGGTTTGGGTAGTGAAGGTGAGTGTTGATGTACATCAACAAAAGGGGCCCCTTTTAAACCTACACTTGGGTCGCAAGTCCCAGGCACTGTCCCGAGTTCCAAACTCAGCAACGCGATGGACCCGGCACCCGCACGGAGAATCCATGAATTGCTAAGAATATCGGTCTCATCAAACACTCACTTTTTTTTTATAATATGCATGCACATGAACTAAAAGCCCCTCATCATGTGAATTGAAACCAGCACGTTGACACCACAGACATAATAAGGAGACTGAAAAGGATTAAGCCTTTAGAGTTAGTTTAATGAAATTATTGTTACGCAGTGCAGTGAGTGCTACCCTTAAAGAACACAAGAACAAAGTGTATTTCCATTATAATAGAGACCATAAGAAAAATACCGATGGAAACATTCTTTACTCTGTAAGTTTTTAGAAAATTAGGCTAAATTCAAATGACTTGTAGCAATACTACATATACCCAGCGCCATCTAGAGAAAACAAGTTGAACTACTTCGATGCTACTACGTCACAACGGATCCTGAATGGTGAAAGTGAACTTCGCGCACTGGTATAACATATATACAACATCCCAACTGCAACTGTTGGGCTTCGGCCCGCCAGGCGCGCTCACCTTGCCTGGTCGGAGGATCCTTCTGGTTGGAGGAATATCACACCCTGTTCCTCCACAGACTAACAAGCTTCATTGTAACTGTTATGTGGTAACCATTCAGTTACATCATAATGCAAAAAAAGAAATATTCTAAGCGTAACTTTTATTACATTTGGACCTTAACATAACTGGTGAACCGTGGGTGTGTCCTCTGCCTACCCCTTCGGGGATACAGGCGTGAAGTTATGTTAACTGTACCGTAACGGGAGGTGAGGGTGGTGATGTAGGTTGAACTCACCACCAGATATACTCCGCTGCACCACAATCTTGATAGATGATAAAATTGCTTGGATAAGCGAAGCCAGCAGATACAGTAGACCTTTTAGGTTAGGGTCCGTATCGTGTGGTTAATAGGTCAATGTTGCAATGGATTCGGAAAAGAAAACCCTGTTTTACTCTTACAACAATATTTAATTGTTAATTAACATAGCAATTTCCCAATTTAACGTTTGAAGCTTAGAAAACCTGGTTTCAAATGAGACTAAAACTATTACAATATTTTGAACATATTCCTGTGGTGTTGTAAAACGAAAGTTATTTTAGTGGATGGGTCAGGATTGATACCCAACAGTCGGGCTGCTGAAATTCAATCTGAATTTCTCCCAACAGTTTATTACAAAAAATGTAATCTTATATATGTGAAACAGCACTACGCCAGTATTCTTAAATGTTACTATTTACACGTAGTTATAAAAGATGTTGAAGTCTGCTAGGCTAACCCTGCAATCAGTAGTGGATCTTGGGATCACTTAAATGTACCACTAGCCCAGCAAAATATAACCTGATGCCCCCGTCGTGGGCATAAAGAATATTTGATGCGTCGTTTAGAAAAGAATAGTTCATGCGACGTTCAAAAATAAATATAGAAAAAAAAATTAAGGTGAGGCCGATGCGAAGCACCGGTTACCGGTCGTGATAGGCGCTGGGTGCGTGGTGATATTCCGTGGGACAAAAAAGCCGGGTTTCGTTCAGGGCGGTGCCGTTATCACCGCGCTGGGGAGCATCATGGGTGATAGGGAGGACCCGCTGTGCAGAAAAGAAAAATAGCATGGCATCAGAACTCGAAATTTGCACAACATATGAATTTATGCGATTCCCGATAATTATTGATATAATCATAAATACCTTTTATCGCGAGTCATATTGTAATATTTGTAAGCGCCTGACGGCACCTCCACCACGCAAGATGATGAGAAAAAGTTCCTCATTCTTCCCATCTCGGTTTCGTTTTAAAACCACAATAAAAAGTGTTGGCTACTGTTCATTTCGTTTCACCGAATTCTACCCACTCGATGTTCTAGAACTTTCTCGCAATCTTTTTCTTGTTATTTAAATAGAAACGCGTATTTCAAAGTGACTATTTAACATTGTCATAACCTTCGCGCACCCAGTATTAAGAATAACTTTACTGGATAAATATTATTTCCCATGATACAATAATATACTGTTTTTTTGGATCATGTTATTTCCTATTTGTATTTACCTTTTTTGTTCGAATTGTTTATTTAGGTAAACTCGCTTGCCGCGTAGACCAAAACGTCAAACGGCATAGACAATCGCTACTGAAAACTAGACTTGAGAATAGAAATAATATTTATTCAATCCAAACCGGATTTGTAAAATAGGCTTTTTATATATATTTTAACGTAATTTAATTACTAACTAATTGATTTATATTTAAAATTAATTATGTACTAGCGATTATTTCCTAAGCTAGCTGTGGCAGATAGCTGTCATATTGACAATACTCAATGCTGATATAAACAGCTGTGTTACCTAATATTATTATAATTGTGTAATTATGTTTTACAATGTGAGCAATTTAAGTGTATGCATTGTAAATTAAATAAAAATGTAATGGTCAATTGTAAAAGTAAGGTGTGAGTAAGTAGCAATCGCTACATAACTTTTAAATATATTTAATAGTTGTACCGTATAATAAGCAACCCAACTCAAATGTTTTCCGCCGGATACAATGTATATTTAGCTACAATATAAAACAATACTCTACATACGACACACAATTTCACAGGTCAGATCAAATTCAATTTAAACCTTCACAGGTTGAAGTTCAAACTAGTTACAGCTTGCCCAAGTGCTGCATCCAAACAGTTTTAGAATAGACTAGATATTCACACCCTCGAAGTATAGTCAGCGACAAAAGCGTAGAGGTAGTGCGTTCGACTGCTAATCCAAAGGTCGCGAGTTCGATTCCCGTTCAGTGCAAATATGTATAGTTGCATTGGTCTGGGTGTTTCTATGTATATATGTATTTATTTAGAAAAAAATGTATTTAAGTATGTTTATCCGCATTCTAGAACCCATATGATAAGCTCTGCTTAGTTTGGGTCTAGATGGCTTTGTGTAATTTGTCCTACAATTTTTTTTTATCATTTAAATGAAAATTGATTTTTGAGCAATATAATTAATATTTATCATGAAAATACTGTTTAAACACTTAGTGGATCTGTTCAAATAATTTTTAATTTTGATTAACATAACATAACATAACATAACATAAACTCACGCCTATATCCCCGAAGGGGTAGGCAGAGGTGCTAGCACCCACATTTCGCCAGTAGCCTAGTACCTAGTACCTAGTACTAGTACCTAGTAACTAGTACCGCGGTAGCCTAGTGGTATGGGTAATGGACTGCTGAGACGATGTCTCAGGTTCGATCCCAGGTTTTACCATGGCACACACCAATGACTTTTCGATGCTTTTCGTAGTTATGTGTGTATTTATCGCAGGTTTATAAGTGCCCGGTTAATGGCAATAGGCTCGCCACCTATTACATTGGGACCCTAAACATAAACTGGCGAAATGTGGGTGCTAGCACCTCTGCCTACCCTTTGATTAAATTATAATTAGAAATTTTCATTCAGATTTATAGGTTTGAAATTTTGACGCTGTCTGTTCGTGCTTCTCTTGCGTCAAAGTGTACCGTATCTTGCTACTGAAAGACGTTTGATACAGTCAATCTTAGTGAGAGTAAGTTCACGTTGAGGAATTTTTTTTTCTTAATATACAATTATCATCATCTTTTCATAGTTCCCGTTTGCATCAAAAGCCTTAATATCAAAGCCCGTGGTTCGAACCTCCTTCCCCTCCTTTTGGTTTGGTTTTTATGGGAGCCACTGTCGTGTAACCTTCCAACCCCGAGAGGAAAGCCTTTTTTTTTACGTGGGGAATGCTGTTACGCACGGCACCTCCGGCTACGGGGCAGTAGTCGGAGATCGTGTGTGGGACTCTCCCATCCAGCAGCTGGAGAGAGTCCCACCACTAAACCCCACGGTGCGCCATGCTCTGCGCCTTGTTGGGGGGGCCTGAAACTATGCAAGAATACTTCTAAGGCGACCCCCCCTAGCGCGTGCCCACTAATGTGGGCACGCCACATCTATGAAACTCTCGGTTGGGCGACGTCCAGGCACACATGGAAGTCGTCCCCTTCGCGGGTGGCTAGACCAGCGGGTGGAGGGACACACGCAGCCACGCTCAGGGCGGCATGAGGTGCAAATCCTTGGGGAATTGGCGCAGGCTTTCCGAGGTGAAAGCCTGCGCCAGAGCGTCATCCGATAATCCGCAGGTTTACCGGCTTGCAGGTGAGGTTAGCTTGGGCCACCTTCTCCTCCCTCCTCTTTTCCATAATTTGCGGTTTCTAGCCTTTCTTCTTCTAGGTCTGTGTGCATGACCTTCAGCTTAATGAAACTGAAAGGTCAGACAACGTAAATGAAGTTAGGATATAGTGAAAGTCAGGTCCTCAGGGAGACAAGCTTACACGAACTCCAAACTACTGTTTTCAAACCGATTAGGGAACAGACGTATAAGTAACCTTCAACAAAGTTTGTTCTCGTTACGCTTGTTTGGCGTATCAGGATAGTGATACGTACATATACATAACATAACTTCAAGCCTATATCCCCGAAGGGGTAGGCAGAGGTGTATTACACACCCACGATTCGCCAGTTATGTTAAGGTCCCAATGTAATAGGGGGCGAGCCTATTGCCGTCTACCGGGCACATTATTAAGCGAGCGATAATTAACATTTATTAATGCACGCATAACTACGAAAAGTCAGTATACCTACTTCCTTTGGCGCGTTAGGGAAAAATTATGAGAGTTCTACGATGTGCGCGCACACCGTCACGAAAAACCGACACCCTTAAACCTAACCCACTTCGAGATGACCTGGAAATTTGATAGGCTTCAAGGTAGACTATGAGGCATATACAAAAGAGGGGTGTGTGTTGGGTAACCTCCTCGAGTGTCGCTCCGATTCCGATCCCGCTGCAGTCCGGGGGGAACGGAATCGGAGCGGCCGGTACACCCTGGGCGGCGGTCAATGGCTTCCCCTTCACCCCTTCATAGGGTTGGCATTGATCGTCGGCCAATACCCAACGTGGCGGGAACACATCGCTCTCCGTACTCCTCTGCTTTCAGAGGAGACAGGATGAGCGATGCTGTTAGTGGTGAGATGGCCCAGGGTCAGCCGGGGTGCGAGGGATATGCTCTATGGGTAACCTTACACCCCGGCGTCTGAAGACCCGAGACGGCGTGCGGTTTTAGTCGGTGCAAGCCCGACATAACCGCCCCCGCTGGCCGGCGGGGGGGTATCCGAAGGGATTTCCGCACGATAAAAAAAAAAAAAAAAAGACATATACAAAAGAAAAAATCTGAAAACTGAAAATGAATGATATTTTTTTTTTTTTTATATTTAGGACACGTCAATTTGACTTCACCTCGCCTGATGGTAAGCTGATGGTATAGTCTCAGGAAAGAGGGTCACCATTACATACACGTACCATGTTAACAATGGTGGCACTCAGCTTGACGGCCTCATCAGAAGAGGATTGTCGTCGCAGCACCGGTCCGGGTGACACCCACCGGTTCCGCTAGTGCTGCGACCACAATCCCCCTGCCCGGCTATGCACTTGCTGACCCCTGAACGCAATCAAACCGAAATTGGATTACTATGGAGGGTTTTTCGCAATCGTGCACGGTGGTACCTACCCGGCCGAAAATGGTGACAATTTTGTGTCATCAAATTTCTACCACCAGTAACTTGTTAATTGAGTTCATTCATTAAAAATTATACATACAACATAAACAAAAAATGGCAGAAAGTGACATCGTTGACACCAGTCATGGTTTTTTTTATTAAAAGTACTATCAAAAGAGTTGAACATATTCACAAAGGAGTATCATGTCATATATTTATTTTTACTTGTAATGAAACGTTTCCAAAGATTTTGACATAATGGGTGCGTTCCGTTCCGACTAAGATGTCCTAAATATATAAAAAAAAAAAAAAATAAGATTACTGCTATAAATTTGTCCAAAATTTCATAAATGTTGCTTTCAAAAAGTATAACTTCTTACGTGCGTACATCTATACACACACACACACACCTTTCTTTTCCCCTCTGGGGTAGGCAGAGACAACAGTCCGTCACCTTCTTCTGTTCTTACACACTTCACGAGCTTTCTCTACTGTCGATAAATGTTAACTTCTCAATAATAGAATTTCTCGTTCAAAATTGATTATTAAAAAACTTGTACAGTTTCTTGTAAGTTTAAATGGAGAAAGTTCAACGTGCAAGACGAGACTTGACATGAATCCAAAGTCCATCCATGATATTTTGCTAACTATGCTACCTGAACCTCCCTTGAATTTCTGAAATTCTAGTCTACATACTGGAAGAATACACGTACGATTATTATACAAAAATAGTGTATTTTTTTAAAGAGTGATAGTAATCGAAATCGCTGGTATTCCCGTTAACCGTTCCAGCTAAGCTAAATTACTTGTGTTAGGAGTGGGTTTACGTTGGTAGTTTAATGCCCAGAATTAGAACCCGGGACCTCTTGATCGTAATGCTGACTCTTTGACAACTACACTAAATTTAGATCGCGCTGTGTAATATGTTTTAGAATATTTATTATTCCTAAATTTGTCGGCAAGTGCAGCAATGTTGGCAACAGCTGAATGCTGATATAATCAAAAATTTTTTTACTTCATCATATTCATTTTATTCACATCAATAAGACAATACCTTTTTTTTCTCGTGCGGAAATCCCGCCGGCCAGCGAGGGCGGTTATGTCGGGCTTGAACCTACTAAAACCGCACGCCGTTTCAGGTCTACAGACGCCGGGGTGTAAAGTTGCCCATAGAGCATATCCCTCGCACCCCGACTAACCCTGGGCCATCTCCAGTTTCGAGATGGCCCCCTCGGGAATATGACAATACCTCGCCTGATCGTAAGCTAAAGGTAAAGTCTCAGGAATGGCGTCACTATTACAGACACCGATAATTCTGCAATGGTGGCCCTCACCTTCTTCCCACAGTCCTGGGCGACGGCCCAGGACTGTGGGAAGAAGGAAACACAGGTGCAGGTACAGAATTCTAAGTCTTTATGGTGCGGCAAAGAAACGAGGCGCCAAAACCGCTTGGTTCTTGATTGATGAAATATTATGTATTTATGAAACAAGTTGAATTCCTGAGACTGATTCTTTTTGATTTTGTGATTTTCGATTTTGCGTTTTATTTTGCGATTTTTTGCGATTTTTTCTTTATCTTGCTATGGTTCACCCCAGCACGAATCTATTACCGAAAACAGCAACTCGATAGCTCATCTCCTTCATACCCAAAACCGTGACAGAAAATTGGCAGCGACGTCGACAACAACTCGATAGCAATAGGGCTTTTCTAAAGAAAATCCCTAAAAAACAGCCGTAACAGTCGGTATGCGTACTGTCACTAAGTTCAACTATATCAAAAGCCTTTAAGTGGTAAGATACGGTACACTTTGGCGAAGAGAAGCACGTACTTCGAGGGCACGGACGTGACAACCCTGATCTTGTTAAACTAGGCTCACATCGTGCTACGTTTGATAGTCTGTTTGAGTACCTACATCAGTGATTGTGTTTTAACAAGTTTGTGTGCTACGTGTTTGTGTGTCTAAAATGTTAGCTACGAGTATTTCGGAAAATCGCAATCGCAAAAAATTCTATCGCAATTTATTTGATGTTATTTTATTATTTACATTGAACACATTGACCACAATAATAGGGGTGCGACTGGTTGGATCACCTCCAAGTTTGGTGCACCCTGGGCAACGTGGGCGATGACGCATCATTGATTGCTCCTCTGGAGTAGCTGGCGTCAACGTCAACGGCCAAGAGTCTGACCAACCGGCCCTTTTCAGGGCCAGCTGACCCCATTGCACGAGGGGGTCGGGGTATGGCGGGCCTGCAAGGCTCGCGGGGGTGGGGGCCGCTCCAGGTACCCCTCTGCTGTTATCAGAGGGGACACTGCGAATGGCCCAGGGTCAGTCGGAGTGCGAGGGATATGCTCTATGGGTAACCTTACACCCCGGCGTCTGTAGACCCGAGACGGCGTGCGGTTTTAGTCGGTTCAAGCCCGACATAACCGCCCCCGCTGGCCGGCGGGGGGGTATCCGAAGGGATTTCCGCACAAATAAAAAGGTACATTGAAATACACATACATACATATATATAAAAAACTGAACAAAAATAGTTAAAGATACTCTAGGAGTGCCGACAGAAGTGACCACTTCAATAATTACGTGTGTATTTCTGAATCTTCATTATCCATTCCTGCCCATCCTCTCTATATCCCTCTCTCCTCCCTCCTCCTCTCCAGTTCCGTACCTCCCTCTGTCCCTCCCCTCCATTCCTGACTGCCTCTCTCCGTCCCTCCTTCCGTGTCATCTCCGTACCTCCATCCCTTCACTTCAAAAATCTTTTTATTTCTGCAAATGTAAATTTTCGTTCCATGTGAACCGATCCCAACACGGACTCGTCATAACGAGATACAATTAAGATTGTTTCGATCCCATATGGACTAATAAGGATTAAAACGAGTCTTAAGACTTGGATGCGAGGTAATCCGCATATTAAACTACCTTGCATCCATCACTAATTCTTAGGAAGTTTCGGTATTCAGTTTGTATGTATTGGATATAATCACGCCTGTCTATTCCTCCAGGGGTAGTTTGTGTTCTTATCTTGTTTTCTGTCAGTTTAGTGTTTCATAAGATTCCTTCTTCTTACAATCCCGAGTTCTTTAAGCGGGACGTGAAAATGTATCTGTTGAGACCGTCAATTTGAAGTCCCAAGATTTTAGGATCGACAGCATCTGGAATAGTGGCCGAAATCTTTTGGACTTCTAGCTTCTTACTATCCAGGGGGGTGCAGTCGATTGGCGGCCTAAACATATTTTTTTAAGTCGTTATTTTTTAGAGGTTTTCGGCTATTATTAATCATGTCAGCCCTATCTTGGTTCTTAAAATACAAACTTGTGAAATCAATTATATCTTAATCTATGAGAGAAAGAGACACTGCCCTAACTGAGGGAATCGCATACGAATTTGTATTTATTCCTGGCTTCTTTATTGCCCGGACTGGATATTACATTGGGACCTAAACATAACTGCCGAATCATGGGTGTGTAATACACCTCTGCCTACACCTTCGGGGATACAGGCTTGAAGTTATGTGATGTTACATTATAAATACGAAAAAGAAATTGGTTGGATTCGCAGCCTTTGGGGTCGGCTTTGATCCCGCGTCGGTGAGTTGGCAGGCGTGTGTAGGAAACACGCGACACGCCTCCATCTTATTTTTTATTTTTATTTTGTTCTTTTTGTACACACAAAAAAATGATAATAACATAAATAACATTAAAAAAAAAGATGTACAAAGGCGAGCTTAACTCAATATGAGTCCGTCTTGGTCTGCTTATGTAAGGAAGGTCGTCAGAAATGCTCTTATGATGGTGATCTGACTACTCAAACACAGCCCATACTACAACCGAAATGTGTACATACCTTGAGTTAAAAAGAAACCAAAATCAAATATTTCTCTTTGGTACTTTTACTGTATATTTACTAATTTACTTAATTAACTTACTATCTACAAGTTTCAGTATATCTATGTGTTTTCTTTTGCCTTCGACATCAAACGAGTCGCGCTCAGTTAAAATATTCATCAAATTTTAAATATTTAAAAGCTGCTGCTTCCAACAACAAAAATGAACTAGCAAATTTAGCTGTTACATTATTCATAACTTGGTTAGTCTCTAGCCAAATGTACTATAATCACTAACGAAATTTCAACAAAGATTATGCTTAGTTAAAATAGAATTAAAAAAATAAGGATGTAGATTAAGATTTCTATATACTTCTTCTTCTTAGTCCTAGCTATTATCTCAATTCATTTGGGGAGTCATTGGTGATCATCCACGTCATCTCTTTCCTCTTCCGTAGTCATCATATTCTTTGTCAAACGGTAATCATCTAGTCTCTAGTACTTGCGCAGACGGTGTTCGCGTAGTTTGTCCTTGACTTTGAAAGTCCCACTGGGTATATTCATTTCTGATTTCGTCACTTCTAGAGACTTTGACCAACACCACATTTCCTTTCTCACAGGCCAGCACTCTGAAGAGACTTCGCCTCACCCACACCACATTTTCTTTCTCATAGGCTAGCACACTGAAGAGACTTCGCCTCACCAACACCACATTTCCTTTCTCATAGGCCAGCACTCTAAACCATATATTAGAGTTATTCTTACTGCTCTTTCATACACATTGCCCTTAATTTTTACCGGAATACTAGATTCGCATAGATTCCTATACACAGAGTGAGTTTTTCAAGTGGACGCCCACTTGAAAAACTCACTCTGTGTATAGGAATCTACTATATGATGGAAGAAGGATGGCCAAATACTAAACTATGTGGAGTAGAGGATGAGTATTGTAAGGAATCTCGGGGCCCGATTTTGATTTTAAGGGCATCTACTGTTACAAAAGCTTTCATTTGTATTCCGTGGGTAGTACCAACAAAAAATAAGTTACAAATATATCTTATTTCATCTTTAAAGGAGGTATCACTTGAAAGATAAATTCTCAAAGAATTTACTATTCAAACGACGATTACTGAACGGTGTCAAATGTTAGTTTTGTAACCACAAATAAGTATTTTCAAAAGATTTTCACTGACTTCCAAAGGAGGATGTCTTCAAAATGCTGTATTATTTTCTACAATATGGGTTAACTATAACAGTCCCGTTTTCTATTGGTCAAATCTAATAATCGGGTTTGTGAGAAAAATATGTAATGTCATAAAACTATGCAGTACCATTATTTAGGTTAAAGTTTTTTTGTCTCTCATAAAGTTTAGAAGTTCATCTATGTAATAAATTCAGGACTCATATAAGCAACACATGCTCAAAGGCGAAAATGGCCATGATGCAATGCAAAAGTGCAATAGGAAGAAGCTGGGGAATAAAGCCAGCCACAGTACTCTGGATCTATAAGGCAATCATTATGCCGAGAATCCTACACGGCGCCCTAGTATGGTGGCATAAAGCCAACATAGGAAGGAACAAACAAGAATTAGACAAAGTCCAAAGACTGGCGGCCCTGATGACCACCAGCGCAATGAGGACTACACCCACGGCCGCGCTTGAGATCATACTGGGCCTGAACCCCCTAGATTTGGAAACGAAAAAGAGAGCGATTGAACAATGGTTCAAACTGAAAACTACTGGCATATGGACTGGCAACACATTTGATGAGGGCCATGCCATGATCAGTCAAGACTACGAAGAAAAACTATCAATGATCCTTTCAAACAATGATCTGATAAAGAAAGAAAGGACCTTCAATAAGAAGTACAGAATACACATAGGACCGAGAGACGACTGGCAGATGAACACCAATGGCACCATCAGCTACACAGACGGCTCCAGAAAGGAAACAACTAAGCTCTCTGGCTCCGGAGTACACATCAAGTCCTCAGATGGTACAGAGAAAAATAGGTCAATACCCCTAGGAAAGTTTGCAAGTGTCTTCCAAGCAGAAATCTTCGCTATCATGGAATGCGCAGAAATGGCAGGCCACCTAAACAACATAGGAAAGGTCACCATCTACAGCGATAGCCAGGCAGCGCTGAAGGCACTTGGCAAAGTAGAGACAATATCAGCTGTTGTTGATAGTTCTAGTGTCTTTTTAGAACCCACAACTCCTAATGAAGTCTTTAACATAATAAAATCATTAAAGAACTCGAAGTCTTCCGGGTACGACAACATCAGCACTGGCCTCCTAAAGGATATTGCAAAATCCATAGCAGAACCCTCTGGCTTTCATAATAAACTTATCTTTCGAGCAGGGTTGTTTTCCTGAGAGGCTGAAGCTATCTATAGTTAAACCTTTATACAAAAAAAGGATCTAAATCAGAATGGAACAACTATAGACCAATTTCTCTGACACCTGTACTGTCAAATATCTTTGAGAGAGCCATGTATAAAAGAGTACTAGGTTTCATAGATAAATATGATATTTTGGCACATGAACAGTAGGTACGGATTTAGGAAATGTAAATGAACGCAGTTGGCAACCTTTACCCTGGTGAAGTCGCTTCTTACCAATTTAAACTCAAAGATTCCCACATTCGCTTTATTGTTAGACCTTAGCAAAGCATTTGACTTTGTCAGACACTCAATACTTATTTCAAAATTAGATAAATATGGAATAAGGGAAACTGCATTATTATGGTTCGAATCATACCTAGATAACAGAAAACAGTTTACTAGAATAACTAAATATGCCAGTAATATTAAAATTGTTGACATCTTTGATTCAGAGCCTAAAGTTAACGATTTTGGTGTTCCTCAGGGAAATATTTTGGGACCTTTATTATTCCTCTTATATATAAATGACCTTCCATGTGCCATTTCCAAAGAGTGTGTCCTGTTTGTGGAAGACACAACAATTATTTTGGACTGTAGGAATATAAATAGTTATGAGGATGAAATAAACAAAACCTTAGACGACATAATCAAATGGCTGAATATAAATAAACTGCAAATAAATCTTGACAAAACCAAACTGATCCAATTTAAAACTTACAAAAGTAAAAAAATAAACTTGAACATTAGTCATAACGATACAAAAGTCCAGCAGGTATCAAGTACAACATTCTTAGGTATAATATTAGACGCACATTTTGCTTGGAAGGAACATATTGACAATGTATGCACTAAAATAAATAAATTTGTTTTCGCTCTACGAAAGGTCAGAGATGTAACAAGCAGGCAAACTGCCATTATGGTTTACCACTCTTACGTCTGCTCCATAATACGATACGGGATACTCATCTGGGGTAACTCATCTGAACTCACAAGAGTTTTTATAGCTCAGAAAAAATGTATTCGCGCATTGTTTAACCTAAAATGGTCGGAGTCCTGTGGACCAGTATTCAAATCTGAAAATCTGTTAACGGTTCCAAGCATTTACATTTACGAAGTCGCTAAATTTGTAAAACTCCATGACCATCTATTCGGGAATAACGATAACATGGGAAAGCGACAGGTAACGCACCTCCCAAAAAAAATGCCTGTACCCAAGTTGGAACTGTTCAGGAATAAATGTGTTTACATGGCACCACTTATTTTCAACTCCTTACCCAAGGGAATGGCGGAACTACCGCGCTCAAAATTTCTACGCGCATTACGGGAGTGGTTAATTAAGCAAAGCTTTTACGACACTTCAGATTTCCTGAAGAGCAGTTCTTGCCGTTTCGGTGCGCATTGATTGGGAAGCATTGTTTCACATGTAATTGCTAATTTATTTGACTTTGAAATATTTGGTTTATTATGATTGTACTATTGCTTGCTATGATAATCTAAACTTGTTGACTGTTCCCAACATTTATGACATATTTTGTAATTTTTGACATTTCAATTTTGACTTATTTTAACTTTTGACATGTTTACTTTAATTTTCATGTTTATTTAATATCTTGGTCTCAATATGTAAATTTGTCATTTTGTTTTTGACTCATTTTAACTTTTGACATGTTTGCCTTAATTTTACATATTTATTCAATTTCTTGATTTGATAGACAATGTTGCATGCGAAAATTTCTGTGAGACATGCTGTACACCATTATATGTTAACATCTTTATACCTGACCATGTTTCGTGCAATAAATGAATTTACTTACTTACTTACTTACAAAGAGTGCAAAAAATCATTGGAAAAGTTGTCCAGAACAGCTGACGTGACGATTGCCTGGGTACCTGGACACGAGGGTAACACAGGCAACGAAATAGCAGATGAACTGGCCAGGAAAGGAGCTGATGAAAACCAGGTTGGCCCGGAGCCCCGGCTACCAATCGCCCACAAAATAACCAAGGGAGTCATCAGCCGAAGCATTGAAGCAGAGACCAACCGTAGATGGAAATCATCGACAGGCATGAGACAGTTGAAGATATTCATAAAAGGCCTAAACAAAAAATGGACGAGCCAACTAATAAAACTCTGTAGAGTAAGCATGAGGCTCGTCATAGAAGTGTTAACAGGACACAGCCGACTGAACAGGCACCTAACACTGATAGGCGTGAAAACCGACCCCAGATGTGTGCATGGATGGTGACGAGACCAGCTTCCACCTGCTCGCCGAATGCCCCATTTAGTCACTGATAAGATGGGAGACAATGGGGTTGGATACATTGGACACAGAAGACTTGGAGGATCTGAAGGTGGACCAGATCGTAAGATTTTGCAAGGACACAGGTAGATTCGACGGAACGCCGTGATTGCTGGGTAACCACATCCTTCCCAAAAGGAGGATCAGGGGAAATGGGTGAAATGACCCACTGAGGAAGAGTTGATCACCCGCCAGGTCATCGGCGTCCCCGTTGGAAATAATAATACTAATAATGTAATAAATTCGAAGTTTAAGACAAAATTATTATTATAGCGTTATATATCAATTCTGTATTTCTGAGAGTAGTGAGTCAAAAAAGGCCAAAATGAGCGCACTGCACTCACTAAAATGGTGAAAATATCAAATTTATTTATTCTTTTATTCGTGGGTTCCATTCACCCCAAATACTTATCGAAACATTCCAAAGCGGCAACTCTGCGATTCTGGTTACCAGACAGACTGGGTACTTTCATTTTATTGCCATTGATTTCTTGATGCACTTCAACAAGGCAATTGGCAACAGATCCACTTGAAATACAATTCTGAAGGTCTTAGGCCCTCTCAACCGAAGAATTATCACTTTTTTACCGAAATTTGCATTAACTAGCATATCGAATGTCTTTCGATAAGTCCAGAGGTTTAAAATTATCTTACTTATTAATATCACCAACAAAACCTGTCAACCTACGGTCATACATGGTCAAAAATTAGACTAAGTAAAATTATTTAACGACATAAACATTTTGCATCGGGTATAGTTATGATGAGTGGACGATATCAGTTTTTGAGTTCCATTTGACCCCACTTCACTTATCAATAGACCTATTTTGTTGGAAAGTCCCCGTGTATTCGATCTGTTTATTGAAAGGTATGGTGTAAATAGTGTTGTTACTGAAAATTTCGGGCACTCTGAAGTTAATGACAATCCATCTGTAAAATACTTTTTATCTCTTTTTAAACTTTATATACTTTTATATTTTTAAATACAGGGTGTATATACTGTTTTATATATTTTTTAAATACGGAATTTACTGACACTGTTATCGTCGCCGCCATGAATAACTGACTAAACATTTATTTTATAATTCTTGGAGATTGGTGAAATTGCAGTGATTCTCTCGATTGTAGAAACCGTTTAATTAATTGAAGAAGTTATGGAGAACTAGCTGTTGCCTGCGGCTCCGCCCGCATGGAATTCTGTCCTGTTCCCGCATCCCATGGGAACCTATTCTCGAGATAAAAAGTAGCCTACGTGTTATTCCAGACTCTAATCTCGCCCTGGGCCAAATTTCATTCGAGATCCATTCAGCCGTTTTTCCGTGAAAGTGTAACAAACATCTATATATCCAAACTGAACTAGAAACGTCGGTAGCTTAGTGGTTAAGGAGTCGACCCTACGATCGAAAGGTCCCGGGTTCGAATCCTGGTCATTACACTACCGACGTGAACCCACTCCTAACACAAACAATTTAGCTTAGCTGGAGAGGTTAGGGGGAATATTAGTAATTTCGGTTACTAATATTCTTTAAAAAAAACTTTCTCATTTATAGTATTAGTAGGATTAACCATAAAATAGGCTGTGTGGTGCTGGCCTAGAAGAGAATAGCACCACCCCAACTCTTCCCGTGGGTGTCGTAAGAGGCGACTAAGGGATATATCCGGGGGCGGGCAGCAGCGCCCCCGCAGAACAACCCCTCCACCAAACTGCGATCCCCAACCCGCCTGCCCAGCGTGGGGATTATGGGCATTACCCCCCATGAAGAAAACACCCAATAGACGGCCGCTAGTTCCCGGCCGCCTCGCTATCCCTGGTCATGGTAGCGGCCATGGTAACGGCGGAGCAGGGGGTGCTAAGAATCCCCGGGCTACATTAAGCTATCACACGCTACAGAAACTGACCCTGGCTACGTATTAGGACGCACTCTGAGGCTTAAACATCATCTAGCGCAGTTGGAAGTGGAGTTAGAGAACATTAAATGGCATGTTCTCGGGTTATGCGAAGTCCGTAGAGAGGTAGAGGACACCGTAACCCTTGACTCAGGCCATCTTCTCTACTTTCGCGAGGGTGATAAAACATCCCAGGGTGGTGTAGGTTTCCTCGTCAATAGGGCCCTCTCTAAGAACGTTCAAGAAATCTCCAGCGTGTCGAACAGGGTAGCGTACCTGATCCTTCGGCTATCCAAGCGGTATAGCATGAAGGTAGTTCAGGTCTACGCACCGACCTCGGCACACTCGGATGATGAAGTGGAGGATATGTATGAAGACATATCCAAAGCCTTGCACAACACCACTAAGGCTCACTTCAACGCTGTTATGGGGGACTTTAACGGCAAGGTGGATACCCAGTCTGGGTACGAATCCCGAATAGGCCCGCATGGTTATGGAGTTAGGAATCACAGGGGGCAAATGCTTGTCAACTTCCTTGAGAAAGAGGGACTATTCTTAATGAATTCCTTCTTTAAGAAACAGTCTCAAAGGAAGTGGAAATGGCAAAGCCCCGACGCTGTGACAACAAATGAGATCGACATCATCATGACGGATAGCAAGCACATATTCAGAGATGTCTCAGTGTTCAACAGGTTTAATACCGGATCTGATCACCGACTGCTCCGAGGCTCTCTGAATATCAACCTAAAGCTGGAAAGAAACCGTCTGATGATGTCCACGCTCCGACCTAACCCAACCCAAATCATGGCGGGCACCGAGAAGTTCCAGCAGCTTTTCGGGGAAAGATTTGTTGCCTTGGAACCTATTGATGACGCTGACGAGACCTTACACAATCTGGTCGAAACGCTGAGAGAGGAGGGCATTAAGTTCTGCAAAATCAGCGTACTGGCAGGAAGTCCATACTCTCGGATGAGACTCTGGGGCTGATGGCTAGAAGACGGGAAACCACCCAAGTGACTTCGTCAGACAGGTCAGACCTTAACAAGGAAATTGCGAAGATGGTACGGCACGACCTTCGGAGCTCCAACACACGCCTCATTGAAGAGGCGATAGAGCGAAACCTAGGGTCCAAAGTATTCACTCAGCAGCTTGGCAGGAGCCATCTGACGAAGCTCAAAACGCATGACGGGAGAACCGTATTGTCGAAGCCGGAGATCTCCGCCGAGATAGAGGATTTCTATGGCTGTCTGTACACTGCACATGCTCCCCGTCCTTGACGAGACGACCATGATTCCAGAGCCACCCTGACACGCCACTATACCGACGAACTGCCTGATATCAGTCAAGACGAGATCGTGTTAGCTCTGAGGCAGCTTAAAAATGGAAAAGCCCCCGGTGAGGACGGAATTACTTCAGACCTTCTAAAGGTAGGAGGAGCTCCTGTCATACAGGGGCTACAGAAACTCTTCAATGCCGTCGTTCACAGTGGGAGAACTCCTAAGGCGTGAAGCGGGAGTTTGGTTGTTCTCTTTTTTAGGAAGGGTGATAAGACCCTCCTTAAAAACTACAGACCCATCACACTCCTGAGCCACGTCTATAAGCTGTTTCCACGAGTGGTCACGAATCGTCTCGCCGGAGACTCGACGAGTTCCAGTCACCGGAACAGGCTGGGTTCCGCGGGGGATATGGCACCATAGACCACATTCACACAGTGAGGCAGATTATACAGAAGTCCGAAGAGTATAATCAGCCTCACAGCCAGACTATGAAAAGGCCTTTGACTCCGTCGAAACTTGGGCTGTTCTGGAATCCTTACAGCGATGTTGACATCGCTGTAAGGATTCCAAAATTGAGTAGACTATCGTTATGTCGAGGTGCTGAGGTGCGATTCGCTGATGACATAGTCTTAATGGAGGAGTCGCTAGAGGAGCTATCCCAGATGCTGGACGGCCTAGCTGCAACCTCGCGACGCATCGGTCTTAGTATGAATTTGGATAAAACCAAAGTCTTGATTAATGGCCACATTGATCCAGGCCCGGTCGTCGTGGATGACCACCTTCTTGAAATTGTTTCTGAGTACACTTACCTCGGGCAGATTGTGCAGTTGGGTAAAAACAATTTTGAGAAGGAGGCCAAGAGGAGGATCCAGCTAGGCTGGGCAGCGTTTGGGAAACTACGTCGGGTCTGTTTGAAAACGAAAGTTTTCAATCAGTGCGTCCTACCCGTAATGACCTATGGAGCTGAGTGGTCCACCAGTTCAAAGTCGCTCAGCGAGCTATGAAAAGAGCTATGCTCGGAGTTTCTCTGAAGGATAGGATTCGTAACGAATACATCCTACAGAGAACCAAGGTTATCGACATAGCTCAAAGAATTAGCAAACTAAAGTGGCAGTGGGCCGGCCATATCTCGCAAAGGACCGATAACCGCTGGGGTAAACGTGTTCTTGAGTGGAGACCGCGACTCGGCAAACGTAGTGTAGGACGCCCTCCGGCCAGGTGGGATGACGATCTGCGAAAGACTGCGGGCAGATGCTGGATGCGGCAAGCTGAAGACAGGGCGCTATGGCGCTAATTAGGGGAGACCTATGTCCAGCAGTGGACTAGAATAGGTTGATGATGATGATGATGATGATGAACCATAAAATATGAGTGTATTTTTCGTTTTGTACAGCGAGTTTACTAATATCCTTAGAAGTTTTTTGCTTGAAAATTTATTAAAGGTGCTTCGCAAAATATTTTCTTAACACCTGAAGAGTTTGTGAATATTAACAACTTATGTGGAATGAAAATATTATTTAAATTTCAAAACTTAAGTGACTTATAAAGTTATTAATAATTCAGTTGCTTTAGTAGCACTTTAGAAATAAATGATGCCATTTTAAGAACTTTCCCAACAAAGAATTTGAATTTGGTGTAGTTACGACTGACACAAATTTTGTTTATGACGAGTTACTCATGAAACTTTAGTGCTTCAGTGATATTTCAAGGAGCTCATATTTCAAGAAGGTAGCAGGTAGATAATGGCAGTTGCTAGGCATTATGATGCTCACTTCATATACATTTTAAAAGATCGTTAAAGAAATATATACTCACAGTTTGAATGAGAATACTTTTTAGATAAGGTTTTGCTTTTATTTTTATCTAGTAGGTACCACCCGAGGCGGCCTTCTTAAAGCCGTAGATGGCCCAGGGTCAGCCGGGGTGCGAGAGAATTGCCTTATTAGGCCACCTTACACCCCGGCATCTGAAGACCCGTGACGGCGTGCGGTTTTAGTCGGTTCAAGCCCGACATAACCACCCCCGCTGGCCGGCGGGGCGGTATCCAAAAGGATTTCCGCACGAAAAAAAAAAGGTACGGTACCTACTTGGCCGGTGACTAGGGGCTGCACACGATGAAAGACTGCCCGGCGTGGGAAGTGCCAAGGCGTGACCTCATGGCGGCAACCGGGGTGTACTCTCACTCAGCACTATATATTACGGACATGGCGTGGAGTGCGAGCGCGTGGGCCGCCACCGCCTCATTCTGCGAGCAAGTAATGCTCGGGAAGTACGTGGCGGAGCGGGCCCGGGAGAGATTTAGAACTCCCGGCCCGTCGAGCCCGCAACATGCCTCTTCTCTCCGGGGTGAATTGGGGACACTGTGGTTCCTATACCCGAGGGGGCCATCTCAAAGCCGTAGATGGCCCAGGGTCTCCCGGGGTTCGAGGGAATTGCCTTATAGGGCCACCTTACACCCCATCTGAAAACCCTAGATGGCGTGCGGTTTTAGTCGGTTCAAGCCCGACATAACTTCCCCCGCTGGCTTTATTCTTTCCTTTATATAACCCTTATACTCTTAATTCTCCCTCTTAGGGGTAACATTTTGAAGAACATCGATATTACGTGTACATTTATTTGTAACCAAAAGCAGGTATAAAGAATTTATTGCTTTTTACTTTAAAAGTGAGGGAAGCCCTTTTCCGGTCTAACCACCGATTATTATTTTACCCCGTTAGAGGTGAAATTTTCAAAAAAAAAATCTCACCGGAGCCTGTAATTTAAGAGATATCCACTGCCAAAATGCATGTTTATATCCTTTTTCGATGCTTATAATTTAAAATGTAACAACTGACAAAACGGTAGTAGCTTTTGCATAGCCGGGTAGGGGGATTGTAGTCGCATTACTAGTGGGACCGGTGGGTGTCACACGGTGCTGCGACGACAATCCTCTTCTGATGAGGCCGTCAAGCTGAGTGCCACCATTGTTAACATGGTACGTGTATGTAAAGGTGACCCTCTTTGCCTGAGACTTTACCTTCAGCTTACCATCAGGCGAGGTGAAGTAAAATTGATGTGTCCTAAATATATAAAAAAAAACGCAATAGTTTAAGATCTATGCTCATGATTCAATCAGCCAGTCAGATATAGATAAGTGAGACATAGTTCAGTGATCCCAAAGTAGGTTAATGCATTGCGAAGTTCAGCAATACTACCCAGATCAATCTCAGGATAGGTGACCATTCTTAACACATTATAACCTCTTCGTGCCTTGCCAAGTCCTCGGTCCCGGTTGTCAACAGTAATTACGTGTAGTTGGACCCCTAAAAAATCCGATAGCTGGACTAGGATATCGCCAGTGGGTTGTGGAGTTAAGATAGCAGTCGTTTCGGGTTTTGCTCCGCTGTACCTTTTTTTTTTTTTTTTTTTTTTTTTTCGTGCGGAAATCCCTTCGGATACCCCCCCGCGTGCCAGCGGGGGCGGTTATGTCGGGCTTGAACCGACTAAAACCGCACGCCGTCTCGGGTCTACAGACGCCGGGGTGTAAGGTTGCCCATAGAGCATATCCCTCGCACCCCGACTGACCCTGGGCCATCTCCGGTTTCGAGATGGCCCCCTCGGGTTTGGGAACCACGGTGTCCCCGTCTTGCCCCGGTTTGGGGGAGGGGCGCTAGTCGCCCCACCGTCCCGGCCTGCTTCTGCTGGGGTGACAGGTGGCCTCCCTCGCCACCCCCAGGCCTGCGCTCATGGAGGACGGAGGTCGTTAAGCGACCTCCGGCGCCTGAGTTGCCTGCGACGCGCGGCGAGCAAGTTGCGGGCTCGGCGGACCGGGAGAGTTCTAAGTCTCTCCCGGGCGCGCTCCACGGCGGCGGCGGCCCACGCGCTCGCGCTCCGCACCATTGCCGCAATCATGCTGCCGAGCGAGAGGACTCCCACCCCGATGGCTGCCACGAGGTCACGCCTCGGCGCCTCCCACGCCGGGCAGTCTGCCAGCGTGTGCAGCCCTGAGTCCTCGCTCGCGTCGCAGTGATGACACTCAGGCGTTGGCTCCCTCCTGATCCGATGCAGGTGGTCCCCGAAGCACCCCTTCCCTGAGATCACCTGCGTCAGTCGGTAGGAGAGGCTTCCGTGTCGCCTCTCCAGCCAATCCTCCATGATGGGCCTTACCGCCGCTATTGCGGCGTGCCCTTGCTCCGCTGTACCTCTGGTTTATGTTTCAAAGAAAATATTAGTAGTTAGACTGAATAAATAAATAGATAAATATTCTAGGACAAATTACACAGCACGATCTAGACCCTTTTTTTCGTGCGGAAATCCTCTCGGATACCCCCCCCCTCCCGCCGGCCAGCGGGGGTGGTTATGTCGAGCTTTAAATGACTAAAAACGCACGCCGTCTCGGGTCTTTAGACGCCGGGGTGTAAGGTTGCCCATAGAGCATATCCCTCGCACCCCGAATGACCCTGGGCCATCTCCGGTTTCGTGATGGGCCCCTCGGGTTTGAGAACCGCGGTGTCCCCGTCTTACCCCGGCTTGGCCTGCGCTCATGGAGGACGGAGGTCGTTAAGACGAAGTGGTAAGTCCAGAAGCGTAAAGGAGGTGTCTTAGAAACAGTTTTTGGGTATCAAACGCTAAAATGCATGAAATGATATTCCTACCGTCGTAAAGGTAAAGAAATGCTTTGTATTGTTATACAATTCGAAACACGATTAGAGTGATTTGCCTCCATAGAAAAATATCGTGAATATCGTAAAAAATCGTAATTTTGTTAGAATTTTACAATTTTATGGCGATTGTAAAGAAAAAACAAGTGCAAAATTAATATTTTCATAAACCTTACATCAAATCCCATATGGTAGTACAGATGGTTTTCTCTTAAATAGAAGTTAATTATTTTAACTATATAAAACATAGCGCTCGCGTGCGAGCTCAGTCGGCCGCGGGGCCTCGCCGCGAGTAGACACGTACTGCTTCGTCGCGCTCGCTCGCTCGCTAGTGATTGCATTTTGATGTAAAATGGGCAATAAAAGCCTTAGAGGAAGGAAAATATCCCGTTAGCGGAAAAGCAGGATCGCCCAAAACAATCTATCTCAGTGAGTATCAACGTACCACATAATTATATTTGTTATTTTCTTAGTGCGAGTGGGAATGCTAATAAAGGTCACCGTACACTTGACCGGATATCGGCATTTTTTTGTGTCGATACCATTTTATTTTCTCAGTATGAGTGGGAACGACAAGACCATCTTCACATTATAAGAAATTTAAAGTGACACGTATTAGATCTATTGAAAAAGTTTAATATATATAAAATAATAGTTAGTGATAGTAAATTATTGCACCAAATATTCCTGGCTCCTGGACCCGCCAGGAACGGTGGGAACCAGGAACAGTGGGAGTCTAGACCAATCCTTCACGAAGGATAGTTGAGAAGATGACGTTTCTAGATTAGAATTCTTGTGTCTTATCGGACATCAGAAAGAATTTCTTGTAATGTGCACGGTCTCATACAACCACCAATTTAACTGGATTTCTTGTGTCTGACAAGAAAAAAATCTTATAGTGTGAAAATGATTTAAGGGTATATACGTGAAGCTTTTGTTATGGTGATTAGAATAGGTATTTGGAAATTACTTATGTTTGATCAACTGAAAAAAAAAATTAGAAGACTTACTGTTTTGCAGATTACGAGCATTGGCTGAGCAAACAAATTCGAAAAAATTGAGTTCAGAGACTCCTGTTCAGGTGTCATCTACGTCTATTGTACATTTAACAGCGTTAGGCATAACCATTTATCAAATCATAAATTGCAGTTGTCGAGTGGGAATAAACATTATGAAGTAATTATTTTTTTAAGAAATGATAATAAGTACCCCCTTACATTGCAGAACTCAATCATTACTAGACCAAAGTGCACCAACGGAACTGACTCCTGTGTATGCTGACCTATTATCAGCCACTTCTAATGCCTTACGTTCAGAAACTCCATTACAGTGAGTGTCAAAGCTATTTATTTTACAACTTATATTCATTATTTATATTCATTCGTTGGTGGCGGAACTCCTCCGTAACCACTCGCGCGATCTTGATCAAATTTACTGTGGTGCTGGTGTGGACACTGAGAAGTGTTTTGAAGATGGTTCATGGTCGATGTACCATTGAGGAATAATCAACGAAAAACAGTTTCACGAGCGCGCGGCCTTAGCTAAGCGCGCGACCGTAGTAAGACGTCTTATTTTCAAGTAAGAGTCCTGCTCGCTCAGCTCAATTTATTTCAGTCGCATCCTGTACTGAATTCCTAGTATAGTTATTAGTACATACATAGTTATTAGTACATACAACATAGTAATTAAATAATCATTGAGAGATTTGTAATATGCATTTTTACCTTTCAGGTCCATAGATAATATTGACTGTGAACTTGTCATCTTCCTGAAGATACATCGAACTTTGAGGAAATGACTGGCAGGAGAATAGTGGACATCGGCTATTTTTTGAAACAATTAAAAGAAATGTAGCATGAATTTGTATTTAAATGCAACTACAGTCATTTAAATTTACTACGGGATTATTTTATATATATTAAACTTTTTCAATAGATCTATTAAGTGTCACTTTATTTTGGAACTCCCTTTTTACGTTTTAGAAAAAATTGAAATAAAAGCATTAAAATAAAGAGATAACTTAGATTTTTTAGTCCGCTATACCTACATTGGTTTGTATGAAATTGAACCCAAAACTTGTGGCAATCAACTGACTTTCGACGACTTGCGGAAGACAAGAATTTTCCTGGATGCATTCACATTATAAGAAATATCTGATCAGACATTTCTAATCGGACACGACAAATTTTCTTACAGTGTGAAGATGGTCTAATTAATTTATATTTAAAAAAAAGTCAGAATTACTTTTCTTGTGTAAATTACATACTTATAATACATATAGAAACGTGTATTAAAGACCAGAAACAAATATCTGTAGTCCACACCAATATTTGGTCCCAGCGGGAATCGTACCCGTAACCTCCTGCATCGTAAGCTGGCGCTCGCCCGACCACGCTACAGAGACTGTTACGTACGTACAAATATACGGTGATCATTTCACTTCTACTCATACTGGTGAAAAATAAATTGGTATCTTTACATAACAATACCGATATTACCGATACCCGGTCAAATGTACATTGACCCTGAATTTCACGTCAACTCATCATACTGATGAAAAAAAAAATTGGTATTCGTAAAAGACAATACCGATAGCCGGTCAAGTGTACGGTGAGCCTTATGGTCCGCGAACATAAAACGCGGGGGGAAGATGGTTGCCCCGCGCATGCTCCCGCCGCACTTCATACCTCACCCCCTCACAAACGCGATGCGCGTGTTCCCACTTCATCTTAAGCGACTTCCGGCGCCTGAGTCGCCTGCGATGCGCGCCGAGCATTTTGCGAGCTCGGCGCGGCGGGCCGGGAGAGTTCTGTTCTAAATCTCTCCCCTCCTTCTCGAACATTACATGCTCGCAAAGCACCATCTAGACCCTAAGCAGAGCTTGCCATATGGGTTCTAGAAAGTGTATAAACATACTTAGATACTTTTTATTTT
This sequence comes from Cybosia mesomella, assembly GCA_946251805.1. Lineage (NCBI taxonomy): Eukaryota > Metazoa > Arthropoda > Insecta > Lepidoptera > Erebidae > Cybosia > Cybosia mesomella. The sequence goes on along the minus strand of OX276402.1, from coordinate 28,707,527 downwards.
GTAATTAAATACATATTATACATAGAAACACCTAACCAATGCAAATATACATATTTGCAATGAGCGAGAATGGAAACCGCGACCACTGACTTAGCAGTCGAATGCTCTACCGCTACGTCGCAGAGTACGGAAAATTCTAAAAGGATGATATTCTATGTATACCGATTCATACCATCACCTTTCATTATTATCATGCTTATAGTATATTAATGTTACGCTCTGCGGCCCGTCGCCAACATCAAAGTGTTCTACCGTGTAGGCATAACCGTCACGCTTGGCTAGGAAAGGTAATTACTCGTATGTACACACGTGAGTGTACAAATATGTAGCCTTTCGATATTGGATAACGGGGAGAAGTGTAAATTTGGAGCTTCATATTAGTTATTTGGCGGTTAATTACATACATACGTTACACATTTTTTTTTTTGATTATGATATACTCGTAATTAAACGGTTAATTATAACAATTACAATTCAGACCTTGAGGCTAATAAGCAATTTAATTTTAACTTCGTTTGCTAAAATCTTACAAAGTTAAGAATGTATCGTTTGGCACTTTTCTTATTGTCTCTATTATGATTGAAAGACACTTTGTTCTTGTGTTCTTTAAGAGTAACACTCACTGCACTAATTTCACTAAAGTAATTCGTTACACATAATGAAAGAAACAGGGTTTAGGGGTGTATGTAACTTGTTACACATAATGAAGGAAATAGGTTTTAGGGGTGGATGTAACTTGTTACACATAATGAAAGAAACAGGGTTGGGGGTGTATGTAACTCGTTACACATAATGAAAGAAATAGGGTTTAGGGGTGGATGTAACTCGTTACACATAATGAAAGAAACAGGGTTTGGGGGTGTATGTAACTCGTTACACATAATGAAAGAAATAGGGTTTAGGGGTGGATGTAACTCATTACACATAATGAAAGAAACAGGGTTTAGGGGTGGATGTAACTCGTTACACATAATGAAAGAAACAGGGTTTGGGGGTGTATGTAACTCGTTACACATAATGAAAGAAACAGGGTTTGGGGGTGTATGTAACTCGTTACACATAATGAAAGAAATAGGGTTTAGGGGTGGATGTAACTCATTACACATAATGAAAGAAACAGGGTTTGGGGGTGAATGTAACTGGTTACACATAATGAAAGAAATAGGGTTTAGGGGTGTATGTAACTCGTTACACATAATGAAAGAAACAGGGTTTGGGGGTGTATGTAACTCGTTACATATAATGAAAGAAACATGGTTTGGGGTAGTATGTAACTCGTTACACATACTAAAAGAAACAGGGTTTGGGGGTGTATGTAACTCGTTACACATAATGAAAGAAGAAGGCTTTGGGGTTGTATGTAACTCGTTACACATAATGAAAGAAACAGGGTTTGGGGTTGTATGTAACTCGTTACACATAATAAAAGAAACAGGGTTTGGGGGTGTATGTAACTCGTTACACATAATGAAAGAAACATGGTTTAGGGGTATATGTAACTCGTTACAAATAATGAAAGAAATAGGGTTTGGGGGTGTATGTAACTTGTTACACATAATGAAAGAAACAGGGTTTGGGGTAAATGTAACTCGTTACACATAATGAAAGAAATAGGGTTTAGGGGTGGATGTAACTCGTTACACATAATGAAAGAAACAGGGTTTGGGGGTGTATGTAACTCGTTACACATAATGAAAGAAACAGGGTTTGGGGTTGTATGTAGCTCGTTACACATAATGAAAGAAATAGGGTTTGGGGTTGTATGTAACTCGTTACACATAATGAAAGAAATAGGGTTTAGGGGTGGATGTAACTCGTTACACATAATAAAAGAAACAGGGTTTGGGGGTGGATGTAACTCGTTACACATAATGAAAGAAACAGGGTTTGAGGTGAATGTAACTCGTTACACATAATGAAAGAAACAGGGTTTGGGGTGAATGTAACTCGTTACACATAATGAAAGAAACAGGGTTTAGGGGTGTATGTAACTCATTACACATAATGAAAGAAACAGGGTTTGGGGGTGGATGTAACTCGTTACACATAATGAAAGAAACAGGGTTTAGGGTGTATGTAACTCGTTACACATAATGAAAGAAAGAGGGTTTGGGGGTGTGTGGGGCCCCCTCAAGGTCTTCAGGGCCCAAGTCAACCTCACCTTTAAGGTGGTACACCATTTTTTGAACATGTTGAAACCCCCACGGTTACCACCTCACCGGGGCTAGCGGTGAAGTGGCTATGTCGGAATTGAACCGACTAAAACCACACGATACGTCACGGGTAACTTCTTTTTTTGTTCGTGCGAAAATCCCTTCGGATGGCCCCCGCTGGGGGTTTTTTTTTTAAGAAAGAAGTTCCCCAGGGTCCCCGCCAGGCATCGGCCACTTATCGTGTCAGAATTTTGGCTACCATCTCGGGCCTGCTTCTGCTAGGGCCAAGGGTAGCTCTTCTCCTTGGCCATGCCAGTACACCTACGGATTGACGGACAGGCCTCTGGAGCAAGCTTTCCTCTCGGGGTTGAGGGGTCACGGCAGTCGCTCCTGTAAAAACCAACCAAACTAAATTATGGAAAGGAGAATTAGGACATAACATAAACATAACATAACTTCACGCCTGTATCCCCGAAGGGGTAGGCAGAGGTGTATTACACACCCAAGATTCGCCAGTTATGTTAAGGTCCCAATGTAATAGGGGGCGAGCCTATTGCCATCTACCGGGCACATTCTTAAGCGAGCGATAATTAACATTTATTAATGCACACATAACTACGAAAAGTCAGAGGTGTGTGCCCGGGGCGACTGGGGATCGAACCCGAGACCTCGTCTCAGCAGTCGTACGTACGCCACTGGGCTATCGCCGCTTTATTTATAGAATTAGGACATTGTGCTCAAAAGTGCGAGCCTTCGATTTAACCGAGATTGATACTCGGGTGATGACGCATATAGTAAAAGAAAGAAACATCATGCAAAAAAACATGCAAACATTAGCATTTATAATAAAAATAGATTATTAGGTGAGATTTCACAGGCCCCCTACAAGGTGGACCGACGATCTAGTCAAGGTCGCGGGAAGCCACTGGATGCGGGCAGCGCATCGTTGTGGAGATCCTTGGGGAGGCCTATGCCCAGCAGTGGGCGTCGTTTGATTGACATGATGATGATGATGATGATTTCACAGATACGTAAGATACGATAAACGTAAATAAATTACACATCAAAGATTTATAATATTTTAGCGACGATAAAATATTACTGCACTTCGGGCACTAGACCGCGTGGAAGGTCACCTACGCGTTGGACTGACCAGATCAAGTCTGCCGTAGGAGATTCACTCAATGAGTGCAGTAGGAGGACCGCTAATAGGGAACGGTGGCGAAACGCCCCTTCGAATATTATTACTACATAGAGATCACGACCGCTGTGTCAAGAGTGTACCGGATAAGAAGAAGAAAATATTATAAATCTAAATCGCGATAAGTGAGAGGTCGCTGGTTTTTTTTTTCTTTTTTTACGTGTGGAAACCCCCCCGGGCTTCACCTCACTGGTGCCAGCGATGAGGTGGGTATGTCGGAATCGAACCAACTAAAACCACACGGTGTCCTTCCCAAGCGCTCATTGCCGGGCATCCTGGGTACGCCCTCGAAAGGATAACGCCAGGGTCCCCGACGGACTTCGGCCATATTCGCGGCCTCGCCTTTGGTGTCGGGTTTGATCCCGCGTCGATGAGTTGGCAGACGTGTGACACACGACACGCCTCCGTCTTGGCCTGCTTCTGGAAGGACGGCTAGCCGGCCGACTGTCGTCCTCATGCCCCTATCATGGAGGTCGGTAGTCCCGGGCGTAGATAAGTCTGGGTCGTGGGTTCTATATAAATTCAGTGCAAATATTTTGATATGCATGAATATTTCTATTTGCATTGGGCTGGGTGTTTCTATGTAGGTATAACATATGTATGTATTAACAAAATAAAATCAATAAGCATTTTAGAACCCATAATATAAACTAGTTAAGCTATGCTTACTTCAAGTTTGGACAGCGTTCTGGAAAATGTCCTCGAATATTTATTTATTCAAACACTGCCTAAAATTTAATAATGTTATAACTAGGAATTCAGTGCAGGGTGCGACTGAAATAAATTGAGCTGAGCGAGCAGGACTCTTACTTGAAAATAAGACATCTTACTACGGTCGCGCGCTTAGCTAAGGCCGCGCGCTCGTGAAACTGTTTTTCGGTTATTATTCCTCAATGGTACATCGGACATGAACCATCTCGCTTCAAAACACTCATCAGTGTCCACACTATCACCATGACAAATTTGGTCAAGATCGCGCGTGTGGTTACGGAGGAGTTCAGCCACCAACAAACGGCTATGCCGGGTATAAGAGCTAGCATACAATGTACTTAGAAGTGGATACTGTAAAATTAAATCTTTTAAAACACAATACGACTGTGCAAACGACGTACTAGGGAGCTGTTGCTACCAATTTTAATTATAATTTCTATCACCTACAAATGAAAGCCTATCTAGTGATAATAGTTATATCCCTCTAGAGAGTTTATTTAATTAATACTACGCTAACCGATGTTATAAAGAGAAACGCCGAATTTGTGAGTTTGTTTATATGTTTAGGGTAAGCTTCGAAACTACTGCACTTATTGAAAAACATCTTTCATCCTATGAAAGTTACATTATCACCGATGGACATAGGCTATATCATCATCATCATCAACATCAACCTATGCTAGTCCACTGCTGGACATAGGTCTCCCCTAATGAGCGCCCTAACGCCCTGTCTTCAGCTTGCCGCATTCAGCATCTGCCCGCAGTCTTTCGCAGATCGTCATCCCACCTGGCCGGAAGGCGTCCTACACTACGTTTGCCGAGTCGCGGTCTCCACTCAAGACCACGTTTACCCCAGCGGTTGTCGGTTCTTCGCGAGATATGGCCGGCCCACTGCCACTTTAGTTTGCTCATTCTTTGAGCTATATCGATAACCTTGGTTCTCTGTCGGATGTATTCGTTACGGATCCTATCCTTCAGAGAAACTCCGAGCATAGCTGTTTCCATAGCTATATATTATGTGTAATTACGATGGCTTGATTTAAAAAAAAACTAATATAAGCCAAAGCGAAGCGAGGGCGGGTTGCTTGTATGAAATATGGTTGATATTTATGTTACAAGTGCAGATTGTTTAAGAATCTCTTCTTCAGTTGACTCTCCTGCTCACCCTTGCATGATTTGGTTTGATTGACTTTTACGGGAGCGAGTACAACCTGACACTCAACCCATGGTTAAAGATAGGGTGGCTCTTGTATTCGCTGGGGAACATAATATTGTGATAAAATAGTATAATTAACATTTAGAATTATATTTTGTTTTTAATATCTTTTTTTTCTAATTTCAGGTACACACAGAATACTGCTTCTAAATCATCTCATGAAGTTGGAAATATAAATGTTTTATGTAGGTATGTATTTATAAACAGAAAATGTATGATATTTTCGGAAGTTTACGCGAATTCTGTCGCGTCTGGATTCTATCGCGATTGTGACCATGGCTGCTGAAAAGCAACCGAAACGTCGGGATCAATGCAAAATAGAAAATGTTTCTCAGGATGTTTATCCGCATTCTAGAACCTATATTATAAGCTATGTTTTCATTGGGACTTGAGGGCTGTGTCGTAGCAAATTGTTATTATTTATTTTGTTTATTTTTAACATGCTTTATCAAGGTGAATTTTATTCTATATAAGGTGTCACTAAATTAGGTCTCTGAATTTGGTGAGATGACTTGGTATCGACAAAATATGTATTACAAAAAAAAAATATCGGGTAAAATAAAATAAAAAACAATAAAAAAAAAGAAAAAAAAAACAGCACCAGCGACCAAAATCACGTGACGCGACGAGCACACGTGACGCTGGTCGCGATTTAGTATCGCGCATTGGTATCACGGATAGTATCCTCGCAGTATTCTCCAATCGGATGTGTGGGAAATACCTAAATCGCGACCAGCCTCACGTGTGCTCGTCGCTGGTGGTGTTTTTTTTTTCATTTTTTATTTTTATATTTTTTTTATTTTTATTTTACCCGATATTATTGTTTTGTTTCAAATACATATTTTGTCGATACCAGGTCATCTCACCAAATTCAGAGACCTAATTTTGTGACACCTTATATATTGTAATGAAGTGTTCAGTTTGACAGTTTCAAAAAGCAAAGTAGACGATTCATGAATAAATGCTCACCAAATTGTGTTACAGTCTTCTTCTTTGCAGAGCTCCTATTTCTGGGTGACTATAAAAAAATCCGTTCCCGCAGGGGGAACGCACAGGTAGATTTCGTGAAGCAATTAATATTATTTTTTAACATTTTATATTTTTCATTTATTTATTTTTTTCAGACATTTATTTTAGACTTAAAAATGGCCTATCGATTAAAAATGTTTCCGACGCAAGAATGTTCACCGGTTAGAAGTTATGATTTTTTTCCCGAAAAATTTTGGTTTCCCCCCCCTCCACTTTTAGTTAAAGTTTTAATCTTATAGGTTTATAATTAAAAGTTGTTGGTATTCATGTATACTATGGGATAAAATTAGAACGGTTCGAATATCTTTCATGGAACGTGAAATTTTGAGGAAAAACTGATTTCACAAAAAGTGAGGCCCACCGTCCCCTTAGGCCGGATTCCACCCGTTCACGAACTTAAACTAAGTTTACACCCAAGCAATTTTTGACCGCAGTTTGAAAGCGATCGGGGCAAAAATGCGACTGTGATAGTGCCGCAAATTAAGTCCATTTTCTTACTGTTTCAGTAAAACATTTCTTTTTAAAGAATATTAGTAACCGAAGTACAAATATACCCCTAACCCCTCCAGCTAAGCTAAATTGCTTGTGTTAGGAGTGGGTTCACGTCAGTAGTGTAATGGTCAGGATTCGAACCCGGGACCTCTCGATCTTAGGGTCGACTTCTTTATCACTAAGCTACCGACGCTTTATTTGGAGAGCCTTTATCCATTTTGGTGGACTATTTAAATTATCACCGTTAAAATCTTGACACACTAATTTACATTCCACCTGAAGGTAGACCACTCTTGTAGACAACATTCCTCACGTCAACGTCTTCCTGATATTGATCTAAACGCATTACACTCTAGCAGCCCAATTTGTTTGAACTCAAGGCATAATTCAGTCCAGGGGGACCATTTACATCGCAGCCATAGATTATGCAATGAATAAGATATGTTTTATTGAACATAGTTAAACACACAGGCAATATTGGTTTGCCTAAAAGTAGTGCCCAAAAATAATATTTATGTACAGAACATTATTTTTGGTACATGAATAAATTATTATTTGTTTTTAACTGTTGCCCGCGGCTGTGCCCGCGTCGAATACTGATTCCATAGCCACGTACAGAATTCTAACGCTAATACAAATCTTCTATACTATTATAAAATTTTAAATTAGTTGTGTCTGTATATTGGAGATATTTTAAAACAAGTTGAATTCCTGAGACGAGCTCAGCCGAATACAAGGGATTTTTTATTTTTTTATTTTTTTTATCTTGCAATGGTTCACCCCAGCACGTATCTATTACCGAAAACAGCAACTCGATAGCTCATCTCCTTCATACCCAAAACCGTGACAGAGAATTGGAAACGACGACGTCGACGACGACGACAACTCGATAGCAATAGGGTTTTTCTAAAGAAAATCCCTAAAAACTTGGGATTCAGAATTGTTCATTTAACGTAACCCAAGTATTTTTAGGGATTTTCTTTAGAAAAGCCCTATTGCTATCGAGTTGTCGTCGTCGTCGACGTCATCGTTTTATAATAATTATATTTAATAAATTATAATTATATATAATAATTAGTACCTTTTCTTTTTTTTTCGTGCGGAAATCCCTTCGGATATCCCCCCGCCGGCCAGCGGGGGCGGTTATGTCGGGCTCGAACCGACTAAAACCGCACGCCGTCTCGGGTCTTCATACGCCGGGGTGTAAGGTTGCCCATAGAGCATACCCTCGCACCCCGACTGACCCTGGGGGGAGATTAGTACCTATCTCTAACAAGCTTCTTGTTCCACACAAATGAAATTTCACACGCGAAATATTTTTCACGGCTATTCATCATGTCAAAAAAACTTCACCTTTTAATGAGTCAAATGTGAGAACCCAGCTCAGTTAAACGGATTATCACTGGTGAAATGAACCACTGGACGGTAAGTGGTCACCCTGGCCAAATAAAACTCTATTTATTTCTTGAAGGTACGTTTACAGATTACTCAATATTACCACTAATGGTGTCACTTACATGTTGTAACGTAACGTACAAAAAGTAAAGTGGGGATTTGTGAAAGAGGACCAGTGTGATGAGGATTTCAAATGTTCAATTCCCGCTCATATTCTACCTATTCACACTATTCACTGTTGCATTTGTAACATTAGCTAAGATCTTAAGAATACTACTGATTGTCATTGCATTGACCAGACAAACGTGTAACTAGGGACCCAAACTGTAACCGTAATAAAGTATTTTAACACTGTTTTTTGAAACGGTTCTAGAAGAAAACCATTTATAAATGTAACAGAAACGCAAGTGTATATGTGTTAATAAAGTGTAACAGAAATAACGTCCTAAAGTACTTGGGGGTGTGCAAAATACCTTTATTTAAAAATTTAGATTATACATAAATACGTAGCATTTCGGTGAACACTTATTAACACTATTAACAGATTAATATCTGTTATATATATAACTGTTACACAATTGAAAGTGGTAACGATTAACAGATTCAATACCACATTTATAAGTGTAACACTTTCATTCTGTAACCTTTTCATAGCATAAATTATGTAACCTTTATGAATGTGTTTTAAGTCCCTGCGTGTAACCTGTCTTTACTATCATACTCTTTGATCATCGCGTGCGTAGAGGGCGTGATGGCATCGAATGGACCTATTTGGCGCTATTTCCTCATTATATTAAAATAATGTGTTATCATAATGTACCTACTTTAGGATAGATAACAATGCATTTTATGAACGTAATTACGCATTAGCAAATTTGACATTTATTGCTTTGTAAAAATAAGAGCCACTACATGGTAGATATTTAATTGTAGAGGTATGCGGGGTGCGAGGGAAATGCTTTACGGGCAACCTTACACCCCGGCGTCGAAAGACACAAGACGGCGTGCGGTTTTAGTCGGTTCAAGCCCGACATAACTGCCCCCGCTGGCCGGCGAGGGGGTATCCGAAGGGATTACCGCACAATATGTCTGATTCGCAGTGTCAAAAAATCGATTTCCAACGAATTTTTCTACTAAGTTTTATTGCATCAGCATGCTAATCATTTTTCATCCACAGCTTGCACTATGTAGCCCAGGGTACGCTCTCCTAACCCTCAAATTTCGGTCATCTTGACTTTTACGGGCGCGACTGCCATCTTTTTTTTATTGGTTTTTTATGACACATACACTTTAATCATTACTGTTATTGTATGGTTCACAAAACTGTTTTAAACAGTTTGCCTGTGAACTCAGTTGAGTCTTAGTCTTAAAGTATTGTTAAGTTGTTTATAATTCTATTTCATTGATACATTTATGTGATGATATTTTATAATATATTGGTATATATTTATTCATAGAAGTTTCTATTGATCCGCCAACCACAATCCCGGCTTGTAGGTGAGGTTGGACCTTTACGGGGGCGACTGCCATCTGCCCGCCAACCACAATAGGAAAGCCGGCATCGATAGATGTACCGGCTTGCAGGGGAGGCTGGCTTGGACCTCGAATTTCTTGTTGAGCTTCCTATACACCCCTTATATCTACAACGTACTTATGCAAAAATCCTTAATACTATATCCTAGGTTAGGCATTCTCTGTCCTTTGTTCTACACATCTACATAAGCAGCGATAGCCCACTGGCGTACGTAACGGACTGCGGAGACGAGGTCTCGAGTTCGATCCCCAGTCGCCCCGGGCACACACCTCTTACTTTTCGTAGTTATATGTGCATTAATAAATGTTTACTATCGCTCGCTTAATAATGTGTCCGGTAGATGGCAATAGTCTCGCCCCCTATTACATTGGGACCTTAACATAACTGGCGAATCGTGGGTGTGTAACACACCTCCGCCTACCCCTTCGGGGATACAGGCGTGAAGTTATGTTATATTATCTACATAATAGCACTGAGTAATAATGTCCCGAAACATTACAACTTCTGTGGCGTAGCGGTAGTGCATTCGACTGCTACGACAGGGGGCGCGGGTTCGATTACCGCTCAGTGCAAATATTTGTATGCATGAATATGTCTATTTGCATTGGTCTGGGTGTTTCTATGAATAATATGTATGTATTTCCTTCGCAACGTCAAACAATCCAATACAGAATGATGGCGTTGTTGTTGATGTGAAGGACCAACTCACTTTTACTGTTGAAGAAATTCTGTTACAGAACAGTAACTGCCTGCTTATCAAAATTGGTAACAATGAAACAGCTATCCTAGCTGTATACCGGTCACCCTCGTATGCAAACATAGATCCATTCCTTGCCTCATTAGAAAATTGTTTAAGGAACCTATCAGGATGTAGGAACATTGCCATTATAGGTGATATTAACATTGATGTCTACTCTCCAACCTCTGATGCCAATCAATATCTTGCCCTCACCAGTTATCATGGCCTTCTGCCAGCTCACTACTTTATTACCCGTGATGCCAGTGGAACGTGTATTGACCATGTTCTCCTGAAAACTAAAATTCCTTCAGTTACGAAAGTACCACAATCAACCCTTACAGATCATAAAGCAATCATACTATGTATAAAGAAAAAACAAATACGTAATTTTGCTTTTAATACCCGAACCAAAATTAACAAAGGATGCTTGAACAACTACGTGGCAAATATAGATTTTGACCCAATATATGCGACTAATGACAGCAACTGTGCAATGACCTATATCGTTACTGAATTAAAATCAGCCATAAGTAAATCCTCAACAACAGTACCTTCACGTCGGAAAAGGATAATTAAACCCTGGATTACGCAGGGTCTCTTACGTTGCCTTCGAAACAGAGATAAATTACACGTAAAATCAAAATCTTGTCCTGAAAATTCTGTTCTCAAAACAACCTATACCCGTTACAGGAATTTTTGTGTTTCAATCTTTAAAAAACATAAGCGAAACTATGAAAGGGATCGTATTCAGAAAGCCGGCAAAAATACCAAAAAGTTGTAGGAAACAATCAAGGATATTACAAATACGATCAAAGATGTTTCCTACCCTAACTACCCTACTTAACGTATTCTCCGCATGACTCAGTGAATACAATCAACAATTATTTTGCTAATGTTGGTAGAACTCTTGCGGAGACACTAACCTCAAGTCAAACAACTTCCTCTAGCACAATAAGACCTTTGAATAATGATGGTGGTGACTCTTTCGTACTCCTAAACACTGATGAAGCAGAGGTTGCAAGTCTCATAATGGGACTCAAAAATGACTGTTCTGTGGGGTGGGATAATATCTTACCCGAGCTATTAAAAGAAAATAGTGGTATTCTAGTGCCTCACCTGACTCACATTTTTAATGTGTTTGACAAATGGCGCCTTCCCTAATGGACTTAAAAGGTCCCAAATTCGCCCGATTCACAAAGGTGGAGACAGAGACAGTGTTGAGAACTTTAGACCTATATCAATTTTACCAACACTTTCAAAGATATTAGAAAGCAAATTTGATTACTTAGAAAGCAAAGGCATTTTATCTAATAATCAGTTTGGCTTCCGCAAGGGAAAATGCACTGACGATGCGGGTGGTCATCTCACAGAGATCATAACATCTAATTTAGACGAGGGCAAAAAATGTCTATCTATTTTTCTAGACTTATCTAAAGAGTTCGATACTGTCTCTGTTCCCACTCTGGTGCATAAGCTGGAAGAAGTTGGAGTTAGAGGAATACAACTGAAGCTTTTTACTGACTATTTATCAAATAGAACACAGTATATAAAGGTGGGTTCGTACATAAGTACTGATCTTCCTGTGTGTTACGGTGTCCCCCAAGGAAGTATTCTAGGGCCGACTCTCTTTCTCATTTACGTAAATGACCTTCTCTCTCTAAATATACCTGAGGGTAAAGTCATCTCGTATGCGGATAATACTGCCCTTATCTTCACTGCTAAAACTTGGGAAGATGTTTATTACTATGCTCAAAATGGTCTTAACTCTGTCAAACTTTGGCTACAAGAAAACCTTGCACTAAATGCTGATAAAACCAAATATATTGCCTTCTCCATTCGAGCCTCTGTCCATACGAATAATGAATTGATTGTCCATCACTGTATGTCTCCGTCATTGCCTAATACTCCTTGGACCTCCAAATGCAAAATACTACACCGTACCCAAACAATTAAATACCTGGGAGTTACGATTGATCAACATTTTAATTTGAAAGCTCACATAGAAGCACTGAGCAAGAGGATTCGTAAACTTACCTTCATCTTTAAAACTTTGAGATGTGTACTACTGCCTGACACTCTTAAGCAAGTCTACTATTCCCCTTTGTCAATCAGTGATTACATACTGCATAGCATCTTGTGGTGGAGCACTGAAAACAACCCTCATTCAGTTGGAGGTTGCTCAGCGAAGTATTCTTAAGCTCAGTACCTTCAAACCGTTTCGATACCCTACTAAGCTTTTGTACGAATATTGTGATGTCCTAACTGTGCGCCAGTTATTTATTTTAAGTATAACGTTGAAATAACATTCTTTACTAGACTATACACAAGACTTAACATCTCAGCGGAGATGTTTTGCAGTGTGTGACCGTACATTACAACCTAAAACATCTTTTATCCGCAGGTTTTTTTCATTCCTAGGTCCTTACACGTACAGCAAACTTAATAAAATTGTCAAAATATATAAATTAACTAAATTAGAAGTAAAAAAAGCGGTATCCAACTATTTGAGCAAATTATCATACGATGAAACTGAGTTAGTTATAACCGTTATAGAGTAATTAAATATAGCTCAGTATTGATTATAATTTATCATAACAACTTTGAGCAAGCAAACCAGGTTGCAGAAAAGTATCATGCTTACACTATGTTACTCTCTTCTCACACTCACTCTATTAAGCACACATGTCATCTATAAACTACACCTATACACACACATAACATACACACACATATTATGCACACACCCATACATACCAGTTGTGTGTATACCCTTAGGTATACACACAACTAACACATAACACACACAGGGAAAGGGACACGTTCTTTATTTATTCCGATGAGTTATTCCAATTGATTCCTCCTTCTCCCTTCTTGTCCCGAACAACACGTGCAGGACTTAGGTGTCATCCTCATACAGTGCAATCTATACCATCGCGAACCAAGCGGCTTGGTGACTCCTTTTTTTGTCGGACCATAAAGCACTGGAACGCTTTACCCACTCACGTGTTCCCTTCTACCTACAATCCTGGGCTCTTTAAGCGGGGCGTGAAAAAACATCTGTTGAGGCCGTCTAGGTAGGGGCCACCATTCTAGGGGCAATCTCTAGAAATGGTGGCCACTACTTTTTGGACTTTACCTCAGCTTACCATCAGACGGGGTACAGTCAATTGGACGGACTAAATATAAAAAAAAAAAACTTTATTTTATTTTGATTTGTTTTTTAATTATAAATTTGTAATTTTCGCTTTTTCACAATACACAAAATTTTTGTAATCTTAAATATACCCAGAAGTCGGGGTAGAGGCGCTGTTAGCTGAAATACAGGTGAGAATCCTAGTTCAGCAGCAGATGCTAACACCAGACACAAATTGTAAAACTTAATTCTAACATTGTCAACCATAAATTGTGTTATTTTGTCGAATTTCTTTTGGTTAAATAAATTATTATATTATTATTATTATTTTTATTTTTTTTATATTTAGGACACGTCAATTTGACTTCACCTCGCCTGATGGTAAGCTGAAGGTAAAGTCTCAGGAAAGAGGGTCACCATTACATACATGTACCATGTTAACAATGGTGGCACTCAGCTTGACGGCCTCATCAGAATAGGATTGTCCTCGCAGCACCGCGTGACACCCACCGGTCCCACTAGTGCTGCGACCACAATCCCCCTGCCCGGCTATGCACTTGCTGATCCCTGAACGCAATCAAACCGAAATTGGATTACTATGGAGGGTTTTTCGCAATCGTTCACGGTGGAACCTACCCGGTCCAATTTTGTGACAAATTTGTGTCATCAAGTTTCTACCACCAGTAAAATTATTTTACATATATTATTATTATTTACAGCAAAAAAAATCGTATAGAAGTATATTTATCCGCATTCTAGAACCCATAACACAAGCTAGTTAAACAATCCTTACTTTGGGTCTAGAAAGCGCTGTGTAGAATGTCGTAGAATTTTATGTGATTATTATTACAATTATTAGGTCCTTTCTCATCGGTTATTTTGTTACTGTTCTTCATAAAAATAACGAGCTTCATAAACAAACATGTTTACAAAAATAAGATTAATATCCCTGAATTTGTTTTCAACTCAAAAACCAATTAAACAGATTCATATCCTGTTATAAATGACCCACTTAAGCCAACCTAAATTGGAATACTCGTATCAAAATTAGAAGGCATTAATTTTAATCTCAGATTTCATAATGCACAGAGATTCAAAATGAGATTTTGGATCTGTGAAGGGACTACTGCGTCATCCACCGTAATAACATGACTTGATCTGTTATCTTGAGGGTAAATAGAGGGGTAATAGAGGACGGTTTAATGCATAAAGGGCTTAATGCAGAATATAATGGGGTCCGTAGGTTGGTAAGGGCAAGGCGAAGAGCGACCAGCAGGGGGTAATGGGTTTGAATAATAGCCGGTCGAACTGCCCTGGTGACCCATTTATGAATGTACTATATAACTTACTAGCTGGCCCACCCCGGCATCGTCCGTGGCGTATTTCGAAGCCCCACTACACCCCTTTAACGCATAATATGCCCTTAATTTTATTCGTTCGTTCCTTAATTATAATGTATGGAAATCTGCCATCGGACTGCTGAGACGAGGTCTCGAGTTCAATCCCCAGTCGCCCCGAGCACACACCTCTGACTTTTTGTAGTTATGTGTGCATTCATCATTGTTAATTATCGCTAGCTTAATAATGTGCCCGGTAGATAGCAATAGGCTCGCCCCCTATTACATTGGGACCTTAACATAACTGGTGAATCGTGGGTGTGTAATACACCTCTGCCTACCCCTTCAGGGATACAGGCGTGAAGTTATATTATGTTATGTTTATGTGGAAATCTGCCGGTTTTATTGACATTATTATTGCTCCGATTCCTTGGGCAGGTAGCGTATGATACTCACAAATAATGTGGCTTTTATCAGTAAAAGAATTTTCAAAATCAGTTCTGTAGGCCCAGAGATTACCCCCTACAAACTCACAACATCAGAAACTTTACCTCTTTAAAATATTAGTATAGATAAGATGTATAATCAAAACTCAGATAGAGAATCATTATTTCCTAAATTAAATGAAATAGTTGACCGTCATAAGATGCTGGGTAGATGTGAGATATCAAAGTTGATGGTAGAAATGGTAGAAATCATGATTAATGGTTTGCATCCATTCATTTTATTTCAGTTGGTACGCTAAGAGAAGTATAACTTCAAGAAAATATAACTAAAAAACGATTTAGTAACAAATTATTTAAGTACATCAATAAATTATGACTAGGAATCACCCCGTATAGGTTTAGAGTTCACTCCTAAGGTAATTTAACTAATTTGTTAAATTGCAACATTTTAAAATTGTTTTCATAACATATTATTAATTTCCATTCACTCAACATTTCTTTTTTCTGAATTTTTGGGTAACAAAAGAATACCTATGTATCTTATTTTTCACTCTTACTTACTCTTACTTTATATACAGTGCAATCTGTATAAAACTGTTATTTTATCCCCAACAAATGAATTTGAATTTTATTCACTGTCATTCTGTAAATAAACAAGTTTCAAATAATGCAGTCGCCTGGCAGTGGAATTTTAAATTACCATTACACTCAGTTGAGAGTAAATGGAGGTTTAATAAAATATACCCATGCATTTGTTATTCTATTATTTTCGCCAGCTTTTTGCAGTTTGATACAAATTCTTACTGTTCAACCTCTGCATATGTAAGAACATTATTTTCTTACAGTGCTATTAAAATGTTTAAGATCTTCAAAATTATACACCTACATTCCAAACCGCGGTAGCCTAGTGGTATGGGTAAAGGACTGCTGAGACGAGGTCTCGGGTTCGATCCCAGGTATTACCATGGCACACACCAATGACTTTTCGATGCTTTTCGAAGTTATGTGTGTATTTATCGCAGGTTTATAAGTGCCCGGTTAATGGCAATAGGCTCGCCACCTATTATATTGGGACCTAAAAAACATAAACCGGCGAAACGTGGGTGCTAGCACCTCTGCCTACCCCTTCGGGGATATAGACGTGAATTTATGTTATCTTATGTGTGTTACATTCACATTTTGATACTTACAAATAAAGATACGGTATTTAGCAACTCAGTCAATAGCTACCTTTTTTTTTTTTTTTTTTTTTTTTTTCTCGTGCGGAAATCCCTTCGGATACCGCCCCCGCTGGAGAGCGGGCGGTCTCCAGCGGGGGCGGTTATGTCGGGCGACTAGTTCGAATTTATGAATATTACATGAAAATTAATAGAAAAAAAACCTAACTTCTTGAAGTTTACAGGCTTTAATACTTCTAACTCCTATCGTAAAATATATCTTAGTAACTTTCCTTTGTAACTTATTTCTAAATTTGCCATCTTTTAAACTCAAAATGTCCAGTAGACTGTAATAGATTCGCCATCTATTTCGTGGGCCTGAAAAAATCTAACAACTTCTCCTTCAGGGATATTATGCTCCTTCCATATTTTATATAAAAAAGTAGTGTATGCCCATTTTACGTGGTGGTGCTGAGCCCATCTATTGGCGCGATGAGGAAACTCCTCAATGTCTGTGAAGGTTATGCGGTGGCACATGGGCTAAGGTAATATTACCAATAAGAGTGAACGGCTAGTTTTTAAATCCAGCGCGTTTACATACTATCAGATTCCAGAACTCACACTCTCCGGATCTCCTCTAAATCGGGTTGAGAGATTTAAGTACTTGGGCCATTGGGTCACCGACGACCTAAATGATATCGACAGGGAACGCAGGTCGTTGGCTCTCCGCTGCAATATGGCTCGCAGGTTCGCACGCTGTACTGACTCAGTAAAAGTTACATTGTTTAAAAACTTATGACAGTCTTTTTACACGTGCAGCCTGTGGACTAAGTTTACGCAGAGGGCATACAGCGACCTGCGTGTCCAATATAATAATGCATTCAGGGTTTTGTTGGCGTTGCCGCGGAGTTTTAGCGCCTCAGGCATGTTTACAGATGCGCAGGTAGACGGGTTCGCCGCTATAATGCGAAAATGTTGCGCTTCCATGCTGACGCGTTTGCGTCCTCCAACGGAATCCTGAATATGTTTTCAGATAGGTGGGACTCCCCCCTTATCCACAGGTGGATTGCCATACACGTCAAAATTTAATTTTACTTGAGTCGAGTTAATTTTACTGAGTTTGTGTCATTTTAATTCTGAATTTAATAATGATTATAATTTTTAATTCTGTTTTTAATTTTTAATTTGTTTTCTACTCATCGTAATTTTCACTTTGAATATTATTCTAATTTTGACTATGTATAATTTAATAATTTTGATTTTAATTATTATTATAATTGTTTAATTTAATTTAATTTTGATGTGGAATTTGAATTAATTTGATTAAATTTTCTATTTTAATTTATTACTAACATTAGTGTAAGACATTGTTACTAACATATTTATGGATGTACAATCCGAAATAAATGATTTTGATTTGATTTACTTCGACTACATACATCTGCATCTTTTTACATAGAGTGCAGACGTCTGACATATTGTATTGAATTCATTTGAATAATACATTGGAATCATACGCTGTAAGAATAGAATGCAATTTTGTAATAGGAGGATTTTGGCAATCCAGACGCTGAATTCTATCTCACTGCGACGGAGTTCAGAATATTACTAAAGAAGTTTGAAAATGACGATAGTATAATCGCTGAGGTGTTTGCGATCGAGAGTTAGTGGGTTCGAATCAATGTGAACCCATTTCTTGAACAAAATAATTATCTTTATCTGGAATAGGTAACTGGAATAATTGCCTCTTACTGATATGTATTCGTAAAAAAAATGTACCATGTGTGACAGCAAATATTTTTTTTACAATAATTTAACGGGAATTAACGCGATCATGTATAGGTATATATATACCTTTGGATTGCCTGACGTTTTCCCGTTAAATTATTGTAAATCATGGAACGCGAAAGTTTAAAAAAAATTAGCTGGTGGTAGAAATTTGATGACACAAATTTGTCACAAAATTCGGCCGGGTAGGTACCACCGTGCACGATTGCGAAAAACCCTCCGTAGTAATCCAATTCGGTTTGATTGCGTTCAGGGATCAGCAAGTGCATAGCCGGGCAGGGGGATTGTGGTCGCAGCACTAGTGGGACCGGTGGGTGGAACGCGGTGCTGCGACGATAATCCTCTTCTGATGAGGCCGTCAAGCTGAGTGCCACCATTGTTAACATGGTACGTGTATGTAATGGTGACCCTCTTTCCTGAGACTTTACCTTCAGCTTACCATCAGGCGAGGTGAAGTCAAATTGACGTGTCCTAAATATAAAAAAAATATTTATATAAAAATAATGTAATTTTTTGATTTGAAAGCATACATTATCACTAAGTCTTAGTGAAATCGACTCTTACGCCGTGATGGCAAACGGCATGATTATCATACCATCATTCTCCGTCGACATCACCGCTCTCGATTCAATAAAATAAACATAACATTATGTCATTTATATTTTATTGCTTATTTTACTCCATATTTGTGATTGATAAATATTCATTACAAATTCTACCATCAACTTTGATGTTTCACATCTGCCGGGGCGTTCCGTGACGGGCAACATTTTCTTTCATGAGCGTAAAATAATTGTGAAATAAAATTGTGGCGTATTTGGTTGTATAAACAATACATAAAGCTACAATGAACTGACGCTTTTCAAATCACCCATTAGTGATGAAAGGTGAGAATGAACATGATTTATTTGGAAGTTACCGGAGAGTGAATTGCGCATACAATCTTAATATCATAATCATTTAAATTGGTATCATGATATATTTAGAACAGTAGATTGATTAGGTAGTAGGTAGGCAGATAGGTTATTGAAGTGAAACTTCTTTAGAATCGTTGTGATTTCAAACATGATGAAACGAAATGAAAAGAAAAAATAAGTCCATAGTTTTTTTTTAATCAGGGACTTTTCAGAACTTTCACTTCTACCGTGTGTGACTTGCACGCACACACACACACTATAAAAGGGTAAAAGGGGGATTTGTGTAAAGGGTAAAAAGGGGAAATATAGCAAGGATAAAAACGGGAAATGTGAAAAAGGGTAGAAAGGGGAAATGTGGAAAGCGTAAAAACGGGAAATACAGAAAGGGTAAAAAGGGGAAAAGTGGCAAGGGTATTTTTTTGTAGATATAATATTATATTTTTCCCGCAAAGTGGAATTGGAATTGGGAAGTGGAATAAGGAAATGTAGTATTAGATAACTAATTCTCCATCCCTATTTGATAGAAGATTCACCTACATAATATAGAAACAATTAAAAAATCATATTAAGTTTATTATACGTTGTCAGGTGCATAGATAAGTATTAAATATAACATTATCGCTAGAAAAATAACTTCAACAACCTAAATTGATAGATCAAGACAAACTTCAGCGGAACCGCGGCAAAAGCTAGTAGTATGTAAACATAATAAACGTTCTACACAGCGCTATCTAAACCCAATGTAAGAATAGCTTTAACTAGCTTGTGTTATGGGTTCTAGAATGCGGATAAACATACTTAGATACATTTTCTTTTGTAAACACATACATATTATACATAGATTGACCCAGACCAATGTAAATATTGATGCATACAAATATTTTCACTGACCGGCAATCGAACTCGCGACTGCCGACTTAGCAGTCTATCGCATTACCGCTACGCCACAGAGGTCGTCTAGTTATATAAATCTAGGCATCTTTCCGATGATATACAAACGAAAACGTCTTTAAATATTTCATATATTTTTAAAAGCTTTACGATATACTAGGAAAATTTATTAACGCACTTTCTTGTAACTTGGACCACACACGCAGGTACAGGAAAGCTTCCAAACAACACGGAAGGCCGTAATAATTATATTGGTTGAACTTTGTAGCGTTTACTCACGGTGTTGCACAGTCATCACCTACGGCGGACGTATGAGAAAACTTTTGTCTCGGGTTTTCTAAAACCTTTTGAGTTATTAAAGTCAGAGCAGGGCGCTCATTCTGGAGGTATATTAGTTTCAGACTGATCCGTATTTTTTTGCTACTTTTTGGTAACAATTTTTCCTACTTTTCGGTAATGTTTTTCTACTTTTTGGTAGTTTTTAGTCTACGGTAATATTATTTTATATATTTTGGTCATATTTTTAACCAGGTGGACACCGAAGTCTTAAAATCACACAAAAAAAAATCAAAATCTTACACCCACTTTTTATCACTTTTCTCGACGTTTCACATGATTCTAAGTCTAATTAAGCAAAAAAAAATTTTGTGTCGGTCTGTCTGTTGGTCTGGATGTCTGGATGTATGGATGTCTGTTTACGAATAACTCAAGAACCACTTAATTGATTTAAAAAAATCTTTCGCCAATCATCTTGTTTGGTTAATGGGAAGAACTGATTAGATTTTGGGGTTTGTACGTTCAAGGTTTCGGGTACCTACCATACAAATTGTCCCTAAAAAACTTTTACAAGTGAGTTTCTTTCGAGTTATCAGAGTAACGCGTATTTGACTTTGACATTTGAGTGACAATGACAATACGTATATTGTATATTTACATAAAACAACCAGACTCTGAAAGAAACTGAAATATAAACGCGTCGAATAATATGCATAAAGCCTAAGGTCTGTAATTTTGAATAAAAAATACTGCAACAAAAATATCTAAGTTTGGCCCGAAGTTTGACAATCACTGTGTGATTTCCGTCCCACTAGATTTTCTAGCTTGCATTAATATTGTTACTACTAAGGTAGAACAATGGAAATTATGAAAAAGGCTAGTAAAGGAGTACTCTTCTTAACTGTACGAAGTATATTACACTGTTATTCAGTGCTATACTCTAACAACTGTACTGTAATAACTCAGTGTTAAATGAGAGGGAAGTACTTCACCAGTGAAACCAGGGAAAATGGGATTAATATGTTACACGTGTTAGTAGGATAGAAATTTATTAAATTCAAAATAATGGTTTTATTGAAATATGGCCTAATTTGTAAAGTTAATTTCTTATGAAATCTCTAATTTAGGCATTTAAATAGGCTGGGTGCGCTGTATAAGGGAGAGGTTTTAATCCCCAACAACACATCGGGCTCGTTTATGTTGGCGGCCATGGCCGGTCGGCGTCTCTGGGATATCTTCTCTAGGGCACACCAGAGTGGCTGGCAGCATGGCTGATGACACAAAACATCATTAAATTAAATATTATGTTCTATGTATGTCAAATTCAGTTTAATTTATTTTTTATTTATTAGGTTTTGAAGATTTTTACCTCGGTATCGTTTTGATAAATTTATATATTTATCTTGAAAAAGTTATTTACCAATTTCTTTGAATTTTTAATTGTTTTTTTACGATTAATTTTTTTTTATTATAAAATTAATTATTTTTTGTACAAATTGATAGAAAAATAATTCTTACTTAATTTTACAAAACAAATGATTAATTATTAGCTCATTAATTAATTGAAATAAAACTATTTTTGACGGATTCTATCGCGATTTATTTGTTGTTATTTTATATGTTACATTGAACTTCTGAAAAGCAACCGATTGTTGCTTTTCAGAAGCCATGGTCATGGGGAGACTAAAGATGGTTGTTGTCTTGTAGTTTGAAGTGTAAGTTATCTCAAAGTACCCGAACTATGCTGAAATTGTTGGTGTTACTATTTACGCAGAATGAGCTCACAGTATCATGAAGTCTTGTTCTATTTTGATTTTTCTTGGAATTAATTAAGTGAATGACTGGGTCCCAAGCTGGTAGTTTAAGTTTAAGTTTATTTTTTTAAGTTTATTTATTTAAACCATAAGATAATTTTACAATATACCCATGTAACACTGTGATTCTTACTAACTAGTAACTAAATGTATTATCTATGACTTGATTTTACAAAGTTTCAAAGTTAGCAGTTTTAATACTAGGTAAATTTACTAACATATTGTACAAAACGAATAAACAATACAATCGTCTATTACCTGGCAGTACTGGTACTACTGGCCACGCCTACTTACGTACTACAAAGGTAAAACCCGTATTATTTTACCACATGACTGCACGAGCCTTAGAACATTACGAGGACCTCTCATTTATGCAGGTTACCTCACAATGGAAACCTAAATTTTTACCAATACGGTAAAACTTATTATTTTATTAATTAATAACATTTATTTATTCACAAGCTGGTGGTACATCCCAACCACCTTCTCTATTCAAATTAGGAGTTTCTTTAATTTCAATAGTTTCACGGAGACGTCGAGTTCAATGTAAAATATAAAATAACATCAAATAAATCGCGGTAGAATTCGTTCCAAAATAGTTTTATTTCAATGTGTGACCATACGCGTGAACTTCCGCCAATATCATTAATTATTTTACTTTTTTAAAATAAATTTTAGTAAAAAATAGATTACTGCAATATTTATTCATAAATCGGGTTCGAGTCCAACATACCCACCTTCCAGCTCATCGTTGTAGTGAGCAGAAGCCCGAGAGGGTAAAATAAAAAAGGTATTATAAAGGTTAATATTAGGTCGTTACATATGGGGGTGTGTGTTGGGTAACCTCCTCGAGTGTCGCTCCGATTCCGATCCCGCTGCAGTCCGGGGGGAACGGAATCGGAGCGGCCGGTACACCCTGGGCGGCGGTCAATGGCTTCCCCTTCACCCCTTCATAGGGTTGGCATTGATCGTCGGCCAATACCCAACGTGGCGGGAACACATCGCTCTCCGTACTCCTCTGCTTGCAGAGGAGACAGGATGAACGATGCTGTTAGTGGTGAGATGGCCCAGGGTCAGCCGGGGTGCGAGGGATATGCTCTATGGGTAACCTTACACCCCGGCGTCTGAAGACCCGAGACGGCGTGCGGTTTTAGTCGGTGCAAGCCCGACATAACCGCCCCCGCTGGCCGGCGGGGGGGTATCCATAGGGATTTCCGCACGATAAAAAAAAAAAAAAAAGAAAAAAAGGTCGTTACATATGAAATTGCCGTTTTTCTTGAAGAAATTGGAGGAAACCCAATTTTCAGTACTAACAATTTGTATTTTTTTTAGGAATGACAAATCCAAATTTTATGTTTTTTTTGTGTATGAATGAGACAACATTAAGCTAACAAACAGCAACTTTTATTACATTTTGGAAAAGTGACAGCTGTTAAGTAATACGAAATTTATCATCAAAATGGATAGCATTTAGGAAGTACTGTTTTTGAAGATCAAATTAATTTATCAAGCGGCCAATAAAAACAAAATTTAATACAGAGTTGTAAAATCTTGAAATCAACTTTCAAACAAAATATAAATAATAGAAATAGCTATTAAATATGTATGTATGTATTAAACAATAGAATATGTAAGAAAATTTCGGCAATTTCATAGGTAAAGGCCTATTATCTTTGTCAATGTGATGACAATGGTTATAAAATACTGATCATATGCATCCTTTGTCAATTTGAAAACCATCGAATACCATTTGATTGTCGAATATATAACGATTTGAATAATGCTGACACATTTTTTTCCCCTGTTTATTTCCGAGCGCAGCGAACCCTTTTTGAGGCCATCTTGGAAAGATATTGTAAAATAAATTGTGGTATGTGGTTTTATTTACAAATAAAAACCTCGAGAATAAAATATGGCAGTTGCTATTATCGAGCTTTGAAATTTAATCTTGTAAGTCAACAAATATTCATTGTGGCATTATTTATTTTTGTTTTTAGGGTTCCGTTGCCAAATGGCAAAAAACGGAACTCTTATAGATTCGTCATGCTGTTGTTTTGCTGCTGTTGATACTTGGTAAGTAGATGTATTCTGTGAACCGCATTAAGATTTTCACACAAAACCAAAAGAAAACTTCGAAATTTGAGACTGATACAGCACTGAAACTGTAAAATTTTTTTTCATCAAAGCCATACCATTTTTCTCTAAACTGAATAGTTTGCGCGAGATACACTTCCAAACTCGTAAAATATGCACCCCCTCCCCCCCTGTAACTTCTAAAATAAGAGAGTGATAAAACAAAAAAAAATATCCGAAAATTGGTTTGAACGAGTAAACCGCAATTTACTTTTCATTCAATGAACTCAAATTTAAAATAAAAAAAAGCATTATTATGTCACTTGCTGCTACGTAACCCTTCATGGGCGAGTCCGACTCGCACTTGGCCGCTTTTTTAATTGTTAATTGTATAATACCCATATCATATCTTTTTGTTCTTATCGATCCAAAGGTGTGCACACATTTTATTTCTTCTTTTGTTTTGACTGTAATTTCAATTAATTGTTGGCATTATTTTTGTCCCTATATAATCAGGGTGAGACACTAGCTCCTGTAATGCGATTTTTCAAAACTAGCTCGGGAGCCATGAATTTTCACTTCCACCACTTGGATGGATGGATGGATGGAGGGAGGGAGGGATATGTATGATGACGATTCAAAAAATACACACGTAATTGTTCAAGTTTTCACTTCTGTCGCCATCTTATCTTTTATAACGTACTTCACTCTTACTGTCTTGTGGTCTGTACATGTGCAACACCAGAGGCGTCACACTCGCGCTGCCGACCCTGAAGAAACCTTCTAATACCCCTTGAAGAACTCCATATTGTAGTTGTTTGGGAACACCACAGCATGGGGTTCCACAGTTTGAGCGTGCGTGGATTGAAGTTTCTTTCATATCTTATATACCTATGATATTTTTTGATTACTTACATATAATTCCCTGTCTGTGGCGAGCGTAGAATGTGGCCGTAGGCATCATATCGAACAATTTTTCTGAACATATACCATTATGAGTATGTAGGCGGTAGAAAACGCACAGAGGCAAAATCTCCTATAACTGAGAGGTTCCACACTGCCTGAGGCTCCCGGGTTTGAGAGCTCAGATGGCACTTACTCCCGTAAAATATAAACGAAATAGAATAAAATAAAATATCCCGCGATAAACGAAACCATGGGAAGAAGGATCAGAATGTAAGATTTGGATGTAACCGGGATAGTTTATAACGTATATATTGAACAGTCGTAAGAACTGAATTAATAACATAATACCGATATATATGTAATTTTTTAGGGTTCCGTTGCTAAATGGCAAAAAACGGAACCCTTATACATTCGTCATGTCTGTCTGTCTGTCCGTCCGTATGTCACAGCCACTTTTCTCCGAAACCATAAGTACTATGCTGTTGAAACTTGGTAAGTAGATGTATTCTGTGAACCGCATTAAGATTTTCACACAAAAATAGAAAAAAATATTAAATTTTGGGTGTTCCCCATACTTATTTACTGAAACTCAAAAAACATTTTTTCATCAAACCTATACGTGTGTGGTATCTATGGATAGGTCTTCAAAAATGACATTGAGCTTTCTAATATCATTTTTTTCTAAACTGAATAGTTTGGAAGAGAGACACTTCCAAAGTGGTAAAATGTGTGTCCCCAACTGTAACTTCTAAAATAAGAGAAGGATAAAACTGAAAAAACATTTATGATGTACATTACCATGTAAACTTCCACCGAAAATTGGTTTGAATGAGATCTAGTAAGTAGTGTTTTTATAATACGTCATAAATCGTAAAACGCAATTTACATTTCATTCAATCAACTCAAATATAAAATTTAAAAAAAAACATTGTATGTTACTTGCTGCTACGGAACCCTTCATGGGCGAGACCGACTCGCACTTGGCCGCTTTTTTTTAGAATGTACTCGTCAATATGACTTTACCTCGCATAATGGTGAGCTAAAGGTAAAGTCACAAGAATGGGGTCGCCATTTAAGACACCGATAATGTTCCAAAGGTGGCTCTTAGCTTGACGGCCTCATCAGATGCTTTTTCACGCCCGCTTAATGGACTATAAGATTAAGGAAACACGTGTTCTGGTAAAGGATTTCAAATCTTGATGGTGCGGCAAAGAAAAAAGGTACCGAACCGCTTGGGTCTTGATGGAACTGTTTGCACCGTGTGACGGTGATACCTCAGCCTTGCACGTATTGTCCTGTACAGGAAAGGAAAGGGTGCGTAGCGAGCCGAAGGCGAGCGAAGCGTCTTTGGTTTCAAAGTTGCATTTCAAACAAATGATACTCCTCCGAGACCGTTTGACCGATCTCGACCAAATTTGCCACAGTGATCAAGTAGACATTACTGAGTGTCGTAAGGGGTCGAATGTCCAGATCGGTCTTACCATCGAGGAATAATCACAGAAAAACCAAATAAATGGAAAAAGTTGACCGGTCACGTTGACCTATTGTTGGATAGGCAAATCTCGCTACGCTTAAGTTTGGGTTGAACAAAAACAACAACACTTGTCACTATATTTTCACATTTGTAATATATTTAAAAATAAATCCAAAAGACTTGCGCCTATCGCACAGAATATCACATATTATTTTTGAAACAATATTATAATATATCGAATAAATCATGTACAAGGGTCCGTACCCTTGTCAGGGCTGTCTTACACGCTACGTCAGGAATAACTATTTACCTACACGATGTGCCGTGTAGGGCAGTCCTTGTCAATCAAGGGCCGCGAACTATATGCGACGTGTGCTTGATTAAAAATATTTTTTAATTCAATTGTTATATTGAATTACGAAGTCAGGGTTATCTTAAAAAGGTTAAAGGTTGCTGTATATGGCATGTAGTGGATTTGTAGATATTCCTGATAGAGACAAGAAAAGTACAGCTATAAGCATCAGGGCTGCTGGGCTGTCGGGGTGCGTGGGAAATGGTGTTTACTGGTGGTAGAAATTTGATGACACAAATTTGTCACAAAATACGGCCGAGTGGGTACCACCGTGCACGATTGCGAAAAACCCTCCATAGTAATCCAATTTTGGTTTGATTGCGTTCAGGGGTCAGCAAGTGCATAGCCGGGCAGGGGGATTGTGGGCGCAGCACTAGTGGGATCGGTGGGTGTCACGCGGTGCTGCGACGACAATCCTCTTTTGATGAGGCCGTCAAGCTGAGTGCCACCATTGTTAACATGGTACGTGTATGTAATGATGACCCTCTTTCTGGCCAGCGGGGGCGGTTACGTCGGGCTTGAACCGACTAAAACCGCACGCCGTCTCGGGTCTACAAACGCCGGGGTGTAAGGTTGCCCATAGAGCATATCCCTCGCACCCCGACTGACCCTGGGCCATCTCCGGTTTCGAGATGGCCCCCTCGCAATCGATCTACCTATTGGCTTCTTGACTACTGTCGAATTAAAAAAAAAATTCTTCATAGGAGGTCTAGTTATGACCCCCTGAGTCCGAAATGACCACTGGTCAAAAAGTTTATATATATATATATATGTATGTATGGTTCCACTTCCCAAAATTTGCGGCACTCTCACGGTCGCATTTTTGCCCCGATCGCTTTCAAACTGCGGTCAAAAATTGCTTGGGTGTAAACTTAGTTTAAGTTCGTGAACGGGTGGAATCCGGCCTAAGGGGACGGTAGGGCCTCACTTTTTGTGAAATCAGTTTTTCCTCAAAATTTCACGTTCCATGAAAGATATTCGAACCGTTATAATTTTATCCCATAGTATACATGAATACCAACCACTTTTAATTATAAACCTATAAGATTAAAACTTTAACTAAAAGTGAAGGGGGAAAAACCAAAATTTTTCGGGAAAAAATCATAACTTCTAACCGGTGAACATTCTTGAAGTCGGAAACATTTTTAATCGATGGGCCATTTTTAAGTCTAAAATAAATGTCTGAAAAGTTTTTCGCTAAAAGTTACCGTTTTCGAGAAAAAAAAATTAAACATGTTAATAAAATAATATTAATTGCTTCACGAAATCTACCTGTGCGTTCCCCTTGCGGGAACGGTTTTTTTTTCATTTAGGCGTACCTTCATATCTGGCGGTAGTTTGTTAATTAAACGCGGTATTATGTATCGCGTTGTTCTTTCACCGAATACGTTAACAGCGCGAGCCGTTTGTAACCGGTTCTGTGATACAGACTGCGCGTGTACATACAGTATGTTTCACTTTATCACCCAAATTATAGTTAAAATAGTTTTCTTTTAACAAACTAAATTTTATTTTTAGATTAATAGGTAAAACTTTACAATGTTTAAAAAAACCCTGATCATCGTTACTGTATTGTAAATTAACCTGTGAAGATGTTTTTGTCTTTAATATTTTAAATTGCAAACTATATATATTATTTAAGTGAGTCTTGTAAGTCCGTCCTTAGCTGGTGAGTCCATACTGAATATGAGACTAGGCTTTAGAGTTATAGAGTAATAATTTGACATGATAAGGGATACGATGATTTAAGATCTTAATGTTTGCCAGAAAAATATCAACTTATTACATATTTTATCGATATGGGGTTTCCAGTTCAGTTTTGACGACAATCAATGATGAGGCCCAGATATGGAGCGACCACCTCTCCTTCCCGCGGGCCTTGCGGGCCCGCCATGCCCCGACCCCCTCGTGCAATGGGGTCAGCTGGCCCTGAAAAGGGCCGGTTGGTCAGACTCTTGGCCGTTGACGTTGACGCCAGCTACTCCAGAGGAGCAATCAATAATGCGTCATCGCCCACGTTGCCCAGGGTGCACCAAACTTGGAGGTGTTCCAACCAGTAGCACCCTAATATATGGGAGCCTGCCGCATTTTTTGACTTTCATGATTACTGCTACGCTCCCTCGGGTAGTAGCGTGATGATATGCCTAAGACAAAAGTAATAAAAGAATTTTCTATATCTGTTGAGTAGATTCAGAGGTTACCCCCAACAAACTCACAACATCAACAACTTTACCTCTTTATAATCCTCCTCACTACATAGTATAAAACAAAGTCGCTTTCTCTGTCCCTATGTCCCTATGTATGCTTAAATGTTTAAAACTACGCAACGAATTTTGATACGGTTTTTTTAATAGATAGAGTGATTGAAGAGGAAGGTTTATATGTATAATAACATCCATTCCACCCGTGCGAAGCCGGGGCGGGTCGCTAGTAATATTATAAACGCGAAAGTTTGTAAGTATGGATGGATGGATGAATGGATAGATGTTTGTTATTCTTTCGCGCAAAAACGGCTGAACGGATCTGTCTGAAATTTGGCATAGGGATAGATTAGCGTTATCTTAGTTTAAGTTAAAATGTTGTAAATAGACCAAAAAAAAAACAGCCCGCTGAGTTTCTTGCCGGAGTCTTCTCAGGACAGGGCCGCGTTTCGAACCGGTGGTCCATTTGCCAAACATTAGATTTTTTTTATGACGTTTTGTAAGTGTCGTATTAATGGTCTATACAGAATAAATGGTTTTTGACTTTGACTTTGACATTATAGTCCGGAATAACACATAGGCTACTTTTTATCCTGGGAATAGGCTCCCATGGTTTGCGGGAACGTAATCTGAATTCTACGCGAGCGGAGCCGCGGGTAACAGCTAGTATTAATATAGTATAACTCGGTCATTACCTACGACACTGCAATTTAAAAATAAAAAATTTTGTACACTACTCAAAACAAGTTGAATTCCTGAGACGAGCTCAGCCGAATACAAGGGATTTTCGATTTTGCGTTTTTTTTTTTGCGATTTTTTGCAATTTTTTTTTATCTTGCAATGGTTCACCCCAGCACGAATCTATTACCGAAAAAAGCAACTCGATAGCTCATCTCCTTCATACCCAAAACCGTGACAGAAAATTGGCAACGACAACGTCGACGACGCCGACGACGACGACAACTCGATAGCAATAGGGCTTTTCTAAAGAAAATCCCTAAAAATATATGGCTAGCACCATTAATCTAATGTACATGTTGGGGCCTAAAAGCAATATCTTACAGGCAACCTTAATTGATATGAATACTATATAAACTAGTTCGAATATTGGGTTAATGACCAAATTAATTAGTCAATCAATCAATCAATCAATCAATTAGCCTATTGCAGTCCACTGCTGGACATAGGCCTCTCCCATTGTACGCCATAGCACCCGATCCTCCGCCTTGCGCATGCAGTCTATCCCAGCTACCCTTTACAGGTCGTCCCTCCATCTTGCTGGGGGACGTCCTACCTGCCGTTTACTGGTTCGTGGTCTCCACTCTAGGACTCGTTTGCTCCATCGTCGTATGTCGGTGACTTCAGTAATCATAAAATAAAGGATTTTGGTGTATTCCAAATTTGTGGATAATATTTGAACGGTCGTATTTATCAAACCCTAAATAAGATTTCACCTTTTCTACCTTTCCTATTATACATATTTTTTTGGATTTCTCTTTTTGTCTGTTTGTTCGCGATGGCGGAGGGCGGTTATCGTTTTTGGCCATAACTCCGGTTCTTAGTTCAGTAGTTTTTACGTCTACTGTGAACAATGAGACAAGAGGAATAAATAAATATTTTTGTATTTTGAATCGTTCATTTAACATAACCCAAGTTTATTTTTAAATAACTCCAATGTGCAGACACGGCTAATTTAAAATTGTATAATAGTCTTCATTAATTAAATCAACTTCGTTGCCATTCTACAGATAGGTATTTTCTGCACAAAATCGTCACTTTGATAAAAATAAAGAAAAAGTATTTATTGGAGATATATACACACTTAATATAGTCTTCTAGTTAACTCATAAAAAAAAACATATATTATTTTGTATATCTAACTAAACTAAATTAAACTAAACTAAATAAAATTAAAATAATATAAATAATTAAAAGAAACTTAAACCTAAAATGCATCGTGGTATGCCCCCGCATCGCAAAAAAATAAAGTATGTATGTAATATGTTATAATATTTAAGGACTCGCTATTGTATTAGGTTAAGCCCGTAAAAACAGTGCTGTGGATTAATAAATATACAATTACAGACAAAGTAAAAAAGAAAAACGTCCAAAAGTTCGCGCATATTCACTAACTGGCCAACCAAAAAACCAATAAAAGGATGACGTGAGCCCTTTTAGCGCGAGATTAGTTTAAATAATCATCTATGATTTATTGATTGATGCGCCTGCGCCGTCGCACCCCGCTCTTACCACCAAATATACCTTTTTTTTTTTTTATCGTGCGGAAATCCCTTCGGATACCCCCCCGCCGGCCAGCGGGGGCAGTTATGTCGGGCTTGCACCGACTAAAACCGCACGCCGTCTCGGGTCTTCAGACGCCGGGGCGTAAGGTTACCCATAGAGCATATCCCTCGCACCTCGACTGACCCTGGGCCATCTCACCACTAACAGCATCGCTCATCCTGTCTCCTCTGAAAGCAGAGGAGTACGGAGAGCGATGTGTTCCCGCCACGTTGGGTATTAGCCGACGATCAATGCCAACCCCATGAAGGGGAAGCCATTGACCGCCGCCCAGGGTGTACCGGCCGCTCCGATTCCGTTCCCCCCGGACTGCAGCGGGATCGGAACCGGAGCGACACTCGAGGAGGTTACCCAACACACACCCCACCACCAAATATACCTAACAAGTTGAATTCCTGAGACGAGCTCAGCCGAATACAAGGGATTTTCGATTTAGCGATTTTTTTTTGCAATTTATTGCAATTTATTTTTTATCTTGCAATGGTTCACCCCAGCACGAATCTATTACCGAAAACAGCAACTCGATAGCTCATCTCCTTCATACCCAAAACCGTGACAGAAAATTGGCAACGACGACGTCGACGACGTCGACGACAACTCGATAGCAATAGGACTTTTCTAAAGAAAATCCCTAAAAATGCGTTCTGCGCAGCAAAAGTTGGTACATTGTCACAAAGTTTGTCGGAAGAATATACTGACTATAATGGAAATCACATGAATAGATACAGATTATCTACTAATATGGTTGAACGCAACTCGGAACCCGCAACTCGGATATTCACGAGTATTTGGAAATCCCAACCATTTTGAATGAAGCAAAACAATATTCAGCTAACTACAAGGACCGCTTGACAACTCATCCTAACCCGCTATCCAGTATGCTTCTGCAGCCCAATCCAATTAGACGACTCAAGAGAGCCGACGTGCTGCCTTACTAAGTTGAAATGGAGCAGTGGCTCTATCTCTCCAAACATCAATCTCTTGCAGCACACCTGATTATAGTCTAGGCGACTGATTGCAGGTCTAAAACAGCAAAAAAAAATGGTTGAAATTATAGCCGACTTACGCTATGTGGGTACATTCCACCTCCACACTATATTTTAATATGGATACATTTTTGTTTTTCGTGCGGAAATCCCCTCCGATATCGGGCTTCAACCGACTAAAACCGCAAGCCGTCTCGGGTCTTCAGACGCCGGGGTGTAAGGTTACCCATAAAGAATATCCCTCGCACCCCGAATGATTTCGCTTTCGCGACTTCGCCCGCGTGGAGTTCTGATCCCGTTCCCGTGGGAACTTATTTCCGGGATAAAAAGCCTATGTGTTATTTCAGACTATAATCCATATATGTACCAAATATCAGCCAGATCCGTTCAGCTGTTAGAGCATGATTGAGTAACAAACATCCCAACATCCAAAAATGTTTATATTATTTTTCAATTTTATTAATATTTTCACAAACATTTATAATATTAGTAGGATATCTATTCAGTAATATTAGACGTTAAACTTAAGCATATATTGTACCTTATTCTTAATTTCTTTATAGTAACGAGCCAAAAAGCAAAATCAGCATCGCCATAAATTGCTTTAGTTTATTTCAATGTTCGTGAATTCATTGTAGCAATAAATATTGTGTTATAGGATTGAATAATTGCCTGACGTAGTGGCCTCGAGGAAACTACGGGTTTTCATCGCTAAGTGCTTTCTGCGGTTTAAGTAAATATGTATATAAATGCAATCGGGTTTAGTTTTGGTAGGTACTAATATTATAAATGTTTGTGAAAATATTATTAAAATTGAAAAATTATTTGAAAATGTTTGGATGTTGGGACGTTTGTTACTCAATTCTGTTGTGTTGATGACTAAATAAATACATTTGAATAAGAAAATTAAATATACTCACACAGGTTTTTCCCCGGATAGGCAGACTTGTAAATGAGAGTTGATTCACTTCGTTATACTAGGAATTCAGTGCAGGGTGCGACTGAAATAAATTGAGATGAGCGAGCAGGGCTCTTCTTGAAAATAAGACTTAGCTAAGGCCGTGCGCTTGTGAAACGGTTTTTCGGTGATTATTCCTCAATGGTACATCGGACATGAACCATCTCGCTTCAAAACACTCCTCAGTGTCCGTGTGGACACTAAGGAGTGTTTTGTGTTATCACTGTGGTAAATTTGGTCAAGATCGCGCGAGTGGTTACGGAGGAGTTCAGCCACCAACAAACGACTATGCCGGGTATAAGAGCTTCGCTCGCTCAGCTCAACAAGTAAGTAAATAAGCTTAAGGACTAGAAACAAAAGGAATTAACAAAAATTCTCATTATTTCTTATAGTAACTGACAACTATCTAAATCAAAAAGAGTCAGTAACTGTGGCATATTTTAGTTTGATAGATTTATCAACATAAAATACTTATACCGCAAATACGTTTCTGGCTCTTTTTGATATCACATCATTATTCAAACCACTTAATATCAATTCAATTCAATTTTTAGGCATTTTGTATGCTTACTTTTCCTATAGATTTAGATCGGAAAAAGAGAACATCTAGGACGGGACTTGAACCCGCAACCAGTCCCTTACAGGAGGAATGCTCTGATTTACTGAGCCACCTAGTCCCCTTAAGACGTATATAATATATATTATATAATATAATTTCGAATATCTGGGACATGTCTAGGTAGATCAGTTGGTCAGAGCATTCCCCCTGTAAGGGACTGGTCGCGGGTTCAAGTCCCGTCCCAGATGTTCTCTTTTTCCGATTTAAATCTATAGATTTAATATCAAATTATCTGCGAAAAAAAAATAAACATTAAATCTGGTATTTATAAATTACCGGGTCCCAAAGAGTATCATTGCAGCGTCAGCAAGGTGATATACAATTCTTGTGTTTGTTATAAATATTAATAATTTAATTTGTTGATCCGTTGTGGGCAGAATGCCAAAATATCCAGCCGAAAAGCGGAGTTTGGTTTCTTTAGTAAAATTTCCCCGATATTGGGTAAAGTAAACAACTTATACCTCCCTGAAGTGAAATTAAGTGGCTATGAATTGAAATGGATTTTTCAAGAATTTTCCTGGTCGTTTTTAAAGATGAACTACGCCGTTGATGAATGGTACTAGATTTTCTTTACATAGCTTGTTTATTTGACAGGTATTTTTAAGTGGGTAGGTATTATATACATACATACATATATATACTCACGCCTTTTTACTACGAGGTAGGCTCAGACAACAGCCCGCCATCTGCTTCTGTCCTTACATACTTCACGAGCTTCCTTCACTGTCATTAAACCTCTCATGCAAGGCCGCCAGTTTCGAGTGCCGTTTACCTGCCCTTTTTTTAATACCTCATTAATTTCATCTTTGTATGTCCTACGAGGTCGTCCCCGGCTTGCCTGCCCACTTACATCTGCCTTATATACTTGGTGTTTCATTCGCTCAGTACTCCTTCGTTCCAAGTGCCCAAACCAGCTTAGCATACCCTTTCCAATTCTTGTAACGTTCTGGTATTATATGATACACATATATACCTATTTATAAAAACAAAGGATGCTAATATGTTTCACCGTATTCCAGAACTTTCATGACAAGTTATGTTTAGTTTGAGTCTGGATAGCGTTGAGTAAATGTCCTAGAATATTGATATTACAGCACTTCCTAAGTAATTTTATGTCAATGGAACATTCTATCTCAGACTTTTATAAGTATAATATCTGGTTACGCAGTTACGGCAGTTTCCTATTTATTAAAAGATAAATAAATTAATATAAATCTTTAGGCTTTTACAGCCGTTTTTAGAATATACTGCATCCGGGCTGTTTGGCCGTGGTCCATATGCAACTTGTGTTCCAAATGTTTCGTCGGTCACTGCGGTCGACATCTTCTGTGGTACAGGTCCGCGTGGCAATGAGTGCGTAGAACTCTCCTTGGCGGCGACTTCTCTGCGACTGATGTAGAGTCTTGAGTCACTGGCGTATTTATAAGCACGTTTGGAGGGGGGAAACGACGTGCCTGATCCTGATTGGTCGAGAGCTGGGGAACCGACGTGCTCGATCCTGATTGATGAAATCCTTCTTAATTCTTTATTGTACACACATAAAATAGTACAGTAACAGGCATAATTATAATTAGATGTACAAAGGCGAGCTTAACTCAGTATTGAGTTTTCTCCCAGCAAATCTTTGGGGGATAAAGGAGAAACAGCAACAAAAGGGTAGTAAGTGCAAGTGTACAATTGCAGAGAACATACTTAATAATAGAATACAAAAGTACTAAGAACATACATACCATACATATTAAATTACATACATACAGACAAATTCGTATATATAAATATATGTATACATAAATACACTACATAAATTCCTTAATATACAATAAATTATGGAAATTACATAAATAAATAATACACAGTTATCTAGTTTGAGCAAGGAACAGTTCTTTTACTTTGATCTTGAATACGTTCAAAGAAGTGCTATCGCGTACAGAGTGAGGCAGCGCATTCCACAACCTTACCGCGCGAACAGTAAATGAGCCATCGTAACAGCTGGAGCAGTGAAGAGGAGTTCGAAGAAGAAGCGCAGAGGAGGTGCGACAGGGTTTACCCCTGGGGACAAGATACTCAAAGCGTTCTCTTAAGTAAGAAGGCGAATCAGGATTGAAAAGAATAGAGTATAGAAGAGAGAGAATATGAGAGTCTCTACGCTGACGAATAGGTAACCACTTCAATTTTGCCCGAAATTCCGAAACATGGTCATACTTCCGGAGACCAAAAATGAAGCGAATACCCAAGTTTTGCAGTCTTTCGAGTTTACTAAGAAGTTCCTCCTTTGCATCAAGATAACAGACATCAGCGTAGTCTAAAAGTGGAAGCAGAAGAGATTGCGCAAGAGTAACTTTAGTTTGAAATGGTAGAAATTTCTGGAGACGTTTGAGGGACTGAAACGAGCAGTACACCCTTTTGCTAACATCTGCAATATGGACGTCCCAGACCAGATTAGAGTCTATATAGACACCTAAATTTTTCACGTGTTTCGAAAAAGCAATAGGAGTCGCATCATATAAAACTTTCGGAAGAGACTGGTGAACCAAAAGATTCAACATG
Organism: Cybosia mesomella; assembly: GCA_946251805.1. Classification (NCBI taxonomy): domain Eukaryota; kingdom Metazoa; phylum Arthropoda; class Insecta; order Lepidoptera; family Erebidae; genus Cybosia; species Cybosia mesomella. The sequence goes on along the minus strand of OX276402.1, from coordinate 28,670,881 downwards.
TATCGGCTACCAACAATGATTGCTTGCGATTTCGTTGGATTAACCAGAAGCCCGAAAGATCTAGCCCATTGACTAATGTTAACAAGATCATTGTTGATAGCCGCCACAGCCTCAGTCACCTCCTCGGCCTTGAAGTGTCGATACAGCTGCAGGTCGTCTGCATAGAGGTGATAGTGTGAAGTAATGACTTTTGTGATAGCATTTATAAAAACGGAGAAGAGAAGAGGAGATAGTACGCCACCTTGTGGGACTCCCGCAGTCAAACTGCACCATTCAGAGGAAGCCTCTTCATAGCGCACAGACTGCGAGCGCCCCTGAAGATATGATTTAAACCACGCAGTTACAGAGGATGAGACATTTAGAGAAGCTAGGACTCCTAAAAGGACATCAAAATCAACAGAGTTAAAAGCACTGCTGAAATCCAACAGCACCAAAATTGTTAGCTGTTTATTCTCCATAGCCAGTCGCATATCATCAGTAATTTTGACCAGAGCAGTTACAGTGCTATGACCACGGCGGAAACCAGATTGGTATGGACTCAGCAGGCTGTTAGAGGAAAGGTAAGATGCTAGTTGATTATGAACAACGTTTTCAAGGACTTTGGATAGTAAAGGAAGGATAGATATGGGACGGAATTGGGATTGCATGGAAGGATTGGGTACTTTGGGTAGGGGTATTACGTACGCTTTTTTCCAAGATGAAGGAAACGTATTACTGTATAGAGAGTAATTGATTAAGTGAGTGATTATAGGAGTAATTAAGGTTAGGATGGGAAGAAGCATTTGAAGCTGAAGACCATCATAGCCTACAGCTTTTGTTGTGATAGAGTTTAAGCATTTTCCAATGTCCGCCTCTGAAACTGGATGAAACGAGAATGAAGTATTTATCGGCAAGGGAAGAGCAGATAGATAGTTCAAAGTTGAAGTTTTAACATCATCGGGAATGGTAACTGGAGACCTCGAAAAGTGAGAATTAAGCTCATTAAGATCTATATTGCAACCATTGTTGTCCGAGGCCTTACCAATTCCAAGAGACCGAAGCAATTGCCATACTTGTGATGTGTTAAGATTTTGTATTGAGTTGTGAATGTGGCGTCTTTTTGCATCCCTACACAAACGACCGCATCGATTACGTAACGCTTTGTATTGTTTCCAGTTATCAGTTGTAGGTGATTTGTTATACTTTCGTTTTGCCTTATCCCGTCTTGACATGAACATTTTTATTTCCGTAGTAAGCCACGGCGCAGGCAAGTGTTTGACTCTCACCTTTTTGAGGGGAGCATGTTTGTTAAATATGTCGAGTATCGTCTTCGTGAACAAAGAAACTTTATTATCCAGGTCATCGGTGTCATGCACCGAGGACCAGTCAACACTGCTAACATCGGCCCTCAAGCGCTCCAGATCCATGTTATTAAAACTACGAAGGTTAGAATACTGTGTGGACGGTAGTGCAGGTTTCAGGAAGGTTTCAGATACAAGGACAGCATGAATGAGATCAACATCAAAAGAAGAGAGAAAGTCGGAATAATGTGCAGGAATACTTTGGGCATTGACATGGACAGCATTGAAAAATTTGGGGAAACAAGAAAAGACAGAAAACAGCTGATCCCGAAGGTGTATAGAATCATCACCATTATCTGCACTAACGAAGCTCTCAATGGACGCACAAGAGGACGAACAAGAAGAAAAACTGTCATCAAAATTATCTGACATGATAACTAGCAATAATGTAAATACAAATATCTAAATATATTACAATATAATATAATATAATACTATGCTAATAAAATATAATAATAAATAAATAAATAAATTATAATATCGGTCCCAAGGAAATAGAGAAACTAAGCAAATACCACCTATTAAAAACAGAAATCAGTCGTTTATGGAATACACACACAGCAGTCATACCGATAGTCATAGGAGCAACAGGAACAGTAGCCAAAAGCATTAAAAAATACATAGATAAGTTAGACGCAAATATTGATATAGGCATCCTTCAGAAACAAGCAGTAATACACACATCAGCCATACTCAGCAAAGTGCTTGGAGATACCGTCTTTGTAAACAACACACAAGACCAAACCACACAACAATCACCTAACACACAACATCTACCAGTTACACCAGATTTACAAACAAGAGGCAGAGGAAAACCAAGAGGAAGAGGTATTACACGCACACAAACAATACAAATACAAGAACAGTCATCCACGCTAGAATCATTTAACACACAGTCAACACCCGACACACTGCTTTCGTCATTCACACAGCAACCAACAATCACGCAACGATCAGCAGGCACAGTCAACTCACGAACAGTGTCAAACATGCAAGAACTTTCTGTTGATATGGAAAGAAGAAGTGGAAGAAGAAGGATCAAAAGCACACAGGCATCAAACACACATCACACGACAGACACACAACCACACATTCTGCCACACAACACTTGTAGAAGAAGAGGAAGGGGACGAGGAAACAACACAACACGTGCTAAAATATAGTAGGGGGAATGGCTACCTTCTTTCTCGCGGGCTGCGGGACGAGGTACCCATTAACACTGACACAATATTGTCGTGAGAGAGAAAAACTCTTGAAATAATAAAAAATATATAATAAGAATTATATATCAAACCAAATATTAATTTTTGCTTTTTCTTTCTTTTTTATAATATATCCACCCGCCAGTTGTGTTACACAAAAATAAAAAATAAAAAAATATTCACAACAAAAAGCTTATTGTTTACGTTATAACTGGTTATAATGTGGTTAAAACGGTGACACAACAGTCGACACACTTCGTTCTGCGGTTATTCAACAAAAGACTTAAGAACATTAATCATTGATTGAATAAATGATTTATAACGAGAATATCAACCCTACTAACTTAACATAAACCGGAACGCAGCGCATCGCTTACATACATACGGATCCGTCAAACCAACGTCAAACTGACATTTGCAAAGATAGTTATTAAGTATAACAAGTTAATTTAATGAAAGGTATTTTTGAATTTATAATTGATTAATATGATAGAAGGTGAATATAGATTACATACAGTAAGTTAGGTAGGGAGAAATTTAGTTTATAATTATAAAGATTTTGTACCTTACGCCATGTCTAAGATAAGCAATATGACAAATGAAGTTGAAACAGTACAGATTACTTCTTAATGTTCGCGGCTCGTCTGGTCTTAGCCGTAACTTTAGCAGCTGGAGCTGTCTTCGGAGTGTCGCAGTCCAGACGATTTAGCTCGCCGAGTGATACCACACGGTGTCGTATACCATCTGGATCTAGCACATAAATATGACCTTCCCGTGTCCAACACTTTGAGACTCCAAATCGTTCACGTGCAGCCATGAATACCTTTTTTTTTTTTTATCGTGCGGAAATCCCTTCGGATACCGCCCCGCCGGCCAGCGGGGGCGGTTATGTCGGGCTTGCACCAACTAAAACCGCACGCCGTCTCGGGTCTTCAGACGCCGGGGTGTAAGGTTACCCATAGAGCATATCCCTCGCACCTCGACTGACCCTGGGCCATCTCACCACTAACAGCATCGCTCATCCTGTCTCCTCTGAAAGCAGAGGAGTACGGAGAGCGATGTGTTCCCGCCACGTTGGGTATTGGCCGACGATCAATGCCAACCCTATGAAGGGGTGAAGGGGAAGCCATTGACCGCCGCCCAGGGTGTACCGGCCGCTCCGATTCCGTTCCCCCCGGACTGCAGCGGGATCGGAATCGGAGCGACACTCGAGGAGGTTACCCAACACACACCCCCAGCCATGAATACCTGATGCCTAGCACGTGTGATAAACTCCGACATAGTAATACCAGAACCCTTAAGCCTAGTTTTAGAGAACCAAACTTTGTCTCGGACAGCTACATTACGGAGCTTTACCAAAATTGGTCTGGGTTTGTTTGTACCTGAAGGTCGTCCCATTCTGTGGCACCGGTTAATGTCATCAGGGGTGACGTCATTGAGCTCCAAGTTTTTTGTGAAGACGCCCATGACAACCTGAGTTGTATCATCGGCCTTCTCTTCCGGGACTCCATGCAGCAGTAACATTTTGCGGCGACTCCGCATCTCGATGCTATCGACTTCCCGGGTCAAGAACTCAATCTGAGTGCGAAATGCAGACACAGTACTCACAACAAACGCCTTGAAAGCTGTGAATTCCGTTGATAGGCTTGCCAAACTTGGTGAACTGTTGGGATTCTTGGTACCCTTCTGTAGCTCTGCCTCGAAGTGAGTCATCCGCTCCTCGATCCCAACCATTATTGAAGAAAATGATTCCTTCATAGAGTCCATCTTGTCAGTGCAGTGTTGGTGTTCAAAATATGTGAATTTCTTTTAACCAAGGATTCTTTGAGAGGAGATAACACTTGACTGGTAGGTGTTCTATATATGCATTTGAGTTTTACAAAAGATAATTTTACAAAAGATTATAAGATAGTTACAAAAGATAATTAACAATAGGTATTTCGGACCTAACCACCAGAAAGGGTTTTTACCCGGCATTTCTGGTTGTCTGGAACACAACAGTCTGTTAGCGGAAAGCTTAAAAGATGCCAGAAAATACGAAAGACAGATAACGGTATGTTGGATAGACCTAGAAAATGCATTTGGCTCAATTCCACATTACCTTATGGTATACGCGTTGCAATGGTATAACTTTCCGCCCGTGGTCATAGAGATAATCGAGTCGTATTACTCCCAGCTAAAATTTGCTATAAGCTTCCAAGAAGTACACACAAGACCATTACGGTATAATGTGGGACTGTTTCAGGGATGCTGCTTGTCACCAATAGCATTTAACATAGTAATTAATATCTTAATTACCAAGTTAATACGTCACGAAAAGAAATGGGGTTATCGGTTTAAAGTAAATAACATATACTCAGAGTCCATCTTAGCTTTTGCTGACGATCTCGCAATACTGACGCGCAATCCAAAACAATGTCAGGAACTATTAAAGGAAGTCGATGAGTTCTGTTCGTGGACAAATGGACTGAGGACGAAGCCCAGTAAGTGTCACTGTCTATGTCTGGGTAGACGGGACACCAAATTTACCTCTTACGACCCGGGACTCTTCATTGGGGGTAAACCAGTTTCCATAGTCGCTGAATCGGTGCCATTTAAATTTCTTGGGAGAAAGATAGACTATAAAGGACGCACACCATCCTTAGATGAAGTTGTCGATACGTTTATAAATGACCTAAATAAGATAGATCAGATACCACTAAACAATATCAAAAAAGCTTGGATATATGACAACTACTTAACATCACGTCTGACTTGGCCTTTTCTGGTGTATGAATTCGGTAAAACCTTACTGGCGAAAATAGATGCAACTGTCATAAAATCGCTAAAATCGTGGCTTGGACTAGCGCACTCTGCTGATTCCTCTGCTCTATTTAGGGATCAAAATAATTTTGGGATGAAACTTAAGAAACCATCGGAGCTCTATAAACATCTTAGAGTTACCAAAGCCCACATCTTAGGAAAATCCCAAGATGTCACAATCAGGGCACTCCCGAAAGATAATAACGCGTCCGAGCTTGAATCTAGACTTCTATTCCATAAACGATTTATGATAGGGGTCCAGTCAAACAGAGTGGGGTTGGGAATACGAGAGCCAGAAAGGGACCAGGATATACTTAAGTCCTTTCTAAAACAAGACGAAAATGATAAATATCGAGTGCACGCGATGAATTTGGAAATCCAAAATGAATGGTTGACAATGGGAGAGTTCTGCATACCGATGGCCTTAAAGTGGCGCACCTTGATCTATGACTGGTCGCCGGCCCTGTTAAAATTTTATCTTAACGCCTTTCAGATGACCCTCCCAGACCAGAGTAATCTGGTAAGGTGGGGGAAGGCCACAGAAAAACAATGTTATACTTGTGGTGAGGCAATAGGGACGGCTAGACACATATTAGTAGGATGTAGGGTGCTTCTCGATAGAGGCCATTACTCACGCCGCCACGATAAGGTGCTTATCATCATACGTGAAGCAATGAGTCTGGCAGTAGCTAGAGCCCAAAAAGGATTGACTACTAACAGACGTCATATCAACTTTGTGTCTGAAGGTTCATCCATAACACCCAGGAACAAACCTTATTCAATCTTAGATACTGCCCCAGATTGGACTCTCCTAATCGACACGTATGAAAAGCACTATAAAATTCCGGAGGATGTTGGGGTTTCGTCATCTAGACCTGACATATTCCTATATTCTAAGAGGTTAAAACATGTGGTTCTTGTGGAACTGACTGTACCGTGGGAAACAAATATACCGAAGGACCACACAATAAAGAAAAATAAATACTATGATCTCACAAACGAATTAATCAAAAACGGTTACGTGGTTAATTTGTATGCAGTGGAAGTGGGAGCGAGAGGTATACCAGCAAAATCTCTCTATAACCTACTTAAAGATCTAGGCCTATCGAGAGCTACAATAAGCTCATTACTAGGACGAATGTCTAAAGCGGCACTAGTAGGTTCGTATCAAATTTGGTTAGGCAGGGAGGGGAACTTGGGTAGTGAAGGTGAGTGTTGATGTACATCAACAAAAGGGGCCCCTTCTAAACCTACACTTGGGTCGCAAGTCCCAGGCACTGTCCCGAGTTCCCAACTCAGCAACGCGATGGACCCGGCACCCGCACGGAGAATCCATGGATTGCTAAGATTACGGTCTCATTATATTTAATTTAAACTTAGGAGCTTCAGAAAACTTGTACAGTTGTAGCAACTACCCACCAGAATTTTGCAATTGTTGGGATGCTTGAATATTTCGATGGCTTCTGAAGTAGACGTGGCTAGAAGTGTGATGTGGTGGCTAGAACCTTCGTGTTCTGAAATTTGATGGTATGAATACCATCCTCCTGGGTGTGTTCGGCAACCGCTGGCTTGTCGAAGTGGCTGAAGCGGCAATTTCGTTCATGTTCCGAAAGGCTATTTTATATTTTACATTACGATACGATAGAATAGAATGGTGAATTATATCAGAGATCTTGGAGTCACCCTAGACAGTAAATTAGACCTTAATCTGCACATAGATAACATAATAAATAAGTCGTTCAAAATGTACGGTTATGTAATGCGTACAAGTGCCAAGTTCACACAAACTTCCACATACCTTTACCTATATAAAACTCTAGTACGTTCTCAACTTGAATACGGTGTATGTATCTGGAATCCATTTTATGAAAAATATAGCGAAGCCCTTGAAAGAGTGCAAAGGAAATTTCTAAAGTGTATACAAAACAGATGTTTTCGTAATTACTTGACATACGAACAATTACTAGACAAGTACAAACTTTTAAGTCTTGATCGACGGCGTACTCAACTTCAAGCCATGTTTCTGTTTGACTTATGTCATAATAGATACGATTGCGCTCCTATTATTAACAAGTTGTGCTATAGGGTGCCTACTAGGACGCACTGTCGTAACCCGTGTCAGCTATTCGCTACTACCAGATGCCGCACAAACGCTAGAAAACGTTCGCCTCTGTATAGTATCGTACAGTCTTATAACGAGAACTTCAACTCTATTGATATAGCTGCAACGCGTCCAGGTACGTTCAGGAGATTAATATTGGAACATTTAAGTACTTAAAACTCATTGTAACACCCCGCTTCCTCATCCGCGTGGACTTAAATCTGGGTCTTAATATTCTTTGCGCGGAACCCTAATTCCTAATTCTTTTTTCAAAATAAAAATGACTGGTGTAAATGTAATGTCTTGTAACGTCAACTATCTGATGGCGGCAGTTCTGTCGAAATCGGCCGAGCCGATTCGTAGATTAGCAAAGTCAAACAAACAAACAGAGTGACAGACAGACGGACGGACTAAAAACTGTTTATACCTATTTGGTTTTTCTTATTTAAGGACACATATCTGCAATCTGTATAAGTATAACTACATATCTATATTTTTATGTATTCGTAATAAATCTGTTATTTTAATGTTACGGACAGACACTTCAATTTGAATTACCTGTAAGGATTATTATCATTATCATTGTGTAAAGCCAATAATAATTTCCTATACTTGCCTATTGTTATTTTCGTTCAAATATTCAACTATAAGTCACAACGACTGCTAAATGTTTAATCTGTGGTAAACGGTGTTGGTGGTAAATTTAATTCTACATATACCTAAGTTAAGCAACCCTACTGTAATTTATCACTGTTTGTTTAAATCCAAATAAATGAAAAAAAAAACCGTTAAAAATAGTTTTATTTCAATGTGTAACATTCGCGTAAACTTCCGACAATATCATAAATGAATTTATTTAAAACATTGTACTGATAGAGTTTTAATAATTTCGACGTTTATAAAAAAAACTTATTTGACTTGACAATTATTCTATTTTTTTAAGAAATAAATTAGGTTAGTTACTGTTATAATCCCGCCGGGCAGCGGGGGCGGTTGTAATTTATTAGTTTTATAATAATTTATAGAAATTTGCCTGATTTGTCGACATAAGTGATTACTACTCCCCTCCTGGATAGTAGCGTGATGATATATAGCCTATAGCCTTACTTGACAAATAGGCCGGCCAACATCCAACACAAAAATATTTTTTCAATTCGAACCAGTAGTTCCTGTGATTAGCGCGTTCAACCAATCAAACAACTCTTCAGCTTTATAATAAGTACCTTTTTTTTTCGTCCGGAAATCCCTTCGGATACTCCTCCGACGGCCAGCGGGGGCGGTTGTCTGGCTTGAACCGACTAAAACCGCACGCCGTCTCGGGTCTACAGGCGCCGGGTGTAAGGTTGCCCATAGAGCATATCAGAAAATAGATATTTTATAGAACAAGATATAACCAATACATTTGTTATCTATTTAAACTTTAAATAACGCTTTCAGTACTAACTAAAAATAATTTAAACCACTCTACACAACAAACGGCTACTAAGAAAGACAATTATCTTTTAATAATGCTTTACAAAGAAAAATCCACCTTATCTGCTAAAAGTAATTTGAAAATGGAATAGTCTATTTGTGACCATGAGCTTGAAAAGATAAAGGCCGAAAAGGAAAAAGAAAAATGGCGGTGAAAAATAAAATTTAAATAGCGAACGCTTTTTTGTATAGGTACCAGAAATAATAATGAAAGAAAAATATGTAAAGCGATCTTAAACATTTGAGGGTAAAAGAGATGATGTTAATATACTCCACGTAATATAAACTCGACGGAGAATTTAAATATGTGGTATCTTTTAAATATAAATAAAGAAGATATTTATGTAAATCTTTTTATGATATTGTCGGAAGGCATGCCGCCCTAGGCATAATTCCACAAAGTCCGCCGGCAACCCTGGGGTTATCCTTTCGAGGGCTTACCTGGGGTGCCCTGCAACGGACACTAGGGGAGGACACCGTGCGGTTTTAGTCGATACACGACATAACCACCCCCGCTGGCCGGCGGGGGGGTATCCGAAGGAATTTCCGCAAGTAAAAAAAAAAAAGCGATCTTAAACATTTGAGGGTAAAAGAGTTGATGTTAATATACTCCACGTAATATAAACTCGAAGGAGAATTTAAATATGTGGTTATACTCTTTTAAATATAAATAAATGTAAATAAAGAAAATATTTTTATACAAACTTTTTATGATATTGCGGGTTTACGCGTATATCACACATTGACATAAATAAATGTTTAACAGATTCCATCGTGGTTTATTTGATGTGAGTTTATTATTTACCCTGAACTAGATTGACTGATTCCTACTCAGGATACTCCACGAGGCTATTGAAAATAAAAAAACATCCTAGTTTTAATTGAGAAGATGGTTGGAATGTACCGCCAACTTGGGACTCAAAATTAATTCCAAGCAAAATCAAAATACAACAAGACTGCATGACACTGTGAGCTCATTCTGTGTACTTTGAGATAACTTACACATCAAACTATAAGACAGTCACCATTTTCAGTACCGTAACCATGGCTGTCCATAACCATTCGTTAAACATAGTTTTATTGCAATAAAACTTTTTAAATAAGTCGCCAACCTCATGACTGTAAGTGGTTGCCTATGAATGCATGCAAGAAGCAGTAAGCAGCAAGTTAGGTGTGTGGGACCCTCCAGGATCTTCAGAAACGCTAATTATAAAGCGCAACTCTCTCCCACCGGGGTAGGCAGGGACTTTAACCCATCATCTGATTCTGTCTTTACACACTTCAGGAGCTTCCACTACTGCCATTAAACCTTTCATGCAAACCCACCAGTTTCGAATGATTTTCACCTCTCCTTTATACCACCTTAGCTAAATTATAAAACTAAATAATTTAAATACTGCTCTAAGAATTTGCATTGTAATCCAACGTGGCAATGCTGCCAGCCTTCTGGAAAAATTTGAAAGAAAAAAAGAAAGAAAGACTCATGTATTACTGCAATTTCTTATGCTTATGATGCGGATGCGGACGCATGTTTGTAACTATTAGTATTTTATTTAAATATTGTATAGTTTTAGTTTACTTTATTTTTCAGGGTTCCGTTGCTAAATGGCAAAAAACGAAACACTTATAGATTCGTCATGTCTGTCTGTCTGTCTGTCCGTCCGTATGTCACCGCCTCTTTTTTCCGAAACTATAAGAACTATGCTGTTGAAAAAAAACAGAAATATATATACACACAAAAATACAAATAAAAACAATAAATTTTGGGAGCTACCCATACTTAGAAATGAAACTCAAAATTTTTTTTTTCATCATACCCATACTTGTGTACCATACCCCCCCGTATGTATGGATAGGTCATCAAAAATGATATTGAGGTTTCTAATATAATTTTTCTCTAAACTGAATAGTTTGCGCGAGAGACACTTCCAAAGTGGTAAAATGTGCCCCCCCCCCCCTGTAACTTCTAAAATAAGAGAATGATAAAACTAAAAAAAATATATGATGTACATTACCATGTAAACTTTCACCGAAAATTGGTTTGAACGAGATCTAGTAAGTAGTTTTTTTTAATACGTAATAAATCGGCAATTTACCTTTCATTCAATCAACTCAAATATAAAATTATCAAAAAGCATTATTATGTTACTTGCTGCTACGGAACCCTTCATGGGCGAGTTCGATTCGCACTTGGCCGCTTTTTGAGCTGAGCGAAGCGAAGTGACCCTAATAGGGTCACTTCGTTGTCCTATTATCTGTCACTGGTCTTGTAGCACAAGTAAAAGGAAAAGTCCGAGACCCATAAATATGTAGTTTCCCATATCACAAAAAAATATCTGCATGTTTATCTGTCAAGACCCTTTGGTTAGGAATACATGGAGGTTTGTACGGAACCCTTAATGCACGAGTCCGACTCGCACTTTAGATCTCACAATCCTCGCATTACTTCAAATAAATTCCCCCGAACACAGATGTACTCGTATTTAATTAAAGGGTAAGAAGACACTGGCGCGTCTGAGTTCGGGATCTTTGCTAATTATATGGACGTTCACCTGGGCAGCTTATGTACCTTGATGCTCCATTGAAGTACACGATTCATTTGGTAGGATTTTATAATTATTCACCATGGTTCTACAGTATTTTTTTATATACCCATAAGATACGTCCTCCACACACACCGCCAAATGATAAGAAAGTGTACCATAGTAAGGTTTCCATAAAACAAATTTGCTATAGTGCCTGTTGATCACGCCATGAATTAGGATAGATCTTTTGGACAGAAGCCCTAAACCTGCAAACCGGAACACGCCCACTGTTTGACGGACTACGGTCTGATGCAGGCTTGCTTCTCAGGGTTAAGGAGTTGGCAAATAAACCCATTTAATAGCGTTGTAGAAGAGCCGATCTTAGGTTTTTTTACTTGTGGAATCCCCCACGGACTCTACTCCATCGGTTCCAGCTATGAGATGGGTGTGTCGGATTCGGCCCAACTAAAACCACACGGTGTCCTCCCCAAGCGTCCATTGCTGGACACCCTGGGTACGCCCTCGAAAGGAAAACCGCAGGATTACCAGCGGACTTTGGTAGCCATCGCAGCTTCGCCTATGGGGTCAGGTTTGATCCCGCTTCTTGACCTGCTTCTGTAAGGACGGCGAGTTGGCCGACTGCCGTCCCCAGGCCCCGATCATGGAGGTCGGTAGCCCTGGGCGTAGACAATTCTGCGCCACCGCAGACTAGGAAACCCGGGGGGCAGTGTTCTCTCTCGGTCCATCACCACCGCTTCTTTCGCGCGCATTACCTACTCGCAGAAAGAGGCGGCAGCGTGCCACTTGCTCCCGTCGGAGGCCACTGCTCTCACCATGGTCTCCAGCGAGAGAACGTTCACGCCCAGGAGTCCACCGATATCCCGTCGTTGAGTCACCCACGCTGGGAGCGAACACTGGGTGCTAAATTGTAATCTTTAGAAGCAATTACGAGAAAGAGAGTCTATAGAAATCAGATTTCACTATCTGACTCCACGTCGTCGAATATACTATCTAATTTCCTAAATACTTCGAACATAAATGTAGCCATAAAAAAGGTTTTAGTACCTATTTATCTCAAATATTATTCGCCATCTTAAATGCCTATACCACTCAAACAACTGGCAAGTAAAAGTGTTTATGTAAGAATTATTTATAGCTAGCTAAAGTTGCTTTATCACAGTTGTCATATCAGCCATTACAATATTTACGAGTATATCCTAGCCAATATTTGCGCGGAAGGACATACAAGCTTAGATTATGTCATGACCATATTTCAAAAGATTGATGGGTATTTGTATTTGAACATCGGTCATAACTCGACCATAATAGGCGCGAGATTATTGAAATAAAAAAACATCTTCATTTTAATATAGAAGACGGTTGAAATGTACCACCAGCTTGGGATCCAGTCATTCACTAAATTAATTCCATGAAAAATCAAAATAAAACAAGACTTCATGACACTGTGAGATCATTCTGCGTAAATAGTAACACCAATAATTCAGCATAGTTCGGATACTTTGAGATAACTTACACTTCAAACTACAAGACAACCACCATCTTCAGGTTCCCCGTAACCATGGCTGCTGAAAAGCAACCGAAACGTTCAGTTCAGTGGAAATAATAAAAGAACATCAAATAAACCGCGATAGAATACGTTAAAATAGTTTTATTTCAATGTGTGACATTCGCGTAAACTTGCGACAATATCATAATAAATTATTGAAAATATGAGAAAGACAGCAAAGCATGTATGTTTGATTGTATATGTATATAAAATAAATAAATGAAATAAAAAAAGTATAGAATGGAAGAAAAGGTAATTTTTTGGCCCAATGTTCGGGGCCCAAGTCAACTGTGCCTATAAGCTGGTATACCTGCTGATTAAAGCACGAGGCTCTGGTGCAAGCTTTCCTGTCTTGGAGAAGACGGCAGTCACTCCCATGAAAGCCCTATTAGCCAAACATAAAGTAGAAGCTAAGGCAACTGTTTATCATTACATTTTTTTTTTTAAATCATTAAGATTATTCTTTTCTTTATATATTTTGCATCTTTATTTTTCATGTGGAAACCCCCACGGGCTTCTTATTATGTATCTTAAATCTTTCTGAATAAATTCTTCTTTCTTTCTTCTTTCCATTTCTTTCTTCATTTCAAGTACTGTTCCCTTCCTTGCGCTGATGAAACTTTTTGGTCAAACTTCAAAAAATCTTCAAAGTTTAAAAGGAATAACTATCCATTTTGTCAAACCGTATTGAAATAAAACTATTTTTAACAGATTCTATCGCGATTTATTTGATCTTATTTTATATTTTACATTAATTCCGACGTTTCGGTTGCTTTTCAGCAGCCACGGTCACGGGGAGATCAATGTAAAATATAAAATAAATCGCAATAGAATCCGTTAAAAATAGTTATTTCAATGTGTGACATTCGCGTAAACTTCCGACAATATCAAACTGTAATTAGTTTGTTTATCGGCTTTAATAAATCTGTTTGGCAAACATAGCTAAACCTTACAGCACATCGCCTTAGCTTTTAAGGATATGATTTTCACCCTCCCATTGAGACAGATAATGAAAACAAGTTGAATTCCTGAGACGAGCTCAGCCGAATACAAAGGATTTTCGATTTTGCGATTTTTTGCGTTTTTTTTTATCTTGCAATGGTTCACCCCAGCACGAATCTATTACCGAAAACAGCAACTCGATAGCTCATCTCCTTCATACCCAAAACCGTGACAGAAAATTGGCAACGACGACGACGTCGACGACAAATCCATAGCAATAGGGCTTTTCTAAAGAAAATCCCTAAAAATTATGACAACAAGACTGATAAAACCGGGCCGTACTATAATATGTTTTAATTCTCTAATCTCTCTATTACGTGTAAGCCGCAGGTTAAAAAGGCCGGCGTACAAACAAGCCCTACCTTTTTTCAAACGCAGTGACGATTTACTAATGAGGTTGTCAAGCCAAGATATTCTTCTAAAGAGTGTTATTATTACGTCTAGTTCAAAGGAAAAAATATGGCTTGTAATGGACCGACAAATTAAAATGGACGAAAATTTCTTGGCAATATATAGTATTATTACGCTTTAAATATATTGTCGTGAATCAGCGAAAGATAGATCAGTCAATCCTTTCACGTATTTTTTATGCGAGGTTTAGGAAGTAGGTACAATAATATACTAGAAAATAATATTAATTATACCTTTTTTTTTTTTTTTTTTATCGTGCGGAAATCCCTTCGGATACCCCCCCGCCGGCCAGCGGGGGCGGTTATGTCGGGCTTGCACCGACTAAAACCGCACGCCGTCTCGGGTCTTCAGACGCCGGGGTGTAAGGTTACCCATAGAGCATATCCCTCGCACCCCGTGGTAGTGGTGAGATGGCCCAGGGTCACCTGGGCCATCTCACCACTAACAGCATCGCTCATCCTGTCTCCTCTGAAAGCAGAGGAGTACGGAGAGCGATGTGTTCCCGCCACGTTGGGTATTGGCCGACGATCAATGCCAACCCTATGAAGGGGTGAAGGGGAAGCCATTGACCGCCGCCCAGGGTGTACGGGCCGCTCCGATTCCGTTCCCCCCGGACTGCAGCGGGATCGGAATCGGAGCGACACTCGAGGAGGTTACCCAACACACACCCCTATATTAATTATACCTAACTAGAAAATTAAATACTCGAAAGTATTATATTTATATTGATATTACACGATGGTGTGGTGAGGTGGCAGAACGTTTGACTACTCGGTCGCGGGTTCGATTCCGCTTAGTGCAAATAGTGAACTTCCGGCGCAGGTTTTCCTCTCAGGGTTTCTCAGCCCAGACCCCAAGGTCAGATTGTAGTAGCTCCCGTAATAACTAAAATCAATCAAACAGAAAATGGAAAATGGATCCTGGAGTGATAGCCCTGGGATCCGCAATCGATATCGTCGCTAAGATGAGGATGCGTTGTATATTTTCAATTTAAAAAACATAACAAAACATAACATAACTTCATGCCTATATCCCCGAAGGGGTAGGCAGAGGTGTATTATACACCCACGATTCGCCAGTTATGTTTAGGTCCCAATGTAATAGGGGGCGAGCCTATTGCCATCTACCGGGCACATTACTAAGCGAGCGATAATTAACATGTATTAATGCACACATAACTACGAAAAGTCAGAGGTGTGTGCCCGGGGCGACTGGGGATCGAACTCGAGACCTCGTCCCAGCAGTCCGTTACGTACACCACTCCACACTACAAGTATTATATCCCAGAATATAATATTTACCTTATACTTATACCTATTAATCTTTTCCTAGCTAATAGCGCCGTAAGATTTATATATTCGAATATAATATTACTTAATCTCAAGCTATTTCCAGTTGAACATATTGTGCCTACATATATGACTAAGAGAATTTGGCTCGTAGGTAAGATCCGAAATAAAAGGAAAACAATACATGGTATATTTGCTGTGGTAAACGATTTACACAAGTTCTCTGCGGCGAGTATGGCTTTATCATTTTCATCTTGAATATATAGCTACCTGTCTATCTGTCTAGGACTATTTAGAGCACATTTTTGTTTGGAAGTCTATCAGATTGCTTTACAAAGTAAGCAGACAGGCCGGGGTCGACCTCGCAGAACTTACATTGATTAAATTGAGGATGTATTGACAAACGTCAGGTCAGAAGCATTCAAAACTAGCAGGCTTGCATGATAGGTTCAATGACAGTAGATGACGCTCGTGAAGTGTGTAAGGACAGAAGCAGATGGTGGACTGTTGTCTCTGCCTACACCGGATGGAAAAAGACGTGAGCGTATGAGACTACTTTCAAAGTAATCTAAATTCAGCGTTATATATTTATTTTTTTATACCACTAATGTGGCAGACAAGCACATGGCCCACCTGATGGGAAGCGGTTACCGCGGCCTATTGACGTGTGCAGCACCAGTGGCGTCACACTCGCGCTGCCGACCCTGTAAAGGAAAGGGTATGGGAGAGGAGTTTGGGGGGGGTAAGAAAGGAGTGCGGTAGGGGATGGGAAAGGAGTTTGGCCTCCGGCACTCTCACTCACCAAACGGAACGCCACAGTTCAAATACTTGGCGTCGATATTCTGTGAGAGGGTGGTGTTTCCCGGTCGAGTCGGCCCATTCCTGCAACGGCCAAAAAGACTGTTGCTTGACTCTGCCACGTCTCGTTATATGAGGATTAACAAGATGATAGTTCTGAATAAAGTGCCTAAGTGGGAACAGAGTTGATTAACACATTGCAAAGTTAAGCAACACTAGCCAAGGCAGTCTTAGGATGGCTGACCATTCTTCTGACACATGGAGACCCCTACATGCCTCAGAGAGCACGTTAAGCCGTTGGTCCCGGTTGCCATACAAACATCTACCTATGGCCGTCGTTATGGGCAGTTGGAGCACTAAAAAGTCCAACCGCTGGTCTAACTACAGAACTTCGATATCACCAATGGGTTGTGGAAGTCACATGGCATTCGTTTAATAGGAAACCCGACCCCAACTGAGTTGGGAAATAGGATCAGAGAATGATGACAAGTTCTGGATAAAGTGAAGCTGTTTTTGGCGACGGAGCAGGGGTATTTTAACATAACATAACTTCACGCCTGTATCCCCGAAGCGGTAGACAGAGGTGTATTACACACCCACGCTTCGCTAGTTATGTTAAGGTCCCAATGTAATAGGGGGCAAGCCTATTGCCATGTACCGGTTATATTATCAAGCGAGTGATAAATAATATTTATTAATGCACACATAACTACGAATAGTCAGAAGTGTGTGCCCAGGGCGACTGGGGATCGAACTCGAGACCTCGTCTCAGCAGTCCGTTATGTACGCCATTGAGCTATCGCCGCTTACTTATACAAGGGTGTTTTATATATGTTAAAAGACACAGGTTCACGCCTGAGTGGCATACTATTGTCATCACTGGCATAGATATGCACAGTACTTATCAGACACTCCAGATAGACTACGTTGGTATGTAGGCCACATCATCGCGTGACCCGAGGTCACTAACACACTGAAACCGTTGTCTCAGTAGCAGTATATTACCTCCTTTACTATGGCGAGTATCCCTATACTCTGCAAAGTAGACTGTAGAGGATGTTAACTAGTTTTGGGTCAATACAAACACGAATCCTGAGTATCTTAAACATTTTAATGCGCTCGATATAACAGTAGTAAAGAGTTTGTGGTGTTACCATCAACAATCTCCATAAGTTGTTTCAATGTTAAACCTTCTTATCCAGAACGATACGTCCAGAACTCCTCAGTGCTTAAACCTGGTTGAAATAATTAACGTACCCGATGTTTATGTTGTAAATAAATCGCATGTTATATTCAATCCTCCATTCTGTTACACAAGTATGGCAGCTCTAACACGCTGCACGGTAACAGCGAACTGTAACTAGGTAAAACTTTCATTAAATTCGCTGCAACGTGATCAGCGTCGAGCGAGCGAGCACCCTGTGTCACACTATCCGCGTTTCAGCTTGATTGAACATATGTGACAGACATTTCGTTCATAGTTCTCTTATAATTTTTTAGTTAATAGTGCTGCTTTAGAAACAATTGACGAGACCTAATTTCACAGTACAACATACAACACAAAAACACAAACACGACTTCTCAGAAAATGGCTGTCATCTACATAATGATCATTAGTACCTGAAGCTTCCCATTAATCATCACTGCACAAACTACTAGCCCTCCAAGGTTTAATCTGCTTCTATATAGAACTCGAAAGTTCCTCATTGAGCCTGATATTTGGTAACATATTGCAGTTTCATGGTTCTGTATGGTTGGATAGACAAGGATACCGGAATGCAGTTGGAACTGATCGGCCAATTGATCTCGTGCGGAGCGGACACACGAAAATAAATCTACTGGCGTGGCTAACGTGACTCAGGTAGAATTTCTTGGAATACTTGACATTGGCGTCTCCAATATTAACAATTTTATAAATATTTATTAAATTTTACGTGACATTGGCTTAATTGCGGTGATTCTTTTGATTGCAGAAGCCATTAATCAAAAGATGAAGAAGAAGAAACAATTGATGATTAATTAAATTACTCCAATGATTGCAGTTTTCATTGCGGTACAATTTAAATTCGTGTAATCATTTGCAAGAAAGAAAATGACTTGGAGCTTTATTTGTTGAAACGCGTATAATATTCTACCAATACTGTGTACCTACTGTATCCGTTAGAGGTATTTTTTTCTGAGAAAATTAGAACCTAATACCAGGCGGCACTTTTTTTTTATTTTTTATTATCGTGCGGAAATCCCTTCGGATACCCCCCCGCGTGCCAGCGGGGGCGGTTATGTCGGGCTTGAATCGACTAAAACCGCACGCCGTCTCGGGTCTACAGACGCCCGGGTGTAAGGTTGCCCATAGAGCATATCCCTCGCACCCCGACTGACCCTGGGCCATCTCCGGTTTCGAGATGGCCCCCTCGGGTTTGGGAACCACGGTGTCCCCGTCTTGCCCCGGTTTGGGGGAAGGGCGCTAGTCGCCCCACCGTCCCGACCTGCTTCTGCTGGGGTGACAGGTGGCCTCACCCGCCACCCCCAGGCCTGCGCTCATGGAGGCCGGAGGTCGTTAAGCGACCTCCGGCGCCTGAGTTGCCTGCGACGCGCGGCGAGCAAGTTGCGGGCTCGGCGGACCGGGAGAGTTCTAAGTCTCTCCCGGGCGCGCTCCGCCACCTCCTTCGCGAGCATTACATGCTCGCGGAAGGAGGCGGCGGCGGCCCACGCGCTCGCGCTCCGCACCATTGCCGCAATCATGCTGCCGAGCGAGAGGACTCCCACCCCGATGGCTGCCACGAGGTAATACCAGGCGGCACTGGGATTTTGCTTTAATTTCAGGTAAAGTTTTTTCGCTGGTATGAGTTATGACTACATAAATTGTTAATTTTTCTTCAGCTTCTTTGAAAACGTAAATATCACTACATATTAGCAAATAAAGTCCTCTGCCGCATCTGTCTGATTTTCACGTTGTTTTCGACCGATTCGACCGATTTTCATCTTGTTTTCACCGTGGATGGAGTGGTTCTCGAGGAAGGTTTTAATACATAATTTGTCAAGTGTTTATATAAATTGGCTAAAATATAATGATATTGGGCGGTCTGATAGCGGTATTGCCTTGCTAATGTAACATATGTACAATATGTTAAATCTTGGCGTTCAAACGCGTTACTTTATGATCTAAATTCATAAAAAAAGTAATTTGAATATGAATAAATGTAACATTTGGATGGAATGTTCAGTTGATCGATCAGTATCTACTGGCAAAGTAAAACATATTTCATTCACCAAGGAACGTGCCTTGTATCTCGTACATTTGAGATACGTGCTCTCTCTCTCCCTGCAAGGTCTCGAGAAAATGAAAAAGTAACATGAAAAAGAAAAATAAAACTAATCTGCCATTCTTCTAGAGATATCCCTCAATCATATTTCTTAGAAGATGGACGAAATAAAATTGACGAAACAGATTTATTAGGCAAGGGAAAAAGAATATCCCAGTTTAGGCCGACCTAGGGCATTCATATAATATGTGGATCAGATCAAGGATGTTCTAAGGAAAAAATGTTTACTATCCCATCACGCTCAAACAGCTTAACGGATCTGGCTGAAATTTAGTACAGAGATCAATTATAGTCTGGAATAAAACATAGGCTACTTTTTATACCTGGATAGGTTCTCATAAGTTGTAGAAACGGGATCAGAACTCTACTTGGTTGGAAAAGCGGGCGACAGCTAGTTTAGCAGGATTACTAAGGACTCAGAACTAGATCAATTCATGATACTAACGCCTGTTACGTCACCCTATAACGATAAAACAAAACAATAAAGTACTTTCACGACTTAAGCTCACCTAATCACCCTAAATCCTTCGAGGCTTTCATAAAATGTTGTCGATTAATTCGCAAAGAGACAGGAGCAGATTTTGTTTGTAATAAACGTTCTGTGGCTTTTTACCATGTCTGTTTATAACGGCTGTTACGAGTTGGGGCATTAGTTGAGTGCTTTTAGTATATTTATGATGTGTCTAGATGCCGTTTACATCAGCTGCGGTCATTCATCATGAACTTACTGTTGATGCTGGTTGCATTCGAGGCTTTCACCTGTTCCACTTGGCCCGAGGTCCACTTGTTTTGAAATTTGGTTAATGATAATAGTAATATATGGTGAGAGGGACTGCCGTCTGAACTCTAACCCCTGAAAAGGGAACCTTTTTTTTGCGTCAGGAGAAATGTCCTACGGCATACCGGGGAGGCCGCACGGTTATGTGTGGCTCTTACACACTAAAAGCCCTGCGGTGTGCCATACTCTGTGCCTTGTCGGGGGGGCCTGAAACTATATAAGAATACTTCTATGGCTACAATCCCCCCCCCCCTAGCGCATGCCCGCAGTGTGTCACGGGCACCTTCACCAAAGAACTCTCAATTAGGCGAAGTCCAGGCAAACACGGACGTAGCCACTTCGCGGGTGGCTCTGAAAAGGGCACCTGTGTCAAAGTTGGCTTGGACCCTACAGCTTTTACTTTACTCACGGCTCGGGTCAGCTGCGGTCATTTTAGCTAGACAATGTACCTTTTTTTTCGTGTGGAAATCCCCTCAGATACTCCCCCGCCAGCCAGCGGCGGCGGTTATGTCGGCTTGAACCGACTAAAACCGCACGCCGTCTCGGGTCTTCAGACGCCGTGGTATAAGGTTGCCCATAAGGCATTTCCTTCGCACCCCGACAGCTAAACAATGTACGTAGGTACGATATTTCACATTCTAGAACCCTTAAAGCGTTATGTGTCATTTGGGTTTACGTGGCGCTGTGTTTGACGGTAATGCGGTTCGACTCCCACATATCTCTTTCTCATCGTTCCCACAAATTACCTAGAGGTGTCTACGCGGATAGAAAAAACCTCCGTCTACTCGAAAATCGGTACTGAAAATACCATACTGCTCATAATTTTATTATAAACTTTAGAAAATTTTACATGATAACATCTTTTAGGCAATTGCAATTCGCAGCCTTTTTTAACCCCTGACGCAAAAATAACGGGATTTTAAGTTTGACGTGTCGTGTTTGACTCTACCGACTAATTTACATTTCAAATTAAAAAGTTGCCACAGATAGACACACACACAGTGTCTATCTGTGGCAACTTTTTAATTTGAAATGTGAATTAGTCGGTAGAGTCCATACTTATGTCGGGGTTTTTTTTTTTTTTTTTTTTTATATTATATATATTAGGACACGTCAATATGACTTCACCTCGCCTGATGGTAAGCTGAAGGTAGTCTCTGGAAAGAGGGCCACCATTACATACACGTACCATGTTAACAATGGTGGTACTCAGCTTGACGGCATCATCAGAAGAGGATTATCGTCGCAGCACCGCGTGACACCCACCGGTCCCACTAGTGCTGCGACCACAACCCCCCTGCCCGGCTATGCACTTGCTGACCCCTGAACGCAATCAAACCGAAATTAGATTACTATGGAGGGTTTTTCGCAATCGTACGGTTTCTTAAGTTTGCAATATAATTCAGTATTATTCATTACGTCATAATTATGCTTTAGCTAAAATATTTTAATACCTGTCATGTTTCACAAACGTGTCTCTTTAATATTTTTACGAGTAAAACACAAACGCTAAACGCTAGTCATAGTGATTTAAGTGGTATGGGTAAAGGACTGCTGAGACGAGGTCTCGGGTTCGATCCCAGGTATTACCATGGCACACACCAATGACTTTTCGATGCTTTTCGAAGTTATGTGTGTATTTATCGCAGGTTTATAAGTGCCCGGTTAATGGCAATAGGCTCGCCACCTATTACATTGGGACCTAAAACATAAACTGGCGAAACGTGGGTGCTAGCACCTCTGCCTACCCCTTCGGGGATATAGGCGTGAGTTTATGTTTATGTTATGTTAAACTATGAAACTATGTATTCTTTTTGATCTAAACAAAGTAGTATAGCCTAGCGGGTAACACGTGCTATGAAGAGGCAGAAAAAAGTAATTTATTGGTTCCACAATGGCATGTGTCACTCGTTGATTTTCACGCGTTAATTGCCTCGGATAGTGCCTGATCCGGTCAAGATCCGGTCACGACTGTGTACATTTGATTTTAATGGAAATACAACTTTAATTATTTAAAAAAGAAAACAATAAAATAACAAAATGAAAAGGATGGTGGAAATAATAGTTTATTAATAATACTGCTTATTTCTTAAAGTAATTTCTATAAATAAATATATGAGCCGGTAAATGTTCCCGAAGTCAGGGAGAGTGAACTGGGGGTAGCAGTGCTCCGGCTTAAAGCCCGGAAATGCACTGCCCCCGGACCCGACGGCATTCCAGGCCGAGCATGGGTCCTGGCTCTGGAGGAACTAGGGCCTCGACTTGTGGTGCTCTTTAGCGCATACCTCGAAAGGGGCCAGTTTCCAAAGGCTTGGAAGACGGGGAAACTGGTCCTTATCCGGAAGGCGGGGCGGCCGGCGGACCAGCCATCCGGTTACCGGCCGATCGTGTTGCTCGACGAGGTGTGCAAGCTCTTTGAGCGGATTATTGCAGAGCGCCTCGTCGAGCATCTCACGAACGTTGGGCCAGATCTGGCGGACAACCAGTTCGGTTTCCGCCGGGGGCGCTCCACCGTGGAAGCGATCATGCGCGTTAGGCGCCTGGCGGAGGAAGTAGTCTCGCGGGGTGGGGTGGTGGTGGCGGTGTCTCTCGACATCGCCAACGCCTTCAACACCCTACCCTGGAGCTGCGTTAGGGAGGCGCTCGCGTATCACAGAGTGCCTCCTTACCTCCGCCGCATTGTCGAGGCATACCTATCCGAGAGGGCCATAGTTTACCCGAGCTGGCTAGGGCCAGGGCGGCGAGAAGTGTCGTGCGGTGTTCCGCAGGGGTCGGTCCTAGGGCCACTCCTGTGGTGGGTGTCAGCATAACGTGTTATGCTGACGACACCCTCGTTATGGCGCGGAGAGCAACGCACCGCAGCGCGGCACTAAAGGCCACGGCAGGGGTTGCTCAAGTCGTGGGTCGAATACGGCGGCTGGGACTCGAGGTGGCTCTCCACAAATCCGAGGCTATGTGTTTCCACGGGCCTCGGAGGGGGCCACCTGCGGGAACCAGCATAACCGTAGGGGGCGTAAGCATCGGCATCGAGCCCACGATGAAGTACCTTGGGCTCGTACTCGATAGCCGATGGGACTTCGGACCTCATCTCCGAAGTCTGGTTCCGAAACTGAGGGGGGCTGCGGCCGCGCTATCGCGGCTGATGCCCAATGTTAAGGGACCCAACGCCCCCACTAGGAGACTGTACCTGGGGATCGTGCGAAACATGGCCCTGTACGGGGCCCCAGTATGGGCGGAGACTCTGGCGGCCCGCAACGAGGCTGTATTAAACAGCCCGTTAAAAGCGATGGCCGTCAGAGTCATCAGGGGGTATCGCACGATCTCCGTCGAGGCGGCATGTCTCCTAGCCGGGACCCCTCCATGGGACCTGGAAGCGAGAGCCCTTGCGCTGCTGTACCAGTGGCGCAAGGAGGCGCTGGAGCGGGGACATAGGCCGGAGCCCCGAGAAATCAGGGCTCAGCGGTCCCTGCTCCGCCAGGAACTCATGGAGACATGGAGGGTGCGACTTGAGCACCCAAGGTGGGGGGAATCCACCATTGCGGCGGTGAGACCGATCATGAAGGAGTGGTTGGAGAGGGAACATGGGGACCTCTCCTACCGGATGTGCCAGATGGTTACCGGACACGGGTGCTTCGGTAAGTATCTGTGGCGCATCCACCGGGAGACAACGCCGCAGTGCCAGCACTGCGAGGATCCTGGCGAAGACACGGCGCTCCACACGTTGGTGGAGTGCCCTGCGTGGGCGAGTCAACGCCGGGATCTCGTTGCGGTCCTGGGCGTGGACGTTCTCTCGTTGGAGACCATGGTGAGGGCCGTGGTCTCCGACGGGAGCAAGTGGCACGCCGCCGCCTCTTTCTGCGAGCAGGTAATGCGCGCGAAAGAGACGGCGGAGAGGGAGCGGGAGAGAACCCTGCCCCCCGAGTTTCGCAGTCTGCGGCGAGGACGCCGCAGACTCATCTACGCCCGGGACTACCGACCTCCATGATCGGGGCCTGAGGACGGCAGTTGGCCGACTCGCCGTCCTTACAGAAGCAGGCCGTGGCGGAGGCGTGTCGTGTGTGCCCTACACACGCCTGCCAACTCACCGAAGCGGGATAAAACCCGACCCCACCAGGCGAGGCCGCGGTGGCGGCCAAAGTCCGCCGGCAACCCTGGGGTTATCCTTTCGAGGGCTTACCCGGGGTGCCCGGCAACGGACACTTGGGGAGGACACCGTGCGGTTTTAGTCGCGACACGACATAACCACCCCCGCTGGCCGGCGGGGGGGGTATCCGAAGGGATTTCCGCACGTTAAAAAAAAAAAAAAAAGCCGGTAAATGTTATTCTGATATTTAAATTATCTAAGAAATCTAACGTAAGTATGAAAATTCAGAATGAAATGTCAACACGACGTGACAATGGCGAAACTTTCATGTACTTAATAATTCATACAAAAATATTAAAAACGGGTGTCGTAGGTAGTTTTGGACGCCGCTGTGGCGACACACGCCGTTGCGAATTATTTTCCCACTGTTTCACAGGTTCGAATACTCATGGACTCGAATGAAATAGTCGCGAAAGACGCTATTTCGAATAACATTTTCACTTTTTTTTTCCGAGGCTTTGGAGCTTGTTGCTAACTAGCTCGTCGTCGCCTATGAGTCTCCTGGCGCGTCGATCGATGGTGTCCAAAGTATCCAGCTGATAGCGGGCTGATCCATCCCATAGGTGTGAACAGTACTCCATACAAGATCGGACCTGTGCTTGATATAAAATAAGAAGCTGTCCAGGTGTGAAGTATCGTCTCACCTTAGAGAAGAAGCTTCATTGCAGCAACTTTAGCCTTGGATTCTATATGTCGACCGAAATTAAGAGCAGATGTTAGGTGAACGCCGAGGAGCTCAAGATGATCGGATATTGGTATGGATTCATTTCGGAGAGTCGGAGTCAGGGCGAAAGGACTCCTTTTCGCGGAAAAAAGACACGCCTGAGTTTTAGAGGTATTGAACCCAACGAGGTTGGAGTTACCCCAGTCAGACACTGACTGAAGTGTTAGGTTCATGCGCTCTATCATGGCCTCTCTCAGAGATAGCGTCTCAGCGCCTGTAGCTCGTGAACTGGATAGGTATCTTTCCACAACTGTGCTCACTGCCTCATATGCTCGAATATAGTCACGTTATCGAAATCCAACTTTCCGGACTAGTGGTTCCGGCACTCTGTTGGGGTCATAGTTCTAACCTAACCTAACCCAGAAGCACCGGAACCACTAGTCACTCTAATAGGCACTCTAATCGCAACAATCTTTTTCGAAACAGCGTCTTTCACGTCTATTTCATTCGAGTCCATGAGCTTTCGAACCTGTGAGGCAGTGAAAAAATAATTCGCAACAGCATGTGTCGCCAGAGCGGCGTTTGAAACTACATACGACTACAATTATTAAAAACGTGCCTGGCCACGAGATGCAAGCTATTTTATTTTTAGTGTTAATGCATCAAAATTACCTAAGACGCAGTCAACGCCGGGATTTCGTTGCGGTCCTGAGCGTGGACGTTCTCTCGTTGGAGACCATGGTGAGGGCCGTGGTCTCCGACGGGAGCAAGTGGCACGCCGCCGCCTCTTTCTGCGAGCAGGTAATGCGCGCGAAAGAGACGGCGGAGAGAAAGCGGGAGAGAATGCCTGCCCCTCGAGGTTCGCAGACTCATCTACGCCCGGGACTACCGACCTCCATGATCGGGGCCTGAGGACGGCAGTTGGCCGACTCGCCGTCCTTACAGAAGCAGGCCGTAGCGGAGGCGTATCGTGTGTGCCCTACACACGCTTGCCGACTCACCGAAGCGGGATAAAACCCGACCCCACTAGGCGAGGCCGCGGTGGCGGCCAAAGTCTGCCGGCAACCCTGGGGTTATCCTTTCGAGGGCTTACCCGGGGTGCCCGGCAACGGACACTTGGAGAGCACACCGTACGGTTTTAGTCGATACACGACATAACCACCCCCGCTGGCCGGTGGGGGCGATTATGTCCGATATCCGAAGGGATTTTCGAACGCAAAAAAAAACACCATTAGTATTTACCGCGATTATTTAGCAAAATGAACTCTATCACATGAAGATACGACACGTAATAGACCCGACAGTCTATTTCGTGTCGTTTCTTCATATGTTAGAGTTCATTACTACAACAGTAAGTTGCTTGAAGAAATTTGTGCTATAATTACAACTTTTTTGTGAATATCGCTGTTGTACTTAAACTATTTGAGTGTTTCTGGTTAGTGTTCGGGGTTAAGCGACAAGTGCGTGATTAAAACTGACTATCGTCGTCTCATAATCAAGTTTTACAAAACCAACAACGCAACACGAACGTAAACTATCGTGGTTGGGTCAACCCAAACGATTAATTGCTTAAGATAGCCATCTAACTGAAATTACCTTCGTAACCAAAATGTTCTTTGTACGTATTATGTAGTTTAGCTCACTTGTTAACCTTCGTGCCGAAATCCCCTCAGATACCCCGGTTATGTCGGACTTAAACCGACTAAAACCGCACGCTGTCTCGGGTCCGTAACTAAACTTCGAGAGTTATATGTTCGATGAATGGAAAGTCGACAGAACGTTTGATCGAATATTGCTATTTCGAATGAACCGTTTATCGCCAAACGCAACTTCGACTGAACGTTTTATCGAATATTTATTAATCGATGGATTGCTGTTTCGAATGAGATTTAGACATGAAATTTTATGAAAAGGAAGATAATAAACTGATTCCAGCGCTACATATAACTCTCGAAGTAAAATTACGGACCTTCTCTAGACATCGTAAGGTTGCCCATAAAGCATATCCCTTGTACCCGACTGACACTGGGCCATCTCCGGTTTCGAGATGGCCCCCTCGGGTTTGGGAACCACGGCGTCTCCGCCTTGCCCCGGTGTAGGGGAACCGACGATATACCTTGATTTGTTTTGCATTTTGGGCTCCTCGGTAGCTGTATAGTCTGTGACTGACTTCAAATCAGTACTGAGGTTGCAATTTTTTATTTATTAAGTAGCCATTGCCCACGTCTCCACCAATGTGGAAATGTGATACCATTACCGCAATACGGATACCGCAATACGGATATGGAAACCTATTCCAGTGATAAATAAATAAATAAATATTCTACGACATTCTACACAGCGCTTTCTAGACCCGAATTAAGCATAGTTTAACTAGCTTGTGTTATGGCTTCCAGAATGCGGATAAACATACTTATTTACTTTTTTTTTTGGCCATTACCTCTCGATCGTAGGGTCGACTCCTTAACCACTAAGCAACCGACGCTTTCATAGTGATTGCATGAAACCTTTCATTCCATAGTGATCGCATTAGATTACTTAATAATTGGAAATAGGTATGGGGTACCTCCATGAGCGCAGGCCTGGGGGTGGTCCTAGCAGAAGCAGGCCGGGACGGTGGGGCGACTAGCGCCCCTCCCCCAAACCGGGGCAAGACGGGGACACCGTGGTTCTCAAACCCGAGGGGGCCATCTCGAAACCGGAGATGGCCCAGGGTCAGTCGGGGTGCGAGGGATATGCTCTATGGGCAACCTTACACCCCGGCGTCAGCAGATCCGAGACGGCGTGCGGTTTTAGTCGGTTCAAGCCCGACATAACCGCCCCCGCTGGCCGGCGGGGGGGTATGCGAAGGGATTTCCGCACGATAAAAAAAAAAAAAAGGTATGGGGAAACTTATGTCGGGCTTTAACCAAATAAAACCGCACGCCGTCTCGGGTCTTCAGACGCCGGAGTGTAAGGTGGCCCTAAGGCATTTCCCTCGCACTCCGTCTGACCCAGGGCCATCTCCGGTTTACAGATGGCCCTCGCGGGTTTGGGAACCACGGTATCGCCTTCCTTCCCCCGAAACGGAGGGGGGGGAGGGCGCTTGTCGCCCTCGCCACGTACTACCTAAAGATTCAAACAGTGTCCCTATTCTGAAAGTTCAACATAGTACACATACACGTATGTAACAACTGTAAAAAAGTAATTTCTAGGTCTCGGATTGTATTCCCGTGTTGGACAAACCTTAATTGGATTTCTTTTTGTTTCAGGTAATTTGCAGTACTGTACCTGGGATTTGAAAGAACGAATATTACTTACTTAAATTGGTACCAAATTGTTTTTAGAAAAAAAAAGCATATTAGCCGTGCAATAAAAAATAAATCTATACTAGGTATTATAAAATTGTATATTAGTAAATATTTAAATGTCCTGTGACATTCTACACTGCTCCATTTTTAGATGGCCTCTATGGCGTAGGGGCATTCGACTAATACGACAGGGGGCGCGGGTTCGATTCCCGCTCAGTGCAAATATTTGTATGCATGATTATGTCTATATGCATTGGTCTGGGTGTTTCTATATATAAGGTGTCACAAAATTAGATCTCTGAATTTGGTGAGATGACTTGGTATCGACTAAATATGTATTTGAAACAAAAAAAAATATCGGGTAAAATAAAAAAAAGTATGTATATATAAAAATAATAAAAATGAAAAAATAAACACCACCAGCGACCAGCGTCACGTGACGTTAATAATACCCTAATCACTATAACATTTCCTATTTGACTCAGAAAAGTACTCGGAGAATATCCCAAATCAGAAAATCCAAAAAAAAAATACTTTTGCCGAAAAACTTTTACGCAAACAATGAGTAAGAAAAATATACAGACGAATTGAGAGAAGTTTGATGGGTATTTATTTTTTACTAACTTCACAATGGAAGACGTCCTTTTTAAATTGCTCAAAAAAATAAATACAAAACTTTTCCTAATCAATTATATACAACACTAGCTGATGCCATTGGCTCCGCCCGTGCGGAGGTTGGTCATAGCTTTTTTGGTCATATCTCCAGTTCCAGTTAAACAATTCCAATTGTCTGACCAAGACCTTCCTAATAGAAAAAAACCACATGCAAATCCATTCAGTAGTTTTTGCGTCCATCGTGAACAAACAGATATAAAAGCAAACAAACAAGCATGTTAAATTGAAATGAAACTATTTTTAACGGATTTAATGGATAAAACTATTTTTAACGGATTCTATCGCGGTTTATTTGATGTTATTTTTTGTCTCGTATTATTTTATGACGGGGAGTCTCCCCGTGACTATGGTTGCTGAAAAGCAACCGAAACGTCGGGTTCAATGTAAAATATAAAATAACATCAAATAAACCGCGATAGAATCCGTTAAAAATAGTTTTATTTCAATGTGTAACATTCGCGTAAACTTCCGACAATATCATGAAGAATTTTAAAGATTTATTTTTCTGTTTAGAAGCGTTCATTTAACATAACCCAAGTATTGTTTTTTTTTTAAATCTTCAATGTACAGACACAACTGGTTTTCAATCTTAAAATAGAATTAGCTGATTCCCTTGGCTCCGCCCGCGCGTTTATCGTTTTTTGGTCATATTTCCGGTTCTACTTAACCAATTGCAATCAAACATACCACAGATTTGAAATCTGACCAACACCTTTATTTTTGCGTCCATTGAGAATATTCAGACAAAACAAAAATTCAATTTCAATTCAGAGTCAAAGGACATTCAAAGAATTACTATTCTTTTAAGTTTAAAACCGTCAACTTTATTCAGCTATTGTTTATAACTTGAACTGGGCTATCAAATGCAAAAATAATCCTTAGATAGTTTCGAAGATAAGCACGTTCAAATAAACAAATAAACTAATCCTCTGACCTTTCCCCAAGCCGAACTTCGACATCGAAGTTCTGTAGTTAGACCAGATTGTCGGATTTTTTAAGGCTCCAGCTACCCGTAACGAATGTCTCAGATGGTCGTATGGCAACTGGGACCGAAGGCTTAATGTACTCTTCAAGGCACCAAGCATAAACTCTTCAGTTTTATAGAAATAAATGTCTCACTTGTACTTTTCCACTATTATATTTATTAAATTACACATGACCGGTTTCGCCTCACGGCATTATCAAAGGTTTGAAAATGTGAAACTCAGATGTAAGAATCTTACATCTGAGTTTCACTTTACTGGGTGACTGTAATGTATAAATAAATATAAAAAACCTTTGAAAATGCCTTGAGGCGTAACCGGTCAGGTGTAATTTATTAAATACTAGCTGACACGGCAGACTTCGTACTGCCTCAATCGATAACAAACTTCCATATTTATTCACCTTTTAAACCTTCTCTGGACCTCCACAAATAATTCAAGACCAAAATTAGCCAAATCGGTCCAGCCGTTCTCGAGTTTTAGCGAGACTAACGAACAGCAATTCATTTTTATATATAAAGAAGAAGAAGACTAGCTGACCCGGCAGACTTCGTACTGTCTCAATCGATAACAACTTCCATATTTATTCACCTTTTAAACCTTCTCTGGACCTCCACAAATAATTCAAGACCAAAATTAGCCAAATCGGTCCAGCCGTTCTCGAATTTTAGCGAGACTAACGAACAGCAATTCATTTTTATATATAAAGACTAGCTGACCCGGCAGACTTCGTACTGTCTCAATCGATAGCAACTTCCATATTTATTCACCTTTTAAACCTGCTCTGGACCTCCACAAATCATTCAAGACCAAAATTAGCCAAATCGGTCCAGGCGTTCTCGAGTTTTAGCGAGACTAACGAACAGCAATTCATTGTTATATATAAAAAGAGGAAGATAATAGTGGAAAGTACAAGTGAGACATTCATTGTGTAGCAAGTTCCACCAAGTGCTATCAATCAACAGTATTAATAGTCTTCAGTTTTATTATTAGTACTAGATGTTAGTGAGGTAGGACATGACGGTATTCCTGTCCAACTGAGCAGTCCGACTGGAGAAGTACCTCCGCCCTACAGAATACCGCGGCCATAATAACCTCGTGTTGTGTTCCCGGCGGTGAGTAGGGTAGCCAGAGCTCACTGAGAGTTTTTGTGCTGTCAGAGGGAAGAGTCTTCCTTCTGACAGCACAAAAACTAAAAAAGAAGGGAGAGGCGCGAGCAGCCTTTGGTCTTCCCGGAAGACTAAAGGCTATTCCTGCTTTGCAATTTCTTTTTTTTTAGGGTCGGCAGCGCCAGTGTGACGCCCCTGGTGTTGCACACGTCCATAGGCCACGGTGACCGCTTCCCATCAGGTGGGCCTTGAGCTTGTCTGCCACCTGAGTGGTATAAAAAAAAAAAAAAAAAAAAAAAAATGTCCGCGACTTCGTACGCGTTGAGTTCGGAATAGATCAAGCTATGTTTATTTCTGCAGTCTCGATACTAACACGTAAGTATTAAGTTATTTTATTTAACGGGCCGGATGAGGTGTTGTGGTGCACTCGTTTTACATTGACAATTCGTTCGAAATAGATAGAGAAATATGTAACATCGAAATCAATTCTACCCGATTCTTTAATATAATAGCGTGATGATATTAATTATGAAATACTTATGCGTCTCTAATCAACTATCTTTTATACGTGTGTAAGTCTGTGGAGGTTCGAGATTTTACATTTCACTACTCATTACCTTTAAGGTATAGCGTGATGAGTTCAAGTCCGGATTTTGAACATATCTGAGTTGTTCCTGAACTACAAGATTCCGTAAAGATCTACCTTGCAATAACATCTTTGAGTGATGCTCGGATGTCTATATACAAAAAAGACAAAAAATCTAAAAATCATATTTTCGGCATTTTTTTCGGATACCCCCCCGCCGGCCAGCGGGGGTGGTTATGTCGTGCATCGACTAAAACCGCACGGTGTCCTGCCCAAGTGTCCATGGCCGGGCACCCCGGGTAAGCCCTTGAAAGGATAACCCCAGGGTTACCGGCGGACCTTGGGCGCCAGCGCGGCCTCGCCTGGTGGGGTCGGGTTTTATCCCGCGTCGGTGAGTAGGCAGGCGTGTGTAGGACACACACGACACAACTCCGCCACGGCCTGCTTCTGTAAGGACGGCAAGTCGGCCAACTGCCGTCCTCAGGCCCCGATCATGGAGGTCGGTAGTCCCGGGCGTAGACGAGTCTGCGGCGTCCCCGCCGCAGACTGCGGAACTCGGGGGGCAGGGTTCTCTCCCGCTCCCTCTCCGCCATCTCTTTCATATTTTCGGCATCGGTATCGCTCCTAGAACATACATCAATTATTTTTTTGGAAAAATATTCAATGTACAGTTTCAACCGCGTTACGATTTAATTATATGATAGAAGATTGATAAGTTTTCCAACTAAAGAGCTATCGTTTCGTAGCTTTCGTAAACGTTTATGGTTGGTACTTACGCAAACGACTACATTTTATGAGTACTTACTTAAATTGGTCTACAAATTGTATCGGCACATGCAATTTGTAAACGCGA
Organism: Cybosia mesomella; assembly: GCA_946251805.1. Taxonomy (NCBI): domain Eukaryota; kingdom Metazoa; phylum Arthropoda; class Insecta; order Lepidoptera; family Erebidae; genus Cybosia; species Cybosia mesomella. The sequence continues at coordinate 28,637,966 of OX276402.1, read as the reverse complement.
ACATTGTAATTACTTGCCACTGAAAAAGCAAGGCCGTGAGTTTTTGTTGCCAGTATTTTTTTTCTTACAGGCTATATCTATTGCTCGCTAAACGACCTCCGTCCTCCATGAACGCAGGCCTGTGCCAATGTGCAAATGCCATGGGGGTGGCAGGTGAGGCCGCGTGTCACCCCACCAGAAGCAGGTCGGGACGGCGGCGGGGCGACTAGCGCCCCTCCTCCAAACCGGGGTAAGATGGGAACACCGTGGTTCCCAACCCGAGGGGGCCATCTCGAAACCAGAGATGGCCCAGGGACAGTCGGGGTACGAGGGATATGCTCTATGGGCAACCTTACACCCTTACATCTGTAGACGGGGATATCCGAAGGGATTTCTGCACGAATAAAAAAAAGGCTATATCTATTGCTATTACATTTTCGATTCGCAAAATCTGGTTATATATCGTACCAATATTATAGAAGTATATAAGAAGCTATTAAAAAACCGTTCCCGCAGGGGGAACGCACAGGTAGATTTCGTGAAGCAATTAATATTATTTTATATAGAGAACTACGGACTTTAAACAATATTTTTCTTTTTCTCGAAAACGGTAAATTTGAGCAAAAACGTTTCGGACATTTATTTTAGAGCAAAAAATAACCTATCGGTTAGAAATATTTTTTTGCCCCTCTATGACCTATGCTTTTTCTATGACCCACGCCGAGCGCATTTTTAACATGTTTCATTTTTTTTTCTCGAAAACGGTAACTTTTAGCGAAAAACTTTTTAGATATTTATTTTAGACTTAAAAATGGCCTATCGATTAAAAATGTTTCCGACTGCAAGAATGTTCACCGGTTAGAAGTTACGATTTTTTCCCCGAAAATTTTTGGTTTTTCCCCCCTCCACTTTTAGTTAAAGTTTTAATCTTATAGGTTTATAATTAAAAGTTGTTGGTATTCATGTATACTATGGGATAAAATTAGAACGGTTCGAATATCTTTCATGGAACATGAAATTTTGAGGAAAAACTGATTTCACAAAAAGTGAGGCCCTACCGTCCCCTTAGGCCGGATTCCACCCGTTCACGAACTTAAACTAAGTTTTTGCAAAAAAATACCGCAAATTTTGGGAAGTGGAACCATATATACATATATATATATATATAAACTTTTGACAAGTGGTCATTTCGGACTCAGGGGGTCATAACTAGACCTCCTATGAAGAATTCTTTTTAAATTCGACAGTAGTCAAGAAACCGATCGATTTCATCGAAATCTACCTAAAAACAATACAAATACTGGATTCTACTTAATACTTAAATAACATAACATAAAAATGTTGATTATCGCTCGCTTAGTTTAGCTTAGCTTATATGCGCGGTAGATGGCAATAGGCTCGCCCCCTATTACATTGGGACCTAAACATAACTGGACAATCGTGGGTTTCTAATACACCTCTGCCTACTCCTTCGGGGATACAGGCGTGAAGTTATGTTATGTTATGTTAAATACTAAATATAAATAAATTACATTATCATTCAAATTAATTTTAGACAAGATTAAACTATTAACATAATTATAATAATTCTAATTGCAGCAAATAATAATAAAAAAATAAACAATAATACGATAGAAGATAGTTGATACTCTCATACTTTTTAGGTTTTAAAAGGGTTGATGATGAGTTAGTGACTTTCCTGCGAAATATAATATTCACAGAACAACATAAACATATTCATTTTATTGGAAAGGTCCAGTTTCTCTAGCGCGGATTCTGCATGACGTTAACTTAGTTTTAACCACTTTTATCTTGACATATATCGTAAGGTTACGGAGAAAATGACAAAAACATGAGCTGGAGAATAATTGAAGAGTTCATTGCTATCTCGATGCGATGAAGGACTGACAGACACTACTTAAAATTTTCCTTTTCTTTGTAACGAATCCGTATTAGGAATGTAAGTCACATGACAGTTAAGTTTGTATAATAATGTATTAATTACTATATCGGTGCTACTGTAGTGTTCGGACTTCTTCGAACACTATAGGTAGTTGCCTTTTTTTTTTTTTTTTTTTTTTTTATCGTGCGGAAATCCCTTCGGATACCCCCCCGCCGGCCAGCGGGGGCGGTTATGTCGGGCTTGCACCGACTAAAACCGCACGCCGTCTCGGGTCTTCAGACGCCGGGGTGTAAGGTTACCCATAGAGCATATCCCTCGCACCCCGGCTGACCCTGGGCCATCTCACCACTAACAGCATCGCTCATCCTGTCTCCTCTGAAAGCAGAGGAGTACGGAGAGCGATGTGTTCCCGCCACGATGGGTATTGGCCGACGATCAATGCCAACCCTATGAAGGAGTGAAGGGGAAGCCATTGACCGCCGCCCAGGGTGTACCGGCCGCTCCGATTCCGTTCCCCCCGGACTGCAGCGGGATCGGAATCGGAGCGACACTCGAGGAGGTTACCCAACACACACCCCACTATAGGTAGTTGCCTGGCCATCATGCGTCAGCGATATTAAAATAAAATATATAAACCAATTTAAATTGAGAGCATAGACAAAAAACAATGGTTGGCGGACAGATCCTGTCAGTTGGTGATGGAGGATCCGTCCTTGACCCGGAAGGAAAAAAAATAAAAAGTGTATTAGGCTCAATCACTGAGCAGATGTCGCGACCCTCTTGTTCGTATCAGTAAATTTAAAGAACCTCGCGTAAATCCCATTAAAACACGTTCAGTAGAAATATAATTAGGAATAAATATATTAATCATATAAAATCCTCGTCTTATAATTTAAATATCACAAGTTATCGACAAGAAGCTGTGAAGTCAAACCCCAGACTCCATACTACAAAGGTTCTGGGTGCGATTAGATTGGAAATGCCTTTTGGGTCACCTTACACACCCGCGTCTGAAGATCTGAGACGGCATGCGGTGTTAGTCGGTTCGAGCCCGAAGTATTCTCCCCTGCTGGCCGGCGATGGAGTATATGAAGGGATATCCGCAAGAAGAAAAAAGCGTCCGATTAGATTCATACTGAGCAAAGTGTTATTGGATTTTGCTAAGATTCAGAGCAATATAAGCAGAACACTGAGTATCGTGTGATTTGTGAGGCTTACCTCCTTAAAAAAAACCTTTTTTAACCTCCCCATATACACTAGCGACACTTTTTATATTGTATACATTCGTACACTAAGCTAACCACGTACTTATTTGCCACCTTAATAGTACAAAGAAGCGTCTCATATCATTTATCACATATGCGACATTTTACATAGGTACTGAGGTGAAATTTTATCAAAAATATCATAAATATTCTGACATAGAAATGACAGACGTGACATAGGGTGGTATTAACCGGTATCAATCTCAACATGTCGAGGTGTTTTACCTTGAGCGTGTGTTGTTTTAGGATGACGGGATAACGAAGAGAATTGGATGCGAGAAACAATGTTGAAATGTATGTTTTTTAGGTTTCCGTGGGCATTTGCCTGGTGTGTTTTGAACGAAGGCTTTCAAGAGGAAAACAAAGCGTTACATCTATGCAAAAAACATTTAATTGAATGTTGGTTAGGAAGATACTTATAAAAACAGTTTTCAAAATTTTAGTGTGTCTCTGTCCGGGGTGCGACTGGTTGGATCACCTCCAAGTTTGGTGCACCCTGAGCAACGTGGGCGATGACGTATCATTGATTGCTCCTCTGGAGTAGCTGGCGTCAACGTCAACGGCTAAGAGTCTGACCAACCGGCCCTTTTCAGGGCCAGCTGACCCCATTACACGAGGGGATCAGGGTATGGCGGGACTGCCCGCGGGGGGGGGAGGGTCGCTCCAGGTACCCCTCTGCTCTTATCAGAGGGGACACTGCGAATGGCCCAGGGTCAGTCGGAGTGCGAGGGATATGCTCTATGGGTAACCTTACACCCCGGCGTCTGTAGATCCGAGACGGCGTGCGGTTTTAGTCGGTTCAAGCCCGACCTAACCGCCCCCGCTGCGCGGCGGGGGGGTATCCGAAGGAATTTCCGCACAAAAAAAAAAAGTGTGTCTCTGTCCGTTTTTTCCGGCCAATCTCTGAAGTAGCTATATAATGTTATAAAACGCAATTAAGTCTACTTTGGTAGGTACTTTAATTTTAGAAAAAATATAAGGGGTCTGCACAAAAAATTTAAACACAGATCTTGCTGACGACCTCTGTGGCGTGGCGGTAGTGCGCTCGACTGCTAAGCCAGAGGTCGCGGGTTCGATTCCCGCTCAGTGCAAATACGTATATTTGCATTGGTCTGGGTGTTTCTATGTATAATATGTATTTGTTTACAAAAAAAAAGTATTTAAGTATGTTTATCCGCATTCTTGAACCCATACGACAAGCTCTGCTTAGTTTGGGTCTAGATGGCCTTGTGAACTTTGTCCTACAATATTTATTAAAAGAAAAAAAAAAAAAAGATCTGGGTCCACGCGGACAAAGTCGCGAGCACAGGTGATGATATTGTCGGAAGTCTACGCGAATGTCACACATTGAAATAAAACTGTTTTTAACGGGTTCTAACGCGATTTATTTGATGGTATTTTTATTTTCGATAGGTTCGATCCCAGGTTTTACCATGGCACACACCAATGACTTTTCGATGCTTTTCGAAGTTATGTGTGTATTTATCGCAGGTTTATAAGTGCCCGGTTAATGGCAATAGGCTCGCCACCTATTACATTGGGACCTAAACATAAAACTGGCGAAATGTGGGTGCTAGCACCTCTGCCTACCCCTTCGGGGATATAGGCGTGAGTTTATGTTATGTATGTTATTTTTATATTTTACATTGATCCTGACGTTTCAATTGCTTTTCACGGGGAGACATAGAAAAGCAACCGAAACGTCGGAATCAATGTAAAATCTAAAATAACATCAAATAAATCGTGATAGAATCCGTTAAAAATAGTTTTAAACATATTAAGATGTTTGCAACAAAATAGCCCTTGAAATATATCCTATCCCTACAAATACGAAATAAATATCAGAGCGCTTTCTAGACCCAAAGTAAGCATAGTCTAACTAGCTTGTGTTATGGATTCCAGAATGCGGATAAACATACTTATATACTTTTTTTGTAAATACATATATATTATACATAGAAACAACACCCAGACCAACGCAAATAGACATAATCATGCATACAAATATTTGCACTGAGCGGGAATCGAACCCGCGCCCCCTGTCGTACCAGTCGAATGCACTACCGCCTCAGAGGCCGTTAAACGCCCTATTGTTATCTATCAAATTTTAGTACTAGTCTTGCTAATTAGTTTCAGTTTATGTGTGATTGAATAAATAAGACAAAAACTTGAAGTTTTCATGTCAGTAGAATATTTGGCTACTGATGATAGCAGATTTCGTATAAGGCGACTGGAAGACGGGCGAAGGAGAGATAAGTTTTTATCCATCTGACAATAAACAGACAAACAATAGAAAATAGCCCACTTGACAGCAGTAATTACTAGAAATTCAGTGCAGGGTGCGACTGAAATAAATTGAGCTGAGCGAGCAGGACTCTTACTTGAAAATAAGACATCTTACTACGGTCACGCGCTTAGCTAATGCCACGCGCTCGTGAAACAGTTTTTCGGTGATTATTCCTCAATAGTACATCGGACATGAACCATCTCGCTTCAAAACACTTCTCAGTGTTCACACTATCACCGTAGTAAATTTGGTCAAGATCGCGAGAGTGGTTACGGAGGAGTTCAGCCACCAACAAACGGCTATGCCGCGTATAAGAGCTTCGCTCGCTTCGCTTGTTTTGCTCGCTCAGCTCAATTATATATTAATTTAATATTAATTAGTACCTAATAACAGCCGCTATACATTGTAAACGAAAAAAAAAACCTTTTCCTTTTCGTATTCAGTCCGTCAATGGACTGCACCCCGTTGTTTAGTAAGAAGCTAGGATGAAGTACGGAAGATACGGGCCACTAATCCAGATGCTGATGATCAGCATCTGGATACATTTTTGTTTTTTTCGTGCCGAAATTCCCTCGGATATCCCCCCACCACCCAGCGGGGGAGGTTATGTCGGGCTTGAACAGACTAAAACCGCAAGCCGTCTCGGGTCTTCATATGCCGGGGTGTAAGGTTGCCCTTTAGGCATTTCTCTCGCACCCCGACGTCAGTTAGAGGCACTTACTGTGTACCGTGCACAAATAAAGCCATACGAAAGAGCATCGGTTAATTAGTTTTGATTACTGAATGTGTTATATCAAAATAAATTGGAAGCATACCAAAAACCTCTACATGAGACATCCTTACTACAGAACTGCTTGATAGATAATTAGCAACTGTATTTACTACATAAGACTGAGTTTTCACTATTGAAAACCTTTAAACACTAAACTGGTTTCTTACGTTTTACTAACGATATTATTTGAGTAAAACACGATAAAGCAGTTCAGTTTTATGTGAACTCAGTTCATTGGTGAAATACGCATCTTCAAGTCATCCTCTTTCCATATACGAGCAAAAGCTAATAAACCATTTTCATATCTCCTGTTCGGAAAGTTAAATTTTCATGGGCAGATAGCCGGGTGGAAAGTAGCTTATTTCATCCCTAGGGTGGAAAGTATTTATTTTAATTTTACGTTTACCCATGGAGTCCATTAAATTAAGTTACGTCATAATGCCTTGATATCATGACGCTTTTTTACATGGCCGCCTTCGGGGTGCGAGGGATATGCTCTATGGGCAACCTTACACCCCGGCGTCTGTAGACCCGAAACGGCGTGCGGTTTTAGTCGGTTCAAGCCCGACATAACCGCCCCCGCTGGCACGCGGGGGGGTATCCGAAGGGATTTCCGCACGAAAAAAATAAAAAAAAAAAAAGATACACATCTCGTGACCACAATGTAACCAATAGATTCGATTTTCAAAACTTTTCTAATGTTGGCAGTACATCCGTGAATTATAACTTTTTCAAATTGTTCTAATTTTACACTAAATTTTAACTGATTGTCACTATACCTGTTTCATTAAATGTGTGTGTAGTATCTTAATTGCCAGAAATATCTCAGGTGAAATGGGTGACTTTCAACCCTTGTCTAACAACCTACTATTTACGACAGCAAAAATATTGTGAACATTAATATCATTCTATTTTACGTGAACAAATACATTTTAACCCGTCACCTTCATTAAAGAAGGTATAAATGTAATGGAATAAATGCTTCATTGTTAATAAACGTTCATGTGACAAAAGAATTACCTAGAAATGAACAATGACAACTTTGTATATTCATTTTAGACGCACAATTTTCAAATGTTCTCAACTGTTTACCGAGAGAATATTGCTTCAAGCTGGGCTTTGTACATTCTCCCGTAATGTAATTATAATAATTGTAATATTTATGCTTTGAACATTGTCAAGAGAAGACGTTAATCTCGAAAATTTATGCGAAGATTACACGTTGAAATAATAATAATAAAGAAGTATTCTACGACATTCTACAAAGCGCTTTCCAGACCCAAACTAAGTAGTTTAACTAGCTTATGTTTTTGGTTCCAGAATGCGGATAAACATACTTATATACTTTTTTTGTAAATACATATTTATTATTCATAGAAACACCCAGACCAATGCAAATAGACATATTTATCTATAAAAATATTTGCACTGAGCGGTAACCGAACCCGCGCCCCCTGTCGTAGCAGTCGATTCTATCGCTACGTTCGGTGGTTTTACCAAGATTTAATTACTCAAATAATTTGTTAACCACAAGTGAAGCCAATATAAGCTTGTTATAAATCACACAATTCACAACCTCATTTCTAAACACCATTAGTGTAATCAACAGTTTCGCACGCCTTCATTCCGGGATAATTAAAGAGAATGCCTTAATACTCCCCCGAACTATATTTAGGTATATCACAATATACGAATAGTCACATTGTAGGTCAGGAGCCCATGTACGATAGACCTACATCATAGAATGTAGACTATACTGCTTCCGGGCTGTTGGGCCGTGGTCCATATGAAACTTGTCCACTGAATATGTCGACCGCAGTGAACGACGAAACGTTTGGAACATAAGTTTCACATGGACAACAGCCAAATAGCCCGGAAGCAGTATATTCTACATGCAACGCCGGCCGTGAAAGCCTAAAGATCTACATCATAGTAATCAGAATGTTTTGTATCTAAGTACGCAGGTAGGCAGATTCCTGCAGTAGAGGCAAGGGTCTATGGAGCAGTACGCCTGCTTATTGGCGGACGAAACTCGGGCCCAGGCTTCCCTTTCGGGATTGGGCGGTCAGATGCTTTACTTTTAGGTATTTACGGAAGCAGTCGCTCCCAGAAAAGCAAATAATGAATCATATAAGAGGAGTAGGCAAGTGGATCTCGGGCTCCAAAGTGCAAACCTTGAATTTAATCGGGACTGGCGTTCGGATGATGATGATTATGACACTGTAGTATGTAAGATTCTTGGATTACGGTTACTTTGGTATTCTTCAGCGATGTCTTAATTTTGAAACCTTCTAAACTGCCTTACTGGTTAAGAGGCATCTTCAAATAATTGCCCTGTACTTTACAAAATTCGAGTTTAATACTATTAAGATAGTAGAATTTGATTGGTTGATTGATTTGTGGTAGAGTCAAGCAACAGTCATTTTGGCCGTTGCATGAATAGGGCCGACTCGACCGGGGAAGCACCACCCTCTCACAGAATATCGACGCCAAGTAACAGTATTTGAACTGTTGCGTCCCGTTTGGTGACTGATAGTGCCGGAGCCCAAACTCCTTTCCCATTCCCTCCCAAACTCCTTTCCCATCCCCTTTCCTTTACAGGGTCGGCAGCGCGAGTATGATGCCACTGGTGTTGCACACGTCCATAGGCCGCGGTAACCGCTTCCCATCAGGTGGGCCGTGTGCTTGTCTGCCACCTTAGTGGTATAAAAAAAAAATTTTTTTAGACGTTTAAGGTATCTAGGTGTTTTCACTATAATCACAAAGTGTTTGGCAATGGATGACGTAATTGAAGTGAAAAATTCTTTAGACGCGTTGAGCAGATACCATATGAGCACTCTTTGGGTGAATTTTTTTTACGAAACTCGCGTTTTTTTTAAATCTCACCATTCGTCACCGGAACGCCAAGACGCTCTCCATATTCATTTTTTCATAACAACGCCATCTTTGTTGTAGCTGGATGGATGGATGGATGAATGGATTGAAGAATGGAGCGCGGGAAGGCAGGAGGGAGGGATGGGTGATGACTATAAAAAAATACACACGTAATTGTTCAATTTTTCACTTCTACCGGCACTCCCAGAGTACCACTGCCTTTTATTAATGTCCCGTACGACGTTTTCAGCCAGCTATTTGATTCACATTTGCCACCTGATACCACATGGTACTCATTCAAGATGTATACTGTGACGTCTGACGGTCTGACTTCACAGCTTTTTGTCGTCAACTAGTGATAATTAAATTATAACACAAGTATTTTTATATTCACTATTATTTATAAACACATATAACTGTAATCAACGTATTTTAGGGGACTTTACGAGAGATTATTTAGTTTTACCCAACGAACTATAGAGGGACGCGGATTCTGCCCTGTGATTGAGCCTTTTTTTTTTTTTTTTTTTTCGTGCGGAAATCCCTTCGGATACCCCCCCGCGTGCCAGCGGGGGCGGTTATGTCGGGCTTGAACCGACTAAAACCGCACGCCGTCTCGGGTCTACAGACGCCGGGGTGTAAGGTTGCCCATAGAGCATATCCCTCGCACCCCGACTGACCCTGGGCCATCTCCGGTTTCGAGATGGCCCCCTCGGGTTTGGGAACCACGGTGTCCCCGTCTTGCCCCGGTTTGGGGGAGGGGCGCTAGTCGCCCCACCGTCCCGGCCTGCTTCTGCTGGGGTGACAGGTGGCCTCACCCGCCACCCCCAGGCCTGCGCTCATGGAGGACGGAGGTCGTTAAGCGACCTCCGGCGCCTGAGTTGCCTGCGACGCGCGGCGAGCAAGTTGCGGGCTCGGCGGACCGGGAGAGTTCTAAGTCTCTCCCGGGCGCGCTCCGCCACCTCCTTCGCGAGCATTACATGCTCGCAGAAGGAGGCGGCGGCGGCCCACGCGCTCGCGCTCCGCACCATTGCCGCAATCATGCTGCCGAGCGAGAGGACTCCCACCCCGATGGCTGCCACGAGGTCACGCCTCGGCGCCTCCCACGCCGGGCAGTCCGCCAGCGTGTGCAGCCCTGAGTCCTCGCTCGCGTCGCAGTGATGACACTCAGGCGTTGGCTCCTTCCTGATCCGATGCAGGTGGTCCCCGAAGCACCCCTTCCCTGAGATCACCTGCGTCAGTCGGTAGGAGAGGCTTCCGTGTCGCCTCTCCAGCCAATCCTCCATGATGGGCCTTACCGCCGCTATTGCGGCGTGCCCTGCGCTTGGTTGCCCAAGTCGTTCCTTCCACTCCACCACGATGGCCTGGCGGAGCTGGGACTGCACGGCCTCGATTTCTCGAGGCTCGGGGTTCCATCCCTGCTCCCGCGCCTCCTTTCGCCACTGGTACAGTTGCGAAAGGGCTCTCGCTTCCAGGTCCCATGGCGGAGTTCCGGCAAGGAGACTCGCCGCCTCGAAGGAGATCGTGCGGTACCCTCGGATGACCCTGATGGCCAGAATTCGCTGCGGAGCGCGCAGCATACGCACAGTTCTGGTCCTCAGGGCCTCCGCCCATATTGGGCACCCATACAGGGCCATGGACCGCACGATCCCCGCGTAGAGTCTCCTGCAGGAGTCATCGGGCCCCCTCATGTTGGGCAACAGCCGAGCCAGAGCAAGAGCTGTGCCCTTCAATTTGGGGGCCAGACTTCGGATGTGCTCTCCGAAGTCCCATCGGCCGTCGAGCACGAGCCCCAAATATTTCATTTGGGGCTTGATGCCGATGCGATTTCCTCCCACGATGAGACTGGATCCCTCAGGTGGCTTGCTCCGAGGCCCATGGAAGAACAGGGCCTCGGTTTTATGCAGGGCCACCTCGAGACCCAGCCGCCGGATCCGCCTAACGACTTGGGCAACCGCGGTCGTGGCCTTTCGGGTCGCTTCGCGGTACGTCGCCCCGCACGCCGTCACGAGCGTGTCGTCCGCGTAGCACGTGACGGCGGCACCGCCTACGAGCTCACCGCGAAGCACCCAGTCGCCCTGTGATTGAGCCTAAGATTCACTTCAACTCCAGTATATTTTCTTCATACGGCGGGTCGAAGCCGGAGCCCCTCGTCACCCACTGTCTCGAACTGTCCGCCGAGCATTGGTTTTTCTCAATTGTCTATATTTTAAATATTTATACAATTTTATTTTCATCTCTCCAGTTCGGAAAGTTTAATTTTCATGGGTAGACCGCCGGGTGGAAAGTAGCTTATTTCATCCCTAGGGTGGTTTTTTTTTTTTTTTTTTTTTTTAATTTTAGGGTTTGCCATGGAGTCCATGATAATTAAGTTACGTCATAATGCCTTGATATCATGACGCTTTTTTTTACATGGCCGCCTAGATACTCGATTACAATGTAACCAATAGATTCGATTTTCAAAACTTTTCTAATGTTGGCAGTATGTACGTGAATTATAACTTTTATTTCAGAATTAAAAAAAAACAATTTAAGTTTGCTAAATAATTAGCGGAAAACGATATTCAATATAAATAAATACCTTGTGTTAATTGTGGTTAAAAATGGTTTCGGAAAGTTATTCCAGTGACATGGATAGATATTAATTTAACCCCGATGAAATTAAAGAACAGGTAAAAGCTGTTGTTAATAATCTTTTACCAATTTTACTTTAAATTTCAACTGATTATCAATATACCTGTTTCATTAAATGTGTGTATAGTATTTTAATTTCCTCACATAGTCGAAATGAAAAGTAGAATGTTTACCTCGGGTGAATGTCACCATTTCACCCTCGATCTATTGGCGCTCTCACTTCGTTCGAGCGCCAGAAATATCTCGGGTGAAATGGCTGACTTTCAACCCATGTGTAACAATCTACTATTTAATACCGCTGCCGCATGATGGCCAGGCAACTAACTATAGTGTTCGAAGGAGTCCGAATACTACAATACATACTACCAAATTATTATTCTAACATAATATGATGTACCTACTTACGCCTAAAAATTTAGCTTTTATACTCACGTAGGTCTAGCGTTCACGGGCTCCTAGACTATTAGGTATATCGCAACATACGTATAGACACATTAGCAAGGTTTGGTTGTCTGACACGTCGCTCGATGACGGGTATATGTCAAGGATTATAATTTGACGGTTTGATGTTTTGAAGTCAAACCCTAAATGGAAAACGTTTTGTCATATTGTGGATGCTGTTAGCGGTTCTCGAAGTTTTTAGTCAACTTATTAGCAGGACTATGTGTACACAGTTATTGTATTGTATGTATTACGAGTTTGTGTTCTCATGATAATGGACTTTTGTCAATATTACTATAACATAGTGGCTAAGGCGTTGGAATTACAATCTATTGGTAGCGGGTTCGAACCCCGATTAGGTAGTATACTACTGAAGAGAACTAACACTTTTTCTTTTTTTTACGTGTGGAAATCCCCACGGGCTTCACCCCACTGGTGCCAGCGATGAGGTGGGTATGTCGGAATCCGACCGACTAAAACCACACGGTGTCCTTACCAAGCGTCCATTGCTGGGAATCCCGGGTACGCCCTCGAAAGGATAACCCCAGGGTTCCCGGCAGAGAACTAACTCTTAATATAAGTGATTTAACTTGGATGGAAAATTGCACGGGGTTACTAGTAATTTCAGTTACTAGTACTGTTAAAAAAGGACTAATTTTTGGTCGTTGGTCTCTCAGCATACAGTTTTGTTTACTTTGCGTAGAATTCTGGGTGCCTCCATTCCTGAATCCGACAGTAAGGAGGCTAGAAAATGTTCAGTGAACATTAATTGGCTTGTTGTCTATTAGGCAAAAGTGAAACTGGCGAAATGTGATGTAATAGTAACACCTCTGCCTACCCTTTCCGTAATACACAGACGTGAGCCTGTATATATTAGTAACGTGACTTACAAGAATTAGTCTCGAAAACATTCCGAAGCAGAATTACCGGTATGTGTAATAAAAAAGAATAAAATGATGATATTGAATGAAGGTATACTGAGGTGGTACTAGTACAAATGAACATTGAACGAATTATAATATTTTAAAATTAGATAAATGGCTGCAGAGTGAATGATGGTCAGTGTTGCCAATTACAAAATGGAATTAATATAATATAAAGATGGTCTTAAAAATACAAAATATATATATGTAACACTGTATATCTTTGATTATAACTTACTTCATTTAAAATGTTGTCATGGAATAGTTATATTATAAGTTCAACTGTTTTGTGTGCTGCAGTAAGCAAAACAAAAAAAAAAACTCGTCGTGTCGTTACGTAGTACAGTCAGCGACTGTATTAGCTGAAAAAATATCATAACATCGAAATAAGTAATAAAACTAGGTCTGCAAGGCGAATCGCTGCTTGCAATGTTGAGCTGAGTGAGACATCGTGATTTGAATTATTAAGAGCGATTTAGTTTTGGACGACTGTTTTGGCGCCAAAACTTGTCCAATAGATTTGACCGCTATTGCGGAATCAGATTTTGAAAATTTTGAACAGTGACCATTCCTCCGCGGCAAGTCCGATTTTGAAAATTCTTTTTGAAAGTCACAACTCTGGACATGCTTTCTGAGCGTGTAAAGTTTGGTCACAGTGTCTCGAGCGGTTATTATGTAATTCCATCTGGAATTTTTTAACGGTGATCATTCCTCTGTGGTAGCATTAAGTTTTTCAAAATATATCCATAAACCTTCCTCTGATTGACCTCTTTAATCATGCCAAATTTGGTTCTGATTGGATTAGTAGTTTAAGAGGAGACCTGTGACAAAGAAAATCCTGAAGTCTGGTATGAGGAGTTTTCGCTCGACTTCGTCTCACTCAGCTCTATAATATAGTTGGTGTATAAGCATATAAGAAGTAAGTATTAATACTTCATAACATAGAAGATTGAAACTCAGTGATGCAAGTCTTGCAACGATACCAAGAACAAAGCCATTTAATCTGATGATATTAAAAGCGAAGCTGTTTCTTGGAACAATATCTACACGTATATCACTGGACAGGATACACTATGTGTCAGGATCTGAGTCATTTGATCCTTACCTTACAGTGCAGCCCGATACGCATCATGTGCTTTAACGTAATGTATATTACTATGTGACTGGGCGTGAACGATCAAAGAGGAGAGAGAAAATTAATCAAATTCCTGGAAATCTAGTTCTAATTGCTCCACTTCAATGAAAATAGTTATAGTGGCAAGCAAGTAATGTATAAGGAATGCAGAGCGCCGTGGAGCCAAACAATGCTTTGTATAGTGAGTGAAAGAGACTACATAATTATTCTAAGGCATTCGTTGGGATTGGAAGTTTTATGCACAGAAATACACAAGTATTTTTGAATGTATAATTATATATATATATTATTATATTCTAATAAAGCACACGCAACGTGTTTACACGGTGAAATTTTTTCGTAAAAGGTGCCTTTTTTTTTTATTTTTTATCGTGCGGAAATCCCTTCGGATACCCCCCCGCCGGCCAGCGGGGGCGGTTATGTCGGGCTTGCACCGACTAAAACCGCACGCCGTCTCGGGTCTTCAGACGCCGGGGTGTAAGGTTACCCATAGAGCATATCCCTCGCACCCCGGCTGACCCTGGGCCATCTCACCACTAACAGCATCGCTCATCCTGTCTCCTCTGAAAGCAGAGGAGTACGGAGAGCGATGTGTTCCCGCCACGTTGGGTATTGGCCGACGATCAATGCCAACCCTATGAAGGGGGTGAAGGGGAAGCCATTGACCGCCGCCCAGGGTGTACCGGCCGCTCCGATTCCGTACCCCCCGGACTGCAGCGGGATCGGAATCGGAGCGACACTCGAGGAGGTTACCCAACACACACCCCCGTAAAAGGTGCCTATTGTTGGTAAGACAGCTTAAATTTGTAATTTTGGTAGTATAGATTTAGATCGGAAAAAGAGAACATCTAGGACGGGACTTGAACCCGCGACCAGTCCCTTACAGGGGGAATGCTCTGTTCAACTGTGAGCTACCTAAACACGTCTCAGATTTTCAAAATTCTCCGATATATTATATACAGAGCCGCGGTAGCCTAGTGGTATGGGTAATGGACTGCTGAGACGAGGTCTCGGGTTCGATCCCAGGTTTTACCATGGCACACACCAATGACTTTTCGATGCTTTTCGAAGTTATGTGTGTATTTATCGCAGGTTTATAAGTGCCCGGTCAATGGCAATAGGCATTACATTGGGACCTAAACATAAACTGGCGAAATGTGGGTGCTAGCACCTCTGCCTACCCCTTCGGGGATATAGGCGTGAGTTTATTTTATGTTATGTTATGTTATTATATATATCTCGGGGCGACGTTGGAGTCATCTACCGTAAATCTTTTGAACTTTCAGATCTAAATCTATAGGGAAAGATAGCATACTAATTGTTTAAAATGTTATTAAATTAATTTGCTACTATAGTTTTAACATTAAGAACTTTATCTACACCCATGCTTTAAATCATCTATAAAAGATTCTGAAACAGTTAGCTTATTGCCAACATTAATACATCCAATGTCATAATAACCATAATATCATCCGAACGGGTGTTATAATGTTGTATGAAATTTCATAATAACACTCCTTTCGCTTTTTCAATCTCTTCCGCGCAAAGGGTTACTCATCAGACAGCCAAATTCTTACCGCTCGATGCGTGGAATCTGTATGAGTTTCAAAAAAAGAACTGTCATTCACGCGCGTTGCATTGCACTACCACAGCGGCGGCGCGCCGTAAAAAAAAAATTAAAGCTTATTCGTTCGAATTCGAATTCCCGCTATTTTTCTCCGCTATTATTTTTGCAAATTGTTTTGTTTACTTACGAAAATGAGCGATTCAAGTTTTGATAACAAACCTCCAGACATTTCGAATGCAGCAAAGGACATTTATAACAAATTACTACCGGAAAAATCTAGAAAACAGTATGAAAAGGCGTACCAAGATTTCATGAATTGGAAAATATCAAAGGGCAGTACATCATTCTCTGAAGATGTATTATTAGTTTATCATGGGTGTAGATAAAGTCTTGTATGCAACTGTATAATTAGGTATTAAAACACTCATGTGATACTACAGCTTCGCTTCGTGTGATAAACCCACATTCATGTTTTAATACCCCTCATTATACCACAGTTGCATAAATAACTATTTACTTTCTATAAAAATATGTTGTTTTTGATTATATCATTACATTTAGTTAATTTAATAAACCATGTTTTCAAGCATATCTTCTGTACAAAATAGTCTGAATGTGCCACATCTGCCCTACTTCCCGCAACGCGATGGCTCAATTTCTTTTTATTAGCTCGTTACTACACGCATTTTAGTAATCTCTTCAGATCATAACTTCTAGAGACATTTTTATGGTACCTTTTATAATATAATAAAAACAAAACACGAAATAACTTCACCATTTCTTCGGGATTACGGAAATGCTTACCAATATATATTTATTTCAATATTAAGATTGTTTGTAAATTCGTTAATTTTCAGTCAATTTTAGTCGCTGACTATACTACGGAACCACACGGCCAGTTTATCTAATTTTGAAATATAAAGTAAACCAGCCACAAATACATAATATACTTTAAAAATATGGTAAAACTGTGTAAAACTCATCAGTCTAAAAATAAAATTTTGGTCCTGTATTGTGTGTAAATATATTAAATCTGGCCTCTATTAATTTAATTTAGACTAATGAAATATACATTTGACCGAGTTTTCTAAAAAGGAAACTTCTGTATTAATGAAAGAACGTTAACTAAAACATAAACATTACATTATAAAGTACAAAAGTACAAGTTAAGTTAGGTAACTTAACTTCACAATCGCTGGTTTAATTAAGTGGTTCTGACTTAGTTATAACTTGGGTAAGTTGAGTTATTGACCTCTTAAGGCGGCTTCCGCTTGCCACACCTGCTAGTAACAAGATGGGTCGGCAAGGCAAACATGAATGTAAATAAGGGTACTTAATACCTTTCAGCCGGCTTACCATGAAACATCTGAAGTGGAGGGCCGAAGTTTAGTAGTCTAAGAAGTCGGTAACTAAGTAATTAAGGAGTCGACACAACGATCAACGGTCCAGGTTCGAATCCTTGCCATTAAACTACCTTAGTCTTAGCTGGAGGGGTTAGGCGGTATATTATTTAATTTCGGTTACTAATATTCTATAAAAATCGGTTCAATGGAACGCAGTTAACCTCAAATCGGATCGGAAGACGGCACATGACTCTTCAGTTCGGCTGAAACCCTAAGGTAAGAAAACCGAAGTAACGTCATATTCGCCCAAAGTTTCAGATGTTTCATTTTTCTACATACATATACTCACGCCTTTTTCCCTCCGGGGTAGGCAGAGACAACAGCCCACCATCTGCTTCTGTCCTTACATACTTCACGAGCTTCCTTCACTGTCATTAAACCTTTCATTTAAGCCCGCCGGTTTGGAGTGCTTTTGACCTGCCCTTTTTCTAATGCTGTTTGTTTAATGGTACGGTGCCGTAGGTTAATGAGTAATCTCGTCAACTGTTTTCCCGTCAAATTTTGATGTTCTTCACAGGGTCCACTCACTTCTTTGGCTTATATGGCTTTTATGGAACCCGATAGAACCCGAGATGAAAGCCTGCGCCAGGGTCAGATCCGTCAATCAGCAGGTGTACCAGCTTGCAGGTGGGTGTTTGGCGGGGGGGGGGGGATTATAAATCTATTAAATCAAATAAGAGTAAATTAGCAATTACACCTCTGCCTACCTCTTCGAGGATACAGGCGTGAAGTTATGTTATGTTTATGAAAGAATTAGTTAATATATAACATAAATATGTCAAATTTAAATTATTACTTAAGTAATATTCTTTTATACCTCAAATAGTACCCTTTTTAGGGTTTCGTTGCCAAATGGCAAAAAACGGAACCCTTATAGATTCGTCATGTCTGTCTGTCTGTCCGTCCGTATGTCACAGCCACTTTTTTCCGAAACTATAAAAAGTATGAGGTTGAAACTTGGTAAGTAGAAGTATTCTATGAACCGCATTAAAATTTTCACACAAAATTAGAAAAAAAAACAACTATATTTGGGGGTTCCCCATACTTAGAACTGAAACTCAAAAGTTTTTTTTCGTCAAACCCATACGTGTGTACTATGGATAGGTCTTCAAAAATGATATTGAAGTTTCTAAGATATTTTTTTTCTAAACTGAATAGCTTGCGCAAGAGACACTTTCAAAGTGGTAAAATGTGTGTGTAACCCCCCCCCCCCCCGCCCGTAACTTCTAAAATAAGAGAATGATAAACCTAAAAAAATCGTAAACCGCAATTTACCTTTCATTCAATCAACTCAAATATAAAAATTATAAAAAAAATACATTATTATGTTACTTGCTGCTACGGAACCCTTAATGGGCGAGTCCGACTCGCACTTAGCCGATTTGTTTTTTTTCTTCGTGCGGAAATTCCCTCGGATTGCCCCCCGCCGGCATTAATTGATTAATTGTTTTCTTTACTTTTATTAGTATTTTTAATATTATATATTATTGTATTTAAAATATTAATTTTTTTAATAATATAAATTAAATTTAAATTTAATAAATGTAACTAATTTATTTTCAATCATCATTTCCCATACATCATATTATGTTTATACTGTCGTCTAACCATGACAATATCATCATCATTCGAACCCTTGCCCAACTGAAGTCGGGTTTTCAGTCTAACTACTTCTACTGACTTCGATATTTTCTGTTAAGCGACTGCCATCTGACTTCCACAACGCACTGGCGATATCGAGGTTCTGTAATTAGATCATTATTCTATTTGACATAGAGTTGTAATCACAGTTGTAACGTGAGAAGCCGGTGGATTTGAATTGTTTAATATAGAAGAAAGAACTGAAGTCAAATAAAACCAACGTAAATGCGTTGGCTAATACGATACGGTTCGGTTAGCGACAAACGTGTCAAATAAAATAAGGGGCCAGGTTGTCGATTGTTTTAGGAAGGAAAATAACAATTTTTTTTAGCCTGTGGTAACCCCCACATGCTTCACCCCAGCTATAAATAAATTACGGCCGAATGTACTTACGACCATGAACTACTTGTATAATTAATTCAACAAAGAATAATGTAAGATTTAGATAGTAGTGGTTCATTACAATCTGTTTAGACTCTCAGATCATGGAAAATAAGGCTATATTTCGTTTTCAACTTTTTTCTTTATTGCTCCAGAATGAAGGTAAATCAAATAAAAGTAATCTTACTTTTAAAAGGGATTTACATTACATTTTGGATTCTCTTTCTCGACTTGTCCAATCTAATTTATATGATAATTGAAAGAATAATACTCAACAAATGTTATTTAAATAACTTTTTATGCTACTAAGGAAGCAAACATTACAACAGCCCATCTGATGATAAACTATTTTTAGTTCCATGTAGAATATACTGCTTCCGGGCTGTTTGGCTGTGGTTCATAGGTCGTATGGACCACGACCAAACAGCCCAGAAGCAGTATATTCTACATGCAACGCCGGCCGTGAAAGCCTTAAGATTATTTTTGGTTCCGTTTAGTGCCGCACTCACATGAGGAGGAAGGAAAAAAGTAGGTTCAGAAAGAGAAAATAAATGAAGATGTGGCGATACCACATATACCCATCGCCATCTAGCGGCAACAAATTCAACTACTTCAATACTACTATGTCACTACCGATTCTGAAACGCGAAAATGAAGTTCGCACGCTGGTGTAACATATATGACGAAGGAGGGTCTCCGTAATTATTTTTAAAAAGCGTGACACCAGCATTGCTGGCGTCACAACTTCCATGGTCAGGGCTATCGCTCATCTTCAGTGATCAAAGTAAACACAAGTAATACTTTCTTGAATTTATTTTCGAACTTTTGAGGAGGTCCGATCACTACGACCGCTCAAGCGAGAATGACTCGATTCAGCGTGCGCTCGGCCTTTTATAGCAAAACTATGTGAGTCATTC
Source organism: Cybosia mesomella (assembly GCA_946251805.1). Lineage (NCBI taxonomy): Eukaryota > Metazoa > Arthropoda > Insecta > Lepidoptera > Erebidae > Cybosia > Cybosia mesomella. Next base: position 28,617,844 of record OX276402.1, on the reverse strand, counting down.
ATTTGAACAAAACACCTATCCTTGCACAATAAAATAGTTTTTACATTATAAAATGTTACAATTTGATAATCAAAACGTTTTAAATTATTTTAAAAGCTATTAGCATGTGTGAATCTATTTTTAATGTTAACACGTGATAAAACAATGACTACATGTTTTCACATCAGAAATGCAGCTCTCTTACAAACAGAATACATCAAAAATAATCTGTATCTAATTATAAGCAATATTAATCCGTTACTCTAATGTTTTTAAACGCGATTTATTACCCAATCACAATAAACAAATCCGATTTGATTTTGAGGTTATTCCGGACACATGTTTTCGTTCCCTATTTGTTTTGAAGTGTAGCAGCCCGCCGACATATATTATACTACATCCCAACAAAATCCGTTGGGCCGCGGCCTGTCAGGCGTGATAACGTTGCCTGGTCGGAAGATCCTCCCTTTGTGTTGGAGGAATATAATATCCCGTTCCTCCACAAAGGTATCTCATTCTATGAGTCTCGAAGTGAGAAGAATTGACTTTCCTGTGGCTTCCGAAGATCTTGGTGAGGCTCCACAGATGTCGATCATAGTCAGTACTAGCTATTTTTAGTCGGCTATTTCTTTTCCAACAATATGTTCTTGTGAGTCGCGGAAACGGAATTAATATTTGACGTGGACTGAGCCGCGGGCAATAGCTAAAAAAATGGCAATAATGATTTTATTTCAAGAATTCATATTACCTATCAACCGTGAAACACTTTCGCCATATCCGTACATATCTTCAAAGAACTTCAAGAAAATATTGGACTGTGATATCAACCGAAGCAAAATGTACTGGTAATAAAAATTCTGAAACGTAACTTTAGGGTGGTATCGCAGATAAAAGTCAATTCCGAACAGCCTCGTGTATAGTCAAGGAGCTCGCGACCTAGATGTTAATCTTCTGAATAACACTTAAGGCTTAAAAATAAATTTATCGGTTGGCTGACTACAAAAATGTAGACTTTTTTTCTTTATTTCGTAATAATATACAGCTACAACATGTGGGTAATAAAAATATTTGTAGGCAATACAGGTTCAGAGTAGATTAGGTACGGCTTGACGTCTGTCCCAGCGCAGTGTGACACCAAACTGGTACCTTTTTTTTTTGCGGAAATCCCTTCGGATACCCCCCCGCCAGCCAGCGGGGGTGGTTATGTCGGGCTTGAACCGACTAAAACCGCACGCCGTCTCGGGTCTACAGATGCCAGGGTGTAAGGTTACCCATAGAGCATATCCCTCGCACTCCGACTGACCCTGGGCCATTCGCAGTGTCCCCTCTGATAACAGCAGAGGGGTACCTAGAGCGACCACGCCCCCCCGCGGGCCTTGCAGGCCCGCCATACCCCGACCCCCTCGTGCAATGGGGTCAGCTGGCTCTGAAAAGGGCCGGTTGGTCAGACTCTTGGCCGTTGACGTTGACGCCAGCTACTCCAGAGGAGCAATCAATGATGCGTCATCGCCCACGTTGCCCAGGGTGCACCAAACTTGGAGGTGATCCAACCAGTCAAACCAAACTGGTACCTAGTGACGGATGAAGTAGATTCTGGCGCAGGCTTTCCTTTTGGTGCCAGGGGTTCAGATAGCACCGGGGTGCGAGGGAAATGCCTTATGGGCCATCTTAAACCGCGGCGTCTACAGACCCGAGACCGCGTGCGGTTTTAGTTGGTTCGAATCCGACATAATCACCCCCGCTGTCCGGCGGGGAGGTATCCGGGGGATTTTACTGGTAGTAGAAATTTGATGACACAAATTTGTCACAAAATTCGGCCGGGTGGGTACCACCGTGCACGATTGCAAAAAACCCTCCATACTAATCCAATTTCGGTTTGATTGCGTTCAGGGGTCAGCAAGTGCATATCCGGGTAGGGTGATTGTGGTCGCAGCACTAGTTGGACCGGTGGGTGTCACGCGGTGCTGCGACGACAATCCTCTTCTGATGAGGCCGTCAAACTGAGTGCCACCATTGTTAACATGGTACGTGTATGTAATGGTGACCCTCTTTCCTGAGACTTTACCTTTCGCCTACCATCAGGCGAGGTGAAATCAAATTGCCATGTCCTAAATATAAAAAAAAAACAGGGCCACAATGTTTCTTCTTTCGTTCTTCTTCTTTCCATTTTAGGATTGTCAGGACTACACCCTAGCTTCTCACCATCCAGCAGGGTAGGTACAGACAATTGACGGAATTAATATAAAAAAAGTGTATAACCCTAATACATTCTGCAGACTTTGGGCCTTAACTCCCGGACTATAAAAGCCCTCACGTCTCTAGGAGTAGGTTGTTGTGACAATTGAAAAGGGGTACGTACCGTACAGTCTTAAGTCAGACAGTAATTTGACCTTGATGCTTAATAGAGTCTCAAATAATTTGTAATTTTTTCTCTCTTTTTTAGTTTAAGGATAATAACGATTTACATAAGTATAAATTTTCTACACACTCCCACTACTGTACCAACCGTATCTTAGACTCGGAATAAACAAAAAGCGGCCAAGTGCGAGTCGGACTCGTCCATGAAGGGTTCCGTAGTAGCCAGTAACATAATAATGTATTTTGACTTTATTGAATGAAAGGTAAATTGCGGTTTACGATTTATGACGTAAAAAACTACTTGCTAGATCTCGTTCAAACCACTTTTTGGTGGAAGTTTACATGGTAATGTACATCATATATATTTTTTAGTTTTATCATTCTTTTATTTTAGAAGTTACATGGACAACACACATTTTTTTTTAAATTATATTGGAAGATTTATAATATCATTTTTGAAGACCTATCCATAGATACACGTATGGGTTTGATTGATGATAGTTGTGTGACATACGGACGGACAGACAGACAGACATGACGAATCTATAAGGGTACCGTTTTTCCCAACGGAACCCTAAAAACAGCGCATCCTATATTTTAGGACATGAATATATTCACAAAGTCGGCCAAATATAGCTGGAGTAATCTTAATGGACTAAGGGAAGTTTAATATGATAAAGGAACATTACAAAATGGTAAAATATGTACGCGTACAGAGGATGGACGAAAGAAGATTGACAAAGCCGATTTATGAGGCAAGGGTGAACAGGCAATCTCATAAGGGTCCATCGAGGTACAGGTACGTATGTACCTCCCCCAAACCGGGGCAAGACGGGGACACCGTGGTTCCCAAACCCGAGGGGGCCATCTCGAAACCGGAGATGGCCCAGGGTCAGTCGGGGTGCGAGGGATATGCTCTATGGGCTACCTTACACCCCGGCGTCTGTAGACCCGAGACGGCGTGTGGTTTTAGTCGGTTCAAGCCCGACATAACCGCCCCCGCTGGCATGTGGGGGGGGGGGGGGTATGCGTAATGATTTCCACACGAAAAAAAATAAATAAAGTACGTATGTCAATCAGATCGTGGACATTTTGAGAAAAGGTTTCATACGTTCTAAAGCCTTCTGGGAACATTACCAGTTTTTTATGATGCGGAGTCATTTTGTGATGTATGTATATAAATATACATATTTTTATAATTTTTGTTTAAGTTGTTCTTGAACATAAAAATATCTTACAGGATTTGAAAATAATATGAGATAATTTTGCAAGTTTTATTTTTTTTATTTATCCAACAAATATGCACCATTACCTCCACCACACGTACAGTCAGCGATGAAAATAAATGACAATTACACAGGTTTCAAAATTGAATATGGAAATTATTAATCATACTTCAATCTAATAGACCACACTGAATAAACAGAATTTTCATTAAGAAATATAAAGAAATTTGCTCAAATTGTTTTTAGTCAGAAAATGGTCACTCTTGCCGCTTAATGTATATGTATTATTCAAGACAATACTTGTTGCGAATATTATGAAAGTATAGGCAGTAAAAAGCATATACCAGGATCGTAGCAAGTGCGAAGCAGCTAGCTCTTAACCTATAAATGCACTATCAATAAAACAAAAGCTGAAACTGGCTGTACCTTCCGCTATATCACTTACTCTTGTGCTTTTAGATAGAATACCTCCATTAGACAACAGGGATCAAATTCTCTCTGTTCTATATCCATTCAAATGCTTTATGCATTGGATGTCTTTCAATGCTGTACTCACAATTGGAGTGAGTTAAATACCGTGTGTGTAATATTATATGTATTATGAAAACGACTGATCATCAGGTGGACCGTGTGCTTGTCTGCCACCTGATGTTTTTTTTTATGCCACTAATGGCATAAAAAAAAAACATCACCTTCCTGTATAGATAGGAAGGCTCGTGACGTCATCAGCGATGATCATACATACATACTACATACATACATACATACATATAAATAATATTGAAGTGTCTGTTTGTAATATTGAAATATGTATATGAATATATATACGGTACATACACCAAAATTTTTTTTTTTACAATTTTTGTTTGTCTGTCCGTCTGTCTGTATGTCTGTTTGTTCCGGCTAATCTCTGAAATGGCTGGACCGATTTTGACGGGACTTTCACTGGCAGAAAGGTAATATAACAAGAAATAACATAGGCTACTTTCATTTTAGGAAAAATAATTAGGGTTCCCCGCAAAAAAACTAAAATCCTAAAAATCGTAATCCACGCGGACGAAGTCGCGGGCACAGCTAGTTTATATATATAATACTAAGTCGTGTTAGTGATTACAGTGGACAAATTTTCATGATCTTAGATTTTTTAGATTTGACTGTACCAAATTGTGTTTTTTTTGCGGAACTCGCCACGGTTGCCTCTGCCCCGCCGGCGAGCGGGGGTGGTTATGTTGGACTCGAACCGACCAAAACCACACATCATCTCGGGTCTATAACGCCGGGGTGCAAGGAGAGGTTTCCACACGTAAAAAAAAAGGGTAAGTATGTTGTCGGTCACTTGTAAAAGGATTGAGCTTGAAACCGCCAATATAAATGAGAAACTAACGCAGAAATATTACATCTTGAGCTCAAGTAATCCTGGTAAAGAAAAAAAGATACAGATTTAATAAGATGTGTATCTAAATATTGCTACGCTGTGTCAATATTGGTCAGCTTATTAAGTATCGAAACCAATTATGGACTTCGTAGATTTGAATAAAAAACATTTTCTATTTCTACAAAAATTACGTTACAATGGTGGTTTTTAATTAATTCCTAAATCTACAAGATTAAAAGCTTCTATAAGCAGGCCGTTATGATTGAGTGAGAGTTCTGGTCTTTGTCTTGATTTGTCTTATCTTGTTCTGCGGGCCTCTGTGGCGTAGCGGTAGTGCATTCGACTGCTACGACAGGGGGGCGCTCGATTCCCGCTCAGTACAAATATTTGTATGCATGAATATGTCTATTTGCATTGGTCTGGGTGTTTGTATGTATAATATGTATGTATTTACAAAAATAAGTAAAGTATATAAGTATGTTTATCTGCATTCTGGAAGCCATAACACAAGCTAGTTAAACTATGCTTACTTCGGGTCTAGAAAGCGCTGTGTAGAATGTCGTAAAATTGCCGTCTGACCCCCCAAACCCCAAGAGATGAGCCTGCGCCATGCGATTTTTGTGCGGCGACTACATCGAGATATATTATATTTTAATTACTCTGTGGACGATTATGAAGAGTGAATATTTTGATAACTTACAATTGAGGTGTGTGCGTATTCGAAATTATTTTTCTCCGGCATACTCTACCGGTTTTAATGATATTTTTGTACTTATAAGGTCATCTAGATGGTTCTCAACGGCAGTTTTGTAGGTACGTCCAAAATATTTAGCCACAGGAGTGCGGAAAAATTCAATAATCAGACTTTATTTGCGAATATGCCAAGAAGCAGTCGCAGATTTGTATGTGTCTACCTATGCCTGTCTTAGAAATATTATGTACAGATATTGTGTTTTTATTGTGTTTACTAGCATTATTAATGTAAAATTTTGTAAAGATATTTAGATGTTTGTTGAATAGAATCTCATCGGTTACGGGACTGGGATCACGATTCTACGCAGGTTTAGCCGCAGGCAATAGCTAGTCTATACTAATATTATAAAGTGGAAAGATTCGTTTGTTTGTATCGTAGCTCCCGAAAGGATAAACCGATTTTGATTTTGTTTTAAAGGTGAATTACTTGGAGTATCCTTAACTAGGTCGGGGCTTTTTTAATTTCTAATTCTTAATAATAAATATAATACGACATTCTACACAGGGCTATTTAGACCGATAGTAAGCATAGCTTAACTAGCTTGCGTTATCGGGTCTAGAATGCTGATAAAAATACTTAATTACATTGTATTTGTTATAACATAATACTTAGAAACATACAGACCAATGCAAATATACATATTCATGCATTTAAATATTTGCACTGAGCGGGAATCGAACCCGCAACCTCTGACCTAGCCGTCTAACGCTCTACCACTACACAGCATATACGCAAACATATAACCATATAGTTTCTGATCCTGAATAACATTACAAAAAAAATGTTTTAGCGTGAGCATCAGGCCCTGAAGCAAACCGTTAAAGTAGGTTTCTCAAAGTAATATAAAAAAAAGACACTCTAACATAACATAAACTCACGCCTATATCCCCGAAGGGGTAGGCAGAGGTGCTAGCACCCACATTTCGCCAGTTTATGTTTAGGTTCGAATGTAATAGGTGGCGAGCCTATTGCCATTAACTCTAAAGACACTCTATAAAACGATATTATTTCGCTTTTACACTTTGAAAGCACACAGATGCCGTACTAAGCATTTCTCAAGAAACTTTCTCCGGAAATACTAAATTTGTAAAATAAAATTTTCAACTTTTCAGTTATATTTTTCTTAACAGGTCAAAGGAAGATTTTTAAAAGGCTGCCACCACTCAAGTGGCATTCATGGCGTTATGTGTAAATCCTTTTCGTAGACTATGGAATTCTATGGTGAAGACTGAATGTGTTTTTGGTCTATGGGTGATTTTGGGCTCCCACTAAAATCACCAGGGCCAAAATCTGTAGAAAAAGTTACCATACTAATTGCTTAAAAATTTCATGATAACCTTCTTTTGGAGTCATAAATATTATTCATATTAATTTACAAATAAAACTCGGCCATACATCACTAGCACTCGCAATAATAATAGGTGCACAACGTTTGTCGGGGTGCGAGGGATATGCTTTATGGGCAACCTTACACCCCGGCCCCTGAAGACCCGAGACGGTGTGCGGTTTTAGTCGGTTCAAGCCTGACATAACCACCCCCGCTGGCTTGCGGGGGTATCCGAGGGGATTCCCGCACGAAAAAAAAGGTACGCAACGTTTGTCGGGGTGCGCGAGATATGCTTTATGGGCAACCCTACACCCCGGCGTCTGAAGACCCGAGACGGTGTGCGATTTTAGTCGGCTCAAGCCCGATATAACCACCCCCGCTGGCCGGCGGGGCCTAAGAATGCCTCAATAACTCGTTCACATTTATTCACCAACACAGGACTAATCCTACTAATATTATAAACGCGAAAGTTTGTGAGTATGTACGACTATGTATGTATGTATGTATCTTTGTTGCTCTTTCACTCAAAAACGGCTGAACAGCTGAAATTTGGCATAGAGATAGATTATAGTCCGGAATAACACATAGCAACAGCAACAGCTATGTGTGTATATTTGTGTGTACATTAACTAAACTCAATAGGAAAAAAACAAGTCTTTCTTTAAAACAACGGTACGTTTACCAAACGGTTAATGGTAATCGTTGAATAATTCCACAATTGACATACTGACTCCAGAATCAAGTTAATTTGTTGGTTTCAATCCTGCATTGCAAAAATTTAAGAAAAAACTTTAATTGAAGACCAATTCGATGATGATTGTTGTAGGTATCCTAAACTTTTAACAATAAAAATATAAATATAAATATCTTGTTATTCACTCTATTTTCTAATGTCAAACTCATTAACTATATTTATTACTCTTTAATTTGGACATCTATTAAGCGTGTTATTTAAGTTATTTAAATGATTATTTATTTTAGATTATCAGTTTTCTTTTTAAATTATAGTATTTTCATCGGTCCTCAATAAGTGTGCAAAATTTCTAATCAATCCTACGTTTTGAAGTACTCCAAAATCGAGTTCAAAGATTTCGTTAGATACAAATATACAAACTTCGGGCGGGCAGATGCTGGATGCGGCAAACTGAAGACAAGGCGCTATGGCGCTCATTAGGGGAGACCTATGTCCAGCAGTGGCCTAGGATAGGTTGATGATAGATGGTGGATACAAACTTCAAACATACTAAATTAATAAGGGCGTTTTAATAACCCTCCTTTTCCTCCTAAGAACTATGCTGTTGAAACTTGGTAAGTAGATGTATTCTGTGAACCGCATTTACATTTTCTTACAAAAATAGAAAAAAAAACTGAAACTCAAATATTCAGATTCAAACACATCTATGGATAGGTTTTCAAAAATATCATTTTCTTCTGAACTGAATAGTTTGCGCGAGAGACACTTCCAAAGTTGTAAAAAGTGTGTAACTTCTAAAATAAGAGAATGATAAAACTAAAAAAAATATATGATGTACATTACCATGTAAACTTCCACCGAAAATTGGTTTGAACGAGATCCAGTAAGTAGTTTTTTTTAAATGACATAACATAACTTCACGCCTGTATCCCCGAAGGGGTAAGCAGAGGTGTATTACACACCCACGATTCGCCAGTTATGTTAAGGATTGTAATAGGGGAATGTAAGGAATGTAACATTATTAATCGAGCGATAATTAACATGTATTAATGCACACATAACTACGAAAAGTCAGAGGTGTGTACCCGGGGCGACTGGGGATCGAACTCGAGACCTCGTCTCAGCAGTCCGCTACGTACGCCACTGGGCTATCGCCGCTTTAGTTTACTTTAGTTTTTTTAATACGTCATAAATCGGAAACCGCAATTTACCTTTCATTCAGTCAACTCAAATATAAAAATTTGACTTGCTGCTACGGAACCCTTCATGGGCGAGCCTGTCTCGCACTTGGCCGGTTTTTGGCTTTACCGCTGGGTATAAAGATATCTTTCCTACACATACTGTAACATACCTTCGTATGTAGATATACTAGCATCTATGAGTCACATGTGTCCCTATTCCGCCGCCGGCATCATTCCACGCTGGTACTAGAACAAACATTGTTGTACATGTTTTGTTATGAAGACAAAAGGCTTCCAATGTTTGCCTCCATATGTACATACTGTTCTATTTCCAAGCACTTGTTTATTTAACTTCAAATATAGAGCCTAAATTTTGAAACTTATTCAATATCTTGTATAGAGCTCCTATAAATCTTATTTCCTACGACATATTTATTTATTATTGAGTAATAAAATACTATAAATTCAGTGCAGGGTGCGATTGAAATAAATTGAGCTGAGCGAGCAGGACTCTTACTTGAAAATAAGACATCTTACTACAGTCACGCGTTTAGCTAAAGCCGCGCGCTCGTGATACTGGGTTTCGGTGATTATTCCTCAATAGTACGTCGCATATGAACCATCTCGCGTTAAAACACTCCTCAGTGTCTACACTATCACCGTGGTAAATCTGGTCAAGATCGCACGAGTGGTTATGGAGGAGTTCAGCCACTAACAAACGGCTATGCCGGGTATAGGATTATTTAGTTCTGAAGTGTTTATCTATACTAATATTACTAGGTCTGCAATGTTGAGCTGAGTGAGACATCGTCATCGTCATCATTTGAATTTATTCGGGAGTTTTGGACGACTGTTTTGGCGCCAAAACTTGTCCAATAGATTTGACCAATATTGCGGAATCAGATTTTGAAAATTTTGAACAGTGATCATTCCTCCGTGGCAAGTCCGATTTTGAAAATTCTTTTTAAAAGTCACAACTCTGGACATGCTTTCTGAGTGTGTAAAGTTTGGTCACAGTGTCTCGAGCGGTTATTATTTAACTCCATCTGGAATTTTTTTAACGGTGATCATTCCTCTGTGGTAGCATTAATTTTTTCAAAATATATCCATAAACCTTCCTCTGATTGACCTCTTTAATCATGCCAAATTTGGTTCTGATTGGATTAGTAGTTTAGGAGGAGACCTGTGACAAAGAAAATCCTGAAGTCTGGTATGAGGAGCTTTCGCTCGACTTCGTCTCACTCAGCTCAATAAAGAGAGAGGCCGAATTTTGTGAGTTTGTTTATGTTTGGAGCTATTTTCAAAATAAGTGCAGTGGGCACTTAATGGAAAACAAAACATCGTTTGAAAGGTACGTCATCCCCGATGGACATAGGCTATATGTAAATTACGATGACAGTTTATATGAGTTAAAAACTCATATAAACTGAAGCGAATCGAGAGTTTGTTTAAGTATCTAATGTTATTTTTCCGATGCCATCGGCATAAATTTACTTTTGTGAGGTAGTTACGACATGCTCGTATTGCTCCTGGCGGTGACTTTGTGACAAGTATAATATTGGCCCGATTTGCAATCCAAATATTTTCTTAGGTGTATTTTTTCAATGCTAACAGACGGATATTTTTACCGTATATTGAAATAAATCCAGTAAAGGCGATTTGGAAAGCAATTTCATATGTACGTCTATAAATAAACAATTTCTTTCTCTCTTTAAATATTTGTCAACGTCATCATGGAAACTAATTACAATATTATGATAAAATTTCATAAATGAATATAAGAAAAAAAAAATGTTTTTGGATATTCAAAAATTTACTTGTATGTTAGATACATTACGATAGCATTTTATGCATTAGTAGCAGGTCAGGTTGGTTGGAAAACCTTTCTCTTATAAATGTGAAACGAAAAAGTCAACATCTAGAACGAGACTTGGACCCACGAGCAGTTCCTCCCCCTGATTCCGGGGGCAAGGCGAGGACACCATGGTTACCAAACCCTACTAGCCATTTCCAGAAACCGGAGATGGCTGTGGGTCAGCCCGGGTGCGATGGAAACGCCTTATGTTTCGTCTTACACCCCGACGTCTGAAGACCCGAGCGTGCGGTTTTAGTCGATTCGAATCCGACATAACCACCTCCGATGGCCGGCGGGTACACGTTCTGGATATCCGATATTCTTACGAAGTTTTCGGACGAACATCACGTCCCGTTCATCCACATTACAATAATCAAAAAGTAATTCATTTCAAATTGAAACTGGCATGTGGCATCCATGTTTCTATGAAAGTCAATCAAAATCTAGGCGATATATTTCTAGCAGACAGCGTTAAGCTACAGGATATCGGTTGGAAGCTTTCCCAATATTGACAATTCCTTTGCTCACAGTCAAAACAATAAAGCCAAGAGAAAGCCTAGTTGCACCAACTAAACCAACCGTAATCAGTACTTGTTAAACTAAAGTTTATGCTGAAGAGTTTTAACATTAATAAGGTGACGAAACAAGAATGTATTAACTACAAAAATAAATTAATATTCTAGAACATACTACACAGCACTAACTAGACCCAAAGTTAATAATATACCTACACTGGCTGTGTGTTTTTGTGTGTGTCACTCCTATACAAGCTTAAATAATCAAATTGTAGAAATGAGCAGCAAGAGAGCGGATCCCGGGCTCCAAACTGCAAACTTTGATGCAACCGAAATTTGTTCTCGGATGAAGAAGAGAAGATTGTAAACTGGGTAATATGCGGTTTATTATTTACTAGCTATTGCCCGCGGCTCCGCCCGCGTGAAATTATGATCACGTTCTTACTACCCATGGGACATTTTGTTATATAGATAGATATATATATCATTTTGTTATATCTCATAGGGATTAGGCAGCGTTTTCGTTGATAGCTCCCAGACGGCTTATTTTTTTCGACACCTCCAAGAAATATTATAGTAATTTAGCCAATGTATACAAAAACTTGACAAATTATATACTGAAACCTTCCTCGAGCACTATTCTATCTATTCGTGAAAACAGCTTGAAAATCGGTGCAGTAGTTTTTGTGTTTATCTCAAATAGACTAGAATAGGCTTTGTTTAATAATATGTAGTGATTTTTAAAACCTTCATCTCCAAGATTTGTTTTGATGTGTTAAAAACTATCGTTTAGCTGACAAAACCTAAACTCTTGATTATAACCATAATCGATTGTTTGATGCAACTGTACCAAAGAAATATTTCTAACAACCAAACTTGTTGATAAAATGTGTGAGCGTATTTATTAAGCGTAGCGAGCCGAAGGCGAGCGAAGCGTCTTTGGTTTTAAAGTTGCATTTCAAATAAATGATACTCCTCCGAGACCGTTTGACCGATCTCGACCAATTTGCCACGGTGATCAAGTAGACATTACTGAGTGTCGTAAGGGGTCGAATGTCCAGGTCGGTCTTACCATCGAGGACTAATCACCGAAAAACCAAATCAATGGAAAAAGTCGACCGGTCACGTTGACCTTTGTTTTTTTTTATCGTGCGGAAATCCCTTCGGATACCCCCCCGCCGGCCAGCGGGGGCGGTTATGTCGGGCTTGAACCGACTAAAACCGCACGCCGTCTCGGGTCTACAGACGCCGGGGTGTAAGGTTGCCCATAGAGCATATCCCTCGCACCCCGACCGGTCACGTTGACCTATTGTTGGATAGGCAAATCTCGCTACGCTTAAGTTTGGGTTGATTGCGAACCTGGTAACCGTCCTAGTCCCCTGCATTGTAAGGCTTTGTCCGGGTCAAGCTTCCAACACTTGTTATTGGGTTTCAATAACACAGACATTTCAGTGTTACGTAACAATCGTGAAAATAGAATTTTGTATTTTTACGTCACTGGTACGTAATGAGGGGGTTCTCAATTGTACGTAAATGTATTTCTGTGAAAAATACTTAGAAAAACTGAGCGTCGACCATACGATCAAGAGGTCCCGGGTTCAAATCCTGGCTATTAAAAACCGACGTGAACTCATTCCTAACACAAGCAATTTATCTCCGTTCAGCCATTTTTGCGTGAAAAAGCAACAAATATTCATCTATCTATTCTCACAAACTTTAACATATACATATTACTATCTATTACCTGCGGCTCCACAACGCATAGGAACCTATTCAATGGATAAAAAGCACAAGTATTATTCCAGACTTAATTAATCTATCCCTGTACTTAATTATATCCCTGTACTTTCAGCAAGATTAGTTCAGCTATTTGAGCATGATTGAGTAACAAACAAACGCCAGGGTGTAAGGTGGCCCATAAGGCATTTCCCTCGCACCCCGGCTGACCCAGAGCCATCTCCGGTTTTTGAGAGTGCCCTTTCAGGTTTGGGAACCACAATGTCCCCGTCTCGTCCCCGGAAAGAGGGGGGGCGTCACCGCCCCGGCCGACTAGGCCCTGCTGCATATAGGACGGAGGTCGTTTAGCGATCTCCAACGCCTGAGTTGCCTCCGTGTATCACAGTGATGGCACTCAGACTTTGGCTCCTTCCTGATTAGACACAGGTGGTTTTCGAAGCACCCCTTTCCAGAGATCACCTGCGTCAGCCGGAACGAGAGGCTCCCGTGTTGCCTCTCTAGCCAGTCCTCCATGATGGTTCTTACCGACTGTTGCCTCCCCGCCATTATGTCGGACTCGAACCTCGACCAAACCTGACGCCGTCTCGGGTCTTAATGCCAGGGTGAAAGGAGACATTCACGTAATAAGTTCAGCTGATAGGGTACCCAACATAACTTGATTTTATGGCAGAACGAAGATTACCGGGTCAGCTAGTTCATAATATTAGTAGATTAGGATGAAAAAGATAGGTGCTCTTTTTCCATGCCTATTTTTTCAAGCATTCAATGTTTTTAGGGTTCCGTACCTCAAAAGGAAAAAACGGAACCCTTATAGGATCACTTCGTTGTCCGTCCGTCTGTCAAGACCGTTTTTCTCAGGAACGCGTGGAGGTATCAAACTGAAATTTATATACAATACTCAAGTCTACCATCCATTGGAGCTGTGAAAAAATCAAACTTCTAAGCCAAAGCAATCAAAAGATACAGCCGTTTATGCCGCAAAGTTTGCGGAGTTTGCGAAAAACGGTTTGCGACGTTTGCGACACTCGCACGGGAATCAAAACCTACAGGGTACTTCCCGTGAACTTAGAATCTTGAAATTTAGCACGAAGTAACGTCTTATAGTACAGATAAAGGAAAAATTTCGAAAACCGTAAATTTTTAGTTACTTACATCATATAGTAAAAAATATTTTTGAAAATTTTAAAGTTTCTACTTCTTTTCTCATGAACGCGTAGAGGTATTAAATTGAAATTCATATGAAGGTTTGTACGGAACCCTCGGTGTGCGAGTCCGACTCACACTTGACGGTTTTTTTTTAGACGAATGTTAGTATGTTACCAACCTACATGTTTATTCTTATTGTAATGTTGTACACTACAATACACAGAATAACATTCTTTGCTTGTTTTGTTTTTTAAACAATTAATGTACGTATCTCATTTTGCTTACGATAGAAGCCGTCAGACTTTCTAAGCCTCTAAGAACAGTGGGATTTATTAAAAATATAATGAGAACTGAAAACCAAGAAATGTTTCGTGTGAAAAATATATAATTATTAATAATAATTAAATATTCTAGTACATATTACACAGCGCTATCTTTACCCAAACTAAGCAGAGCTTGTCATATGGGTTCTAGAATACGGATAAACATAATAAATAATAAATATTATACATGACATATTATACATAAAATCACCTAGATCAATGCAAATAGACATATTCATGTATACAAATATTTGCACTGAGCGGGAATCGAACCCGCGCCCCCTGTCGTAGCAGTCGAATGCACTACCGCTACGCCACAGAGACCGTCACATACTTGATACTTTTTTTTTATGAGTACACATTATAAATCGCATTTACAATAACATTATTTTCAAAATGAGACTTAATCGTACTTTATTTTGTACTAGTTCTTGCCCACGGCTCTACCCGCGTGGAACTGATCCTGATCTCTATAAAAGAGTATTGAAATGTTATGCCAGAGTATAATACACTCCTGTGCCAAATTACAGCTAGATTCGTTCAGCCGTTAGTGCGTTATTAAGTAACAAACATACAAACATCTTTTTTTTTTACGTGCGGAAATCCCAAACCGCACGGTGTCCTCCCCAAGTGTCCGTTGCTGGGCACCCCGGGTAAGCCCTCGAAAGGATAACCCCAGGGTTGCCGGCGGACTTTGGCCGCCACCGCGGTCTCGCCTGGTGGGGTCGGGGCAGAAACCGATCAAACATACAAACATCTTATCAAACTTTTACATTTATATCTTAGCAGGATCAGTACTACAGCAGTACAGTACATAACTGTATTCATAATAACAAGGAAGACAGTGTGCCATATGTTAGTGTATTGCTACTGCTAGCTAAATGCAACATATCGTACTCACCCGAACGCCATTCATACGATTATTTACACATGCATAAAAGCACTTCATACATGTGTATGTATGAAGTGCTTTTATGCATGTACAAATGTGTATATGTATGTGAGTGGGTGTGCGTGTGTACGCACACACACTCACATACATTTGTACACATACACATATAAATATAGTTACAAGCAAATTTTTTGTAAAATATTACTGATTTAATAAGTAGTTAATAAATCTGGAACAATTTATCTTCCTAACAGGAGAGGGTCCACAGAGTATATTTTTTAAACATTTTATTTAAATTTATTTACATAAGATTTATTTCTAAATTATACGTCCTAGGAATAAAGTGAATAATATTATAATATTCTGGACCATATTACACAGGACTGTCTAGGCCCTAAATAAGAATTGCGTCTACTATGGGTTAAATAGTTCCAAGCTAATATTGTGGGACATTACACTACCCAGACTAGGCACCATCTAGACTCGCATAGTATAGCTTGTAATTTTGGTTCTAGAAAGTACAGTCAACGACAAAAGTGGCTTAACTAATTCTAATTTTTTAACCAACTTATCTCTTAAGCCTTTCATAAAAAATAAACAAAACAACAAAATATATTAAGTTTGTCCTCTGGGGATTATAAAACTACAAAATATATTCATTAGGTTTATGTATTCCAATGTGAAAAACGTTTGTAAATATTAAATTGACAATCCACTTCTGTCGTTGACTGTACATAAACATTATTACATATTTTTTATAAATAATGAACAGATTGCATGCACAAAAATCCACAACGATGCAAATAGACATATATTTTTGTATACAAATACTTGTACTATGCGGGAAATAAAAATATTATTATTTAGTAATATTCCCTTTATTAAACTTAATACATATTAAATTATATTTTTAAATACATTCTATACAAAAAAAAACAAATATATTTAAAAATATAAAAAACTATAACAATATTACACCGTATCAACGTACCGAACCCTAAAAAATCTCTTTTTTTAAGTAAAAGTAAATCCTCCTTTTCAATGTGAAGCACACTGAAAATCTGTGTACAAAATCTTCAACCAATCTACAAAATAACCGTTTAGAAACGACACGGTACTCAAAAAACGGAAATCAAATCTCGCCTCGTTCATTTTTAATCTCGAACGAGAACGAAAAGTGTTTTTTTTCTGTACCCGGACGGAATATTGGTGCTAAGGAACATGTACGAACGTAGGGGCTACCATGGAACTTATATCCGAAACACGAATTAGAGATGTAGGTTTTATGTGCAGTACCCGCATTATAATTTGGCACGTCGAGAGGAAGAGTTGAAATCCGGTTAAGATCGAATTGCTACGGTTTCGTAAAATGTTCTTTATTTTGTACAAGTCTGCAGCTTGATATCTTTTTAGAGTTGTTAAACGCGAAGCTATTATTTTAATAGTTTTTAAACTCAAACGGTTTTAAGTGCTCTGTCATCATCACACGTCGGTAATAAGAGTGAAAATCCTACTGAGATCGACTTCCTATGGTTTTATAAGGCGTTCTCTCTATCGCACAGCTCAAGTCTACATCTTGATATATTTTTAGAGTGGTTAAAACCAAAGCTATTATTTTAATAGTTTTTAAATTTAAACGTGTTATAAGTGCTTTATCATCATCATCTTGGCATTGTATTTAAGGCTTTCATCTCGGAGTCCAGGGATCTCATACTCCTTCTCCTCCTTTTGGTTAGACTCATACGACTTTTATGGGAGTGACTGTTTTCTGTCCTCCCAACCCCGGGACGAGCTTGTAGGTGAGGTTTGCTGGAGCCGTACCACGAAGTTACTTCGGACTTCTTTCGGCAGGTTTTAAGTTTCGTAACTTCGGGTATACTTTTTATAGTAGACCTAAGGGTTCCGCATAAATTTTAATAATTCAACGATAAGTGTTTAGCATATTATTTCTTTTGTTAGACTTAGGGTGTCTTAAACGGCTTGAGTGCAAACTTCCTTGTATTTTATTTTTGCAGTGACGAGTTATTTGTTCTGATGCGTAGGGAGAAATTGATCAGAATATACTTTTTGCGAATTACAGAAATACTTGTCTTTATCTGAATTTTTTTATCCCGAGAATTGGTTCTTGTGAGTTATGGGAAAGGATTAGTATTTCACGCGGGTGGAGCCACGGGCCACAGTGTTAGTTAACTATATTTAGTACTTACTCTTTGTTCCTAGCCAGCGTTCACATGCCATTATAATCGCTTAACATGTTCTTCTTTGTATTAGTGTTTAAAAGAAAAACATGTTAGCAACATTTTGGGGTACGGAACCGAATTACTAAGACTCCACTGTCTATCCGTCACCAGGCTATATCTCATGAACCGTGATAACTAGATACTTGAAATTTTCACAGATGATGTATTTCTATTGCAGTTATAACAGATACTAACAACAGAATAAAATAAATATTTAAGAATTTAAAAATTTCATGTTTTGCCGTATATTGGCACAGAAGTATATCGTATAATGTTCGAGTCCGCCGTATATTGGCACAGAAGTATATCGTATAATGTTCGAGTCCGATTTGCACTTGGCATGCAGGTATTTTCATCTTTGTTGGTACATGAACCGTTGACGACCTCAGTGGCGTAGCGGTAGTTCATTCGACTGCTAAGCCAAAGGTCACGGGTTCGATTCCCGCTCAGTGCAAATATGTATATTTGCATTGGTCTGGATGTTTCTATGTATAATATGTATTTATTTACAAAAAAAAAAGTATTTAAATATGTTTATCCGCATTCTAGAACCCATATGACAAGCTCTGCTTAGTTTGGGTCTAGATGGCGTTGTGTACTTTGTCGTACAAAATTAAAAAAAAAAATTCACTAGGCAAATCCAACTTCGAGAAGGAGGTCAATCGACGAATCCAACTCGGTTGCGCTGCGTTCGGGAAACTACGCAGCGTCTTCTCGTCCAAAATACCGCAGTCCCTGAAGACAAAGGTCTTTAATCAGTGCGTGTTACCAGTGATGACCTACGGTGCCGAGACGTGGTCTCTCACTATGGGCCTCATAAGGAACCTCGGAGTCACACAGCGAGCTATGGAACGGAATATGCTTGGAGTTTCTCTACGAGATCGAATCAGAAACGAGGAGATCCGTAGACGAACTAAAGTTACCAACATAGCAGAGCGAGTCAGCAAGCTAAAGTGGCAGGTGGCAGGGCACATAGCTCGGAGAACCGATGGCCGGTGGGGCAGAAAGGTTCTTGAGTGGAGACCACGTAACGGCAAGCGCAGTGGACAGACGACCTAACAAAGAGCGCAGGGACTCGGTGGATGCAGGCCGCTACAGACCGGTCGAACTAACCTTTTTTTTTTTTTTTTTTTTTTGTTCAGGCAGGAAAAAATGTACCTCATCCGCATACCGCGCGGCGCGGGGACGCCGCGCGGTTATGTGGGGCTCTCACCACACTAAAACAACCTGCCGTGTGCCATACACCGCGACTTAGTGAGTGAACCGTCGGAAATACTACGCACTCATCGACGGAACACTCATGCGCCGGCCCGCAAGGTGCGGTGCGGGCCCGTCTCTAGGCGATGTCCAGACACACCGGGACATCACCCCTTCGCGGGGGGCTCTACTGCGGGTGGAGGGCATACCCCGGCCCATCCAACGCGGCCTCACTAGGGCGGCATGAGGCGCAGGAATCTGCGCGCACGCCGCCCAGCTCGCGGGCGGCGGATCGGATCCGCGAGGCCGTCTGCCTCTCTGATCCTCTCCGCCGCCTCCTTCTGCGAGATGACATCCTCGCAGAAGGACGCGACCGCGGTAAAACTCCTCTCGCTGCGTGCCATGGAGCGCAGGATGGCCGGCAGCGAGAGGTCGACTCCCACTGTTGCCACGAGATCACGGCGCTGCACCGCCCAGGCCGGACAAGCCTCGAGCGTGTGCTGCGCCGTGTCCTCGCGGCAGGGACAGTGATGACAGGCGGGACTCGATTCCCTCCTGGCGACCGAGTACAGATACTTTCCGAAGCAGCCGTGCTCGGAAAGCATCTGAGTTAGTCGGAAGGAAAGGGTCCCGTGCTGTCTCTCCGTCCACTCGACAATGACCGGCTGGAGCGCCGCCACGGTGCGATGACCTGCACTCGGGGACTCCAGCCGGGACGACCATTTAGCCATGATGGCTAGGCGGGCGGCATCTCGCCACCCGCGGACCTCTTCGGGCGGAGGCCGACTGCCACTATCCGCCCGATGCTGCGTCGTCAGTCGATAAACTTCGGCGAGCACTTCCGCCTCCAGATCCCACGGAGGAGTTCCGGCCAATGCGCCGGCCGCTTCCGTTGACACGGTGCGGTACCCGCGTATGGCCCTGACCGCCACAATACGTTGGGCCCTCAAAAGCGTGGGCCTATTGCGGGCAGTCAGGGCGTCCGCCCACACCGGTGCGCCGTACAGCGCCATTGACCGGATCACCCCGGTATACAACCGTCGGCAGCCGATACTGGCTCCACCCAGGTTTGGCAAAAGCCTCCCCAGGGCGGATGCGGCGCCGACGAGTTTCGGGGCGAGCCTACGGAAGTGCTCGTCGAAGTGCCACCTGGAGTCGATATATAGGCCCAGATACTTAATCTGGGCCGCCACCGGTACGAGGACCGAACGGATCTCGATCGAGGCGCGAGGCGGCGGGCGGCGGTAAGGCCCGTGGAAGAACACGGCCTCCGTCTTCTCAACCGCCACCCGCAGGCCCAACGCCTCGATCCGTCCGACCACCTGGGAGACTCCCACGGTGGCCAGGTGCGCCGCCTCCTCGAAGCTTGCCCCCTGGGCCGTGACGAGAGTGTCATCCGCGTAGCAGATGACACCCAGCCCGGGAGGAAAGACTCCGCGGAGGACCCAATCATAGCCGATGTTCCACAGGAGCGGCCCTAAGACCGACCCCTGAGGAACACCGCACGACACGGGTCGCTGCAGCACACGTCCGTCGCAGTCCTCGTACAACACACGCCTCTCCTGCAGATAGTCCGCCACTAGCCGCCTCAGGTAGACGGGCACCCCGTGATAGCGGAGCGCCTCCCTGATGCAGCTGAACGGCAGACTATTGAATGCGTTGGCGATGTCCAAAGACACCGCCAACATCACTCCGCCGCGGCTCACAACCTCCTCGGCAGCAGCCCTCAGATGCAGGATCGCATCGACCGTCGAACGCCCCACCCGGAAACCGAATTGAGCGTCCGACAGGTCGGGCCCCACTGTAGTGAGATGCTCGACGATGCGGGCAGCGAGAATTTTCTCGAACAACTTACCCGCCTCGTCGAGCAGCACTATGGGCCTAAAGGCTGATGCCGAATTGGCGGGCCGTCCAGGCTTCTGCAGGAGTACCAGCTTCCCGCTTTTCCAGCAATCAGGGAACCGGCCGGACGCTAGGCAGGCGTCCAGCAGTTCCCTGAGGCGGTCCTCCATGTGGTCGAGGGCCAGGGCCAACACACGGGCAGGAACCCCGTCAGGCCCGGGGGCGGTGTTCTTTGAACGAATTCGCAGAACAGCCACCCCCACCTCCGTCTCCGTGACGGGCGGAACATCCTCCCCTACAACCCCCTCGTCCTCGGCCACAGGGGCCATGGACGGGGGTGTATGCTCCGCCCGATTCGGGAAAAGGCCCTCGACCACTTCCGCCAGGAAGCTGGGCTGGAGAGTCTCCGTGAGGGGGGGGCCCTGCGCGCGGAGCTTATCACGCGCCACGCGGTACGGGCGACCCCAGGGGTCACTGTCCAGACTCTCCAGCATTTCGGCTCTGCTGCGCTCCTTGGCAGCATCTATAGCCCGCCTGAGGGTGATTTCGGCCTCTCTGGCCACATCCCTCAAGCGGACCACCTCCGGGTGTTGGGCGTCTCTGTGACGCCCACGGCTTCGGGTGACGGCCCTCTTGGCACGGTTGGATGCCGCGCGGAGGGACGCCAGCTCTTGGGACCACCAGTAGACCTCCTTCTTTGGAGGCCTACGTCCGACCCGGTGCATGGCCGCGTCGCAAACCGCAGTTAGCGAGTCGCGAAAGCGGCCTGCACCGACGTCCACCCCCTCAGTCGGAGGTGGCAGAGACAGCCACGCTTGCACGATGGCTGCCTCCGCCAGTTGGTCCCTGTCGAGACTTCCCAAAGCCCACCTCTTAAAAGGTGAGATGCTGCCAACCCTGTGACCCCTACTGGCGTCCCGCGATCGAGACAACTCGAATCGGATGTACTGATGGTCCGACTCGGTCGTCTCGTCGTTCAGGACACGCCAGTTCCTCACACGTCAGGAAGCGCGGGGGTAGCGAACGAAAGGTCCACTATCGACCGCCCCCACGGCTTGATGCACGTGGCGGTGGTGCCTCTGTTTAAAAGAGAGACACCCACCGCATCTGCCCACTCGAGCACGACGTCGCCGCGGCCGCTGGTCCCGGAGGACCCCCACGCCGTAGACCAGGCGTTGAAGTCCCCCATGACCAGCACGTGACCTGAGGCCACTTGCCGCATCGAGGTCTCCAGTCGAAAGATGAAGTCCTCGAAATCGCTCAACCTCCGGTTTGGGGAGAAGTACACACCGTAAACGGTGATATCTCCCCAGTCGGCAGCGACATATCCCGGACCCTTGTCTCTTGGCGACAAGGGGGGGAAATGAAGCGCCGTGGAGGCGACGATTGCCACGTTTCCATGAATCGAATACGAACCGACCCAATTGGGGCGGTTCGGGACGATATACGGATCCGCGGCTACGGCAAGGCCTATGGACCACTGCGCCATGTTTTGCAGGAGGAGGTCCTGCGCACCGGCGCAGTGGTTCAGGTTCACCTGGAGGATGTTGCACCCGCGATCCATTAATGGAGCGCGGTTACTACATCCTCCTCCATTTGCGACGGCGACGTCGGCGATACGGCGCTGGGAGCGGCCTCGGTCGATCGACCGGCCCCCAGGCGTGGCGTAGAAGCCGAGGCTTGGGGTTGTCTACAACCCTCACGGCCCAGCAAGTGGTTAGCGGGCAGCTTGCCCGCGGCACATGCCGGGCAGTGAGGGGGGGCGGAGCACTCCGCCGCCTTGTGCCCGGGTTGACCGCAGCGGAAACATAATCCGCTGCAGTCAAAGCAGCTGGTGCACTTCACACGAGCGTGCCCGGCCGCCATGCATTTAAAGCACCTCATGGGCCGGCTCCCCAGGACCGTAACCCTGGCTGAGATCCAGCCCACGAGGAGCCTGCTCGCATCGGCCAAAACTTTGACCGAGGCGACCGGACAGCTCGCCCACACTGCACCAACGCCTCCGGGACCGGGGCGGATAGTGCCGACCTTGACGTGGTCCGGGCTACACTTTGTAGTAGAGGCAATGGCCTCCCGGACGTCGTCGGCAGTCGTGAAGTCCGCCAGACCCGAAATGCGCACCTCGGCGCACTTGGTGGGCCTGGCGATCTTCACGCCATCGACACCCTCAAACAACCCCCGCAGCTTCTCAGCCACGACGTCGGCTCTCCTACCGCCTTCTGCCCCCGGGAACTCGAGAATTCGAGCTCCCGTCCGGGCGAGGCGCGTTCGGGCACCAACGCCTCCGAGATCGGAGACGTCGATGCCCTGTTTTGCCCTCAGGAGAACCTGGCCGTAGCTGAGGCCTCGCTCCACCGCCTCTGGCGCCACCGTGATCACCACGGCGGCGGACTTGGGCGGTGTTAGCCTCGGCTTCCTGCCACTGGTTTGTGGGGCAGCGGCGGAAGCGGTGGCAGCGGCTGCCTTTGCCGCTGCCTTCTTCCGCTTCTTTTTCCCGCCCCTCTTTTTCCTCCGGCTCACCGTCTGCCAGCCCTCGCTGTCCGGCTGAGCGGAGGTCGAGGGGACGGGAGCTGAGGAGGCAGGCGTAGGTGCCACGGGAGGGGCTCTGGCTCTGGCGGGAGCCCGCGAAGATCCCTGCACCGGTCGTAAGGGTGGGAAGGCCACCCTTGGGCCGGTCGTTGCGGGAACCGCAGGCCGCACAGTCGACGCACCTTGGCCCTGAGACGGGCGCGCAGCCGCCGCGAAGGATGGCGCCGGCGCCGCCTGCACCCGCCTCATTGCCGCCGTCGTAAGGCGGCGGGGCTCAGGAGGCAGCCTCGCCTCCAACGCCTCCAGCTTCGCGTCGAGCATGAAGCCGACGCTTAGCATCACCTCCCTCATAAACTCCTGCGAGAGCAGGCCCGAGGAAGGTAACGAGGAGGGTGGGGGCGTTGGGGCCACCTCTTCCAGCACTGGCGCTGCTGGCGGAGCAGGCGAAGCTAACTGCGCCGCAGCCGATGCAGGCGGAGGAACCGGCGCCCCCACAGCCTTTGTCAGGCGGCGCATCTCCACCTGCATCTGCCGCATCTCCTCCTGGAGAGCCAGGATCTCGGCGGCCTGCCGCTTATTGGCTACTAGAAGCCGCCTCGTCTCGTCTGAGACGGTGCGGCCTGAGAGGGCCTCCACCGCCTCCTTCAGCCCCGAGGCTGCCATCTTAAGGTCCTTTTGGTAGGTGCCCTTGAGGTGCGTCGATTTGGTGGCCACATCCAAGATGATTGCCACACTCTTTGATGACCTCTCCAGGAGCTCCGCTGCCAAGTGCGGGTTACCGTCTGCACTCGAGTCGAGCTCGGCAGACAACTGCTCCACCCGCTCGAGCGCAGCCTGCTCCTCATCGGCACGCCGACGGGCCAGATCCGCCTTGCGGGTAGAGCCGAGACCACCTGGCCCCGATCGGCCCCGTCCCGCGCTGGAGAGCTTTGCGGGTGGCTGAGCTGCCCCGCCGGACTCGACGGAGCCGTCCAGCGCTTCCACTGAGCCCTCCAACGGGCGCTTTTGCGCCTTCCAGAATTTGGAAGAGAGGTTCAACGAACTCGTTGAACCCCTCTCCGACGACGACGCGGCCTCCAGGTCCGCCTCCTCCTCCTCGCCAGCTGAAGCGGCACGGACACGGGCCGACCGCCGCAGCTCAACAATCGGCTGCCAAGAGGCAGTCGATTCCACCTGACAGCTCCCAGGGACCGGAGTGGCCTCTGGAAGCTCTTCGTCGCACTGGGCGACGGTGCTCGCTTTGGAGCTCTTCTTTTTTAGGGGGGTGTTTTTAGTTTTAAATTTCAAATCCATATACTGAACCCACGAGAATGAGACGAAATGAATACACTTCCCGGGTGACGCTCATTCCGGGAAGCGGGGTACATACTGTGGAGGTCCCCAGGTGTCCACAGGTTTTTACGACTTCGCTGTCGGGTGTTACAGACTTTTCCTTGTCGCGGGCCGGCCAATGAAGGCAAGCCCCGCGTCCTCCGAGATCACATCTTCCCGCATGTGGCTAGCATGCAGGTCCTTGACGATCACCCGGAGATTACGCGACGCGGGAGGGCAGCCACCCCTCCCATCACCGACGGCGGCACGAATGCCTGTCAGCCCCTGCGCGAGCAGTGGGCCGACCCGTCCCTCGATCCTTTCGGATCTGGGATCCTCGCGGATCCCTCGCGGGCCTAGCAGGCCCGCCATACCACGACCCCCTCGTGCAATGGGGTCAGCTAGCCCTGAAAAGGGCTGGAACGTTAGCCGTCGACGTTGACGCCAGCTACTCCAGAGGAGCAATCAATGATGCGTCATCGCCCACGTTGCCCAGGGTGCACCGCGAGGAGGTGTTCCGTCGCACCCCCCAGTTAGTTAAGCCTTGGTCAACCTAGCCTTATTAGGCTGTAGTGTACTCAAGTTGCTTTTTAGGGTTCCGTAGTCAGAGGTTAAACCGGAACCCCTTTACTAAGACTCCGCTGTCTGTCCGTCTGTCACTAGGCTGTTTCTTAATTGGATTTTTTTTTTTTTTTTTCGTGCGGAAATCCCTTCGGATATCCCCCCGCCGGCCAGCGGGGGTGGTTATGTCGGGCTTGCACCGATTAAAACCGCACGCCGTCTCGGGTCTACAGACGCCGGGGTGTAAGGTTACCCATAGAGCATATCCCTCGCACCCCGACTGACCCTGGACCATCTCCGGTTTCGAGATGGCCCCCTTACTTGCTCTCCACTGTGCCATCTGCTAATCAGAGGGACACGTGGAAAGCTTCCGAACAGCCCTCAACAGGGCCGTCCTCGGTCGGAGTTGGCCGTAGGCGGCAGCGTCTCTCCCGCCCTAGGAGAGAAGCGCTGCTGTCTCCGTTGCCCAGGGTGCACCGCGTGGAGGTCCCTAACCAAGCACCCTTGTTCAATTCTTACCTAAACGTTCCTAGTTCGAGCAGTTCGTTGATATGCAATAAGACAGCTTACAGCTAGAAGACACCAATTGAAATATGAAGAAAACTAGAAATCAAAGCAAATCGGCAAAATCTTCTGAAAATTGTCTTTGAACAATAATAGTGGGATTTTTTTTTTTATTATTATTTATTTATAGCAAGTACATGTATATCTTACGAACTAACACATTGTCCCACAAAACCGTACAAACAGTTTGACTGTGAGATCAGGGAAAATATCTAAGTATAATCTAATGACAATATTTACTTAATTATTTTATGGAGTATACATTATAGTGTTACATTATGGTAGCGAATCTATTAGGTGTTTCTTTAATTTAATTTTAAACAACATGCCGCGTAGCATCTACGTAGCAGCCTACGTAGATTCGTAGCATCTCGTAGCAAAATGCGTAGCAATATTTTACGATAAATGATCATATTCTATGAGTGTGTAGGTCTTTGGCACAATGACCGTAATATTATGCTAAATAGTTTCATAGGCGAGGTCTGCATTTTATGTCAACTAGGGTGAATTTCCTCTATTGGCACGTGTTGGCAGTGAAACCGACGCGTCGGTCTACCCCGGAGGGTTAAAATTATATTTAGTTTTAGTGCTATCCGTTGTTTGTAGACAGCGTGATCCGGGTGTTGACTTCTTCCCGTGAATGTTCCAAAATTGACCTTCGAGCCGGATTGTTCCCATAGGTACTATCCGAAGGCTCAGGGCTCATTAAACATGGCTCGAAGAACCACAAATGTACGATTTTCGTACACTATTTGTAGAATAAGTAATAAACTCATGTTGTTTTAGTAAATTATGATACGTAAGTACACTCTGATTGCTTAATGTGAACTAAATTTAATTTGTATAAAATGCTTATCGCGCGAAATGTTCGATCATCAGCCCGAACATCTACAATATGGATTTTTTGTATTTGAAATTTGTCAGTATAAAATTATACTGACAAATTACAAATATAAAAAAAGCTATCATCCAAATCGGTCGATTTTTTCTCAAATATTGCGATTAACGACAAGGTTAGTGATTCATCCCACTAACATTATAATTGTGAAATAGATGTATGGATATTTGTTACTCTTCACGCAAAAACGGCTAAACGAATTTGGTACAGGGATAGAGTATAGTCTGGAATAACACATAGGCTAGCATAGGCTTTTTATCTCGGGAATAGGTTCTCATAGGAAGCGAGAATGGCAACAGAATTCCACGAGGGTGGAGCGGTGGGCAACAACTAGTGTCTATATAAATCTCATCCTCGTACATGTCCGTCGATTTGCTTCCGAGGCTTCCACCTCAGATTCAAAGAGTAAACTCGTGAAGTATGTAAGGACAGAAGCAGGTAGCGGACTGTTGTCTCTGCCTATCCTGGAAGGAAAAAATACAAGAATTCCAAAAAAATATTCTTCTGTTCAGAATCGATAATTTAACATAACCAAAATATTTCATTTGAAATATCCCCAATGTACAGACACAACTAAGTTACAATTTTAACGTAACGTAACGTAACGTTACGTTACGTTACGTTACGGTACGGTAACATAACATAACATAACATAACATAACATAACATAACATAACATAACATAACATAACATAACATAACATAACATAACATAACATAACATAACTTCACGCCTGTATCCCCGAAGGGGTAGGCACAGGTGTATTACACACCCACGATTCGCCAGTTATGTCTAGGTCCCAATGTAATAGGAGTTTTAAAATAGTATAGATAAATGTTCAGATGATCTCGTAAACTTTTAAAAATATTATAATATCCTTTACTTTAGAAAAGGTGAAGACAGGACGTGCACACACAAGTTTCAATCCACTCAGATATTCACTTTTGATCTACACAAGACGATTCTGCCACTGGATCACAGAACACAACTATTACTATAGTGCTCTATCTACCCTTTGTACGTCATACATAAGTTCACGGCAACTTTTGTCCTCTCGTACCCTAACTTTTTTGTTCAGAATTCTCCTTTGTACCGTTAGCATGTAAATTATTTATAGACTATTGAGTTACAAAAAAATATGAAAAGAACAATTTTAGTAATATGTGACTTTCGTTTCGTTTATGTCAATTTCGCATATCTGAGATGTGTCTAGGTGGCTCAGTTGGTCAGAGCATTCCCCCTGTTAGGGACTGGTCGCGGGTTCAAGTCCCGTCTTAGATGTTCTCTTTTTACGATCTAAATCTATAGGAAAAATATTTTACTTTTTTACTACACTGTCAACCACATCTCAGGCTGTACTGGTAACTGGTCTCTCGTCTTGTCGATGGAATCTTTGTCATGTTCGACTATGTTAAAAAGTAGCCTATATATTATACTATACTGCCAGTGGGGACGCCGTTTGACCAGACGGGTGATCAGCCCTTCTATTTGGGGCCATTTCACCCATATCCCCTATAACGACTGTCATACATATTCGTATGGCAACCGGGACCGACATCTTAACGTGCTCTCCGAGGCACGACCAGACCAATGCAAATACTCATATTCATGCATACAAATATTTGCACTGAGCGGGGATCGAACCCGCGCCTCCTGCGTAGCGGCCGCTTTCAATACCGCCACGGAGGCTGTCGATGCCTATATATTATTCCGTACTATAATCTATCCTTGTACCAAATTTTAGATAGGCCCGTTCAACACTTTGAGCGTGATTAAGTAACAGACAGTCAAACATCTTCACAAACTTTCACATTTTAATATTTGTAAGTTATAGTTTTGTAGCTTCAGTGGTTAAGGATACGATCGAGAGGTCCCGGGTTCGAATCCTGGCCGTTACAACATTGACGTGAATCTAAGTTAAGATTACTAAAATTCTTTTAAAAATAGCTTGGTTGGCTTTTAAGGGGGTGAATGCCGTCTGACATCCCAATGTCAAGAGGAAAGCCGGCGTCAGAGCCTCGTCCGTCGATCAGCAGGTATACCGGCTTGCAGGTGAGGTTGCCCTGTCCCCGAGGGTTATGATTACACCCTGTTTTGTGTCACGTTATTGGTTACAAAATGTGAAAGATTGATGATACTAGTACCTCGGTAGACCATGTTAATGAGGTGTAAGATCACTTCCTCACAATAGTGGTGTTTTGTACATTAGTTCATATTAGTATACACAAATAACTAACTTGAAAATGTTAATATTGAAATAAAACTATTTTTTATCGGATTCTATCGCAATTTATTTGATGTTATTTTATATTTTACATTGAAGCCGACGTTTCGGTTGCTTTTCAGCAGCCATGGTCAAGGGGAGACAAAATAAATGAATCGCGATAGAATCCGTTTAAAATGGTTTTATTTCAATGTGTGACATTCGCGTATACTTCCGACCGACAGTATCAATTTTAATATTTCAGCCCATACACAACTTTTGTAGCTCTGTGGCACCATTTTCTATTTAGCATCACAAAACATTTGACATACATACACAAATACCCGGCTGTATATCTGTAATATTGAGAGGCAAATTATACACCGATATACCAATCAATTAGCCTATTGCAGTCCACTGCTGGACATAGGCCTCTCCCATTTTACGCCATAGCACCCGATCCTCCGCCTTGCGCATCCAGTCTATCCCAGCTACACCGATATATGGCAAGCTATAACTTTAGTCTCACGGAATAGGAGCCCAGCATATTGCCTATAACTTGGGATTAAAATATGAGGAAATTGGGAGTATATTGAGTGGGTTAGGTAAGAAAAGGATATCGCATTTATGAAATGATTTAGATTTGGATTTGGGAGTGATAGGTTAGACTAACTAAACAGAGGAGTTGTGACCAACCTTATTAGGTTGTACACCTGTACACTTCGATTATAAATTTTATCTGACTTCTATTCTAAAATCTCAAACTTCTAAAGAATTCTGGTATGTTAAAAAGTGATCGTAATAACTTGAAATTTCAAACCTAAACTTTTTAATTAGATATATGAAACTAACAAATAGAGCACCAGCCCATTTTTCCTTTTTTTTAACGTGCGGAAACCCCTTCGGGCTTCACCCCACCGGAGCCAAGGGTGAGGTGGGTGTGTCGGGCATGAACTGACTAAAGCCGCACGGAGTTTTTTACGTCAGTCATGTGGTACGGGAATCTGATATGCCCTAGCAAGGAAATTCCAGAGACTCCGACCGGCTAAGGTAGCAAGCGCTAGCGACCCCGACCCTAAAGAGAGGCGTTCGCGGAAACACGACGCGCCACCACCCTGAGCCTGCTTCTGTCAGGGAAACGGCTAGACAGAGCAGCAGGCCTACCATGAAACATACATCTCCAATTGCGGACTGTAATTTCGGGCAATAGGTACGGCGGATGTGGGGTGCGACTGGTTGGATCACCTCCAAGTTTGGTGCACCCTGGGCAACGTGGGCGATGACGCATCAACGTCAACGGCCAAGAGTCTGACCAACCGGCCCTTTTCAGGGCCAGCTGACCCCATTGCACGAGGGCGTCGGGGTATGACGGGCCTGCAAGGCCCACGGGAGAGGTGGTCGCTTCAGGTACCCCTCTGCTGTAATCAGAGGGGACACTGCGAATGGCCCAGGGTCAGTCGGAGTGCGAGGGATCTGCTCTATGGGTAACCTTACACCCCGGCGTCTGTAGACCCGAGACGGCGTGCGGTTTTAGTCGGTTCAAGCCCGACATAACCACCCCCGCTAGAAGGGTCCGTAAAAAGGTACGGCGGATGTATATATGGTAGATAAAGCCACTATTAACATAATAGTTGTAATTTGATAAACCACATTATATTTTAGATAACTTTACACTTGAGGACACGATGCAAACACCGTTTTAGTCTCTCTATGATCGTTACTAATAATGAATAGTGTAGATAATAAAATAATACAAAATGAATCAGGATAAAAACCATAAAATTATTTTATTTCAAAAAATTGAAGCAATTATAAAACCAAATAAATTGCATGTCATAAAAGACTTACCCTACATTTTTAAGATATCGGCACAAACGAACCGAATCCGCTCGGCAATTGCAATCAAGTACGGATATGAATTCTAATCGTATCACAGATTACGGAATGCAGTGAATCCGAATTATTCACCGAACTCGCTCACTGAAAAGTTTATTCATTTCGAAGAGTGATATGAAAATACGCAACATTGTTTAGGAAAATATGTTTTAATCAACTTTTTTGCTGGCGTTACAAAGTTTTACACTGGCGTAAGTGTGTTATAGAATTTTAAGGGGATTCTCGCTTTGTCATTTTTTGTTCCTCTGTTAGTAATGTTACACGTCGTGTTCCATGCCTTCTTTTTAAGGCTGACAGAATCGAATGAGTGCAGTGGTGTTTTAACTATTAAAGTCCAAAAAATCGTCGGTCTTACAGAGCAAGCGGGTATATGAAGGTTAATAAGTGCAGTTAAACAATTTATATTAACATTTCTCCTGAATAAATAGTCGTTTTAAAATCGAAATGAGGTATTTTAGAATAAAATAGTTACGATTTTTTTTACCAGCGGGGTAGGTTATGTCGAGCTCGAACCGACTAAAACTGCATGCCATCTCAGGTCTTCAAACGCCGGGGTGTAAGGTGGCTCAAAAGGCATTTTTCTCGCACCCTGGCTGACCTAGGGCCATCTCCAGTTTCGTAATGGCCCCTCGGGCGACAAACGCATGCCTGGGACGCATTCGTATGTTGAGTTTAAAAGCTTAGCTGGAGGGGTTACGGGGAATACTAGTAATTTAGGTTGTTAATATCCCTTAAAAATATATACAGGTTAAAGACCGAATTTTAATGTTTATCTATGAACAAAGCCATTCGAGTTAGTATAGTGGTTTTTTTTAGTACCAAACAAATAAATACATTAATAAGTACCGTGAACAAAGAACACATGAAAAAAGTGTCTTTACCTTAACAGAAATTAAGTAATGTGTTAGACTATAAAATAAAATAACGTTGAAATATAAAATAACATCAAATAAATCGCGATAGAATCCGTTAAAAATAGTTTTAAGCATATTAAGATGTTTGTAACAAAATAGCAATTGAAATATATGCTTTCCCTATGAATAATAAATAAATATTGAACAACATCCTACATAGCGCTTTCTAGACCCAAAGTAAGCATAGTTTAACTAGCTTGTGTTATGGGTTGCAGAATCCGGATAACATACTTATATACTTTTTCTTTTGGCAAATACATACATATTAAACATAGAAACACCCAGACCAATCCAAATAGATATATACAAATATCTGCACTGAGCGGGAATCGAACCCACGCCCCCTGTCGTAGCAATCGAATGCACTACCGCTACGCCACAGATTTTCATTTAGAGTTTAAAATATTCGACTTTAAAACATGGTGTATAGGAAACAATCGAACTACAATCCATTTCAAAGTGACTGTGAGCCAGACATTTGCATGGTCACGCACAAATATAAAACACAATTGGGAAATGGATCACAATTTTATTTCGGATATATTCGAATCGTAAAAGTTTTATTGGGCCCCAGGCGTCCAACACGATGATAAATATTTATTGGGTAATGTTATACAATATTTTCATTACCATAAAAATTTGGCCGCAATAATGTTTTGACTCTTGATAATATATTTCTTTCCTTATTGAAGTATTAAACATAAGTTAAGAATTTTAATTACGTTTTTAAGCAATTAGTATGCTTACTTCTATAGATTTAGATCGGAAAAAGAGAACATCTAGGACGGGACTTGAACCCGCGACCAGTCCCTTACAGGGGGAATGCTCTGACCAACTGAGCCAATTAGACACGTCCCAGATATTCATAACTCTCCGATATATTATTTACGTCTCAAGGCGACGCTAGAGCCATCTACTGTAATTTTTGCGTAAGTTAACTATATTTAGTTTGATTTGTTTCAATTTCATTTGATTTTCAGTTTAAATATTTCAAATAGCTGTCGCCCATGGCTCCGCCCGCATGGAATACTAATTTCATGATTCACAGTAAACTATTAATCATCATTCGAGCATTGATACCGGTTGCATACAAAGTTTACACTTCGGACCTCGGGCACCATGAATAGTTTACATTTGCGGACAGACCCATAACTCTGAGAGAAAAGCCGGCGCCCGAGCCTCATCCATCAATCAGCAGAAATATCAGCTTGCAGATGGGGTTGTGATGGAATCGGGATAGTTAAATAAATATTCTACGACATATTACACAGCGCCATCTAGACCCAAACTAAGCAGAGCTTGTCATATGGGTTCTAGAATGCGGATAAACATACTTAAGTACTTTTTTTTGGAAATAAATACATATTATACATAGAAACACCAAGACCAATGCATATATACATAAATTCAATGAGCGGGAATCGAACCCGCGACCTCTGACTTAGCAGTCGAATGCTCTACCGTTACGCCACAGAGGTCGTCAAATAGTCAAAAGAATACATTCTGGCGTGGAAGGTCATCCATCTAGTCATCTATTTGAGTAGCTAGCTGCTTACATAGACCTAACGTACATACACACACATCTTTTTATGCCACTTAATGTTAGGGTGTTTTCCTCTCTTCGTTTGGAAGCCCCCCCGGGCTTCACACCAGCGGTGCCAGCGATGAGGTGGGTATGTCGGAATCGAACCGACAAAAACCACACGGTGTTCTTCCCAAGTGTCCATTGCCGGGCACTCCGGGTTAGCGTCGGGGTCCCTGGGTTGATTCTGCCTGGCACCGTGTGTTCCAACACGCCCACCCCATCGTTAGCACTGATGGGGTGAAGCCCGTGAGGGTTTCCACACGTTAAAAACATAAAAAAGGGACCCCGACCCTGGGTCGGGTTTGATCCCGCATCGGTGAGTTGGCAGGCGTGTGTACGACACACACGACACGCCTCCGCCACGGCCTGCTTCTGTAAGGACGGCGAAAATACATACGTACACAGCATTATTTTGAGTCAATAAACTTTATACTTAACTTGGTAGTGAAAAAATATATATTTCTACTCTATTAAAGTACCCTATTCTCGATATACCCTATTTTTGCTATCTCCTTTTACGGCTCATTGGCCACGTGCTGGTCGTATTGCAGCACTGCAAGTTTATTAAAGTTTCAAGCAGCAAGTTATTTAATAAGCTTAGTCGAGAGCCAAGAGTGGTCCGAACACGACTATATTGCTCGTTTTATTCTGCTGAGGTGTTATGTTATACTTTTAAAGATGTGTTGTGAATCCATACTTATATACAAGCTTCCTCCCCCTCCAGGGTAGGCAGGGATAACAGCCTAGCATTTGTTCTTATACAACTTCACGAGCGTCCTCTATTGTCGTGAATATTTCATGCAAACCCACTAGTTTCGGGTGCTACTGACTTAAGGGCCAATTCCCGTAATAAGGATATGTTCAAAATTCAGTCTCAATCTAGTCTCGACCTCATGTAGATCTCCTAAATGTCAAAAACTTTATAAGTATGTTTATCCGCATTCTGGCCACCAAAACACAAGCTAGTTAAACTATGCTCACTTTGGGTCTAGAAAGCGTTGTGTAGAAAAATGTCATAGATTATTTATTTATATCAGTTGATATGCTTATACCTTTTTTTCTTCTTTTTTCGTGCGGAAACCCTTCAGATACCCCCCCGCCGGCCAGCGGGGGTGGTTATGTCGGGCTTGAACCGACAAAAACCGCACGCCGTCTCGGGTCTACAGACGCCGGGTGTAAGGTTACCCATAGGGCATATACCTCGCACCCCTACTGACCCTGGGCCATCTCCGGTTTCGAGATGGCCCCCTCGGGTTTGGGAACCACGGTGTCCCCGTCTTGCCCCGGTTTGAGGGAGGGGCGCTAGTCGCCCCACCGTCCCGGCCTGCTTCTGCTGGGGTGACAGGAGCCTCACCTGCCACCCCCCGGCCTGCGCTAATGGAGGACTGAGGTTGTTAAGCGAAATCCGGCGCCTGAGACGCCTGAGACGCGCGGCGAGCATGTTGCGGGCTCGGCGGGCCGGGAGAGTTCTAAACCTCTCCCGGGCGCGCTCCGCCATCTCCTTCGCGAGCATTCCATGCTCGCGGAAGGAGGTGGCGGCGGCACACGCGCTCGCGCTCCTCGCCATTGCCGCAATCATGCTGCCGAACGAGAGGACTCCCACCCCGATGGCTGCCACGAGTTCGCCGCTATTGCGACGTGATATGCTTATACCTACATATAAAAATATTTTGCACACGCCTGAATTTCCTACTCAGCATTTTTAACACATTTCGTGAGCTATATTTTTCGGGTTCACGTAACGAGCCTATTCTCGTCAGCTAGGCACTTTTTAACGGGTTGTTTTTAGTTATATATAGTCCTAACCAGTGGCGCGATTTATTAAAATTACGTTTTTAAAACGTGTGATTTCAGTACTTACGGACACTTATCAATGCAGTTATAAAATTGAAAATGATATATGTCTGTATATTGGAGATATTTAAAAAAGGGTAATGTTAATTGTTGTTTATTCTTCTGCTGTCTGTTCGTTCGCGATGGACACAAAAACTACTGAACGGAATTTAATGCAGATTTCTATTAGAAAAGTCTTGGTCAGACTTAAAATCTGCCGTATGCTTGATAGCAATTGGTTAAGTAGAACCGGGAGAAATAACCAAAAACCGATAACCGCCCACCAAGCGGCTGGAGCCGCGGGCGTAAATTATAGAATTAAAAAAATGAATCAAACTACGAGTGATTAACAAAAAGGTCTAGGTTTATTTACTCAACTCTGAGCTGGCGAAACCAGGTATCACCTGACGGGAATGCTTCGTGCATTTTATCGTCTCCGGCATGTTCTACACACAAAAATCAAAACCATACTTGTGCAGACCTTACTCTTTCCTGTCTTTGACTACGCTGATGTTTGCTACTTCGACCTTGATGCAGAACATCTCAACAAATATGATCGAATTCTAAACAACTGCATTAGATTCGTTGTTAACCTCCGTAACATGGTCGTACCATGTGTCTGCGTGTCGTGCGCAACTAAATTGGTTGCCGATCCGCCAACGTAGAAATCTAAGTGCACTTACTACCCTCTATTCAATTCTTACATCTCCTACTCCTCCTATCTACCTATCGCCTTTCTTTCAGTAACTTTATACAAACCATGATAGAGACCTTCGCTCAAAGAATAATCTTTTTTTAATCTGACCTGCACATAATTCTGTGTTTATTCATTCTTCTTTTCCTATACAATCTGTACTCCTTTGGAACACGCTACCTCTTAAAATCTGGAAGGCCACCAGCAGTCATGTGTTCATGGCAAAAGTTCACCAATTACTTCTCGAGAAACTGGCAGAATCATCACGGCAATAATTTCAAATTAATCATAATTTTAATTTATGTTTATCGAATTTATGATTCGTTGTACATTGTGTATTATTATGTATATGGTATATTTATTTATATGTATGGTTATTTATTTATCAATATGTATATGTACTGATACATACTTACTGTAGTGTAGATATGATATTACTATACAGTATTATATTTGTAGTTGTATTTAATCAATAATGGTTCCTCTCAATAATGCACCTACTAAGTTTTTCTCTGCACCACCTTTGGTTGACTTGTAGAGAATGCCCATGGCATTAAGTCCGCCTATGTAATTGTGCAAAAAGTTCAATAAATAAATAGAAACGTAGGCAGTTTTTGTTTTGACAGATCATACGGAATACCAAAGTTTTTTTCGTCTTTCTTTAATCGGGCCCCAGCATAGTCACCAATAAAGTCCATGAACATAATATTCAAATTTATCAAACATCTGAACACTTCAACCAACAGTAAGTAATCGCCGCAACTTGACAAAAAATAATCTCCACATTGGATCTGTGTAAAAATCACTTAGGTAACACCACTTATACTTACGTTAATACAATATTAATAATATATAAATAATAATAATATTAGCTCAATGGCGTACATAACGGACTGTCGACACGAAGTCTCGAGTTCGATCCCCAGTCGCCCTGGGCACACACCTCTGACTTTTCATAGTTATGTGTGTATTAAAATGTTAATTATCGCTCGCTTAACAATGTCTCCGGTAGATGGCAATAGGCTCGCCCCCAATTACATTGGAACCTTAACATAACTGGTGAATCGTGGGTGTGTAATACACCTCTGCCCACCCCTTCAAGGATACAGGCGTGATGTTATGTTATGTTATACTTACATTAATTGCTTAACACCAATATTACATAATATGTAAAACAACTAAATTAGCACTACAAAGAGTATTTTGAACGTTTGAAATACTTTCTTATTTCATTTTCTCGCCCACAAGTATAAGTGCTTGTGTGTTAGAATTACCCTTTAATTACATCTTCTCCTCTACATCCCCAAAAAACTCAATACTGAGTTAAGCTCCCCTTTGTAGAACACAATTTAATAATTAATACTTTTACAATTAGTTACTCACTGTGTACAATACAAAATTAAGAATTGGATGAGAGAGAGAGAGAGAGAGAGAAGATGTGACTTTGTGGCGTAGCAGTATTGTGTTCGACTGCTAAGCCAGAGCTCGCGGGTTCGATTCCCGCTCATTGCAAATATGTATATTTGCATTGGTCTGGGTGTTTCTATGTAGGATATGTATTTATTTACATAAAAAACAGTATTTAAGTATGTTTATCCGCATTCTAGAACCCATATGACAAGCTTTGCTTTTATGTAGAATATACTGCTTCCGGGCTGTTTGGCCGTGGTCCATCGGAAACTTGTGTTCCTCGGCGGCGAACTCGGTGCGACTGATGACACCGAGTTCGCCGCCGAGGAAGGTTCTCCGCACTCGACGGCGTCCCGACGTGTCCCACTGAAGATGTCGACCGCAGTGATCGACGAAACGTCTTGAACACAAGTTTCCGATTTACCACGGCCAAACAGCCCGGAAGCAGTATATTCTACATGCAACGCCGGCCGTGAAAGCCTTAAGATTTATAAGCTTTGCTTTGTTTGGGTCTAGATGGCGGTTGTACTTTGCCCTTCAATAATTATTTAGCGAGCTTTATATTGGCCGAAGGCTCTAAAACACGGGTGTCGTGAGTAATTACTGAGTGAGGTTCTGAATCCGCTTGTCTTTCAAGCACAGCGAGACCTTTAATCAAAACAGTAATTGCCTGCCAATTCCAGCGCGGTTGGTCTTTGTTAAAAAGGTATTTATGGCCAGTACTTTTATCTTTTTAAACCTCCACGTGTACCACTTCACCCGGGTTAGCAGTGAATGGCTATGTCGGGATCAAATCCACTAAAATC
Organism: Cybosia mesomella; assembly: GCA_946251805.1. Classification (NCBI taxonomy): domain Eukaryota; kingdom Metazoa; phylum Arthropoda; class Insecta; order Lepidoptera; family Erebidae; genus Cybosia; species Cybosia mesomella. The sequence goes on along the minus strand of OX276402.1, from coordinate 28,579,998 downwards.
ACATAGCGTTCCGCTACGAAAGTAATTTTTAGGGATTTTCTTTAGAAAAGCCCTATTGCTATGGAGTTGTCGTCGACGTCGTCGTCGTCGTCGTCGTCGTTGCCAATTTTCTGTCACGGTTATGGGTATGAAGGAGATGAGCTATCGAGTTGCTGTTTTCGGTAATAGATTCGTGCTGGGGTGAACCATTGCAAGATAAAAAAAAACGCAAAAAATCCCAAAAAAAAGAAACGCAAAATCGAAAATCCCTTGTGTTCGGCTGAGCTTGTCTCAGGAATTCAACTTGTTTTCTTTTTTAAAAGATACATAGATAGATAGATACCTACATATAAACTTTATTGTACACCAATCAGAATAAGCATTTATTGTAAACTTAATTAACATGTGTACAAATGGCGGAATTAGAATAATTCCGTAAAAATTGAATACTATAAAAAAAAGAATACTAGTAATCGAAATTACTATTATTTCTGTTAACCATTCCACATAAGCTAAATTGCTTGTGTTAGGAGTGGGATCACGTAGTGTAATGGCCAGGATTCGAACCCGGGACCTCTTGATCGTAAGTCAGACTCCTTAACCACTAAGAGGTTTATTACCAGTCGCACAAAAAACCCCGGGGTTATCCTTTCGAGGGCTTACCCGGGGTGCCCGGCAATGGAAACTTGGGCAGGACACCGTGCGGTTTTAGTTGGTATATGCACGACATAACCGCCCCCGCTGGCCGGCAGGGGTAGCCGAAGGGATTTCCGCACGCAAAAAAGAACAAAAAAAAAACCAGCCACAAAAAAGCTCACGAAATTCTTTTTTATCTTTTTAATTGCATCGTAGTTTGATGCCATGAAAAAGAGATTTAAAACAAGAATGTAATGGATTTTCATAAAATCTTCTACACAGTTTTTATTATGAGCATAAACATGGCGATTTCAGATTACGTTTTAAGTAAACAACTATGTTATTACTTCGTAGTTGGAAGCAGTATTATTTTACAGCAAGGCCGACGCAAAGCCTAAAGTAATTTTCGACGAATGTAAGTAACCAAAAAATAACACGCTCTTCGTTACACGTGGTTTTTTAAGCTCCGTGAAAAAGCTTCTGTAGTGATCACCATTTTAAGATCGACAGGAATGGAGGCCTGTATCTTCTGGACGTCACCCTAGCTTCTTACCATCCAGCAAGATGCAGTCAATTGATGGACTTAATGTTTAAAAAAAACAACATATTATCTGCTGAAATTAGTAGAGGCCAACTATGAAACATACCTTCTTTTTTTTTTTCGTGCGGAAATCCCTTCGGATACCCCCCCCCCTCCCGCGTGCCAGCGGGGGTGGTTATGTCGGGCTTGAACCGACTAAAACCGCACGCCGTCTCGGGTCTACAGACGCCCTCGGGTCTACAGACACTCTCGGGTCTACAGACGCACTATGAAACATATCTATATGCGAAGTTGCGGAGCGGACCTTCGGGTAATTGGGACCATGAAACGTATTTTTCCTGCTTTCCGGCCTGAAGACGGCACGTGACACTTCGGCCTAAACGCCACCCAAAGAAATGCGAAATATCTTTATTGTAATTCTTGTGGGCTTGAAGTTTCTGATATACATTTTATGTAACTTTTATGCAGCGCAATTTAGTCGAAATATCAGTCAGTCTAAAAGTTCATATACCTTTAAACTGAAGTCTATGACAAAAGTCGTTTAACCATTTTTGATCACCCTAGCTCTTAAATGTTTTATAAATATGTTATAATTTTTTTATGAATGAAGTAATCAGTATGCTAACTTTTCGTATATATTTAGAAACAAAATAGTTTAATAAAATAATAAAGATAACGTAAAATAAATTAACTTTGTCCTCTGGGCATTAGAAAACTTCTTATACATCAATAATAAGTACACACAGCCATAGAAACAGCTGTGCAGGTAACTCTTTGGTCACATGTTGTCCAATGTAATAAAGGTTTGTAAATATTTTAATTAGTTTTATTACTTTTTTTTAGTACTTGAATACTTACATGTACTATGATTGCCTCAACTCCCGAGAACATAATTACACATTACAACATCCTCGAGTCTCTTAATAATGAAAATAGTTTTGATAATTTATATTAACGAAATCATTAGCGAAATTACTCTACATAATAGGCATTTTGACTATATTTAAAATATTGTACGAATTGTAGTCATCCTTATAAAATGTACCGTAAAAAACATATTTTATTAATTTTCAATATAAGATAAGTTTCTTTTATGGTAAAAAATCAAGATTAAAATCTCACTTTTTTGAGATTTGATCACGTGCTTATAAACGCTCTGTGACGTCACACATAAGTAAACAGAGTTTTTCAATACAGGCTGTCTGCATTTCATAGTGTTAATCGACTGGTTCAATTATTAATTACTAATAATGTTTCACTTTTATCTTATATATCTCAAAATAAACCATTATTTTTGCAACTAATTTCAATAATTATATAAATGTGCCTTAAGTCGCTTACTGTTTACTTTGGTGTGACGTCACGGTGACGTACGACGTGTAAGGGGATCCGTTATGGCGCGTACTTTTTTAAATCAAACTTTAATATCAATTTTTATCGTAAATAAAACTGTTCTCAAAAAAATATTGATGCAATCTGCATTTTTATGTTGTAATACATAATACAGAACTATTTTTAGCAGTAGTCAAATACCCTATTGCTTAATTTGCGCCTCTGATTACATAGATAATTAATATTGTGTTTAAAAACGGGTAAACCACATAACACTTCCAAATATCGGAAGCACGCATGTGGCATTCAAAACCACAAGTTCGTCGGTATTTTGCAAATGAATTAATGAGAAAATGAATTAGATATTAGAAGTTTTTTTTTTTGAATATGTATACAAAAAAAATATCTTCACCGTGACATCAATCTCACTTGCATCCAAAGCTAGCAATTAGGAGGCCGGGTTCCACTTTCCTACTTATCGTGATTACTTGACTAACGGAAGCGACTGAAAACGGAAGAGACATGCCTGTACCATACGCTCGTCCATACTGTTGGCCGGTTGACTGCAAACTTGGCTTGCAGTCTTGGCTCTGAAGACATGGGGTTCCAAATAGAATGTAACTGGAACTGGCGCTCGAATAGTTGACCTAAATACATGGGCAACCTTGAAGTTTCCGGAATGAACAAGAAAATAAATACTTTTAAGATCAAAAATAAATTTATAGTTTCTCAAAATATTTTTCCTTTGCTTCAATGCACTTTTTCATTCGATTCGAATTTTGAAAACATTTGTGCCACTCCGCCGTGGTTACGTCAGATACATGTTTTTTTAACTCTTCTACAGGCTCTTTTGACGATGAAAACGGTTAATCACGTAATTGTTTCTTAATTTTTGGGAACAGAAAAAAAATGTTAGGCACCTTGTAATTTTAGTCTGTTCGGTCGGGACTGTATGCAGGATGGCTAAGTTCTCTTTAGCAGGATTAGATGTAGGTTTTTAAATATTTTTATGTAAGTGGCCAGTTCTAGAAACTTTCAGTACGCCCTATGTACAACACATAAAAAAAGTGGAACAAGTTTGTCATTAACCTGTATCCCTGTGTTCTGTCTTTACCCTGTCAAGTATACTCTGTTCACTACAAACTCGTGAGTAAATAATGGAACGTACAAATGAGCGTTCATTTTTCTCACAGTTCATAAATGTCACTTGTGCACGTGTAAATGTGGTAGATATTGAATTTCTGTGAGACGTGCTTTCGTGGTCGAATCTTATGATATTCAAATTGTACAAACTAGCTGTTGCCACCAGCTTCACCCGAGTGGCATACTGAAGTAGTCGTTAAGATTCTGAAATTTTCCAATTTTCTGTGCACATTTCTTTTTTTTTTTTGTTAAAACCTTGAACAATTCATTAGAAAAATTAAAACAAAGATGAATGATATTGAAACAAATGTATCACTTGTACTTTTCCACTATTATATTTAATAATTACACCTGACCGGTTTCGCCTCTCGGCATTCTCTAAGGTTTTTTATATTTATTTAGAGGCATTTCCGCGATTCACACCATGGTCCGAATATTTCTTGGTGTGAAGGAGGAACGACCCAGCGAGGGAATGGTAGTCTCCCGATCACAAAAATGTCTAATCATATTGGTAAAAGCATTGATTTTTCACTTATTAATCTTTTCGAAGCACTAGAAAAATAGCAAAGCGGTTTCAGAATTAAAAATAAACTGTACCAATGTTTATACTTTTAATTTTCTTTTTCGAATATACATTATAATTTTTATAATAATAGATTTGTAAATTAGTTGTGTCTGTACATTGGAGATATTAATGAAATAATAGTTTAAAAAACTAAAAAACACGCTTTTTATAGAAAACCGAACTAAAAAAATAGAAAATAAGTTTTAATATATTTAAATTTTAAGAATAGTGTTAAAAATTTCAATAAATATAAATTAATAATAGTGTAAATAAAAAAAATGTATTTTATTTTTAAAAAAGCGTGGGGTGCTTTTTAAGATATTATCAAAATGATAATTACTCTACTCATGTCTGTCAATAAAATATTTATATCTAATGACCCATGCACCCCACGCTATTTTTAACACAGTAATAAAAAGTGTATAAAAAGAAATACTTGGGTTATGTTAAATGAGTGATTCTTAACACAATAAAACATTTTTGGAATTTTTGTCTGTTTATCTGTTGTCTACGCCGACATGCGTATATTTTATTATAATAATTTAATACTTGAATTTATTCCTAATAAGCTAACTATTTTAATTTATATTAACACCTATTACTTTTATATATTATTTTTGATAAATAGTATTCTAATAAATAACGTGATCTGTAAACGACACGCAATTAGTTATTGCTAAATCATCGTTAACATCCATTCGTTATGAACTACCTACCTTAAGATCATCCATTTTGCATTAGCGCTCTCGATACAAAAATTGTAAAAGGAATAAACTAGGACGGTTACCAGCTTCGCAATCAACCCAAACTTAAGCGTAGCGAGATTTGCCTATTCAACAATAGGTCAACGTGACCGGTCGACTTTTTCCATTGATTTGGTTTTTCCGTGATTATTCCTCGATGGTACGTCGGACATCAACTTTCGACCCATAGAGACACTCAGCAAACTGAGCTTGATAACCGTGCCAAGTTTGGTCAAGATCGGTCGAGCCGTCTAGGAGGAGTATGGTTTCACGCGAAAACCCGAATTGTGGAGAAAGACGCTTCGCTCGCCTCCGGCTCGCTACGCTTAATTATCTTATATTTCTAGTATTCAAGAACTTATTTTATTTTGTCTTTGTTCTGTATTGAACATCTGTTTGTTCAGAAATTGATGCGGTTTTTTTTGTCAGGAAGGTCTTGCTCAGACTTAAAATCTCCCAGCTAGCCCAGTGGTGTACGTAACGGATTGCCGAGACGAGGTCTCGAGTTCGATCCCAAGTCGCCCCGGGCACACACCTCTGACTTTTCGTACTTATGTGTATTAAAAATGTTGATTATCACTCGGTTGATAATGTGCCCGGTAGATGGCAATAGGCTCGCCCCCTATTACATTGGGACCTAAACATAACTGGTGAATCGTGGTGTAATACACTGTCTACCCCTTCGGGGATACAGGCGTGAAATTCTGTTATGTTATGTTATGTGATTCCCATAACCTAATCTACCGTATGCAAACATATGGCAGATTGGGATATGGGCATTAGCTAGTAAATTGTAATAATACGCAATGCTGCAAGACTCGTAAAGATTTCTGGTCACGCAGCATTCAACAGAATAATAAAATTGAAAGGAAGTGCCTTTAAACATCGTTAGTACGAGAGCCAGCGTCGCTAAGCTCACATTTCAAACTAATTACATCACTACTCTACATTATCACCACTGCTAACTATTCGGGCGTAAGACTTTACCGTTGCTTTGCAAAATATATCCTGTTACAACAGATAAAAAGTTATTTTTATTTAAAATCTCAAATTGAGTTGAAACCTTTTTACCTGACTGCGCCAGATGGAGGGTTATTTTTTTCGAGAGTATGTATGTATGTATGTATGTATAATTGTTTGGCACGCTCTGCAGCCAGAACGGCTCGATGGATTTTAGCTTGAGAGGCGTCGTTAGATTCGTATTTACTGTGAGAGTGACACTGGGTATATCAAAATGATATAAAAACGAAATGGTGGATTTTTGGCGCTAAAATGTATGTTATTCAAAAAATATTTTCACTCAAACTTATCGAGTAGGGTATCAAAATAAAAGCTTGAAAAGGTTAAAAGTCTGCTATCAAACTTGTTTCGGTCTTTTTAGGGCAGTCGGTTTATTTGATTTTTTAATTAATAATTTTATTTATCAATTCATTCATTCAAATTTTAATGCAAATACTCAGTAAAATAATACACAATTTTTCAGATTATTCAGTTGGAAATTACTGCCATAAGTACTATATTCCTGTACACTTTTAGTCAAAGTCGTAGACACGGTACCAATAACTATTGTAGATATTTTTACACATAGTAAATTTTGTCTTCGAATAAGGATTATTGCTAAGAATAACCAGGAAAGGCAAAAAGTGAAAATTTATTTTGTATTTATTTTTACATTTCTCTATTTTTTTTATTTTGACAGTTATCATAACAATATTGTTTGTTATTTTTGTCTCTCTTAAAATGTTTTATCAGTGAAATATACTCATATTTATAGAGAACTAGCGACCCGATGTGGTTTCGCACGGCAAATCTAATTTTACTATATCTATAATCTTTACATAAGTTCAAGCTATACATTGAAAAAGTTTTATCGCATTCGGATGTGTGGTACGAGAGGGTTTAAAATTCGAATAAACAAACATTGAGTTTCATAATTATATTGGATTACCAATTTATCAAGAATTGTAATGTATGTTGGACTCGAACTGATTTAAACAGCACGGTGCCTTATGATGGCTGTCTGTGAGACCACAAACTGAACAAAATTAGAAAAGAGATTCGAGTTCGATTCCCGCTCAGTGCAAATATTTGTATGCATGAATATGTCTATTCGTATTGGTCTGGGTGTTTCTATGTATAGTACGTATTTAATAACAAAACAAAGTAAATAAGTGTCAGTCGCAGAGAAGTCGCCGCCAAGGAGGGTTCTCCGCACTCGTCGGCGCCCGGACCTACACCACTGAAGATGTTGACAGCAGTGATCGACGAAACGTTTGGAACACAAGTTTCCTATGGACCACGGCCAAACAGCCCGGTAGCAGTATATTCAACATGCAACGCCGGCCGTGAAAGCCTTAAGATTTATAAATAAGTATGTTTATACGCATTCTGGAACCCATAACACAAGCTATTTAAACGATGCTTACTTTGGGTCTAGAAAGCGCTGTGTAGAATATAGTAGAATATTTATTTATTATTGTTTATTATAGAACTACATCATAATGTTACCCTATTTGAAAAACTTTCACAATTACAAAATCCTATACTTTTGAAAACTTCTAACTTTCTAACTTATATAAATATAACCTTACAATTTTAATTTAAAAACAAATAGCATGACGTATCGTACGTCCAAAAACAAAAAAGTAAACATGGCATTCAGTTACAAACAAAGTCTTTTCAATTGCAATACTGAAATGAAAAGACTCAACCAATCTATTTTTTGTGTGTTGGAAACGTCCAGTTGAATATAGATTGTTGTAGACGAGTCCAAAATAAGGTAAAATGGACCGTTATCTACATATTAAATACCTTGTTTAATTCAAGAGGATTTCGTTTTAGCATTTTATGAATAAATATTATATTCAGTGATGGTAATCAGAAGACAACTCATCAATTTAAATTGGAAAAGTCAACTCTCAATGCGGAATTAGATATGTAGCAGTTATAATATTGGACAATTGGGACATTATTGACTCTGATCAAACCTAATAAGAAAAAAGCGGCCAAGTGCGAGTCGGACTCGCCCATGAAGGGTTCCGTAGCAGCAAGTAACATAATAATGTTTTTTTTTTTAATTATTTAATTGAGGTGATTGTATGAAAGGTAAATTGCGGTTTCGATTTATGACGTATTAAAAAAAAACTACTTACTAGGACGGTTACCAGCTTCGCAATCAACCCAAACTTAAGCGTAGCGAGATTTGCCTATCCAACAATTGCTCAACGTGACCGGTCGACTTTTTCCATTAATTTGGTTTTTCGGTGATTATTTTTTGGTGGTAGGACCGATCTGGACATTTGACCCCTTACGACACTCAGTAATGTCTACTTGATCACCGTGGCAAATTTGGTCGAGATCGGTCAAACGGTCTCGGAGGAGTATCATTTGTTTGAAATGCAACTTTAAAACCAAAGACGCTTAACTAGATCTCGTTCAAACCAATTTTCGGTGGAAGTTTACATGGTAATGTACATCATATATTTTTTTTAGTTTTTTCATTCTTTTATTTTGAGAAAAATGATATGAGAAACCTCAACATCATTTTTGAAGACCTATTCATAGAATAATTTACAGCGTTAGTAGTCGTAGCAGTCGTAGCAGTCGAATGCACTACCACACAACACACACACACCAACAGAGGCCGTAAAAACAATAATATTTTAATATTTTAATAGATATTCACTGAACTTGAAATAAAATTGAATTTTAGTCTGCAAAACTATAATTTAGATTGAAAAACTATTTTATAGGAGCAATTCAGCAAGTATTTGGTAATAAATTCAACGCGCATTGTTCAAAAAGAATCACGATTGGCATAAACCTTCGGAATAGTCACGAACTTTTTTGATGACAAAGTTGTTTCATTTTTATGTTTCAGTAACTACATCTAAAAATTCTTTAACGACTTGTAAAATAGAATGTTGTAAGCCTTTGCTACTTACAAGTCATAAAAACCCGAATGTAGCTATTTTATTTATTACTAACTAATGCCGGCGGCCGTCGTGTCATGAATGTCGGTTTTTGATCATATCTTCGGTTCTACTCAACCAATTGCAATCCAACATACGGCAGCCTGACCAAGACCTTTTTTACGTGTTGAAACCCCCACGGGCTTCACCGCACTGGTGCCAGCGATGGGGTGGAAATTACTAAAACCACACGGTGTCTATTGCCGGCTTCACAAACGTCTATTGCCGGGCACCCCGGGTACGCCCTCCAAAGGATAACCCCAGGGTTCCCAGCGGACTTCGGCTGACCAAGACCTTAAAATAAAAAAGCGTCCAAGTGCGAGACGGACTCGCCCATGCAGGGTTCCGTAGCAGCAAGTAACATAATAATGTTTTTTTACTAATTTTTATATTTGAGGTGATTGAATAAAAGGTAAATTGCGATTTATGATTTATGACGTAAAAAAACTACTTACTAGATCTCGTTCAAAACAATTTTCGGTGGAGGTTTCCATGATAATGTACATCATTTTTTTTATTGTTTTATTTTTCTCTTATTTTAGAAATTACAGGGGGGGGGGCGGGGCACAAATTTTACCACATTTAGAAAAAACATTTCGAAAAAGAAATATTAGAACCTTCAATATCATTTTGGAAGACCTATCCATAGATGCACATATGGGTTTGATATTTGCGGTTCACAGAATACATGTACTTACCAAGTTTCAACAGCATAGTTCTTATAGTTTCGGAAAAAAGTTTCTGTGACATACGGACGGACAGAAAGACAGACATGACGAATCTATAAGGGTTCCGTTTTTTGCCATTTGGCAACGGAACCCTAAAATTAACCGCATCAAAATCCGTTTCAGTAGTTTTTGCATCCCTCAACAACAAACAGTCAAACAGATGAATTCAAAAATAAATATTTTTGGGTTTAGAATCGTTAATTTTACATACATAACCCATTTTGAAGTGAAAACTTCTTTAGACGCGTTGAGCACTTTCTGTGTGAACAAAAATCATGTAACTGGCGTCATAGTCACGACATGCTTTCCATATTCAAAAATTGATGAATGGATGGATAAACGTATAAGGGGTGATGTATGATTACGATTAAAAAAATACACACATATTTTTTTCCTTTTCACTTCTGTCGGCACTCCCTGAGTGCCACTGTTTTTTTTAATACTTCCAATGTATACACACACGCATAAAAGCCGAAGTAGTGTGAGGCTGTCTTTTTATACGCTTTTTATTAGCTTCACCTGTATGTTTGTTTGTATGTTTGTAACAGACTCCTTTGGTTGCGATTTTGACCAACTATAAACTGCCAGATTTTGTTCAAACTTTGTAGATTTATCGAGGACCGATGACAATATACTAATTTGATAAAATTATAATAAAAAAATAAAAAAGGTAAAAAATAAATAATAGTTAAAAAAAACTAAAAAAACACGCTTTTATAGAAAACCGAACTAAAAAAAATAGAAAATAAGTTTTATTAAATTTAAATTAAGAATAGTGTTAAAAATTTCAATAAATATAAATTAATAATAGTGTAAATAAAAACAATGTATTTTATTTTATAAAAGCGTGGGTGCTTTTTAAGATATTATCAAAATGATAATCACTTTACTCATGTCTGTCAGTAAAATATTTATATCTATTGACCCATGCACCCCATTATTTACACTATTATTAATTAATATTTCTTGAAATTTTTAAACTATTATTTATTTCCAACATGTAACACGAGTCTTTTCGTCCCCTCAACAGTAACCCTTCAACTTCCTTTATTTACAATTCTATTATGTCCAAATCAAGAAGACCGTATAATATTACGTTCATAGTACCTAGACGTGCAGGAGGTAAACACATATCTCGGCTGTTGCTCTCGATAAAACATGTTCATTATTATCATGGATGGCTGAACTAGGGGTAAACAACAGTGTCATTATTTATATAGTTATGGAAGGGTAATTTGGTGATGATATTACGTAAATTAGTTGAATCAATTTAGCTCATAACGCGTGAAATTATACTAAACTAGTTATTGCCCGCGGCTTCACTTGTATGGAATTCTGATCCGGTTCCCGCTACCCATGAGAACCGCTATTCCGGAATATAATCTATCTCTTTTTTTTAACGGGTGGAAACCCCCACTGGCTTCATCCCATCGGGGCCAACGATGGTGTGGGTGTGTCTGAATCGGACCGACTAAAACCACACGGTGTCCTCCCCAAGTGTCCATTGCCGGGCACCCCGGGTAGGGCCTCGAAAGGATAACCCCAGGGTTACCGGCGGACTTTGGCCTCCACCGCGGCCTCGCCTGGTGGGGTCAGGTTTTATAGCGCGTCGGTGAGTTGGCAGGCGTGTGTAGGACACACACGACATGCCTCCGCCACGGCCTGCTTCTGTAAGGCCGGCGAGTCATTCAACTGCCGTCCTCAGGCCATCATGGAAGTATAATCTATCCCTGTACTAAATTTCAGCCAGATCCGTTCAGCCGTTAGGGCGTGATTGTTTAACTAATATCTTCACAAACTTTGACATTTATAATGTTATACACTAGCTGTTGCCCGCGGCTCCACCCGCGTGGATTTCTGATCCCGTTCCGCTACCCATGGGACCCTATTCGAATACCACAAGATACACAGTTCCAACTTACATCATTTTGTTAGAGGGGGAGCGAGGGATGTGCTCTATGGGCAACCTTACACCCCGGCGTCTGCAGACCCGAGACGGCGTGCGGTTTTAGTTGGTTCAAGCCCGACATAACCGCCCCCGCTGGCCGGCAGGGGGGTATCCGAGGGGATTTCCGCACGAATAAAAAAAAAAAAAAGTTATCTCAAAGCGTTTAGCCAGCGTTTTCGTTGAAAGCTCCCAGACCACAATTTTTTTGTCAACACCTCCAACAAATATCATTATATTTTAGCCAATGCATACAAAAACTTGACAATTTATATACTAAAACCTTCCGAGCCACTCTAGCTATTGCTGAAAAAAGTATGAAAATCGGTGCCGTAGTTTTTGAGTTTATCGCGAACAGACAGACATATGTGGCGGAGGACTATTTTATAACATTTAATGATAGTGATAGTAATAAAGTGTATATATAAAATAACACATAACATAACTTCACGTCTGTATCCCCGAAGGGGAAGGCAGAGGTGTACTACACACCCACGATTCGTCAGTTATGTTCAGGTCACAATGTAATAGGGGGCGAGCCTATTGCCATCTACCGGGCACATTAATAAGCGAGCGATAATCATCATTTTTAATACACACATAACTACGAAACGTCAGAGGTGTATGCTGTATATATATTAGGAAAAAGGATATCTCGTTTTTTTATACTACTCAGGTGGCAGACAAGCTCACGGCCCACCTGATGGGAAGCAGTTACCGTGGCCTATGGACGTGTGCAACACCAGGGGCATCACACTCGCGCTGTCGACGCCGAAAGATTTCAAGACTGTCCGTCAATCACAATGTATGTGGCAAGGGAAATTGGAATTTAACCCTTTTTTATTATATTTTTTTTTTTTTTTATTTACACGTCTATTTGACTTCACCTCGCCTGATGGTAAGCTGAAGGTAAAGTCTCAGGAAAGAGGGTCACCATTACATACACGTACCATGTTAACAATGGTATCACTCAGCTTGACGGCCTCATCAGAAGAAGATTGTCGTCGCAGCACCGCGTGACACCCACCGGTCCCACTAGTGCTGCGACCACAATCCCTCTGCCCGGCTATGCACTGGCTGACCCCTGAACGCAATCAACCCGAAATTGGATTACTATGGAGGGTTTTTCGCAATCGTGCACGGTGGTACTGTGGTACCGGGTGTTTGGGTACCACGCGTGTATGAGGTGACGAAATTATACGACTTTAAGGGGAAAAGATATTATTTATTTATTAACCACTCGCACTTCCTACTTATATTATTAGGGATTTACGCGGTTGTTTTAACTTTAAATAGCGGACTGGGACGTATAACGCGGACTCGGCCCAAGGATAGGGCTTAAAACGGGGCTCTTCCCAGGATACTTTTCTCAGCTTCAATCGGAACGGCTCCACTAGACCGGTTCAGATCCCGAATGTCCAGGCCGCGATTGTTTTATATCCTTCCTAATTCAAATTGTTGAAAAGGTACAATAGTTTTATTTAAACTCTGACACATGATGGCCAGGTAAACGAACCGTAGTGTTTGAACGTGGTCCGAACACTACATCCAGCTACGCCCAAGGCCTCATGTGACAGTTACAGCGAAGCCCTAGGTAAACTAAATCTGGGACACAAAAAAAAATTAAGCGAATTGTCCCTTACAATGGGAATAACGAAGCAATCTTTGTAATAATTAGTAAACGATAGTAGAATCTCAAATTATAGCAATTAAACTGTAATAAATACTGAAAAACACGAACAAAGAAAAATTGCTTCATTCTTGGCCAGGCAAAAAACCAGAATAAAAGAAGCCTGGCCACAATCGGCCTCTCTAAATAGACTAGTTTGATGTCATTTGACGACACATTTTAAGGTTTGCCCTGAAGGGACTTAGTAACAGAGTACTTTTAAGACCTACCTAACTAAAACTTAAAGTTGAAATAAAGTGATCTATCGTTACACATTATGCATATGTAATAGACAATCTATGTCGCCTACACATTACTAAATTATTTTTAAATCAACATTAAAGAGAAAGAACTTTACTCCATAAAGAAGAGTCTGATCGAAAACTAACTTTCAATCATCGTCGGCGCTTATGTCCAAACCGATTTGACTCTCTTACAAAGTTTAGATCACTACTCTCAACATCAGATGAAAAAATAATTGCCTAACTCCTACGCTAGAACATCACGAACATAACAAAACAAATCTATTTATCAGAAAAATTGCTTTCGTTGTGACGCTGATCTGCACTCGCAGACTCGATATGCTCCATGCTCATTACCTTTCTCTCTCGAGGCCGGAAAAACTGTCGGCTCGAAGTTGGAGTATCTCTTCTGTTAGATCCCGAAGAATTCGGGTTACTGGGGAAAACATTAGTGTTAGCAATGTTCCGAGGTCTTAGGTTGTATCTCGGAGTGCGGAAATTGTCCCCTTCATCCCGTGGACTCGACGATGACGGAGCTTGACGTGCATCGTAAGATGTCGTGTCTCCTCTATTCCCGTAGCGGTTATGGAATCCGACTTGACGGTTATATCCTTGTGGAGGGTTCGTAGGTAAATTCTGTGTTCTATCCCCCTGCGCTGTACACCCTTGCCGCTAAAATATTTCGAAATCTTGTCGACATTGACTTCAGAAATCTACTTATTATCTTTTTATCATCGGTAACCTTAGCTTTACTAGCCAAGTTGCACAATCTGTACCAATAGGTGACCAAGTTCTCCTCTTTGGCTTGATACGCTGAATAGAACAACTCTAAATCATCGCCATGGGAAGGAAACTCTTCTTCTAACAGTGAGCACACTTGTTCGAAAGTTAACTCTTCGTTAAAAATCGACTTGTAAAAGTGTAACGCTGCGCCCTCGAGGTAGGCAGCTAATATTGTGGCTTTGTCAGCCAGCATAAATTTATGTATGGCGAATACGACATTGAAGTCTCTCAAAAAACTTTGGAATGAGACACCGTCTTTGATTCAGCCATCTTAATGGTAGTAATACAATATATATAATAAATTCAAATTTGTTATCTGTTTAAGGCGTCGATCCACTATTGCACGACGTCTTCCTTCTCAAGGTACGGGGTCGATCAATCCACTGCCAACTGCAGAATGTTGGCGTTTCCACCTCCTGTGGAAACCGGCGTTCCTTCACCGAATTCTATGGAAACCAGCGCCTCCACCAAAGCTGTGGTACCGGGGGTTTGGACTGGGACGTATAACGCGGACTCGGCCCAAGGATAGGGCTTAAAGCGGGGCTCTTCCCAGGATACTTTTCTCAGCTTCAATCGGAACGGCTCCACTAGACCCGTTCAGATCCCGAATGTCCAGGCCGCGATTGTTTTATATCCTTCCTAATTCAAATTGTTGAAAAGGTACAATAGTTTTATTTTAACTCTGACACATGATGGCCAGGTAAACGAACCGTAGTGTTTGAACGAGGTCCGAACACTACAGTACCTACCCGGCCGAATTTTGTGACAAATTTGTGTCATCCAATTTCTACCACCAGTAATTCTGTCGGATTATCATCATCAAAATAACATTATTCCCGTTTGCATCCGCGGCACCTTGGAACCCGGGGTCCGCTTGCTACTTCTGCACCTTTTAGTTTGACTTGTCCGGCTTTTATGGAAGCGAGTGCCGTCTGACATTCCACTTCACAGAGGCACTTCATTCCGCGCACCCTCACGCTGCAGAATGATCTCCCTGCTGTGGTTTTCCCAAGCGACTACAATATGGAGTTCTTCAAGAAGGGCATTAGAAGGTTTTTACAAGTGTTGGCAGCGCAAGTGTGACGGCCCTGATATTGCACACGTTCATAGCCGCGGTAACCGTTTCCCATCAGGCGGGCCGTGTGCTTGTCTGCCACCTAAGTAGTATAATAAAGGGGTAGCCTGTTCCAGAGAATTAGCAGGTGTACCACCAGCTTGAAGGTAAGGCTCTCTTGGGCGCCAAAGAACTTGGCGGGGCTGCAAAAACAGGCCGTGTAGTTATTACATTTATAGGATAAGAGACTAGAATGAATTAAGAGATATTTTTATAGTATTATAAAGAAAATTGTGTAAGAAAACAATCGAATATTTAATTTCACTAACTAAAACAAGTTGAATTCCTGAGACGAGCTCAGCCGAATACAAGGGATTTTCGATTATGCGTTTTTTTTTTGCGTTTTTTTGTGATTGTTTTTTTATCTTGCAATGGTTCACCCCAGCACGAATCTATTACCGAAAACAGCAACTCGATAGCTCATCTCCTTCATACCCAAAACCGTGACAGTAAATTGGCAACGACGACGTTGACGACAACTCGATAGCAATAGGGCTTTTCTAAAGAAAATCCCTAAAAATGACTATCGAATGAGTAATGTGGACGCATAGATAATGAAGGTTTTTTATATCTTTATCTATACTATTATAAAATTTGCAAATTAGTTGTGTCTGTACATTAGAGATATTTAAAACATTGTACTTGGGGTATGTTAAATGAACGATATTGATTTTTTTTTTGTTTTGGACGTCTTGTCTGTTTGTCTTTGTATCTGTTTATTTGCAATGGATGCAAAAACGACGGAACGGATTTTGACGACTTTTTTTACTAGAAAGTTCTTGATCTGACTTAAAATCTGCCGTATATTGGTATGGTATCACGGGCTGTTATCCGCAACTCCACGACAAGGCGCGGTTTTTGCGTGAGCCGGCTGCCGTATATTTGATTGTAATTGGTTAAGTAGAATCGGCGATATGATCAAACAAGTTGAATTCCTGAGACGAGCTCAGCCGAATACAAGGGATTTTCGATTTTGCGATATTTTTTTTTGCGATTTTTTCCGATTTTTTCTTTATCTTGCAATGGTTCACCCCAGCACGAATCTATTACCGAAAACAGCAACTCGATAGCTCATCTCCTTCATAGCATAGAAAATTGGCAACGACAACTCGATAGCAATAGGGCTTTTCTAAAGAAAATCCCTAAAAACTACAACCGACCTTTGCGCGAACGGAGCCGCGGGCATTAGCTAGTCATCAATAAAACACACTGTACTACCATAAGCTTCTATTTTCATCAACTTATGTTTCTAAGTACGATTTTCAAGGATCACAGTCGTATATTATATTCAATTGAATTCTCGTAAATTTGTCGTAAAATGCAAACGTTGCTGAGGTGTTAACAACCTCGTAAATCTGAAAGGTCACGGCCTGGAACAGCCGAAGGATATATAGTTTATTGGGTTGTTTTGAAGTTTCCGAGATATCGGATTGAAATTTTCCAAATACTTAAATAATGTACCATGAAAATTAAAATAATAGTAATAATGATACGAAAATAATAATAATAATATTCTCTGGGGTTATCCTTTCGATCCTGGGGTTATCCTTTCGAGGGCTTACCCGGGGTGCCCGGCAATGGACACTTGGAGAGGACACCGTGTGGCTGTAGTCGGTCAGATTCTGACACGCCCATCCCATCGTTGGCAAGCGAGGGTTTCCACACGTAAAAAAAAAAGACATACTTCAACAGTGCCATTGGTGTCTTACCCAGACCTTCGAGGCCTTTCTAGCCTCACCAGCAAGCCGGTAAGCTGCTGACTGACTGACAGATGGCATTCGCTCCAATAAAAGCTGTACAAGTTAAATAAAAAACCGGCCAAGTGCGAGTTGGACTCGCCCATGAAGGGTTCCGTAGCAGCTAGTAAACTTTTTATATTTGAGTTGATTGAATGAAAGGTAATTTGCGGTTTACGATTTTTGACGTATTAAAAAAAACTACTTACTAGATCTCGTTCAAATCAATTTTTGGTGGAAGTTTACATGGTAATGTACATAATATATTTTTTTAGTTTTATCATTCTCTTATTTTAGAAGTTACAGAAGGGAGGACACATTTTACCTCTTTGGAAGTGTCTCTCGCGCAAACTCTTTAGTTTAGAAAAAAAAAAAAATTAGAAACCTCAATATCATTTTTGAAGACCTCAATTAGTTTTCTATTTTTGTGTGAAAATTATAATGCGGTTCACGGAATACATCTACTTACCAAGTTTCAACAGCATAGTTCTTATAGTTTCGGAAAAAAAGTGGCTGAGACATACGAACGGACAGACAGACAGACATGACGAATCAATAAGGGTTCCGTTTTTTGCCACTTGGCAACGGAACCCTAAAAACGAGTGAAAATCTTCAAGTTATCCGGGGCAACGCGAAGGTGATGATAACGGCAGATATGGAAACACTTATACGAACTAGACTTGAAACCGGGACCGTAAATTTACTCATTGAGCTACCGCGACTTGTCATGGTTAGCTGAAATTCTCAATTATATTTCTTGAGAGATTTAGAGCAATTGAATCTCTTAATTATTGACTTAGACAATAAGTACTCAAGGTTCAAGCCCGACATAACCGCCCCCGCTGGCACGCGGGGGGTATCCGAAGGGATTTCCGCACGATAAAAAAAAAAAAAAAAAGGTACTCAAGGTAATCCATGAGCGCAGGCCTGGGGGTGGCAGGTGAGGCCGCCTGTCACCCCAGCAGAAGCAGGCCGGGACGGTGGGGCGACTAGCGCCCCTCCCCCAAACCGGGGCAAGATGGGGACACCGCGGTTCCCAAACCCGAGGGGGCCATCTCGAAACCGGAGATGGCCCAGGGTCAGTCGGGGTGCGAGGGATATGCTCTATGGGCAACCTTACACCCCGGCGTCTGTAGACCCGAGACGGCGTGCGGTTTTAGTCGGTTCAAGCCCGACATAACCGCCCCCGCTGGGCGGCGGGGGGGTATCCGAAGAGATTTCCGCACGAATAAAAAAAAAATATTTCACGTATCGAAATCTTTCCTTTCTTTTTACTTCAGTCTAAGCTTTGAATTTCTTTCAGATAGCGGTTATGTACAGTCAACGACAAAAGTTGCTTAGCCCTAAGATATTTTCAAGCCTTTTTTACATTGGGATACATGTATTAACAAATTCAGGTATACCTTTTTTTTTTTTTTTTTTTTTTTTATCGTGCGGAAATCCCTTCGGATACCCCCCCGCCGGCCAGCGGGGGCGGTTATGTCGGGCTTGCACCGACTAAAACCGCACGCCGTCTCGGGTCTTCAGACGCCGGGGTGTAAGGTTACCCATAGAGCATATCCCTCGCACCCCGGCTGACCCTGGGCCATCTCACCACTAACAGCATCGCTCATCCTGTCTCCTCTGAAAGCAGAGGAGTACGGAGAGCGATGTGTTCCCGCCACGTTGGGTATTGGCCGACGATCAATGCCAACCCTATGAAGGGGTGAAGGGGAAGCCATTGACCGCCGCCCAGGGTGTACCGGCCGCTCCGGTTCCGTTCCCCCCGGACTGCAGCGGGATCGGAATCGGAGCGACACTCGAGGAGGTTACCCAACACACACCCCTAAATTCAGGTATACCTAGTATCTAGTAGTTTTGTAAATCTCAGAGGCAAAAGTTAATATACTGCATGTCTTGTTTATTATTAATGCATGAAAAATATAAGAGCTAAGGTAATCTGTAGATTAGAAAAGGTGTTAAACTACCTTTGTCGTTGACTGTACATCATATTTATAGAAACCATTACCTGTTAAACTTGCTGTTTACTTTATTGCAAGTGCAATTGCAACCCCATTTACATAGTCGTTAACATGTACTCCCACCTCAAAAAATAAATAAATAATAATAATAATAAATATTCTACGACATTCTACACAGCGCTTTCTAGACCCAAAGTAAGCATAGTTTAACTAGCTTGTGTTATGGGTTCCAGAATGCGGATAAACATACTTATATACTTTTTTTTGTTTGAATATACATACATATTATACATAGAAACACCCAGACCAATGCAAATAGACATATTCATGCATACAAATATTTGCACTGAGCGGGAATCGAACCCGCGCCCCCTGTCGTAGCAGTCGAATGCACTACCGCTACGCCACAGAGGCCGTCAGGAGACAAAGAGCTAACACATTAGCAAGATTTGAATGTATAGCCCCAAGAAAAAACAGATAAAATATTTAATGATCGAGGGCTCTACCGGGGTGCCCGGCAATGGACACTTGGGGAAGACACCGTGTGGTTTTAGTCGGTCCGATTCCGACACGCCCACCCCAACGTTCGTACCGATGGGGTGAAGCCCGCGGGGGTTTCCATCAGTTAAAAAAAAGATAGACAGTTGGAAGACACTTCAATATACTTTAGAACAATTACTGAGATTGAAACACTTCTTAAAGGTAAAAGACGATTGTCATGAGAGTTGAATTTTGAATAATATAATGGATATAATGTATATGGATGGATATAATATATAATGGATTTTATTAACTAGGAATTCAGTGCAGGGTGCGACTGAAATAAATTGAGCTGAGCGAGCAGGACTCTTACTTGAAAATAAGACATCTTACTACGGTCCGCGCTTAGCTAAGGCCGCGCGCTCGTGAAACTGTTTTTCGGTGATTATTCCTCAAGAGTATATCAGATATGTACACACTATCACCGTGGTAAATTTGGTCAAGATCGCGCGAGTGGTTACAGAGGAGTTCAGCCACCAACAAACGGGTATACCGCGTATAAGAATAACTAGGGATGCGATGCAGTTAGCCGATCGCAAGAAAATTGAGCTGAGCGAGCATTTATTTTTTTATTTCAAAATCTGAAAACTCAATTTTTGCGCGCGCGAACTTTTTCCATTCGTTTCAATGGTAAATTTGTTTTTCCACCAGGTGGACACCGAAGTCTTAAAATGACGCAAAAAAAATCAAAATCTTACACCCACTTTTTATCACTTTTCTCGACGTTTCACATGATTCTAAGTCTAATTAAGCAAAAAAAATTTTAGTGTCGGTCTGTCTGTTGGTCTGGATGTCTGGATGTCTGGATGTCTGTTTACGTAATAACTCAAGAACCACTTATCCGATTTAAACAATTCTTTCGCCAATCATCTTGTTTGGTTAATGGGAAGAACTGATTAGATTTTGGGGTTTGTACGTTCAAGGTTTCGGGTACCTACCATACAAATTGTCCCTAAAAATCTTACAAGTTCAGAGATCAGATTAACGCGTATTTGACTTTGACATTTGAGTGACAATGACAATACGTATATTGTATATTTACATAAAACAACCAGACTCTGAAAGAAACTGAAATATAAACGCGTCGAATAATATGCATAAAGCCTAAAGTCTGTAATTTAAATAAAAATACTGCAACAAAAATATCTAAGTTAGGCCCGAAGTTTGACAATCACTGTGTGATTTCCGTCCCACTAGATTTTATGGTCTCAAAACATGCCCCTAGATTGTCGTTATGACCATGCCAAAATTGGTTGAAATCAGATTTATGGTTGCAAAGGAGTATCCGAGTTTGTAAGCGGCTATCCCGCGTATAATATCATGATCGTCGTCTTAAACATTTCACAGTGGCGTCCAAAGTTTACATTTGGGAGCCCAGGGTCCGCTTATTATTTTTGATTGGTTAGTCAGCTTTTCCAAGAGCGACTACCGTCTGACCCCCCAACCCCGAGAGTAAAGTCTGCGCCAGAACCTCGCCCGTTACTTGGAAGGTGCACCGACCAGCAGGTGAGGTTGTTTTAGAGCCCAAAGGTGTTTGTAGGGTATTGTACACCCTTTGCTAGTAGCTATTGCGTTAATAATGTTGTCTTACAAAAAACGGCGATAGCCCAGTGGTGTACGTAACGGACTGCCGAGACTCGAGTTCGATGCCCAGTCGCCCCTAGCACACACCTCTGCCTTTTCGTAGTCATGTTGATTATCGCTCGCTTGGTAATGTGCCCGGTAGATGGCAATAAGCTCGCCCCGTATTACATTGGGACCTAAACATAACTGGCGAATCGTGGGTGTGTAATACACCTCTGCCTACCCCTTCGGAGACACAGGCGTGAAGTTATGTTATGTTACAAATAAGCGTGATAGCGACTACGTAGACTATATTTGTATGCGTGAATATGTATATTTGCATTAGTCTGGGTGTTTCTATGTATAATATGTATATATTTACAAAAAAAAAGTAGATATATATGTTTATTCGCATTCTGGAACCCAAAACACAAGCTAGTTAAACTACGTTTACTTTGGGTCTAGAAAGTACTGTGTAAAATTTCGTAGAATATTTATTTATTTATAATTATTGAAGACATAAAACGGAGTGAAATTCCTGTCCCTAACTATTGTAACTATTCTTTGAGAAAATTGGGTAGCAATTGGATGAAGAATTTCGCTGTAATCTTGTAGTCAACTTGTTGAAACTAAACTAAGGTTTAAGTAATAAAGACGTTGATTGGATTTCAACTATCTAGCAAAATAACATTGTCTAACTTATTTAAAGAGTTTTGCGATCTTACTTAAAGTTATTGTCCCACTGATAGCGAAAACCGAGCGAGGGTTTAATTAAAGATATAAATAATAAATAAATAAATATTCTACGACATTCTACCCAGCACTTTCTAGACCCAAGGTAAGCATAGTTTAACTAGCTTGTGTTATGGCTTCCAGAATGCGGATCAACATACTTATATACTTTTTTTTTGTAAGTACATACATGTTATACATAGAAACACCCAGACCAATGCAAATAGATATATTCATTCATACAAATATTTGCACTGAGCGGGAATCGAACTCGTGCCCCCTGTCGTAGCAGTCGAATGCACGCCGCTACGCCACAGAGGCCACCTTTGGGAATCTTCGGGGCTCAAACCAACGTGTCCTGCAAGCCGGTACCCCTGATGATTAACGGATGAGGCGCAAGCGTACCTCTTTGAGCTATTAGGTCCGAAGGTATTCGCTCCTATTAAAAGCCATATATTTTCTTTACGAGGCTGTACTTCTTTTTTTAATGTTTGGTATTCAAGCTCAATTGATATACGGATCAGTAACCCTGGGGTTATCCTTTCGAGGTCTTACCCAGGGTGCCCGCCAGTGGACACTTGGGGAGCACACTGTGTGGTTTTAGTCGATCCGATTCCGACACAATCATCTCATAGCTGGCACCGATGCGGTGGAGCCCGTGGAGGTTTCACACACGTAAAAAATGGAGGCTCCCTGAATAAAAAAAAAATTACACATCGAGCAGCATGTTCCATATTTTTATCATTATGTCTACACAAAAATAGCCCTCAAACCTACTACAAAACTTTACGAATTTTGATTACTAATTTTAAAATATTTACATCTATTTAACCCTTTTTTACGAGTGCGAATCCTTCATTATTTTTCACTTCTATAAAGGGCCAGTGTTGGTACAGTGTCGTTTGTATGTTAATATAGTCTGGGATGCTGGCTGGCTAGCGTGCTGCTCTCTTCAAATCACGGCCGGCTCTCAATATGTATACAGATGAACCTTCTTATTGTATTTTCTATATTTTTGAAGGAGCTAGATGTTTCGTTCAATCCTTTATTTGGGGAACCTTTATGAACGAAATTAGTTTTTTGAAGGAATATATTTCAATTTAACTTTTATTTATAAACTAGCTGTTGTCCGCAACTTTGTACGCGTTAAGTTTGGAGTAGATCAAGGTATATAAGGTTTTACTGGTGGTAGAAATTTGATGACACAAATTTGTCACAAAATTCGACCGGGTAGGTACCACCGTGCACGATTGCGAAAAACCCACCATAGTAATCCAATTTCGGTTTGATTGCGTTCAGGGGTCAGCAAGTGCATAGCCGGGCAGGGGGATTGTGGTCGCAGTACTAGTGGGACCGGTGGGTGTCACGCGGTGCTGCGAGGACAATCCTCTTCTGATGAGGCCGTCAAGCTGAGTGCCACCATTGTTAACATGGTACGTGTATGTAATGGTGACCCTCTTTCCTGAGACTACCTTCAGCTTACCATCAGGCGAGGTGAAGTCAAATTGACGAGTCCTAAATATAAAAAAAAAGTTTATTTCTGCAGTCTCGATGCTAACATGTAAGTTTAAGTTATTTTATTTAACGGGCTGGATGAGGTAATGTAGTACACTCGTATTACATTGAAAATTCGTTCGAAATAGATAGAGGAATATGTACCATCGAAATAAATTCTGCACGATTTCAAAATATAATAGCGTGATGATATTCATTATGAAATGTTAATACGACTTTAGTCAAGTATCTATCTATATCCATCTACTATATGTGTAACTCTGTGGAGTTTCAAGATTTTCCATTTTACTGCTCAAAAACCTTTAGGGTATAGCGTGATAAGTTATAGTCCGGATTTTGACCATGACTGAGTTCTAATGAGTTACAAAATTTCGTAAAGTTGCCTTGTTGCATTTGCATTTCTTTTTTTTTTATACCACTAAGGTGGCAGACTAGCACACAACCCACCTGATGGGTAGCGGTTACCGCGGCCTATGGACGTGTGCAACACCAGTGGCGTCACACTCGCGCTGCCGACCCTGTAAAGGAAAGAGTATGGGAAAGGAGTTTGGTAGGGGATGGGAAAGGAGTTTGGGAGGGGATGGGAAAGGAGTTTGGGCTCCAGCACTCTCACTCACCAAACGGAACGCAACAGTTCAAATATTGTTACTTGGCATCGATATTCTGTGAGAGGGTGGTGCTTCCCCGGTCGAGTCGGCCCATTCATGCAACGGCCAAAATGACTGTTGCTTGACTCTACCCTTCCACCATTGTCATTTGTCATCAATATATTTTAGACCGATTTTGCTCTGCTGCTCATATCATACCTATAAAAGCGTGATTATAGATAGCGCAGTTTATGACCATGCCCTAGAAGAATGTTCATGCAAAATTTTAGCCAAATCTGTTCAGCGGTTTTCAAGTGATGCTCGGACATTGATAATTAAAAACAGACAAACCGACAAATAGGCAAAAATTCTAAAAATCACATTTCGGCATCGGAATCGATCCGAAAAACACTTCCATTTTTTTGAAAAATATTCAATGTACAGTTTTGAAAGAAAGAAAAAAAATCATTTAATTCAGGACACGCACAATGAACACCTCGTTACGATTTTATTATATGTACAGATATATGTAATGCATACCGTTATGTAAGTAATGTAATGTTACTTATACTTATACTTATATTTAACTTATACTTTCACCTCATGTATAATATAGATTCTTTTGAGTACCGGATCAAACTCCGCCCAAGTGGGGCAGCGATGGGGTGAAGCCCGTGGGGGTTTCCACACCGTTCCCACACCACACGTAAAAAAAGAGGGAATATGGCAGTCTCATCAGCATAATTCCAAACTTACATATATATACGAAAATATACGAAAACTAACTTACACCGTCGAGAAATACAATTGAATTATAACTTAGGTTCAAGGGAAGAGATGATAAAGTTGAAGACAAAGGCGCTTACTTCACCAAAACTGATTTAGGTAAACCTTCAGGCCTATCATGAAACGCACATCCGCAATTGCGTGCTCGCACGAAACACGAACGAAATAAGTCTCATTTAGGTACCATGAAGTTTCGGGGTGCGAGGGTATTGCCTTATGGGCCACCTTACACCCCGGCGTCTAAAGAGCCGAGATGGCGTGCGATTTTAGTCGGTTCAAGCCCGACATAATCGCTGGCCGGCAGGGGGGAATCCGAGGGGATTACTGCAGCAAAAAAAAGAAATAGGTACCATAAAGTTACTTCGAATTTCGATCTTTTAGTCAGAATTATAAAATATGTGTGTGTGGGAGTGAATCAAACATAAAAAAGGTTTTGTTTACAATATAAAAATGAACTATTATAAACCAATATATAAAAATACATTCCTTTGTATTCGATTATGATAACTTTTTAGACCTTTTGAAATTAGTCGTACAGTATCGTGTTTTTTTTTTGGCGGGCTGTCAAAATTCAGAATTTTGCCGTTTCGCGTCGTTTCATGGTTGGGTTTAGGCCGAATGAATCATTACATACCGTCTTAATGTCCGATTGCGGGATAAGTACATTTCATGGTGCCGAATTCTCCGAAATTTCTGTCCGTAAATTCGGATGTACGTTTCATTGTAGGCCTACTGTTTATACGAGACGTAGTCATATATTCTTGATATTGGAATGTGAATTAAGTCTCAGACTGACTCATAACTGTGATTTATCTGTGGACTTGGATGTTACTTTTAGACATCTTTATATTCTGGTCTCAAATATAAAAAAACTTTTAATAAAATGATTGAAATAGAAAGCTCAATATGTATATTAACTAGCTGATGCCCGCAGCTTCACTCGCGTGGATGTCAATCAAACATACAGCAGCATTTAAGTCTGATCAAGACCTTTCTGATAGAAAAAACCGTATAAAAATACGTTCAGTGCTTTTTGTGTACATCGCGAACAAACAAAAAAGAATTTAAAAAAAATGTTTTTGTGCTCAGAATAGTTCATTTAACATAAACCAAGTATTTTTAATATCTTCAATTTCAGACACAACTAATTTACAATTTTATAATATTACTAGCTGCCAGCAAGTGCCCGCGTCTATACTCCAGTTCTACTCTACCAATTGCAATCAAACATAGGGCAGATTTTAAGTCTGACTAAGACCTTTCTAATAGAAAAAGCCGCACTAAAATCCGTTCTGTAGATCTCGCGTTCATCGCGAATAAACAGGCAACCCGAGAAGAATTCCAAAAAAAATTGTTGTGTCCAGAATCACTCATTTAACATACCCAAGTATTATTTTTTTAATATCTCCAATGTACAAACACAACTAATTTACAATTTATAGAAGTATACATACATAATATGTATGTTTAGATACTTTTATATGTAGTGATTTATTTTTCATAAATATTTATTAAATAAAAGCACATTATAGCCTATTAAAGCGGCGATAGCCTAGTGGCGTACGTAACGGACAGCTGAGACGAGGTCTCGAGTTCGATCCCCAGTCGTCCCGGGCACACACCTCTGACTTTTCGTCGTTATGTGTGCATTAATAAATGTTAATTATTGCTCGCTTAATAATGTGCCCGGTAGATGGCAATAGGCTCGCCCCCTATTACACTGGGACCCTAACATAACTGGCGAATCATGGGTGTGTAATACACTTCTGCCTACCCCTTCGGGTATAAAGGCGTGAAGTTATGTTATGTTATTATTATCTGCTGGTAATCGGTAACCATCATCTATGAATGCTGGTAAATACACAGAGCAGAGCTGTTAGAGCCAAAATTTAAGTCGAATTAATCGACAGGGTAAACTTCATTATTAACATGAAAATATGAAAATATTATACGCGGCATAGCCGTTTGTTTGTGGCTGAACTCCTCCGTAACCACTCGCGCGATCTTGACCAAATTTACCACGGTGATAGTGTGGACACTGAGGAGTGTTTTGAAGCGAGATGGTTGTTGGTTTGCGTACGGAAATAAATGTCCGGGTATATTTAATTCCTCTAAACAAGCAATGTATATAATCTACATCTCGAAAATGGCTTCAACAATTTTCACGAGATTGTATATCCAGAGGTTTTCGGGGCGATGAATCGATCTAGCTAGGTTTCATTTTTAGAAAACATCGTAAAAAAAAAAGAACCGGGCAAAGCTCCGTCACCCAGATATTTTCTTATATACCTATAATATTAAATCAATACGAGAGCAGACTGTATTACTTTCAGAGATATAAATTAAGATCGGTTGAATTATAATGTATAACTTTTATTTCCGCTTGCTAATTGATAAAACTCCTCATTTGAATGCACTAGTCGACTAACAGTGCACTCTACAAGCCTAGCGAATACGCCAATTCCAATACATCTCGTCACGTAGGTACATACACTCAGCAGCAGCCTCCAATCAAATGATCAAATTCAGCTTCCAGCTTAAACTAAACTACGTCTGGGTGAAGCCACAATTCCAAGTTCTGTAACTTCTACAAATAGAGCAATACACCTATTTTACCCTACTAAGAGACTAACTATCCAAACGATTCTATCTATAGTATAAAAGTTGGTACAAAACTATAACCATGCAGCATGTTTTTTTTTTATCCGAGGAATGTTGCACCGCCGGCTACGGGGTGGTAGCCGGAGATTGTGTGGGGGTAACCCGGCCCACGGAGCCCGCAATTTGCGCCCCGCGCGGCGCAGGCGACTCAGACACCGGAGGTCGCTCAACGACCTCCGTCCTCCATGAGCGCAGGCCTGGGGGTGACAGGTGGAGCCGCCTGTCACCCTTGCAGAAGCAGGCCGGGGCGGCGGCCCAAACCCGAGGGGGCCCTCTCGAAACCGGAGATGGCCCTCAGTCAGCCGGGGTGCGAGGGAAATGCCTTATGCGCCACCTTACACCCCGGCGTCTGAAGATCCGAGGCGGCGTGCGGTTTTACTCGGTTCAAGTCGGGTATCCGAAGGGATTTCCGCACGAAAAATAAAAGGTATACCCAATAAACCCCACGATGTGGCATACTCTGCACCTTGTCGAGGGGGCCTGAAACTGTGCGGGTATACTTCTCTGGCGAGCCCCCCTAGCGCGAGCCCAGTAACGCGGGCATCACACCTTTTGAACTCTCTACTGGTCGACGTCCAGGCACACATGGACGTCGTACCCATTGCGGGTGGCTATCCAGCATCTATTGTAACCCTGGTTATATGATAAAGCAACGACACTAGCACAGAAGATAAAAACAAGAAAAAGAGCTTCAAAGCGCTACAAAAATGTGGAGATCTTCAACACTGACATTTAATTTAATGCTTGTTCTTTATTACGAATTACAACCAATCACATCAGGATTTTCTGAGACGCATGCAGCACCAATTCTTTCAGCTACGGGCAACCACTGACGGCCTCTGCAGCGTAGTGCATTCGACTGCTACGACAGGGGGCGCGGGTTCGATTCCCACTCAGTGCAAATATTTGTATGCATGAATATGTCTATTTGCATTGGTCTGGGTGTTTCTATGTATAATATGTATGTATTTACAAAAAAAAACTATATAAGTATGTTTATCCGCATTCTGGAATCCACAACACAAGCTAATTAAAGTATGCTTACTTTGGGTCTAGAAAGCGCTGTGTAGAATGTCGTAGAATATTTATTTATTACAAAAATTCCTGTATTTAATTTCCTTTATTAGTAAACTCTGTTATATATTATAATAATTACTGTCCTAGACACAAGGCGTTTTGGAGCCTCAACAGAATCTTCTGGACCCAACCCAACCTCACCTGCAAGCGGTACACCTACTGCTTGACTAACGATGCTCTGGCGCAGGTTTTCCTCCCAGGGTTGGCAGATCAGACGTCAATCACTCTCATAAAAGCCGTATTAGTCAAACTAAAAGGGGAATGCGGACCCCGGACTTCGAAACGAAGGCCTTGAATGCAATCAATCAATCAATCATTTATTTTGCTAAACATGGGTACATAGTGTTAGTGTTAGAACTAGGGATATACAATCCATGTTTTACCATGTTAGTGTGCAAAAGTGTTATGGTTAGTGTGTTAATTATGGTTACTTATACAAAATTTATTAACATTATCATGCAAGACTAATTACAACACAATGCATTCACAACAATAAATATAGAAAATAAAGATTATTAGTTATATTACAGTCTTAAGTATTTAATCAACAGTACCATCTTAAGATTTTAGATCGGAAAAAGAGAACATCTAGGACGGGACTTGAACCCGCGACCAGTCCCTTACAGGGGGAATGCTCTGACCAACTGAGCCACCTAGACACGTCCCAGATATTCGAAATTCTCCGATACATTATACGTCCGATGTAAAATCTTTAGAAAAAAAGTAAGCATACAAAATGCTTAAAAATTTAATTGAAGTACCATCTTAATTCAGAAAATTCCATGAAATCATGTCATTTAAAAAAAAAAAGTTTAATGTCAATAAAAATGTCGTTAAATTTTTGCAACGGGAAGTAGAATTCAATGTCAAAGTCGGGACCAACGCTTAGATAATGATTATAACTGTCCTAGAAAACAGTAGAAGCATGTAGATGCCAATACAATATTATTAGGGGAATAACCTCTGTCTGTAACTTAAATAACATAAAAAACTTTAAAGATTTTCAGGTTCATGCATCATTATAATGTGAAGGAGTTCAGGGAATAAGACACTTCTAGTAATACTTATCACTTTATTACACTTTTTACACAGTATATTGTTCTACTTCCACACTACTGTTCACTGTTCGACCGTCAAGAATCGACTGCCTTACATTGGATTTTTTTCTTTTTTTTATTTAAATTAATATTAGTAACCGAAATTACTAATATCCCCCCTAACCCCTCCAGCTAAGCTAAATTGCTTGTGTTAGGAGTGAGTTCACGTCGGTAGTGTAATGGCCAGGATTCTTACTCGGGACCTCTCGATCGTAAGGTTGACTCCTTAACCACTAAGCTACCGACGCTTCAATGGAAATGATTCTACTTTTATACACTTTTTCGATGTTACGATTCTACAACTACCCACGTAATTTATAGCGGCTTGGAGGCGGAAATGGGATCTTCAGTGAGGTGGTTAACTTAACTTATTGTAATTTTGTGAATATGAACAGTTATGTAATGGAGTTATTATTGTGAAATCTTATGTATTGTAAATTGCATAACTGACAGGTACACGCAATAGATAAGAGTATGGCTGACCATAGATTATTAATATGGCTATAGCAGTGTGTGACGTGCGTCCCGCGTCTACCATTGACAATCTGCGGTAGTAGAGGCGAGAATATGAACCACAGATTATATTGTATGGGCTGAGTTTGGTGTTTACGTTTACGTTTGATTTATGTTGAAAAATTGTCTCTTTGTTTTGGTTTATCGTGTATATGTATATAACTAATTATTTATATTAGTGTAATGTGATTCGTGTTGAGTAGTGCGGAGTTTTGTTGACAGTGTTTGGGAGTCTTATGTTATTATTTTTAATTTGTTTTTAATTATCTTTTCATGTAGCCAAAATTGGCCGCCTCTGAAAACCAGCGCTGTCCGCTTTTTGGCACTAATACGCGGACAGCATATAAGCTGAGGGGCGGCCATTATTCTGTGTGGATGTGTTTTTTATATGTACTGATTTGATGTAATTTTATTATGTAGGCAGGTACAGAATAAAAAAACTTTTCTTTCTTTCTTTTCTTTCTATAATATTGTTCCAATGATTAATCTTAAATATTACATATAAGAGGACAGCCTCCGTGGCGTGGCGGTATTGAAAGCGGCCGCTACGCAGGAGGCGCGGGTTCGATCCCCGCTCAGTACAAATATTTGTATGCATGAATATGAGTATTTGCATTGGTCTGGTCATGCCTCGGAGAGCACGTTAAGATGTCGGTCCCGGTTGCCATACGAATATGTATGACAGTCGTTATAGGGGAAATGGGTGAAATGGCCCCACATAGAAGGGCTGATCACCCGTCTGGCCAAACGGCGTCCCCACTGGCAGTATATATATATATACATATAAGAGGAATTAGCAGTTATTACAATTAGATATCCATTTAGTTACTATTTCTGCATAATTTACTAAACAATCCTAACAAGTGTAACTATAATAACTGATCACAGAATTAAGAACTTAATTTGATTTGTGTCACCATCAATCGCTATTGCCGGCAAAGTCGCTAATAATTCCCAAAACTGCCAGTTGTTAAATATAACTACAGAAGTTTTGTGCGAAACTCGTGGTTAGGGGTTGAAATACTACCTCCATTATTACAGTTAGTGTTCTCAGGTGCTGTAAAAAGAGGTGTTATTTAACAAGGTACTTTGTTGTTTGAGGTACAAAGGTTCATTTATAATTGAGGCATTGCCTCCCATTAAAATAATAATGTGGGAGTTAGTTGGGTTAAAAATATAGTTTTTTATATGATGATGTAGCTATGATGGTAAATAACCGTATGGTCCACTTAATAGTGAGCGATCACTGTAACTTATGAAGGCAACACTGCAGCCAACTGTGTTCACGACAATTGGTCGATATTATAATTAGTCGACACATTTTTGGTCGCCATGAGCTGGCTGGACATGACATGGTCGATAATGACAATTAACCGACAAGTCAATTGGTCGACATATGTATTATTCATCGAAAAAATTATCTTAGTTAGCTCCTATTTCTACTGCATTATCACAAGTGACCTAACATGAAGGGTTCTACCTTCTGATCTATATATATATAATTAATCTATCGGATTCCGGATCGTTCCTGGTGCAGAGGCTGGCCATCGCAATCCAGCGTGGTAACGCGGCGAGTGTGATGGGCACTTTTGCGCTGGGAGCGGTCAGGGGCGGGTTATTTGATTAATTTAATTAAGTGTATAAATATTGACATGACATGAATAAAGACTTAAAATTAAAAAAATATATATATATATATGTATCTGTGTCGGGGCGCGCGGTGTCCAAGAGTTGTTGACTAGTAAGCGTTGTCATCCAGTTGTCTTTTCGACCAATTGTATGTCGATGAATTGTCATGTCGACCAATTGTCGTTCGATAAAAGTCTGGATCCGAGCCAACTTTGTAACAATAGATAGATAGATAAACAACTCTTTATTGTACACCAACTTTATGTTTGAAGACAATGTAGCGTGGATAACAGTAATACAGTTAAATGTACAATTTGGTCTTATCGCTAAATGCGAGGTAATGTTTATGGGCTTTAGACATTAGACTCTTGAAAAAGACTAAGGTCATGCTAAATTATTTTTTTGCTCTCATCTCTCAATCATAAATATTGTTACGTGCGCGGGGTACAAATTAAATGCCGTTTACACAACAAAGAGGTTTATTCGCTCACCACAAACTAGACAACTAAATAACTAGCACCCACAGTACTCTTCAACAGTTCAAGTCGCTCAGCAGGTCACAGTTGTCCACAGTAGTTCCTTAAGTCGCAGGTATAACTCTCTTGGTTCACTTCGGTAAGATGTGTTCGCTTTCGCTTTCGATAATAAACTGACTCGTGTCAATAGCCGGGCGCCCTTTTATAGCTCTTAATAAGGAGGGTAGAATGTTCCGGAATCATCTAGAGATAAAGCATGTTATTTATTTAACTAGAGCGTTCGAGAAGAGTAGGTACAGTCTGCCCAAGGTCGAGGTGAATGCCCTTGTTATCAAGATTTGTAGGTAAAGTAGGTATAGGTATTTGAAGTGCTTGTGATTTTGTATTGGCTTTTCTGGATTTTTCTACACGGATCGATAGAGTACTTCGACATTAACAATGCGTTTTAATTTCTAGAAGATTCGATCAGTAGTTTTCGAGATATCGATGATCGTTGTAACAATATTAAGACACGAGCAAATTACGACTTTAACTTTGATGACTGAAAA
The DNA here is from genome assembly GCA_946251805.1 of Cybosia mesomella. Classification (NCBI taxonomy): domain Eukaryota; kingdom Metazoa; phylum Arthropoda; class Insecta; order Lepidoptera; family Erebidae; genus Cybosia; species Cybosia mesomella. Next base: position 28,547,186 of record OX276402.1, on the reverse strand, counting down.
GATATTTGGTTATTCAATCACGCCATAACAGCTGAACGGTTATAAATGATATTTAGCACATACATAGATTATTGAATTTTGCCTATTAACACAGGAACGATATCAGTATCTCACCCGGGCGAAGCCGAGGGCAACAGCTAGTCTTTCATAAATGGCAACCAAAATGAATAAACTTCTACAACAACTTGTAAATTAATACTTACTAAAAGTCCTTTCAGATCTTGCAACAGAACTAACTTGTGTATCCTTAACTTTTGACCCTTTGGTTATTTTGCTGTCTGTAACTTGTACCCTTATGAAAAGGGACTATCTAAAGGATAATTTGAGAAGTAGTTTTGAAAGTTCTCAACTTTAGAAAGGCTGTCCAGCATGTGATTTACAATTCCCTAAGTGAATGTATCTGTATGTACTATTAAATAACACTAGCTGGCCCTCCCTGGCTTCGCCCGTAGCGGATTTCGAAACCCCGTTGAACCCCTTTAATGCATATACACACATCAAAAAAAGTTTGCGATCATTTTGAAAAATCGAAATCTTTTTATTATTTATATGATGGTTTCTTCTTTTTTTTAGATTCTGTATTTAAAAATATAGAATTAGAATGTAAAGCAATAAAACAGTTCAATTGTTTTTTCCAAATAAAAGGATTCAATCCTAGTTTACGGTCATTCGGAAATCTGATTTAATCAATTTTAATACATTTAAAATACTTTTTCGTGTAAAGTTGTGAATGAAAAAATGCCAAGGGGATTGTCAGAAGTTTTACGAGCAAAAATAGTAACTTTGAGACCTACTTTGAGAGAATTAGAAAGCTATTCGAGAGAAATAGCACGAAGAGTTACTATATGCCAATTCTGTGTCGTGACCATGTTGCAGAGGTACAACGAGATGGGTAATTTAGCTGTCCGACCCCGCAGTGGTCGCCCAACTGTTTTAACTTCATCCCAAAAGCGCTATATTTGATTGCTGGCAGCTTGTGACCCAACAATCAACGCTACTAACATAAAAGTAGAAGTTCCGCCTCTGGGCTTGAAGTTAGCACTCAGACCATTCGGAATTGCGTTCACCAGGCTGGATTACGAGCACGGAGGTCATGGCGAGCTCCTCCCGGTAACGTCAACGTCGGAGATTGCAGTGGGCTAACCTTCGGCAAAATGAAGAAGATGGAGACAGAAACATTTGGCAAAACTGTCTCTTCGTTGACGATTCAGATAACCGATGTGTTCGTATAATAGTTCGATAGTATGGCAAGAGGTTAGAAAGATAGCAACACGGAGTTCGGCTTGGGAACTTGGAGTAAGCGTAGCGTCTTTCTCAACCAAATCATATTTAAATTAGAATTGTGTTAATTTCTATTACTTAAAGAATAATAAAGAATAAAAAACGAATTACAAGAAAAAGAGGTTTAAATTGATAGGGAAGCCGACATGATCAGTTTTTTCTTACCATTAAATTAATTACATAAAATGAATTAAACGTGGGCCTGCTGATGATCGCTCAAGTTTCTGCATATCACCGGGGAAACCTCGAGTAACGTTCCATCCATGTGGCGTGGTTTAATGTCCATGTAACAACATACCAATTCAAGACATGGTATTGTGTCTCCCAGCACGTTTCTCCAAGGTTTGATTAAGGCACCTTCGAGTAAGTTGTCAGCATTTGTTAATTTTTGTGTAATCTCCAATGTGAAGAACATTATAGAACATAAATGATGGTGTAGCTTCTACCTAGTAGTAGTGCGTAGAAAAAGTGCAATAAACAGCAGTGTCCACAACAAGCATTTGTTTTAATTAATTGTCGAATACGCCACACACCACCCCTGAACAGTCTCATGTCTTTCCATTGGGTTTAATAGGTGAAGCAGTAAGTATCGCAGAGTACGAGGTTACAAGGTTACCCCAAGAAATGCTGGATAACTTGATTCTCATCGTGCTCAGGCGGATCTCCGCATGTGATCGAGCCAGGGCAGGAGTTATATTATATTGAATATAAAACCTTTTATTAATAAATTGTTTCAATTAAATTTTTAAGCATTTTGTATGCTTACTTTTTTCTAAAGATTTAGATCGGAAAAAGAGAACATCTAGGACGGGACTTGAACCCGCGACCAGTCCCTTACAGGGGGAATGCTCTGACCAACTGAGCCACCTAGACACGTCCCAGATATTCGAAACTCTCCGATACTTTAATACGTCTTAAGGCGACGTTGGAGCCATCTACCGTAATTCTTGCGAACTACGGAAACAATGAATAACTTTAGTCATTTTTAAATAATTTTTTTTAAATTGTTGTTTATGTTTGGTTAAACAGTCTTTTTCTTTCTATCATGTTCAAATTTCAATTACATTATGATTAATTACTCTTTTTTTTATAAAAAATAAAAAAATGTTTTATTTTTTAATTTAAAGAATATCCTATGAAAGAAAACACACAACAACGAATTTTTCTTCATAAAGTTTAATTTAAAAAATTATATCAGCTTTTGCTAGTAATCACAAACTTTTTTTGATGTGTGTATTTATGCCCGTAATTTATTCGTTTTCATATAATGTAAATGAATCTGCAGGATTTGTTGACATTTATGGTTACTGCTCCGGTCCCTTGGATAGTAGCGTGATAATATATAACATATGTCATTCACAAATAATGTGGCTTTGGTACTTGGAATTTTCAAAATTGGTTCAGTATGTCCAGAGATTACCGTCTACAAACTGCCAATATCAAAAATTTTACCTCTTTATAATTTTAGTACAGATTAAATGTAATTTTATTTCATTACAGAGTAATAGCCACAGTACTTTGTAAATAGTGTGTGTCTTTTTCTTCATATAAAAATTAAATTCTTTACCAACACATGTGTCTCTTTCTTCCTACAAATCCGGGTACTATAAGCGGGCCGTGAAAAAGGATCTGATGAGGTCGTCAAACTGAGGATCACTATTGTAGCATTATTTGTATCTCCAAAAGACCCTCATGCCTGCGACTTTCCCTTCAGCTCACCATCAGGCAAGGTGAAGTCATATTGACGCACTCTACGTAAGAATTAAAAACCGGCCAAGTGCAAGTCGGACTGGCCCCATGAAGGGTTCCGTAGCAGCAAGTAAATTTTTTATATATGAGTTGATTGAATGAAAAGTAAATTGCGGTTTACGATTTATGACGTATTTAATAAAACTACTTACTAGATCTCGTGCAAACCAATTTTCGGTGGAAGTTTACATGGTAATGAACATCATATATTTTAACTTTTATCATTCTCTTATTTTAGAAGTTACTGGGGGGGTGAGGACTCACATTCTACCACTTTGGAAGTGTCTCTCGCGCAAACTATGCAGTTTAGAAAAATATTATATTAGAAATCTCAATATAATTTTTGAAGACCTATACGTATGGTTTCGATGAAAAAAAATTTTAACCTTCAGTTCAAAATATGGGAACCCCCAAAATTTATTGTTTCTTTTTTCTATTTTTGTGTGAAAATCTTAATCCGGTTCACAGAATACCTACATCTTAGCAAGTTTTAACAGTATACTTCTTATAAATTCGGAAAAAAGTGATTGTGACATACGGACGGACAGACAGACAGACATGACGAATCTATATGGGTTCCGTTTTTTGCCATTTGACAACGGAACCTAAAAAAGGAACGCCATTGGGAATGATGCGTGACTGATGTAAATATTTAATTAAATAAATAAATATTCTACGACATTCAACACAGCGCTTTCTGGCCAGCGGGGGGGGTATCCGAAGGGATTTCCGCACGTAAAAAAAAAAAAAGCGCTTTCTAGACCCAAAGTAAGCATAGTTTAACTAGCTTGTGTTATGGGTTCCTGAATGCGGATAAGAATGCTTATATACTTTTTTGTTGTAAATACATACATATTACACATAGAAACACCCAGACCAATGCAAATAGACATACTCATGCATACAAATATTTGCACTGAGCGGGAATCGAACCCGCACCCCGTGTCGTTGCAGTCGAATGCACTACCGCTACGCCACAGAAGCTGTCTTATATATTATAAATGTTACCTGAATTATAACCTCCGTAACCACTTTTACTATGTAGTTTACTGGTGGTAGAAATTTGATGACACAAATTTGTCACAAAATTCGGCCGGGTAGGTACCACCGTGCACGATTGCGAAAAACCCTTCATAGTATTCAAATTTCGGTTTGATTGCGTTCAGGGGTCAGCAAGTGCATAGCCGGGCAGGGGGATTGTGGTCGCAGCACTAGCGGGACCGGTGGGTGTCACGCGGTGCTGCGACGACAATCCTCTTCTGATGAGGCCGTCAAGCTGAGTGCCACCATTGTTAACATGGTACGTGTATGTAATGGTGACCCTTTTTCCTGAGACTTTACCTTCAGCTTACCATCAGGCGAGATGAAGTCAAATTGACGTGTCCTAAATATATAAAAAAAAAACAAAAAAAAAAAAAGTAGTACGATCATACACTTGTGGATGATAACCTCCAACCCACCAACCCATCTAAACTTTGGTTATAGTGTAAGCTTAGATTATTAATAATAATCTAAGAGTGTAAGATTTATCCTTTGGTTTCAGATATTTCATGCCGTGAAATGGACTCAAGTTGAACCAAAAATTATCAAATAAGGTAAAGTAAATTTAATATGTTTGTAGATGAAGATTTTAAGTACTTATTACATTTCTATGAAATATATTTTTTTATATTTTTTTTTATATTTAGGACACGTCAATTTGACTTCACCTCGCCTGATGGTAAGCTGAAGGTAAAGTCTCAGGAAAGAGGGTCACCATTACATACACGTATCATGTTAACAATTTACACATTTACTAAATATAAGACATACATAGGCAAGGCCGCGGTGGCGGCCAAGGTCCGCCGGTAACCCTGGGGTTATCCTTTCGAGGGCTTACCCGGGGTGCCCGGTAATAGACACTTGGGGAGGACACCGTGTGGTTTTAGTCGGTCCGATTCCGACACGCCCACCCCATTGTTGGCACCGATGGAGTGAAGCCCGTGGGGGTTTCCACACGTTAAACAAAAATACATTCTACACATTAGCACACTTTAAACCACTAAGGGGTTATCTACTATGCCATTAATAAATAAAGTGTGCCTAAAATAAGTGTAATGAAATAACATATTAGAAAAGAAAGACAAAGTAAATCAATGTCATATATTTATATGAAACACTAGTTAACCACTATAAACCTTCATAAAGTTTGAATATGTAAGTACCGCAGTAATTAAAGGTTGGCTAGTAACATCGTAGTTCTCAAGTAAGGGTCTTTGAAGGCCACATAAATGTTTTCATGGTAGGGAAAAGTGGGGTAATCACGAACACATACAGGTAAATTAGAATAAAACAGCAAAATCATAACTTGGACTTTCTTTTATTGCTTCTTATGTAAGTTAAACTATCTAGTTTAAAAATTAACAGTTTTAATTTTTTAACACTTAATTAGACATTATTCTTTCACCATACATATATAAGTTACTGGCGAAATTTTAATATTATAATAAACCCCTCTCTACCCTGCCGGATATATACAAGCAAGAATGTGTAAAAACGAATCTATAACAAAAATCATTATTTGTATATCTGTCTTTCTGTCAGTTTATTCCGAGTTATCTTCAAAGTGGTTGGGCCAATTTGGACAGAACTTTTAGTTCAGATAGATAGATAGTCGCTAGCACAGCTAGTAAAAAAGCCAATTACTTTATGCTATTTCTATAAAAAAATATATGGAAATTACAAAAATTTGAAATATTATTCTTTGAATAACGTACAACGAAACGTGGGAAAATCAGTCCCACGTTTCTATCTAGCGCTATAGATAATATAACCTTTAGGACATTAACAAACATAATACTAACACTCCTGTCTAACAAAGTAACACTGTTACGTTCGAATTACCGAGGTTCCTATTTACCCAACTTCCCCTACCTCTCGTAAACGATTTATAGGTGCTGATTGCTGCTCAATAAAACTAAGTTCGAAATTAAGCGCTGTAGATCTCACTTAAGTGTTACTTAACTGCTAATAGGACTTAATAATCAGTTGTTATTTTATTCATCGTTAACTAGGTATACTCATATATATCCCCAAACCGGTACATCCCCAAAGGGATAGGCAAAGTCGTGTGTGTCAATTTCACTAATTACTTTTAATTTAACTTATTAAATAGTTTTCTACCCCATTAATCTATTGACGTGAACTGGGTCAAGAGTTCCTTGTCCTCTTTTGCCCAATGGAGTTTTACCAACATGCCTGCCAATTATATACTTTGAACGTAAAATTTACTCTTACCGCTGAACAAATCTACTCATGTCTTGTTTCATTATATACCTTAATAGTACACTTTGTTCTGCGGATTGTACAATGTGTTATTAGAATAATTAGGTACCTTTTTTGAGAAAATTTCCTTGGATACCCCCCCGCCGGCTAGCGGGGGAGGTAATTTCGGGCTTGCACCGACTAAAACCGCACGCCGTCTCGGGTCTTCAGACGCCAGGGTGTAAGGTTGCCCATAAGGCATTTCCCTCGCACTCCGACTGACCCTGAGTCATCTCCGGTTTCGAGATAGCCCCCTCGAGTTTGGGAACCACGGTCTTGCCTCGGAAAGATGGCCTGCTTCTGTAAGTCGAGCCGTGGTCGAGTCGTAGTCGTCTAGGCCGTATAATTCAAACCAAAACGAGGTGAAGGAGTAAGTGGACCCCCCAGGTGAAAGCCTCAACCAGGTACAACAATATGATGCTAATGATGACTGGAGTGCATATACGTTACAGTATTTCCCATTGCTGAGTCACAGCACCGAGCTACGTAAATCAAATACCAGAGGGTCAATTCAGTCTCTATCACCCAAATGTCATGTTAAAATATTGAGAATTTTATTACGAGAACACCTTTTTTTAAAGGAAAAGGTGTTTTCGTAGCAACATTTCGTCGAAAATATTGAAAATTTTGTCATAAGAATATTTTTTCGACATTTGGGAGATCGAGACTAGATTGTGACTGAATCTTGAACATCTTTTTTCATATAACCGCTATCTAAATTCGGGGTGCCTAGCATTTCGAAGAGAAATCTCAAATCTCAACACACATATTATCCCACACACTTAAAGAGCACCTGCACGTTTCATTTCCTTTGTGGCTGTTTCAATTCCTCTGAATAAACTTTGGTTTCCCTATATATTTCCCTTGGGAACTTATTGTAAATCGCCCGTAAAAGGTACAATTTCATATGAAAACTTAGGTCGGCGTATTTTTCTTCCATTATTGAATTTCATTGAATGTTTTAAGAGATAGTTAACTTCGCGGTTGAAAAAATAAAATAATAGTTTAGAAATAGATAAGAATTTTGAATTTTGAACATTGTTTTTAAAGCATTTTTAATGGCATAACCATTTCATTTCGTTTCCTTTCAACTAATTAGCTACTATCCACCTAATATTATAATTGAAAGTTTATTTCAATCTTCTAATTATTTCAATCAAGTCTGGCTGCTGAAAAGCAACCAAAACGTCAGGTTCAATGTAAATAATAAAATACCATCAAATAAATCGCGATTCAATCCGTTAAAAGCAGTTTTTTTTTAATGTGTGACATTCGCGTAAAATTCCGACAATAATGTTATAATGTGAAAGTTTGTGAAGGTGATTGAATGTTTGTTACTCAATCGCTCTCAAACGGCTGAACGGATCAGATTGAAATTTTGTATAGGGATATATTTTATTCCTGAATAATACATAAGCTCCTTTTATTCTTAGAATAGATTCGCACGAGTTGTGGGAATCGGATCTGAATTCCACGCGGGCGGAGCCGGTGGCAACAGCTACTTAGAAATAAATATCCCATTTAACCCAAGCTACCGGCTCTACGACTTATTTCTAAACGAGCGTTTCAAAGTAATATTGCTTCTCATATTTTTATGCGTTTATGATTTTGTAAGTAGTGTTGAGCAAACAAATTATAATGTAGATTGCTACTCACTTTTGGGGGAAAGGTTCGGTAAATGCGTTTGTACGAAGTCAGCATGAATGTGTTGTGTATGTGTGTATGTGTGTGTGTGTGAGGGTGTGTGTGTGTGGTAAACCGCTACTAGTTCAAAACTCTATAGCGAAACAGTGTACAATTAATTAATTCCATTTAACGCAAAGAAGTTTTTTTTCATTGTATGCTAATACGGCCTATTTTAGATCTGCGGGGCCCAAGCCAACTACATCTTCGAACCGATATACCTGCTGACTGACTGATAAGGCTCTGGCGCAGGCTTTTCTCTCTTAGTTGAAAGGTAAGACGGCAGTAGCTACCGCAAAAGTCAAGAGAAACTAAGTCAGAAGAAAGATTAGGAAAGCGGATTCTGGCCCTCAAAAGCACAAACTTTAGATTCAGCTGGTACTAACACTTTGATGATGATGAGAAGAAAAGAATGGCGTAGAATTATATCATCACTACATATTATAAAACAAAGTCCTTCACCGTGTCTGTCTGTTCGCGATAAACTCAAAAACTACTGCACCCATTTTCATGCTGTTTTCACCAATGGATAAAGTGGTCCTCGAGGAAAGTTTCAGTCTATAATTTGTGAATTTTTCTTATACATTAGTTAAAATATAATGATATTTGTTGGAGGTGCCGGAAAAAAATAAACCATCTATAGGAACGAAGGAATTCAACGATGTTGAGATATGACAAAACGATATATGATGGAATTGTGTAACTTATATAAGTTGAGGTCATTTACGGACTGAATTTAGACAGTACAATACTTCTGATCCCGTTCCCGTTACCAATAGGACCCTATTCCACCACCACAACGAGTTACGAACTGAATTTAGACAGTACAATATTTCGACATATAGCGAACTTCGAAAACACTTATATCGACAAGTCATTGCTTCGACAGACAACTATTAGACAATTTATACTCGTACACACCTTCGAATTACCACTTCTTCGACAGACGATTATTCGACAGACAATACTTAGACAAGATACATCTTCGAATGACCACTACTTCGACAGATTTTTGAAATTATATTCCAAAATAAGTAAAGTGGGTTAGGTTAGGTTAGAACTGTGACCCCAAGAGAGCGCGAGCCGAACGAGCGTAGCGAGCGTGCCGCGGCAGCGGCCGGCGAAGCGCCGGAATTGATGTTTCAATTGATTGGGTACATATTTAATTCGGTAGGGCATATTTTTTAATACATTTCAGAGCATTATTATTTTGGGAGAATGTTAAAAAATCTGTCAAACTAGCGGTCATTCGAAGATGTGTCTTGTCTAAGTATTGTCTGTCGAATAATCGTCTGTCGAAGAAGTGGTAATTCGAAGGTGTGTATAAATTGTCTAATAGTTGTCTGTCGAAGCAATGACTTGTCGATATATGTGTTTTCGAAGTTCGCTATATGTCGAAATATTGTACTGTCTAAATTCAGTTCGTAACTCGTTGTGGTGGTGGAATAGGGTCCTATTGGTAACGGGAACGGGATCAGAATTCCACGCGGATGAAACCGTGGACAACAGCTAGTATAATTATATAAATCAAACTTAAATGATGGATACAGAGAACGCTCTACAAAAAAGAATTAAGCCGACCTTACCTTCCGAAAACGAATCCTTACTCCTCTGTGCGACGCGACGTGCCAAAACAAAAGTCATATATATTTTTAGTTAGAAAACAAGTTCATTGCTTTAGAAAGTGTAACAATATACCCCAATTTATCTAACTTGACCTTGGGAACGCCATTCGCCAAGTTTTCCCTTATTTCTTCCACCCCATTTTTCCAATGATATAAACCAGGGTTTCTCAAACATATATCGTCACGAATCAGGGTGAATTTTATCATTGAAAATCTGGTCAACTAATTTTGTTTCTCCCGTATAACTCAATAAAATTCATTGGGTAACTAACTTGACGCAATTTAGTTTAGTATTTCCTATCGTTGATCCTCAGCCTAACATTCAAGAGAATGTCAAACTAATGTCAAACAACTCAAAACAAATAGGGTAGTTAAGTTTTTTTTAATTATTGGTAATTTATAGTAATGTGGTGGGTTTGTTTCCATTTCAAATGAAATTGACTCCTGAACCTATTTTGGTTAATTTTAGTAGTAACGTAAAACGGTGAATTTAAGTAGTGATAACTTAAATTCACCGTTTTAGGAGAAAGCTCCGGATATTCCTCATGCCATACCACCCAAAAATCTATTAAAGGCCGCAGCTACAATGTAAATATTGTCGTGTACCCTTTTTTTTCGTTCGAAAATCCCCTCAGATACCCCACCCGGTTATGTCAGGCTTGAACCGAGTAAAACCGCACGCCATCTCGGGTCTTCAGGCGCCTTTCCCTCGCACCCCGACGAACCCTGGGCCATCTCTGGTTTCGAGATGACCCCTTGGGTTTGGGAACCATGGTTTCTTGCCTTACTGCCGCTATTGCGGCGTGCCCTAATATTGTCCTGTACCCCAAGTGGTATGCGCAGCCCACTTTGAGAAACTCTGATATAGACGCAAGGTTAAATTGTATTTCCTATAGCGTCAATGGTCTTAAGATGAGCCATAACGTCGTGACCATGACCGATCCTTCACTTATTTTATTAGTGGACATTTTCCTTGAATGTAACAAGTTCACGTACGTTGAAGATGTGTTGGTTTTTATGGCAGTTCATAAGTTACAAATGCTGATTTGATGCTTAAGATTTTATGACTCGCTTCGGCGAATTGTCGACCGAGTTTATTATAGACTCACATAACTTGGTCAACACACATTACTTAGTAACTTAGATTATAGAGCGGATATTAAATTTAATGTTAGTATGCGCCGATAAAAATGTATCCTTCCTCTAAATATAGGTTCTAATGGAAAAACCGCAACAAAATCCGTTCAGTAGTTTCAGAGTTCATCGCCAACAAACAGACAAACAGACAAGAATGATATCCACAAAGTAAATCGTTTGTTCTGTATAGACCATTAAAGCGGTACTGACAAAACGTCAAAAAACTGAACCACCGCACCGGTTCGAAATACTTCTCCGTCCTGAAAAGACTCCGGTAAGAAACTCAGCGGGCAATTTTTTTGGGTCTATTTACTAATATTTACTAATTTTTAATAATTACTTAAGCCACGGGAATAGGTAGGCTGTAATAGCACATATGTATTTTTTTATCACACAATAGATTCTTGTGAGTTGTGGGATTGGAATTGGTATTTCGAACTCTTGGCTAAGTTGTAACCGAGTACGTTTACACGTTGCAAAGTTCAGCAATCCTAGCCAGGTCAGTCGTAGGGTGGGTGGACATTCATGACATATTGAAAGCCCTCCGTGCCGCAGAGAGCTTGTTAAGCCGTCGGACCCGGTTGTCGTTACGGGTAGTTGGAGCCCTAAAAAGTCCGACAACTGGTCTTACTACAGAACTTCGATGGACTTGTTTACTCTCAACAAGAAATTCCAGGATGAACAAATTTCAAGGCTGTAACTTACGTCTTTTTCTATTTTACTTTAGTATATAAGGCAGATGTAAGTGGGCAGGCAAGCCGGGGTCGACGTCGCAGAAAATACACTGAGCAAATTAATGAGGTATTGAAAAAGGGCAGGTTAAAAGCACTCGAAACCGGCGGGTTTGCATGACAGGTTTAATGACAGTGAAGGAAGTTCGTGAAGTATGTAAGGACAGGAGCAGATGGGCAAAAAGTCGTGAGCATATGTATGTCTATACTTTAGTAAAGTGTCTGCCTACCCGGAGGGAGCGTGAAGGAAGGCGTGAGTATATGTATGTGTGAGTGTGTGTGTGTATGTGTACATATGTATGTATTTATGTCTTGTACAGGACTGGGTTGTTGATTCGATCAACGACTCGCACTTAAAACTAAGTTTTTTTCTTTGATTTCCCAATATAAACATCAGTGGTATGTATTATATGGAGAAAACCTTGTATTTCGGTACAGTGGTGAAACCCCAGTTGTTTTGCTTTCAGGACACTAGCTACTAAAACATTCCTTTCTTTTAGGACTAGTAATAAAAAGTACATCAACTGAGTCTAATCTAGATTAATATCACCTAACGTAATGACATTTGTTGTACGTAAAAACGTTCCTTTTATTCGAGACAATGTACTTTAAAAGATCATAGAATGTTCACGAAAAAAGTTTTCTCAAGAACTTTGTCCCTTAAACGTTGCCATATTACTCATGCATATTTATTCCCATGAGGTCAGATAAAGATTTATTTACGACATTACATTTAGTCGCATGCAATATTAATGAGCAGCGATTGATTCCAGCAATGAGCAATGATTCCAGTCTCAAAACTAATACTGACAATTTTTAAAGGTTCTTTCTCACGGTCAGCAATCGCAATTAGTAAGTGAGGTGAACCGAGTATTTTGCCGCTTCTAACATGGCGACTGTTTCGATGAACACTGCCAATTAGTCTCAAGCTTTCCTGTAGAAAACAACACGTGCAGAGCGAGGGAGGAGGCGTCACCTTCGGTGAAAGCAATTCCATTCTTTGCAACACCATAAAGACTTAATTTTTCATTCATCATCATCATCATCATGTCAGCCAAATGACGCCCACTGCTGGGCATAGGCCTCCCCCAAGGATCTCCACAACGATCGGTCCTGCGCTGCCCGCATTCAGCGGCTTCCCGCGGCCTTGAATAGATCGTCGGTCCACCTTGTAGGGGGCATGCCCACGGACGTCGTCCGGTACGCGGTCGCCATTCGAGAACCTTTTCGCCCCAGCGGTCATCGGTTCTCCGCGCTATGTGTCCCGCCCACTGCCACTTCAACGATGCAATCCTTCGAGCGATGTCGGTTGCTTTAGTTCTCCTGCGGATCTCATCATTACTGATTCGATCGCGCAGGGAAATACCGAGCATCGTTCTCTCCATTGCTCGCTGGGTGACCTTGAGCCTTCTTATGAGACCCATAGTAAAGGACCACGTCTCGCTTCCATATACCAGTTGGCAACACACACTGGTCAAAGACTTTCGTTGAGGTATTTCGGACGCGGGGGTGCTTGGTTGGGGACCTCCACGCGGTGCACCCTGGGCAACGAAGACAGCAGCGCCTCTCTCCTAGGGCGGAAGAGACGCTGCCGCCTACGGCCAACTCCGACCGAGGCGAGGACGGCCCTGTTGAGGGCTGTTCGGAAGCTTTCCACGTGTCCCTCTGATTAGCAGATGGCACAGTGGAGGGCAAGTAAGGGGGCCATCTCGCAACCGGGGATGGCCCAGGGTCAGTCGGGGTGCGAGGGATATGCTCTATGGGTAACCTTACACCCCGGCGTCTTAAGACCCGAGACGGCGTGCGGTTTTAGTCGGTTCAAGCCCGATATAACCGCCCCCGCTGGCCGGCGGGGGGGTATCCGAAGGGATTTCCGCAAGAAAAAAAAAAAGGTATTTCGGACGCGATTTATTAATTATTTATTGAATTGAATTTTTCATTATTAATTATGTATTGTGTTTCTTTCCTCCTACAGTACTGGGTCCTTTAAGCGGAGCGTGAAAAAGTATTCACGCTAAGGCCACCATATAACACCACTATAACATTATTGCGGGCTAACCCGTACAGACCTATTCGATTGCCTATAATATTCGGACAAACGACTATGTGTAAATGAACGGTGTCGAGTACGCCCGTATTCGAACAGCTTTCATTTAATTACTTGACAAAATTTTCCTCCGGCAGGCAGTAATTCGCCAGTCGTCACAATGAGTTGTGTTGCTCTTCAAAGAAGTACGTGGGACACTCAGAAAGTTTTGCGAAAATAAAAAAAAAGTGTTCTATAGGTAAATATTTTTTTATTAAATCTTTTCAAAGTACTCTCCACTAGCCTCTATACAAAGTTTCATGCGTTTGAACCAGTTTTCAAAACACTTTTTCCAATCCGCCTCAGATACCTCGTTTACAGCCTGCTCAAACGTTGACAGCGCATCTTCCGGCGACGAAAATTGTATCCCTTTGAGCTGATTTTTTATTTTCGGGAATAAAAAGAAGTCGCACGGTGCAAGGTCAGGGCTGTAAGGAGGGTGACCTAGGAGTTTAACCGGAGTGCTGGCCAGGAAGTCCCTCGTTTTAAGCGCGGTGTGTGCGGGCGCGTTGTCATGGTGGAGTAGTATCCCGCGGAGCCCTGTGTTTGGTCGCTTGTAGCTCACTACAGAGAAAACTTCTGCCAAGCATTTGGTAGTGTACCATTCAGCGTTGATGCTCCTTTGATTTCGTAAAGGGATTTATAACAAGTAGCCAGACAAATTGAAAAAACTCGCGATCAAAATCTTCCCTCCGCTTCTAGATCGCTTCACTTTGGTAGGTGTTGATTCGTTTTGAAACACCCAAACCGTCGACTGGCGTTTTGTTTCTGGATCGTACTGATAAACTCATCACCTGTAATGATGTCATAAACACGCCAAGACGCGCCTGCTTCAAACTTGTTTAGCATATCACGACACCATTCCACCCGGGCCTGCTTCTGAGCATCAGTGAGATTGTGCGGCACCCAACGTGAAACTATCCTTCTCACACGAAGATGCACGTGTAGAATCTCGTGAAGGCTTCCCGATACAATCTGAAGAATGTGCTGAATCTCTTGATATGTGACTCGTCTATTATCTTGAATTAAATTTTTCACTGCTAGCACGTTTTCTTCCGTAACAGCCGTCAAAGGGCGACCACTTCTTTCTTCATCCTCCAAAGTCAGTCGACCGCGCTTGAATTCGTTATACCAACGATACACGGTCGCCTTGGAAGGGCCTTCATCCATGAATGCCATTTGAAGTCTATCGTACGATTCGTCTGGTTTCAGGCGACACTTGAAATCGTAGAAAATCATAGCGCGAAAATGTTCCCGACGCAGATCCATTTTTCAATGAGATACAATAATTGAAATTATCTTGCAAAAAATGCGGAGAGAAATTTTGAAATTGGAACGTACTTATTTTTACTCATAAATAATCATATTTTAGAAATAGATTATAACTGACCAGTCTCTCATATATAAAAACTTTTTTTCGCAATACTTTCTGAGTGGCCTGGTATACACTTTGTTTGTGATATTTTGTCTATAGAACCGGCTCGCAGATCGAGAAAGAACCGAAGAGTGTTTGAACGCAGGCGCATTGTTGTTTGCTCGTCTTCCAGTAACCGAACGTGCGTAAAACAATGTAATTGGTGCCTCGGGTAACTGAATTTGAGTAACGTCTTTCTTGCACCCGACTACGGACTAACGACCAAGTGTAATTGCACCATAATAGTGACCCTAAAACACTATTTTAAATACTTAGTGTTACCTTAAGAAAAAAAATCGCAACTTTTAATGATGCAATTAGAACATTACATCACTGACAGTGGAGATGCAAGCCAAGACCCCTATGTGCTAGGTGAGACTATAATAACTAGTTTTTGCCCGCGGCTCCGCCCGCGTGGAATTTTGAACCCGTTCCCGCTTCCCATGGGAACCTATTTCAGGTATAAAAAGTAGCCTATGTCCTATTCCAGACTATAATCTATCTCTGTACCAAATTTCAGCCAGATTCGTTCAGCCGTTCTGGCGTGATTGAATAACAAACATCCATCCGTCCACCTAAATTTTCACAGTAGTAAGATAAATCAGGACCACAGAATAAAAAAAAAATTTAAAAAAAATAGTATAGGTAAAGTTCATGAAAAAATATACAAATAAAGGAGAAAACGAAATTGAAATTAGAATAAGAGTCCAAAAAGAATCTCTCCGGCGGGGAATCGAACCCCGGTCTCCCGCGTGACAGGCGGGGATACTCACCACTATACTACCGAAGACTTATGAAACATTTGTAATTTCATGATCTCTATCGTTTAGACTATAGATAAAATAATATATTCTGTAGTTTAGACGTCACAATATAAGATTAATTTATTTTATCTCTTTTTTGCTTGATTATCTTCCCGATAATTAGATAATATAAAGGTTAAAAGTGCGATGTTAATAAAATAATATTATTCTTAGGTATACTATCAGACCCTAGAGGAGCGTATGATGAGTCGGATGGAGGCCCTAATGGACTCCATCCGCCGTCCGCCTCTGGCGCCACCAGTGGCCGGCTACGCAACTGCAGCCCGGAAGGGTAATACCCGCCCGGCTGCAGTAGAGGCTCTGCCGGAGCCGGCTCGTCACCCCGCTCCCGCTCAGGGCCCCGCTCCCACTCAGGGGAAGGGTAAGGGGAGGGGCAAGGGGAAGACGTCCCCAGCCCTGGCCCCAGCCCCAGCCCCAGCCCCAGCCGTGGTTCCGGCTACCTCCACCCCATTGGAAGGGGGCTGGGAGGTGGCTGGAGCCAGTAAGAAGAGGCGGAAGGCCGCCAAGAAGGCCGCCAAAAAGGCCAGGAGGGGCGCGGCCGCCGCGAAGGCAGCACCGGGAAAGCTCCGTGCCCCTCGAACAACGGCCGTCGTCGTCACTTTGACGGCGGAGGCAGCGTCGAGAGGCATGGGGTATGCCGAGGTGTTAGCCAAGGTAAAGGCCAACGTGGACCTCAAGGCCCTCGAGATCCCGGGCGTCCGGTGCAAGAGCACATGGACGGGAGCCCGGCTTCTTGAGGTCCCCGGCGCCGCCAGTGGCCCCAAAGCCGACGCCCTAGCGGCTCGGCTTAGGGAGTCATTGGATGCAGCCGACGTCCGGGTGTCCAGGCCCATTAAATGCGCAGAAGTGCGCATCACGGGCCTGGATGACTCCGTCACCGCTGAGGAGCTTAGGCTCGCCGTGGCGGAGGCCGGGGACTGCTCCCCGGACACAGTGAAGGCCGGAGCTATACGCTTCGGCCGCGGTGGACAGGGGGCAGCAGTTGTCGGCTGCCCTATCGCGGCGGCCCAAAAGGTCGCAGACGGGCGGAGCCTTCTGGTGGGAGGCTTCCTGAGGGCGCAGGCACGGCTCCTGCAGGCCCGACCGGCCAGGTGCTTCAGGTGCCTGTCGGTGGGCCATGTGGGGGTGCACTGCACGGCGGAGGTAACGGCGGGTGACCGCTGCTTCCGCTGTGGCCAGCCCGGTCATAAGGCCGGCACGTGTAGCGCCCCGTTGCACTGCTTCAGATGTGCAGCGGGAGGCAAGCCGGCTGACCATAGGGTTGGCAGCAAGGCCTGCGCCGGAGGGGAGCCGAAGCCGGGAGGCCGGCCTTCCGCCCCTAGTTCGCAGCGGGATGCGGAGATGGGGGTTCCATAATGGATCCTCAACTCCGCATCCTGCAGGCGAACGTTGGCCACGGTGCCCATGCTCAGGATCTTCTGCGCCAGAGCATGGCACAGTGGGCCATAAATGTCGCCGCTGTCGCCGACCCATACACCCACCGGTTCCTCGGGCCTGCCTGGGAAACCGCGCTGGATGGGTCGGCGGCACTGGTGCACAACCCTGCCGCCGGCAGCCCCCCTCTTGCCGTCGTTGCAAGGGGACCCGGCTGCGTGGCGGCGGCGGTTGGGGATATAGCGGTCGTGGCCGCTTATATCACGCCGAACCGAGACCAAGCTGCATATGAGCAATGGCTCCGTCAGCTGGCCGTCGTCGTCAATGCCTGCCAGCCCTGTCCGGTCCTTGTGCTCGGGGACTTCAACGCCTGGTCGTATGCCTGGGGTTCCCGACACGAAAGGGGCGCGACGGGGCATAGAGGCAGGGCACTGGTGGACTGGGCCGCACGACTCGGCCTAGTCCTCCTAAATCGGGGAGCCGTGGACACGTTCGTGACCTCGAGGGGTAGCTCCATCGTGGACCTATCGTTCGCGAGCCCCTCGTTGGCGCGACGTGTTCAGGGCTGGCGCGTCGTTTTGGGGGAGGACACAAGTTCGGATCACCGATACATTCGGTTTGACGTGTCCCCCCCTGCGAGCGACGCGCCGGCTGCACCGGCTCCACCCGAGCCACGTTGGGCGCTTAAGCGACTTGATCGGGAGCTCCTCCTGGATGCCGCCATCGTACAGGCCTGGGCCCCTGCGCCGGACAGGCCTGTCAGCATAGACGATGAGGCGGAGTGGTTCCGGGAGGCCATGACCCGTGTCTGTGACGCGGCGATGCCTAGGGCTCCGCCCTATAATCCGAGGGGTCAGGTCTACTGGTGGTCGTCGGAGATCGCGCAGCTCAGACGGGGCTGCGTGATCACGCACCGCCGGTGGGCCCGATTCCGTAGGAGGCGTCGCCGCCCCGCAGATGCGGAGGCCCGAGAGGCGGAGTTGTACGAGGGATACAGGGAGGCCAGACGAGCCCTCCGAGCGGAGATAAGGCGTTCCAAACGGGACGCCTTCCGCGAGCTGCTGGAGACGCTGGAGCGGGACCCTTGGGGGCGGCCCTACCGGATGGTGAGGGGCAAGCTGCGCCCCAAGGCCCCGCCGTTAACCCGGTGTCTCCAGCCGGATCTGCTCGGAGGAGTTGTTGGCTCCCTGTTCCCAGCGCGGGCGGTGGAACATGTTCCACCGCGGATGACTCCGCCTCGGTTGCGCATGGCGCCCGACGTGGATGACGACGACGTGCCCGAGGTCACTTGGGTAGAACTAGAGCTGGCGGTGAGAAGGCTAAGAGCCAAACACACCGCCCCGGGACCCGACGGCATTCCAGGCCGAGCGTGGGTCCTAGCTCTAGTCGACGACGCTCTCGAGCCCCGACTGAGAGGGCTTCTCAGCGCATGTTTGGAGCGGGGCCAGTTTCCGAAATTGTGGAAGTCGGGGAAACTGGTCCTCATCCGAAAGGAGGGGCGCCCGGCGGACTCGCCGTCCGCCTACCGGCCCATAATGTAGCTCGACGAGGTGTGCAAGCTCTTTGAAAGAGTAATTGCGAAGCGCCTCGTCGAGCACCTCTCAAGAGTGGGGCCGGACCTGGCGGATGGCCAATATGGCTTCCGCCAGAGGCGCTCCACCGTGGATGCCATCATGCGCGTGAGGGCTCTGGCGGAGGATGCAGTAGCCCGGGGTGAGGTGATGTTGGCGGTGTCCCTGGACATCGCCAACGCGTTCAAAACCTTGCCCTGGAGATGCATTAGGGAGGCGCTCGTGTATCACGAAGTGCCTCTCTACCTCCGCCGCATAGTCGGGGCGTATTTGACGGAGAGAGCCGTCATCTACCCAACCGTGACCGGTCTCGGTCGGCGTGAAATGTCGTGCGGTGTTCCACAGGGATCGGTCCTGGGGCCGCTCCTGTGGAACATCGGATACGACTGGGTGCTTCGCGGTGAGCTCGTAGGCGGTGCCGCCGTCACGTGCTACGCGGACGACACGCTCGTGACGGCGTGCGGGGCGACGTACCGCGAAGCGACCCGAAAGGCCACGACCGCGGTTGCCCAAGTCGTTAGGCGGATCCGGCGGCTGGGTCTCGAGGTGGCCCTGCATAAAACCGAGGCCCTGTTCTTCCATGGGCCTCGGAGCAAGCCACCCGAGGGATTCAGTCTCATCGTGGGAGGAAATCGCATCGGCATCAAGCCCCAAATGAAATATTTGGGGCTCGTGCTCGACGGCCGATGGGACTTCGGAGAGCACATCCGAAGTCTGGCCCCCAAATTGAAGGGCACAGCTCTTGCTCTGGCTCGGCTGTTGCCCAACATGAGGGGGCCCGATGACTCCTGCAGGAGACTCTACGCGGGGATCGTGCGGTCCATGGCCCTGTATGGGTGCCCAATATGGGCGGAGGCCCTGAGGACCAGAACTGTGCAGATGCTGCGCGCTCCGCAGCGAGTTCTGGCCATCAGGGTCATCCGAGGGTACCGCACGATCTCCTTCGAGGCGGCGAGTCTCCTTGCCGGAACTCCGCCATGGGACCTGGAAGCGAGAGCCCTTTCGCAACTGTACCAGTGGCGAAAGGAGGCGCGGGAGCAGGGATGGAACCCCGAGCCTCGAGAAATCGAGGCCATGCAGTCCCAGCTCCGCCAGGCCATCGTGGTGGAGTGGAAGGAACGACTTGGGCAACCAAGCGCAGGGCACGCCGCAATAGCGGCGGTAAGGCCCATCATGGAGGATTGGCTGGAGAGGCGACACGGAAGCCTCTCCTACCGACTGACGCAGGTGATCTCCGGGAAGGGATGCTTCGGGGACCACCTGCATCGGATCAGGAAGGAGCCAACGCCTGAGTGTCATCACTGCGACGCGAGCGACGACTCAGGGCTGCACACGCTGGCGGACTGCCCGGCGTGGGAGGCGCCAAGGCGTGACCTCGTGGCAGCCATCGGGGTGGGAGTCCTCTCGCTCGGCAGCATGATTGCGGCAATGGTGCGGAGCGCGAGCGCGTGGGCCGCCGCCGCCTCCTTCTGCGAGCATGTAATGCTCGCGAAGGAGGTGGCGGAGCGCGCCCGGGAGAGACTTAGAACTCTCCCGGTCCGCCGAGCCCGCAACTTGCTCGCCGCGCGTCGCAGGCAACTCAGGCGCCGGAGGTCGCTTAACGACCTCCGTCCTCCATGAGCGCAGGCCTGGGGGTGGCGGGTGAGGCCACCTGTCACCCCAGCAGAAGCAGGCCGGGACGTTGGGGCGACTAGCGCCCCTCCCCCAAACCGGGGCAAGACGGGGACACCGTGGTTCCCAAACCCGAGGGGGCCATCTCGAAACCGGAGATGGCCCAGGGTCAGTCGGGGTGCGAGGGATATGCTCTATGGGCAACCTTACACCCCGGCGTCTGTAGACCCGAGACGGCGTGCGGTTTTAGTCGGTTCAAGCCCGACATAACCGCCCCCGCTGGCACGCGGGGGGGTATCCGAAGGGATTTCCGCACGATAAAAAAAAAAAAAAAGGTATACTATCAGACCACGGCGGGGCGACTAGCCTCCCCATCCCTTTCCGGGGCAAGACGGGGACACCGTGGTTCCCAAACCCGAGGGGGCCATCTCGAAACCGGAGATGGCCCACGGTCAGTCGGGGTACGAGGGAAATGCCTTATGGGCAAACCTCACACTCCGGCGTCTGAAGACACGAGACGGCGTTCGGTTTTAGTCGGTTCAAGCCCGGCAAAACCTCCCCCGCTGGCCGGTGGGGGCTAACGAGGGGATTTCCGCATGAAAAAAAAGGTATACCATCAGTTTATTGCAGTCCACTGCTGGCTATAGGTCTCTCGCAATGTACGCCATCGCCACATAAATACATCAAGTTATCCGCTACCTCAACTTTCGGGTCTCTTTTTCTTGGTTTCCATAACTACAACAATACGCGACAACTGGCGCAAATGTACAGCGCTAACAGTCCTGAATACGCACTATTACCAAATCAATCAATAAATTCATTTATTTTCATCGAAAATGGTTACAGAGGTGGTGCAGTTGAAACAAACAAAAAAAGAAATTGAAGGAATGTTCCTATTTGAAAAATATATTCTCTTTGACTGTTTTCATTAATTAACAAGGTTGTGTCAATAGATGAAAGTGATAAGGTCAAGGTCATTATAAACCCACGTTTGTTTAGTTATCAAGGCGAGGTAAACCAAAGAAAATGTTATTATATAAACCTTGACCTTATATCTAAATAACATAACATAACTTCATGCCTGTATCCCCGAAGGAGTAGGCAGAGGAGTATTACACACCCTCGATTCGCTAGTTATGTTAAGGTCCCAATGTAATAGGGGGCGAGCCTATTGCCATCTACCGAGCACATTATTAAGCGAGCGATAATAAACGTTATTTTATTAATTCTTTTCATTCTTTTCTTTTTAAAAAGAATATTAGTAACCGAAATTACTAATATTACATTACATACATAACTACGAAAAGTCAGAGGTGTGTGCCCGGGGCGACTGGGGATGGAACTAGAGACCTCGTCTTAGCAGTCCATTACGTACGCCACTGGGTTATCGCCACTTTTACCTAAATTTTAATGGATTCTATCGCGATTTATTTTGATGTTATTTTATATTTTACATTGATCCCGACGTTTCGGTTGCTTTTCAGCAGCCATGGTCACGGGGAGACTAAAGATGGTTGTTGTCTTGTAGTTTGAAGTGTAAGTTATCTCAAAGTACCCGAACTATGTTGAATTGTTGGTGTTACTATTTACGCAGAATGAGCTTACAGTATCATGAAGTGTTGTTGTATTTTGATTTTTCTTGGAATTAATTAAGTGAATGACTGGGTCCCAAGCTGGTGGTACATTCCAACCATCTTCTCTATTAAAATTAGGATGTTTTTTAATTTCAATAGCGTTAAAAATAGTTTTATTTCAAAGTGTGACATTCGCGTAAACTTCCGAAAATATAATCTAAAAATATTTTTAGGTTTCATAGTTGTATTTAACACTCAGGGTGTATAAAGTCTTATCTAGATTTTCAAGGCCTAAACCAACTTCACCTGCTGATTAACGAACTAGAATCTAGCTCAGACTTTCCTCTCAGAGTTGATGACAAATGGCAGTCGCTGTCCAGGACCCCGAAAGCTTTCATCATCAACCTATTCTAGTCCACTGCTGGACATAGATCTCCCCTAATGAGCGACATAGCGCCCTGTCTTCAGCTTGCCGCATCCAGCATCTGCCCGCAGTCTTTCGCAGATCGTCATCCCACCTGGCCGGAGGGCGTCCTACACTACGTTTAGCTTTAGTGGAATGTTTTGTAGTAGTCACCTTACAACATTTTCAAAGGTAAGAACAAACATAATATATAAATTTAAAAATTTAAAAAAACCCCGACACATATATTTGCAGATATTGTGTATATTCCCTACTGTTATCCCCAGAGTTTTTTCAGGGCTCAACCGATTTTCATTGAACATTTTATGTTGTGATGCGCTTTCATTTGAGACCCCACTCAATTATATTTGCAGACATTCGGTTATTCTTCCCCACTTTCACCCCCCACAACTTTTAAACGAATCAACCGATTTTCATCAGACATGTCTAAAAACACTCGCCCGTAATTCACCTTTCATACAAAAAACAAATTAAATTGATATCGCTTCATCCATTCGCGAGCTACGGAGCTACAGACAGACAGACAAACTGACACGTCCAACTTATAACACCTCTCTTTTTGCGTCGGGGGTTAAAAATAGAAATTTAACAAAGAAAAGGCAACAAGGAAAGCGAAGATTTATTATAATAAGTAAATGAAATAACTTTAGTGAACTTCGTTAGTCTGTCAGTGAAACCTATTCTGATGAAACATGATTATAACTTCATTCATCAATTCACTCTTTCATTCAATAAAATTACCACAGTTAAATTCATGAAGTAACTTGATTAATTAGATAGACTTGGATATCGATCATGACAACAGTTTGTTAATTCACTTACGAAGCTATAAGTAAATTACAGACCAAATAAATCGTCTGTTTCTGTAACGTAGCAGAGTAATATTGGGTGTGTGTGTGTGTGTGTGTGTCAGAAAATTCTCAATGTCAAAATACAGTACAAAACAGTCGGTTAAGTAGTAAGGTGGCGTACGTAACGGACTGCTGAGACGAGGTCTCGAGAGGAGTGCCCAGTCCCCCGGGCACACACCTAATATGACTTTGTATTAATAAATGTTAATTATCGCTCGCTTAACAATGTGCCCGGTAGATGGCAATAGGCTCGCCCCCTATTACAATGGGACCTTAACATAACTGGCGAATCGTGGGTATGTAATACACCTCTGCCTACCCCCTCGGGGATACAGGCGTGAAGTTATGTTATGTGTTATGTTATGTTAAAAAACAACTGGGTACTTTTTTATTGGGACGCGCCGGTAATTATGGCTCGAAAACATAGTTTATAAAATGAGGTTCTATTATTTCCCTTTCGAAGTAATCCAAGTTTAAGTTTGTACTATCAAAATATTTTAATAATGATTTGGTTTCTCTATAAACTAGTTCCTATTGGATAAATGGTCTAAGCGACAATGATAATTAACGGGAAAATCTTTGTTTTGCAAAGTGTTTGTGATGTCGTTAGGGATATTTCTCTTCCAAAAATGAGTTGCTTAAGACGTTTTATCTATTGCCCATCAATTTGATTCTATCTGAAGCGGTTGAACTGAAGTAAACGTGTCGTTTAAACGAAAACATTCTACACAAATATTTATGTAAAAGTAGTAAAACTAATTAATATTCTACTCTTCATAATTGACCACCCCGCCAATACGCCGTGAAATTTTAATCGGCTTACGTCGGTGGTCCTGCTAATATATTCAATGTCTGCTCTTGTTCATTCGTAAGTACAAAAACAATGAATGTTTCAATGACTAAATAAAAGACGTAAAAGTCATCGGTTATGAAAAGAAACACGCAAACCGGTCGCCAACCTTTTTTTTTTTTTTTCGTGCGGAAATCCCTTCGGATACCCCCCCCCCCGCCGGCCAGCGGGGGCGGTTATGTCGGGCTTGAACCGACTAAAACCGCACGCCGTCTCGGGTCTACAGACGCCGGGGTGTAAGGTTGCCCATAGAGCATATCCCTCGCACCCCGACTGACCCTACTGTCCCCCTCGTGGGAAACAAATATACCGAAGGACCACACAATAAAGAAAAATAAATACTATGATCTCACAAACGAATTAATCAAAAACGGTTACGTGGTTAATTTGTATGCAGTGGAAGTGGGAGCGAGAGGTATACCAGCAAAATCTCTCTATAACCTACTTAAAGATCTAGGCCTATCGAGAGCTACAATAAGCTCATTACTAGGACGAATGTCTAAAGCGGCACTAGTAGGTTCGTATCAAATTTGGTTAGGCAGGGAGGGGAACTTGGGTAGTGAAGGTGAGTGTTGATGTACATCAACAAAAGGGGCCCCTTCTAAACCTACACTTGGGTCGCAAGTCCCAGGCACTGTCCCAAGTTCCCAACTCAGCAACACGATGGACCCGGCACCCGCACGGAGAATCCATGAATTGCTAAGAATATCGGTCTTCCAATTAAAACTTCATAACTCAGTCGACCATTTCGCACCGTATCAAGCTCAAAACGTTGGACTTCCTGTTCGCTCAGTCTATTTTCGAACATCATTTTATATAGTCTAGTCCTAGAAACCTATTTAATCAGCCGGACTCATTTAAAAAAAAAAAAATTTAGCTGGGGCTTTCAGTTTTTTGTATTCTTTATTTTATTTAGGGGTTTTTAGATACTCTTACACTAGCAATCCGCCCTCGTTTCGCTTCGGTTTATGGAGGTATTTTTCAACTGAATGCATCGTAATTTACACATGAGAAATAGCATATGTCCATCAGGGATAACTTACCTTTCAAATGGTGAGAGAATTTTATCAATAGAGTAGAGGTTCGGAAGATTACCTCAAACAGGTTTCTAAAGGGTCAGCAGCGCGAGTGTGACGCCCCTGGTGTTGCACACGTTCGTAGAAAGAAAGAAAGAAATAAAGAAAGAAAAAAGAAAGAAATTCAGTTTATTAAGGACACGCACAAATAGGTTACAACAAATATATATATATACACATATAGACAATAGGTGTGCGAGCTTCAACAGGTCGCCATCTCTGCATAAATGCTGCCCATCACATGCTAAACATATAATGAGCAGCGCTGGTATTCCGATGGTGCCTTTGTAGGCATTGCCACGCACGTGTGCACAAGTAAACATGGATTCACATTATTGACTTATTTATAACACACATTTAATATTGTTTATTACACACATGATACTAAAAAAAATGAAAAAAGCAAAGAAAATGGAAAACAAAATCAAATAATTACACATTTAACATACAGGAAAATAAAAAAAATAAAAAAATGGCCGCAGTAAACGCTTCCCATCAGAAAAAAAAAAACTCACACAATTTGACATATCTCTTCATAATATTAGTACTTAAATAGGTCTTTACCTATGAAATTACCGAAATTTTCTTACAAATTCATGAGTCCGTTATTCCTGTAATTTAATAGCTATTATTATATATTTATATTTTGTTTTTATTGGCTCTTGATAAATTAATTCGATCTTCAACAACAGTAATTCCTAAATGCTACCCATTTTGATGATAAATTTCGTATTACTTAACAGCTTTCACTTTTCAAAAATGTAATAAAATTTGCTGTTTGTTAGCTTAATGTTGCCTCATTAATACACAAAAAAAAATCATAAAATTTGGATTTGTCATTCGTAAAAAAAATGCAAAAATGTTAGTACTGAAAATTGGGTTTCCTCCAATTTCTTGAAGAAAATAATATATAAAATAAAATAAAATAAAATAATTAAATAATAAATAATATTATACTAATATATTGTAAAAATAACATTTTGGAAAAATTTGAATCTCAATTCGAGTTTCTGCAGTTCTATCTATTCCCGCGCGCATTCCCCAACGTCACAAATCGTATCCTCATTACCGTAGACCTTTCATTACCGTACCCCTAACTTCTACTTAATTGGCACATGGCTTTTGGGGCCAGTGCATACAGACAGTGAGGTGGTTATTAACGAATGTATTTATTGTTTGATAATTAATACATTTAAATTATACTTGTAGTAACACCAGCCAAGCATAATAGTTTTGCGACCTTTAGGCTACGACTTGAATTTCTGTTATTTCCTTTGCCTAACTCTTTAGTGATACACAAGGTAGAGTGTAATCATAACCGCCCCCGCTGGCCAGCGGGGGGTATCCGAAGGGATTTACGCACGGAAAAAAAAAAAGGTAGCTGACGGTATAATATAGGTAGGTACTACCGACTTCCATGATCGGGGCCTGAGGACGGTAGTCGGCCGACTCGCCGTCCTTACAGAAGCAGACCAAGACGGAGGCGTGTCGTGTGTGTCCTCACACGCCTGCCAACTCACCGTCGCGGGATAAAACCCGACCCCAACAGGCGAGGCCGCGGTGGTAAAGTGCGCCAGTAACTCAGGGGTTATCCTTTCGAGGGCTTACCCGGGATGTCCGGCAATGGATACTTGGGTAGGACACCGTGTGGTTTTAGTCGGTCCGATCCCGAGACGCCCATCCCATCGTTGGCACCGATGGGGTGAAGCCCGTGGGGTATCCAAACGTTAAAAAAGAGTGTAATATAGGTATGTAGTAATGCTATTTTGCTCTCATCTGTGTTATAGCTTCTAAATTCCTTTGTGCTTTCGAACACATCCTTTGTCAATAATTGTCGATCGAAGTTAAACTGGAAATGATCGAGTCCAATTAACTTCATCTAAGCCTTTTTCCAATTATCGTACGGCCTTCTTTGAGGTAAAAAAAATTGGATTTCTGTTCGTCGGTTACGAGCCTTGTGATATTAAGAACCCTTTTATTTTGTTGGCTCAGCCAATCTTATAAAGCATTCATTCAATTCCATTAATCTTCAGAGCTTGAGGAAATTGCAAAAACTATAAAAATATAATAATAGGTTTCTATGGCAAGTTAGCAAATAAAGGGGTCTATGGGTCTTGTTAATATCTTCGGGGTCAAAGCCACAATCATCTGCCAGCTGGTACACCTGCCTATCAAAAAACGAGTTTCTCCTCTGGGTCAGGACGTTAAACGGCAAGTGGACGGAAATGAACCCTGGACTACGAGGTGAATACCGTACGGGAACAATGCTAGCACCAGTGATCACGAATGAACTACTTACTTAATAAACTATTAAGCCCAACTTAACGCAGTAGAAACCATCCTAGAATGAACCCATCACAAATAAGTTAGCTGGCTACGTTTTTTTTTTCGTGCGGAAATCCCTTCGGATGCATCCCCCCCACACCCCCCCCCCGCCCCAGCGGGCAGCGGCGCCGGTTGTTAAGGTTGCCCATAGAGCATATCCCTAGCACCCCGACTGACCCTGGGCCATCTCCAGTTTCGAGATCCTCGGGTTTGGAAACCAAGGTGTCCCCGTCTTGCCACGGTTTGGGGGAGGGGCGGTAGTCGCCCCGCCATCCCGGCTTGCTTCTGCTAGGGTGACAGGCGGCCTCACCTGCCACCCCCAGGCCTGCGCTCATGGAGGACGGAGGGAAGCCAGTTGGCTACCTTTTTTTTTTTTTTTTTTTTTTTCCGTCTCGGGTCTTAAGACGCCGGGGTGTAAGGTTACCCATAGAGCATATCCCTCGCACCCCGACTGACCCTGGGCCATCTCCGGTTTCGAGATGGCCCCCTTACTTGCTCTCCACTGTGCCATCTGCTAATCAGAGGGACACGTGGAAAGCTTCCGAACGGTCGGAGTTGGCCGTAGGCGGCAGCGTCTCTCCCGCCCTAGGAGAGAGGCGCTGCTGTCTCCGTTGCCCAGGGTGCACCGCGTGGAGGTCCCCAACCAAGCACCCCAGCCAGTTGGCTACCTAAAAATAAAACTGAATAAAACTAACTAATACCTCTAAAACAAGCGAAGAAAAACCTCACTTACCAATTAAGTTAATTAGATTTGTAATGTGCCTCCAGGTTTGTAATCCTTTCTCAGTAGGCAATATTGATTGACCAAATTAATTCTACAAGCAATATACTTAAAATGAATATGGAACTGTTATGGGAATGATTATAAAAATATAATATATTGATACAAGGAGTGTACCTTTGTAACGATTACAATCGTAAATATTAATTAATTGTTATTTAGAATTAATTGTGGTTAGCGCCACCTATCTGACCCGGCTGCGCATCAATCGATGTGGCGTTGATTGCAATCGAGGTGGCGGTCGGTAGTGGTTCCCCGTCAGAGGGCGTATGTTATGCGGTCGAATTTCATTCACGGTTATTGATAGAATATTCGAGTTCGAAGTTCATCACCGGTATTATTCTCAAAAGGTCTAGAAATATTTGGGTATATAAGAGTGATCGCAGTGACAGTATTTTTTATTTGTGGTTTAAGAGATAATTAGTCATCTACTCTGAGATTTTGTTTTTCGAAGTACTTGCAGTGATTCGAAAGTCATATTGAATTTGAAGGTTATAATTTGTCCCAGATTTGATCTGGTAAGTTGTCCTTTTTGATTGCTGTTAATCTGTTCGCATAATGGAGATGTGTTGTTGATAAATGCTGTGTATATTTAAACAAGGTCGTTAGTTTTGGGAGAAACCCCGTATACAATTTAAAACAAGAACAGATACTCTGAGGTGTCGATTGTGCTGTCGTGGAGGCCTAGACCTTGGGCAAGCTGAACAATAGAGAGGCTCCGGAATCAGCTTTGCCGGAACCCCACCACTGACGGTCAAACGATAACCATAACGGAATAAGGTCATGTATCAATTCCTATAATTATTATTGCATATTTTGAACTGTGCCAATAAGTAGGTGATGCTGCCTTGTGGAGAAGATTGTTACATGT
Source organism: Cybosia mesomella (assembly GCA_946251805.1). NCBI lineage: Eukaryota > Metazoa > Arthropoda > Insecta > Lepidoptera > Erebidae > Cybosia > Cybosia mesomella. Next base: position 28,518,045 of record OX276402.1, on the reverse strand, counting down.
GTTGAAAACTGTTAACTGTATGTGTAAATGTCACTGTAGATCTCCTAAACTAACTTCTTCTATTTCTATTTATGTCCATATTTCATGTGTAAAACTTCTGTGTAAAATGTACAAATATATGTATGTACGACTGTGAGTATTGTGTTTCATTGGAGATCAGCTGATCTGTGCACCACCAAGAACCTCTGAGAAAATGCGCCCAGTGATTAAGATACTCTGTTGCTCACCTGGACTAGCCGGTGAGTAACACTAACAGGAATTAGTGTTACACCTTGTATATAATATATAACATGTACTATCGATTAACTCAATCGTTCTTGGAAGCTGAAATTCATAGAATGTACTTTACTTTCAGTTTTTCATATAACCTCTTGCCTCTTTATATACTTGTGATACTTGTGGCACGTTTCATTCCGACGAGACGAGACTCTTTCAACCAAATGCAAGCTTTCTTTTAGCCAAATAAGTCAACTAAAAGGCGGACCAGGTGTCGAGGTAAAAGCCTCTTCTGATACAACTGGTTTCGTAACTAAGATGATATCTTAAGTGCACCCCTCAAAATAAAAATTATGTAATGAATTAAGAAGAAATAAGTTAAATAAAATAAGAAAAGTAAAAAGTTTTATACCAAATTACCAAATATATCTACAAAATTACCAAAAATACTAAATAGTCAAATATACCACATTACCAGAAATACCAACAACATAACTTTACGCCAATATCCGCGAAGGGGTAGGCAGAGGGCACACACCCACGAGTCACCAGTTATGTTTAGGTCGCAATGTAATAGGGGGCGAGCCTTTTGCCATCTACCGGGCACAATAGTAAGCGAGCGATAATAGACATTTTTAATACATACGAAAAGTCAGAGGTGTGTGCCCGGGGCGACTGGGAATCGAACTCGAGACCTCGTCTCGGCAGTCCGTTACGTACAACACTGGGCTATCGCCGCTTTTTTTTTCGTACAGCATACTTTTTTTTTTGAATTTTTTATAAGCCTTTTCACGTTCCATCGTGTTAGTACAGCTGATTGACGTTCGACGCTGAGCGACGTTATACCGATATTCATTGCGGCATTCATGTTATTTCAAGCCCGACATAACCACCCCCGCTGGGTATCTGAAGGGGTTTTGGAAAAAAGGTAAAGTAATGTATTTTTTTATGAAATTATTATACCATTTAGCTGTACTAACACGATGGAACGTGATAAATGCTGATAAAAAATACAAAAAAAAACTATTTCAAGAAAAAAAATGAACTACGCGAAAAAATTTTTTTTTGCCTTCAGTACTATCGCCTGTCTTTGTTTTCATGAGTGTTTCCCTAACACCCGGTGAAATTATGTGGTTAGTTTCTCAATCACGCTCTAACGGCTGAACGAATCGGGCTAAAATTTGGTAGAGGAATATATTATGGTGTAGAATAACACATAGGCTTTTATGCCTGGAATAGATTCCCATGGGTAATGATGGGAAATGGATCAGAAGTCCACGCGGGCGGAGCCGCATTCAACAGCTAGTTAACTGTACAATTGTAGGTTTAAGTTACTATTTCAAGAGTTAGAAACGCTATCCCATAAATATTAAAATGGTGGTCTGCGTTGGAAATGTTTAAATATGTATTTAGGCCTTTGGAGTTCCAGCTGCTTGTATACCACTATAATGTTTTACATCTTTGTAAAACTCCATAAAGACACTGCTACGCTGTAAAAATATATTTTAAGAACGTCTGAGTGTGGATGAGCATCCATTATCAACGCAAGTTCTTAAAGTCTACACACTATAGATGTAGCCGTAGTTACGCAACTTACGAGAATCTACTCGAAAACTATAATGTTATGAGTTTGAAGTCCAGACGATTATTCTTGGAAATTATGCTTCTTTATCATGTTTGTAATAATCGATATAACTGCACTGACTTAACTAGTAATTTAAGTTACATTGTTCCTCGCACTGTTATAAGGCGAAAGGTGCGCACATTTCCGTTGTTTGCTGTACCATCATGTGGAACAAACGCAGGAGTTCGCGCACCTTTGCGACGCATGTGTCAAGATTTTAATGATCATTTTACAGACTTAGATATATTTGCTACGCGTGCTAATGCATTTAGATGTATTTTAATTCAATATATTAAGCAGATAAAATAATAGGATCTTCATGTAGTAACTATTTTTATAGTATTTCCGATTTCTTTTTTTTTGTCTTTAATGTCAACATTTAAGTAAAATTAATGACAACTTAGTTGCAAAAATTGTCATTACTCAACATATATTCTGTGGATTACGCTGTAAGTGCACATTTAGTCATTGTTAATTTATCTATTCGTTGTAATTATATCTAGTGTGTAACTGTTTGTAAATCCCTAATAAATAAATAAATAAATAAATTATGAAGAATACTGACGGTGCAATAAGTTATTATTGATATGAAAAAGAATGAAATGGAACGTAGTACAATATATCAATTTATAGAAATTTGATGACACAAAGTTGTCACAAAATTCGGCCGGCTAGGTACCACCGTGCACGATTGCGAAAAATCCTCCATAGTAATCCAATTTCGGTTTGATTGCGTTCAGGGGTCAGCAAGTGCATAGCCGGGCAGGGGGATTGTGGTCGAAGCACTGGTGGAACCGGTGGGTGTCACGCGGTGCTGCGACCACAATCCTCTTCTGATGAGGCCGTCAAGCTGAGTGCCACCATTGTTAACATGGTACGTGTATGGTGACCCTCTTTCCTGAGACTTTATCTTCAGCTTACCATCAGGCGAGGCGAAGTCAAATTGACGTGCCCTAAATATAAAATATATATATATATATAACAAAAAAAAATTTTGTCGATCTGTCTGTCTATCTTTCTGTCTTTTTGAATTAGGAATGGAATGGCTGGGCTGTTCGCGGCGGAAACTCGGCCTTGGCGTAAACGCCGTCGGGGATCTTCTGCGTCGGAGCGCTAATATATGTTATCAATACTAATAGTATAAAGAAATAAGTGAGTTACTTCGGGCCACCAACTAGGTGAACACCGAAATCACGCAAAAAAAAAAAACAAAATCTTACACCCACTTTTTATCACTTTTCTCGACGTTTCACATGATTCTAAGTCTAATTAAGCAAAAAAAAATTTTGTGTCGGTCTGTCGGTCTGTCTGAATGTCTGGATGTCTGGATGTCTGGATATCTGTTTACGCAATAACTCAAGAACCACTTATCCTTTTAAAAAAATTCTTTAGTCAATCATCTTGTTTGGTTAATGGGAAGAACTGATTAGATTTTGGGGTTTGTACGTTCAAGGTTTCGGGTACCTACCATACAAATTGTCCCTAAAAAACTTTTACAAGTGAGTTTCTTTCGAGTTATCAGAGTAACGCGTATTTGACTTTGACATTTGAGTGACAATGACCATACGTATATTGTATATTTACATAAAACAACCAGACTCTGAAAGAAACTGAAATATAAAATCATTTTTTTGTGTTTTTGACGTCGAAGACGTTTGATTTGATTTTCTTCATATTTATTGCTCAATATGTAAAGACGCGTCGAATAATATGCATAAAGCCTAAGGTCTGTAATTTTGAATAAAAATACTGCAACAAAAATATCTAAGTTTGGCCCGAAGTTTGACAATCACTGTGTGATTTCCGCCCCACTAGATTTTTGAAGTTATAGTAGGTAATCTCTGGATCTACTGAACCGATTTTGAAAATTCTTTTACCAATAGAAAGCCACATTATTTGTCAATGTCATAGACTATATATCATCACACTCCTACCAAAGGGCGCGAAGCAGTAATCATAAACGTTAACTAATGCGGCAGATTCCCATACATTATATGAAAATCTAATCAATATATGAGTTCAATGGGTGCAATGGGGGTTCGATATACTCCACGGGCGAAGCCGGAGAGGTCAGCTATTGCATATAAATGACTAATAACGAACACACTACGGGAGCGAGCGACCTCCCGCGTAAGTCTTCTATACTATTATAAAATTGTAAATTGGTTGTGTCTGTACATTGAAGATACGATTCTGAAAACAAAAATTTTTTTTTGGGAACCTTCGTTTTTTCTATTCGAAGGTTTTCATCTTCAAAAAGATTGGTACCCAGCACTGAGAGCCGCTCGTCATAGCGGTTCAAAAATTATGACGCCCACACCATCCCCGGTATCGGGAGGCCACGCCCCCTTGCTTAGCCTCGATCAATCAGGATCGAGCGCTTCGGTTCCGTAGCTCTCGACCAATCAGGATCGATCACGTCGTTTCCCCCTTCCAACTGCGCCAATAAATACACCAAAGATTCGGGCCTTTACATCAGTCGTAGTGAAGTAGCTGCCGCGGAGAGTTCTCCGCACTCGCCCGGACCTGAACCACTGAAGATGTCGACCGCAGTGATCAACGAAACGTTTGAGATACAAGTTTCCTATGGACCACGGCCAAAAAGCCTGAAAGCAGTATATTCTACATGTTGCCTATTTATCTCTTTGCTCGCGATGGACGCAAAAACTAATGAACGTATTTTGATGCGGTTTTTTCTATTGGAAAGGTCTTGGTCAGACTTAAAATCTGTCGTATATTTGATTGCAATTGGTTAAGTTGAAACGGAGATATGAACAAAAAACGATAACCGACCTCTGCGCGGGCAGAACCGCGGGTATTAATTAGTAAAGTATAAATTTAATATAATCTTTGTAATTCGACTCGAAAAACCACCTACAAACCGAATTTGGTTACCTTAGAAGCCTTTCACTGTCGAATAATGCAGAGTAAAACGAATTCAAGAGACGCGGTGATGCGTCTGAATATTTTAAACCCGAGGATTACCGTAAACCATTGGTAGGAAGATCTTAATATGGTAATGAGGAAACGCTATGTTGTTGTGTGGGTAGAGCTTATGTAAGGACTCAGAGTTGGGTGAACCCTTATTGCATAAAACGGCGCGTGGTCCAAACGCGGCTTCATGAAAAGACATGACATGACCGATATGAACCCAAAATATTTTTGTGTTCAAAATCGTTCATTTAATAAAACTCAAGTACCTATTTTTTAATATATTCAATGTACAGACACAACTAATTTACAATTTTATAATAGTACTAGCTAATGCGGAGTTCGAATATAATTTTTTGGTCATATCTCCGGTTCTAAATAATCAATTCCAATCAAACATACGGCAGATTTTAAGTCTGATCAAAACCTTTCTTTTAGAAAAAACTGCATCAAAATCCATTCAGTAGTTTTTGCGTCCATGGTGAACAAACCGAGAAGAATTTCAAAAAAAAAATATTTTTGTGTTCAGAATCTTTCATTTAACATAAGCCTTTTTTTAATATCTCCAATGTGCTACTAATTTACAATTTTACAATAGTATACAAGTTATATTCTACAGACAATTATGTTTTCGTCGAACATAGGTCTCCCCCATCGACTTCCATTTCGACCCAAAATGATATAATACTTGCAAAAATACTGAAAAAAGTTCAGATGTATCTTATATAACTCACGCAGGTAAAAATTTACCTCGCCGGCATACCGTACGGCACGGAGAAACGGCGCGGTTATGTAGGGCTCTCACCACACTAAAACAACCTGCCGTGTGCCATAGACCACGACTTTAAGGCATCTTGTGGCATGATGCGCAAGTACATACAGGCACGCCGCCCTATTCGCCGGCGGAACATCAGTTCAGGGAAACTGTCTGCCTCCCAGATCCCCTCCGCCACCTTCTTCTGCGAGATGATTTCCTCGCAGAAGGACGCGACCGCGGTGCAACTCCTCTCGCTGCGGGCCATGGAGCGCAGGATGGCCGGTAGCAAAAGATCCACTCCCACTATTGCCACAAGGTCTCGGCGCTTCACCGCCTAGGCTGGACTAGCCTTGAGCTCGTGCTGCGCGGAATCCTCGCGGCAGGAACTTTATACGCCCTAACCTAACACTCTCTAACTCTGATCATAGCGTTTAGCGAGTCTTAAAAACCCTACACCTTAGCCAAAACGTGTGGCCTGGCCATTGTATTTAACATAACATAACATAAACTCACGCCTATATCCCCGAAGGGGTAGGCAGAGATACTAGCACCCACATTTCGCAAGTTTATGTTTAGGTCCCAATGTAATAAGTGGCGAGCCTATTGCCATTAACCGGGCACTTATAAGCCTTTTTTTTTTTTTTTTTTTTTTACGTGCGGAAATCCCTTCGGATACCCCCCCGCTGGCCAGCGGGGGTGGTTATGTCGTGTCTCGACTAAAACCGCACGGTGTCCTCCCCAAGTGTCCGTTGCCGGGCACCCCGGGTAAGCCCTCGAAAGGATAACCCCAGGGTTGCCGGCGGACTTTGGCCGCCACCGCGGCCTCGCCTGGTGGGGTCGGGTTTTATCCCGCTTCGGTGAGTTGGCAGGCGTGTGTAGGGCACACGCGACACGCCTCCGCCACGGCCTGCTTCTGTAAGGACGGCGAGTCGGCCAACTGCCGTCCTCAGGCCCCGATCATGGAGGTCGGTAGTCCCGGGCGTAGATGAGTCTGCGGCGTCCTCGCCGCAGACTGCGAAACTCGGGGGGCAGGGTTCTTTCCCGCTCCCTCTCCGCCGTCTCTTTCGCGCGCATAACCTGCTCGCAGAAAGAGGCGGCGGCGTGCCACTTGCTCCCGTCGGAGACCACGGCCCTCACCATGGTCTCCAACGAGAGAACGTCCACGCCCAGGACCGCAACGAGATCCCGGCGTTGACTCGCCCACGCAGGGCACTCCACCAACGTGTGGAGCGCCGTGTCTTCGCCAGGATCCTCGCAGTGCTGGCACTGCGGCGTTGTCTCCCGGTGGATGCGCCACAGATACTCACCGAAACACCCGTGTCCGGTAACCATCTGGCACATCCGGCACTTATAAGCCTGCGATAAATACACACATAACTTCGAAAAGCATCGAAAAGTCATTGGTGTGTGCCATGGTAAAACCTGGGATCGAACCCGAGACCTCGTCTCAGCAGTCCATTACCCATACCACTAGGCTACCGCGGCTACTATTTAACAATTAAATACAATAAAGAAAACATTGAGGCAATAACATCTGTGACGAAAATTACAGTAAATATTGCGTACGTCATCATAGTTATTCATAATGATATACGGAGGTACGTCAAAAGATTTAGTTTGTGTGTATATACTGTTGACTTACCATATAAAGTAAATAAATAAGCACCTTTTTTTTTTTATTTTTTTTTATCGTGCGGAAATCCCTTCGGATACCCCCCCGCCGGCCAGCGGGGGCGGTTATGTCGGGCTTGCACCGACTAAAACCGCACGCCGTCTCGGGTCTTCAGACGCCGGGGTGTAAGGTTACCCATAGAGCACATCCCTCGCACCCCGGCTGACCCTGGGCCATCTCACCACTAACAGCATCGCTCATCCTGTCTCCTTTGAAAGCAGAGGAGTACGGAGAGCGATGTGTTCCCGCCACGTTGGGTATTGGCCGACGATCAATGCCAACCCTATGAAGGGGTGAAGGGGAAGCCATTGACCGCCGCCCAGGGTGTACCGGCCGCTCCGATTCCGTTCCCCCCGGACTGCAGCGGGATCGGAATCGGAGCGACACTCGAGGAGGTTACCCAACACACACCCCAATAAATAAGCACCTATAATCCACGTCACACGGCAAACCGTTACGACTACATTTTAAAATATTCAGTTACAGAACTGATATCGGTATTCAGAAAGAGCTCCCGACAAACAAACACTATATTAACGAATTTGTCAAGCGGGGCACGTAGTAAACACGAATGTGTTGTTCGAGCCGGAGTTTGTAAGTTGAAATGGTGGCTATTTAGAAATTTATTAGCTGTGGATTTATTTGAGTGCTTATCTCTTATTCTACAGATACTTCAAGGCATAGATTATATATATACTATATATATACTAGAATCTTCAAGGGCTACGCTATACTTGACGGAGTTGACGTCGCGTATCTTCGGCGTCTGAACATCAATACATGTTGTTGTATAATAATATAAAACCGGCCAAGTGTTATTCGGATTGGCCCATGAAGGGTTCCGTAGCAGCAAGTAAAATTTTTATATTTGACTTGATTGAATGAAAGGTAAATCGCGGTTTACGATTTATGAAGTATTAAAAAAAACTACTTACTAGATCTCGTTCAAACTTATTTTCGATGGAAGTTTACGTGGTATTGTATGTCATATATTTTTTTTAGTTTTCTTTCTCTTATTTTAGAAGTTACGGGGGGAGGGGACACATTTTACCACTTTGGAAGTGTCTCTCGCGCCACCTATTCAGTTTAGAAAAAAATTATATTAGAAACCTCAACATAATTTTTGAAGACCTATCCATAGATACCCATAGGTATGGGTTTGATGAAAGAATTTTTCTTGAGATTCAGTTCTAAGTATGGGGAACCCCCAAAATGTATTGTTTTCTTTTTCTTTTTTTGTGTTAAAATCTTAATGCGGTTCACAGAATACATCTACTTACCAAGTTTCAACAGCATAGTTTCGTAAGACACCAATACTTGCCTAGTAAAATACATAATCTCTGAGTTTTATGCTTTAAGGAAATTGAGGTACAATTTTATTCACCCCCTCTACCTATTACCTGGCAAAACAACCACAATTCAATCATAGTTAGGGACCTTTCTTAACTGTATTGGGGACATACACTGAGAAACTTTCAGCTTTTGTACAATAACGAAGTTTTTTTTTTTTTTTGGACACATCAAAATGTACTTCACCTCGCCTGATGGTAAGCTGAAGGTAAAGTCTCAGGAAAGAGGCTCACCACTACATACACGTACCATGCAATGGTGGCACTCAGCTTGACGGCCTCATCAGAAGAGGATTGTCGTCGCAGCACCGCGTGACACCCACCGGTCCCACTAGTGCTGCGACCACAATCCCCCTGCCCGGCTATGCACTTGCTGACCCCTGAACGCAATCAAACCGAAATTGAATTACTATGGAGGGTTTTTCGCAATCGTGCACGGTGGTACGTACCCGGTCGAATTTTGTGACAAATTTGTGTCATCAAATTTCTACCAACAGTCAAAAAGTTCTGATCATCACGGGATCTTACTCTATAAGGAGATGTAAGACATACATAGTAGATACATTCAGAAACATATATAAATTTTAAACAAAATCAAAACATTAAAATTATCTATACGATCAAATTAGTTATCTCCTCAAAATATAGCACAGTCATTTATTTTATTGCATATCTTCAGTCAAAGCATCATAAATTTCCAAACATATTTACGAAAGCACACCTAAACAAAAGCACACCTCCAAAACACTGACTCGAAACCAGGTCAACCCACAAGTATTGCGAGCATTCCCATGGTTCAGAATATGTAATAACCATTCTCTCTCAGGATACGGTTAGAATATTAACCCCTTCCGGTGAAGATCGGCAGCCCGACCATTACAAGGCATGTTTTTGGGCCAAATAACGCATTTTGGCCCAAAATGAAATATTAAAACGATGTAAACGCAGAATGTGGTCGATTCTTGGCCGAGATTTAGGGGCTATGTTGATTGACTGTACGGCACGGCAAAGACTTTTTATATATTTATAAACTTTTAACAGGGGGCGCGGGTTCTATTTCCGCTCCGTGCATATATTTGTAGGCAGAACAGAAACTCTCACGCCTATATCCCCGAAGGGGTAGGCCGAGGTGCTAGCACCCACATTTCGCCAGTTTATGTTTAGGTCCCAATGTAATAGGTGGCGAGCCTATTGCCATTAACCGGGCACTTATAAACCTGCGGTAAATATGCACATAACTTCGAAAAGCATCGAAAAGTCATTGGTGTGTGCCATGGTAAAACCTGGGATCGAACCCGAGACCTCGTCTCAGCAATCCATTACCCATATCACTAGGCTACTATGAATATGTTTATTTGTATTGGTCTGGGTGTTTCTATGTGTAATAAGTATGTATTTACAAATAAAAGTATTTATGTATATTTAACCGCATTCTGTAACCCATAGCACAAGCTTATTTTGGGTCTAAAAAGCGCTGTGTAGAATGTCATAGAATATTTATTTATTTACATATGTGACAAATAGAAATTGTTACATGTTAAATGTGTTTAACACAAAACTTAAGGCTAAGCTTGTTGTCGTAAAAGGTACCTCCTCCATTCATCATTGAAGAAAGTTCACCAACCAAGTTTATAAATAGAACTCTTAACTTTCACCTTTTTTTACGTGTGGAAACCCCCCACAGGCCCACAGGAAATACCTTACCGTTGCCAGTGATGAGGTGGGTATGTCGGAATCGAACTGACTAAAACCACACGATGTCCTTCCCAAGCGTCCATTGCTGGGCACTTTCACCTGAACTAAATCAACTCTAAGAGAATTTATTCTCATGATACTCGGAGAATCACCTCAAAAACAGCATAGAAAACTTTTCACAGAGTCAAATTCATAGTTTAATAATATGTGCCTAAGAACCACAATGGAATAAAAAATCTGGTTCCCATACATTTTTTCCTTCAAAAGAATGTGAAATAAAATTTGCTAGTCATTTTGCTTGGATTTCAGATTCTCATTAAGGAAGTGATATCCATAAGGGCGGTGCAGACAGCGTTCATACAGATACGATGAATGGTGCGAAGTCATGGCGATAATTGGGTGTTATTAAACGCTTAGGGTGCGCTACGTCACGAATAAAAATTCCCCGACAACCTCCTGTGTGTTTATCAGTCTGTGTTGCAAGGAAATTTTTCATTCGGAATTTGTGATATTTGAAACACAAAAGCATTCTCATAATTTCCAGTACATTTCTGTTATTCAAATTTACCGTTTGTTTTATTTCAGGACGCTAATATTTTTGTAATATGGAGCTAGTTTTTTATTTCAGAAATTTTTTGTTGTTTTTATTTCTAAAGCACAGATCTTTACTAGAAATAGCGATAGCCTAGTAGCGTACGTAACGGACTGCTGAGACGAGGTCTCGAGTTCGATCCCCAGTCGCCCCGGGCACACACATCTGACTTTTCGTAGTTATTTGTGCATTAATAAATATTAATTTTCGCTAATAATGTGCTCGGTAGATGGCAACATAACTGGTGAATCGTGGGTGTGTAATACACATCTCTGCCTACCCCTTCGGGGATACAGACGTGAAGTTATGGTATGTTATGCTTTACTAGAAACCGAAATATCTAGTATTCTCAGTAACCGGTCCAGCTAAACCAAATTACTTGTGTTTAATAGTAGGTTAATCGCTAGTGTATCTGTGACCCCTCTTTTCAGCAGCCATTGTCACGGGGAGACCCAATAAATCGCAATAGAATACGTTAAAAAATAGTTTTATTTCAATGTGTGACATTCGTGTAAACTTCCGACAGTATCATAGTACGGACCGCAAACAGCAAAAATAATTCTACGACATTCCGACATAGCGCTGTCTATACCCAAAGTAAGCATAGTTTAACTAGCTTGTGTTATGGCTTCCAGAATGCGGATAAACATACTTATTTATATTATTATGTCGAGAAACACCCAGACCAATGCAAATAGACATATTCATGTATACAAATATTTGCACTGAGCGGGAATTCAACCCGCGCCGCCTCTCGTAGCAGTCGAATGCATTACCGCTACGTCATAGAGACCTTAGCTCTAAAACTTTACATAAAATACTAAAAACAAATTGAAACAAGTTAAATTTGTGCTGTGAAGATTAGAAAAATAATTATGCAACAATTTATTTTCATGTAACGAGCATTTGTAAATTTGTTAGTGTTAAGCAACTTCTGAAGGTTTTAGATGTAACCGGGACAAACATTGTGATGAGGACCTTGTGATTTCGGCCTTTATTCTCTAGACTTTACTTACAGCTGCTTCTTGCCATCAAGCGGGATGAAGTGATTTTGACAAGTCCTATACTAGTCCTACACACTCACACAAACACACACAAAACACATATCCCCGTTTTAGGGTTCGGTAGCCAAATGGCTAAAAACGGAACCCTTATAGATTCGTCATGTCTGTCTGTCCGTCCGTATGTCACTTTTTTTCCGAAACTATAAGAACTATGCTGTTGAAACTTGGTAAGTAGATGTATTCTTTGAACCGCATTAAGAATTTCACACACAAATAAAACAAAAAAAAATTGGGGTTCCTCATACTTAGTTTCAAACTGAAAATCAAAAATATATTTATCATCAATTGAGGTTTCATATTGAGGTGTCTAATATTATTTTTTTCTAAACTGGATAGTTTGCGCGAGAGACACTTCCAAAGTGGTAAAATGTGTGAGTGGGGGGGACTCACGCGAACTGTAACTTCTAAAATCAGAGAATGATAAAACTAAAAACAAGTTGAATTCCTGAGACGAGCTCAGCCGAATACAAGGGATATTCGATTTTGCGATTATTTTTTTTGCGATTTTTTCTTTATCTTGCAATGGTTCACCCCAGCACGAATCTATTACCGAAAACAGCAACTCGATAGCTCATCTCCTTCATACCCAAAACCGTGACAGAAAATTGGCAACGACGACGTCGACGACGACGACAACTCGATAGCAATAGGGCTTTTCTAAAGAAAATCCCTAAAAATATATGATGTACATTACCATGTAAACTTCCACCGAAAATTGGTTTGAACGAGAACTAGTACGTAGTTTTTTTACGTCATAAATCGTAAACCGCAATTTACCTTTCATTCAATCAACTGAAATACAAAAAAAAAAAAAATTACTTGCTGCTACGGAACCCTTCATGGGCGAGTTCGACTCGCACTTGGCCGCTTTTTTATATGTTAATCATGTTATTGAATACACCTATTAACCTTATTATTTTATTTTGGGCACTAGTTACCAGGACAAAATATTTTACCAATTTGTCAAACCTTTAATGTTATCAATATTTTGAGACAAATAAACAATTTTTTGGTTAACATTTTTCGGTCATATCTCCGGTTCTACTTAACCAATTAGAATCAAACATATGGCAGATTTTTGGTCTGACCAAGACCTTTCTAATAAAAAAGCTGCATCATAATCCGTTCAGTAGCTTTGCGTCCATCGCGAACAAACAGACAAGATTCCAAAATATTGCCAATGTACAACAAAAAATTGCAAATGTTACCTGGTTTTCAGAATATTCTCTAAGGTACCGCTATAAGCTCTATGTAAGTCTCCTATCAAATTCTCTATAATTGTGACTAAAGCTGTCTATGATTTGGCAATAGCCCCTTCGGGTAAAAAAATTCTTAAATTTGATAAATTATTGATGAAATACAATTTTTTTTTAATTGAATTATAATGTTATTTAATACTATTTTTTTTTTTTTTTTTTATGCTGTACCTTTTTTTTAATTTTTTTTTGTTCGTGCGGAAATCCCTTTAAATAGATTTATGTTCATTGTTATATAATTACTTGCATGGAATAAATGAAACTTTATTATTATTATTAAATTCTCTTCGTAGATCTCTATGTACTTAGATTATACATAGAATAGTAAAGGTACGAATACTGGGGGGGTATCCGAAGGGATTTCCGCACGAAAAAAAAAAAAAAAGGTACGAATACTGTGACTTTGGGGAAGCTGAAAGAGACCTCGCAGTTTATAATTATTGTAATAAATCTAAGCACACCGACCCTTAACTTCTTTTGGAAACACCGTCGTAATGCTTCATAATTGGATAGCAGTTCAAACAAACAACTAATATGCCGCGGTAGCCTAGTGGGTATGGATAAAGGACTGCTGAGACGAGGTCTCGGGTTCGATCCCAGGTATTACCATGGCACACACCAATGACTTTTCGATGCTTTTCGAAGTTATGTGTGTATTTATCGCAGGTTTATAAGTGCCCGGTTAATTGCAATAGGCTCGCCACCTATTACATTGGGACCTAAAACATAAACTGGCCAAACGTGGGTGCTAGGCCTACCCCTTCGGGGATATAGGACGTTTATTTTTTATGTTATGTCGTAAAACCGCCCCCGCTGGCCGGCGGGGGGGTATCCGAAGGGATTTCCGTACGAAAAAAAAAAAAAAGGTACGAATACCGTGACTTTGGGGAAGCTGAAAGAGACCTCACAGTTTTTAATTATTGTAATAAATCTAAGCACACCGACCCTTAACTTCTTTTAGAAACACCGTCGTAATGCTTCATAATTGGATAGCAGTTCAAAAAGTTGGGAAGATGAAAGTTGTAGAAAGTTTATATTGTTTGTAAGATCTCAAGGTATTTTTTTATTAGAATTGTCCAGCTTTTATTTAATTCAACCCCATGTTGACAATTTCATCAATTTGAATTCCATAACATAACTTCACGCCTGTATCCCCGAAGGGATAAGCAGAGGTGTATTACACACCCACGATTCGCCAGTTATGTTAAGGTCCCAGTGTAATAGGGGGCGAGCCTATTGCCATCAAACGGGCACGTTATTAAGCGAGCGATAATTAACATTCATTAATGCACACATAACTACGAAAAGTCAGAGGTGTGTGCCCGGGGCGACTGGGGATCGAACTCGAGACCTCGTCTCAGCAGTCCGTTACGTACGCCACTGGGCCATCGCCGCTTTTTTGAATTTGAATTCCATTTAGTGGCAATTGACTATAGTATTTTAGTAATTGTAGGCGTTGGTTCCACGATTGATATCAATTATTTTATATTTTGTGACTTGTGTATTCTGTCTACCCTGCTACTAATGTATAGGTGCTGATGATAATACCATTAGCAGAAATAGATTCGATGGGATTACCACACTTGCCCGCGACTTCATCCGCCTGTATTTAGATTTTTAACACTTATTTTTATTTTGTGCGCGGTACCCTAATTCTGTTTCTAAAATTTAAATAGTATATGTTTCGCCTTGTAAAATTACCTATCTGCCAGTGAAAGTCCCGTCTAAATCGGCCCAGCCGTTCTATAGATTACTCAGAGATCAAACAGACAGACAGACAGATCAAAATTTTAAAAATTGCGTTTTTGTTATAAGTATCGTGTATACATTCATATGCAATAATTAAAAAAATATTATTTTAATATTACAAAAAGACACTTCAATTTTATTTATTCGTATAAATATTCTTTAGAAACCCCTTTGGGACCCATTGAAATTTTTGCTCATATTTCAAGCTCTATTCTCAGACGTATTACAAAATTGTTGTTAAAGATAATTTAATTTAGAGAAGAAGGAGATTGCGAGCGATTACAGGAGGATTTGGACAGAGTAGTTGAGTGGAGCAAGAAAAATAATTTATTTTATCTACACTCAGATCGAAAAAAAATCGAATTACGAATTCAAAGACGATTCTATACATACGCACTTTATAAACGCATATACATAAAATTAAAAATAAAACTTATTATAGTACCGCCAACTGGATCATAATAGTTATAGCAACTGTGGTATAATGAGGGGTATTAAAACATGAATGTGGGTTTATCACACGAAGCGAAGCTGAGTGTGATAATAGTATCACATGAGTGTTTTAATACCTAATTATACAGTTGCATACAAGATATACATACTCTATAAAATATTCTGAAACCATGAGGCGATCTAAGAAGTTAAAATTCATGAAATCTTGGTACGCCTTTTCATACTGTTTTCTAGATTTTTCCGGTAGTAATTTGTTAGAAATGTCCTTTGCTGCATTCGAAATGTCTGGAGGTGTGTTATCAAAACTTGAATCGCTCATTTTCGTAAGAAAACAAAACAATTTGCAAAAATAATAGCGAAGAAAAATAGCGGGAATTCGAATTCAAACGAATAAGCTTTCATTTTTTTTTTTACGGCGCGCCGCCGCCGCTGTGGTGGTGCAATGCAACGCGCGTGAATGGCAGTTCTTTTTTTGAAACTCATACAGATTCCACGCATCGAGCGGTAAGAATTTGGCTGTCTGATGAGTAACCCTTTGCGCGGAAGAGGTTGAAAAAGCGAAAGGAGTGTTATTATGAAATTTCATACAACACAATAACACCCGTTCGGATGATATTATGGTTATTAGGACATTGGATGTATTAATGTTGGCAATAAGCTAACTGTTTCAGAATCGTTTATAGAGGATTTAAAGGATGGGTGTAGATAAAACTCATTATAGCACCGCTATCTTTTTTTATTCATTAAACTAGTCTAAGGTTTTAGGCTGAATATGAAACAAAAAGGCCACGCATGCGCAGTTCGAACTGTGAAAATAATGGCGCACGCTAAATTACTTCCTACTTTGTTTAATTTTAATTTTTCCTATGAGTGAAGATAAAGTAGTGTATGAAACTGCATATAACTTAGGTATTAAAACACTCGAGTCAACCTATTATCGCATTCGGCTTCGCCTCATGCGATAAACAGACTCTAGTTTTTTAATACCCCTTCTTATATGACAGCTGCATAAACTACTATTTCAATACCTCAAAGTGCTCAGTTATAACTTTCAGCTGTATGAAAAAGCCCATCAACTTCAACTACACCCTGAACGACACTTCACTGCGCGAAACAGTGCGCCATTTAGGGGTGAACCTTGACGCTGATCTTACATTTCGTAATCATATAGAAAATGTTTGAAAAAAAGCTTAGAGGAGCCTAGGCTTCGTGCTCAGAAGAGCGGGGGGTTTCACAAGCATTACAGCGATAGCTACCTTATACAATGCACTGGTGAGAAGTCAGCTAGAATGTAACGCAATCATCTAGGCTCCACATTTAGCTAAGTATAGTCTCATGTTGGAGCGTATTCAAAATAAATTTACTAGGTTCTTGTACTTCTTTTTTTTTTTTTTTTTTATCGTGCGGGAATCCCTTCGGATACCCCCCCGCCGGCCAGCGGGGGCGATTATGTCGGGGTTGCACCGACTAAAACCGCACGCCGTCTCGGGTCTTCAGACGCCGGGGTGTAAGGTTACCCATAGAGCATATCCCTCGCACCTCGACTGACCCTGGGCCATCTCACCACTAACAGCATCGCTCATCCTGTCTCCTCTGAAAGCAGAGGAGTACGGAGAGCGATGTGTTCCCGCCACGTAGGGTATTGGCCGACGATCAATGCCAACCCTATGAAGGGGTGAAGGGGAAGCCATTGACCGCCGCCCAGGGTGTACCGGCCGGTGGAGAAATAAATAAATAAATTTATTATTCTACTACTGAGACCAAAGATACGTTTTCTTTTCTGATGGTATAACACCCACGTGTCACTTCCTAGGAAGTCTGTTCGTAAATATGTTATATTTGATAAGTAATAAATATTCCACGAATTTGGCTCCGCTCACATATTTAAACGCTTGACAGCTATTTGGCAAAATACTTTGAAGCGTCTTTGGGTAGAAGTAAATAAATTTTATTACATTTTTAGATAATACGGCGAGGAAGGAGCGTGGCAGCTAAAGGAAATTGAATTTATTAACTTACTTAATTGATTCAATTAAATTTTTAAGCATTTTGTATGCTTACTTTTTTCTAAAGATTTAGATCGGAAAAAGAGAACATCTAGGACGGGACTTGAACCCGCGACCAGTCCCTTACAGGGGGAATGCTCTGACCAACTGAGCCACCTAGACACGTCCCAGATATTCGAAATTCTCCGATACATTCCCCCTGTATTGTTCACTCGCTTAATAATGTGCCCGGTAGATGGCAATAGGCTCGCCCCCTATTACATTGGGACCTTTTAACATAACTGGCGAATCGTGGGTGTGTTTTTTTCTAAACTGAATAGTTGGCGCGAGAGACACTTCCAAAGTGGTAAAATGTGCCCCCCCCCCCCCTGTAACTTTCACCGAAAATTGGTTTGAACGAGATCTAGTAAGTAGTTTTTTTTAATACGTCATAAATCGTAAATCGCAATTTACCTTTCATTCAATCAACTCACATGTAAAATTTCATTTGCTGCTACGGAACCCGTCATGGGCGAGTCCGACTCGCACTTGGCCGATTTTTTTAGTAGTTAGAATTAGTAAAATAAACGTTTTCGAATTCATTCAAAAACTCTTTCACCAATAAAATATAATATAATAATATTGTATAAACGAAAACTTTCTAGGAACTGGCAGAAGCGTTTGATTTAATGCCTCTTGTAGCGTCAAGACGTATTGAGTTGTGTACCAGTATACGTTTAAAGCTAGTTCAATATTGCTAAACTTCTAACTTATATCCGATACTCATACTGCTATTGGCAACAAGTTTTGATGTCCGTATTGTAGAACTTATAAGCTTAGTAACATACAGAATAGTATTCGCAACGATTATAATTAAAATATAAATTTTCTACGACATTCTACACAGCGCTTACTGGACCCATAGTAAGCATAGTTTAACCAGCTTGTTATGGGTTACAGAATGCGGATAAACATACTTATATACTTTTTTTTTGTAAATACATATATATTATACATAGAAACACCCAGACCAATACAAATAGACATATTAATGCATGCAAATATTTGCACTGAGCGGGAATCGAACCCGCGCCCCCTGTTATAGCAGCCGAATGCACTACCGCTACGCCACAGAGGCCGTCTTATTAATATATTTTACACAACTAATTTTACAATCATTTAAAAACTCACACGCATTCATTGTCGCTAAACGCACCGTATATGGCAACATTACTCCTAGTTTCCGTTTCCACCTTACGCTAGTGCCGAACCGAAACCGCCATAGTACATAGTGCATTTGACTGCTACGAAAGTGTTTGAACCCGCGCCGGTTCGAATCCCACTCAATGCAAATATTTGTATGCATGAATATGTCTATTTGCATTGGTCTGGGTATTTATATGTATAATATGTATGTATTTACAAAAAAAAAGTATATAAGTATGTTTATCCCCATTCTGGAACCCATAACACAAGCTACTTAAACTATGCTTACTTTGGGTCTAGAAAGCACTGTGTAGAATGTCGTAGAATCTATTATTATATCATTTAATAATGACGCAGAAAGATTGATTATACCCTAGAAAAACACATGGGCTACTCTTTATCCCTGGAATAGGTTCCCGGGATCAGAATTATACGCAGGCAGAGCCGCTGACAACAGCTGGTTTCACACCCAGCACACAACACACATCCCAAACAGCCTCAGGACCTTATTTGGAGTAACACGTGTGGTATATTGAATTTTTGCCAGCGAAAAATTGCATATTATGGTTTGGACGTAGTTTGAGTGATTCGGTTCGGTTTGTCCTCCGAAATTATTATCATGGGGACTTACAAAATTCTATTATTACAATAAAAAAATTATATTCAAATATATACAAAATTTCTATTCTTAATCATTATTATAATATACTAAGTGGTATGGAGCTCTACGAGCGTTTGACTGCTACGTGAAAAGTCGTATGTTCAATTCCTACTCAATACAAATATTTGTATGCATAAGAAGATATGTTTATTTGCATTGATCTGGTTACCTGTATGCATCTCAAAAGCTTTTGAAGCTCTTTAGTTTCGGTGTAGATGGCATTGTGTAAAATCTCCTAGAATACAAAAAATTACTAAGTTTCTTTACGGAAACTGATTTATTTCTATGCGGGGAGATGTTATGCAGACATAACTAGACTAACGGATGCGGACATCGACCTAAATCTGTCATAGCACCGTTTTGTTGAAGACCGGATGTTACAGGTTCAAATCCTATCATCTATACTGTCAACATAAATGCAGTTATAGCACAAGTATAGACATCTGCTGTAATGGTTTAATTTAGAACAATAAATTTTAAGACAAAATTACTAATATTTTAAGGGTTTTCAAACATTCTTTGCTACAAGCTAGGGAATCGCTATGAGGATGATGATAATTATCATCATATTCACGTGTTCCCGGACACATCCGAGGCTCTCACCTCGTACTCCTCCACTTCACAGGGTTTAATTATAATATGTTGTGCGTACTGCAAATTAAATGCTTATTGAATTTTGTATTTTTATAAATGAATGGTGAGAATAAGACCTGGCAAATAAGCATAGATAAAAAGATCAGTTATTAAACTACGGTTAATAAGTAAAATCCACAGATTTTATTCATTAACTGGGCACAACCGCCCCTAAAAAAAGGAAAACTGTCCAGGGTACAACAGACCTGACCGTTCTTGGACTGTACGAGATTTGCTGGACATACTAGACACCAGTAGGCTGTAGAAAGTTTGGTCGTCTAATGTCTACGAAAACGTGATGTGATGTATCTTGGAGAATGTTCAACGTGCATAAATAATTGGGGAAACCAAAGTAAAACAAAGGAACCATTTCTTTCAACCGCTTTCAAAAATAACTTTTATTTGAGGTAAGTTTAGAACATCAATGCTATCTGTTACTTACATATACTGAGATTAAATTGAGGATAAAAGATTTTTTATAAACGTGTGTCACGTTAAATAAGTAAGCAATAAGTACAGTCATAAATATTCTTTTGGAGCAGGAAATTATAAAGTCCTTTTTTTTATCTCAACTCACGCTACGACCTCCACGCGGTGCACCCTGGGCAACGGAGACGGCAGCGCCTCTCTCCTAGGGCGGGAGAGACGCTGCCGCCTACGGCCAACTCCGACCGAGGCGAGGACGGCCCTGTTGAGGGCTGTTCGGAAGCTTTCCACGTGTCCCTCTGATTAGCAGATGGCACAGTGGAGAGCAAGTAAGGGGGCCATCTCGAAACCGGAGATGGTCCAGGGTCAGTCGGGGTGCGAGGGATATGATCTATGGGTAACCTTACACCCCGGCGTCTTAAGACCCGAGACGGCGTGCGGTTTTAGTCGGTTCAAGCCCGACATAACCGCCCCCGCTGGAGACCCCCGCTCTCCAGCGGGGGCGGTATCCGAAGGGATTTCCGCACGAAAAAAAAAAAAAAAAAAAGGTTCCCCTACATACAACACAGTGAGGTCTTGTATTTCTGTTCTATCCCCTTACTCCTAGCAACTCGCTTAGGAGATATATGATTATATATTATTAACTTTTTTACCTTTTCGAAAGGATTCGTAAGAAGATATATAATGTAATATATTTCTGTATTATACCTACGCCTATTACTAGTCGTATTAACGTTCTCCGTTCACAAATATTTTCTTTTTATTATCGGTTTTACTGTCGTAAAAATTGAGTATAGACATTCTTACGCCTAAATGCGCACATTTATCGCTAATATATTTTCTTCAAATAGATATCGTTTCTTTATGAGTCTTTTTTTAAAACATGTATGGCGTAGCGGTAGAGCGTTAAAAGAGAGACTGCTAAGTCAGAGGTCGAGGGTTCTATTCCCACTGCATGCAAATATATGTGCGCATAAATAAAAGTATGTATATTTGCGGTGTTTTTAGTGTTTCTATTCAAAATACTAGCTGATGCCCGCGGCTCCGCCCGCGCGGAGGTCGGTTATTGTTTTTTGGTCATATCTCCGGGACAAACAGCAAATTTTAAGTCTGACCAAGACCTTTCTAATAGAAAAAAAACCGCATCAAAATTCGTTCTGTAATTTTTGCGTCCATCGCGAACAAACAGCCAAACAAATAAACAGTCAGAAATTTAAAGAAAATACATACATACATACATAAACTCACGCCTATATCCCCGAAGGGGTAGGCAGAGGTGCTAGCACCCACATTTCGCCAGTTTATGTTTAGGTCCCAATGTAATAGGTGGCGAGCCTATTGCCATTAACCGGGCACTTATAAACCTGCGATAAATACACACATAACTTCGAAAAGCATCAAAAAGTCATTGGTGTGTGCCATGGAGGAAAACCTGGGATCAAACCCGAGACCTCGTCTCAGCAGTCCATTACCCATACCACTAGGCTACCGCGGCTATTAAAGAAAATATATTTGATGAAATGAACGATTCTGAACAGATTCTGATAAACCAACAAAAAATTTTTTTTTAAATATCTCCAATGTACAGACACAACTAATTTACAACTTTATAATAGTAAAGATGTATGTACATGTACATTTACAAAAAAAAAGTATTAAGGCATGTTTAAGGCGAGTTATAGGACCCATATTACTTTGAGTCTAGATAGCGCCATTTAGAACAACCTAAAGTATTATTATTATGTAAAACTAGTGGGGCGGAAATCACACAGTGATTGTCAAACTTCGGGCCAAACTTAGATATTTTTGTTGCAGTATTTTTATTCAAAATTACAGACCTTAGGCTTTATGCATATTATTCGACGCGTCTTTATATACTGAGCAATAAATATGAAGCAAATGAAATCAAATCAAACGTCTTCGACGTCAAAAACCCAAAAAAATGATTTTTTAAGGACAATTTGTATGTTAGGTACCCAAAACCTTCGGGGTGCGAGGGATATGCTCTATGGGCAACCTTACACCCCGGCGTCTGTAGACCCGAGACGGCGTGCGGTTTTAGTCGGTTCAAGCCCGACATAACCGCCCCCGCTGGCTGGCGGAGGGGTATCCGAAGGGATTTCCGCACGAAAAAAACAAAAAAAAAAAAGGTACCCGAAACCTTGAACGTACAAACCCCAAAATCTACTCAGTTCTTCCCATTAACCAAACAAGATGATTGGCGAAAGAATTTTCTAAATCGGATAAGTGGTTCTTGAGTTATTGCGTAAACAGACATCCAGACATCCAGACAGAACGACACAAAATTTTTTTTGGCTTAATTAGACTTAGAATAATGTGAAACGTCGAGAAAAGTGATAAAAAGTGTAAGATTTTGATATTTTTTGCGTGATTTTAAGACTTCGGTGTCCACCTGGTTGGTGGCCCGAAGTAATACGTATATGATCAACATCGCACGTATATGGGAGCTCACTAAGATCTATGGGAGGGAGGGAGTTATGTGTGCATTAATAAATGTTAATTATCGTTCGCCTAATAATGTGCCCGGTAGATGGCAATAGGCTCGCCCCCTATTACATTGGGACCTAAACATAACTGGCTAATCGTGGGTGTGTAATACACCTCTGCCTACCCCTTCGGGGATACAGGCGTGAATTTATGTTATGTTATAGAACCGGGAGCAACAATTCCTATTCCAAGTTGTAATCCAATCCCACCATATCCCACTAATATCATAAATGGTAAAGTTTGGATGGATAAATAAATAATAAATAAATATTCTACGACATTCTACACAGCGCTTTCTAGACCCAAAGTAAGCATAGTTTAACTAGCTTGTGTTATGGCTTCCAGAATGCGGGTTTATTTTTGTAAATACGAACATATTATACATAGAATCACCCAGACCAATGTAAATAGACATATTCATGCATACAAATATTTGTACTGAGCGGGAATCGAACCCTGCTACTGTTACGACAGGAGACGCTGTCGTAGCAGTGGAAAGCACTACCGCTACGCCACAGAGGCCGTCTATCTGGTTTGTTACTCAATCACCCCGGAACGGCGAATGAATCTGGCTGAAATTTGGTACAGGGATAGATGATAGTCTGGAATAGGACTTTTTACCCAACTGCGCCAGAAGGAGGGTTATGTTTTTCGAGAGTATGTATGTATGTATAATTGTTTGGCACGCTCTGCAGCCTGAACGGCTCGATGGATTTTAGCTTGAGAGGCGTCGTTAGATTCGTATTTGCTGTGAAAGTGACACTGGGTAAATCAAAATAATAAAAAAACGAAATGGTGGACTCTTGGCGCTAAAATGTATGTTATTCAAAAAATGTAAACTTACTCAAATTATCGAGTAAAGTATCAAAATGAAGGATTTTAAAAGGGGATTTCAAAAATATATATATCATAACTAAAAAGTATACAATAAAAGGATTAATTAAAAAACTAAATAACCCGACTGCACTAAAAACACCGAAACAAGTTTGATAGCAGACCGGACCCAGATGCAAATCATAAACCGAAAGAAAATTAATGGGTCCCGCCCATTAATTTTTAATTAATTAATAATTATATTATTAATTTTTTATTCCTGGAATAGGTTCCCATGCGAAGCGGGAACGGGATCGAAATTCCATTTGACGGAGCCGCGGGCAACCGCTAGTGAACAGTAAATCTGCAACAGTTTCCAATACGTCATCAATCTATGCAATAAATTGCAGATTCTAAAGTCACAATATACTTTGGAGATGTTCGTAAATACTGTTCAGTTTCAATAAAATCTGACTGAAACTGTTTCACCGTCTGTAGGATTTGCAATTAACAACGTTTCAGATTAATGGTACTATTTGTTTGACCTAGTAGTTAAGGAACGTAGTTAGTTAACTATCATCTATCTCAATTAGATAACATTTATGTGATTCTAATATGGAGCAGTTAATGGGGCCAGCTGACGTTAGGTAAACTTTCTAGGGTCATTTGTGCGAATTGATACTTTTAACATTTCAGCCGGGCAGGGGGATTGTGGTCGCAGCACTAGTGGGACCGGTGGGTGTCACGCGGTGCTGCGACGACAATCCTCTTCTGATGAGGCCGTCAAGCTGAGTGCCACCATTGTTAACATGGTACGTGTATGTAATGGTGACCCTCTTTCCTGAGACTTTACCTTCAGCTTACCATCAGGCGAGGTGAAGTCAAATTGACGTGTCCTAAATATAAAAAAAAAAAAAAAATTAAGCAATTATTATGCTTACTTTTCCTATAGATTTAGATCGTAAAAAGAGAAGGGGGGGCTTGTATTCGCTTCTGACCAACTGAGCCATCTAGACACGTCCCAGATATTCGAAATTCGCCGATATATTATATACGTCTCAAGGGACCAGTCGCGGACAAAGTACAGAATGCCATCTAGATTCAAACTAAGCAGAGCGTATCATATGGGTTCTAAAATGCGGATATACATACTTAAATACTTTTGTTTATAAATAAATACATATTATACATAGAAACACCCAGACCAATGCAAATATACAAATGAGTGGGAAGAGGAAGACTTAAGAGGAGATGGTTGGACTGTGTGAAAGAGGATATATTTAAGAAGGGAGTGAATGTTGAGATGACCGCAAGCAGAGATGAATGGAAAAAGCACACAAGTTGCGCCGAGCCCAAATAAATTTTGGGATAGGGACAGGAGGATGATTATGATGATGATGAGCGGAAATCGAACCCGCGACCTTTGGCTTCGCACTACCGCTACGCCAATTTTAATAGATTAAGAGCTGTTTAAGTAGGAACTATACTGCAACCTTACACTCGGGCGTCTGAAGACCCGAGACGGCGTGCGGTTTTAGTCGGTTCAAGCCCAACATAACCGCCCCGACTGGACAGCGGGGGGGGGGAATATCCGAGGGGACTTCTGCACGAAAAAAAAGGTACTTTACTGCAAACCGGTTCGGATAGTGGCATGCAGCGTCAACACCAGCTGAAAATAAACGGAACTAGCAAACTTAGCTTAATCTATAGATTTAGATCGGAAAAAGCGAACATCTTGGACGGGACCTGAACCCGCGACCAGTCCCTTACAGGGGGAACGCTCTGACCAGCTGAGCCACCTAGACACGTGTGTCTAGGTGGCTCAGCTACAAAGTACAAAAGTACAAAAAGTACACAAAGTACAAAAGTAACCATACAAAATGCTTAAAAATGTAATTGAATTAGCTTATTCTAATTATATTTTAATAAATTGATTGATTATAGCGTTGAATATGGAAATGGCCCACAAAATTTAATGAGTAATTATTATTCCTATAAAACTTTCAAGAAATTGAAACCCCCTAAACTTCATAATGAGATTAGCCTAAAAGTAATTACTTTATAAAGAAACTTAATTTTTCGGAAATCATAAAACTTAAGTTCCAGAATGTTAATAAAAATATGGCTACTGTTCTTCATAATTTAATTTAAGTGATATTTAGTAAAGTAATCTCTTAACTGTAGATGTTTGAAGTATCACTAATCTGTCACTATGCTAAGTAAACCCGACCCCACCAGGCGAGGCCGCGGTGGCGGCCAAAGTCCGCCGGCAACCCTGGGGTTATCCTTTCGAAGGCTTACCCGGGGTGCCCGGCAACGGACACATGGGGAGGACACCGTGAGGTTTTAGTCGAGACACAACATAACCACTCCCGCTGGCCAGCGGGGGGTATCCGAAGGGATTTCCGCACGTAAAAAAAAAATGTTTCTAAAATAAATAGGCTATATTTTTAACTTAGATACATCGGTTTCGCTTAACGACCTCCGTCCTCCATGAGCGCAGGCCTGGGGGTGGAAGTTGAGGCCGCCTGTCACCTTGGCAGAAGCAGGCCGGGACAACGGGGCGACTAGCGCCCCTCCCCCAAACCGGGGCAAGACGAAGACACCGTGGTTCCCAAACTCGAGGCGGGCATCTCGAAACCGGAGATGGCCCAAGGTCAGTCGGGTTGCAAGGGAAATGCTTTATGGACAACCTTACACCCCGGCGTCTGAAGACCCGAGACGGCGTGCAGTTTTAGTCAGTTCAAGCCCGATATAACAGCCTCCGCTGGCCGGCGGGAGGGTATCAAAGTCAAAGTTAAAGTCAAAAACCATTTATTCTGTATAGACCATTAATACGGCACTTACAAAACGTAAAAAAAATAATTAAACTAATGTTTGGCCAATGGACCACTGTGCACCGGTTCGGCCTCGTCCTAAGAAGACTCCAGCAAGAAACTCAGCGGGCTGTTTTTTTTTTTGGTCTATTTACAAACATGTTTACTTAACCTAATTACAATATTTCGTTTGAATAGCATAGAGAGAGAGCAAACAGTTCATATCCAAGCTTGTTTGTCATCTAAATAGTCTTGAATTTTATAATACCCGTTTTGGCAGAGTTTACTTTTAATTTGGCTTTCAAATTTATGAAGAGGTAGATTCTTCATTTCACTAGGAAGCTTGTTGTAGAAGCGTATACAGTTACCCTGAAAGGAATTACTAATCTTGTGTAGTAGACTATTACAAACCACAAGATTGTTTTTATGTCTAGTATTTACGTTATGTCTATCACAAAGCCTTAAAAAATTGGGAACGTTTCGTCTAACATACAAAAGATTTTCAAAAATATATTGAGACACTACAGTTAGAATGTTTATTTCTTTGAACTTTTCTCGGAGGTAGACTCTTGGGCCCAACTTATAAATTGCCCGCACAGCCCGCTTTTGCAATACAAATATTGTATTTAAATCTGCGGCATTACCCCAAAGGAGAATGCCGTAGCTCATAATACTATGGAAATAACTGAAATAAACTATTCTAGCGGTATCTATGTCTGTTAAAGTCCTAATCTTTTTTACAGCGTAGGAAGCAGAACTTAACCTACTGGCTATTTTTTCAATATGTGACCCCCACTGTAATTTAGTATCGATACTTAAACCTATGAACACGGTCGATTCCACAATGCTCAACAACTGTCCATTGAATTGTACATTGGTTTCCACCTGTGTAACATTAGGTAAGGTGAACTTAATACATTTGTTTTTTTTTTAACATAACATAACATAAACTCACGCCTATATCCCCGAAGGGGTAGGCAGAGGTGCTAGCACCCACATTTCGCCAGTTCATGTTTAGGTCCCAATGTAATAGGTGGCTGTAATAAATGACTATTTTAATCCGTTACGTAGTCATTTATATAAATTAAAAATAAAAATGGTTCAAGTATCGAACCCTGTGGAACGCCCATCGAAACCAAAGATCCCAACGAACGTGTACCGTTCACATAAATCCTCTGAATTCTATTGTTCAAATAAGAAGTCAATATATCGAGAGCCTTGTTCCTTATTCCGTAATATTCCGTAATTTCCTGACCAATGTATCATGGTGGACGCAATCGAAGGCTCTGGATAGATCGCAGAAAACACCTAATGCATCCTTCTTATCCTCCCAGGCCTCGTAAATACATTTCAATAACTCTATACCAGCATCCGTCGTTGATCGTCCTTTAGTAAACCCAAACTGTTTATCATGAAATAATTTATATTTATTAAAATGGGTTAGCATCTGGTCTAGAATTAGTTTCTCAAATACCTTACTCAAGGTTGGCAGCACAGAGATGGGTCTGAAATTCGAGGGATCTGAGGCGCTGCCTGCCTTGAACAAAGGTATGACTTTACTATATTTCATTAAATCAGGAAATATACCGCTAGTGACGCAGTCATTAAACTAGATGGGGAGCAATGACAGGTTTGACTGCTAATCTTGATCAGATTCGTATCCGAGGGGATTTTCGCACGACAAAAAAAAGATACATCGGTTTAATTTTTAAAGGATATCAGCAGATATACAGCTGTTCTAAGAAACGCAAAACCCAACCGTAACTTTCGTGACGGCCTCTGTGGCGTAGCGGTAGTTCATTCGACTGCTACGATGGGGGGCGCGGGTTCGATTTCCGCTCAGTGCAAATTTTGGTATGCATCAATATATCTATTTGCATGGGTCTGGATGTTTCTATGCATAATATGTACGTATTTACTGGCATTCTGGCACCCATAACACAAGCTAGTTAAACATTTTTTTATATTTTTTTATATTTAGGACACGTCAATTTGACTTCACCTCGCCTGATGGTAAGCTGAAGGGAAAGTCTCAGGAAAGAGGGTCACCATTACATACACGTACCATGTTAACAATGGTGGCACTCAGCTTGACGGCCTCATCAGAAGAGGATTGTCGTCGCAGCACCGCGTGACACCTACCGGTCCCACTAGTGCTGCGACCACAATCCCCCTGCCCGGCTATGCACTTGCTGACCCCTGAACGCAATCAAACCGAAATTGGATTACTATGGAGAGTTTTTCGCAATCGTGCACGGTGGTACCTACCCGGCCGAATTTTGTGACAAATTTGTGTCATCAAATTTCTACCACCAGTGAATGCTTACTTTGGGTCTAGAAAGCGATGTGTAGAATGTCGTAGAATATTTATTTATTTATATATAAATAGTGTATAGATTATTTCCAAAACGGCAATACGTTGAAATGTGATCTTATAAGACGTCTCAACCTACCTTAATACAAAGATTCGAGTCTACAAAACCTAAATCAATGCAACGACAGTAATCAAACACTGATAAGTCTTATCCTATACCACAAGTCCACGGACAAACCAATTATCAAGATGTATGGCGAGGCGGTCAACCCCACAAGTGGGCATCCAATTCCGGTTATCCCTTCATGGGTCGTTTACTGCAGAGAACCCAGACTATGGTTGCTAAGCCAGCGCAATAAAGTTCAATATTGCCAATCACCTCGATTAAATGGCATATTGCCACCTTGTGTAGTTGTGGACGCGTAGTTTTTAGCTACCGACAAACATTTGAACATATTGTTCTGTTGGAATTCTATTTAACGTATATAAGTGAAATAAATAGATCCAGTCCGCCCGCGCAGAGATCGGTAATCGTTTCTTGATTATATCTCCGGTTCTATCTAACAAATTGCAATCAAACGTACGGCAGATTTAAAGTCTGACCAAGACCTTTCTAATAGTAAAGACTGCATCAAAATCTGTTAAGTAGTTTTTGCGTCCATTGCGAACAAACAGACAAGACTTCCAAAAATATATATTTTGTGTTCAGAATCGTTAATTTAACTGCAATTTTTTTAAATATCTTGAATGTACAGACACAACTAATTTATAATTCTATAATGGTATAGGCGTCCTGCCCTTTCTGTATAATTAAAGTTGAACTATTTGAATTATTTTGAACTATTTGAAGCGCAGGGCGTACTGCCTTTTCTGTAGAAAAGGCAGGACGCCCTGCGCTTCAAAACGATTTCATACAATATGTACGAAATCGATTTAGCTCGCCTTAAGCTCGTCTTAAGGTCGCATTTCGCTCGCCTTTTCTGTATAATTGACGCCTTAAGACTATGTTAGTGTAGGTTAATCGCAAAGTATTAAACGTTATCTTTAAGAAATCGGTATTTTATATTACGAGGCTGTTTATTTTTACCGGTCAAGGTTCCTTTAACATGGTAGTTATAATTGAAACGTAGTTAATAACTGCAAAAGCATTGTTTGATTTACAAGTTTGGAAGAGTGCTGGTAATGTTAACTCATAACTTTCCTTTTTTTATTCTTCTATCGTCATTCATCAACCTTTAAGCCTTTCGAAGCGACTACCGAACTACAAAGCAGCCAAATTTCGATATTTTTCATAAATCGACTGCTATTTGACACAGCCCACTGGCGATTTTGTTGACTATACCTCGCCTCATGGTAAGCTAAAGGCAAAGTCTCAGGAATGATGGGTAACAATGACAGACACGGATGATGTTAGAATGGTGGCTCTCAGCTAGCCGGCCTCATCAGATGCTTTTTCACGCCCCGCTTAAAAGGCAAGGGCCTGTAGGAAGAAGGAAACACCATACCAGTGTTGTCGGACTTTTTAGGGTTTCCACTTCCCATAACAACTGACATAGATGTTCGTATGGCGTTTTTTCTACTATTCTATGTGGGTGGTAATTGCGTGACTATCATCTCAGATATTGCATGTGTACGTAGATCCTAGCAAACGCTTACTCTAAGTAAAAGATTGTTTCCTAACTTTTTTTTCGTGCGGAAATCCCCTTGGTTACCCGCGCCGGCCGGCGGGGGAGGTTTTGTCGGGCTTGAACCAACCGACTAAAATCGCACGCCGTCTCGGGTCTTCAGATGCCGGAGTGTAAGGTGTGTGTGTGGATGTAGGGTGTGTGAGGCATTTCCCTCGCACTTCGACTGATCCTGGGCCATCTCCAGTTTCGAGATGGGACCTTCGGGTTTGGGAACCACGGTGTCCCCATCTTGTCCCGGAAAGGAGTGCTAGTCACCCCGCTGTCCCGGCCTGCTTCTGCTGGAGTGACAGGCGGCCTCACCTGCTACCCTCAGGCCTTCGCTCATGGAGGACGGAGGTCATTGAGCGACCTTCGGCGTCTGAGCCGCCTGCGACGCGCGGCGAGCATGTTGCGGGCTCCGCGGGCCGGGAGAATTCTAAATGTCGCCCGAGCGCGCTTCGCCGTCTCCTTACTTGCTCGCAGAAGCAGGCGGCGGCGGCCCACGCGCTCACGCTCCACACCATTGCTGCAATCATGCTGCCGAGCGAGAGTACTCCCACCCCGAAGGTTGTGAACTACCTCAGTAGTATAAAAACATTATTGAATATGTCTTGCCTGATATGATATGATAGCCCAGTGGCGTGGGTAACGACTGCTAAGACGAGGTCTCGAGTTCAATCCCCAGTCGCCCCGGGCACACACCCCCGACTTCTCGTAGTGTGCATTAATAAATGTTAATTATCGCTCGCTTAACAATGTGCCCGGTAGATGGCAATAGGCTCGCCCCCTATTACTGGCGAATCGTGGGTGTGTAATACACCTCTGCCTACCCCTTCGGGGATACAGGCGTGAAGTTATGTTATGTTTATGTCTTGATGATGTTGAGCAACAGCAAATAAACTGTGGCAAACAGAAAGTAATTAATTATAGAAGCGAAAATATCTTGTTCTATTGATGGAACGTTCGAAAACACGAATAAAGTAATTTAAATCGTTTTAATCTCCAAGAGGCTATATTATTATTTAACCTCTCAAATTAAAAGCAATGCTTTAATGATGGTTGGTAGCTGTCATCATCATCATAAACTGAGTGGTGATCTTGGTTGCGTCGTAGACTTTCAGCTCCAGTCCAGTTTCCTCTTCTGTCCATTTTTATTCGGATTATTTTGGCTTTCATGGGAACTACTGCCGTTTGAACTCCCAACTCCGAGACAAAAGCCTGCGAAAGGGATGTTTAATATCGATTTTGTAATCGAAAGCAATGATTAATGGCGACGTCAATGCACTGATTTCAAATACAAAAGTTCAAATTGCAATTTAATAAAATTGAAATAGAATAGATATATATTTCACAGGACGAATGGACTGACTCGACTAAGGAGGTATCTCAATTTGTAGCATTATGTATTACTAGCTGTTGCCCGCGGCTCCGTCCGCGCGTTTATTTCCGTTCCCGCTTCCCATGGGAACCTATACTAGGGGTAAAAAGTAGCCTATGTTAGGACATAGGCTACTTTATTTATATTTAGCATTTAAATAAAATATATAAGTGTACCTACAGTACACTACTATTAAAGTTACGTGTTCACGGGCGAGTATAAATAAAAACACTAGTTAAACAACGTAAACTGTGTGTGTGTGTGTTGTCAGTGGAAGATCACACGAAGTACAGTACAAGAAGAGTAAAAATCACACGCGAAGAAATAGAAACAGCTTATAAGCAATATAGAACAGCAAGTACCAACAGTTCGAAAAGGAAGAAAGAAATTGGACCACACTAACTTAATCATTTAACCACGTGTTGTAGGTATATGAAGCTAAGCGCGACGCGAACCAACACAGTGTCTGTTTCATGCAACAATGCACTCAATACACTGGCTGGTGGGAGTACGGGGTAACTAACACGCGGACCGAACTCCTCCGAAGATTGCCGAAGGACGGCGCATCTGTTCCGCTACTATATTTTGATAACTTATAGCATAGTGCCAAGTTTACAGAATTTATTATATGTAGTTTTATTTACAACCGCGGTAGCCTAGTGGTATGGGTAAAGGACTGCTGAGACGAGGTCTCGGGTTCGATCCCAGGTATTACCATGGCACACACCAATGACTTTTCGATGTTTTTCGAAGTTATGTGTGTATTTATCGCAGGTTTATAAGTGCCCGGTTAATGGCAATAGGCTCGCCACCTATTACATTGGGACCTAAACATAAACTGGCGAAATGTGGGTGCTAGCACCTCTGCCTACCCCTTCGGGGATATAGGCGTGAGTTTATGTTATGTTATGTTTATTTACAAAAGTCTGTCACATAACCTCATTCTCAAGTATTCACACCATAATATCACGGCTGTCCACAGGACTCTTACAACAAAAACAACATAAACAACTTTATCAAAAGAATTGTAACTGAGTTGTTCTTTATGTGGTAAAGAGATTCTACGCTGAGGTTAAATCTTTTATATTTGCCGCTTGAAAATAGCAAGTAGAAATCTTTTTAATAATACCAGGTCAGTAGGTCAGTTTATCAACATGTTTTGTCGATGTTATCCTGGTAATATATAGCTTAAAAGAGTTATTCCTGATATTTCTATCGCGTCCTTAATAAGTCTCTTAACGTAAAGAAAGTTACAATAAGATACCCATAATGAATGAGGAAGATATGTTTACCTTTGTACGAGAAAAGTATACGGTAAGAGACATCGGTCAGCTGGGCCCGCTCGCTACTGGACCCTTGGATCAACTTTACGACAGAATTTATTTTGTGTATTTACTGGTTAACTGGACCCATATTTAAACTTAGAAGAATATCTATTGTTTAAAGCTACAAGAAAGTTATTTGGATCGTAGTAGGTAGTAAAGATAAGACACAGAAAATAATTTTAATAAACAACATGAACACAAACATTCTAGGACATATTACACAGCGCCATCTAGACCCAAACTAAGAAAAGCTTGTCATATGGGTTCCCGAATGCGGATAAACATACTAAAATAGTTTTATTTTGTAAATAAATACAGATTATACATAGAAACACCCAGACCAATGCAAATATACATATTTGCAATGAGCGGGAATCGAATCCGCGACCTCTTACTTAGCAGTCGAATGCTCTACCGCTACACACACATACCATATTCACTTATTTAAGGATATTCTTAATTATACAAAATTAAACATTTGTTTGTTTGTATTTTATCAAAAATCCTTCTGAAATTAACATTTCTTGGTTCCGAACAAGGATCATCATGAATATTGATCATTCTAGTATCACTTACTCAGTTGTATGTGAAAAATACTTATTAACTGAGTAGGTACATGCCTTGCCTGGGGTGTGTGTTGGGTAACCTCCTCGAGTGTCGCTCCGATTCCGATCCCGCTGCAGTCCGGGGGGAACGGAATCGGAGCGGCCGGTACACCCTGGGCGGCGGTCAATGGCTTCCCCTTCACCCCTTCATAGGGTTGGCATTGATCGTCGGCCAATACCCAACGTGGCGGGAACACATCGCTCTCCGTACTCCTCTGCTTTCAGAGGAGACAGGATGAGCGATGCTGTTAGTGGTGAGATGGCCCAGGGTCAGCCGGGGTGCGAGGGATATGCTCTATGGGTAACCTTACACCCCGGCGTCTGAAGACCCGAGACGGCGTGCGGTTTTAGTCGGTGCAAGCCCGACATAACCGCCCCCGCTGGCCGGCGGGGGGTATCCGAAGGGATTTCCGCACGATAAAAAAAAAAAAAAAAAAAAAAAAAAAGGTACATGCCTGCCTGATGGTCACTGAAGACCTGTGGACCTGGATTTTAAATTCCTTGTAGAGTAGTATTTATGCCTGGTACAAGTGCACTTAAGAACATATTCCTCGGTGTTGTTATAGAGTGCAATTTGATTAATAATTGTTTGAATCAATTCAATTCACCTTCTATATATATGTCGGAGGAATATGATAAAAACAGAAATTTCGTCAAATCCCTAAGTGATAAGATCAAACTATGGAGTTTGATCAAAATAAATGACAACACAATTTTATAATTTCCCTAAACGATAAAATCGATATGTGGTTGCAAAATCAAACTGTATCACTGGATATTATTTTCATCAAGTTATCTGGGTTGCCTCCCCTACATCCTACATTTCATCAATTACAATAATCATCATTATTCGATTGATCATCAATTTAATTCATCATTACCTAGTTACTCCCAAGTGACGATATTATGTGAAAACGACTTATTAAATGAGTATGCCTGCCTGAGGGTCACTGAAGACTGAGCACACATGCAACAACAAAAATATATTCACTTTATCTTGCCACATTTTTTCTCTTTTTTGTCAATTTTCCCATACCTCACACTGTATTCCCCATAATCAGACTTGGAAATACATTACTCATCCACAGGATTGGAGGCTTGACTTTCGAGCCTCCAGGCATATGGGAGACAATTTGTCAAATAAATTGTCTGCCTACTTCCTTCACTGCTCTGGCGAATTATGCCGATTGATTTTTCGCTGCGATGGTAATAAAGGCTGTTTCGCATCATCAATAATAATAATCCATTGATGTTGAGGAAAATCTGTATACTTTTCATAATTAAATTGTAAACTAGTTGTGTCTGTACATTGAAGATATAAAACAAATACTAGGGCTACGTTAAATGAAATGAACGATTCTGAACACAAAAATACTTTTTTTTGGTATTCTTGTCTGTTTGTCAGTTTGTTTGTTTATTCACGATGAACGTAAAAACTACCAAACGAATTTTGATGCGGTTTTACTATTAGAAAGGTCTTGGTCAGACTTAAAATCTGCCGTATATTTCATTGCAATTGGTTAATTAAAACGGGAAATATGATCAAAAAAACTATAACCTACCTCTGCGCGGGGGGAAACCGCGGGCATCAGCTAGTGGTTTACTGGTGGTAGAAATTTGATGACACCAATTTGTCACAAAATTCGGCCGGGTGGGCGTGCACAATTGCGAAAAACCCTCCATAGTAATCCAATTTCGGTTTGATTGCGTTCAGGGGTCAGCAAGTGCATAGCCGGCCAGGGGGATTGTGGTCGCAACACTAGTGGGATCGGTGGGTGTCACGCGGTGCTGCGATGACAATCCTCTTCTGATAAGGCGGTCAAGCTGAGTGCCACCATTGTTAACATGGTACGTGTATGTAATGGTGACCCTCTTTTCTGAGACTTTACCTTCAGCTTACCATTAGGCGAGGTGAAGTCAAATTGACGTGTCCTAAATATAAAAAAAAAATAGTGTAACAACAAATTATATGTATTTTTGAACTTCAACTTTACCTCCATAGTAAGATGCAACCCTATAGTCTGTATTGGGCCTCATTAATACCCTCAGGGCCATGCCAACCCCGCCAGTAAGCCGATACACCAGGCCTGTGGCGCAGGCTTCGTTGTGGAATTTTTTTATGGGGTTCGAAGGCAGCAGATAGCAGTCGCACCACACAAGCCAAATTTAAAACAGGAGAAGGATTTAGCGGACTCCGAATTCCGTAGAAGAAGCCTGGAATGCAACCGGAGACCACGCCGATTAGTAGGAGACAACCCAGATAACTTGATGAAAATAAAATCGGGTGATACAGTTTGATCTTGCAATACATATCGATTTTATCGTTTAGAGAAATTATGAAATCCTGTTGTCATTTATTTTTACAACCTCCACAGTTTGATCTAATCACTTAGGGATTTGATCAAATCTCTGTTTTTTACATATTCCGGCGACATATAATAGGTCTTTACCTATGAAATTGCCGAAATTTTCTTACAAATGCATGAGTTCGTTATTCCTGTAATTTAATAGCTATTTCCATTATTTATATCTTTTTTGAAACTTGATTAAATTTTGTTTTTATTGGCCGCTTGATAAATTAATTCGATCTCTAAAAACAGTACTTCCTAAATGCTATCCATTTAGATGATAAATTTCGTATTACTTAACAGCTTTCACTTTTCAAAAATGTAATAAAAGTTGCTGTTTGTTAGCTTAATGTTGTCTCATTCATACATCGTCATACAAGCGTCGGTAGCTTAGTGGTTAAGGAGACAACCTTACGATCGAGAGGTCCCGGGTTCGAATCCTTGGATTTGGATTTGTCATTCCTAAAAAAAATGCAAAAATGTTAATACTGAACATTGGGTTTCCTCCAATTTCTTCAAGAAAAACGGCAATTTCATATGTAACGACCTAACAGTATATAAAAGTTGAATCCAATTGCTTCACAAAATTATTAATCAAATTTCACTCTATACCAATATCGAGTAATATATTCTTAAGTGCACTTGTAACAGGCATAAATAGTACTCGACAAGCAATTTAAAATCCAATATTCATATTTCCCATTTGTACTGAGGACCACGTACCCTCGGTACAGGGAGAACAGAGTTATTGCTGAGATATATCAAGGTGGGTTCCCGTTTAAGACGGTTTCTATGTTAACAGGATCTGAACCTGAATTGATTTGTTGCTTTTACCTATCTTTTTGCGAGGTTAGCAAAGGTAAAAGATGCGTAGTTTTGAAATTAAATTCATCAATATTTTAGTGTTGTTCCCCGGTTCTCTCTGAGGCTCTCAGCTCGGAGCCTGGGGTACACTTACTTATTACTTGAAATCACATTTTTAGTCTAAAATAACATACAGAAGTCTCCTCCTTTTTAGGGTTCCGTTGCCAAATGGCAAAAAACGGAACTCTTATAGATTCGTCATGTCTGTCTGTCTGTCAGGTCCGTATGTCACAGCCACTTTTTCCGAAACAATAAGAACTATGCTGTTGAAACTTGGTAAGTAGATGTATTCTGTGAACCGCATTAAGATTTTCAGACGAAAATAGAAAAAAAAACAATAAATTTTGGGGGTTCCCCATACTTAGAACTTGAACTCAAAATTTTTTTCTCATCAAACCCATACGTGTGTTATCTATGGATAGATCTTCAAAAATGATATTGAGGTTTCTAATATCATTTTTTCTAAACTTAATAGTTTGCGCGAGAGACACTTCCAAAGTGGTAAAATGTGTGTGAAAAGAGAATGATAAATCTTTAAAAAAATATATGATGTACATTACCATGTAAACTTCCACCGAAAATTGTTTTGAACGAAATCTAGTAAATAGTTTTTAGGGTTCCGTTGCCAAATGGCAAAAAACTGAACCCTTATAGATTCGTCATGTCTGTCTGGCTGTCCGTCCGTATGTCACAGCCACTTTTTTCTGAAACTATAAGAACTATGCTGTTGAAACTTGGTAAGTAGATGTATTCTGTGAACCGCATTAAGATTTTCACACAGAAATAGAAAAAAAAAACAATATATTTTGGGGGTCCCCATACTTAGAACTGAAACTCAAATTATTTTTTTCATCGAAGCCTTATGTGTGAGGTATCTATGGATAGCTCTTTAAAAATGATATTGAGGTTTCTAATATCATTTTTTTCTATAAAAATATTTTATAGATTTTTTCAGAAATTTCAGTTTTTTTTTCAGACTTTATTAGTTGATTTATATATACATACATATATATATATATATATATTATATATATATATATATATTTTAAATATACATATATATATACATACATATATATATATATATATATATATATATATTAATATATATATATATATATACATATATGTATGTACATATATATGTATATTTAAAAAAAATATTATTATTGTATGTCGATGAATTGTCAGGTCGACCAACTGTCGTTCGATGAAAAGTCTGGGTCCGCAAAAAACAAATTGCCACCTTCATTTTCACAAATTACTACAATTGGCCGCAAAGATGGTTCACATGATGCAAATTTGCGCCATTGGCCACGAGTCAGTTAATAGACGAGAAATAGCCAGTTAATTTGAAGGGCGTTATCCAGTGAATCGACCCATTAGTGAATCAATTGGTCGCTTTATTACTTGTAGATCGGTGATACTGGAGATCAAAGGAGGAGAAGATCTTTCTTTCTTTTTTTTTTTAAATAGTCATCTCATCATCTCATCTCATAAACTCACGCCTATATCCCCGAAGGGGTAGGCAGAGGTGCTAGCACCCACATTTCGCCAGTTTATGTTTAGGTCCCAATGTAATAGGTGGCGAGCCTATTGCCATTAACCGGGCACTTATAAGCCTGCGATAAATACACACATAACTTCGAAAAGCATCGAAAAGTCATTGGTGTGTGCCATGGTAAAACCTGGGATCGAACCCGAGACCTCGTCTCAGCAGTCCATTACCCATACCACTTGGCTACCGCGGCTACATTTTTAAATAGTATTAGTAGTATTGACTACAGAACTTCGACATCGCCATCGATCGATGTGACCAACGTTGCGTACAGTGAAGTATGAAAGGCACTTTATTCCACGCACCCTCAGGCTGTGGAATGATCTCCCTGCTGTGGTTTTCCCAAGCGATTACAATATGGGTTTCTTCAAGAATTAGAAGGGTTTTACAGGGTCAGCTGGGCGAGTGTGACGCCTCTGGTGTTGCACACGTCCATAGGCCACGGTAACCGTTTC
Organism: Cybosia mesomella; assembly: GCA_946251805.1. Classification (NCBI taxonomy): domain Eukaryota; kingdom Metazoa; phylum Arthropoda; class Insecta; order Lepidoptera; family Erebidae; genus Cybosia; species Cybosia mesomella. Next base: position 28,479,125 of record OX276402.1, on the reverse strand, counting down.
CCATCAGGTGGGCAGTGGATTGTCTGCCACCTGAGTGGTATAAAAAAGATGGCATCAAGAGGTGCATAATTGACTACAAGAGGCAGTCTTAGATTCATAATTATTAGTAATTGAGACTAATTTATTTTACTTACCGACGTCAATATGCTAGAAATAACATGGACTGCAATGGCTAGGAGTATCATGTAAAGTACTTTATTAAACAAATAAAACAGTAATAGTATTCAATAGACAATCTGAATCATAGTTACGAGTCATAAAATTGTTAGTACAATCACAAAGAAAACGCTTGGAGGTATTTTATTACAAAGGAGAGCAAATTTCTAGAGAAAGAACGTTTCAAAGTGAAAATAACTTTGCTTAATCAAATAAAAATATCTGGTTTCATTTAGTTTCACCTGCTTTGAAATAGAATAACTTTTTGTAGTGAAAACTTCTTTAGGCGAGCTGAACACTTTTTGGGTGAGCAAAAATCATGACATGCTTTCCATATTCAAAAATGGATGAATGTATGGATGGATGGAGGAGGGAGTAATGTATTATAACGATTCAAAAAACCGGCCAAGTGCGAGTCGGACTCGCCTATGAAGGGTTCCGTAGCAGCAAGTAACATAATAATTTGAGTTGATAGAATGAAAGGTAAATTGCGGATTTACGATTTATGACGTATTCAAAAAAATTACTTACTAGATCTCGTTCAAACCAATTTTCGATGGAAGTTTACATGGTAATGTACGTTTTATATTTTTTTTAGTTTTATCATTCTCTTATTTAAGAAGTTACAGGGGGGAGGACGACGAACATTTTACCACTTTGGAACTGTCTTCCGCGCAAACTATTCAGTTAGGAAAAAAATATATGAGAAACCTCAATATTTACAAAAAACATTATATTTTAGCCAATGTATACAAAAACATGACAAATTGTATACTAAAACCTTCCTCGAGAACCACTCCTTCCATTGATGACAACAGCATGAAAATCGGTTCATTCGATTTTGAATTTATCGCGAACAGAAAGACGCAGCGGAGAGCTTTGTTTTATTACTAATACTTATTTATTACTAGTACTTATTTTACGGCTTTTTTCTTTTATCGTGTCGGATTCGAACCGACTAAAACCGCACGATAACTTTTACATAGTTACTGAATAGATATATTGTCTGCCTATAAGTTATTTTTGTACGTGTCACAATATGTTTAGTGTTTCATACTTTGTGATCACATCAACGGACAGAGATGGGTTGACCCTTGTATGTTATTTAGTTATTATGTTACAATAAACTTAATGTACTTTATCTGGCTTCTCTTTAGATAAATACGTACTCGACCCACATATATCTTGGTAGTCTAGAACTTAATTACGTACGGGCTTGTTAGAGAGACAAATGTCGGGGCATTAGTTAGAGAACTCGCAAGGATAGTGTGCTTCACAATTATGCTGTACATAGAATTATAAACTACGATGTTCTGTGATATGTTCTACGACAACATTCAGTGTGCATTGCAAATTTTAACAAGCGCATAATCTCTCTAGAAGCTATTGCTTCAAACTATAAAATGTGGAGGACTACGAGGAGCAGAAGACTGGTTATCGTCGATGTGGCGAAACCACATATACCCAGCGCCATATAGTGACAACAAGTTGAACTATTTCGATACTACTACGTCACTGCCGATCCTGAATCGCGAAATTGAAGTTCGCGCGCTGGTATATACAACATCCCAACGGCAACCGCCTGGGCTGCGGCCCGCCAGGCGTGATCGCCTTGCCTGGTCGGAGGATCCTCCCTCTCACGGAACATCACACCCCTTGCCTCCACACCCAGCTAGGCAACTTGTCGCTTTTTTTTATTCTTTGCACATTTTCTGTTTGATTTTGTCGGAAGTTTACGCGAATATCACAGATTGAAATAAAACTATTTTTATCGGATTATATCGACGTTTAGGTTGCTTTTCAGGAGTCTCCCCGTGATCATGCCTGCTGAAAAGCAACCGAAACGTCGGGATCAATGTAAAATATTAAATAACATCAAATAAATCGTGATAGAATCCGTTAAAAATTGTTTTATTTCAATGTGTGCAACGATTTTCAACAGTAAAATAAATATTTTGTTATTCACTCTACAAAATTTAACCGAAAAGCACAAAAGAACCTGTATTATATAAAAATGACAGCCGGGAAATAGCTCTAAGCAGGCAGACAACAACTAAAAACCACTTTTGTACCTACTTGTATCAATCTAGGAACTCCATTAAGAGTGTCTCGCACCGACTAATTCAATTCAGCGCAAGATCCCGCCGGTGGAGCTATAGTCCTTTCGTGGTTTCTATTATGTATAAATTATGCAGCCGCACGTGTGTAAAAGTGAAGTTTTCTCTCTCACTGAACGCGAGAAAATTGAAAGAAAGGGTTATTATGTACCTACTGTGAAGTGAACTAGCAGTGATAGTATAAACTATAAGGAATTGTTAAAACTTTTCTGGTTATATTACAAACGTACATCGTTTGGACAGATAAGAATTTTAAGTAGTATGAGAAATTGTGCGCGTACTCGTACTTGTACATCTACGAATTTGAATAAAAAATGTACCTTTTGGATATTTAAAATATATAAAACAGGTATTTTTTACAAGTCAGAGTCAGAGTTAAAGTAGTTACTTTAACTCACTTGATTTGAATATCTCCAATATTAGTTGTCTTAATAGTTAATAAAATTCTATATGTTTGCAGAAAGCACCCGCAAATTATCTATTAAAAACTCTGATGCCAAAGATAGGATGTGTGTGTTGTGTGTGAGGGAGGAAGAGGGTGTATGTGTATGAGGTGTGTGTGTAAATGTTTCTAACAGTCTTTAATTATCATTGATAGGTCTGCTTTAACCACTATCTCACCTCTTTCGTGAATCCAATTAAAGATGGATTATACTCGTATCCTAAATTAACACACGTGTATTTTCTATCCCAAAAAATTAAACCGCTAAACCATGGGACATAGCAAGTGATGCAATTCAATACAGATTAATTTCTACGGCAATTTATGTTCGGGTAATGTTTATGTTTAGGTAATTAATGTTCGTATCCACTAAAAGTTTTAGATTCCACAAAATTATATTTTTTTAAACCTATGATTTCAAAACTTATGAAAATTAATAACATTGTAATTTCAAAATCTAATTGAAAAAGTAATCAAACTATGAGTGAAAAATAAAGTTTAATAACCTAATAAAATCGTAGGTAGATTTCCGCACGAAAAAAAAAAAGAAAGAAAAAAGGTAGGTTTTGTTTTGATAGATCATACAGAATACCAATGCGATGAGCACTTTCCATTAGAGCGCGTTTTGGCTGACCAAAAATCATGGAACTCGCGTCATCGTCACTGTGACGCTTTCCGTGTTTTTGAAGTTATACTTCTTTTTACGCCCGAGCGTTTGACAAAAATTATGAGTGTAAACTTTTAACCCCACTGGCCGCCGGGGAGGGGGGGTATCCGAGGGGATTTTCACACGGGAAAAAAAAAGGTATAATCCTAGGTATAATTCAAATTCAAAATGTCTCTCCTAATCGCAACTTTATACAGTCTCAATACATATACAGAAGACAAGTTCCTTGATACCTATTTAAGATTAAGTGGCGATGATACGGAAGGTCCTTCAGACTGAACTTGGTACCAATAAGGAAGATAGTGATTGTGGACTGAGTACCCTTGCGTTCTGTAGTCGTAACTCGAGTTGGATTGCAGTGTGTCTTGGAGTCAGTGGGCAGCTGTCGTTTTCATCGTTTTATGTGAGTTTAGCATTTTTAAAACAAATAAATAAATTATAATAAATATTCTATGATATTCTACATAGCTCTTTCTAGACCCAAAGTAAACATAGTTAAACTAGCTTGTGTTATGGGTTCCAGAATGCTGATAAACATACTTACATCCTTTTTTTTACTAAATACATACATATTATGCATAGAAACACCCAGAACAATGCAAATATACATATTCATGCATACAAATATTTGCACTGAGCAGGAATCGAAAGCGCCCCTGTCGCACAGAGGCCGTCAAAAATGGATTGTTTAATCTCTGTAATAAGTATTAGAGAGTATACATTGTTTTTACTCATTATTATTATCCTCAACAACGCGTCGGTGTAGCTGACGACCGGAGCCATTCGGGGTTCCTGGGCTATCCTTTCTAGAGCACACCAGATTCCCCGTGTCACCAGACGCCAGAGAAACCGTGCGTTGTTTTTAGTCGGTTCAAGCCCGACATACCCATCTCACCGGTGGGGTGAAGCCCGTGGAGGTTTCTTCTTAATAGGAGTTGCTAATCTTAGCATTCTTCCCAAGGCTTCCCCCATGGAACCCGGGTCCTCTTACTCCTTCTCCTGCTTTTGGTTTGGCTTATAAGGCTTTTATGGGAGCGACTGTCGTATGACCTCCCAATCCCGAAAGGAAAACCTGCGTAAGAGTTTCATCCTTCAATCAGCAGGTAAACCGGCTTGCAGGAGAGGTTGGCTTGGGCCCTGAAGATCTGGGTTGGGCCCCAAGAATACCAGTAGGTATTGAGTACTCTTGCGTTCTCCAGTTGTGACTAGACTTGGATTGTATTATGTCTTGTAGTTAGTCAGCGGGCAGCTATCATTACCGCCGTTTTTATGTAAGTTTTACCATTGAAATAAAACTATTTTCAACGGATTCTATCGCGATTTATTTGATATTATTTTATTATTTACATTGAAGCCGACGTTTCGGTTGCAATGGTCATGGGAGGACTGTCTCTCCGTGACCATGCCTATCGCTAGCGATAGAATCCGTTAAATATAGTTGTTTTTCAATGTGTGACATTCGCGTAAACTTCCAACAATAAGCTTTAACATTTTAACAGCTTAATTAGCATGGATTGTTTTACCTCCTATGCAATATCCTCGGCTCTACTCAGACTTTCCTATCGAGGTTGGGATTCCAGACAACATTCGCTTTATCAAAATGCGAAGTAAGCAAAAAGAAAGCATAGGACAGCGAACCAGGTGACTGACGGTTACTGGTATATTCTGTTTATCCAATATTCAGTACTATATGTTGCCCACGACTCCTCCCGAATGGTCGATTATCGCGACCAAACATAGACTATCCTTTTACATGCGTTTCCAAAGATCTAGTACTCTCTGTAATCTCTGTACCAAATTTCATCATAATCGGTTCAGTGATTCAGGCGTGAAAGCATAATAGATACACAACAAATCAGGCAAGTTTCAATATAACATTATGGAAACTTGCCTGATTTGTTGACATTTATGATTACTACTACGCTCTCCTAAGTAGTAGCGTGATGATATATAGCCTATAACCTTCCCCGATAAATGGGCTATCCAACACGAAAATAATTTTTCAATTCGGACCAGTAATTTCTGAGATTCGTTAAACCAAACGAACAAACTCTTCAGTTTTATAATATTAATATACCTAGATACAGATTACGAGTAGTATGGATTACTCCAAACATAAACGTTGCAGTCAGTCAAAGAGACTAAATTGCCGGTTCTAACAAAGTAGAGAAACTTCTATAACTGGCGGCCATGTTCTTACATAAAATGTAGAACCCTTCCAGCTAATTGTACCTACACGTTCAAGTAATGTATTCATCTTAATTTATATTCACAAGCCTTTCAACGGGTACGGTATGAATCTTTGTCAGACGCCTTATACATATTATAATTCTTTATGACCGGGAGAGATTTAGAACTCTCCCGGCCCGCCGAGCCCGCAACATGCTCACCGCGCATCGCAGGCGACTCAGACGTCCTCCGTCCTCCATGAGCACAGGCCTGAGGGTGGCAGGTGAGGCTACCTGTCACCCCAGCAGAAGCAAACCGGGGCGGCGGGGTGACTAGTCCCTCCCCCCCTTTCCAGGGCAAGATGGGGACAACGTGGTTTAAAAACCCGAGGGGGCCATCTCGAAACCGGAGATGGCCGTGGGTCAGTCGGGGTGCGAGGGAAATACCTTTTAGGGGCCACCTGGCCACCTTACACCCTGGCGTCTGAAGACTCGAGACTGCCTGCGGTTTTAGTAGGCTCAAGCCCGACATAACCACCCCCGCTGGCTGGCGGGGGGGTATCCGAGGGGATTTATGCACGAAAAAAAAGGGTATAGGCTTATGAAACAAATAACCAATGGGCTTTTTTCAGACCTTCAGCTAATAATTTTGCCTTGATTGGTATACAAACATATTCAGATTGGAAAAAGTCAACACCCAGGGCCTTGAACCCAGGTCCTTGAACCCATGACCTCGAACCCAGGTCTTTGAACCCAGGGCCTTGACCTCATGGCAGTCACTTTCTAACTGAAATACTCAATTACTCTATCAGCTAACTTTCGTAGACTCATCTTGGTCCCGCACTGAACTCGTCCTGGATGGTTGAGAGTCTCGACTCCTCATCATGCTTTTTAAAACGAGGTCGAAATAGGAGTAATTTGAGTGCATACATTTTTTTTGGAAATGTTTCGGAGAAAAGTCGACATGAAAACTGACAGACAGATAGACCAAAAAGTACCATATTGAACGTTCATATTCAATTAGTACAAAGCTGTTTATTTTAACATTACAGACGCAAAATTTTTATTTATTCCTATAGATAACTAATACTGCATTTAGTTGCCCATACAACTATTCACCAAACTCAAGCGTAATTACAGAACATTATGTGATACAGTTACACAAAACAATAATCCTTTTAACCTTTTAACAACAAAGGAAGCAAATGCAGAGGTTGATGGCCGCGGAAATAACTCTGACTTTTTCAAGGGTCAATAATACAGTAGGTATTTGAACTTTGATCGGTTTAATTTAACGGTTAGGTTAGGTTAGTGATATAAACTACTCAGCAGGAAACTAAAAAAAAATACATTTGGTGAAAAACATGCCATATATACCGGGTGTCTATAAAAGAACTCCGGGGTTTTAAAAATTCATGCTCGCCAGGACATGGTGTGATGGTAACATCCTCTAGCCAAAGCTGAGTAAAATTAATTTTTATCTATTCGACGCGCCAACCGTGCCAGAGTTCCAGCCCCCTACCCAGATAGGGGGACGTAGCGCCCCTCCACCGCGCTACGCTATGGGACTCGTCTCCAGACTTGGACATCCCTCCACTGGTCTTGGCTGATTCGAGGGATAATGAAAATGAACGCGAAGAGAGGACAGTCAAAATATATACAACAAACAGTTAAATACGTTAATTTTGGTTACTTGTCACACATTTATTCAATCGCACGCCTAAGTACAGTTTACAAAATAACGCTCCTCAACAACTCGTGTTCGTACCGTGAAGACTTTAACTTCAATCTTCCGTCTGCCATAACTGGCGCACCACCTCTGTGCTTTAGCCGCTCTTTGCAGACTACATCGGGAATTGAACCACGAGCCCTCCAAATGACAAGACGGTTGTAATAACTTATACGACAGTAGATAAGAGTCTCGGCACGTCAGTTTGCTCTGCACTCATTCATACGATATTCGTATTCCGCTAATCATCAAATAACGCCGCTTCGCTTGAAGATTACAGGGCAGATGTCATCAACGGCCCGTGGCTACTCCATAGAGTAACCAGGAGCCTCCGTTTATACAAGAGCCTGGTCTACCGTCTAGCTCGTTACATGTGACTCTCAACCATACATCTCTAACACAGGTACCGTAAACCAATATCAACGCAGTGTCGATTCAAACAACTCTTAGATTTTACAGTTAATTATTACACAAGTACTCTGGGTATTCTATTACTCAACCGTGGATAGCAATACATAATACATATATAAAACATTAATTATGATAATAGTAGAAAACAAGGAATTGACTCACCAAGTCTCATACACCACAATTTACTTGCCTAGCCTAGTCGGGGTTCTAGCCCGTCGTCTCCCCAGAGCGCCCATCTCGTCCGTCCAGCTCGCGAACTCAAAACTAACTGCCTGTCATCCCCCAACCTTTTTCCATCCGACGCCGTTTTAACCTATACCTCGTATTTGTGCTTGTGATTTACCGACACTTAACCAAAACTGGACTCCAATAGTTTGCACGTGTTTGGGTCGTACATTTGTATAGAATCGGTGCCAGTATCGCTAAACAATGGCCTTCACAAGAAATCAAGATGCAACGTCCTGTTGTTTATCTGATTTATGGCAGTTAACGATAGCAACGATTTACACCAGATGTGTATACATGAGAATAATTATAAAATATTAAATTAATAAGATATTTCAAATGCGCCTATTGGAGTTTATTAATTTATATATTGTTACGTGATTAGTGTACTATCACATATTCCCCCCTGAAAATCAGACGCGAGGACTATCATCGCGTATGAGATTTCACTTTACACTTATACGCCAGAATCTATAGTGAAAAATTTATCGCATTATTAAATATGAGTATTATTATCTGTTTAACTTCTTCCCTTCTACGTCTTAACTTAATATTAATTTGTGAAAGGCATTCCAAGACACTCTCCACAGCTCCATCCAGACCCAAAACAAGCTCAACTTCGCATTATGGGTTCCAGAATGAGGATAAACACTCTTAGACACATCTTGTCTTCTTATTTTACGTTTTCAAACGCACATACATAACCTTCAGAAACACTCAGACCAACGCACCCAAACACTCGCACCGGGCAGGAATTGAACCCGCTTTTTCATGACGTCGAACGAGCAGAAGTCTAACGCCCAACCGCTGCGCCACAGAGGCACTTATATTATTATCGTAATAATATTTTCAATTGTGATCCATGAAATAACAAGTTAGAGAAATATGGAGTTGGGCAGGAATCGAACCCGCGATCCACAACGTTCAAAGAACAGATCTCAAACGTTCAACCGCAGCGCTCCAGTGGTCATTATATTATTATCGTAATAATATTTCCTATTGTGATCCACGAAATAACGTGTTAGAGAAGTATGAAGTTGGGCAGGAATCGAACCCGTGATCCACGACGTCAACCGAACAGAAACCGAACGTTCAACTGCTACGCCACAGAGGTCATTATATTAGTATCGTAATAATATTTCCTAATGTGATCTACGAATCAACGTGTTAGAGAAGTATGGAGTCTTGTGGCGTTAACGTATGAAGTTCGCTTAGATCTCAGATTGATTTACCTGATTGATCTCTAACCTATCACCGAGCAGTCGCCATGAAGCTCATTTCTGACGCATGTATGATAGTAAGGATTACTTGACTATCTCAAGCGTATTTAGACTGTATGTCAACCAATATAAACCTTTGATCTGAATTTATCTTTCCCAGGCATTGTAACACACAATCATTCCCATTCTTCTCTTCTGCAAAATATGAACCGCGAACTGTGACCTTTCATGTATTTTATAATTCTGACTTCCATGACAAATCTCGCTATTGCAAAGACTAGACTTGTGACTCCAACCTATTATTCTGAACCTCTTCAGACTTCATCTAAGTAGACATCGTAAATTAAATAACAAAGTCTCTTAGCTCTCAAATCCTCCTTTTGTGTAATAGTCTACCTTTTTTTTTTTAACCTACCACTTACGGAGTGCTTAACATCATGTCAGTGATTAGAAGTTGAAATTTGAGGAATTTTTGCTTAAGTGCAGATTGGTCTGTATCGTAAATTAATATTTTATTGACAACTCGAGTGGTTCCATATCATGTTCGGCGTTAGATTCATTTATGAACAAATAACTTTGTTTAAAACTTTAACCATCAAATTTCTTATGCATTGAATTGTGATACTTCTCGTTTATAGCACGTACTATTCCCCCCTGATATTCAGACGCTAGCATACAACATACACGTCCTAGCACCTAATCATAAAGTCTTGTATTTTTTTTTTTAATATAATATTATATTTCCGATTCACATACACAACTTTATAGTACCTAGTCATCCCAAATCACCAACGTCTTATCAATCGATTAGTCATTGGTGTTTAGCCGAAACACGACTTAACTCCATAATCTGGGAATCTCCATAAATTAGTATAATGAATCCCAATTGTATAGTGTTGCACTATTTATTTTTGATTAATAAGTAATAATAATTTGTTACCCCACACGCGTGTAGTACTGCATTATAAGGTATCTCTCTCTTTGCTACGCGAGTCTGCTAAGGTGTCGAACAAGCAGTATGTAAGCGAACGCCCGATTATCGCCGCAGAATAAATTATGATTGGTATGCAAACTCAGTTACATTACTCACGTTAACACGAAAGTCTTACTTCTATAGATCCAATGAAGCATAATTTATAAATATAAATACCTCGAGGTCTCCGTTTTATATGGTTTTACCAGATACCAGTTGACTTATTTAAGGATTCGCCAGTCGGTTCCGGTGTGAAGTTCCACCTCGTATAAACGCTGCGCTGTTTTGTTACCGCCCAACGCTGGATTTTCATATGCACGAAGTAAACACGAAGTGAAGAGTCTTTTAAGCAGTCTTTCTCGTCACGCTAGTAAACTTGAAGACCGCTATCGCTGGAATGTTATAGGACACGAGCAGAGAATCTGTTGTTGGAGAATTCAGTGCCTTCGCTAATCAAGTTGAATCTGTTGTTGTCCGGACGCTATATCTAATCTATCTTAACACAATCATAATCTTATCAGCGAAAATTAACTATAACAATAACATAATTTTGTCTTATTTGCCATGTACTTTAACAGATGGTGAGAGCACGCTCTCTACGCAGACCCTTTTTTGTTTTTTTTTTTTTAACGGATCTTTCGTTGCAATTCCCCGCAGTTGTTTCCTTTTGCTTATTCAACTTTAATCACCATCTATTCAGGGATCAGTTCGTGTAAATTACCCCTGCGTAAACTTAAACTACTCCTAAAATGATTTTTTTTTAATCTCTTACGTAATAAACTTATCCTTTATGTTTATGGTTATTTCTCTACACTATTTCGGTTTCGAACATTTAATTTCAAAAACCAAAATTTAAAAAACGATACTCGTTTACAAACATGTAATGTCCAATTTTCTGCAGGATATGGCATTCCATATTTACACGTACGTTAGCTTTACCTCTTTATCTATGTTTAAGCAGAACAATCTAAATTATAATCATAACTTAAAATATAACGTAAATTATTTATATTTTCACGCCAATGTCTTTTCCGTCTCGTGCAATAAGAAATGAACCTCCTGCTTCCTCCTAAGCACTACTCTTTTTCTCTGTGTTGCAAAGCATAACCCGTTTACAGACAATTAATAGTACTATTCCTCGATCTGGGAATCGAACCCGAGATCTCATGATTACCTGTAGTTAAGACCACTGGCACTGCTGTGTCACTGTGGCAATCTGCATTTTACAGCGTCAAAATATTCTGCCGTACCTATCTAGAACGTTCATAACTCTTTGTTTGTACGGGATTCGAACCCGCTATCATAACATTATTGTAAAGTCTAATAGTGATTTTTTTCTTAACTCTTAAGCTGTAATAAGCAATCAATCGATCGAAAATCTTACGTATTAACTAACTGTATTAAGCTTCTGCAATATAAATTATGTCAGTCTGGGTTATGAACCCGTACATTATTAACATAATATAACCTAAACGGAGAATAAATGGGATGTTTCATGTAAGCTTGAATACAAAGTAGTTTGATTCGGGATTCGAACCCTGTGCATTATTGGCACCTAAGACACATTGTAGTGAGGGATATAAGGTATACCCATAGTTTACTATAACATAATATATTATTTATTTAATCTGTTCCTGACCATGAATTTAGACACTCGTCTGTATACATGTAGTGAGACCTTAACTATTAGATTAACGTCTAACTACAACTTGAAATAAGTACACTTGGGGTTCGAACCCAAATACCTTTAGAAGACAGGCCATTAAAAGCAATATAATTATTAATATAACGCAATAAGTTCGTCCATGTCAACCTGAACTTACAACGAATCGGAAATCGAATCGAATCTCGGATATCATTATTAACATCATCATCATCCCCATAGCGATTTCCTGATTGTATCCTCAGTATGCACTTAGGAGCCCGGGAATCGCTTATTGTTTTTGTTATGTCGGCTTTCCCGGGAGCGACTGCGGTCAACTCTTAACACCTTAATTTTTAATTGTAAATTAACCGTACGTCCTTGTATGCAATAGGATTTGAATATATATATCTTTATGCATAACACAATATTATGATTGATGTTAAAACAATCAAGTTCCACAGTTGTTTGGGTATATGCTAAGATACTATATTTGATAATGTTACATCGCCCGCTTACACTAAAGAAATAACATCTTAATGAATATAATTAACATTTAAAAGATATGTGATCGACTACATTATGTTATATATTAAATTATCCCACGTTGTAGTTACGTTGTGTTGTGTGTAGTAACCCATTTTAGTTCAACCTCGTTGCACTGATGCGAATCTGTGCATTTTCTGACGAGGATCCTGGTCACGGCACCATTTGTGATGGTACCACCTCTAGCCAAAGCTGAGTAAAATTAATTTTTATCTATTCGACGCGCCAACCGTGCCAGAGTTCCAGCCCCCTACCCAGATAGGGGGACGTAGCGCCCCTCCACCGCGCTACGCTATGGGACTCGTCTCCAGACTTGGACATCCCTCCACTGGTCTTGGCTGATTCGAGGGATAATGAAAATGAACGCGAAGAGAGGACAGTCAAAATATATACAACAAACAGTTAAATACGTTAATTTTGGTTACTTGTCACACATTTATTCAATCGCACGCCTAAGTACAGTTTACAAAATAACGCTCCTCAACAACTCGTGTTCGTACCGTGAAGACTTTAACTTCAATCTTCCGTCTGCCATAACTGGCGCACCACCTCTGTGCTTTAGCCGCTCTTTGCAGACTACATCGGGAATTGAACCACGAGCCCTCCAAATGACAAGACGGTTGTAATAACTTATACGACAGTAGATAAGAGTCTCGGCACGTCAGTTTGCTCTGCACTCATTCATACGATATTCGTATTCCGCTAATCATCAAATAACGCCGCTTCGCTTGAAGATTACAGGGCAGATGTCATCAACGGCCCGTGGCTACTCCATAGAGTAACCAGGAGCCTCCTTTTATACAAGAGCCTGGTCTACCGTCTAGCTCGTTACATGTGACTCTCAACCATACATCTCTAACACAGGTACCGTAAACCAATATCAACGCAGTGTCGATTCAAACAACTCTTAGATTTTACAGTTAATTAATACACAAATACTCTGGGTATTCTATTACTCAACCGTGGATAGCAATACATAATACATATATATAAAACATTAATTATGATAATAGTAGAAAACAAGGAATTGACTCACCAAGTCTCACACACCACAATTTACTTGCCTAGCCTAGCCGGGGTTCTAGCCCGTCGTCTCCTCAGAGCGCCCATCTCGTCCGTCCAGCTCGCGAACTAAAAACTAACTGCCTGTCATCCCCCAACCTTTTTCCATCCGACGCCGTTTTAACCTATACCTCGTATTTGTGCTTGTGATTTACCGACACTTAACCAAAACTGGACTCCAATAGTTTGCACGTGTTTGGGTCGTACATTTGTATAGAATCGGTGCCAGTATCGCTAAACAATGGCCTTCACAAGAAATCAAGATGCAACGTCCTGTTGTTTAACTGATTTATGGCAATTAACGATAGCAACGATTTACACCAGATGTGTATACATGAGAATAATTATAAAATATTAAATTAATAAGATATTTCAAATGCGCCTATTGGAGTTTATTAATTTATATATTGTTACGTGATTAGTGTACTATCACAATGGGAAGAGGTAGAATACCGTTTAGACGTCTGCCGTGCCACTAACGGGGCTCATATAGAACTTTACTAAGTGTTAAAAAAAAATTGAAAATGTAAGCTTTTCAGTCAAGTATAAAACATGTATGTATGTTTTTTATTTCATTAAAATATTTTGCCTCAAAACCCCGGAGTTATTTTATAGACACCCTGTATTTTTTGTTTCTATTGGTGCTTTGTGTTGCTTTCCTTTTCTTTTTTGTATTTTTAAATTTAAGAACTCTAATATGTTTGTCGGATGTCCTCCACATATGAGTCAGTTGAAAACCAACGCCAGGCAAACCCGAGGGGGCCATCTCGAAACCGGAGATGGCCCAGGGTCAGTCGGGGTGCGAGGGATATGCTCTATGGGCAACCTTTCACCCCGGCGTCTGTAGACCCGAGACGGCGTGCGGTTTTAGTCGGTTCAAGCCCGACATAACCGCCCCCGCTGGCACGCGGGGGGTATCCGAAGGGATTTCCGCACGATAAAAAAAAAAAAAAAAAAGAAAGGTACTTGTGCCTGGCTCTGGCTCCTTTTTTGGTGCAATGTGGAGTATATGCTTGATTTTGTAACTTAGTTATGTAAATTGTGTTGCACCAAAATAAAGGGATTTTTCTTTCTTTCTTTTCATATACCAGTTTCAGTATGGGCATTGTTAAAAGAGACTAAACCAGTCCTAACTCGAGAGTTCTACTATTTGTAGCCGTTGCAGAGTTCCACAATTCACACCTTGGCCTCATCGTCAATCCACTCGATGTTATCACATAATAAGCCTAACAATACACTAAAAGTGCTCCGCTGTGTATTAAAAAAAAGTGTGTGGCACTCCAGGAGTGCCGACAAAAGCGAAAACCTGAACAATTACGTGTGTATTTTTTTAATCGTCAACATATCTCGCTAAATCCCTCCCTCCCTACCTTCCAGCCGAGCCGAGCTCTTTTTCCGTGTGCAACTATAGGATACGAGGGTCAAACTGAAAGTTCTTAGAACTGGCCACTTATAAACAATATAATAAAAAAATAATTCTAAAATTTGATCATAGAACTCTTTGCCAATATTACTGAGTATATATTTCATTCATTTATCATTTGTTTTACGATTTGGCGGCAAATTGAAAATTGTCTGTTTCACGTTAACATGAATTTAACACGAGAAAATTTTCGTGCAATGATTTTTTATGACTTTCGATGTCATTTAAGTCAACAAGAAAGTTATTATAGACTACGATTGGCCTTTCACGATGAAGCCCCATCTCGTGCGACTGTTTACAACTGGTTTAATGAGTTTAAATGTGGTCGCACTAATCTCACTGATGATTTACGTAAGGGACGGCCTTCTACGGCGACGACTGAAAATAACATCTGTGTTGTGCGGCGTATGATAGAGACTGACAAAAGAGTGACCTATCAGCAGATTCGGACAAGCTTAGGCATCGGTATGAGTCAAGTGCACAAAATCCTCCACGAACATTTAGCGGTCAGGAAGCTTTGCGCCCGGTGGATACCTCATAATTTGACTGAGGCTCAAAAACTCCATCGTGTGGATTGGTGCCGTAAAATGATTGAAAGATTTAACGGAGGTGACTCTAATGCTGTGTTCGACATACTAGCAGGTGACGAAAGCTGGATTTACTGTTATGATCCTGAAACCAAAAGACAATCTGCTCAGTGGGTGTTTCCTTTCGAGGAGTTGCCAACTAAAGTGAAGAGAGATCGAAGTGCGGGAAAAAAAATGGTGGCCTCGTTCTTTGGAAGGATAGGTCATTTCGTAACAATTGTGTTAGAGGATCAAAAAACAGTTTCTGCAGAATGGTACACTACCAATTGTTTGCCACTTGTCTTGGAAAAAGTTCGAGAGAAACGACCTCGCAGTAGGATCCTCCTTCACCACGACAACGCCTCGTCGCACACCGCCAAGCGAACGATCGACTATTTGGCGACATCAAACGTTGAATTACTGGGTCACCCGCCGTATAGCCCCAACCTCGCGCCTTGTGATTTTTATTTATTTCCAAAAATTAAAGAAAAACTTAAAGGAAAGCGGTTTATGAATGCTGAAGAAGCGGTGGCTGCGTATCGCGATGCCATTGAAGAGACCCCTAAGGACGAGTGGGCAAAGTGCTTTTCCCAGTGGTTCCATCGCATGCAGCGGTGTATTGACGTGAATGGACAATATTTTGAAAAGATATAATAAAACTAATAACTGGCTAATGTAATCAGTTTTTGATTTTCTAAGAACTTTCAGTTTGACCCTCGTATATATAGGAGCCTCAGAGTACAAGTCAACACAAGACGATATTTTTATTCCGTATTTTTTTTCATGCCATTTCATGTAATTTCATATCAGTTTAATTTAAAGTTATACAATATTTATCAAATTGAAAAAGATTTCACCCGGACACACTTAACGTTTCCACTCTGAATATACCGTTAAAATATTTCTATTTAAGTAAGAGCTGGAAGTAAAAATATCCACATAAACTCAATCAAATTGATAGGCCGTTCGAACTCCATTTATTTACATTCGTCGGCTCATTCGCCGGCAATCAAATTACCTTTGATAATGTTACGTCCTTTGTTACGAGGCTTTTACTGTCGGCTATTTTATCGATACCTGCGTTTGCACGATTTGTGAAGAAAGCAAGAGAACCTACTACAATTATTTATACGCGACATAGCCGTTTGTTGGTGACTGAACTCCTCCGTAAACACTCGCGCGATCTTGACCAAATTTACTACGGAGATAGTGTGGACACTGAGGAGTGTTTTGAAGCCAGATAGTTCATGTCCGATGTACCATTGAGGAATAATCACCGAAAACAGTTTCAACAACGCGCGGGATTTGCTAAGCGCGCGACCGTAGTAAGATGTCTTATTTTCAAGTAAAAGTCCTGCTCGCTCAGCTCAATTTATTTCAGTCGCACCCTGCACTGAATTCCTAGTATATCTCGATGTAATTTATACTGACATACGTCAGAATGTAGCACGTTTGCGAACAAAACAGAACGTATGGATAAAATTACGCTGCTAAATCTGAGGGAACACTTTAAACCTTTTTAGGGTGAAGGGCAACCAATAGAACCCTAAAAAGATTCTCATCCTAGTTCAGAAACAATGAATACTAATTGCTTTAAAAAAAACATTGAAGTTTCTAAATACCAGAAAAAAAAAGAAAAAAGATAAAAATGTATATTCTTTTTCGTATTATTTTTTTAAACATTTTTTTAGTTTATAATTAGTTTTATATAATAAATAGCAAAAATATTTTTAGAACCTTATACGTAACGCTTGTGTGGTTATGATTAATAATTTTGTTAGTTTAATTCATGAACAAATCGTATTACGAGAAACTTAGGAGTATACCTTACTGGTGAAGTAAAAGTGCATATGGTTTCTCACGGTTTCTCTCTGCCTACACTTTCAAAGATATCGTGGCGTGAGCGTGAGTATATTATAAAATTTTTGCGCAGTGGTAGTGAATGTGACTGTTGTACATGAGAGCACGAGATCGAATCCCGTTGAAGCATTATTTGATTTTCTTGTAAGAAAACTTTCAATAACAGCATGAAGTCTGAAAAAAAATCCGGAATACAACAACCCTGGTTGACTACAACAGCCTATTGTAGTCAACTAGGCACTTTTATCAGACTCATAATACCCAGGACCAATATGGGTGATAATATACCTTTGCGAAAATATAACAACTCACACAAGACACGTCCTAAATTTCCCAGGCTGAATGACGCTTTTGGTTTGAACTGTTACTTGGAAACTATTACCGTTTGTTGAAGTTGAGAGCTCTTACTTGGAGCACAGGTGCAAATAAATCATTTTGAGTGAAATGCCTTGTTGGAGTATTTACAAAGAGTACTTTAAAAGTTGTGGCGTGAAGGTTTGTGAGTTATTTGACAATTTAAGTTGCAGGAACGCATATAGACGTTCTAGTAATAACTACATATTATTTTGAAATTAAGTTTTAAACTTTTACGTATTATACAGTAATGTTAACAGAACGCCACCAAATTTTTTTCAAGATATTAATTACACGCGGGATAGCCGCTTATAAACTCGGATACTCCTTTGCAACCATAAATCTGATTTCAACCAAATTTGGCTTGGTCATATCGACAATCTCGGGGCATGTTTTGAGACCATAAAATTAAAAAACGCACATACCATTGAGGAATTATCACCGAACAACAAATTTACTATTGAAACTAATGGAAAAAGTTCGCGCGCGCCGAAATTGAATTTTCAGATTTTGAAATAAAAAAATAAATGCTTGCTCAGCTCAATTGTCTTGCGATCGGCTAACTGCATCGCATCCCTAAAAAAGGACGTTTTAAAAAAGGTCGTTTCACACAAAATATGCATCTAAATTTGTGCGTAAAACTACTCAGCCGAATTAAAGCGATCAGGGGCTTTACCATGGCGCGGTACCTTAAAAACAATTCAGTTTCGGGCCGCTCAGCCGAGGGAGTGAGACCGTGTATAGCTCCATCTCTCTCCCTCAGCTTAACGGCCCGAAACTGAATTGTTTTAGCTCGTCGTGGTAAGGCCCCAGCTTGTGACCATGGCCAATGCCGCCTGGTCGAAACAAGAGCCAATTCATAGGTAAAACTTTTCAGCAGGAAATAAATTAAGAATACCTTATTTTATTAATTCAAACAAATAACATAAATCATTTGTTCTTTTTATGAAAAATACCTTTTTTTTTTATTGTGGAAATCCCTTCGGATGCCCCCCGCCGGCCAGCGGGGGCGGTTATGTCGGACTTGAACCGACTAAAACCGCACGCCGTCTCGGGTCTACAGACGCCGGGGTGTAAGGTTACCCATAGAGCATATCCCTCGCACTCCGACTGACCCTGGGCCATTTGCAGTGTCCCCTCTGATGAACAGCAAGAGGTGTACCTGGAGCGACCACCCCCCCCCCCCGTGGGCCACAGGCCCGCCATATCCCGACCCCCTCGTGCAATGGAGTCAGCTGGCCCTGGTAAGGGCCGGTTGGTCAGACTCTTGGCCGTTGACGTTGACGCTAGCTACTCCAGAAGATCAATCAATGATGCGTCATCGCCCACGTTGCCCAGGGTGCACCAAACTTGGAGGTGATCCAACCAGTCGCACCCTATTATGAAAAATACCTGTACCCGGTGCAAAAGTGCCCATTAAACAGACCGCCTATTTGAATGGCGATAGCCAGCCTTTGCACCATTTTTTATAAAGTACATGGCAAGTAGCCTTTTTTTTTTCTTTTTTCGTGCGGAAATCTCCTCGGATTGGCCATGGCCAGCGGGCCAGCGGGGGGTATCCGCATTTTTTAAATAAAATACATGGCAAGTACGTATGATCTCTGGTAAGGTAAGCTTCGAGCACCACCTGTATCGGATCAGATAGGAGCCAACGTCTGAGTGCCATCACTGCGACGCGAGCGAGGACTCGGGGCTGCACACGTTGGCGTCGTGGCGGCAATCAGGGTGGGAGTCCTCTCGCTCGGCAGCATGATTGCGGCAATGTTACGGAGCGCGAGCGTCTGGGCCGCCACCGCCTCCTTCTGCGAGCAAGCAATGATCGAGAAGGAGGCGGCGGAGCGAGCCCGGGAGAGATTTAGAACTCTCCCGGCCCGCCGAGCCCGCAACATGCTCGCCGCGCGTCGCTTAACGACCTCCGTCCTCCATGAGCGCAGGCCTGGGGGTGGCAGGTGAGGCTTCAGAAGACCCCGGCAGAAGCAGGCCGAGACGCCGGGTCGATTCGTATTTTAGTAAATAGTAGTAAGTTAATTAAACATTCATTATTGTGACTGAATGATCAACATAGTAATAAAATACAATAAACCCCAACCGACTTCAAGACTCAACCCACTGTAAATACTGTCCAAAAAAAATTGACAACAAATGAAATTAATGCCTATTCGAACCTTTAAGAACTTTACATCATCGAACGCAACCAGGAAATCATTATGAACATGACCCTCTTATTTATTTCCCAATTACCTACTTCCAAGGTGATATACCTTTTTTTTTTTTTTTTTTTTTTACCTAATAAGCACTCACTGGTGGTAGAAATTTGATGACACAAATTTGTCACAAAATTCGGCCGGGTGGGTACCACTGTGCACGATTGCGAAAAACCCTCCATAGTAATCCAATTTCGGTTTGATTGCGTTCAGGGGTCAGCAAGTGCCTAGCCGGGCAGGGGGATTGTGGTCGCAGCACTAGTGGGACCGGTGGGTGTCACGCGGTGCTGCGACGACAATCCTCTTTTGATGAGGCCGTCAAGCTGAGTGCCACCATTGTTAACATGGTACGTGTATGTAATGGTGACCCTCTTTCCTGAGACTTTACCTTCAGCTTACCATCAGGCGAGGTGAAGTCAAATTGACGTGTCCTAAATATAAAAAAAAAACTTTAGAAACTGGGCTTCGTTTATTTTCTTTGATTGGTTTGTTAGCTTTTCCGGGAGCTACTGCTGCGAACTCTCAACTCAAGAGGAAAGACTGTGTCAGAGCCTCGTTCATTAATCAATAGGTATACCGGTTTGCTGGTGATGTTGACTCAGCTCCGAGGGTTGAAGGCCCTATACAGTTTTAGAACTATACAATAAAACTCTAAACACATAATGTAATTACTATGAAGGCGCTTGTATTCTACTTCCTACCAATATTATTTTAGTTTAGATGTACTGTCGTTTGTTCCTCAATAACGCAGAAAGTGCTCAAGATTTGTGTGAAACTTGTCACAGCAATCCTACGCGAGCAGAGCCGCGGGCAACAGCTATGTATTATTTAAGACTAGCTGTTTTGCCCGCCTGGAATGTTGATCCCTTTCCTGATTCCCATGGCAACCTATTCCAATAATAAAGGTAACCGCTTCCCATCAGGTGGGCCGTGAGCTTGTCTGCCAACTGAGTGGTATAAAAAAAAAAAGCCTATGTGTTATACCAGACTAATCTATCCCGCTTAGTTTGAACATATCACGTTTTAGTTTTAACATTTTAATCGAACAAAAATTTTAGTTATTATTAGTAGGATTTTAGTACTTACAATTATTTGTTTTTGAACAGAAACTAACCACTCAAATTGAATCCAAGAGCCAAAAACCAAGTAAAATGTTCATTCAATCGTTCTGTGTTCTTCACGCGTTCAAAGCCATTCACATGTTTGATGTCAGCTCCATTCCAGTACAAGACTTCAGATTGATGAGAGCCATTACATTCCCGATGTAATTGGATGTGTTCAATAACGTTTTTGTGTGCGTAAATAACGTTAT
This sequence comes from Cybosia mesomella, assembly GCA_946251805.1. Taxonomy (NCBI): domain Eukaryota; kingdom Metazoa; phylum Arthropoda; class Insecta; order Lepidoptera; family Erebidae; genus Cybosia; species Cybosia mesomella. Next base: position 28,458,048 of record OX276402.1, on the reverse strand, counting down.
TTATTGTCACAAAACGCTAACCCATCATGTCTATATTGGCTACCTGATCCAATGAACATACATTTTGACCACTCGTATAAATATCGTGTCCAATAAAACGATTCTATATTTACGTTTTTCGGTTTGATTTGGAAAAGTTACATGCGTATTTTTATTGGGCTAAGGGGACTCGTGACTGTGTTTTAACCGAGTAGTTTAATTGAGCTGAGCGAAGCGAAGCTCTTATACGCGGCTAAGCCGTTTGGTCGAGACTGTACTCCTCCAGAACCACAATACCGATCTTGACCAAATTTGCCATGGTGATAGTGTAGACACCGCTGAGTGTTTAGAGGGGTCAACTGTTCAAATACAACGTACCATTGAGGAATTATCATTGAAAAACAGTTTCACGAGCGCGCGGCCTTGCTATGCGCGCGACCGTAGTAAGATGATTTTCAAGTAAGAGTCCTGCTCGCTCAGCTCAATTTATTTCAGTCGCACCCTGCACTGAATTCCTAGTACATTGTAAAGTTAAGTAATACTAGCCAGGACGTTGGAGCTCTAAAAAGTCCGACAACTGGTCTAACTACAGAACTTTGATATCGCCGTGGGCTGTGGAGGTCAGATGGCAGCTGAACACCGACCCCAACTAAGTAGGGAAAAGGCTCAGATGAAGTAACAGTTTTTACGTTATGCAATCAATTTGTGGCAATACCACATATACCCAGCGCCATCTAGTGACAACAAACTTGAACTACTACGATACTACTACGTCACTACCGATCCTGAATCGCGAAAGTGAAGTTCGCGCGCTGGTATAAAATATATACAACATTTCATCGGCAAACCGTTGGGCCGCGGCCTGCCAGGCGTGATCACCTTGCCTGGTCGGAGGATCCTACCTTTGTGTTGGAGGAACACCACTCCTCCACAAATCTAAGTACAGTCAACGACAAAAGTAGCTTTACAAATTCCGATTTTATGATCACCTTAATAAAATACCTAATAAACAAAACATGACATAATATATTAACTGTCCTCTGGGAATAATAAAACTGCTTATACATCAATTGTCGGTACATGTATTCCAATGTAGGAAAGGTTTGTAAATATTTTAGTGTTAATCGACTTTGTCGTTGACTGTACGTAGTCACAGCTCTGTCTTATTTGGACTGGCAGAGACAGGGTCTTTCTATATAAACACACTAGCTGCACCCCACAGTTTTACCTGCTGTACCTGGTTCTATTCCACCACCCGCGTCTTTCTTATTGCTGGGTTCCTGAAGATCGTAGAACTCAGCTATTAAATATATAAATATTTTTTCATATCGCACATGAAGTTCTAGAGATTAGCGCATTCAAACATACTCTTTAGCTTTTATATAAAAAAGTTTAACAAAAGATAATACTTTTCTAAAATCTGCTACGAAACAATAGACGAAACTACGAATGTTTTTTTTTCTTTTTTTTTTTACTAGGCACATCAACAGATTATGTATGTTACATTTCAAACTTAAATAACAGGTTTTGTGGACTTATATCTAGTACATAACCCAATTATAGATATGAACAGCGTTCGTAAGCCTAAGTACACATGGCACTATATAAGAAAATTAACAAACAATATAGTAATGCATTTTAAATTAAGCTAATTTTACATTATCACCCGCATTTTTATTAGATTTGAAATTTCTCATTATTCTCCATTTATACCCGGCAGCGCTGTTTCCGAAAACGTCAATATCAATCTTAAGGCTTTCACGGCCGGCGTTGCATGTAGAATATACTGCTTCCGGGCTGTTTGGCCGTGGTCCATCGGAAACTTGTATTCCAGACGTTTCGTCGATCACTGCGGTCGACACTTCAGTGGCACACGTCGTGACGCCGTCGAGTGCGGAGAACCTTCCTCGGCGGCGAAATGCACCGCAGTGATCGACGAAACGTCTGGAATACAAGTTTCCGATGGACCACGGCCAAACAGCCCGGAAGCAGTATATTCTACAAACGTCAATATCGTACAGTTCCCAGAACTGGTTGTAGGTTCTTAGCATCCTAGATATAGGTTCGTTGCGACCAGTGATCGTTCTGAGAAAGGGAATGTGGAAGATCTCGGTGTGAGGGAGTCGTGACTAAGGTTAACTAAGGTTTTCATTCAATACTTGGAATCCGAACCAATACCCTATAAAGACTTTAGTTTACTTCTTCGGGTAATATAATCAAGTGAATTAAGCAGCCTCTATGCGTAGATTTAATTCCATGATTAGATTACAATTTACGAGAATTATACCAAACAACTTCTTTGTAAGTTCGCGTGTTAGGGAATAATAACGTATGCGATTTAGCATTGTTGAGTTCACGAGGGAAAGACGAAAGGTATGTATGCTTACTTCGTTTAATTTCATTAAATTATATCGATCCACATTTTAAGTGAATTGAAGCATTCCCATAGGAGAGGTCTTTTAAATATCTTCCACTTTTATATAATGACACGATGTATTTATTTATATTTAAAAGCGGCGATAGCCCAGTGGCGTATGTAACGGACTGCTGAGACGAGGTCTCGAGTTCGATCCCCAGTCGCCCCGGGCGCACACCTCTGACTTTTCGTAGTTATGTGTACATTAATAAAGGTTAATTATCCTTCGCTTCATAATGTGCCCGGTAGATGGCAATAGGCTCGCCCCCTATTACATTGGGACCTTAACATAACTGGCGAATCGTGGGTGTGTAATACACCTCTGCCTAACCTTTCGGGGATACAGGCGTGAAGTTATGAAGTTATGTTATGTATTTGTATTTTTTATGCCTGTTACTTTCCTCCTTTTACAAGCCTCAATTTAATTTGATCTGTTAATTCAATTAAATTTTTAAGCAATTAGTATCCTTACTTTTCCTATAGATTAAGATCGGAAAAAGAGAACATTTAGGACGGGACTTGACCCCGCGACCAGTCTCTTACAAGAGGAATGCCCTAACTAACTGAGCTACCGAGACACGTCCCAGATATTCGAAATTCTGCAATATATTATATACGTCTCAAGGAGCCAACTACCATAATTCTTGCGAACTACGCCTTGAGATGTATATACTAAACCGGAGAATTTCGAATATCTGGGACGTGTCTCGGTAGTTAAGTTGATCTGTTAGTTTGTGTTATGTAGGTAGCTGCGAATAGTTAGAGCGGTGAGCGGCAGGTATCTACATACTTACAAATAGCGATAAGTATATGGATATAAACTTTGTAACCGGCTAGGACAGATTAATCTCAAATAAAAGCTTTCATGTAAAGGTTGTTTCCATCCGCTCCTGTCAACGCCACCCGAAGACATTACAGTTTGTTAGCTAGGATGGGTCAAATCTTGGAAGCCCTATTAGCACCACTTCCTATTATTGGATAGGACTCAAATTTGGTATTCTTGCGTATCTTCTGTGACGATGTGATAAATATGATAGTACCATAATGGCACTATGAAGCTGGTCTGATGATGGATTCTGAAGGAGTCTATAGGAACTCCTGAACTAAACAAACCAATTGAGTTTGGGCTCATTTGTTATGTCTTGGTAAACTAAAAAAGGTTAACAATTTATAAATTACTTTAGTACCTTTCTATTTTTTGAGCCGAGTGAGACGAAGTCGAGTGAAAGCTGGTATTAGGACCAGACTTCAGGATTTTCTTTGTCACAGGTCTCCTCCTAAACTACTAATCCAATCAGAACCAAATTTGGCATGATTAAAGAGGTCAATCAGAGGAAGGTTTATGGATATATTTTGAAAAAATTAATGCTACCACAGAGGAATGATTAACGTTAAAAAATTCCAGATGGAATTACATAATAACCGCTGGAGACACTGACCAAACTTTACACGCTCAGAAAGCATGTCCAGAGTTGTGACTTTCAAAAAGAATTTTCAAAATCGGACTTGCCACGGAGGAATGATCACTGTTCAAAATTTTCAAAATCTGATTCACGATGTCTCACTCAGCTCAACATTGCAAGCAGCGATTTGCCTTGCAGACCTAGTTAGAATATATCTTTCCAATGAAACTAAAAAAGAACCCTTTTCTTAATCATAAGAACCGTTGTAATATTTACAACGAATGAAATTGTTTCGGAGTTATAATAATAAGATTCAAGTGCTTATAAACGGCCCCGAGTACCTATAAGAGTGTTAAATTCAGGTTTGTCGTATTTACAGCTTTTTTCCATCGCCATCGTGAACAGCATCAAAAAGAGCTCGGAAGAGCAATGGATAGAAATAGAGGAGGCCTTTACCCTACAGAGGGGCTCTCATTTGTGAAAAATATATTAAATATTAATAATTGAAATTGATATGATAAATTAATAATATCATCATCAATATGAATATACATTGTTATTTTATAAATTGATTAATAAATTATTTTTATTTGAATGTAAAAACTCATTAGAATAATCTGTATTTAATTGTTATTGCATGGAAAATATAAAATAATAAAATGCTTATTTAATTAATCATTTGTAAAAAATATATAAAAAAAAAATCATGCGGAATTTTAAATTCTTTTTCCGCGTCGAATTACTCCTTATACACAACTAATTTTAAACAGCTCTGACTTTTTATCTTATTTAACAAGAGCACTCTCATCACAATAATTTATGGCATAATTTAAGTATTCCGTTATCATTAAGCCGGGCTGTTTCATTAGGGATTTTAATAATTGATTTTTGTCTTATTATGATTAGGTATACCAACCCTGGGAGGGTCGTGATTAATATTAGGCAACAGATAATATTTGCAAAAAAAATCAAAAAGTAATAAAAAGGTTAATTTCTTTTCATTTCACATTGTCTTTACTACTACTACTAGTACTAATACTAGTAGACAAATTTTTGAGAATAAAAATTGTGTCACAGTTCCTGGGTGAGGCGGGAATGAATTTTTTATTTGAAACGGGACCCAGAAACTAAATAAATGTGTTAATTAATTTTGACGCCAATGTATAAGGACATAGTGAGTGTTTTTATAATATCATCTGTGGTCCATTAGTGGTCTTTTTGTTCAAAGTTTTCGTTCCGTACAGCCGGTCTAGTACTCATAGTAGGTATACCTACCTTTTTTTTTTTTTTTATCGTGCGGAAATCCCTTCGGATACCCCCCCGCCGGCCAGCGGGGGCGGTTATGTCGGGCTTGCACCGACTAAAACCGCACGCCGTCTCGGGTCTTCAGACGCCGGGGTGTAAGGTTACCCATAGAGCATATCCCTCGCATCCCGGCTGACCCTGGGCCATCTCACCACTAACAGCATCGCTCATCCTGTCTCCTCTGAAAGCAGAGGAGTACGGAGAGCGATGTGTTCCCGCAACGTTGGGTATTGGCCGACGATCATTGCCAACCCTATGAAGGGGTGAAGGGGAAGCCATTGACCGCCGCCCAGGGTGTACCGGCCGCTCCGATTCCGTTCCCCCGGACTGCAGCGGGATCGGAATCGGAGCGACACTCGAGGAGGTTACCCAACACACACCCCAGTAGGTATACCTACCTAGAATTGATTGTTTTGGGTACTCTTTTATATATAAATGTGTAGATGATAACCCCTATTATTAGGTCTGCAATACATTCTGCTGTTGCAAAAATTGAGCTATGCAAATTATCCAGGACTTTTTCTAACGGTGATAATTCCTCAATGGCTAGTCCGATTTTCGTTTTTCTTTTTTTGTCTTATGTATATGAACAAATTACTTAATTTAATACCAATCGCGTGAATGAGGCTTTTTTGTTCATTGAGAAATCAGTTATTTTCCGGTTATTAGGCCTCCGTGGTACACTTGAATTTTTAATTACTTAGCCTATGTCCTTCCCATTAGTAACATCTTTGCTTGTGTGAAATTTCATTAGAATCGGTTCAGCCGTTTGGGGGGAGAAGATGGTTTAACGAAATACATGAGTCGTCTAAAAGCGAGCAAAGCTCTCACGAGATTATCAACCGCTATTCTCTGTAGGACTTAGTCTAGCCAATCTTAAACTCTAACCATAATGAGCTAAAAATTATATTTGTATGTGACATTAATAAACAAATATTTTTATATTATAATTTTGGAACTTCTGAACTGGTTAAAGACTTGATACGCAAAACAAAGATTCCCTTCATACTTTTTTTATTCACATACAAATGTACTAATGTAATATTATTTATCACAATTCAAACTCTATTGCCCTAAAACTCTTGACTTATTTTGATGTTATTTATATTGTTTAAAATAAAAAATTGTTTTAAATAATACATTTTGTTGCAGGTACAATGACAACGAAAACCAGTAGCCAAATCACTGAAAACAGAAGATGAAATTTAAAAATCGAAGCAAATAAAAATGGCATGAAAGATAACAAATATAGAACAAGTGAATTCAAAAGCTTAACATACAAAAAGAATACAGATTAAACATCGAACTAATAGACTATAAAGAACTATAGTGCCTGACATTCAATTGAACAGATAAAGTAAAAAAAATGAATCATCAAAAACACATAATGGAAAATATAACTATACCAAAGCTATGTACGAATGAATGTCGAAACTCATCGAGAATATCATTCGAGATAAAGCCCCCAGACCCCAACAGCACTTTATTGTACCGACATTACATCGACCGCAATAACACAGATATTGATTTCAATATCGACTATTTCAACGACTCGCTCAGTGATTCAAATTGTACATTTAAAAATGGAACGTGCAGTGATGTAGATTATAATCTGTGGGCGTTATCGCTACTAGTTTTTCCTGTATTGACTTTATTCGGTAATGTTTTAGTGATACTTAGTGTTTCAAGAGAACGAAGCCTACAGACTGCTACTAATTATTTCATAGTCAGTTTGGCAGTGGCTGACTTACTAGTGGCTGTGGTGGTGATGCCCTTCGGAGTGTATTACTTGGTGAGTAGTTAATACTAAGTTTCTAAATTATAATATATTCAAAATTGTTTCACTTAAAAAAACAAATTTTGTATATAACTAGGCAGGCTGTACCAAAAAAAAATTGTCACCACTCTGGTACATATCTATACTGTACTATTAGAATAATATTATGTAATCTGTGACTGTCATCTGGAAAGGCGCGAAAATACTTATAGACGTAGTTTATGAAATTTACGTACCCTTAATTTGCGCAAAGTGAGGGATTATATTGTGAATGAAAATTTATAACAGTTATTAGAAGATTGATTTAGGTAAGTAACTAGCTTTTTCGCTGGTTTTTATTTATATATCCGCGTACCCTTCTCCTTTTCCCGACATACTTCCCGAAACACAACAATTTTTGTTACAAACTGTTTAACTTAATGATAATAAGATAAAGACTATAATGATTTGCTTAGATTACAACTAAAAACTTATTTGATGTCGTATTTCAAATTTGATTTTGAAACTAACGAAGTAAATAATTTGCTTTAATTAATTTGAAAAGGAAAATTGACAATTTCGACTTGCGACATAGACATAGTCTTTTTAATTATAAATTCGAGCTAGCAAGTTTGATTAAACCATGAATCATGACGTCACGACAATTAGATTGAATTGACTAAATTTGTTATTATAGGGCAAAGGACTCACTATTAATTTGGTATCATCTAAACTAATATTATAAATGCGAAAGCGAGTTTGTTTGTTATTAATTAACCACAAAAAATACTGTATGTAATTGGCTACAATTTTGAACATAGTTGATAATGTCTTGGAAAAAGAGCTAAGCATATTGTTTAAGTAATTTAATGATAGTAGACTGTTGTGTCTGCCTAACCCGGAGGAAGACAGGCGTGAGTCTTCTTCTTCCAATCGTACCAATCGTGGTTGCATCCAAAACCTTCACTTCCTCGTTTCAATGATTTGGTTAATTTTAGCTTTGGTCGGAGCAACTGCCGTCTGACCTATACCCAAGAGAAATACCTACATCAATCAGCAGGTGCAGCAAGGTTGATTTGGGCAACGATGATCTTAGCGCGCTCCAGGGGAGCCCCACTAACCCTTATAAAGACATGTGTTGCGAAGAAATGATACGTCTGACTGCTGAATAATAACTGTTCTTTATTATATTGAACACTCTGATGATATACTTATATACTAGCATATATCATGTATAATTATACAATACACCCGTATTACACCTTTTTTTTTGCGTGCGGAAATCCCGTCGGACACCCCCCCGCCGGCCAGCCATAACATAATCACGAATTCAATGACTTCCATGAAAAGTAGACAAGCAGTTCAGAACATAAAGTGTGTCACACTTCGGGGGTGAGGCGAGACCAGGGGAGTACGAAACACCTCACCACAGATTAATAATTTTGGCGCCCTTACACTACTTTTTCAGATGACAGGTGATTATCTCATATAAAATCGTATAAAATAAATTCAATTATACTCTGTGGCTATGATAGCCATAAAAAGTGGCGCCAAAGTTGACTATTGTGGAAACAAAAATCTATACCATTTTTTTATTCTGAACAGAATACATAGTCTATTTATTATACTTAGAATTCATTACGGTAATGGCTAGAAACATAATTATAAACTTATTACGTAATTTTAACTTTATTCTACCCGCAGTTATAAGCTACTGGCAGTCTGGCACTTTGTAATCATGATTTAATATTGTATTATGTTGGGATACTCAGATATTCAGATGGCTCTGTCAGCTCACATTCCTAGCATTAGTGATGTTAATTACCGTATAATTCATAATCGTTGTCACACAGTCTGAAATAACAATAGACGTGAGACACGCTCGGTATTTCCATATGAGAACTCGATTGAAAGATATTCGATTACTTGTCGTTTTGTGCTGTAGGCCCGCGATACTTTGTAGTAATACTTACGTTGTTTGAATACGTTATATTAGGGAGTCTTTTCGTGCAAATTTGTCTCATAAAAAGGAATGGTGTGCAGTCGTTATTCACGTGAGTGGATAAATATTTTTCTATTGATCTGAATTTGATACCTTTAAGGTACAAAGTAACAGGGGTGCTTGGTTGGGGACCTCCACGCGGTGCACCCTGGGCAACGGAGACGGCAGCGCCACTATCCTAGGGTAGGAGAGACGCTGCCGCCTACGGCCAACTCCGACCGAAGCGAGGACGGCCCTGTTGAGGGCTGTTCGGAAGCTTTCCACGTGTCCCTCTGATTAGCAGAGGGCACAGTGGAGAGCAAGTAAGGGGGCCATCTCGAAACCGGAGATGGCCCAGGGTCAGTCGGGGTGCGAGGGATATGCTCTATGGGTAACCTTACACCCCGGCGTCTTAAGACCCGAGACGGCGTGCGGTTTTAGTCGGTGCAAGCCCGACATAACCGCCCCCGCTGGAGACCCCCCGCTCTCCAATGGGGGCGGTATCCGAAGGGATTTCCGCACGAAAAAAAAAAAAGGTACAAAGTAACATAAACTTTATGAAAAATGATTCCACATTTACAGCCAAATCCGTAAGGCATTTTTTTAACATGCGGAAACCTCCACGGGCTTCACCCCACCGGAGCTAACTGTAAGATGAGTATGTCGGACTTGAACCGACTAAAACTGCACGGTGTCTCTTGCATCAGCCTGTGCCCTGCATGTGCCCTGGAAAGAATATCCCAGAGACCCCAACCGGCTCCGATCGCCAGCGCTAGTGGCCCCGACGCGTTGTTGGGGATCAAATCCCCCCTCCCCTAAAGAGAAGCGCGCGCGGAAACACGACGCGCCGCCACCATGGGCCTGCTTCTGCTAGGGTGACGGCTTTATAAGGCTAATAGGTAAGGCATATGGGAAAGGAATCTGGCTACTCAAGAACAAGTTGCTGTACAATTATCACTTGCATTACAAATGTAACACATAATTTACACGAAGCGTCGGTAGCTTAGTGGAATCGACCCTACGATCGAGAGGTCCCGGGTTCGAATCCTGGCCATTACACTACCGACGTGAACCCACTCCTAACACAAGCAATTAAGCTTAGCTAGAGGGGTTCGGGGGAATATTTGTAAATGTTTTCGGTTACTAATATTGTTTAAAAAAATTTGCTACGCGTTTGGCTGCCAACTGACTTCAACTTTTAGGTTCGTTCTTTTTCTCTATAACTAGCGGCCAAGGACTCGGCTTCGCCCGGGAGTAAAATTATTTCACGCTTCTTATTTCAAAAGTTAAAAACTTTCCATATAATGGACTTCCACAAATCTACTCATCTCTTATTTTGTCCCCTGAAGGGTGAAAAAACGTCAATACACGTAAAATTTCTAATTATAAGGAGTTATAGGAATTTTCGAAAATGGTCTTTACATGAAACCGTTCATCGCCTATTTTTATTCCTTTCCTGGTGGATGCCTTTTTGTTTCGTGCGGAAACCCCTCGGATACCCGGATACCCCCAGTCAGTGGGGCGATTATGTCGGGCTTGAACCTACTAAAACCGCACGCCGTCTCGGGTCTTCAGACGCCGGGGTGTAAGGTTGCTCATAAAGCATAACCCTTGCACCCCGACTGACCCTGGGCCATCTCCGGTTTCGAGATGGCCCCCTTGGGTTTGGGAACCAGGTGTCCCTGTCTTGCCCCGGTTTGGGGGAGGGGTGCTAGTCGCCCCGCCGTCCCGGCCTGCTTCTACTGGGGTGACAGGCATCCTAGTGGATGCCTTTTTTTTTTGTGCGGAAATCCCTTCGTATACCCCCCCCCCGCCGGTTAGTGGGGGTGGTTATGTCGGGCTTGAACCGACTAAAACCGCACGCCGTCTCGGATCTACAGACGCCGGGGTGTAAGGTTATCCATGGAGCATATCCCTCGCACTCCGACTGACCCTGGGCCATTCGCAGTGTCCCCTCTGATAAGAGCAGAGGGGTACCTGGAGCGACCCCCCCCCCCACGCGGGCCTTGCAGGCCCGCCATACTCCGATTCCCTCGTGCAATGGGGTCAGCTGGCCCTGAAAAGGGCCGGTTGGTCAGACTCTTGGCCGTTGACGTTGACGCCAGCTACTCTAGAGAAGCAATCAATCATGCGTCATCGCCCACGTTGCCCAGGATGCACCAAACTTGGAGGTGATTCAACCAGTCGCACCCCCCTAGTGGATGCCTATTGTTACGTGCGCGGGGTACAAATTAAATTCCTTTTTCTAGATTTCTAGATTTTGAGTCTCATGAAGACCTTTCCGAAAGAAAAAAACCACATCAAAATCCATTCAGTAGTTTTTGAATCTATCGCGAACAAAAGACAAAAAGATAAGAATTCCAAAATCATTTTTTTAATTATAACCCAGGTTTTTTAGGGTTCCGTACCTCAAAAGGAAAAAACGGAGACGTCCGTCCGTGCGTCTGTTAAGACCGTTTTTCTCAGGAACGCGTGGAGGTATCAAACTGAAAAACTGAAAACCGTAAATTTTTAGTTACATCATATAATAAAAAATATTTTTGAAAATTTTAAAGTTAATAAAGTTAATAAATAACTATGACTCGATTGTCGTGATGGGTGAACTTTTACTTATATACCTACAGGTTTGTACAGAACCCTCGGTGTGCGAGTCCGACTCGCACTTGGCCGGTTTTTTTTTTATATCTCCAATGTCAAGTCCAATGTCAGATAAATAATGTCGATGTCGGTTAGAGAATGTTGCACTATGTTAAAAGGGGACAGTGGGTATCGTGCAGGGGTATTAGTACGATATCCACTGTCCTATCAACGGAAATTTCCGTTATGCATAGAATCGCACTGCTTTATTACAGTTTACTAGAATTGCCTCATTCCAAATGCATCAACCGATTAGTTAAACTTAGCTGTTCAATATCCAAACGATTGTATCCTCCATTGATACAGTATAATATAAACAAACGATCAGTAGTAATTAATTACTGTTGTCTATTAGTATTCATTACTCGTTCAATATATACCAATTTATATATATTAAAACGTCCACATAGATGCCTACCAGGGATTAAAATTGATTTATCGTTGTCATTTGGCGTGGAAATATTGCTGAGAGGTTCTAGGATTAGTGAATTTTGAAGTATTTATAATGATTTTTCTAAAAAGATCTAACGGTAATTCTGTTTGAGATGTGGATGGGATGTTAAAGCGTTCGACTGTTGCACCACAAGTCGATTTCCACTCGGTGTAATTATTTTACCCATGAATATATGGTAAACCCTGGGGTTATCCTTCCGAGGGCTTACCCGGCGTGCCCGGCAATGGACACTTGGTAAGCACACCGTGTGGTTTTAGTCGTTCCGATTCCGACACTCCCACCCAATCGTTGGTACCGATGGGGTGAAACCCGTGGGGGTTACCACACGTTAAAAAAAAAGGTTTCTAAGATTAGTGAATTTTGAAGTATTTACAATGATTTTTCCAAAAAGTTCTAGCGATGATTCTGTTTTAGATGTGGACGGGATGTTAAAGCGTTGGACTGCTGCACCAGAAGTCGATTCCCACTAAGTGTAATTAATTTACCCGTGAATATATTTTAAGTAGCTGTGCTCAGCTGCTTTGCCTGTAGCATACTTCGGCACCATGGCACCCATTTGTCCTATAGTTGTGTCAGCACATGGACTCATCGCCAAGAGCCACGATCAACACCTTATGAGGCTCTCGTTAGGCAGCTGGCTCAAAGGCCTGATGCAGAAGGCCGTTCTGCTAGGGACGGCACGCATAGTGAGGAAGTTCCTTTCCCTGGAGCCGTAACCACCGGCAGCTTGGTCCCTGTACCCGATGTCGGTGGAGCACTGTTTTTATATTTTTAAATATATTTGTATTTTTTTTTATATATATATTTAAAAATGTAATTATATGTATTTAAAAGTTAATAAAGAAGAATAATAATAATATATCTCTTTATTGTATGTACACAAGAACAAGATTACAGAAACATAAAGTTGGTATACATAGTTATGCGGCATATACAATTGGCGGCCTTATCGCACAGGGCAATCTCTTACAGGCAACCATTGGATGGAGAGAATCAGTGAATAGAACTAGGGCAGTTTGCGGTGTACATATTAAATTAATTTATATTTTCCATTTATACTCTGATATATTATCTACATAAAATAAATACATATTATGCTTACTACACATATAATTTAATACATATTATACTTACTACACATATAATTTACAATGATACAATACCTACTACTAGGTACATAATATATACATAACATAATAGAAACACAGCACAGACATGAATAAAGGGGACAAGAAGGCTAAGAGACATAAATAATGACTATTCCCGTAAATAGTAGGCGGTCACTAATTTTTTGAAGACGGGCAGAGATTGCGCGCTTCTTATCGTTACGGGTAAGGCATTCCACAACCGGACAGCTTGGACAGTAAAAGACTTATCCATGAATCTCGTGGAATGCCCAGGCATTTTCAGTCTCAGATTCTCTGACGATATCAGGACCCTAGAATGAGAGTCATGAAGGTATTGAAAGCGTTCTTTTAAGTATACTGGAGTTAGAGGATTAAATAAAATATTATGAATATTAAGACTAGCTGACCCGGCAGACTTCGTACTGCCTCAATCGATATTTATTTACTTTTTAAACCTCCTCTGGACGTTCACAAATAATTCAAGACCAAAATTAGCCAAATCGGTCCAGCCGTTCTCGAGTTTTAGCGAGACTAACGAACAGCAATTCATTTTTATAAATAAAGATAAAGAATGTGAGCATTCCGGCGAAGGCGTATAGGTAACCACTTGAGTTTTGCGCGAAATTCGGATATGTGATCATATTTGCGTAGTCCAAATATAAATCGTATGCAAAGATTTTGGAGTCTCTCAAGTTTATTAAGTTGGCCTTCAGTGAGATCTGGATAACTGGCATCGGCATAATCAAGGATGGGAAAGAAAAGAGATTGTGCAAGCGCAGTTTTCGTGGCAATGGGTAGAAAATTTTGAAGCCTACGCAAGGACCCCACTGTGGCAAACATTCTGCGGCTAATCTCTTGGAGCTGAGGGCCCCAAGTCAAACTTCTGTCAATATGTATCCCCAGATTTTTTACTTTTTCACTGTATGGTATGATTGTCCCATCACAGGAGACTTGAGGAAGTAGTGACCAGTCAATTCTAGAAATAGCATATACGCTACCAATAATAATGACCTGGGTCTTACATGGGTTGACTTTCAGACCATACGATTTACTCCAGTTGCATATTTGGACCATTTCCCTATTAATGATGCTGATGGCATCCGTCAGTTTATCTGGAGTAGCTCTCGAGTATATCTGAAGATCATCTGCGTATAGGTGGTAGGAAGAAGTGAGATGATCAGAGATGGAGTTTATGAAAATAGCGAAGAGTAGAGGAGATAAAACGCCACCCTGAGGTACGCCAGCAGACGTTAGGCACCAAGAAGAAACGGTGTCTTCTATACGGATACGTTGCCGGCGACCATACAGGTAAGTCTGAAACCAGTCAATCACTGCTGGAGATATGTTATGAGAGCATAATATCTTGAGTAATACGTCGAAGTCAACGTTATTGAAGGCGTTGGTAAAGTCTAACAACGCTAGCACTGTTAGCTCGCGGGTCTCCAAACCAGATCTAATATCCTCCGCAATATGAACAAGAGTAGTCGTGGTACTATGTCCTTGACGAAATCCAGATTGAAGAGGGTTTAAAAGAGATTTTTTAGAGAGAAAACTACATGTACTATACATGTCCGTAATTTACTAGTTGTACAATAGTGTATTGAAATTTGCCCGATTTGTTGACATTAGTTATTACTGTTCCGCTCTCCCTGGTAGTACAATCAAACTTATTATAATATTACTAGCTGTCCCCCGCGACTTCGCCCGTGGCATGCTTCACCCCCATAGCACCCATTTATCCCAAAGAAGCTCGTAATTTATTAGTTCTACAATAATTCTACTATAATATATGAAAATTAGCCCGATTTATTGACATTTGTGATTACTGTTCCACTCTCCTGGGTGGTAGCGTGATGATATATAGCCTATAACCTTCCTCGATAAATGAACTATCTCATACAAAAATATTTTTTCAATTCGAACTAGTAATTTCTGAGATTAGCGCGATCAACCAAACATCAAACAAACTCTTCAGCTTTATAATATTAGTATATATAATATTAATATATACAGACAACGAATACAAAATATACAATACAAAAACTTATTATAATAAAAAAAATTATGGTCGACATAAGTCATCTGAAACTATGTCAAAAACGATTCTGTATATAATTTCCTTATCATTTCATTGTTCTGTAATTCCTAAGAATCCTGGTGAATGGCTTCTTACGCAAACCTTTTGTTGGAATATTCTCCAAACCAGGTCAGAGGTATAGTGTTACATAAGTATTGGAAATGGAAAAGCAATATTTTTAAATTGGAAAAGTAAAATCAAGTGATCCCATTTGAAAATATAGCTTTACCAACCGGAAGTTTTAGAATAGGAATTTAAAAAAATTATCATCTTCCCCCAGTGTTAGTTCTGGTTGTATCTAATTTACTTCACAGCCCAAGGTCAACTCTCCTACTTCACTATTACTGGTTTATCTTGTCTTTTATGGGAGTGACTGTCATCTGACCGTTTTTGATCAAATAAATATTCTAGGACACGAAATTTAAATTTACACACGTTTTAATTTATCTTTATGTTGCGTTCCTAAACGAAGTAAAAAAAAAAAAAAAAAAACCATAATTTGTGTTGACAGATCTACGACTGTCACTTGTTGTCAACTTGTTGAAAGAATTGTCTTGAGAAAACGTTTGTTGAAATAAGTTTTGTTCGAATAAATACAATCCGTGAATATCAGATTTGGCCAGTGTTGGATTAGTTATATTTTGGACTACTTAACGTAATCGGTTGGGAGTTGCTCGACCGAATCATATATTTACTTTGAGGAAGGGCTACCACATTGTTGGCCGCGCTGTGTTTTATTTGTCTACACACAACATCATACATCCTACACTCCAGGTACACTTGAATACAGACACAGACAGATAAAAGCGCACTGTTTCGGGCGCCTTCTAAGTTGGTAAGTGAAACCTATTTTATAAACAATTTGCTCTGTGAACCGCAGACTGCTCACTTCCCCATTGTAGCCAGGAGGGCGAACTTCCACTGCGCAATATACCTCCTGGCCCGGAATTGAACATTTTGGTAGCAAGAGCGTGGTTGTGTCGGATTCGAACCGACTAAAACCGCAGTCTCGGGTTATGAGACCCGAGACTGCGGTTTTAGTCGGTTCTTAATTGTAATTGGTAAATTGATTTGATTGATTGATTTGTAAATTAATTTGTAATTGGTAAATTGTATTGGTAAATTGACAATATTTCAATAGTTTATTAGTTGTAAACAAGTTAATATCAGTTTGGTGTGCTGATTTGGAGTCATTGCTGGGGAACCATTATGACTAATTAATTGGCAATCTCTTGTTAAGGCATTTGATTTAATCTTTAAGCTATATTGAATTATATTGTATTGGTGTTTTGTATCAGTGTTGCATAAAATAAATTGAACTAACATTGTTTAAATAATTCTTTGTTTGGGTAATCTCTTGAATTTTGTTGGAATGTCTCATTTAAGTGCAGCGAAGGAGGCCATAGCCGGTATAACCACACAATTGAGGTAGTTCACGTCGGCGGCGGCCACTTCTACTCGACCAGAGCTGGCAGAGACCACTCTTACCAGGTTCGGCGGTATGGAGAAAGGCTTGGGGCTGTAGATGCCCTGTTCACCCGCTTTAGCCACCTGGCTGAGGACCTCGGGTTGGATCAGCTGAGTCAGGCAGCGCGGGACAAGGTTGTTGGCGACTACGACCAGATCCTGGCGTTGGCAGACACGATTTCCCTACATGCTAGGGAAATATTGAAGAGCCGGGAGTCTGTCCAGGTCAAGCCGGAGACCTCTGTCGCTGGCCCGGGACTTTTGAGCAAGCTGCCCACGCTTGAACTGCCACATTTTGATGGTCGGATGGACCACTGGCTGGGCTTTCAAAATTTATTTGTGAGTCTGGTCGACTCGCGCTCGGACCTTGGACCCGCCCAAAAGTTGGCCTACTTGATGTCCGTCCTCAAGGGAGAGGCCCGAGCCTTGGTGCAGCACTTACCGGTAACGGATGCGGCTTACCCTACTGCTCTGGAGCTGCTCTCCCGGCGGTACCACAATAAACGGTGTTTGGCTGACGCTCACATTAGCCATATTTTGGGGTTGCCCTTTATTACTAGAGTGTTGACACTGCGTACAGACCTTTTGAACCCATTGGTGGCAGCCACCAATGCCCTCAAGCGACTGGAGCTGCCGGTGGACCATTGGTCCTATTTATTGGTGCACATAGTGCTGCAACGACTGCCTGCAGACTTGAGGTCTCGCTTTGAGCAGAAGTATGGTGGGGATAGTGCCACCCATCTCCCCCGCTTTGATGACCTAGTCAAGTTTTTGGAGGATGAATGTAGGATCCTCGACAACTCTGGCCTTGCCTCGGGGTCACGCCAACCGCCTCCCCGGCCCAGAGACCAGGGACGGACCGGGGCTCGGGGGCCCTTTGAGGGTCGCCCCGCCCCCCGTTTCGCCGGCACCCAGAGTCGTCCCAGTTGTGACTACTGCAGGGTCCCGGGACATGGCATCATATCTTGTGCGGCCTTTTTGGACTTGCACGTCAGTGCCCGCCGCCGAGGCACGATTGCCAAGGCACGCCGACTGTGCTATTCTTGTTTGGGGGCTCATCTTCAACGGGAATGCCCCGACTCCCGCCCTTGTAGAATTTGCAGGGGGTCCCATGTGGACGTTTTGTGCGCTAACGCGAACCGCGCTGGCAGTCCAGCCTCTGATGTGGGTTCGCGCACGGGCGGGTATCGCGGAGACGAGCACCAGGTCCGCTCGCCGGTTCCAAACCGGCAAGGGGCCCGCACTTTCGAGCACCGCTCGCCACCCCCCGCGCCGCGGGACCGCCGCCAGGTCTCCCCACATGAAGGCGACTATGCAGCCGCTGCTCGCCGGCAATGGCCGGACCAGCACCGCCAGCACTCCCCTCCGTTGGCGGAGCGCCCCCGGTTGGAGTCGCGCCCTCCGCCATTCAGGCATCCGGTGGGATATGCCCCTCCAGCCATGGCACGCGGCTCGGGACACCGCGCGGATGAGGAGTTTGCGTCCTATCCTCTTCGCGAGAGATTACAGCCTGGGTGCGGCGATCGGTCGCCGCCCAGAAATTAGGAAGTTGGCGCCTGCCCCACCACTGCAACCTCCCAGATCGACACGGTTTTGTTGCCTACGGCATCGGTTAGGGTCTGGGGACCAACGGGGTCCTCTGTTGTGGTCCGTGCCATTCTGGACACGGGATCCCAGGGTTGCATTTTGTCGTCTTGGTTGGTGGGACAGGTAGGCCTAGACATACGTGGCTATTCAGACACGATTAGGGGAGTGGGCAACGCAGCCGTCACCACTGTTGAGGGACAGACTTGGTTTGGGCTCACTCCAGTGAATTGTTTGGCCCCTAAAATTGCTACCTCGGCCATTGTGATGAAGAATATTTTGGGAAGGCATCCCCAAGTTCAGCTGTCTTCCAAAGTTGTCCGGTTGACGTCAGGCCTGGATTTGGCTGACCCTCGGTTTGATTCCCCTAGCACAGCGCATTTGTTGTTAGGTTCCGATGTACTAGGGAGAATATTTTTGGGTGGTATAAGGGTCTTGCAGCCAACCGGGTTGGTGGCTGTCTCGACCATCTTTGGCTTTGCATTGATGGGACCGGTATTTAAGGAACCCCCTCCACCTGAGCTTGATTGTGCATTGGTGTCCGGCTCCGCTCTCTCTGACGCCGTTCAGAGGTTTTGGGAGGTTGAGGAGCCCCCTCAGGTGGCCCGTTTTAACCCGGAACACCAGGATTGCGAATTGTTCTATCAGAACAACACGGGTCGACTCCGTTCCGGTTGGATTGTTACCAGGTTGCCCTTTGTCGCAGTGCGACCACCTCTCGGTGAATCTAGACCTACGGCCGAGAAGAGATTGTTCGCAATGGAGCGCCGCATGGGCAGGGACCCTGTGTTGAGGCAGAAGTACTTGGATTTCATGCAGGAGTACGCGGATTTGGGACACATGTCGGTGTCAAGGTTGGATTGGCGCTCAGTTGAACATTACTTCCTGCCCCATCATGCGGTCCTCAAGCCGTCCACTGGCAAGCTGCGCACGGTGTTTGATGGGTCTGCGCGAACTTCTTCGGGTGTCTCATTGAATGATTGCTTACATTCAGGCCCCAAATTGTTAAAGGACCTTTGTGACGTCATCACGTCTTTCCGTCGACATCAGGTTGTCTTTGTGGCCGACATCAAGATGATGTTCCGACAAACGGTCATTCACCAGGATGACAGACGTTATCAGTTAATCCTGTGGCGCGAGAACCCCCAGGACCCCATGATTGTGTACGAGCTCAATACGAATACATACGGCCTTCGTTCTAGCCCCTTTGTTGCCATTCGTTCGCTTTGGGAGCTCGCGGACCGAGAGCGTTTGAAGTTCCCTCGGGCGTCCGCCATCTTGAAAACGGACCTGTACGTCGATGACGTCTGTACTGGGGCTTCCACGGTTGGGGAAGCCATTTTATTGCGTGACGAGTTGATTGGGATCCTGGCTTCCGCTGGATACGAGTTGCGTAAATGGGTGTCCAACTCTCCAGCTCTATTGGAAGGTTTGCCGGAGGATCATAGACAGGACCCGCATTTGTTTGAAGACGTTGACAGCCCCGCCATGATGGCCGTCCTCGGTGTTCAGTACAGACCTGTCCAAGACATCTTTACATACGATGTCGACCTAGAGTCGCCCACACTTGGACTAAACGACTTGTGTTGTCTACTGTCGCAAGGACTTTTGATCCTAATGGTTGGATTTGTCCGGTACTGTTTTGGGCGAAATGCTTTCTCCAGTGCCTCTGGACCGCGGGACTTGGTTGGGACGAGCCGCTTCGGGAAACCCTGTTGAAGGATTGGATCCACTTTGTGTCCACACTCCCTGCGGTCAATGAGGTCGTGTTGCCCCGCGCCATCCTCCCCCCTGGGAGTTACACTGCTACCCTCCACGGGTTTTGTGACGCGTCGTCGCACGGTTACGCAGCCGTTGTTTATCTGCGCACTGTCAGCGCGACAGGCCAGGGGAAGCTCTCACTGGTCATGGCCAAGAGCAAGGTAGCCCCTCTTCGAACAGCATTGACCATTCCCAAATTGGAGTTGTCAGGGGCAGCTCTTCTTGTGCGTCTATTGAATCACGTTGTTAATACCTTGGGTGAAACTGTGGACATTCGATCCTCTTACGCCTGGACGGACAGTCAAATTGTTTTGTGTTGGTTGAAGACGTCCGTCCACACTTTGGAGGTCTTTGTGGCGAACCGAGTGTCACAGATACAAAATTCTGCAACACCTTTAACTTGGAGGCATGTCCCTGGGGACCTGAACCCCGGCGACGTGGCCTCACGTGGGTGCACGGCCCCTCATTTGATTGATCACCCCCTCTGGTGGGGGCCAGAATGGCTGACTCGGTCCGAGGATGCTTGGCCTCGAATGCCAGTCTTGATGACGGATCCTTTGCCCGGGCTAAGGGTGCTCGCTGTTGAGACGAAGGACCCGCCGTTTGATCCCGACCTTTTGTTGAATCGGTACAGCTCCCTCGATAAACTGTTGAATGTCACATCTTGGATCAGGCGCTTTCGTCACAATTGTAGGAACCGTGGGGACAAACGCCTGTCGCCGGTCCTTTCTCCTCAAGAGCTCCAGGAGTCTCTCCTCCTTTGGGTCCGCTCTGTGCAGGCTGCACACTTTGAGAAGGAGATTGAAATCTTGAAGTCCGGTATGGCTAAGTTGTCGGGAGCTATCAGTAAGCTGAGCCCCTTTTTGGATGATGCGGGTTTCTTGCGTGTTGGAGGACGTTTGAGGCACTCTAGCCCGTCACCCCCTTTTGTTGCCCAAGGAAGGCCATTTGGTCAAGTTGTTGGTGACTGATCGTCACATTAAGAACTCGCATGCCGGTTGTAATGCGCTGTTGGCCATTCTGCAGCGAGACTTTTGGATTTTGTCGGCCCGTCGTACTATCCGCAGCATTGTCTTTCGTTGCATGCCATGCTACCGGACTAAGGCCCCCACTATGCAGCCCATGATGGGAGACTTGCCGGCTGATCGTGTCAATGAGGCAAGGCCTTTTGCAGGCGTCGGAACGGACTTTGCCGGTCCCTTTTTGGTGAAGACGTCTACTCTTCGTAACAGTAAAATCCTTAAGGCTTATTTGTGTGTGTTTGTCTGCCTGTCAACGAAGGCAGTACACTTGGAGCTAGTAACCTCGCTCTCGACGGAGGCCTTTGTGGCAACTTTGGATAGATTCGTGTCTCGCCGTGGGTTGCCTTCTTTAATTAGATCTGATTGCGGTACCAATTACAGAGGTACAAGTAACTATTTGAAGGAAGTTTACGCCTTCCTTGCGGAGAACCAGGTTGACATAGGCAACAAATTAGCCCGCAAGGGGGTCACTTGGCTGTTTGACCCGCCAGCCTGCCCCCATTGGGGGGGTATTTTTGAAGCCGCGGTGAAAGCGGCCAAGGGACTCTGGCGGAGATTATTGGGAGACACAGTTCTCACCTTTGAGGAATTAGCTACGGTATTTTGCCGCATTGAGGCCGTACTAAACTCGCGTCCATTGTGCCCGCTCTCTTCGGACCCTAATGATTTGGAGGCCCTAACCCCGGGCCATTTTTTGATTGGACAACCACTTGTCGCCCTGCCGGAGCACCCCCTTGTCGATGTGAGCCGAAATCGGCTATCGCGGTTCCAGTTAGTGCAACAGCTCGCTCAGAGCTTTTGGAAGCGTTGGAGCTTGGAGTACTTGCACATCCTCCAGCAGCGCGTCAAGTGGACGGATAAAACTCATCCTCCCAAGGTCGGAGACCTCGTCCTGATTAAGGATGCCAACCTAATGCCGTTGTATTGGCGCCGGGGGCGCATTCTCAATCTAGTGGCTGGCACCGATGGGGTTCCTCGATTTGCTGAGGTTTTGGTTGACGGATCGGTGATGAGGAGAGCGGTCGCAACCTTATCAAGATTGCCAATTGATTAGCGGACGGGAAGGCCCGTCCGGAGGAGGTAGATGTTGCGTTCCTAAACGAAGTAAGAAAAAAAAAAAAAACATAATTTGTGTTGACAGATCTACGACTGTCACTTGTTGTCAACTTGTTGAAAGAATTGTCTTGAGAAAACGTTTGTTGAAATAAGTTTTGTTCGAATAAATACAATCCGTGAATATCAGATTTGGCCAGTGTTGGATTAGTTATATTTTGGACTACTTAACGTAATCGGTTGGGAGTTGCTCGACCGAATCATATATTTACTTTGAGGAAGGGCTACCACATTGTTGGCCGCGCTGTGTTTTATTTGTCTACACACAACATCATACATCCTACACTCCAGGTACACTTGAATACAGACACAGACAGATAAAAGCGCACTGTTTCGGGCGCCTTCTAAGTTGGTAAGTGAAACCTATTTTATAAACAATTTGCTCTGTGAACCGCAGACTGCTCACTTCCCCATTGTAGCCAGGAGGGCGAACTTCCACTGCGCAATATACCTCCTGGCCCGGAATTGAACACTTTAAGAAACTTTTTTTTTTTGGCTTAGCGTAGGTACAAAAGTCAGAAAACGATTTTTTTTTTGGATATCAACAGAGGGTTATTTTAAAGTTTGTGATATCGAAATCCTTGTCGCGAAGCCGCCATCTTGAAAAACGGGTTTGAATGGTTTTACGCTATATCGGGTAAACTATGAATTACACAGAAAATTTGCCTAAACAGTTTAGTTGCAAATTAAATTTTCTACAACTTCGATGCGTTCCTTTTAGTCGTAGGACCAAAGATAACAAAGTTATTAACGAAAATGGATAAAAAATTGGGAACAAATTTTTATAAGTCTAGATTTGATGGATTTCCTTTTATATAATTTACGATATTTGTTACAGAGATCTGATCCTTATGACTGACCCTATTGATTGATACCATAAAAGTTCAGGATATTATTTTTTCGAATTTTAGCCGGTTCGATTACCAAGTCGGGTTGTCGAGTAAATCAAGCTGTCGAAAATCTGTGAAAACCGTTTAAATAACTTTTGAAATCAAAACGAAGTCTCCTTACAGAAAAATTGTCTATCTACATTATTTAAGATACTTACCATCCAAGTGGCATCGCTGTAGGACGCTTTGTATATATACACGGCTCCGGGGACAATCTCGAAACCCGAGATGGCTCAGGGTCAGTATGGGTGCGAATAAAATGCCTTATGGGCCCTTACACCCCGCCATCTGAAGACCCGAGACCGGCGTGCGGATTTAGCCGGTTCGAGTCTGACATAGCCTCCCCCGCTGGCTGGCGGGAGGGTACCTGAGGGGATTGCCGCCTGGAAAAAAAAGTATTACCTTAACTAAACACTTCTAATAAGCGGATAATCGTTCCTATTTTTGTTAAATACATACGTCATCTTATTATCATCATCTCAGCGTTGTATCCCCATTGCATCCGAAGCCAAAACCTCGGAGCCCGGGATCCGCTTTGAAAAATAAACGTATCATACATCGGTGTGGAACCTAAGATAGAAACACGCTTGTACGATACGACTACATACAGGAAGCACAGCTTATAGAAATCTCTATTCCTAGACAGCACTTTTCGCCGAAATTTTTGTTGATAGAAAACATTGTTTGTAGACATCTCGGTACATAGGAAGCACTGTACACAGAGATCTCTCTTCATAGATATCACACTTCTTGCCGGTAAAAAATTATATTCCAAAAATAAGTAAAGTGGGTTAGGTTAGGTTAGAACTGTGACCCCAACAGAGCGCAAGCCGAGCGAGCGGAGCGAGCGTGCCGTGGCTTCGGCCAGCGAAGCACTGGAACCACTAGTCCGGAAGGTTATGACACGAAGTGCTATGTATGACACCGCTCTATGATACCGAGATGTCTACAAACAATGTTTTCCATCAACAAAATTTTCGGCGAAAAGTGCTGTCTAGGAATAGAGATTTCTATTAGCTGTGCTTTCTGTATGTAGTCGTATCGTACAAGCGTGTTTTTATCTTAGGTTCCAAACTCATTAAACGTATTACAAACAGCTATATCTAAGCAAATATTCGCACTGAACTTAAATCGAACCCGCGCCCTCTGATGTAGCAGTCGAACATTCAACCGCCACGCCACGCAGGTCGTCATCACACGTAATTTTTTCTTTTTTATTAATTTTTAATAATTTGTCTAACACCTTAAATTTATAGTAGGTAACTTTGTTAACAATAACACGGTATGTCGTCATACCTTGAGAGTTTTCATTGAACTAACCATTTTGACGTTTAATAAAAAGATACCGATTTGACTTGAAAGTCAACTGCTCCATTTTAATAAGACAGGGTTACCAGCTGGGGCGCAGTGATTAATCAAAATCATTTCATTTATAAGATCAGTTCAGCAGCTCAAGGCCTTAATCGCCATCTTATATCAGGTAGTCGTTAAGTTAGTAGACAGAGTGTTCTTAATAAGAACGGAGATCATTATTACCACTTTTTTTATTAGCTCAGTTGCAGAACCTTGACAATATAATCTAGACGCGCATAAATACTCTAGGACTTATAAGGTCTCTTTGTAGGTAATCGCAGGGTGCGACGGCGGAGGCGTGCCAATCAACCAATCATACATGTATAAAACTAATCACGGATTTCCAAGAGCTCGCGTCATTGGCAGATCAGTCCTTTTATTATTTTTTTTGATTGGCCAGTTAGACATGCGCCAACGTTTTGACGTTTGTTCAAGATTTTTGTCTCTAGGTATACCAAGATAAGGGCACGCCGCAATAGAGGGCACGCCGCAATAGCGCCGGTAAGGCCCATCATGGAGGATTGGCTAGAGAGGCGACACGGAAGCCTCTCGTACCGACTGACGCAGGTGATCTCCGGGAAGGGGTGCTTCGGGGACCACCTGCATCGGATCAGGAAGGAGCCAACGCCTGAGTGTCATCACTGCGACGCGAGCGAGGACTCAGGGCTGCACACGCTGGCGGACTGCGTGGGAGGCGCCGAGGCGTGACCTCGTGGCAGCCATCGGGGTGGGAGTCCTCTCGCTCGGCAGCATGATTGCGGCAATGGTGCGGAGCGCGAGCGCGTGGGCCGCCGCCACCTCCTTCTGCGAGCATGTAATGCTCGCGAAGGAGATGGCGGAGCGCGCCCGGGAGAGATAACTCTCCCGGACCGCCGAGCCCGCAACTTGCTCGCCGCGCGTCGCAGGCGACTCAGGCGCCGGAGGTCGCTTAACGACCTCCGTCCTCCATGAGCGCAGGCCTGGGGGTGGCGGGTGAGGCCACCTGTCACCCCAGCAGAAGCAGGCCGGGACGGTGGGGCGACTAGCGCCCCAAACCGGGGCAAGACGGGGACACCGTGTTTCCCAAACCCGAGGGGGCCATCTCGAAACCGGAGATGGCCCAGGGTCAGTCGGAGTGGGGTGCTTGGTTGGGGACCTCCACGCGGTGCACCCTGGGCAACGGAGACGGCAGCGCCTCTCTCCTAGGGTGGGAGAGACGCTGCCGCCTACGGCCAACTCCGACCGAGGCGAGGACGGCCCTGTTGAGGGCTGTTCGGAAGCTTTCCACGTGTCCCTCTGATTAGCAGATGGCACAGTGGAGAGCAAGTAAGGGGGCCATCTCGAAACCGGAGATGGCCCAGGGTCAGTCGGGGTGCGAGGGATATGCTCTATGGATAACCTTACACCCCGGCGTCTTAAGACCCGAGACGGCGTGCGGTTTTAATCGGTGCAAGCCCGACATAACCACCCCCGCTGGCCGGCGGGGGGATATCCGAAGGGATTTCCGCACGAAAAAAAAAAAAAAAAGGGTCAGTCGGTGTGCGAGGGATATGCTCTATGGGCAACCTTACACCCCGGCGTCTGTAGACCCGAGACGGCGTGCGGTTTTAGTCGGTTCAAGCCCGACATAACCGCCCCCGCTGGCACGCGGGGGGGTATCCGAAGGGATTTCCGCACGAAAAAAAAAAATTCGATTATAAATGTTTTTTTTTTTACGTGCGAAAATCCCTTCGGATACCCCCCCCCCCCCACTGGCTAGCAGGGGTGGTTATGTCGTGTCTCGACTAAAACCGCACGGTGTCCTCCCCAAGTGTCCGTTGCCGGGCACCCCGGGTATCCTTTATGATAGGATAGTAAATTTGGCAACGTAGCATTTCGGTTTACACTTATTAACACTGTTAACAGATTAATGTCTGTTACATATATATAACTGTTACACAATTGTAAGTGGTAAAGATAAACAGATTCAATACCACATTTTTATGTGTAACACTTTCATTCTGTAACCTTTTCATAGTGTTACCCATATAATTATGTAACCTTTAGGAATGTGTTTTTAAGTCCCTGCCTGCAAGTCGGTAAACTTGCTGATTGATGAACGAGACTCTGGTGCAGACTTACCTCCCTCGGGGTTGGGGGCCAGACGGCAGTCGCTCCCGTGAAAGCCAAGATATACTAAATCAAAGGAAAGCTGACACCGGGCTCTAAATACAAAGTTTCCTTTTCATCTTTTCATTAAAAAAAGAATACTAATAACCGAAATTACTAGTATTCCCGCTAACCCCTCCAGCTAAGCTAATTGCTTGTGTTAGGAGTGGATTTACGTCGGTAGTATAATAACCAAGATTCGAACCCGGAACCTCTCGATCGTAAGCCTGGCTACTTAAATACTAAGCTACCGACGCTAAAGCATATGAGATGTCATCAAATTTGTCTCAGATGTCTGCCTGTCTTGCAAATATTATTTAGATGAAACTTCTATATAAATATTTAAAATTAAAAGGAACTTTATGTTTTTTATAACAGAAGTTATTTGAAAATAGTCTACTTAATGCTAATGATATAAACTTAGCACATGGGCCTTTATTACCTGCCCAAGTAACCACAGAGGGAATTTCACCATACAATTAACGTCACCTTGTTTGAAGTAAAACAATTATTCGTGTTTAAATACCCGAGGGTAATTCGGTGATTGACCTTCGTTGGAAAACCGTGGTCGTTTTATTTTGTTGCTAGGTGTACACCGTTAGCGTTTAATTCAATAAACCTATTTTTTTTAACGTGTGGAATCCCCCACGGGCTTCACCCCATCGGTGCCAACGATGGGATGGGCGGAATCAGACCGACTAAAACGTGTCCTCCCCAAGTGTCCCCCGGGTAAGCCCTCGAAAAGATAACCCCAGGGTTACCGGCGGACTTTGGCCGCCACTACGACCTCGCCTGGTGGGTCATTGCGATCATAGAACACAGTCACTATAAATAAGGGACAAAAAAGTAATATATGTCAGCCCTTCATGAACGTGGGCATGGGGGTAACAACTCGGGCTAACTGTGGCCCTAGCAGCAGTAGGCCTACTCTCTTTAGGGGTAGGAGGAATATTTGATACCCAACAATACGTCAGGGTCGCCAACATTGGCGGCCAAGGCCGGTCGGGGTCTTAGTGATTTCCTTACTTGGGTACTACTGGTTTCCCGTATCATATGACTGACGTGGGAGACACAGACGGAGAGGCAGATCTGAGCAGATGGGGTGAATAACGAAGGGATTACTGCAAGTAAAAAGGGACAAATAAAGTAATATTTAATTATAGAACCAATATAATGTTGGTTTGTTTGTCCCGCCAGCTTGTTGCTCCAGTTAACGTCGAAGTAACATTAAATTCTAATCTGGCCAACGTGTACCAGCTTAATGTCGGGAACACGAAATAAATCACGATAGATTGTGTAGATTCGCGAAAACTGAACAAGGTGAAACGGTTTTTCACGCCAGAGCAGCGGTGTCTTATAAACAAGACACAAATCCGTCCTAGGGTAGAATACTCCTCTCATCTCTGGGATGGCACTGCACAGTTGCAGCGACGTGCGATCAGCATTTTTGGGAGTCCTTTTTTTTTACGTGCGGAAATCGCGTCGGATACCCCCCCGCCGGCCAGCGGGGGTGGCTATATCGGGCATGAACCGACTAAAACCGCACGGTATCCTGCCCAAGTGTTCGTTGCCGGGCACCCCGGGTAAGCCCTCGAAAGGATAACCCCAGGGCTATCGGCGGACCTTGACCGCAAGCGCGGCCTCGCCTGGTGGGGTCGGATTTCATCCTGCGTCGGTGAGTAGGCAGGCGTGTGTAGGACACACACGACACGCCTCCGCCACGGCCTGCTTCTGAAAGGACGGCGAGTCGGCCAACTGCCACCCTCAGGCCCCGATAATGGAGGTCGGTAGTCCCGGGCGTAGACGAGTCTGCGATATTATTCGGAGTCCTGAGATAACCAGCACCCTCGAGCCCTTGCAGTTGCATAGAGATATTGCCTCTTTGGCGGTATTTTACCGGCTCTACCATAGCGAGCGTCCGATGGGCTCTTCCAATTAGTTCCACCCTCTTCTTTCTTATACAGAATAACGCATGCAAGGCTCAGGTATCACCCTCACACGGTGCAAACAATTCCATCAAGAACCCAGCAGTTCGGCACCTCTTTTCTTTGCCGCACCATCATAACAAAAAACATAACATAAACTCACGCCTATATCCCCGAAGGCAGAGGTGCTAGCACTCACATTTCGCCAGTTTATGTTAAGGTCCCAATGTAATAAGTGGCGAGCCTATTGCAATGAACCGGGCACTTATAAACCTGCGATAAATACACACATAACTTCGAAAAGCATCGAAAAGTCATTGGTGTGTGCCATGGTAATACCTGGGATCGAACCCAAGACCTCGTCTCAGCAGTCCTTTACCCATACCACTAGGCTACCGCGGTAATTGCCGCACCATAAAGATTTGAAATTCTTTACCAGCTACGTGTTTCCTTCTTTCTACAGTCCCGAATCCTTTAAGCGGGGCGTGAAAAAACATATGATGAGGCCGTCAAGCTGAGGGCCAGCATTGTAGCATTACCGGTGTCTGTAGTGATGACCCTGAGACTTTACCTTTAGCATACTGGTGGTAGAAATTTGATGACACAAATTTATGAGAAAATTCGACCGAGTAAGTACCACCGCACCGTGCACGATTGCGAAAAACCCTCCATAGTAATCCAATTTCGGTTTGATTGCGTTCAGGGGTCAGCAAGTGGTCGGGGTGCGAGGGATATTCTCTATGGGCAACCTTACACCCCGGCGTCTGTAGACCCGAGACTGCGTGCGGTTTTAGTCGGCTCAAGCCCGACATAACCACCCCCGCTGGCACGCGGGGGGGTATCCGAAGGGATTTCCGCACGAAAAAAAAAAAAAAAGGGGTCAGCAAGTGCATAGCCGGGCAGGGGGATTGTGGTCGCAGCACTAGTGGGACCGGTGAGTGTCACGCGGTGCTGCGACGATAATCTTCTTCTGATGAGGCCGTCAGGCTGAGTGCCACCATTGTTAACATGGTACGTGTATGTAATGGTGACCCTCTTTCCTGAAACTTTACCATCAGGCGAGGTGAAGTCAAATTGACGTATCCTAAATTTAAAAAAAAAAAGCTTATCTTAAGCTTTTTTTTGTATTGACGTGAACAGTATATAAAAAAAGTATAATTTCGATCCATCGATTCGAATCGAGTATGTAATACTTTCAACAATACGACCAAATAAATTTCATTTTGTTTACAAGTTGGTCACGTAGTGCCCTTGTTCGATATTATCTCCTGGCATGGGACATGGTACTAAACAGTGGTGACATGACTAATGGTGCCATTTAATCACGCACTTGAGTTCTTGCTGCCATTCCTTGATGACTGGTGTAGATAGATAGATAGATAGAATACTTTTTATTGTACACCACATATTATTATATGCAACATCTTAACTCTAAATATATTGTGGTTCCCAAACCCGAGGGGGCAATCTCGAAACCGGAGATGGCCCAGGGTCAGTCGGGTGCGAGGGATGCGCTCTATGGGCTACCTTACACCCGGTCTTTAGACCCAAGATGGCGTGCGGTTTTAGTCGGTTCAAGTCCGAGATAACCGCCCCCGCTGATTTCCGCGCGATTAAAAAAAGAAAGGGATTTCCGCACGAAAAAACAAAAAAAAAAGGCACAACGGGCGGTCTAATCGCTAAGAGCGATCTCTACCAGACAACCTCTGGGTAGATTTATCCTTAGGAGTAGAATTATTCATATAATATACTACATATCATAGAATTTCCACGCACATACATATATATAAATACATAAAAATATAATACATTCATACAATTGATACAATACATAAAAGACCAACAGTCCTACAGCAGAGCAAATAAATCGAATAAATAAATATTGTAGGACAAATTACACAACGCCATCTAGACCCAAACTAAGCAGAGCTTGTCACATGGGTTCAAGAATGCGGATAAACATATTTAAATACTTTTTTTTTGTAATTAAATACATATTATACATAGAAACACCCAGACGCACTGAGCGGAAATCGAACCCGCGACCTCTGGCTTAGCAGTCGAACGCACTACCGCTACGCCACAGAGGTCGTCACATAGTAGTTGAATAATAGTATTTTTTAACCATGGTTAGAGATAGCGCGCGTCTTATGTCTCCCGGCGAAGCATTCCACAGTCGCGTTGTTCGACCATCATCTTACTTGTGGCCATACAATTGTTGTAAACAGTTCTTGTTGGTAGATAGGTAGATAGATTTCTAGGGATTTCCGCACCAAAAAATAATAAAAAAATAAGTAATGGTAAAAAGTAACCTAAAATCTTAAAATGTTGTACAATTAGCGATTGTATCCCGATTCTCCTTCAAGCAACTTGAGATAAAAATGGTGTTCGAAAAGTGTTTTACCGTTTTTGACTTTCTAATTTAATTTGTCTATCCCATTTTCGTGTATTACTGTGTCAATCTCCTTTCCGACGCTGATGACATCGATATTGTTGCAAGCGTACATGGGTCACGGTAATCACTTACCATCTGGTGGATAAGCGGGCTTATTTGTTTCCTTAGTAAAATTTAATTTAAAAAAAAAAGACACTTATCTAACGTCACCTTTTTTTTTTTAGGACACGTCAATTTGACTTCACCTCGCCTGATGGTAAGCTGAAGGTAAAGTCTCAGTAAAGAGGGTCACCATTACATACACGTACCATGTTAACTATGGTGGCACTCAGCTTGACGGCCTCATCAGAAGAGGATTGTCGTCGCAGCACCGCGTGACACCCACCGGTCCCACTAGTGCTGCGACCACAATCCCCCTGCCCGGCTATGCACTTGCTGACCCCTGAACGCAACCAAACCGAAATTGGATTACTATGGAGGGTTTTTCACAATCGTGCACGGTAGTACCTACCCGGCCGAATTTTGTGACAAATTTGTGTCATCAAATTTCTACCACCAGTAAAATCAACATCTACTGAAGTTAAGCTGAACTTCTATAGCACTACAGATCTTGAATAGCACAAGGAAAGTTCTAATGCTAGTTAATACAATACAAATTATAATACACCATCGCACCATCAACCATAGAGTAACAACCTACCAGGATTTTTTTTGTAGAAACATCACATTCCATTCCTCAACATTAAAATAAAAGTAAACATAATCTAACGACATCTTTTAAGTTCCACTTCAAAAGATAATCTCAGAAAATGTGCGAATTGCCGAGTTTAGGACCTTTTTCAGGATTACAGAGAGTAAGAGATGAAATATTATTAATTTTAGTGTTAAGGCCAGCGGGTCACTTGACCTGATTTCTGTGAAATATGTGGTGAATGGTGAGTTTATTGTTACTTGTTTTGTAGAAGAAGGAGCTTTGGGCTTGATAGCTGCGTGTTGATTGTCGCCACGAGGCCATCCTTTCATTCTATGTTAAATAGGACTTCCTGAGGTTGGCAGTTTATTTTCAGTGTATTTTATTCGCATATAGTAATTGTTTTTGGTAGAATAATACGTATAAGCAGGTTTATTTGTAGTATGTATAATTTTCGTATTATTTCCTCAATGGTACGAAAATATTGGATGATTATATGAAAATTGCCAGATAGCCTTTCGTTTGATTGCCCTAAATTAAAATTACTACATAGAGTTCCGTTTCATTGCCTTATATGTAACTTGTACATGACTGACACTTGGGTTATTTAAGTTCTTCGAAAAAGGCGTATGATCCAAAACATTTCAAAATGTATAGTTTCGATCTTGGTACAGACACATATTCCCAATCACACTGACTGGTAAATTTTTATCTGACATGAAATTATCGCTACCCGGTTCCTTTTTTTTCGTGTGGAAATCCCCTCGGATACCCCCCGCCAGCCAGCGGACGCGGTTATGGCGGGTTTGAACCGACTAAAACCGACCGCTGTCTCGGGTCTTCAGACGCCGGGGTGTAAAGTTGCTCATAAAGCAATTTCCCTCGCACCGCGACTGACCCTGGGCCATCTCCGGTTTCGAGATGACCTCGGTTTGGGAACCACGGTGTCCCCGTCTTGCCGCGGTTTTGGGGGCGGGCTAGTCGCCCCGCAGTCTCGGTGTGCCTCTGCTGGGGTGACAGGCGGCCTCACCTGTCACCCCCAGGCTTGCGTTCATGGAGGACGCAAGGTCGTTAAGCGCCTTCCGGCGTCTGAGTCGCCTGCGACGCTTCCCGGTACCTTTTTTTTATTTTTTCGTGCGGAAATCCCTTCGGATACCCCCCCGCCGGCCAGCGGGGGCGGTTATGTCGGGCTTGAACCGACTAAAACCGCACGCCGTCTCGGGTCTTCAGACGCCGGGGTATAAGGTTACCCATAGAGCATAATAATCTATCTTCTAAATATAATACAAACATTGAGATATTTAATCTAAATTACAAACATAATAATAGGCTTGATTTGGTAATATTAATATGTCATAATAATGGTCTACAGATATGAGCGACACATTTCCTAAAA
Source organism: Cybosia mesomella (assembly GCA_946251805.1). Lineage (NCBI taxonomy): Eukaryota > Metazoa > Arthropoda > Insecta > Lepidoptera > Erebidae > Cybosia > Cybosia mesomella. The sequence goes on along the minus strand of OX276402.1, from coordinate 28,425,189 downwards.
AATTAATCACATTAGAATAGGGTGTCCATAACCAAAAAAAATCCGTTCCCGCAGGGGGAACGCACAGGTAGATTTCGTGAAGCAATTAATATTATTTTATATAGAGAACTACGGACTTAACGGGTAACTTTTAGCGAAAAACTTTTCAGACATTTATTTTAGACTTAAAAATGGCCTATCGATTAAAAATGTTTCCGACGGCAAGAATTTTCACCAGTTAGAAGTTATGATTTTTTTCCCGAAAAATTTTGGTTTCCCCCCCCCCCCCTCCACTTTTAGTTAAAGTTTTAATCTTATAGGTTTATAATTAAAAGTTGTTGGTATTCATGTATACTATGGGATAAAATTAGAACGGTTCGAATATCTTTCATGGAACGTGAAATTTTGAGGAAAAACTGATTTCACAAAAAGTGAGGCCCTACCGTCCCCTTAGGCCGGATTCCACCCGTTCACGAACTTAAACTAAGTTTACACCCAAGCAATTTTTGACCGCAGTTTGAAAGCGATCGGGGCAAAAATGCGACCGTGAGAGTGGCGCAAATTTTGGGAAGTGGAACCATACATACATATATATATATATATAAACTTTTTGACCAGTGGTCATTTCGGACTCAGGAGGTCATAACTAGACCTCCTATGAAGAATTTTTTTTTAAATTCGACAGTAGTCAAGAAACCAATAGGTAGATTGATTTCATCGAAATTACTTAAAATAGATATGTGAGATAAACGCATATAAAATCATCATGCTCCTATATCAAGTGCTGTCGGTCGGAACCAGGTGACCAGGTACAACCTACAGCCTACACGTATAACCTGCGCAAGGTAATTGAAATAGTTATCAAATTATGAGTCAACCATACGTCGTATACTTGTTGCGTGCGAAGCGAGCGAAGCTCTTATACGCGGCATAGCCGTTTGTTAGTGGCTGAACTCCTTCGTAACCACTCGATCTTGACCAAATTTACTATGGTGATAGTGTGGACGCTGAGGAGTGTTTTGAAACGAGATGGTTCATGTCCGATGTACCATTGAGGAATAATCACCGAAAAACAGTTTCACGAGCGCGCGGCCTTAGCTAAGCGCGCGACCGTAGTAAGATGTCTTATTTTCAAGTAAGAGTCCTGCTCGCTCAACTCGCAGTCATTTCAGTCGCAGACTGCACTGAATTCCTAGTTTAATGTTATGAAATCAAATACAAACCCCTATTGATATAAAATTATTGTTTAGTAAAAAAAAAGAATATTAGGAAGTGAAATTATTAGTATTCCCCCTAATCCCTACAGCTAAGCTAAATTGCTTGTGTAGGAATGGGTTGGGAGTGTAATGGCCAGGATTCGAGCCCTGGATCTCGTGATCTTAAAACCAACTAGTTAAACATTAAGCTACAGACGCTTCTAGCACTAACCTAGCGACGCACGGTGTTATTTTTCCCGACATTTCGGTTGATTTTCAGGAGTCATGTAAATTACTATAGAATTCGTTAAAATGCGGTATATGACAATATGTAATATTCGCTTAAACTTCCGAAAATATTAAACATAACATAAACTCACGCCTATATCCCCGAAGGGGTGGGCAGAGGTGCTAGCACCCACATTTCGCCAGTTTATGTTTAGGTCCCAATGTAATAGGTGGCGAGCCTAGTGCCATTAACCGGGCACTTATAAACCTGCGATAAATACACACATAACTTCGAAAAGCATCGAAAAGTCATAGGTGTATGCCATGGTAAAACCTGGGATCGAACCCGAGACCTCGTCTCAGCAGTCCATAACCCATACCACTAGGCTACCGCGGCAAATATTAAACAAGCACCTAAATTTTCGGACAAAACTATAAAAATAAAAGTCCCGACAAACTTCTTTAAATTTGGTGACCCTTATGGCGGTCCTTTTCCTGGTCGGAGTTCGGAACTCTCTCTGAAAGCTACTGATAGAGTAATCTAAATAGGATTACACCCTTCGCAGGCATTAGAGCTCGTTAGTAACGGAATTTTAGGAAGGTGAAAGGTACCGAAATGAACACTTCATTTTATAATATTCTGTAAAATTTCAATGGCCGTGTTTGGTAATAAGGGCAGGTGTTGATTGGAGTTTAAATGGAATTTGTTTTGGGACATTTTGCTTTGGTCGGGTTTAAATACGTATTATATAATACATACTTACGTACATATTTCCACCAGGTACTGATACAAGAAAATATAATAAGTACAGTATTAGGGTAAAACTGGGAATGACGCGAATTTCAAAATCATTTTAAGGACGGTTACAAAGTTTAGCCTTCCCTTCTTTCCCTGTCTCTTTTACGCCTCCAGCTACTCTAAATTTCTTTTTTAAATATTCTAAAACGAAATCCTGTATATACGTCTGACTCCCACGAGAGTGAGAGAGACAAAAGAACGCTAATTAGTACTTACTATCAATAGTGATAATTTGGTGATATACCTGCATCTCTTGTCTTTACATACGAATAAATAAAATTGAAGCGTCTGTTTGTAACATCAACATAACAGCTTTCAAATTAATGCAAACGAATGAATGTACTTACAACAAAACACTTTTTTTTTCAATTTTTGTCTGTCTGTCTGTCTTTCTGTTCGTTTGAATCAGATAACGTCTGAAACGGCTGGGCCGATTTTGATGGGACTTCCGCATGCAGATAGTTAATATTATAAGGCGCAACTGGGCTACTTTTTTTACAAATTAATTAAGGTTCCGCCCAAAAAATTAAAACCTCAAAAATCCTAAATCGTCGCGAGCATAGCTAGTCTTGTACTGTTTCGTACACTTGAATGTAGTTTGAGTGCGGAGAGAAGAGAAAAGACACACTTGCACTAAGTAACCGTATAATGTAAGTAATTACGTTAACACAAGATCTAGTTTGGCAATTCGTTTCTCTAAAGTCTGTACGTCGTGGTTGCACAGTTCGCACTGAGTATTCTACGTTATTATTTTATAATATTAGTTATTAAGTGAATGACGCGCGCCCGTTCGGTCGCATCGTCAGCAAAATGCCATGTACAGTATATTGACACTGTACATCTTGGCAACCCCAAAGAAAGATAAAAAAAATTAAAACGTAACAGACAAAGAGAACAGAAAAGCCATTACAAAGCAAGGAATTCATTGAATTTACTCGAAATCAAACGTAATGTTCTTATTTCCTGTTTTAATGCTTCGTCGCGAAGTCTCAGGTTGCACCTCCAGATGACGCATAGCGTTGCAGCTCGGTGTCTCCGGGACGGGTCTGTGTTGCTGACTGTATACTTGAAGCTCAATGTCCTCGGGACGTCGCTCAGTCGTCAGAGTTCCAGGCCTCTTCGTTAACCGCAGTCGAAGAAGTTTCCTCCCGACGACCACAACAAAAGTTATAGCCGCTGACGCCAACAATAAGTAGATTATAACATACTGATGAACGTCATGCCCAGAAATCGATAATAATTGATGTCTGGATTCGTTCTCCTTCTGAGACTCTAAACTATTTTCAATCCTTTGTAAATCTGTCGCTAAAGGTTGAAGATTGCTTTGTCCATAGTAGTGTGTTAGGTTGACAAGATGGTTAATGGATGTGTCTATAGTTGGCACAGTAAACTGGTAATCCATCGTCATGCGGCTGTTATATTGACCATGAGCATAAATGGTTAAATCCTTTGATTGCAAGACACATTCTTGTGATAGGGTCACTATGCTCGTCGATGTTATGGTAGAGGTCACTATTTCACGGCCACATATTGTGCGCAATGTGCATGCGTCACAGCATGTTGTTAGCCAGCTGTTCGGCGAGTGCAATGCTGTCCAAGCATTTTTACAGGGGCCGTGTTCTACGTCACAAGGCGCGGTGTTTTGATGTGATAGCAATTTTGCTTCACACGGTGCGTTGTTACTATGTAGATTGTAAGATGGCATATTTTTCTTGCAAAGAAAATAGGTTGGTTTATATTGTATGCATTGCCGCAAGTCATCTTCAGTCATCGAGGAATATCTGTCTTTCTGCAGATTGACGGCGATGTATTTGGAAGATACAGATACATACGTGATGTCCGAAGACATTCTAACCGGTATCGGTATGACCTTGTACAACATATAATCTTCGTCAGATACCAGTGGAATACGGGCTTCAAACAAGAAGTAATTTTCAGTAACCCGTGCTTTCACAGATATCAGCTTATAAAGGTCCTTGATGTTTTCCTTGTAGTTCTCCACGGGAAACGACACCTTTTTAGGAAGACTGCCTGATATTTCACTCAGTTGCTGAATAAGATGCACGGGAGTGATCAAGTGTACATCCACGTGCCCTTGGTAAATATTTGTAAGTGTGTTGAACAGCATTTCCTGGAACGTTTTCAGGTTGTTGATCAGTAAAGAAGCGGTCAAGGAGGCTGCGTTGATGTATGTATTGGCCAAAATTATTTCAATTTCAGATTTTAAAGACGCCATATTTGAGTTAGTTTGATTGACGAAGTCATTAATAAACTCAGATTGGCGCTGAATGTTGTCCTCAGTTCGTTTCAACACTTGATTCTCAAGTTCTACAATATTTGTTTGGTTTTTTATAAGGTCCAATAAGTAGTTTTCATTGTTCTGAAGGGATTGTATGTCGTTTTCATACTTCGTAGCAAAATGTTGATCTAATATTCCAAAAAGACTGTTAGCCAAGTATCCCACTCCATCCACCAATCCTCGTCTTCTTCGGTTACTGAGATGTTTGTGAGGGTTTTTCAGTATAAAGTTGTAATAGCCCAAAATTTCCATTTCATGTTCAAGTTGTTCCGTTGATGACTTGCAGAGGTTCAGTCGTGCTTGGTCACACAGGTTCTTAACGTTTTTAATGTACAATTTTAATCGCTCAGTTCCTTCCCAGTAATTGGTCAAGTTATAATACATTAACAAAATCCATTCATCATGCATTGTTTGTATTTTTCCGGCGGTGTCATAGTATATCGGCCGCTCATGTTCTAAACTTGTTATCTGAGCATTTAACACCTGGCGCGTGCTGTCACTTACACCGTAGCAACTTGATACGAATGTAAACAATGATAATATTGCGAAGCACAGCGCCGATACAATAGGTTTGCTTCCTCTTTTTATATGCTCTCGTTTGGGTTTGTTCGGTTGTTTGTCAATGTTGTCCATTTCGATCTCAGCATCCAACGGTAAAGGTGAGAGTTTTACTACGGGGCGCTTCATGATTCCGGCTGCAGTTTTGATGGTAGTAACCCTCACAAGGCCGTCAGAACCTGGGTGCGTCTCCAAGACTCGACCCATGACCCACTTGCCTGGGGGTAAGTTATCGTCTTTCACCAAAACGACGTCTCCTTCTGTTATGTTTGGTCCATTTGCTACGTGTTTGTAATGTGTTGAGATAATCGTTTGACCAGGTTTTCCAATATTGATGGAACATATGTTCAACCAATTGCCATCTACGGCGTAAATCGATGTTGTTCATATCATTATAATCCGATAATGGTAATGATAGTATCGGGCTACCCGTAAGGAAATGACCAGGAGTCAGGCAATGATAGAATTCTTCCGGGTCTTCAGTGAGAGGGCACAGTGGTCTTGAGTTGAGACAGGCTTCTATCTTCGCCAAAAGTGTGGTGAACTCCTCATAGGTAAGTTTTTGATCACCCAAAACTCGTCGTAGATGGTGTTTCATTGATTTGACCGCGGCTTCCCATAAGCCGCCAGCGCTAGGCCAGGCCGGAGCATTAAAATGCCATTCGACCTTCAGTTTGGCTAGTTCACTAAACACTTCCGGTTTCAATATCAGTTTAAATGCTTCAAGTTCTTGCCGAAGCACCTTAGAAGCACCGATGAAATTTGTACCACAATCCGAGTACATATGTTTAGGCACTCCACGCCGGGCACAAAGTCTTTGGAAGGCGGCCATAAATGTTTCAGTGCTAAGGTCTGATACTAGCTCTATATGGACGGCTTTGGTGGCCATACATATAAATATCGCTATGTACGCTTTTATTGTTTTCACTCCTCTTCCCTTGCTGTGTTTTACGTCCACATGACCGGTAAAGTCAACACCTGTATGCGTGAAAGGCCGGCATGGGGTAATACGCTGGCCAGGCAAGTCACCCATCAGTTGGTGTGAATTCATCTTGTTGAATCGGTGACAGCGTACACATTTTTGTAGCTGCGTCTTGACAGCTCTATTCCCGCCGATTATCCAATATTGTTGTCGTAGAAACGTTAGCGTCAAGCGAGCTCCTCCGTGTAGCGTACTGCAATGAGCTTGTTCGATCAGCAGCTGAGTGTATCTACCAGAATGTGGTATGATCGATGGGTTTTTCATCCCAAGTGGTAAATAAGAGTTCTTGAGACGACCTCCAACTCGAATAATTCCGCCCTTATCCAGATAGGCGTTTAGTTTCAAAATCTTGCTCTTTTTTGATACAAATCCGTTGGTAATAAGTTGTTTGTATTCTGGATCGAACTGTGTACGCTGCACGTGCCTCACGATACTTGTTTTCGCTGCGCCTAACTCGTTTGTAGTTAGGTACTCGGTGTTCGGTTTCTGTTTGTTGCGCAAGTTTGTAGTAAAACGTTGTATCCATGCAACAATTCTTGTAATGAATGTTAATGAACTGTATTTATGTAATAATGTTGTTATTATATGTTCATCATGTTTAGTTGATTTTTGCGTTATCTCCGTGTGATTTATACTGCCATAGTTTGTTTCATACGAACAAGAAACATCTGCGCTTTCTCGTTTCGCCAAAAATTCAGGGCCTTGCCACCACAATTGGAAGTTTAGTAATTTGCTTGGTGGTAAACCTCTTGTCGCACAGTCAGCGGGATTCTGTTCGGATTTAACGAATCGCCAGTTTGTTGCAGCGATGACTCGTTTGATTCTCGTAACTCTGTTTGCCACATAGGCCTCCCATTTCGATGTGTCACCTTTTATCCATGCTAACACAACTTGAGAGTCACACCAGGCTCGTATGGAAATGTTGTATTCCAACAGGGCTTCTTGCGTTTTTTGCATGAGACAGGCCAACAACAGCGCTCCGCATAGTTCGAGACGGGGCAGAGTAGTCTTCTGTGCCAGTGGAGCCACTCTTGTTTTAGACACTAGTAAAGATATCGTTGGCGAACCGTGTTCGTTCCACACTCGGCTATATATTACACATGCGTATGCCTTCTCGCTTGCATCACAGAATCCGAGTAGCTCTATTTGGTTTTGTGTGTCCCCAATCCATCTGTTGATCTTCATGTTCTTAACACACTGCAGTTCAGTTTTGAGCTTGAGCCATTCAGTTTCGATGTTGTGAGGAACTTCGTCGTCCCAACTGAGCTTAGTCATCCAGAGAGTTTGAAATAATAATTTCGCTGCAATGGTAACCGGTGACAGCCACCCCAGTGGGTCGTAGAACTTAAAGATATCTGATAGCAGAGATCTCTTCGTTAGTTTCCTCGAATGTTTGACAGGCCAATTGAAGTGAAAGGTGTCACTCACTGGTTGCCAACTGAGTCCCAGCGTTTTCGATGATTCTTCTGTCTTGAAATCAAACAAACTTTGGGTCGAAATTTGGTCTTCGTTCAAATTCTCAAGTAGGGCTCTATGATTGCTCGTCCATTTTCGCAAGTTCATACCCCCTCCCTTTAATAGTTGAATGAGGGAATATTGTAATTCTTGCGCCGCCAATAGGTTGTTATGGCCACAGATGACGTCATCAACGTAGCATTCCGTTAGTAGAATCTTCGCAGCTTCCGGGTACTTGGGACCGTCGTCAATAGCTAGCTGTTTCATTGTCCTCATGGCTAGCCAAGGTGCAGCTTTCATTCCATATGTGATCGTGCAAAGTTTGTAATCACGTAAAGGCGCATCACGCGCATCACGCCAGACAATTTGCTGCAGATGCTGTTGATCTTCCGAAATCCATATACACCGGTACATCTTTTCGATGTCAGCAGTGAACGCGTACTTGTAAGTTCTCCATTTCAGGATCAAGGCCTGGATGTCCTTCTGTAGGTTGGGTCCTTTTTCCATTAGGGTATTAAGGCTGTACCCACTGGAGGTTTTCTGCGAAGCGTTGAACACTACTCTCAACTTTGTACTTATAGCGTTTTCTCGCAGAATGCCATGATGCGGTAAATAGCATGCATTTGCTGACGAATTTTGCGACAGTTTCATGTGGCCCAGGTCAGCATATTCTTTCATGAATTCACGGTACATGGCCGAAAGTTTCTGTGCTTTATGTAGCCGTTTTTCCAATAGCGTAAACTGTGATACAGCAATCATTTTAGAGTGGCCTAGTTTTTCTTTATAGTCCGAAAAGAGTGGCATTTTAACAATGTATTTTCCATCTGCCGCTCGTTTTACAGTTTCCTTGTAATATTGTTCACAACGATCATTTTTTGGTATATCCTCAGAGGTGTGAATGTCCTCTGTCTCCCAAAATTTTGTAAGCTGTTCTATATCAATCAGTGTGACGTGACAAGAGATCGTTTTCATTTTTCCGCATAAGATCCAGCCAATATGCGTTTGTTGTGCAACGGGCGATTGGTTTACTCCTTTCAAGACTCCATCCTGTATAATTTCCGAATATACGTCGGCCCCTAATAGGAGATCGACTTGTCGTGAGATGTTAAATTCAGGATCCGCTAGTTTCAAATGTTTCAGATGTGGCCATTCACCTTTCTCAAACGACGAGGTGGGCAAGTTATTTGTGAGCGTTTTCATTACGAGCGCACGGGTTTCGAAACTGTAGTCCGAGTGTATCGAACAACAAATAAGTTTCAGTTGCCCTTTGCAGTTGCCTGAAACAGCACCGATGCCTGTAACAGACGCGTTGATCTTGTTTCGTGGCAGCCACGAAAAACATTTGTGCAGCGTTTTCTGTTATAAGGTTTACTTGAGAACCTTGGTCGAGGAGTGCACGTAGTGTTATATAAGTGCCATCTACGGCTTTGACCTTCAGCTGAACAGTTGTCAGGAGAACCTCAATATTGCCGTTTTGCAGATGGTTGGATGTTGGCTGCTGTGATGATGACTTAGGGCGTTGTTCAGCAATGGTATTCGTTTTCTTGTCAGCATTATGCAACAACGTATGATGTTTTTGATTGCATTCTCGACAAGTTTTGCTTGATTTGCATTCACCATTTTCATGGCTGTACAAACAGTTTTTACATAGCTGCAATTTCGTAACTGTTTCATTACGCTTTCTGGTGTCTAATTCCATGAACTTCTCACATTGCCGTAGAACGTGATTTGCGTTGCAAAGTGGACATTTTCCATATGTGGCGTAATAATTATTGTTTCTATTGGCATTATACCTTGTTGTTTTCACCTGAGTTTGCTTGCTAAATTTCAGATTTGATGATTTTTCAGCATATGTTGGATTTCCTTTTTTGGCAGATTTCATTGTCTCATGGGCCATAAATTGTGTCTCGAGGAAAGACAAGAAATCTTGTAAGTTTTGCAGTTCTCTGTGATTCTGTAATTCCTTCATATAATCACTGAGTGTGTTGGAGTCTAGTTTTTGTGACATAATATGAACAATAATCGGATCCCACGCAGTTGTATCAATGCCTATGTTCGAAATTCCGTTTAAACACTCTGTTATAGTATCATGGAGTCTCTTCAATTGGAACGCGTCGGGTTGTTGTATGACTGGAAGGTGGAGCATGGAGTTCATGTAAGATGTGAACTGCAACCGACGATTGTCATAGCGTTGAATTAATATATCCCAACACGAGTTATAATTGTCGGAGCTAATTGTGAGATGCTGCACTAATCTTTCAGCTTCTCCTCGCAGTTTGGATTTGAGGTGTTGCATCTTCTGCGCATTGTTGATAGCTGGATTTTTATGAACAGATTCCAAAAACAAGTCCTTAAAAGAAATCCACTGCTTGTAGTTTCCTGAAAACTCGGGAATCTCAATCTTTGGTGCCGATTTCTGGTAATGCGCGGTGGACCAAACTCTGGTATTGATTTTCCTTTTCAGATCCTCGTACTTTTGCTCCACTTCCGAGAACATGTCGTAATACTGTTCATTCGTTCCTTTTAAATGAAAGTCTATTTGCCAGTGAGTTTTATCGACAGGTTCCCACTTCGACTTCAAAGTTGTCAAATTGTCTTCTAGTTCCCACTTTTCCGACATTGATGCGTGTTCAAGTTTTGAAATTGTGCGGTATATAGCATTAAAATTGCATTGCTGCGTGTTCAGCAGTAGTTGTACATCATCAGTAGCAGTGTCAGCTGATTCTCCAATACCTGAAGTCTCGGATAAGTCGAATTGGATGGATGGTTTTGGATTCGTCTTTTCCGCCAGCTTGTGTGTGATGTTAGTTTTCGTTGCCACGCACATCTCTTTAGTTCTTTCGTAGACGTTATCCACGAAGTAGCTGATTGTTTTATCTTCTAGTTCCAATATCAAGAGAGCATGCCTTGCGTCGAATTCCGTCCATAGGGCTTCCAGTGACGATAAGCGCTTTTTTAAGTATTCCACAGTTTTGCGTGACTCTGAATCCTTTCGATAATTGATACACAAGGTCTTGATGCTGTCAAAACATGAAGACTGTAGCTCCAGTTTATCCATGTTGAGTGTTGTTGTTTGAGAAATTAGTAGTTATAGAAGAAGTTTTCTTCCAAGCTCTAGCAGTGAAGAGCGTAGCGGCTGGGTAGTCGCTTCTGTATATTCAGTGTATTCGTATTCTACTTACGATATGTGCGCCGTTCTCAATCCAACTGGGGCGACCCGCTTCTGGGAGACCAGTTGAACCGATTCGCTACCGTAAACAGAGACACTAAACACTGAATAAAAGACTCGAAGGACCAATAAATGTACTGTGTCGTACACTTGAATGTAGTTTGAGTGCGGAGAGAAGAGAAAAGACACACTTGCACTAAGTAACCGTATAATGTAAGTAATTACGTTAACACAAGATCTAGTTTGGCAATTCGTTTCTCTAATGTCTGTACGTCGTGGTTGCACAGTTCGCACTGAGTATTCTACGTTATTATTTTATAATATTAGTTATTAAGTGAATGACGCGCGCCCGTTCGGTCGCATCGTCAGCAAAATGCCATGTACAGTATATTGACACTGTACAAGTCTACTATAATTATTATGAATGCCTCTGTGGCGCAGCGGTAGATTGTTCGACTGCTAGGTCGTAGGTAGCGAGTACAAATATTTATAGGCATGAATATATCTATTTTCATTGATCTCTGTGCTTGAAGGTTGTGTAGATGTACTTGCTTGCAGATAAGGTTCGCTTGGGCTTCGAATATTTTAATGGGTTTTTTTATATATATTTTTTATATATTTAGGACACGTCAATTTGACTTCACCTCGCCTGATGGTAAGCTGAAGGTAAAGTCTCAGGAAAGAGGGTCACCATTACATACACGTACCATGTTAACAATGGTGGCACTCAGCTTGACGGCCTCATCAGAAGAGGATTGTCGTCGCAGCACCGCGTGACCCCCACCGGTCCCACTAGTGCTGCGACCACAATCCCCCTGGCTCCCCGGCTATGCACTTGCTGACCCCTGAACGCAATCAAACCGAAATTGGATTACTATGGAGGGTTTTTCGCAATCGTGCACGGTGGTACCTACCCGGCCGAATTTTGTGACAAATTTGTGTCATCAAATTTCTACCACCAGTGAAGACCACCAGGTACAGACATATCTTGCCTCCACTATTATAACTATTCATACACCTTTTAATTTTTGTATCTGAGTAGTAACAAAAATTAAAAGCTTTATGTCACCTGTGTATTTTCGACTAGAGATGAGACTTTTAATATTTTCAACAAAATTTTGTTACGAGTACAACTTTTTTGACATTTGGAAGATCTAGACTAGTTTGAGACTGAATTTTGTACTGAATTACGAGAATATTGGCTCTCTGCTCATTTCGCGATTAAGTCCAATTGTCTACTTAGCCTTCTACATACGTAGACAGTTACAAATGAAGCTGACAAAAGTTTGTAAATAAATTACGTTATGTTTCGTTTCGTATTCTGAAAAAAACATTTTCTTTCTTCGTTCCTTTTCTGCCTTTCAAGCTACTGTGACGGTGGGCGGATGCTCTGAATTGATTTTCGTTTAAAAGTGCATTAGTATATTTATTCTTGAAGATCCTACGTTGCCCTTTCGCCTGAGTTACGAAAAAATACTGAGAACAAAAGTGAAAAACATTGTTAGAAGGGAAAAGTTGGTTGATAAAGCAAACAGATCAAGACGACTAGCCCTTAATGAAGTATTCAGTACCGTGTGTAAGGCCATGACCACAGACTTAGAGTGGACTAGATACCGCTTGTGCATTAAATAGTAGGAAAAACCACCGATGACGTCACGCGAACCATTTAGTAATAGTCATGTCTGTTATATCATAGTATAGGGTCAGTATCGGTGTCAACCTAACCTGTAAACCCGTACGCCTGTTGATTAACGAAAGAGGCTGTGACGCAGGTTTTTCTCCTAGTGATAGGGTCAGACGAGAGTCGTTCCCGTAAGAGCCAAGCAAACCAAATTACGGACATGAAGAGTCTTGGATCCAAAGCTTAGATGCAACTGAGATTGGCGTTCGGACGATGCAGAAGTATGCCTATACTACTACGGTTATCCCCAAAGGGTTAGGCAGAGGTGACTGAATAAAACAGAATTATTTCAATTGCAATGCGTCACTCGGCACAATTCAGTATTTTATATTGACTATTTACCACCAAAATTAAACGTAGATTGGAGTAGGAGCACAGAAACTTGCTGAACGCTGCGACACGCTGAGACGGATGATTTGCGGCATCTAGCCTACTGTATATCTGTGGCTAGGACAGTGCGGTGTCTGCTAGCGAGTGTCTATTCGGCAATCGTAAATAACAGTTGTAAAGTCGGGTAGCATCGCTAACTTGACTTAACAACGTTTAAAATGGTTATATAAGTAACAACAGATAATTATACCGGTGTATTTTTTATGTACACGTTTGAAGATGTAGATTGAACGTCCAAATTTCGCCAGTTCTTTTTTTCGGTTAGTTCTACGTAATAGGGCCTAAATAATCACATTACCTAATTCTAAAGATTTAGATCGGAAAAAGAGAACATCCAGAACGGGACTTGAACCCGCGACCAGTCCCTTACAGGGGGAATGCTCTGACCGGCTGAACTATCTAGACACGTCCCAGATATTCGAAATTCTCCGATATATTATATACGTCTTAAGGTGACGCTGGAGCCATCTACCGTATTTCTTGCGAACTACGGAAACAATGAATAACTTTACAGTCATTTTTTTTTTTCTTCTTCTTTCTAAATGTTTAGAAAAAGTAAGCATACATACTGCTTAAAAATTTAATTGAATCACATTACGTAATCTTTAAACGTTAAATCTGAAATAAAGTCATAAAAGCAAATGAATACTGCGTCAGAACTTCGCACGCTGCGCTGTCTAGAAAAGTTGAAGCAGAAATAAACCGCTGAAGCGCTGTCCGTAACTGAGCGAATAATTTATACCTTTTGTCACAAACCGTGCAATTCATTAGTAATCTGAAGTTTTCCACCACTAAAAGTATAATACCTGGGTGATTGAGCTTGGCTCAACGTCTTTTTGTAAAAAGTCGCGTTTTTATTTTCAATAGCAGAGTTTTAATCCTAACTAGCTGACCCGGCTAACTTCGTTCCGTCTTAGAATCAAGTTATATTGGCTACCTTATCAGCTGATTTTCGTGAATGTCTCATATTTTCCATAATCCTAATTGTTAGAGGCCATCTCAAACCCGTTAATAGCCCGAGATCAGCCGGGTCAAGAAGGATTTTCTTTATTTGGCCAACTCATACCCCGGCTTAGTGACTCGAGACGGCGTGCGGTTTTGGTCGGTTCGATTCCGCCATAAATATACCCCCACTCTGGCCGGTGGTAGGGTAACCGTGGAGATTACAGCACAAAAAAAAACAAAAACCCCAAATAGACGGAGACAAATCTAAAAAATCAAAGATCATGAAAATCGGTCCACCTGTTCTCGAGTTCATCGCGGTCATCACTAACACGACTTTGTTTTATATATATATATATATATATATATATATATATATATATATGGATAATGTTACTCTACGATATACTACATAGGCGGACCTTGGACTCCACGGTGAGAGCGTCAGATGCGACCGGGACTATTAAATAATGATGATTATGAATACATGGGCCTAAAATAAGTACAGCTTGCATTATGGGTTCTAAATCATAAATACACACATGATATACATACAAACACCCACACAAACGCAAATAGACATATTCGTGAGTACGAATATTAACTCTAAGTGGAATTCAAACCCAGGACATCTGTCATAGCAATTGAACCCTCTATCACCAAGCCACTGGTCACCTTTACCAACTTATCTGACTCCGAGATGTAACTGAACAATTGTAAACGGAAAAACCCTGTCTGACCCAGGAAATGAACCTGCAATTGCGCTGCTGTACCACCAGGACAGCCTAAAAAAACTATCTTATAGTTAATCACTCGCCAACTGAAGGCTTTCACGCTTGATTCACCCATTGACAAATCTATTGGTCACCTATGAAATATAGGGCTTCGAGGCTTTTACGAACGACGAGCCCTTTTTCGCCGGAAACGGAAGAATGGAAATTGGGGTACTCATTCTTCTCAACACTTTAGTTGTCAAGAGTAATTTGCTCTGAGTTTAGGTAGTATATTGATTTTATATTCACGCTTGTATATCCGTGAGTGGGCAAGCAGATTTGTGGTTACTATTTATTTATTTAAAACTTTATGCACATGGGGATGTTGATGAGATTCAGACGGACTCTGTGGCGTGGCGGTGGTGCATTCGACTGCTACGACAGGGGGCGCGGGTTCGATTCCCGCTCAGTGCATATGTTTGTATGCATGAATATGTCTATTTGCATTGGTCTGGGTCTGTCTATTTATACATCTATATCTATACATATAAATAAAATTGGAGTGTCTGTTTGTAATATTGAAATAACCGTTTTTACTACATGTATATGAATATATGGACAGTATATACACCAAAATATTTTTTTTACAATTTTTGTCTGTCTGTCTGTCTGTTTGTTCCGGCTAATCTCAGAAATGGCTGGACCGATTTAGCCGGGACTTTTATTGGCAGGTAGCTGATGTAATAAGGAGTAACTTAGGCTACGTTTATTTTTAGATTGGTTAAGTAGAACTGGAGATATGACCAAAAAACGATAACCGACCTCCGCGCGGGCGGAGCCGCGGGCAGCAGCTAGTATATGTCAGTATTTACTAAAAAATAGTATATAAGTAGGTTTATCTGCATTCTTGGAACCCATAACACAAGCTAGATAAACTATGCTTACTTTGAGTCTAGAAAGCGCTGTGTAGAATGTCGTAGAATATTTATTATTTATTATATTTATGTATCTACAAAGGCAGACTTAATGCGTAAAGGCATTATCTACCAGTCTACCTTGTGGTGATGCAGAAATAAATTGAAGTAGGTGCTCGTATGGTTTTGATGTAACATTATTACTAAATAACTATATGTATACAACAACACACGCATATAAATTCATTTACATTGAATATAATACTGTGTAATAACTGTGCGGCGATAGCCCAGTGGCGTATGTAACGGACTGCTGAGACGAGGTCTCGAGTTCGATCCCCAGTCGCCCTGGGCACACACCTCTGACTTTTCGTAGTTATGTGTGCATTAATAAATGTTAATTATCGCTCGCTTAATAATGTGCTCCGTAGATGGCAATAGGCTCGCCCCCTATTACATTGGGGCCTTAACATAACTGGCGAATCGTGGGTGTGTAATACACCTCTGCCTACCCCTTCAGGGATACAGGCCTGAAGTTATGTTATGTTATGAATATAATGAAATATTGTAATTATTACGTTTTAACTACTATGGGTTACTGTAGAGCTGGCGTACTTCATATGATATCATAGAATGTAGCACTACTGACTATTTTTCATGTGTAGGTAATCGAGGTCGAAAGATGTGTGGTATGTGGTCACACCAAGTTCTTTGGAGCCGAAACCAACCCCACCTTCAAGCCAGTACACGTTCTGATCGATGCACGAGGCTCTATTACAGGCTATCTGGAGGTTGAGCGGTCAGACGACAGTTGGTCCCGTAAAACACAAAATAAAACGACTAATGTAGTTGTAAGTGAGTGGACCCCGTGAAGTTTTGGATGCAAGCTGGTTTGGTATCGGATGATGAGAAGAGTTTAAATTGAGATATTCGTCTCTTTTTTTTATATTTAGGACACGTCAATTTGACTTCACCTCGCCTGATGGTAAGCTGAAGTTAAAGCCTCAGGAAAGAGCGTCACCATTACTTACACGTACCATGTTAACAATCGTGGCACTCAGCTTGACGGCCTCATCTGAAGATTTTCGTCGCAGCACCGCGTGACACCCACCGGTCCCACTAGTGCTGCGACCACAAGCCCCCTGCCCGGCTATGCACTTGCTGACCCCTGAACGCAATCCAACCGAAATTGGATTACTATGGAGGGTTTTTCGCAATCGTGGCCGAATTTTGTGACAAATTTGTGTCATCTTATTTCTACCACCAGTTAATCTCTGGCTGTGTTTCACCGCCTCTACCACGGCGAGTGTTCTGATGAGCTCTTTCAACTTATTTATGGTTCCGACTGAAAGAACGAAAACCGAAGTAACTTCATGGCACTTAAATGGCACTTCTTGCTTTCGTGTTTCGTGCGGCGTAGTTATACCATGGATTATGGATATTGAACGTATAAAACTCCATAAAATTGCTGTGTAAACTCAAGCACATAGAACCCTAGCAGAATTCAATTAGTAGTCTGGTGATACTGGCACCGTCATAATAGCGCTTTATCAACCCTTGAACTGTCGGCCCTAATTTGATACGCAGAGTCGCTGCTGGGTCCGTAGTACTCGGTTTAATATTTCAAAATCAATAAATACATGTCCGTCCTTTGTACAATTCACAAATTCTAATATAATTCAAAAAAAAAATTGAGTCTTTCTCTCTTTTCAATTCTGATAATTATTTATTGTTGTTTTTGTTTTAAAAACCAAACCACCTAGAATATGCTTCCTTTTTTTAACTGTTTTTTTGTATACTTACGTCTGAATATTACCGAAGGCAGAAGTGAATTAAATACCTACAATTTGATAACTGTTCTTTTACTTTCACCTTTAATTTATATTATAACTCTGTGCTTTTATATTCCTATTTTAATTTGTTAATAAAAATACAATTAAATTTAACATTAAACTAAGTAAATCAAACTACTCGAAATATATAAAAAAGTTTTAAAAACTGGTTCCCTTCGATAGGGTGCCTAGGATGCAGGCCGCATTCGCGCGTTGAATTGCAATACCTAGAAAGCGAGTCTTATTTCACAAAAATCGAAATTAAATAATCGGAATTTAATAAAATAAACTTTAGTCAAATTATCGTTATTGGACTAGATTGTCCAGTAACGATATTGTAAATATATATTTCATTTATAGAATACGAAAAATAATTAACTCATTTCTTTTGTACTTTACATATTAGATTTCACTATAACCGCCCCCGCTGGCACGCGGGGGGGTATCCGAAGGGATTTCCGCACGATAAAAAAAAAAAAAAAAAAGTAGTTTTCTCCAAGTTCATACAACCTAGCCGAAAAGCTATAATAACGAAACAGTCATCTGTAGTTAAGCCGAATCACCATGCCCATCGCCTTGGTGGTTTGTGCGTGACTTGAAGTACCTGCCCACCAGCACCTGGCACATCTAAATCATCATTGCTGGCGACCCTGTCTTTCACACGTGACGATATATTCTTCATTTATCGATCTTATTTTTCAGCAATCTTCGTGAGATGCTTTCATTTTCTATTCAAATCCCATCCTCCATTTCAATAAGGTACAAAATTGTATAAAAAACGGAACAATTTCGCCACCAAATCTTTAAACTTCGAGTTTTTTTAGAAGAAAAAGATTTGGACGGTTAGACCCATTAGCAACTGTTTAACTGTTAAACAAGTATATTTAAGAGAGTTTTTGAATAACGCCGATACAGAAAACCGTTTTGCATAATTTATTGGTAAATCGTTAACTTTTCTTTCAGAGTTTTGGATGGTTGATTCCTATTGTTGACTCTCTAAATATTGCTCAAAGTATGTAAAGAAGAATCGTACCTTACTTACCTTCATCTGAAGAAATAAATAGACAGTCCTATGAAGAAACTTCCAAGAAAATTTCCAATTCTCCCTGATTACTATTTCCTCGAATCTTTTATCGTTATAACTTTGGACAATCGCGCTCCACTAAGAGATACTAAGTAGGTCAAAGTTTGCTCAAATATTTAAGAGGAGTTCCTTTGACCGAAGTTCCACTGTCACACAAATTTCATTCCTGTTCTGGGATACTTTAGGCTTTTAAGATAACTTCTGTATTCTAACAATTCAATTATTTGGTATAACTTCACTTTCACTCGAAGGGGTATGCTGAGGTGTATGCTAATTTCAACTTGTACCTAGACGCGTTCCTGAGTAAAATATCTTGACAGACAGGCAGGCGAATAGACTGAGATACAGACTGACAACAACGGAATCCTATAATGGTTCCGTTTTTCCTTTTGAGGTACGGGACCTTACGGGGCCGGAGATGGCCCAGGGTCAGTCGGGGTGCGAGGGAAATACCTTATGGGCAACCTAACACCCCGGCGTCTGAAGACCGGAAACGGCGTGCGGTTTTAGTTGGTTCAAGCCCGACATAACCTCAACCGCTGGCGAGGGGGGGGGGGGGGTGGTATCCGAAGGGATTTCCGCACGAAAAAAAAAAAAAGGTACGGGTCCCTAAAGATATAAAAAAAATATCTTTAGCAACTAAAAACAAGGCCGGTTCATAGCTATCTGCACTGCACACCTTGCACACTTGTAATGAGTTACAAAAATATTTGAAGTATTCATTTCCACCCAAACCTGTGGCACTTTTTATGACCCAAGTTCGCAAACGAGCACCTGAGGGTAAGCCTTATAATACTCGGGGGCCACTTCACAAAAGATAAAAGCTGAAAGTGTGGAGGAGCCAACTGCAGTACATACTACGTCTATACATCGTCTACTTTTTTATCGTGTCTAAAACCCCCACAGGACAAAGTGCAAAGGGCAAAGTGTATGTTGCAATTGAACTGAGTAAAAGACACATCGTGTTCCATTGCCATGGTTAACCGAGTGCGGGGGTAACCCTTGTGTAATATTATTTTCACCTAATTACCAGCAGACCTAACTACTCGAGTCTATGTTTATTGGTCTCACGCGTGTATCATAAAGTCCGTTTTCGATACCCGGGACATTTTCCTAAAACATAAACATAACTTCACGCCTGTATCCCCGAAGGGGTAGGCAGGGGTGTATTACTCACCCACGATTCGCCAGTTATGTTAAGGTCCCAATATAATAGGCTAAATGTTTGACTGACTGACTGAAAGACAGATTGAGTACAAACCACCCACGGAACAAGATGGATGGCGGGACGAGGCAGAATAGAATAAAATACGCCTCATTAACAATCATAACTCTAAGAGAACGAACACACCATGCTGGTCTCAATACTTATATAATAATATGGTAATGAGTATTGATGTGACTGAAGACGAAGTTTCGAGACCTGTAATGAACAAAGTAAGAATTGGTTGATAAGAAGACGTTGCGGTATGCTAGACGATTTACTGACCAAAATAGGGAAAGGGATTGTTGGAATTCATGACACGTAGGAGGATGGATAACAGTACCTACTTAGATTGACGAAATAAAGTTATGTGGCGTGGGTGAGTGTGCAAACTGCTAAGTGCGGAAATCCTTTCCCCCTCGCCGGCCAGCGGGTGAGGTTATGTCGGACTTGAACCTACTAAAACCGTACGCCGTCTCAAGTCTTCAGACACCGGGATGTAAGGTAAGCTCCAAAAGGCATTTACCGCGAACCCCGATCAGAATTAAGACGTTTTGACGAAAGACTACGTTAAGAGAACCCACAATCGGTGAATTGTGGAAAGCGCGAATAAGTTCCAAAATCGTGTATACTCTTTAGGACTATGAGGGACTTAACTTTGTCGATTTAACTCAATTTAAGCCCATTAAGGCATACATATCCGTGTTCGTTACTAAGAAATTTCATTTACTGAAACACTATTATTACAAAATAGACCTCTAACAATTTCTAAAAGTATCTCAAACGACGTACAGTACCGCAGTTATCTAGGAGTTGAGGTTAAGACGCAGTCTGACCTCTATCAAGAAAACGTTCATTTTTCCAAACACGTTCGTGAGACTACTTATATTTAACGTCAATGGTACCAATGTAGAGCGATAGAATTAATCTAAAATGTAGTAAGACAGAATTCTATATAACAGCAAAAAAAAGTGTGTGGCTCACCGGGAGTGCCGACAGAAGTGAAAACTTTCACAATTATGTGTGTATTTTTTCAATCGTCATTATCTCTCTTTCCCGTCCTCCCTACCTCCCTTCCTCCCTACCTTCCAGCCTGGAGTTCTCTCTCTTACTCCGCCTTTTATTGATTTGGTTTGGAGGGCGACTACCGTTTGACCTCCCAAACCCGAAAAGAAAGCCGGTCAATCAGCAGATATACCGGCTTGCTTGTGCGGTTGACTACGAACTGTGGCTTAGATTCCACCAAACGGTGCGCACGCTCATACTGTGGAATGATCTCCCTGCTGTGTTGTTTTCCCAAGCGACTTTAATATGGGGTTCTTTAAGAAGGGCATTATAAGGTTTTTACAATATCGGCAGCGCGAACGTGACGTCTCTGGTGTTACACGCGTCCATAGGCCGCTTCCTATCAGGATGGCTGTGTGATTGTTTGCCACCTAGGTGGTATTAAAAAATAACCAAGCTTGAAATTTGAAAGTTATCGATGTTGAACTCATATGTTCTTTCTAACACGTTGATTTTGTCCACAGTTCGTTGGTGTATGGGGCCTGCCGGCCGTGGCCTGCGACTGCTACATCGCCATCGACGTCATATGTTCCACCTCCAGCATATTCAATTTAGTCGCTATATCTGTCGACAGGTAAGATCTTATGTGTCCCTAAATTCTATCTTCTTCATCCAAGCGAGAACTCCGTTTGTATCCGTAGTATGCGCCACTTTGGAGCTCAACCCCTCAGAGACGGACTCTTGAGGAATGCCTACATCAGAGCCTCGTCCGTGAGTCAGCAGGTATACCGGCTTGCAGCTGAGGTTGGTTTTTGCTCCGAAAATCTTAGTAGCGGCCGCAAATAAATATTCTACGACATTCTGCACAGCGCTTTCTAGACCCAAAGTAAGCATAGTTTAACTAACTTGTGTTATGGCTTCCAGAATGCGGATAAACATACTTATATACTTTATTTGTAAATACATACATATTATAAACAGAATCACCCAGCTCAATGCAAATAGATATATTCGTGCATACAAATATTTGCACTGTGCGGGAATCGAACCCGCGCCCCCTTTCGTAGCTGTCGAATGCACTACCGCTACGCCACAGAGGCTGTCGTATATCTTTATATATATATATTTCTTGTGTGCGTGTGTATGTCACTGAACTCCTCCTAGACGGCTGGACCGATTTTGATGAAATTTTTTGTGTGAGTTCAAGGGGACTCGAGGATGGTTTAGATTCACACTTGGAGCCGGTAGGTGGCGCTGCTATCGGTATATCACCAAATGCTTTTCCGGGCAGGACGAAGTTTGACGGGTCCGCTAGTATAATATAATTAAATATTCAGTGCATTCCCTGAAAGCATTCGTCGCCTAAAGAAGCGGCGAGACATCTATGACCAGTAGAGTCAGCAAGATGACTGGCTCATAACCAATAAAGGGAAGTTACTGCGCTGGCAGTAGCCCCTCACCTGCTATATAACCTCACCACATTTGCTTATAGTCATACAGACTGATCGTAAATAATCAAAAAAAAAAATTACAGTTCAGGATTATGTTATAAAGAATCCTTGCAAGCATGAAGGTGTTAAACACCACTTTTATAAATAGAAGGCTTTCGTTTTCACGCTCAGTAAGCATGCTTACACGCCACATAAACTCACAGTGCCGTGAATATATTCCTTGAGAATGAGCTACAAAAGACGTTGCTTAACGTTCTCATACATTAATTTTATACTGAGCTTTTAAAATAGACTTTACCTTCAGCTTACCATCAGGCGAGGTGAAGTCAAATTGACGTGTCCTAAATATAAAAAAAAAACCTTGTGTCTTGTTTATATCAGCACGACTCGATGGAGCCTTTACGTGTGGACTTACGCTACTATATCCTTATCCTTATCCTATCCTTACCCAGACAGAGAAAAGGAGACAAATTGCCCTGAAATAGCTGTTTACCGGAAACGTCGTGTAGCCTTCACTAACACTTCTGTAACAATTGCGA
Organism: Cybosia mesomella; assembly: GCA_946251805.1. Lineage (NCBI taxonomy): Eukaryota > Metazoa > Arthropoda > Insecta > Lepidoptera > Erebidae > Cybosia > Cybosia mesomella. The sequence goes on along the minus strand of OX276402.1, from coordinate 28,402,769 downwards.
AAGGGACCTAGTTTTATTGTGATTTTATTCCATGGCTTTCTAAAGAATGTAGATTTTTTTTTCATCAGATGCTCTTTACCAAGTGTAACGTATTGAATTAGTTAAAGCTGATGAACACACATTCAAGAAGTTCACACTATAGATTTAGATTGGAAAAGAGAACATCTAGGACGGGATTTGAACCCGCGACCAGTCCCTTATAGGGGCAATGCTCTGACCAAGTGAGGCATCTAGACACGTCCCAGATATTCGAAATTCTCCGATATATTATATACGTCTCAAGGCGACGATGGAGCCATCTACCGTAATTCGAATTTCGAATATCTGGGACGTGTCTAGGTGACTTAGTTGGTCAGAGCAATCCCCCTGTAAGGGACTGGTCGCGGGGTCAAGTCCCGTCCTAGATGTTCTCTTTTTCCGATCTTAATCTTTAGGTAAAGTAAGCATACTAATTGATTCACAATTTAATTGAAGTTCACACTATATCCAACCATTTATTTAACTTTTGACAGCTTAATTTTTTTGTCATAATATAATAGGAAACGTCAATAATAGCCGCGGTAGCCTAGTGGTATGGGATAATAGCCGCGGTAGCCTAGTGGTATGGGATAATAGCCGCGGTAGCCTAGTGGTATGGGATAATAGCCGCGGTAGCCTAGTGGTATGGGTAGTGGACTGCTGAGACGAGGTCTCGGGTTCGATCCCAGGTTTTACCATGGCATACACCAATGACTTTTCGATGCTTTTCGAAGTTATGTGTGTATTTACCCCAGGTTTATAAGTGCCCGGTTAATGGCAATAGGCTCGCCACCTATTACATTGGGACCTAAACATAAACTGGCGAAATGTGGGTGCTAGCACCTCTGCCTACCCCTTCGGGGTTATAGGTGTTATGTTATTTTATGTTATGTTTTTTGTCAAATAGTTATGTCCTAATACGTAACCTATTCGATTTCATACAACAATCGACTTTTTTTTTGAAGAAGGTGCAATCAATTTTATACGTTGATATTTAATTTTTATTCGACATAGAATTTTTTCAATTAAATTTTTAAGCATTTTGTATACTTACTTTTTTCTAAAGATTAAGATCGGAAAAAGAGAACATCTAGGACGGGACTTGAACCCGCGACCAGTCCCTTACAGGGGGATTGCTCTGACCAACTGAGTCACCTAGACACGTCTCAGATATTCAAAATTCGAATTACGGTAGATGGCTCCATCGTCGCCTTGACACGTATATAATATTGAAATAAAACTATTTTTAACGGATTCTATCGCGGTTTATTTGATGTTATTTTATATTTTACATTGAACCCGACGTTTCGGTTGCTTTTCAGCAGCCATGGTCACGGCGATAGAATCCGTTAAAAATAGTTTTATTTCAATGTGTAACATTCGCGTAAACTTCCGACAATATCACGTATATAATATATTGGAGAATTTCGCATATCTGGGAAGCGTCTAGGTGGCTCAGTTGGTCAGAGCATTCCCCTGCAGCTAACTGGTCGTGGGTTCATGCCCCGTCCTAGATGTTCTCTTTTCCAATCTAAATTTTTATTTTTATATATATATATGTTTTTTTTTTAAATTTATGAACTTTTTTTTTGTATATCAGATGTATAATTGACTAAACTAATAATTAACGAATAATTAAAATTAAATAATATTAAAGTTCCTATTTTAATTGTTTTTACATAACAAAATATCAATTTTTAATCTGTAAACAACATAACTTCAACTTTTTGATATTTTTCATTGAAAGTAGGTACAAGAATCCATAACTACAAACGCGAGGTTAAAATATTCGACGTAGATACTTATAAATGTAAACGATTACCTGCGACTCAATCATTTATAGCGAACACATTCGATCCTAACGAGATCCTGGCGTTTGGCAAAATATGTTTCGTCAAATTTCACTTCCCAAAAAACTTATCGCAAAGTTGCATTTCCCAAAAGAATCTTTAGCAAATTTATATTTCGCATTTTAATCACTTCGTCAAATATTCATTTGGAAACTTTTTACTTGCTCAATTTTTATTAAGTCAAATATATATTAAGCAAATACCTTATTTTGTAAAAAATATATTCCAAAAGTAAGTTCGTTCAAATTTTTTCATATAAGTTACGTAGGCTAGATCGGAACTGCCAGAAAAGTGGGTTAGGTTAGGTTAGAACTGTGGCCCCAACAGAGGGCCTTGATTTGTATAATTGATTTGTATAATAGCAATATAATTATTATAGAAGTTCTTACCTGTAAATTCTTTGTCTAAGGTGAAACAAACACCCATCAGCAGTGTATTTTCAAAATTGGATCTTAAACTTGAAATACTAGCTTTTTCGAAATCCAAAATAACAAAAATCCATATTTGACTACCTAATACTTGGTAAAATCAAACTTTGCCATGTAATTATTTGTTAAACAATAAATGGCCAAAATAGTACTGCTAACTGTAAAATTGCGAAAAGTTGTTTTGCCAAATGTTTTTTAGCCAAATGAAAATTTGGGAAACATACTTTGGCATGTGACACTTTGGGAAACGTTTTTTGCCAAACATCAGTAAACCATCCTAACACTGGTGCAGTCAAATTTAACTGTTTTTAGTGTGCGAGTGAATTTTCGTATATTATAATTTAACCGTGATATTTAAAGCATTTTAGTATTATAATGATTATAAATAGTGTAGATACATATGTATGATTAGGCAGTCTATATATTTTTTTGCTGCGCATTTCCAAGTGTACTTTTACGAATAATGTTACAGTTACGTTCTGAAGCCGCTGTTAAAAGTTAAATAAATGGTTGGACTTAGTATAATCGAAAGTTCGATGAAACAAATAGGTAAACATAGCAAATATTCCGTTAATTGGTCATATCCCCGGTTCTTCTCAACCAATTGCAATCAAACTCATATTACGGTAGTTTTAAGTCTGACCAAGATTTATTTATTTGTTCAGAAACTTAACAGTTTACATATCTCGTAGTTTGTTAGCCAGTAACAATGTTTCCCGACAAGTAAAAATGGCATGCACCACTTAATATATTAGGTCGTTACATATGAAATTGCCGTTTTTCTAGAAGAAATTGGAGGAAACCCAATTTTCAGTACTAACAGTTTTGCATTTTTTTTTGGAATGACAAATCCAAAGATTATGATTTATTTTGTGTATGAATGATACAACATTAAGCTAACAAACAGCAACTTTTATTACATAAATGTGAAAAGTGACAACTGTTAAGTTATACGAAATTTATCATCAAAATGGATAGCATTTTAGGAATTACTGTTTTTGAAGATCGAATTAATTTATCAAGCGGCCAATAAAAACAAAATTTAATACAGAGTTGTAAAATCTTGAAATCAACTTTCAAACAAAATATAAATAACGGAAATAGCTATTAAATTACAGGAATAACGAACTCATGAATTTGTAAGAAAATTTCGGCAAAATTTCATAGGTTCATAATCTATGTTTTATAAATATTCTTACTATCTTATTCTAACAGTTCTTATACAATCTTTATTTGGGCAAGTATAATTTTATTGTAACTTATTAATACTTTTTTCTTAAAAATACTTTTTGAGTGGTGGAAAATGTCAATGTCATCAAAGTTGTCATTATAACAACTAGGAGCAGGAGCGCAGGACGGCTTTCGCGGCACGCGTACATCAATGACATTATCCGTCGGGCTCTTGTCACCGCCGGCGTTCCAGCCGTACTAGAACCTACTGGTTTGGCGCGCGACGATGGCAAGAGGCCGGATGGGATGTCGTTGGTGCCTTGGAAGATGGGAAGGCATTTGGTGTGGGATGCGACATGTGCTGACACCCTTGCGCCTTCACATCTTCCAGGGACTGCGGACTGCGCCTGCGCTGCCGCTGCTTCGGCAGAGACCCTTAAACGGCGCAAATATAGTAATTTAACAGGTAATTACATATTTGAGCCGTTTGGGGTTGAGACGCTGGGATCTTGGGGTCCAAGTGCCCGTCTTTTATTTAAAGAAATTTCAAAACGGCTTATAGACGCTACCCGTGACCAGAGGGCTGGTTCATTCCTCGCACAAAGCATTGGCATTGCCATTCAACGTGGCAATGCCGCCAGCCTTCTGGCCACCCTCCCCGTTGACGTCGATGGGGAGGAATTTTTTGACGCCTAAACCTGCAGCTTTGTATATAGGTATACAGATATTGTTTTTATACTAATTAATAGTAATTAATTTATGTAAATAAAGTATCCTTATTTAATATAACTGATTATACAACTAGGTAAGCGTGTGAGAACTGCATTTTGTAGTGGAACACCGACCAGGCGGGAGTGTCTATTTTTGGGTGCACTTAAATTTATATTAAATTTCTAATAAAATATAAAACCGCAACAAAATCCGTTCAATAGTTTTTGTTTATTATTTACTATGTGTATCATTACTATTTATTAAGTTTCACCGCACTCTGTTGTGCGGTGTTGGCACTCTGCTGGTGTACCATTACCTGTTGATCAGTAGGGGTACCGGCGCGCGTGAAGGTAAGGTTGACTTGGGCTCCGAAAATCTTAATGGGGCTCTAAAAACTCTCTGACCTTTTTTTCCAATTGCCCTGCTCCAAAGGGACGTACTATGATGTTAAATAGCCTTCCCCAAGAACTGAAATTTCTTCAAATCGCACAGCTAGTTCCCGAGATTAGTGCGATCAAACAAATAAACTCTTCAACTTATAGATTGCAAATACGATAAACTTACTTGATATTGTCGGACGTTTACGAGAATGTCACGTCACACATGAAATAATGAAATAAACGGGGAGACCATCGGGATCAATGTAAAACATAAAATAACATCTAATAAATGGCGATAGAATCCGTTAAAATATAGTTTTATTTCAATGATAAATTTACTATTCGGTAACAACCAGAATACTACAGAAAGTTAAAAAGTTAACTAAGTTGATAAAGCTATAAATCTCGAACTGTTTACGAAACTGTTAAGACAATAATTTATGGTTGTCAGGGAAAATATATACAAACAACTTATCTAGGGGCACGGCAGTGCCTCCGCCAAGACGAGACAGAGGAGCGCAGGGCACTGCGTACCTTTTCGCGAAGCGTTTTGCCGTATTTTTGTACCCTAATTGATTAAGTCTGGACAGTGCTAGGAAGTCCAAATTCTAGTACTTATTAAACGTACCAAGTTTCAAATGTATAGCTTTAACTTTAGAGATTATTAATGTCTAAAATACGCAGATTTCGTCACTCACTCACTCACTGACTGAAGTGACTGATGATCAGCTAAAATGTTAGCGTACTCACTGAAGTTATAGAAAGCTGAATTTTTGCCTCTGAGCTAGGATTAAATACCTTAAAATAGAAGTATGAAAGTTTTTATGGAAATTTGGCAATTTTAATACTAGTTTAAACATAAAAATTGGTCTTTATAATATAGGTTATATGTGCAAATAATACAATCTGAACAAACCGTCAAATGCGAGTGGGACTCACGCACTGAGGGTACATTATACAACTGGATGGAGGGACAAACTTAATGTTCTTTTTTGGGATAAATGTTCAGTTTTTAGGGATTTTCTTTAGCAAAGCCCTATTGCTATCGAGTTGTCGTCGACGTCGTCGTTGCCAATTTTCTGTCACGGTTTTGGGTATGAAGGAGATGAGCTATCGAGTTGCTGTTTTCGGTAATAGATTCGTGCTGGGGTGAACCATTGCAAGATAAAAAAAAAATCGCAAAAAAAAAAAACGCAAAATCGAAAATCCCTTGTATTCGGCTGAGCTCGTCTCAGGAATTCAACTTGTTCCTATTGAGGTACAGAATCCTAGGGGTGTGTGTTGGGTAACCTCCTCGAGTGTCGCTCCGATTCCGATCCCGCTGCAGTCCGGGGGGAACGGAATCGGAGCGGCCGGTACACCCTGGGCGGCGGTCAATGGCTACCCCTTCATAGGGTTGGCATTGATCGTCGGCCAATACCCAACGTGGCGGGAACACATCGCTCTCCGTACTCCTCTGCTTTCAGAGGAGACAGGATGAGCGATGCTGTTAGTGGTGAGATGGCCCAGGGTCAGTCGGGGTGCGAGGGATATGCTCTATGGGTAACCTTACATCCCGGCGTCTGAAGACCCGAGACGGCGTGCGGTTTTAGTCGGTGCAAGCCCGACATAACCGCCCCCGCTGGCCGGCGGGGGGGGTATCCGAAGGCATTTCCGCACGAAAAAAAAAAAAAAAAAAAGGTACAGAATCCTAAAAAGGTAAATAAAATAAACATTAATAAAAATTACTACAGGTAACTTACAAAATAATTGTAATCCCACCAAAAACATTTTGACTTAGGCGTAGGATTACTACTTCTACTGCCAGTGGGGACGCCGTTTGACCAGACGGGTGATCAGCCCTTCTATGTGGGGCCATTTCACCCAATTCCCCTATAACGACTGTCATACATATTCGTATGGCAACCGGGACCGACATCTTAACGTGCTCTCCGAGGCACGACCAGACCAATGCAAATACTCATATGCATGCATACAAATATTTGCACTGAGCGGGGATCGAACCCGCGCCTCCTGCGTAGCGGCCGCGTTCCATACCGCCACGCCACGGAGGCTGTCTAGGCGTAGGATTTGTAGAGAACTTAAAACTAGAATTCACGGAGCTCATTATACGCTATTATGAGATTTAGGTATAGTGTTCGGTAGGGACCCAAACTGACCTAGGGGGCCATCTCGAAACCGGAGATGGCCCAGGGTCAGTCGGGGTGCGAGGGATATGCTCTATGGGCAACCTTACACCCCGGCGTCTGTAGACCCGAGACGGCGTGCGGTTTTAGTCGGTTCAAGCCCGACATAACCGCCCCCGATGGCCGGCGGGGGGCTAAAAAAAAAAGGGACCCAAACTGTAACCATAATAAAGTGTTTTAACATTGTTTTTTGAAACTGTTTTAGAAGAAAACCATTTATAAATGTAACAGATACGAAAAAGGTACCATATTCAAAGTGTATGTGTTAATAAGTGTAACACAAATAACGTCCTAAAGTACTTGGGGGTGTACAAAATACCTTTATTTAAAAATTTAGATTATAAATATAATAGGATAGTAAATTTGGCAACGTAGCATTTCGGTTAGAACTTCTTAACACTGTTAACAGATTAATAATTGGTTCATACATATAACTGTTACACAGTTGTAAGTTGTAACGATTAACAGATTCAATACCACATTTATAAGTGTAACACTTTCATTCTATAATCTTTTCATAGTGTTTATGTCTCTATAATACATATAATTATGTAACCTCTATGAATGTGATTTATACAACCTTTATAATGACTTAAAAACAAGTCCCTGGTGTTCGGTAAGGGCACATAGACTTAGAAGCTTAGCTCTCCATATGATCTGATAACTTTTTTACACTACAAGCAAAGGACGTGTCTTGTTATTCAACACTAGCAGATGCCCGCGGCTCCACCCGCGTGGAAGTATGCTTCTGTTCCCGTTATCCATGGGAACTTATTAGATAGCCTTTGTATTATTCCAGACGATAATCTATCCCTGTATCAAATTTCAGCCAGATACGTTCAGCCGTTAGAGCGTGATTGAGTAACAAAAATCCAAAAGTCTTCACAAACTTTCACATTATACATTACACCATAATACATTGGATCTTACCTAGATGCATACAACATCCACAATACCTATATCATGCACACTCCACACACACACTCTCTCTCTCTCTCTCTCACATACACACACACACACACACACACACACACACACGCACACACACACACACACACACACATTCAAGCACACAATTGTTCCAAAATGTCCTTTTAAGCGAAATAGTTCCAAAAGCCTAACAATAAGTAGTTACAATAATGTACTCTTGATACAGTTCTTGGGGTTGCTGACTCTGTATGCTGAAATACAGGCTAAAAGCCTAGTTCGGCAGCAGACGCATGATTGTTACATTACAAAATAATTTAATAGAAGTTTTTTAACATTAGATTATACAATACAAATTTTATTTCTAATTCAACTGACATCTTAAATTTACTCCTAATGCTGACTGATTGTAAAATCTAACTTATGACATTGTATTTCTAATAATGATGACTGTGAAAACTGATAAGTACCCTATTTATAACCTCTGTTAATTTGACTGTGTTAACTTCCTTAATACATATATAAATATCTATTAATGTTGACTGAGTAAACTATGATGTATTGTATCTCTAATACAGATAAATTGAATAATGTAAACTTATATGTATTTTTGGGCTAATAAATTATTATTATTATTATTATTATAAAATTAGTAGAATGAAAAAATGTATTTGATGGATTTGTCATTTTGTAGATATTTTGTCTATGTTTCTCACATATTTATATGTTTCTACATAGGTATACTCCCTGCGGGGTAGGCAGAGACAATAACCCAATAGTTGCTTGGCTCAGACACAAATCAAATAAATAAACAAATATTCTACGACATTCTATACAGCACTTTCCAGACCCAGAGTAAGCATAGTGTAACTAGCTTGTGTTATTGGTTTCAGAATGAGGATAAACATACTTATATGCTTTTTTTTTTGTAAATACGTACATATTATACATAGAAACACCCACACGAATGCAAATAGACATATTGATGCATACAAATATTTGCACTGAGCGGGAATCGAACCCGCGACCCCTGTCGTAGCAGTCGAATGCACTACCGCTACGCCACAGAGGCCGTCTAAGTATATATATCTATATTATAATATTATAAGGCAGTCTGGAACCCATAACACAAGCTAGTTAACCTATGTTTACTTTGGGTCTAGAATGCGCTGTGTAGAATGTCGTAGAATATTTATTTATTATTTATTATTATATATATTTATGTAGTATGGATATGGATAAAATCACGTGAGAGTAAACCGCAGTGCTAATTAGATTAAATATAATAAATTTAAGCAATAACAATCGGTTCCCTCAAACGCACAGTTTATGATCAAGACTAATAAAACCTATAAAACAGTTACAGTATCACCAACAAATTTTATTATCTGCCTACTAATGCGATGGCTCTTATCCTTGACAAAACAGACGCCCTAATGAGTCTTCAGGAAACAGATGGCGTCCCAGTTAACAACAATAGCAATCTTGTCTTGTTAAATGAAGATTGTTTCGGTTAAATATACTTAGGTGGAGTGTTTTGGGCTACATCCTAAAACCTGTTGATGGCAGCATTACCTAATGCGACAAGGTTAGGCGCTAATATCGATAAAAGAAGTGTCGGTAGCTTAGCGGTTAAATACTCGACCCTACGATCGAGAGGTCACGGGTTCGAATCCTGGCCATTATACTACCGAGGTGAACCCACTTTTAACACAAGCAATTAAGCTTAGCTGGAGGGGTTAGGGGGAATATTAGTAATTACGGTTACGAATATTCTTTTATTAAAAAAAAAAATTTAAAAAAAAATCGTGGATTTCAATGAGGTCAAATTAAAATCTTTGGGGACCAAACTATCTCATCTTCTATTTGATATAACTGATGTTCAACGGATGTAGAACATCTCTAGGGGTTGGGAAGTCACTGGAGAAGGAGCCGGCGGAGCGGGTCTCGGATAGACTCAGGTTTCTCTCGACCCGCAGAGCCTGCGAGGCGCAGACGCGATTCACGCGTTGGAGGTCGCTGAACGAATTCTGTCCTTCATGAGCGCAGGCCTAGGGGTGACAGGTAGAGCCACCTGTCACCCCCTGGCAAGACGGGGACACCTTGGTTTCCAAACCCGAGAGAGCCAACTCGAAACTGGCGATGTTCCTGGGTCAGCCGGGGTGCGAAGGAAATGCCTTACGGGCTACCTTACACTCCGGTGTCTGAAGATCCGATACGGTGTGCGGTTTTAGTCGGTTCGAAACCGACATAACCACCTCGTGATAGCCAAACTGCCGGCTCCGTGGTAAAAAGATGAAACCGTGATCATCGCTAAGATAATATTGTTTGCGTGTGCGTTTTTATTTCCAGAAGATTCGATCAGTAAGTTTTCGAGATATCATCGCTCGTTGTAACAATATGATAATCGTGGTTACACATTTATTGAATTAAATTTCAAGAGAATTAGTATGCTAACGTTTCCTATAGATTTATATCGGAAAAAGAGAACTTCCAGGCCGGGACTTGAACCCGCGACCAGTCCCTTATAGGGGGATTACCCTGACCAACTGAGCTACCAGGGATACATCCTAGCGCCCCTCCCCCAAACCGGAGCAAGACGTGGACACCGTGGTTTCCAAACCCGAGGGGCCATCACAAACCGCAGATGGCCCAGGGTCAGTCGGGGTGCGAGGGATATACTTTATGGGCAACCTTACACCCCGGCGTCTTAAGACCCAAGACGGCGGGCAGTTTTAGTCGTTTCAAGCCCGACATAACCGCCCCCGCTGGCCGGAGGGGGTATCTGAAGGGATTTCCGCACGAAAAAAAAAGGCATACATCCTAGATATTTGAAACATAACATAACATAAACTCACACCTATATCCCCGAAGGGGTAGGCAGAGGTGCTAGCACCCACATTTCGCCAGTTTATGTTTAGGTCCCAATGTAATAGGTGGCGAGCCTATTGCCATTAACCGGGCACTTATAAACCTGCGATAAATACACACATAACTTCGAAAAGCATCGAAAAGTCATGTGCCATGGTAAAACCTGGGATCGAACCTGAGACATCGTCTCAGCAGTCCATTACCCATACCACTAGGCTACCGCGATATTTGAAACTCTCCGATATATTATATCTCTCGTATGTGTGGATAATCTAAAAACAATGTTTAAAAATGATTGTAATATCATTCATTGTTTGCGTAGTTCGCAAAAAATACGGTAGATGGCTGTAAGGGACTGGTCGCGGTCAAGTCCCATCCTGGATGTTCTCTTATTGCGATATAAATCTGTAGGCAAAGTTACACATTTAAGACCTCCCATAGATATACTTACGTAGTCAGTTCATAGAACCGAAGACATCAATGCCTCGATTTAGCTTGTCGACAAAAACTATTTCCTTTTAAGGTTCCGTAAATCTGATGAGGAAATTATTAAGTGTTTCATTAGATTTAGAACTTTCACTTGTATCGTTCTACTTCTGTTTATCTGTCTGCCTGTCCGTTTGTCCACTAATCACAATCCGTATATCAACTGAGCTTAAATACTAAACATTAAAAAAATAAGTACAGCCGAATTGAAAACCTTTTTTTTATTAATTAACACGCTTTTATAAACTTGGTACGTTTGTAAGTTTGCTTATTTGTATGTTGTAATGGAATCTTAGGACTCGATTTTTGTGCATTTCGAAACATCGGATTACTTTATAATTTTGCACACTTATCAAGAAACGATGACAATACAGGAGTATATAACATATCGGAGAATTTCGAATATCTGGGACGTGTCTAGGTGGCACTGTTGGTCAGAGCATTGCCCCTGTAAGGGACTGGTCGTGGATTCAAGTCCCGTCTTAGATGCTATCTTTTTCAATATAAATCTATTTAATACAATAATTTCAAAACAAAAAGAATATGTCAAAAATATCAACTTATAAAAGTAATACTTACTTAAAAAAAAACAGTAGGTGTTAAATCAATCTTCCCCACCCGAGGGGGCCGTCTCGAAACTGGAGATGGCCCTGCGTCAGCCGTGGTGCGAAGGAAATACCTTAAGCCACCCTACACGGTTTCAGTCGGTCCGAATCTGACATAACCACCCCCACTGCCCGTAGGGAGCCATCAGGTTTCCAGACAAAAAATAATGTCGAATCGATCTGAACAATGCGAAAAAATCTCCCGTTTGTCAGACTAATATGAGCACACAATCTAACCAATGCCAAATAACCACACTTTTCGCATGACCACAAAAATGAGGATACAATAGTCAAAAAGAAACACGGAACTGGCTCCACTGTAGTGTGACTTGCACTTGACCGGTTTTTTCAACACAACGCCCTATCGTCAGGCGCCGCCATCCAATTTGAACCCTCACCTATTTTTCTTTGCCACCATTTCATCATTCTTTACTGACACTCGTCTCTGAACGACTGTTCCGATTCTCTTTTTCTTTAGTAAAATAAAAAAGCTATCCTTCGTTTTATGTTGACCATGAACTAAAATGTCAACTAAGAAATCATTGAACTTTATTTGAAGTAAATTGGGTGAAGTGCGGTACTATTTGTTTACAGTCCCTAGTTCTTTGTTGTTACCTAAGTGGCGACACAAACACAATATGCTTTTTGTAAAGACTTTTTTGTATAAACTCACTGTACCTAGTCCAGCCATAAGCTTTTTTACAAATGAAAATGCATTTTTTTTAAATAGAAAAAAATAAAAATAAAATTTATTCGAAATGGCCACCTTTGGAATCTATGGTTTCCAAGGGAAATTTTGCCACTGCTTGCTCCAAAGATTTTTTAAGTTTCTCAATGTCGCCGTGTCGTTTAGAGCAGGCCACGTCCTCTAAAACTGACCATAATTTGTAGTCTAAAGGGTTGAGGTCTGGGCTAGATGAGGGCCAGTCTTCAGCTCTTATAAAGTCCGGAACGTTGATTTCTAGCCAGGCTTGGGTAGTTCGTGCCTTGTGACCAGGAGCAGAGTCCTGATGGAAAGTCCATGGTAATTTTTTTAAAGTGTATTGTTGAGAGGCTTCACAACATGATCCAAGACATCTTCATCTTGATACACTTTGGCTGAAGTTTTCACTCCTTTTTCACAAAAATGTAGCTTTGTGGCTCCCTGATAAGACACGCCCCACCAAACCATCACTGACGCAGTATGATGACCACGTTGTACCTTTCCGACCACTTGAGCAGCTTCCTTAGAACTGTGAGCGTACACTTTATCATTTTGCTTATTGTAGTGTTCTCCAATCGTGAATTTTTTTTCATCGGTAAAGAGGATATTTATGTGCCTTAACCTGCGTATCGCGACAGAAGGCGCTTTGAGCGATCCACTCTCTTTAATCGTAAAGATTGATTTAGGGCATGTCCTGTATATCGACGATAAGCAAAAACAGCTTCAGGTCTTGTTTTATAATACGTGACAGAGTCCTAGCGGGAATCTTCATTTCTCGCGATAAGATTTTTTGCTTCCTTATGGAGTTAAGACGAATTCTGGCTTTAACAACATTAATAGCCTTTGTAGTTCATACAGCACGCGGCCGCCCCGATCTTTTCTGGTCTTCGACAGACGAAGTGTTGTTGTATCTATTGATAGTACGATATACGAACATACGGCTGATACCAAGTTTTTGAAGTGTCTGGAATATGAACGACGGCTCCATACCCACTTTGTGCAAGGCGATCACTGCGATCCTATTTTCTTTAACACCCCATTCCATATTGTAATTCGATAATGAACACGAAACAATTATTTTTTTGCGAATTTTTGCGATTTTTTCTTTATCTTGCAATGGTTCACCCCAGCACGAATCTATTACCGAAAACAGCAACTCGATAGCTCATCTCCTTCATATCCAAAACCGTGACAGAAAATTGGCAACGACGACGTCGACGACAACGTCGACGACAACTCGATAGCAATAGGGCTTTTCTAAAGAAAATCCCTAAAAAATATGTGAAATGGCGCGAAATCGAAAGAAGTTTTTAAAATAATATACGTGTTCCAAATTCAAAATAATTAATAAGTTGAAAAAGAAAGAAAAGTTTTGATGTAACAGTATTTATGGCCAGACTAGTTATATACCGGTCGGAGTTTACACAAAAGAATAGACAATAATTGCGTATTATATGCTTACATTTCTCTATATATTTTTTTTAACATTTGGAAATCCCCACCCCATCGGTGCCAACGATGGGATGGGCGTGTCGGAATCAGACCGACTAAAACCACACGGTGTCCTCCCCAAGTGTCCATTGCCGGGCACCCCAGGTAAGCCCTCGAAAGGATAACCCCAACGTTACCGGCGGACTTTGGCCGCCATCGCGGCATTGCCTGTGGGGACAGGTTTTATCCCGCGACGGTGAGTTGGCTGGCGTGTGTAGGACACATACGACATGCCTACGTCTTGAATTGCTTCTGTAAGGACGGCGAGTCGGCCGACTGCCGTCCTCAGGCCCCGATCATGGAGATGGATAGTCCCGGGAGTGGACAAGTCAGCGGCGTCCGCGCCGCAGACTGCGGAACTCGAGGGGCAGAGTTCTCTCCCGCTCCCTCTCCGCCGCCTCTTTCGCGCGCATTACCTGCTCGCAGAAAGAGGCGTGCCACTTGCTCCTATTGGAGACCACGGCTCTCACCATGGCCTCGAGTAATTTCACCGTTTGGTGTCAAAAGGTGGGGGAAAATTAAGTATATTATGAAAGGTAAATGTGAGATATTGCTTTTACAGATAGATGGGGGATTTAAAGCAACAGCTGTATTTCATCTGCTCTTTTATTTTAAATTTTAAACTTTAATTTTTTATTTTTTCAATGTAAGAAGGGTCCAAAACGAACGAAATGAACAAAATCTACTGTACGTGGATATCTATGGCTCCACTTTTATTTCGGGGCCAACCAACCTCACCTGTAAGCTGGTACACCAGCTGATTGACGGATGAGGCTCTGACGCAGGCTTTTGTGCCTGTCCACATCACCACGGCACGACGTCATCGCCGTGGAACGGAGCAGTGTCGCGCCAGCACGGTACGGTAATGTCGCCGTGTAACGGTGTATCGGACGGCGTCGTAAGTCGGCGAAACTTCTTCAAAACTTGATGCATATACAGATAAAATAACTGTAAAATTTGTGGTCACAGGTTTTCAACGCCTTATATTTTCTATTGAACTGATTTCCATCACTATTCATAATTGAAAGATATGGGTGCACCCAGTACTGTCTTTTTAAAATTTTTGCTCCAACAACAAGCAGAATACGTTTTGTGCGGTCCATATCTAAAACGAGACTGCTATTTATCTGATATTTAGTGAAGAACGTACCGAAAATTTACAAGGCACGACGACGTGTAACTATGCGGCGCCGTGACGTACATTTTAACGGTACGGCAACGTTAATTTCCACGTCACGGCTACGAGCCGCGCCGCGACACCGCACTGTTCCACGACGTCGCGACGTCGTGCCGTGGTGATGTGGATAGGCCTTTTCTCTCGGCATTAGGGGGTCAGATAGCAGTCGCTCTCGTAAAAGTCTAAATAAACTAAATTGGTTCTAAATTGCAAGTTGCATGCTTTATATGCAACCGTGTTTAGCACTCGAATGATGAAGAGGAGACCATCCAATCAGACTTGCTGTTCAAGTGAGAGTAGGTAGACTGAACAACATTCCAGAATGCTATGGAGAACTAAAGGTACATATACAAATTTCAAAGCAAATAATTATTTTAATGAAATTACGAACCAATTGGTATGATGACGAGTTATTTTTACCATCTTTCGTTTATGTTTACTTTTTTTTTATTTGTACACTTTGCTTCCCTCTGTTATTTTCTTTTTTCTGCCTCTACTGCTCAAAGGTTGCCCACTGCTGGGCATAGGCTTCCCCCAAGGTTTGCTGGTAGAGAACTCTTTTAGAGTTAAGCTCGCCTTTGTACATAATTTTTTTTAATTGAAATACATTAATCTTTTTTTTGTGTACAATAAAGAATTAAGAAACTTTCCTATAAATTAAACTCGGAAAAAATGAACATCCAGGACGGGACTTGAACCCGTGAACAGTCCCTTACAGGGGGAATACTCTGATCAACTAAGTTACCTGGACACGGCCAAGATATTCGAAAGACTCGGATACATCCAGCGGCGCCCCAAGCCGTAATGTATTGGAGTTTTAAATCTATACACATGATTATTCCTCACATGTAGTTCGGCAAGTTAGAGGTACCTGACCGGGTATCGAACTTGTACCGCCGCCGGTGCCAGACGACAAAGGCTAGACCACTTAACTACCACGGCTCTCTGAAGTAGCTACCTATTTAATCATTCTTATCTTTGGATAGCTTTCTAATTCAATGGAATTAATAATAGATTGAAAATTAACTTCTTCAAACTGGGGTTACTTGGAACATAACATACATAACTTCACGCCTGTATCCCCGAAGGGGTAGGCAGAGGTGTATTACACACCCACGATTCGCCAGTTATGTTACGGTCCCAATGTAGTAGGGGGTGAGCCTATTGCCATCTACCGGGCACATTATTAAGCGAGCGATTATTAACACTTATTAATGCACACATAACTACGAAAAGTCAGAGGTGTGTGCCCGGGCCGACTGGGGATCGAACTCGAGACCTCGTCTCAGCAGTCCGTTACGTACGCCACTAGGCTATCGCCGCTACTTTACTTACTTGGAAATAGTCAGATATTATTTCTTTTATAATTAACTACCTGATGCCTCGAGGTTCCGCCCGCGTGGGGGTCGGTTATCGTTTTTTGGTCATATCTCCGGTTCTACTTAACCAATTGCAATCAAACATACGGTAGACTTTAAATCTGACCTAGACCTTTCGAACAAACACAAGAATTCCAAAAAAAAAAATTGTATTCAAAATCGTTCATTTAATATAACCCAGGCTTTTTTAAATATAATATTTCCAATGTACAGACATAACTAATTAATAATTTTATAATAGTTTAGATTCACGTCTGTATATCATACAAAAATTCTGTAATCTGATTGTACAGCTACCTTTTTTTTTTCGTGCGGAAATCCCTTCGAATACCACTCCCCTCCCCGCCGGCTAGCGGGGGTGGTTATGTCGGGCTTGAACCGACTAAAACCGCACGCCGTCTCGGGTCTTCAGCTATCAACCGAGTTTAAACGTTAAAGTAAACTATAACTTTCTTTAAATTATAACTATTGCGTATATTTACATGGGTACTATCATTATACAAACATGTTACCAATGATAAGTTATAGGTAAGTTTACTGTACAGGTAGTTTTAAGTAAATATTTAAGGAAATATTGTATATGGTTACAACCCATTTTCCCACCTGATGATAAGTGGTCGCCGTAGCATATGCACGCCTGCAACAGGGTTCGATACCTACGCGTTGTCTACAACCTGCAGCCTGCAACCTGAGCCCTCTCCCTTAGTCATTAGGTGTACCGGCTTACAGGCGAGGTTGACTTGGACCCCAAACATCCTAATAAGGCCCCATAGTAAAATTAAACTAGGAATTCAGTGCAGGGTGCGACTGAAATAAATTGAGCTGAGCGAGCAGGACTCTTACTTGAAAAATAAGGCATCTTACTACGGTCGCGCGCATAGCTAAGGCCGCGCGCTCGTGAAACTGTTTTTCGATGATTATTCCTCAATGGTACATTGTATTTGAACAGTTGACCCCTCTAAACACTCAGGCGTGTCTACACTATCACCAAGGCAAATTTGGTCAAGATCGGTATTGTGGTTCCAGAGGAGTACAGTCTCGACCAAACGGCTTAGCCACGTATAATAGCTTCGCTTCGCTCAGCTCAATAAAATAAATACTCTAGGACAAATTACACCACGCCATCTAGGCCCAAACTAAGCAGTGCTTATCATATGGGTTTTAGAATACGGATAAACATACTTAGATACATTTTTTTTCTTAAATAAGTACATATTATACATAGAAACACCCAGACCAATGCAAATTTACATATATGCACTGAGCGGGAATCGAACCGGCGCAACGACCTCTGACTTAGCAGAGGTTGTCTTATAACCAACCATGCCCCATATAACCAATCATGTGCTTATCAACTACCATAATGATCTTTTATTCGTCCTCAGGTTTATCGCCGTAACTCAACCCATAAAATACGCAAAGCACAAAAGTAATTCACGAGTGTGGTGTATGATCGGTGTCGCGTGGCTGGTGTCCGGAGCCATCGGGTCACCCGTGGTCCTGGGGCTGAACAACACACCAGACAGGAGACCCGGGGACTGCCTCTTCAATAATAAAGACTACGTCATCTACTCGTCGCTGGGATCCTTCTACATACCTTGCCTTATCATGATGTTCTTATATTATAAAATTTTTAAGGTAAGAATACACCGATACAGCCGTGAAGTTATGTTATTTTAGGAAACATTAAAATTTAATTAAAGTTTCCTCTCAGGGTTGAGAGGTTAGAAGGCAGTCGCTCTCATAAAAGCCGCATAAGCTAATTCTAAAGAACTAAACGTAGTAATATAGGTATTTAAAGGTAACTCAATCTTACACCCTGTGTCTGTAGACCCGAGACGGCGTGCGGTCTCAGTCGGTTCAAGCCCGACATAACCGCCCCCGCTGGCCGGCGGGCGGTATCCGAAGGGATTTCCGCACGATAAAAAAAAAAGGTATTTAAAGGTAACTTAAGGTCACTTTTTTTTACGAGAGGAAATACCTTCGGATACCCCCCGCCGGGGGTTAAGTCGTGCATGAACCGAGTAAAACTGCACGGTGTCTTGCCCAAGTGTCCACTGCCGGGCACCCCGGGTAGCCCTCGAAAGGATAAACCCAGGGTTACCGGCGGACCTTGGCCGCCAGCGCGGCCTCCCCTAGTGGAACCGGGTTTTATCCCGCGTCGGTGAGTAGGCAGGCGTGTGTAGGACACACACGACACGCCTCCGCCACGGCCTGCTTCTGTAAGGACGGCGAGTCGGCCAACTGCCGTCCTCAGGCCCCGATGATGGAGGTCGGTAGTCCCACTATCATGGTCACTAACATAAGTATTAGATTTAGATCGGAAAAAGAGAACATCTAGGACGGGACTTGAACCCGCGACCAGTCCTTTACAGGGGGAATGCTCTGACCCACTGAGCCACCTAGACACGTCCCAGATATTCGAAATTCTCCGATACATTAATACGTCTTAAGGCGACGTTGGAGGCATCTACCGTAATTCTTGCGAACTACGGAAATAATGAACAACTTTACAGTCATTTTTAAACATTGGTTTTTGATGACTCCGCCTAATTAATTCACTGGACTGCTCGCGGGTTCAAGTCCCGTCCTAGATGTTCTCTTTTTCCGATCTAAATCTTTACAAAAAAGTAAGCATACAAAACGCTTAAAAATTTAATTTAATTGAATAAGTATTAGAGTTAACGTGATGGCGCTTGCAACAGTGCCGAAATATCGTACACTCTTAAAAACACATGGTAAATATCCCGTTAACTCTAATACTTAGACGTAGTAAGCTGGACCCGGGCTACGAGGTGAAATCAACATCAAAAATCGTGATGAGTTTAATTTTATTATATTTTAAATTGAATTTAATTTGAAGCGGGGCGTGCAAATCATCTGATGGTGCCGTCAAGCTGAGGGCCACCACTAAACATTGTCGGTGTCTGTGATAGTGACCCCCATGCCTGAGACTTTACCTTTAGCCTACTATCAGGCGTGGTAAAGTGTGAATTATATAAAAAAAATTCTCAATGTTTTATTATTCTCAGGCAATACGTCAGAGAGCGAAAAAGCAGCGGATCGCAAAGAAAACATCCGCAGCCATCAGCTCAGCAATGTCGAGCGGAACCGCGGCCGTAGTGATAGAGAATGTTGCGCAGACGCAGCGGCATGACGGCACCTTACAGGACGATAGAGCCACTAATACGGCTTCAGGGAGCAACGATGAAGACGATGTTGACGAGTAAGAGTTTTTATAAGCTTTGTTTTTTTTTTTTTATACCACTCAGGTGGCAGACAAGCTCACGGCCCACCTGATGGGAAGCGGTTGCCGCGGCCTATGGACGTGTGCAACACCAGGGGCGTCACACTCGCGCTGCCGACCCCTTTGTTTTGTTTGTAAGCGTCTTACAATTTAAATTTGAATCACTTCCCGTTTACTGATTGAACTGAAATTTTGTATACATGTGTAAATCGCGTGATAATGCAATATTATGTTGTCATGGTGCTGACCTGATGAAGGAGCTGGAAGGTGGCTATAGGAACTTCGCAATGAAACGACACGATCACATCGAGTTTCGGCTCGTTTGATTTAAAGATTTTAGTTCTTTCTATTAACAAGAACAAAATAAAAGCTTTCAAAAAGTTTTTTCCTTTAATGCCTTTATTATTATTATATACTCGCGGCCCGGGTCCCGGTTTTACCTGGGATAATTCGTAAAAAAAATCCTACATCCCGATTGTAGCGTATACCAGAAAAAGGGCAGGGGGATTGTGGTCGCAGCACTAGTGGGACCGGTGGGTGTCACGCGGTGCTGCGACGACAATCCTCTTCTGATGAGGCCGTCAAGCTGAGTGCCACCATTGTTAACATGGTACGTGTATTTAATGTTGACCCTCTTTCCTGAGACTTTACCTTCAGCTTACCATCAGGCGAGGTGAAGTCAAATTGACGTGTCCTAAATATAAAAAAAAAATATATAAACCATCTTTAAAGCGGGTTGTATATCGTGTCAAAATTTGAGTTTAATTGATGCAGAACTTTTTGAAGAGTACAAACATTAGAAGATTTAATAAATGCTGCACACGGCTTGCATGATAGTCACGTTCCTTTTTTGTCTCTCGCTCATCTCTTTGCCCCTATTTTGGCTTTTACGGGAGCGAATACTGTCTGACCCCACCCCCCTAGGAAACTTTGCGATAAAGCCTCGTCAGTCAATATTCAGGTAGGTATATCGGATTGCAGGAGAGATTGGCTTAAACTCCGACGATCTTGACTCCATTTACTAACTTAGTAGAATAAAATTCTAAACTTTGAAAACAAAAACCATTTGGTGTAATAGTTGAAATTCAAATTATTTATATCCATTTGGAAGGGAATTTCTGTCACAACGCCTTGCCATTATTCACGAAGTAGGTGGGCTGTCTGCCCAAAAGTTTACGGTAAGTCTTTGGTAAGGAGACATTCCGTAAATTCACGTAAATTTACCAAGAATGTAAGCATACATTAAACCGCATGTCCGAAAATACCTTATGATAGTTGAAAACTTGCGAAATTCCTTTTCAAATAACCTGCGAATGATTGTTCCACTCATAAAAGCTACTCTTAAATGTAGAATGCTAACATCTTGCATCTTTAATTATAGCGCCGAAATTAGCACACCCATGGGGTGGCCAGTGGTATACTATGACAATATCGTCTACTATGTTGTAAGGGTAAATTTTTAAACCCCGCTTTCGCCCTTTTTTTCTACGTGGGAAATGCTGTTACGCAAATCATCTTCGACTCGTTAGCCGGAGAATATGTGTGGAACTCTCCCGTCCGATAACCGGACGGTCATACCCATTGAACCCCCCGGTGTGCCATACTCAGCGTCTTATCTGATAGATTATGTATAGAATCTCGCATATATTTACTGGTAGTAGAAATTTGATGACACAAATTTGACACAAAATTCGGCCGGGTAGGTACCACCGTGCACGATTGCGAAAAAGCCTCCATAGTAATCCAATTTCGGTTTGATTGCGTTCAGGGGTCAGCAAGTACATAGCCGGGCAGGGGGATTGTGGTTGCAGCACTAGTGGGACCGCTGCGACGACAATCCTTTTCTGATGAGGCCGTCAAGCTGAGTGCCACCATTATTAACATGGTACGTGTATGTAATGGTGACCCTCTTTCCTGAGACTTTATCTTCAGCTTACCATCAGGCAAGGTGAAGTCAAATTGACGTGTCCTAAATATAAAAAAATATATATATAATATAGATTGACGGGTGGATGGCTAACCCCGTCCCTCACACCCGTAGCCACTCTCAGAGTGCCATGAGGCACAAACATTCACAAACATCGGATCAGTGAGGGGAGCCCCCTTCCTGATCCGCTTCGCACCTTCATTCTGCAAGATAACGTCCTCACAGAAGGTTGCGACCCCGGTGAAATTCCGAAAAGCGGGAGTAACCTCTCGCTGGCGGCCATCATTCGATATATGGCGGCCAGCGAGAGGTCATTCCCTATGACTGCAGTGTGGCTCAGCGCCGGTGCTACGACTCCCAGTCCCAAGCCGACAGGCCGCAAGCTTATGCTGCGCCGAGTCTTCCCTATACTGGCAGTGGTGGCAGGCGGGACTAGATTCCCTCCTAGCGACCTTGAACAGGTAGTTTCCGAAGCAGACGTGCCTGGAAAGCACCTACGTCAGTTGGAAGGATATGGTCCCATGCTACCGCCCTGCCCACTCGACAATGAGCGTTTGGAGTCCCCGCTTTCGCCTTATATAACTCCGTGCTGTTAACCTGTGAAATATTTGCGTAAATTACTGCAAGTCATCATCATTCTCCAGCTACTTCCCGGTTACGTCCATAGCTAAAGTACTGCACGTATTGATTGTTAATTATCCAATTAAAAAATACTCCCGTTTTTTAATTTTTTGGAAATGAAATTACCCGTTGACTCCAATAGAAACGCGGTACTGGAGCTGTAGGTAAGTGTAACTAACGAACTGTGGATACATAAAACACCCCTAACTGCCCTCTTCACATATGTATTGTTTCACTAATTCCGAGTTTGAAATAACTACATAATTGTTGTTGTACTTGAGTATGGAAAAGTCTTCGGCATTTGGAAAAATATCTGTGAAAGTGCAGGCATATAGCCGTGAATTAATAAATATTAAATAAATTTTCTAGGACAAATCACACAACGCCATCCACCCAAACTAAGCAAAGCTGATCATATGGGTTCTAGAATGCGGATCAACATACTTAAATACTTTTTTTCTGTTAATAAATATATATTATACATAGAAACACTCTTACAATTGCGAATAGCAAGCAATAGGCTTGACCAAGCAATGTGATTTTAGTGGTACATACATATTGACATATCGAAATCTTTCCGACCGTTGAATATAACCGTAAACTACCGAATGGGGTTGAGTTCTGAATATCTATCGCGTCATTGTGGATATCTAATCGACTGAAAAACTTCTAAAGCTCTTAACCTTAACGGTATCGGTTTAGATAAAATGGTCACTTGGTAACGCTTTTATGGACTACTCCTGTTTCTTTGTGTACCCCATTTAAATCAGTTAATATTATCTACGAGGTTACGAAATGTTTAGTTTAAAATGTATTATGAAAAGTCTTCAAATTGGATAGCCCAATTCTATTACTAAGTAACCCACATGATTAAATCATTTCATTTCATCTCATTCCGTCTAATTTCATCTCGCCTCTCTTCATCTCTTCTCGCAATTCATCTCATCTCGTCTCAATTTATCTCATCTCGTCTCAATTCATCTCATCTCATTTCATCTCTTTCCGTATCACTTCATCCCATTTAGTCCAAATTCATCTGATCTCGTCTCAATTCATCTCATCTCACCTGTATTCATCTCGTTTCTATTTATCGCATCTTGTCTAATCTCAGCTAATCTTGTCTCACCTCATCTTTTTCATCTATTGAAAATTGTGCCAGAGTTGTGGGGCCTGTAATAAAGAAATGGTGGCACTTAGTTTAATTGTCGAGGTTGACGAGAATGTCATTGGTAACCTGTTGTCTCTTTTTAGCAGTTTCGGGAGAACTGAGATGGGAGAGTATGCTGCAGAGCTGGTCAACTCAAGATCCGCTAGGTTCATGCTTGCTGCAGTAGTTGAGGAGACTGGTCTGTAAGTACTAAGATATAATCTACGGTCTGTTATGATACCATGGTTTAAAGTTCAATGTCCATTCATTTGTCAACATGGGTGTCGTCCCGGAAAGGATTAGACAAAAATGTATTACCCTTGTGGGGCCTGTAATGAAGAAGTGGTGGCACTTAGTTTAATTGTCGAGGTAGACGAGAATGACATTGATAAACTGGGATTGGGGGTGGGAAGATATATGCGTCTATTTGTTTTTAGGGTCAGTCGGGGTGCGAGGGATATGCTCTATGGGCAACCTTACACCCCGGCGTCTGCAGACCCGAGACGGCGTGCGGTTTTAGTCGGTTCAAGCCCGACATAACCGCCCCCGCTGGCCGGCGGGGGGTATCCGTAGGGATTTCCGCACGAAAAAAAAGGTACAGAACACTATAATATTATATTTAATTGTATGGGCTATTGTTTCAACCCTAAGGTACCTTTTTTTTTTTTTTTTTTTTTTCGTGCGGAAATCCCTTCGGATACCCCCCCGCGTGCCAGCGGGGGCGGTTATGTCGGGCTTGAACCGACTAAAACCGCACGCCGTCTCGGGTCTACAGACGCCGGGGTGTAAGGTTGCCCATAGAGCATATCCCTCGCACCCCAACTGACCCTGGGCCATCTCCGGTTTCGAGATGGCCCCCTCGGGTTTGGGAACCACGGTGTCCCCGTCTTGCCCCGGTTTGGGGGAGGGGCGCTTGTCGCCCCACCGTCCCGGCCTGCTTCTGCTGGGGTGACAGGTGGCCTCACCCGCCACCCCCAGGCCTGCGCTCATGGAGGACGGAGGTCGTTAAGCGACCTCCGGCGCCTGAGTTGCCTGCGACGCGCGGCGAGCAAGTTGCGGGCTCGGCGGACCGGGAGAGTTCTAAGTCTCTCCCGGGCGCGCTCCGCCACCTCCTTCGCGAGCATTACATGCTCGCAGAAGGAGGCGGCGGCGGCCCACGCGCTCGCGCTCCTCACCATTGCCGCAATCATGCTGCCGAGCGAGAGGACTCCCGCCCCGATGGCTGCCACGAGGTCACGCCTCGGCGCCTCCCACGCCGGGCAGTCCGCCAGCGTGTGCAGCCCTGAGTCCTCGCTCGCGTCACAGTGATGACACTCAGGCGTTGGCTCCTTCCTGATCCGATGCAGGTGGTCCCCGAAGCACCCCTTCCCTGAGATCACCTGCGTCAGTCGGTAGGAGAGGCTTCCGTGTCGCCTCTCCAGCCAATCCTCCATGATGGGCCTTACCGCCGCTATTGCGGCGTGCCCTGCGCTTGGTTGCCCAAGTCGTTCCTTCCACTCCACCACGATGGCCTGGCGGAGCTGGGACTGCACGGCCTCGATTTCTCGAGGCTCGGGGTTCCATCCCTGCTCCCGCGCCTCCTTTCGCCACTGGTACAGTTGCGAAAGGGCTCTCGCTTCCAGGTCCCATGGCGGAGTTCCGGCAAGGAGACTCGCCGCCTCGAAGGAGATCGTGCGGTACCCTCGGATGACCCTGATGGCCAGAACCCGCTGCGGAGCGCGCAGCATCCGCACAGTTCTGGTCCTCAGGGCCTCCGCCCATATTGGGCACCCATACAGGGCCATGGACCGCACGATCCCCGCGTAAAGTCTCCTGCAGGAGTCATCGGGCCCCCTCATGTTGGGCAACAGCCGAGCCAGAGCAAGAGCTGTGCCCTTCAATTTGGGGGCCAGACTTCGGATGTGCTCTCCGAAGTCCCATCGGCCGTCGAGCACGAGCCCCAAATATTTCATTTGGGGCTTTATGCCGATGCGATTTCCTCCCACGATGAGACTGGATCCCTCGGGTGGCTTGCTCCGAGGCCCATGGAAGAACAGGGCCTCGGTTTTATGCAGGGCCACCTCGAGACCCAGCCGCCGGATCCGCCTAACGACTTGGGCAACCGCGGTCGTGGCCTTTCGGGTCGCTTCGCGGTACGTCGCCCCGCACGCCGTCACGAGCGTGTCGTCCGCGTAGCACGTGACGGCGGCACCGCCTACGAGCTCACCGCGAAGCACTTAGTCGTATCCGATGTTCCACAGGAGCGGCCCCAGGACCGATCCCTGTGGAACACCGCACGACATTTCACGCCGACCGAGACCGGTCACGGTTGGGTAGATGACGGCTCTCTCCGTCAAATACGCCCCGACTATGCGGCGGAGGTAGAGAGGCACTTCGTGATACACGAGCGCCTCCCTAATGCAACTCCAGGGCAAGGTGTTGAACGCGTTGGCGATGTCCAGGGACACCGCCAACATCACCTCACCCCGGGCTACTGCATCCTCCGCCAGAGCCTTCACGCGCATGATGGCATCCACGGTGGAGCGCCTCTGGCGGAAGCCATATTGGCCATCCGCCAGGTCCGGCCCCACTCTTGAGAGGTGCTCGACGAGGCGCTTCGCAATTACTCTTTCAAAGAGCTTGCACACCTCGTCGAGCAACACTATGGGCCGGTAGGCGGACGGCGAGTCCGCCGGGCGCCCCTCCTTTCGGATGAGGACCAGTTTCCCCGTCTTCCACAATTTCGGAAACTGGCCCCGCTCCAAACATGCGCTGAGAAGCCCTCTCAGTCGGGGCTCGAGAGCGTCGTCGACTAGAGCTAGGACCCACGCTCGGCCTGGAATGCCGTCGGGTCCCGGGGCGGTGTGTTTGGCTCTTAGCCTTCTCACCGCCAGCTCTAGTTCTACCCAAGTGACCTCGGGCACGTCGTCGTCTTCCACGTCGGGCGCCATGCGCAACCGAGGCGGAGTCATCAGCGGTGGAACATGTTCCACCGCCCGCGCTGGGAACAGGGAGCCAACAACTCCTCCGAGCAGATCCGGCTGGAGACACCGGGTTAACGGCGGGGCCTTGGGGCGCAGCTTACCCCTCACCATCCGGTAGGGCCGCCCCCAAGGGTCCCGCTCCAGCGTCTCCAGCAGCTCACGGAAGGCGTCCCGTTTGGAACGCCTTATCTCCGCTCGGAGGGCTCGTCTGGCCTCCCTGTATCCCTCGTACAACTCCGCCTCTCGGGCCTCCGCATCTGCGGGGCGGCGACGCCTCCTACGGAATCGGGCCCACCGGCGGTGCGTGATCACGCAGCCCCGTCTGAGCTGCGCGATCTCCGACGACCACCAGTAGACCTGACCCCTCGGATTATAGGGCGGAGCCCTAGGCATCGCCGCGTCACAGACACGGGTCATGGCCTCCCGGAACCACTCCGCCTCATCGTCTATGCAGACAGGCCTGTCCGGCGCAGGGGCCCAGGCCTGTACGATGGCGGCTTCCAGGAGGAGCTCCCGATCAAGTCGCTTAAGCGCCCAACGTGGCTCGGGTGGAGCCGGTGCAGCCGGCGCGTCGCTCGCAGGGGGGGACACGTCAAACCGAATATATCGGTGATCCGAACTTGTGTCCTCCCCCAAATCGACGCGCCAGCCCTGAACACGTCGCGCCAACGAGGGGCTCGCGAACGATAGGTCCACGATGGAGCTACCCCTCGAGGTCACGAACGTGTCCACGGCTCCCCGATTTAGGAGGACTAGGCCGAGTCGTGCGGCCCAGTCCACCAGTGCCCTGCCTCTATGCCCCGTCGCGCCCCTTTCGTGTCGGGAACCCCAGGCATACGACCAGGCGTTGAAGTCCCCGAGCACAAGGACCGGACGGGGCTGGCAGGCATTGACGACGACGGCCAGCTGACGGAGCCACTGCTCATATGCAGCTTGGTCTCGGTTCGGCGTGATATAAGCGGCCACGACCGCTATATCCCCAACCGCCGCCGCCACGCAGCCGGGTCCCCTTGCAACGACGGCAAGAGGGGGGCTGCCGGCGGCAGGGTTGTGCACCAGTGCCGCCGACCCATCCAGCGCGGTTTCCCAGGTAGGCCCGAGGAACCGGTGGGTGTATGGGTCGGCGACAGCGGCGACATTTATGGCCCACTGTGCCATGCTCTGGCGCAGAAGATCCTGAGCATGGGCACCGTGGCCAACGTTCACCTGCAGGATGCGGAGTTGAGGATCCATTATGGAACCCCCATCTCCGCATCCCGCTGTGAACTGGAGGCGGAAGGCCGGCCTCCCGGCTTCGGCTCCCCTCCGGCGCAGGCCTTGCTTCCAACCCTGTGGTCGGCCGGCTTGCCTCCCGCTGCACACCTAAAACAGTGCAGCGGGGCGTCGCAAGTGCCGGCCTTGTGACCGGGTTGGCCACAGCGGAAGCAACGGTCACCCGCCGTCACTTCCGCCGTGCAGTGCACCCCCACATGGCCCACCGACAGGCACCTGAAGCACCTGGCCGGTCGGGCCTGCAGCAGCCTTGCCTGCGCCCTCAGGAAGCCTCCTACCAGGAGGCTCCGCCCGTCTACAACCTTTTGGGCCGCCGCGATAGGGCAGCCGACAACTGCTGCCCCCTGTCCACCACGGCCGAAGCGTATCGCTCCGGCCTTAACTGTGTCCGGGGAGCAGCCCCCGGCCTCCGCAACGGCGAGCCTGAGCTCTTCCGCCGTGACGGAGTCGTCCAGGCCCGTAATGCGCATTTCTGCGCATTTAATGGGCCTGGACACCCGGACGTCGGCTGCATCCAGCGACTTCCTTAGCCGAGCCGCTAGGGCGTCGGCCTTGGGGCCACTGGCGGCGCCGGGGACCTCGAGAAGCCGGGCTCCCGTCCGTGTGCTCTTGCACCGGACACCCGGGATCTCGAGGGCCTTCAGGTCGACGTTGGCCTTTACTTTGGCCAACACCTCGGCATACCCCACGCCCCTCGACGCTGCCTCCGCCGTCAGAGTGACGACGACGGCAGTAGTGCGAGGGACGCGGAGTTTCCCCGGCGCTGCCTTCGCGGCGGCCGCGGCCTTCCTGGCCTTCTTGGCGGCCTTCCGCCTCTTCTTACTGGCTCCAGCCACCTCCCAGCCCCCTTCCAACGGGGTGGAGGTAGCCGGAGCCACGGCTGGGGCTGGGGCTGGGGCCAGGGCTGGGGACGTCTTCCCCTTGCCCTTCCCCTTGCCTTTGCCTTTCCCCTTCCCCTGGGTGGGAGGGAGCCGAGGAGCCGGTTCCGGCAGGGATGCACCTGCAGCCGGGCGGGTGGGGCCCTTCTGGGTTACAGCCACATAGCTGGCCACCGGCGACGCCAGAGGCGGACGACGGATGGAGTCCACTAAGGCCTCCATCCGACTCATCATCCGCTCCTCCAGCGCACGAGTAGCCGTCACCCAGGGCTCCTCCGGTGATTGGGCCGGCAGCCGCACCGATCGCGCCGGCTGCTCCGCCTGCGACGCCTGCGCTGACTGTGACGGCTGCGTCGATCGTGTCGACCGCGTCACCCGCGCCGGCTGCTCCGGCTGCGCCAATTGCGCTGGTGGCACCGGCTGCGCCGAACTCGCCACCACCCTCTTTAACTCCTCGAGGGCTGCAGCAAGCCGGGCCGTCTCCCGACGGGACTCGGCCAGCTGTTCCGCGAGGGCCTCATTCTCGGAGGCGATGTTGAACACTATATTCAACATCGCCTCCTGTTCGGGGCTTGGGGACCCCCGGAACGACGCGGTCACCCTCTGGAGTTTCTCCAAGAGAGACCGCGTCCCACCGCTCGGCTCCGGCACCGCCGAGGTGGAAGGCCTCGACGGTGACTCTCGCACAGCCCTACCAGGGGCTGAGGGCGCTCGGGTGGATGGTCCAGCCCTCGTTCCCCCTCGCGCCCCTCGGCGGCCTGCAGCGACCTTGGACGCCGGCTTCGACGTCTCGTCACTGCTGGAGGAGGAGGAGGTCGTCCCGGTGAGGGTATAATCCTCATCCGAGACGTCCTCCCCCGCCCGAGCCTTTGCTCGCCTCCTGCGTTTTCGGGTCCTCTGTACCCCAAGACCCAGCGGGCTACTCGCCCGGCTTCGCTCGTTGGCGGTGTCGAAACTTTCCGACACCGCCGAGGTATTTAGCGTCACCTCCACGCTTGCCTGCTGCGCGAGCTCCGCGCAGACTTCGTCATTTCCATTGTTCGTTGCCTGTTTGTCGTTAGATTTTTCCTTCGGTTTTTTATATTTGTTTGGGTTTATTAGGTCCATATCATATCCTACGAGTATGGGGGAAAGGTGGTCCATCCAGGCGGAGCCCCCTGCACCTGGATAAGCCTATATACTATGGAGGTCGGCTGGTATCCATAGGTTTTTACGACTTGGCTGTCGGGTGTTATAGACTTTTCCTTGTCGTGGGCCGGCCAATAAAGGCAAGCCCTCCGGTCAGCAAGTTCACGGCGTACCCTTCTGGAGCCACCAGTCAGGTCGTTGCTGATCACCTGCCGATTACGGAACGCGAGAGGATGGCTAGTCCTCTCTCACCGGCGGCGGCACAAGTGCCCGTCGGCCCCTGCGTTAGCAGTGGGCCAACCCGCCCCTGGATCCCGCAGGACCCTATGGTGGCCTCAGCCACAAACACCATCGCTCATCCTGTCTCCTCTGAAAGCAGAGGAGTACGGAGAGCGATGTGTTCCCGCCACGTTGGGTATTCGCCGACGATCAATGCCAACCCCATGAAGGGGAAGCCATTGACCGCCGCCCAGGGTGTACCGGCCGCTCCGGTTCCATTCCCCCCGGACTGCAGCGGGATCGGAATCGAAACGACACTCGAGGAGGTTACCCAACACACACCCCAACCCTAAGGTACCTAACATAACAGACTCACCCTTAAAATGAAACCCTTGTGGCTTTAGACGTAATAAATACTGCCAACATAACTACTTAACTTTTGACATAACATAACCCTAGTGAGTTGGCGTCGAACTATCGGACGAGGCTCTGACGCATGCTTTTTGTAATATCTGTACAATTGAGGGTCGAGCTTTAATAAATGAACGTATGCCTACCTACAATAAATCAGATTTGCCGAAGTCATCCGTTATCGCTCACGGTTGTGAGCGATAACGGACCTACGTTTTCTTCAAAAGATTATCTGTCTTATTTAGAAGCTAATGGTATAAATCGAATACTAGTAGCACCTTACCATACTGACAGCAACCGGGCTGCTAAAAATGCAGTGCGTTCTATGAAGCAGGTTCTTAAGAAAGCATATCTAGAAATGGTGGATCATAATATTGCTATCGCTAGATTTTTATTCTCTTGTAGAAACCCCGAATATTGCGCTACAGAAAAGGAGCCAGTAGTAGTGTAGCGTCCGGGGCTTGGACGCCACAATACCTCGTGTTGATAAAAGATAAACACAAGGAAAAATAGCTATATCTCATTTATTTATTAATTCAACAAAGCTTCCTATATCGGGTTTAGGGAGGTTTTTACGCGTTTATATTTATATTTAATCGAACTAGGGAATCGCGATCTCTGCTCAAGGACTGAGCCTAAATTTAATACACTTATATCTTCTCCTCGGCCGGCGGACCCGGGCGGCGCGCCCAGTCGCTCGCTGTCAGCCGGATGGCCGAATGCAGCTCCAAGCAATTGTTTTTTCTTCCCTAAGCTAAATTTAAAAGTATTTAAATGTTTATTTTTAAACTCTGACACATGATGGCCAGGTCAATGAACTATAGTGGTCGAACGAGGTCGCACACTACAGTAGCAATGTTAGAGCGTCGTTTACGTGAAAGGTTAGATCAATAACGGCCTAGGACCGCCAACGTAGTACAGTCATCCCTGTTGATGGCGGAGGAACGGCGCGGTTGGGTATCGTGCGACGCGTTATGTGAAAAGAGGGGGTTATAGTTAACAAAACGGATGTAATTTCAGGTTCAAGCTCTTGATAGTCAAATAAATAAGCGTCGTGTTGATTGTGTACTTTGTCCTACAATATTTATTTATAATTTCTCATGAAAACAGCTAGAAAATTGCGGCATTCGGTAATTCCTTGAGAAACCGATGGTGGTGTTAACCAATTGAAGTCAAAAGACTTCGAGGAAAGCGAATAATGGAGGTTGAAAGACACCTCTGTGCTCATCACCGAATTTAGATAACAAGCCAGCATAGTTTGTTAGCGTAGTAGAGGAAAGTGGAGAAAGCGGTGGCCAGTCTAACATCTTAGAGGAAGGTGGGGACGTCGACGCTTAGTCTGACGTTGTAGTTACTAGTTCTGTCAAGTTACTTAAGCGACAGCCCACGAAACCGGAGATGGCCCAGGGTCAGTCGGGGTGCGAGTGATATGCTCTATGGGCAACCTTACACCCCGGCGTCTGAAGACCCGAGACGGCGTGCGGTTTTAGTCGGTTCAAACGCGACATTACCGCCCCCGCTGGCCGACCGGGGTATCCGAAGGGTTTCCGCACGAAAAAAAAAAGTACTATCCTTGTATGTACATTAGACTAGGTAGGCATTGTGTGTGTATTGGTGTCTTTTGTATATTCTTATGAGTAAAATTAAGAGAGGGAAAATGTTATATCTGTACAATTGAGGGTAGATCTTTATAAATGTAATTGTGCCTTACTACAATAAACTAGTTTGCGATAGACCGTTTCTCATTAAACATCCCACTTTCTTCTCGGGTTTGTTAAGTCTGACGGCACGGCAGTGAATCCCATAGAAGCCACATATGAGAAGAAGAAGTCAGCTGACCCCGGACTCGGAGATGAAAGCCTTGGATGCTACAGGGAATCACGCTTAGATAATGATAAAAGTTACATAGACCTGTCAAGTGTGAGTCGGACTCACGCACTGAGAGTTCCGAACACAACTGGATTAAGGAACAACTTATCATGGTCTTTAGAAAACCGGAGTTAACAATATAACTCGCAGTAAACTGAAATGAGATGGGCTAGCCACATCTGCCGAAGGCCTAGAGTGGAGACCGCGGATCGGTAAACGAATCGTCGGATGGCCCTTGTCAAAGAAATTGACGACCTGGAAAAGGCTGAGTTAGACCTGATGCTGAACGCGTAAGATCTGGTGTAGTGTTGCTCATGATATTGCTATCGCTAGAGTTTTATTACCTTATACAAACATCGAATAATGCACTACACAAAAGGAGCCTACAAGTGCACTACACAAGTGTCCAGCAGTAGATTGGAATAGGTTAAAAAAGATTGACTGAAATAAGATTTTAATCGCATGTGTACGATGTAGTTACATATTTACAGTTTAAAGATAAAGATAAAAGATAAAATACTCTTTATTGTACACCATAAAAGTAGTTGCTTCCTGCAAAATTTCATAATTCTAGCTCAACGGGAAGTACCATAAAGGTTTTTATTCCCTTGAGATTAAAAAAATATGCAGCATAAACGCCTGTATCGATTTATAGTCCAGTCAAAATAGACAAAAATAAGTCATAACTAATGAATAATTCGTATAGAGCTGAAAATTGGCAGAGACGTTAAATACATCGTTATAAATAAAATGACAAAAATCCCCATCGATCCTACTTCTGCAAAAAAAAAATAATATGTGTTTCCACTTTTCTCGAAAACGGTAAGTTTTATCGTGAAAATAGGACATACAAAGTTATAGATCAAACAATTCTCTACAAAAATGGTCCAGTCACCTTTTCTCTTACGACTCACCATCCGTGACATATCGCGGTTTTAATAATTAGAAAATAATATTTTACATACGAGTAATATGCACTAAAACGCAGCCTGTACACGTCATCGGACGTTCAATATAAATGAAAATAAGAAACTATTGGTTTGTGTTACTTACACAACAAAACTTGTATAAATTGAATGAGTATTTTAAAATAAACTAATGAAGTTTCTAATTATTAAAACCGCGATATGTCACGGATGGTGAGTCGTAAGAGAAAAGGTGACTGGACCATTTTTGTAGAGAATTGTTTTATCTATAACTTTGTATGTCCTATTTTCACGATAAAACTTACCGTTTTCGAGAAAAGTGGAAACACATTATTTTTAAGTTTGACCTTGAATATTTTTTTTTGCAGAAGTAGGATCGATGGGGATTTTTGACATTTTATTTATAATTATGTATTTAACGTCTCTGCCAATTTTCAGCTCTATACGAATTATTCCTTAGTCAAATGTCTATTTTGACTGGACTATTAGGTTTGATGTTTTCACAGTTGCAGACTTAATATCTGTTGTCTTGACAGACAGACAGAAAGAATCCATCCTATAAGGGTTCAGATTTTTTCCTTTAGCGGTACGAAACCCTAAAACGAAAAGGTTTTACAATGTGCAAGGAACTGGAACGCGCCCACTTCACGACCAGTCCAGAGCGTTCTGAATAGTTCAATAACTTAGAGCCGTCTGGAAAAACACTTCGTACGGTTCATTGGTTTAAAAATATATAATCATATTGAGAACTTCGTCCAAGAAATGCCATTTAATAAATCGAAGGTGTTTTGAAACGAACCAGCTTTATTTAGCTCTTTTTGTGATGTTATAACATAACATAACTTCACGCCTGTATCCCCGAAGGGGTAGGCAGAGGCGTATTACACACCCACGATTCGCCAGTTATGTTTAGGTCCCAATGTAATAGGGGGCGAGCCTATTGCCATCTACCGGGCACATTAATAAGCGAGCGATAATCAACGTTTTGAATACACACATAACTACGAAAAGTCAGAGTTGTGTGTCCGGGCGACTGGGGATCGAACTCGAGACCTCGTCTCGGCAGTCCTTTACGTACACCACTGGGCTGCTTTTTTATCGGGTATAATGTATTATTCAAATGGTGAAGGTAAGAGCAGTAGTTCCGAAGATTACCCCAAACATAAACAAACTCCCAAAATTCGGCCTCTCTCTTTATAACATTAGTAAAGATAGAAGTACTCTTTTGTAGAAAACTATTAGGTGAGATAGAGTTGTTTTTTAACATAGCCGATTGATGACGAAAGCGGACTTGAAAGTATTTCTTAAGTAAACTATTAAAGAGTCTAGATATCGTTTTATATCTCAAACGTGGCAAATTAACATACTACCATTAAATTCTACTTCGCAATTGATTAACTTAAACCTAAAGGTTTATATGAAAGTTTTAATCGCCCCTTATTACATTGAGACCTAAACATAACTGGTGAATCGTGGGTGTGTAATACACCTCTGCCTATCCCTTCGGGGAAATAGGATTTAACGACAAAAGTTGCTTCACACTAAAATAATCAAAACCTTTTTTCATAGGAATACATGTGTCAATATTAATATTAATAACTAGTATTATACTCTCCAGATCACAAAGTTTTTTTTTATAAAGAACACTAGACAACGAAATAACCAGAATACACCCTTAACCCTTCCAACTAAACTAAATTCCTCGCGTTAGAAGTGGATTCACGGCGGTAGTAGAGCCAGGATTCGAAACCGCGACCTCAAGATCACAAGTTCGACTCCTTAAACCAATAAGCGACCGACGCTTCAAATTCATGTTCCATTTATACTTTTTTTTTCCTTTTAAAAAGAATATTATTAACCGAAATTTCTAGTATTCCCCCTACCCCCTCCAGTTAAGCTGAATTGCTTGTGTTAGGCACTCCACTGGTTCACGTCGGTAGTAGAGCCAGGATTCGAAACCGCGACCTCAGGATCACAAGTTCGACTCCTTAAACCAATAAGCGACCGACGCTTCACATTCATGTTCCATTTCTACTTTTTTCCTTTTAAAAAGAATATTAGTAACCGAAATTTCTAGTATTCCCCCTACCCCCTCCAGTTAAGCTGAATTGCTTGTGTTAGGAGAGGGTTCACGTCGGTAGTAGGCCAGGATTCTCACCCCTTCTTCGATTGAATTATGTATGAATTCTTGATATAATCAACCTTTTATACCTTTTTTTTGTTTTTTTTTGTGCGGAAATCCCTTCAGATACCCCCCCGCCCGCCAGCGGGGGCGGTTATGTCGAGCTTGCACCTACTAAAACCGCACGCCGTCTCGGGTCTTAAGACGCCGGGGTGTGAGATGGCCCACTTACTTGCTCTCCACTGTGCCATCTGCTAATCAGAGGGACACGTGGAAAACTTCCGAACAGCCTTCAACAGGGCCGTCCCCGCCTCGGTCGGAGTTGGCCGTAGGTGGCAGCGTCTCTCCCACCCTAGGAGAGAGGCGCTGCCGTCTCCGTTGCCCAGGGTGCACCGCGTGGAGGTCCCCAACCAAGCACCCCAACCTTTTATACCTATACCTTTTCAACACACATTTCATTTTGATGTATTTTTATTTATACCTGTTATACTTGTTATAGTTCACGAGCATGACGCATGGATCAATTTCTCACGTTTGTTATTTCCTTCCGTAGCATTATGGCAAACCTAGCCTCCCCAATTCCGATGGTGGATCCTAATACGAACAACGATTCGGGGTACGCGCCCTCCAACATCGATGGGGATAAGGAGCATACGCCCCCTGCGTCGCCCACACCGAAAGAAGAGAAAAAAGAAGAAAAAGAAAAGACTGATGCGCCGAGGAAGCCTGAGTTGAAGTGAGTAGATCTATTATGTGTTTTATCTCTGTGGCGTAGCGGTAGAGCATTCGACTGCTAAGACAGAGGTTGCGGGCTCGATTGCCGCTCAGTGCAAATATCTGTTAGCATGAATATATCCGTATGCACTGGGCTGGGTGTTTTCTATGTATTTGTATGTATTTACAAAAAAAAAACTGAGCAGGTATGTTTATCCGCATTCTGAAACCCATAACACATATATAGCGCTGTGTAGAATGTCGTAGAATTTTTATTATTTTTCTATTTTACATTGTTTACGTAATTTTAAAAAGTAAAAAATACTCTTAATTCTATAGGACAATATTCTTCCTGTTTATTACCATATCTTTAGCATAGTTTATTGAATAGATTTGCATATTTCTACCTTTTCAACCCCTGTTCAATTGTGGAAATTTTATGTGTGAATGTAAATAGTAAGCCCATGAACCACGTCTCTTTTCTACAACGTCCCATTGCTAATTAGAAAGACCCCTGGATAACCAGAATAACTGAAATCCTGGACCACTATCGCCAAAGTAGAAAATTAGCTGGAATCTGCAGAAGCACCCTTGATGAATAAAAATGTCCCTTGCGATAGTAATTTACTGTCAAAGGGGGCGTGAAAAAGCATCTGTCGAGACTGTCAAGGTAGGAACCACCATTTTAAGATTTCAGCATCTGGAATGGAGGCCCTTATCTTCTGCACCCTAGCTTCTTACCATCCAGAGGAGTGCATTCAAATGACGGACTAAATATTTTTTTAAAGTTGCTCAGGGTGCAGTCAATTATTGAGTCCGCCTGATGATGTAAGCTTACGTGAAGTCCTAGGCCATCATTCTTGAAGCTAATAATTCTAAAATTGTGGCCACCGGCTTGACAGCCTTCACAACTGGGAGTATTGGAACATGGAAACACATGAGTGGCTAAAACATTCATCGTCATCTTAGTGTTGACCCTCGCGTCGGACCCTGGCATCCTTCTGCTCCTTCTCCGCCTTTGGGTTTGACTTATACGACTTTTATGGAAGCGACTGCCGTCTAACCCCTAGAGCAAAGCCTGCGCCATTTGTTCGTTCCTCAATCAGCAGGTGTCCCTGATTGCAGGTGAGGTTGGCTTGGGCCCCGTAGATTTTGGTGGGGCACCAAAATCTCCCAAAACCACCAAAAGTATTCAATTCAATTTCTACATCGTGTGACAACGGAAGGATAGGTAGATACTGAAACGGAGCAGGCGACTCAGACGCCGGGAGTTGCTCAATGACTTTCGTCCTCCATGAGCGTAGGCCCAGCAGAAGTAGACCGGGGCAACAAGCGCCCCCCTTATTGGGTTACCTTACACGGCATAAGAGACCCAAGACGGCGTGTGGGTTTGATCGGTTCGAGTCCGAAATAACCATCCCCGCTGGACAAAAAAAAGGTACTGAACCTGTGCACTATGACTCGCAGGGCCTGTGCTGAGGCATACACCCTTAAATGACGGCCTCTGTGGCGTAGCGGTAGTGCATTCGACTGCTACGACAGGGGCGTGGGTTCGATTCCCGCTCAGTGCAAATATTTGTATGCATGAATATGTCTATTTGCATTGGTCTGGGTGTTTCTATGCATAATATGTATGTATTTAAAACAATTTTTAACGGATTCTATACTTTTATTTCAATGTGTGACATTCGCGTAAACTTTCGAAAATATCATGTATGTATTTACAAAAAAAAGCATAAAAGTATGTTTATCCGCATTCTGGAATCCATAACACAAGCTAGTTAAACTATGCTTACCTTGAGTCTAGAAAGCGCTGTGTAGAATGACGTAGAATATTTTTTAAAAAATCACTGACGTATCTGAAGTGGGCTCTATGTACCGCACCTTAGTAACTGACGAAGTTATTCAGAATGGTACATTTATTATCGATATTGGTCAAAAAAGGATAACAAAGTAGAACCTGATGATGGACGTCCGGTAACTGGACGGGGGTTACATAAAAGCACCAGTTCATTATTTATGAAGGATTTGTGAGAGAATAATGGACGGTATTTTCTTCGTTTTCGATACAGAAAATATATTGACGGGTGAATATAAAGGGTTTTTATTTGTGATACATGTGGCTGTCTGAAATCTTATTCGACTACTGTGAGTGATATTCATTATAACTAAGAAATCGTTGTTTTCTTCTGGGAGGGGCTCGTGAGTAAGAAGTAACCTAGTAGATTAGCATATTTCAAGGTTGGGCAATACTAGCTAGGACAGACCTATGATAGGTTACTAACACAGCGAGGGCCCTCCGTGCCTCGGAGAGCAAGGTAAGCCGTCTATTGTCATACGAACAACTGTGGCATTCGTTACGGGTAATTGGAGCTCTAAAATGACTGAGAATTTAGTAATACTGTAAACATATTGTAAAATAATACGGGAAAATAAGAAACACATTACCAATTATTTAGCACCAATGAGTTACGAAGAAGTTGAGACCTTATACTATAGAACAGAGATCATACAACATAGAATCACAATAAAGAACAAACACACACATACATATACGAATACAACATGCACACACACACATACACACACATGCACACACATATATACACACGCACACACATGCACACACACTATACATACTTAAATCATATCAGAGGCATTCTTTACTTAAAAGGTGAACACGATCAACATTCTTAAATGTAAACTGTTTAATGAACAATAAATTATTATAATAATATTAATAATTTAGAACTTCGATATTGCCAGTGTATTTTGGAGGTCGCTTCATGGAAAACATCGATGTTCAGCCGTTTCGTAGTACCCAAAACAACCCTTGACTATGCTCATGCCAGTTATTCAGATCTCACTGAAAACCACCATAATAAACTCGAAAGACTCCAAAATCTTTATAAATTATCATACTTGACTACATAATATGAATTCACTTTCGGGACCACTAAGTGCTTACAAGGAAAGAAATGTTAACTATTTCATTTTATAGACATCCTACTTCCTACTGTGTTAATGTGAAAGTTTGTGAAGATTCCAATGGCTAAACGAATCTGGCTGTTTAGTACAGGGATAAATTATGGTCTGGAATAACACATAGGCTACAGGAATAGGTTTCTATGGGTGACAGGAACGGGAGCAGAATCACACGGCCGTGGGCACCACCTAGTTACTTATACTCGTAAACGTAAACGTTTTTATGTAACAGGTACTATTATAAAAGGCTACTCAGACACCGGAGGTCGCTCAACGACCTCCGTCCTCCATAAGCGCAGGCCTGGGGGTGGCAGGCGAGGCCGCCTGTCAACCCAGCAATAGCACGCCCAAGCAGCAGGGTGACTAGCTTGACTAGCTAGACTTTCGGGGCAAGATGGGGACACCGTGGTTCCCAAACCCGAGGGGGGCATCTCGAAACCGAAGATATCCCAGGGTCAGTCGGGCGGCGGGGGCGGCATCCGAGGGGACATCCACACGAAAAAAAAAAGAACGATTATAAAGATAGTGTAACGTTGTTCTATGTCACGAGATATGAATAAAAATGTGGCAAATTATGTGAGCGCTGAGTGCTAAGGAGCTGTAACCGCGAATGATGGTACCTCATAAAATATAACGAGAATAAGATGATATGTATGTAGTGAAATAAATCCTTGATGTAAAAATGTCTTGGGATGAATACTACTAAACTTTTAGCGCTAAGGGTTAAGGAGGCTTACGGGATATAAATCACTGTCTACAACCGAACTTCTTTTTAAAAACTTTTATTTAATAACATACATACAGTAGCCGACGTTTAATTAGCCTGACAGCTTGATCATATGTCAAACTATTAGTTCGATGTACAACAGAGAGAACGCTCTTTTCATACCGGGCTCTCTCTCTTCTTCCCAACGTGCCAACCCAAGCACACCTGCTAATTGTCGGGCGAGGCTCTGGCACAGCTCTCCCTGTCGGGGTTGGGGGTCCCTCCCGTAAAAGTCAAAATAAATTAAGTTACGTAAAACAATTCTAGCTTTTCCATAACCGAAAATCATTCAGCGCGCGTAAAGAAGTTTTCATTTCAAAAATAATTAAGTTTCTCAGAGTTTCATCGTAAATCCATTTTTTTAATAGATGACGAGTTGAAACGTTTACATTTTGTGAGGAAACTCATTTTTAACTCAAACATTAATTAAGCTCCCGTGAAATACAACATACAACATAAATATCCCATGAAACCCCCGCTGAGTTACATTTCGGAGTTTTCTCAGAACGAGGCCGCGGTGTGAAGTTGTCCTGTCATCGTTAATTAGTCATTATTAAATATTCTCCTTTGGTATTTCTTAAGTCCGTGTTAATGGTATATAAAGATAAATGATTTTCGTATTTGATACTATCGAAAGTGGTCGAAAGGTAACGCAAATATTAAATGTCCAGGAGTGTCTGAGACGTGGGCTAACTATTTAGGATGGTCCATGCGAGATTCACCACCCAAGTACCTTTTTTTTCGTGCGGTGATCCCCTCGAATACCCCCCCCCCCCCCCACCGGCCAGCAGGGGTGGTTATGTTGAGCTTGAACTGACCAAAACCGCACGCCGTCTTGGGTCTTCAGACGCCAGGGTGTAAGGTGGCCCATAAGGCATTTACCTCTTACCCCGAATGACCCTAGGCCATCTCCGGTTTTGAGATGGCTCCCTTTGTTTGGAAA
Source organism: Cybosia mesomella (assembly GCA_946251805.1). NCBI lineage: Eukaryota > Metazoa > Arthropoda > Insecta > Lepidoptera > Erebidae > Cybosia > Cybosia mesomella. The sequence goes on along the minus strand of OX276402.1, from coordinate 28,362,249 downwards.
CCACGGTGTCCATCTTGCCTCGGAAAGGGGAGGGGGCTAGTTACCCCGCCACCCGAGCCTGCTTCTGCTGGGGTGACAGGTAGCCTCACCTACCACCCCCACCACCCACCATCTGTATGAATCTTTTTCCTTTAAACAGTGTGACTCACAGTTCTTTCGTCAAAGAATCTACATTAAATTTTGGAACATTTATAAAGAAATATTGGCGGTTCCGTATAATTAAAGTTACATTAAGTATTTTAAAACACGAAGGGTTTAATAACAGCAACGCTCCTGAAGTGTGTAAGGACAGAAACAGATGGCATGCTGTTATCTCTGCCTGCCCTGAAAAGAGAAAGACGTCTGCAATATAGTTCTAGCATTTCGGGTCCGTCCCTAAAGTTCAATTAGATCAAATACTATAGATGAGCTACCATCGAATTATACACTAGTTGGATCCGATTGTAATGCTAATTTCTTTTAATATTGAGTTTAAATGCTAATCGACTTGTAACATGATTCTTATTGGGTGTATTTCTGTCTTAAATTAAATATTATCCGGTATCCTATAGAAGCACTATAGGATACCGTAGGATGTCTGTGCCTCATCATCCAGACCCGACATATTCCTTTTTTCACGATCGCATAAGCGTGCAGTGCTTGTAGAACTCACAATACTGTGGGAAACTAATATACCTAAAGACCACGCTATAAAGACAAACAAATACTTTGATTTGACTAACGAGTTAACCAAAAACGGCTACGTGGTTAAACTCTATGCCGTAGAAGTAGGAGCAAGGGGAATTCCAGCTAAATCCCTGTACAACTTACTTAAAGACCCCGGATTGCCAAGAGCTTCAGTAAGCTCTTTATTAAAACGTATATCAAAAGCGGCATTGTTAGGATCTTACCAAATTTGGATAGGTAGGGGGGGGAACACTACATTGCTGCAACACTGCATTCTCGGTCCTACTCTGTTCCTCGTATTTATAAACGACCTTTGTGATTTGAGAATTCCAAAATCAAAAACTGTATGGTACGCAGATGACACAGCGTTAACATTTGTAGGAGACACGTGGTCGGAACTGGAACATAGGTCACAGTTAGATTTTACCTTAGCATTAGACTGGCTTTCATCACACACACTGACTCTCAACACACAGAAAACCTATTTTGTTGTATGTTACCTACTCTATTAGTTCGTAATCGCAGCCACGATTTCCACTTACCTTAAAAGCTCACTCCTGCAACATTTTGACGAAACCTCCTTGTAACTGCCCCACCTTATCTTCCGCTGATAATATTAAATATCTAGGCGTATTCTTGGACAAGAATCTGACCTATAAACTTCAAATAAATGCTCTCGTAGTCAGAGTCCGTAAATTAATGTACGTTTTCAAAACCTTACGCCATATTGCAAATAAAACCATTATATTTAACGTATATTACGCCCTATGCTTGTCTATCGTCACGTATTGTATTTCCTGCTGGGGTGGTGCAGCAAAGACAATACTCATGCCACTGGAAGTGGCACACAGAGCCATTTTGAAAATAGCAACATTTAGGCCCATTATGTTCCCGACTAACCTATTGTACAATATCTATGATGTACTGAATGTAAGACTTCTATTTATATACCATACAATCCTCCTCCAACACAGACACACTCCAAAAAAAAAATAACAAAACGACGAACGGACAAAATATGCGTTATTCCTAAACCACGGAAAAGCTTCGCGAAAAAGTTTCACCAAGCGTTTCGCCTATTACTTGGGCCCTTACCTTTATAATAAAATCAACTTAACATGTCCGATATATGGTTCAACACAGTTTACTTGTAAGAATATAGTTAGATCTTTTTTACGAAATAAACCCTATGATGAAACGGAAGAATACTTGGTACAAATTATATAACAGCTAAAATAGAATACATTATATTATATACAACTACCCACATACATTTATTATTATGATTATTACAAAACAATATTTACATAATTATTTACACACTATATTCTCAGAACTTTTACGACGAAATAAATCCTATGATGAAACAGAGGATTACTTGGTAGGTACAAATTATATATAAGTAAAATAGAACACACAATATAATGTATATACAATTACCCACATTCATTTATTATTATGATTATATATATTATTACAAAAACAATATATATATATATACAGGATACACGCATACACCATCACACACACACACACACGCACAAATACATACACATATCACACGCGATCTTAAAACCACTACATGAAGTCATGTTATTAAAAACATTATTTTTTATTTTTTCTCCGTATATATTGTATTGTAGTCTAAAACTTGCAAACACTTTATAGCACAATTATTATTATTGTTATGTATAGTAAACCATAGGGAAAGGGACTGTTGCTCCTTAGTACAGGTTAATAACTAACCTATCAAGGGAAACAGAACTTCACCCACTAAATTGTAAACAGAAATAGTTGTAAGACCTACCCTGTATGTACTACCGTTGTAACTACAATCACTTTTTTGCAATAAAACATTATTATTATTATTACTGACGGTGAAGGTGAGCGCTGATGCATCACAAGGTGGCCACCCTAAACCTACATCTGGGTCGCAAGTCCCAGTCGCCGTCATGGTGTTCCTCTCTGTACCACGCTATGGACCCGGCGACCGCACGGTGAATCCATGGAGTGCTGAGAATCGGATCTCTCTAAGAAGCTATAAAACACGTTAGTTAGCAAATGTATTACATTTTTAATACGACGCTCTGGCGCAAGGTTTCTTCCCGGTTTGGGGGGTCAAATAAGCCAAACATAAAATGAAAACTGGCACCCGGGTTCAGAGTTTTAAGCTTCAGGTGCCATTGGGATCATCGCTATGATGATAATGATGGTTATACTTTCAATTGTTGCACTTATAAACATTGTCATGCGTGTAATACAATAATTCTATTAAGGACCAAGCAGTTCTTCACCTATTTTCTTTGCCACACCATAAAAACTTGAAATACTTTACCAACACACGTGTTTCCTTTTTTCTACCACCATCCCGGGTCCATACAGGGCGTGAAAAGGCATCTGATGAGGTCATCAAGTTGAAGGCTACCATTGTAGCATTATTGGTATCCAGATATAATGGTGACCCTCATTCCTAGACTCCACCTTAAGTTCAATGACCCGTCCTGGATGTTCATTTTATCCGAACTAAATCTATTCATGTAGAATATATTGCTTCCGGGCTGTTTGGAGAACCTTCCTCGGCGGCAAACTCGCTGCGACTGAGTTCGCCGCCGAGGAAGGTTCCGGTTGTACCACTGAAGATGTCGACCGCAGTGATCGACGAAACGTCTGAAATACAAGTTTCCGATGGACAACGGCCAAACAGCCCGGAAGCAGTATTCTACATGCAACGCCGGCCGTGAAATCCTTAAGATTTATATAAATCTATTTAAGTTAGTTTATCATCAAGCCAAGGTCCTATTGACGTATCTAACATAAAAAATACTGAAATCAAACCCATGGACATTGCTGTCGAACCGTCAACCGCCACATCAAACAGCTTACTAAGCCATCTTTCTACTTGCTACGATCCTTCTTCTACTTTCGTAATTGTTTCCATAGCTTCTCGCCGGTTACAGATACTTACCTGGCCTTTCCTTAAAATCGATATTTAATACCTTTCAAATAATACCTTTAAAACCTTTTATCTCTATTCTCCAATCTTAACCTTACTTCGCATTCCTATCGAGGCACGTATTCGAGGGTTTAACGACTGCTATTTGATGAGGGGTATCTATGAACTAGGCATATTAACTTTTATTCGAAAGCCTTTTACGATCCATAAAGGGCCCATGTATCATTTTATAGATTGTTTATGTTGCTGTCTTTGGGGACGTAGTATTTAATGTACTTAAGAGGGGGGCTGGATGTCGTAAAAATTTGACGTTTCGTCCTTCCACATCGTGATAGTGACTGTAGACACTGACTGATATGTCATTTGAGTGCTAATTTTGATATACGATAGCGTCGTTTGCAAAGTTTTAGGAGGTAATCTTCGTTCCGGGTATTTAATGATGATATATCAAACATAAAATCAAATGCACTCATAGGGCAATGGAAAGGAGTATATTAAAGATTAGGAAAATACACAAAGTGAAAAGTGACATCAGACAAAGAACTATGTTGACAGATGCATTTACACATGCACTCACGCTGAAATGGAAATGGGCTGGACTAAAGGTGGACTATAGAGTACGCGGTGGAAAGGACCGGATGGTAAAAGGAAGTTTGGTAGACCTATAAAACGGTCGGCTGATGACATAGTTCTGACAGCGGGAAGCGACTGGATTAAGGTGGGCAAGGACAAGGAGTCATGAAAAAAGTTGAAGGAGGCCTGGCCTATACCCAAAAAGAGATCAATATTTCACACAATGAAATCTAATAAAAATTAAACTAATCCTAAGCTACTATATTTTTACTAACATTTGAAATGTATCTTGGAAATATAGAATAAAGAGGTTTTATTATTAAAAGCATCGTTTGTGAATTAAATAGCCTTACTTTCTTCCTTTGCTTATAGTTTTGTTTATAACTTTTTCAATGTATATAACAAAGGATAATAGATAAGCCTGTTCCAACATCGATCACATCACCACTAAGCAGAACAAATAGTGATCAAACGCTGGTTTATAAGTAATAAAAAAATTAAAAAAAAATTTTTTTTTATATTTAGGACACGTCAATTTGACTTCACCTCGCCTGATGTTAAGCTGAAGGTAAATTCTCTGCAAAGCGGGTCACCATTACATACACGTACCATGTTAACAATGGTGGCACTCAGCTTGAAGGCCTCATCAGAAGAGGATTGTCGTCGCAGCACCGCGTGACACCCACCGGTCCCACTAGTGCTGCGACCACAATCCCCCTGCCCGGCTATGCACTTGCTGACCCCTGAACGCAATCAAACCGAAATTGGATTACTATGGAGGATTTTTCGCAATCGTGCACGGTGGTACCTACCCGGCCGAATTTTGTGACAAAATTGTGTCATCAAATTTCTACCACCATAATTTCATCATAAAATTCCAGGCTTCCAGGCTTCTTGTGGTATCATCCCCAGAAGAGAGACAGCAGCGCATTGGAAATACAATATACAATACATTATTCTTTTAAGTACACCATAAATAACAATTTACAAGCAAGTTAGTTAATTAACTGTCCGGTAAATACGAATCTGATATAACATTTATTGAGAAAGTTACTATTTCTGAACCAAAGTTTAAACTTTCGTATTATCAAATTGAGTTCCAATTCTTGTAAGTTTGAAGCTTCACAAAATTATTAAAGTTCAAACTTCGGCCTCACCGTGAAATTAGTTGTTCAAGGTTCCGACTTCCGACACCGTTTGATGCCAAACTTTTAAGGTTTTGTTATGTATTATATTGGTGTACTTTCTTTCAACAGGCGTTTAGCTATCGCTTTTGTACCACAATGCTGCGAAAATGTACAGCATAATTCGCAATTCGATTGGCTGCTAACTGCCATCTACTGTTAGGCTTGTTCTCTGTGGCAAATAAAACCAATCATGTCACTGTTTTGCATGACATGATGAGTGTACAATTATGCATAAAACTTTCTAAATGAATTCTTATAAATGATAATAAATCCATACTGTGTTACGTTAGTGCGTTAGTGAAAAAACCATGAAGAATTAATACTAACAATTAAAACCTAATACATGTTTGGATCGTTACCTACTGCAGAAGTAAACATAATATTACCTATTCCGAACTTAACGCGGACGAAGTCGCGGGCAACATCTAGTATCTAATCCTACTAATATTATAAACGTATGTATGTATCTTTGTTGCTCTTTCATGCAAAAACGGCTGAACGGATCTGGCTGGAATTTGGCACAGGGATAACATTTTATTTTATTTTATTTTATTTTATTTTATTTTATTTTATTTTATTTTATTTTATTTTATTTTATTTTATTTTATTTTATTTTATTTTATTTTATTTTATTTTATTTTATTTTATTTTATTTTATTTTATTTTATTTTATTTTATTTTATTTTATTTTATTTTATTTTATTTTATTTTATTTTATTTTATTTTATTTTATTTTATTTTATTTTATTTTATTTTATTTTATTTTATTTTATTTTATTTTATTTTATTTTATTTTATTTTATTTTATTTTATTTTATTTTATTTTATTTTATTTTATTTTATTTTATTTTATTTTATTTTATTTTATTTTATTTTATTTTATTTTATTTTATTTTATTTTATTTTTATTTTATGGAAAACTTACAGCTGGGATAGTAACATACACAGATGTCAATAATATGAGAAGGCCACTTAAAAGTTTTCACAAGTAAATACATAAGACAATAAGCATTAAATATTAGTAGACAACAACGGGAAATAAATACATAATATAGCGAGACACATAGAATACATAATATAACAAACAAAAAGTATATAGCATAGTCCGGAATAACACATAGGCTACTTTTATCCCGGGAATAGGTTCCCATGGGTTGCGAGAACGGGATCAGAATTCTACGCGAGCGGAGCCGTGGGTCACAGCTAGTATATAATACATAGTAAACTTATACCAATGTGCAAACCTGATATAAAATACACAGTCCGGATAAATCATTTACCCCAATTCCAGAGAACCGCATAAATCTCATTTAAAATTAAGTTGTTTTCTCTGAGAAGTTTGTTTTACCTCGAAATGCGTTTGGTTTGCTACAAAAGGGAATAAATCATTTTAGTACAAAGATAAAGACACAAATTAATACATTGCAGCATCTGTTCCTTCGCAGTAACGCAGCAGAAAACTTATTGTCGCTTATTCCAAATTTTAGACTTCCTTTTGTACCATCGCCAGCTTAAACAATGACATTTTCTTGTGGGATGATGGTCGAGCGTTATATTACCTCGGAAATTAAGTGAATTTTCTACACTGTTACTAGACACTATTATTATTACTACAACTATTATCAGAAATTTTACAATTTTCTGCACAATTTTCTCAATTTTAATTCTTCCTACGAAGTATTAGAAAACTTAATTAAAGAAAATGATTGAAATCGGTTGAGTCGTTCTTGACCTTTGACATAGAGCGTTAGACTGCCAAGGCTCTGCCTTAGCAGTCGCGAGTTCGATTCCCGCTCAGTGCAAATACTTATATGAATGAATATTATTAATAATGATGTTTGATTTTACAAAAAAAATGTATTCAGGTATGTTTATCTGCGGGGTGTGTGTTGGGTAACCTCTCGAGTGTCGCTCCGATTCCGATCCCGCTGCAGTCCGGGGGGAAAGGATTCGGAGCGGTCGGTACACCCTGGGCGGCGGTCAATGGCTTCCCCTTCACCCCTTCATAGGGTTGGCATTGATCGTCGGCCAATACCCAACGTGGCGGGAACACATCGCTCTCCGTACTCCTCTGCTTTCAGAGGAGACAGGATGAGCGATGCTGTTAGTGGTGAGATGGCCCAGGGTCAGCCGGGGTGCGAGGGATATGCCCTATGGGTAACCTTACACCCCGGCGTCTGAAGAGGTTTCTTCCCGGTTTGGGGGGTCAAATAAGCATATATATAACATAAAATGAAAAGTGGCACCTGGGTTCAGAGTTTTAAGCTTCAGGTGCCATTGCTTAACGACCTCCATCCTCCATGAGCGCAGGCCTGTGGGTGGCGGGTGAGGCCACCTGTCACCCCAGCAGAAGCAGGCCGGGACGGTGGGGCGACTAGCGCCCCTCCCCCAAACTGGGGCAAAACGGGGACACCGTGGTTCCCAAACCCAAGGGGGCCATCTCGAAACCGGAGATGGCCCAGGGTCAGTCGGGGTGCGAGGGATATGCTCTATGGGCAACCTTACACCCCGGCGTCTGTAGACCCGAGACGGCGTGCGGTTTTAGTCGGTTCAAGCCCGACATAACCGCCCCCGCTGGCCGACGGGGGGGTATCCGAAGGGATTTCCGCACGATAAAAAAATAAAAAAGGTATGTTTATCTGCATTGTAGAACTAATTACACAAGCTAGTCAAGCTCTGCTTACTTTGGGTCTAGAAAGCGCTGTATAAAATGTCGTAGTTTTTTTTTGCAAGTTGCGACGTGTCCAATTGAAACAAGTTAATATTGTTTATACCATACCTACTCTAAAAAGCTTATTTTATTCACGCAAAACAGTGAATAAAAAGGCCTTTTATTCACTGTTTTGTTTTTATTCACTATTTTGGTATTTGAATTTGGAACACAAAAATATATCCGGTCTCTATTTCAATGCTTACACAAACTCCTTGCGCTAAGATTCGAAATTCAAAACTCTTTGGTGTAAATAAATTCTCGAGATTTGATTGGTCGATATTTGCGACAAGGAGTTTGGCATTAGATTAATAAATAATTGTATCACAAGTTGACCACTCTAACGATAATAATAAGAAAATTACGCTTAATTTTAGTCATTGCTCTAATTTTAATGTCCATTTCAATTAATGTAATAATTGTTATTTCTTGATAAAATTGCTATTTTCGCTTAAATTATGTCTTTTCTCGTAGTCATGGTATAAAGAATAGTATGCAACTCCTGAATAAAGTACGAATTTATATCGAGGGCCATGAATCACTTGCGTCGTTCAGGATTCTAACAGTTGAATCACTCGCTGCGCTCGTGATTCAATCATTAGAATCCCTCACTTGCTCGTGACTCATCTACGGCCCTCACTTTAAATCCGTCCTTTATTCACTAGTTGCATAATATACTATTTTAGACTCAATAAATGTATTCAAGTCTGTTTATCTACATTCTAGAACTCATTACACAAGCTAGTCAAACTCTGCTTACTTTGGGTCTTTATTTTTTTTTTTTTTTTACGTACGGTTATCCCTAGATAGCGCAGTATAAAATGTCGTAGTTTTTTTTTTCCAACTTGCGGTGTGTGTGTCCAATTGAAACAATTTAATATTGCTTTTAGACTCATCATAATCACAGCTTTAGTCCCATGCCATGTTAACGCACATAAGAAATTGAACTTAAGATAAACCATTTTATTTTAAAAATTTAACATAAAAGGTTTTATTTTACCTCGAGTCTATTTCAGAGGTTAATTTGTCTGACAAATAACGCACGCCGTCTCGGGTCTTAAAACGCCGGGGTGTAAGGTTGCCCATAGAGCATATCCCTCGCCCCCCAACTGACCCTGGGCCATCTCCGGTTTCGAGATGGCCCCCTCGGGTTTGGGAACCACGGTGTCCGCGTCTTGCCCCGGTTTGGGGGAGGGGCGCTAGTCGCCCCACCGTCCCGACCTGCTTCTGCTGGGGTGACAGGCGACCTCACCTGCCATCCCCAGGCCTGCGCTCATAGAGGACGGAGGTCGTTAAGTGACCTCCGGCGCCTGAGTCACCTGCGACGCGCGGCGAGCATGTTGCGGGCTCGGCGGACCGAGAGAGTTCTAAATCTCTCCCGGGCGCGCTCCGCCATCTCCTTCGCGAGCATTACATGCTCGCAGAAGGAGGTGGCGGCGGCCCACGCGCTCGCAACAGAGTACCTACCTACGTGAAATTTGATTACCGGTTTTTAAATCTTACGATCAAATTTCCCTTTCTTAATCTAAGCGGGTCCAAGTACCTACTTTGGTTTCTTAATATTGGTAACACTGAGTTTCTAACTGAAAAAGCTAAAATTACTTAACGCTACACATAAACAACTCCTCGTGGAAAACATCAAATCAAATCAAATCAAAATCATTTATTGCTGACCAAAGGTATTACGATAGTATTTAGTACATTTAGAAGTCCTCTTCGGCCTACCTTGTTGGCATGCAAGAATACATTGTGGGTTTTTTTTTTCAATACATTTACATTTACATTACATTATCCAATGCTAATAAAAATCTAAAACAACCAATTCAATACAATAACAAACATTATGTCAATTATAAGTGTCAAGAAAGATCTCGATAAATGAAAGAGACAATATTTATTCTCAAAGAAAAGTCAGGAGATACATGTCAATAATAATAAATTGATGTCAAGGAAAATTATTAATTGTAGGTACTGTCCATTAGCACAATAACCAATTCAAAATAACAATAAATAATTATTCAATATCAAATATCATCAAAATAAATACACACGCAGCATCAAGACAAACCCAACCTTATAACGGATATATCAATTGATTTAAAGTCACTAGGCACTCCATCTTTCACGAATTTGTTAGCGATGAGCACTGTGATCTGTCAGATTCCAGAAGTTAAGTTGAAAGATTGAAAATTGCTAGATTTTCCTCAGGTTTTCTGATCGTCGCATAAACCTCATGTACCTTTTTTTTTTTTTCGTGCGGAAATCCCCTCGGATACCCCCCCGCCGGCCAGCGGGGGCGGTTATGTCGGGCTTGAACCGACTAAAACCGCACGCCGTCTCGGGTCTGCAGACCTCATGTACCTTTTTTTTTTTTTTTTTTTTTCGTGCGGAAATCCCCTCGGATACCCCCCCGCCGGCCAGCGGGGGCGGTTATGTCGGGCTCGAACCGACTAAAACCGCACGCCGTCTCGGGTCTGCAGACGCCGGGGTGTAAGGTTGCCCATAGAGCATATCCCTCGCACCCCGACTGACCCTGGGCCATCTCCGGTTTCGAGATGGCCCCCTCGGGTTTGGGAACCACGGTGTCCCCGTCTTGCCCCGGTTTGGGGGAGGGGCGCTAGTCGCCCCACCGTCCCGGCCTGCTTCTGCTGGGGTGACAGGCGGCCTCACCTGCCACCCCCAGGCCTGCGCTCATGGAGGACGGAGGTCGTTAAGCGACCTCCGGCGCCTGAGTCGCCTGCGACGCGAGGCGAGCGTGTTGCGGGCTCGGCGGGCCGGGAGGGTTCTGAACCACTCCCGGGCTCGCTCCGCCATCTCCTTCGCGAGCATCACATGCTCGCAGAAGGAGGTGGCGGCGGCCCACGCGCTCGCGCTCCGCACCATTGCCGCAATCATGCTGCCGAGCGAGAGGACTCCCACCCCGATGGCTGCCACGAGGTCACGCCTCGGCACCTCCCACGCCGGGCAGTCCGCCAGCATGTGCAGCCCTGAGTCCTCGCTCGCGTCACAGTGATGACACTCAGGCGTTGGCTCCTTCCTGATCCGATGCAGGTGGTCCCCGAAGCACCCCTTCCCGGAGATCACCTGCGTCAGTCGGTACGAGAGGCTTCCGTGTCGCCTCTCTAGCCAATCCTCCATGATGGGCCTTACCGCCGCTATTGCGGCGTGCCCTGCGCTTGGTCGCCCAAGTCGTTCCTTCCACTCCACCACGATGGCCTGGCGGAGCTGGGACTGCATGGCCTCGATTTCTCGATGCTCGGGGTTCAGTCCCTGCTCCCGCGCCACTGGTACAGTTGCGAAAGGGCTCTCGCCTCCAGGTCCCATGGCGGAGTTCCGGCAAGGACACTCGCCGCCTCGAAGGAGATCGTGCGGTACCCGCGGATGACCCTGATGGCCATCACTCGCTGCGGAGCGCGCAGCATCCGCACACTTCCGGCCTTCAGGGCCTCCGCCCATATTGGGCACCCATACAAGGCCATGGACCGCACAATCCCCGCGTAGAGTCTCCTGCAGGAGTCATCGGGCCCCTTCATGTTGGGCAGCAGCCGCGCCAGAGCGAGAGCTGTGCCCTTCAGTTTGGGGGCCAGACTTCGGATGTGCTCTCCGAAGTCCCATCGGCCGTCGAGCACGAGCCCCAAATATTTCATTTGGGGCTTGATGCCGATGCGATTACCTCCCACGATGAGACTGCATCCCTCAGGTGGCTTGCTCCGAGGCCCATGAAAGAACAGGGCCTCGGTTTTATGCAGAGCCACCTCGAGACCCAGCCGCCGGATCCGCTCCACGACTTGGGCAACCGCGGTCGTGGCCTTCAGGGTCGCTTCGCGGTATGTCGCTCCGCACGCCGTCACGAGCGTGTCGTCCGCATAACACGTGACGGCGGCACCGTCTGCGAGCTCACCGCGAAGCACCCAGTCGTATCCGATGTTCCACAGGAGCGGCCCCAGGACCGATCCCTGCGGAACACCGCACGACATCTCACGCCGGCCGAGACCGGTCACGGTTGGGTAGAAGACGGCTCTCTCCGTCAAATACGCCCCGACTATGCGGCGGAGGTAGAGAGGCACTTCGTGATACACGAGCGCCTCCCTAATGCAACTCCAGGGCAAGGTGTTGAACGCGTTGGCGATGTCCAGGGACACCGCCAACATCACCTCACCCCGGGCTACTGCATCCTCCGCCAGAGCCCTCACGCGCATGATGGCATCCACGGTGGAGCGCCTCTGGCGGAAGCCATATTGGCCATCCGCCAGGTCCGGCCCCACTCTTGAGAGGTGCTCGACGAGGCGCTTCGCAATTACTCTTTCAAAGAGCTTGCACACCTCGTCGAGCAACACAATGGGCCGGTAGGCGGACGGTGAGTCCGCCGGGCGCCCCTCCTTTCGGATGAGGACCAGTTTCCCCGTCTTCCACAATTTCGGAAACTGGCCCCGCTCCAAACATGCGCTGAGAAGCCCTCTAAGTCGGGGCTCGAGAGCGTCGTCGACTAGAGCTAGGACCCACGCTCGGCCTGGAATGCCGTCGGGTCCCGGGACGGTGCGTTTGGCTCTCAGCCTTCTCACCGCCAGCTCTAGTTCTACCCAAGTGACCTCGGCCACGTCGTCGTCAACCACGTCGGGCACCATTGGCAACCGAGGCGGAGTCATCTGCGGTGGAACATGTTCCACCGCCCGCGCTGGGAACAGGGAGCTAACAACTCCTCCGAGCAGCTCCGGCTGAAGACACTGGGTCAACGGCGGGGCCTTGGGGCGCAGTTTTCCCCTTACCATTAGGTAGGGCCGCCCCCAAGGGTCCCGCTCCAGCGTCTCCAGCAGTTCGCAGCGGGCCTCCTTTTTGGCCCGCCTTATCTCTGCTCGGAGGGCACCTCTGGCCTCCCTGTATCCCTCGTACAATTCCGCCTCTCGGGCCTCCGCATTTGCGGGGCGGCGACGCCTCCTACGGAATCGGGCCCACCGGCGGTGCGTGATCACGCAGGCCCGTCTGAGCCTCGCGATCTCCGACGACCACCAGTAGACCTGACCCCTCGGATTATAGGGCGGAGCCCTAGGCATCGCCGCGTCGCAGACACGGGTCATGGCCTCCCGGAACCACTCCGCCTCATCGTCTACGTTGACAGGCCTGTCCGGCGCAGAGGCCCAGGCCTGTGCGATGGCGGCTTCCAGGAGGAGCTCCCGATCTAGTCGCTTAAGTGCCCAACGTGGCTCGGGTGGAGCCGGTGTGGCCGACGCATCGCTCGCGGGGGCGGAGACGTCAAACCGAATATATCGGTGATCCGAACTTGTCTCCTCCCCCAAAACGACACGCCAGCCCTGAACACGTCGCGTCAACGAGGGACTCGCGAACGAGATGTCCACGATTGAACTGGCCCTCGAGGTCACGAACGTGTCCACGGCTCCCCGATTTAGGAGGTCTAGGCCGAGTCCTTCGGCCCAGTCCTCCAGTGCTCTGCCTCTATCCCCCGCCGGGCCCCTATCGTGACGGGAACCCCACGCCAACGACCAGGCGTTGAAGTCCCCGAGCACAAGGACCGGGCGGGGGTGGCAGGCATTGACGACGACTGCCAGCTGACGGAGCCATTGCTCATACGAGTCATCAGCTATGTCTCGGCTCGGCGTGAAGTAAGCAGCCACGACCGCCTTGTCGCCAACCGCCGCCGCCACGCAGCCGGGTCCCCTTGCAACGACGGCAAGAGGGGGCCTGCCGGCGGCAGGGTTGTGCACCAGTGCCGCCGACCGGCAGGCCCGAGGAACCGGTAGGTGTATGGGTCGGCGACAGCGGCGACATTTATGGCCCACTGTGCCATGCTCTGGAGCAGAAGGTCCTGAGCATGGGCACCGTGGCCAACATTCACCTGCAGGATGCGGAGTTGAGGATCCATTATGGAACCCCCATCTCCGCATCCCGCTGTGAAATGGAGGCGGAAGGCCGGCCTCCCGGCTTCGGCTCCCCTCCGGCGCAGGCCTTGCTGCCAACCCTGTGGTCCGCCGGCAGATCTCATGTACCTTCGAAAAGAAACTAAGATATTGCCTAACAAATTTCGCAACTTCATAGATGTACATGCGGGGAGGGTTAACAGGTTCAATTGTATGAATAGAGGCCTACTCGAGTGCTATGGTGCAGCACCATTCATAGCTCTGAGAGATTTTTCTGAGCAATAAAAGTGTGTGAGGACAGAAGCAGGTGGCAGGCTGTTATCTCGTCTCCAGAGAGAAAAAGACGTGAGTATATGTATGTACCTACATGTACAATACTTTAGAAAATAGCTAGTTCATAATAAAACCTGTAATCCCCAGAAGCAACTGTCTTCATCACGTATAATTCGCCCCCTTGTCGCGTCATGTCAAAATCAAAGATAGAATAGGCGAGCGGACCTCGGGCTGCAAAGAGCAAGTTTTAGGTGTCACCGAGATTGGTGC